>CM035843.1:92304247-93606747 GCA_020510985.1 Pholidichthys leucotaenia
CCCTGTGGGTGGGCACGGCATCCCAGACACACATATCCATACACCACATCCCCCCCCCCCCAAAAAAAAAATCAAGCATACAGGAAACCCAAAAAAATCTGGTAACCTGACTCAAACGCTAAGAACAGGGAGAAAAAAAAACAGTAATAAAACAACCTGTTACATTCACACAAAACAATAGAACTGGACCTCGTCTCTGCAAAATAAATTAATCCCATTTTACCACTCACTCACATGCACACCAGCATCAGATATATTAGATTAGATTAGATTAGATTAGATTAGAATTAGATAGATTAGATTAGATTAGATTAGATTAGATTAGATTAGATTAGATTCAACTTTATTGTCATTACACATGTATGAATACAAGGTAATGAAACACAGTTTAGCATCCAATCAGAAGTGCAAAGGACAGCAGTGCAGTATATACGGTAAGTAACAGTATGTGCAATTTAAGCAAATATATGCAAATATATGCAGAAAGTTAAGAGTACTGTTATGTGCAAATAATGTACAATAAGTTAGATGGGCAGTTATGTACAGGTGAGGATGGTAAGAGATGATGGTAAGAGAGTCAGTGGGGAACCAAATTCAATAACCACTTCCGGTGGACTTCCGGTGCTGCACTTCCGGTGCTGCACTTGCAATGCCTGATATGAGCCGAGAATTTTAAGCAAAACCATCAAAATAAGGACTTCTGTTGGCTACCAACAAACGTGGGGAATACCCTTACGACCCAGTGCTGACCTGGTGAAGGTTCTGGCAGCTCTGGCTCCGTTTCGCCCTGTTTCCGACCTCTAAAGGCTCGCCTCTGATGCTAACCCAGATGCTAACCCAGAGTAACTTCAGCAGTGAGAAGGTATTCTTTACATCTGGTCATCTGTGTGAAATTGAAATAAATAATGGTGCCGTCTACCGTTACTCCCCAGAGGGCGAACTGATCCGCAGTGCGGTGGAACCAAGAGCGCGTGTGTATTAATTCACACAAGAGCGCAATTTATTGAAACTATCACGCTAACGCTAAGCTAATGCTAATGCTAAGCTAATGCTAAGCTATCGTTAATGCTAAGCTAACGTTAGCCCCGCCAATCCAATGATCAGCCCCGCTGAACGTTACTCCTGCTGGGCTACAAAGCCATCCAAGCTAACAAAGCTATCTCGATAAACCTATGCTGGTTTGCTAAATACATGTCAGTATCTTGTTAGATAACCACCTGAACTGACTTCTGGACTAAATGAACTAACGCCAGATATGGCTGGTGACAACCTCCCCCCGCATGGGCCACTTACAGCATTCCCACGTCAGATGTCCGTCTGCGAGCTGCTGTGCTTTATGCAGAACAAGATGGATGCTGCCCCGATGGACTATCTTGTGAAACTGGTTAGCGACTTCTATGATGAGAACCAGGTTAAAGGAGCAAAGAAGTTGCTGTTCAGCAGTGTCCAGAGGGAACATCGCGGTTTAAGAAGAGGAAGAAGAAGAAAGACAACATCATCGATATCTACCACAAGCTGAATGAGGCTGGTCAGCTGGCACCACAATACGTTGCCCTGAACCTCAAGGATTTGCCACCAGCTTCGTTGGAGTCATTTGACCTTGCCAGGCTGTCTAAGGATGTGTGCCGTGTGATGTCTTGGAGAGAGCTTTGCTACCGCGTTCAAAACGATATCAGCTATCCAGGACGACATGGCGGCAATAAAGTCCAAACTCGGTGACACACCCTCTCCAGCTGACGCCCGGGTCGTGGAAGATGATGATGAAGATGACAATGAGGCTTGCAGTACTCAGAGTGCTGTCAACATCCCCAGCGATAAGGAGACTGTGGTAACAACTGTCGACCACGCCCCTCACCACTGCAGCCCGTGATCCTCCACCTACTGCCACGTCCGAAGGGGAAATGCGGACGAGGCTGCCAACTCTACAAAGACCAGTTTTGTTGACGTTGCCAAAGTTTCTGTAACTGCTGAAGAACGCGAGAGTGAGTTCAAGGAAGTTGAAAGTCGTCGTTCCAAGGAGAAGAGGAGGTCCTATGCTGATGCTCTTCAATCGTCTGACAACCAACCGTCTGACAAGCAGACCACGAACCAGCTACAGGCTGTCAACAAGACACGCCCCCACCCACAGTTACGCGTTGTACCAAAGTCTGGTAGGAGGTCTGGACATCAGAGTCAAGGTCAAGGTCATAAGATGCACCAAGTCTTCATCAGTCGACTTGACCCCACCACCAGACCCCATCATGTACGGTCCTACATCAAAACCCATGTTAAATTAAATGACAATATCAAGATTGAGCAACTAGAAACCAAGTATGATAGTTATGCCTCTTTTAAGATTACATGTCCTGCCAGTTGCAGCAAGAAGTTGCTTGACAAAAATGTGTGGCCATCTGGTTTATACCTCCGACAGTTTTTTGAGAGGAAATGATCAACATGTGACTGTCATTATTGTGTTTGTCATTATACGCATTCAATAGTAGGACCAACCTTAGAATATGTTCATTTAACTGCAAGAATGTAAAAACTTCATTAATGAGATCTCCAGTTTATGTGATAACCATGACATTGTGTTGCTGCAGGAACACTGGTTATTCAAAAACGAATTGTCTATTCTAAGTAGATTACATGGTGACTTTATAGGACAAGGTGTCTCCTTTATGGATACGGAAGAACGTGTTATTTTAGGTCGCCCCATGGCGGCGTCGGTATCCTATGGCGGAAGTCACTTGCGAACAGTTGTGTTGTGAAAACTTACGATTGCTTAAGAGTTATAGGTATTGAAATCAACCTGGGTGACTTTCACTGTCTTATATTATGTGTATATTTCCCCTGTGACAATGTTGAAAACTTGGATGAATACTTGCACTGCCTGAGTCTTGTTAAACGTATCACCAGGACTTTCCAACTCCATATGTGTTCACAATGGTGACTTCAACGCTAATACAGCACGTTCTAGTTGTTTTGGAAACGAACTGGTGTCTTTTTGTGAGAGTTACTCCCTACACATCTCGGACAGGATTATCCTACCAAGTGATACCTTTACTCATGTTAGCTTTGCCCACGGCTCTACATCATGGCTTGATCACTGTGTGACTACATCCTCAGGCCATGATAACGTATCCAATATCAAAGTTCTGCTTGACTATGTGAGTTCTGATCATGTACCCTTATCCATAGATATTGAGGTATCTAGTGCTGTAAATGGCCCTCGGGAAGCTCCCTCAGCCACAACGAGCAGTAGAACATACAAATGATGTGATGGCCTGCACGGTAGCGCAGTGGTTTAGCACTGTGGCAACACAGTTTTACCCTCGGCCGGGGGATCGCGGGGATCATGAGATCGTGGGTTCGATCCCAGCCCCCGACCAACAGTGAGCTGTGTGGAGTTTGCATGTTCTCCCCGTGTTGCGTGGGTTTACTCCGGGATTTCTCCGGTTTCCTCCCGCATACCAAAAACATGTAGGTTTAGGGCGCTCGCGCACGCAGCGACCAGCAGCCGGTGGCTTGTCACCAGACTGCAAACCAAATCTACCTATGGGTACAGATAAGTAACAAAAAAAAAAAAAAATGCCACAGCGTCAGACGTGTCCAGATATAAGAAACTTACTCGTAGGAAACTCTGTAACATCCGTGCTCCTATGGACGCCATCAGGTGCCACGACCGTAATTGTGCGGCACACAGGGACGATATTGACAGGTTCTACAGTGATATTGTTGATGCCCTAAATTACTGTGTGAGTGAATGCATTCCTAGTCACAGTGTGGCCACCCAATATAACGTCACAGGCTGGAATGATGTAGTTAGCGAGGCTCACACAGCTGCCCGGGATGCTTTTTTGTGGTGGAGGAGTAATAGCAAACCACGTTCTGGTCCAATATTTGAAAACATGAAAAATTGCAGGGCTAGGTTCAAATATGCTCTACGAGCATGCAGGCGCAATGAAGAAAGTATCAAATGTGACCAGCTAGCTAATCACATGAGTGAACTGAACATGGTAGAATTCTGGAAACAAATGAAGGCTATGAGCTCCCACCGGTCTGTCAGATCAAACACTATTGATGGTGTGATTGGTGACGTTAATATTGCTGAAAAGTGGAAATGTCATTATGAAGCTATTTTCAACTCAGTCAAGAATGTTTCAATGAAGGATTCTGTTATGCATGATATTCGTCTATACAATGATATGTTTGATAAGATAAGATAAGATAAGATAAGCCTTTATTAGTCCCAGAACGGGGAAATTCCAGGATTGCAACAGCACAGGGATAGCAACACTCAGAGCAACAATCAGAAGGCAAGAAAAAAAAAAAAATGCCTCTGATATCTCTGCTGTTACTCCTGTTGAAGTTGATTCACTGATCAAAGTTCTTAAGAAAGGCAAATCAGCTGGCCCTGACTGTCTCACCAGTGAATGCCTCATCAACGCCGATTTCAACTTGTGTATTTTTTTGTCATTGTGTTTTATCTGTATGTTTGTTCATGGTTACATGCCAGACATGTTGATGGACTGTTATTATTCCTTTGGTGAAAAACAAGTGTGCCAGTCTTTCTGACATGAACAACTACAGACCTATAGCTATTGCTAATGTTATATCTAAACTGTTAGAGGGTTTATTTCTGAACAGAATTGAGGATTATCTGTGGACCAACGACAATCAGTTTGGTTTCAAATCAGCTCTTTCAACTGACAAGGCTGTTTACCTACTCCATGAATTTGTTGACTACTTCAGAAGCCACTCCACTAGTGTTTATGCTACGTTCCTAGATGCTAGCAAAGCTTTTGACAGGATTAACCACTGGGGTTTGTTCAGAAAATTGATCGATCGAGGTATCCCTATTTACATTGTTAGCATCCTGCATGCTATACTGGTACAGAAGGCAGTCTATGGTTGTTAGATGGGGCAATGTCACCTCATCCAAATTTCATGTGACCAGCGGTGTTAAACAAGGTGGTATACTGTCACCCTTGTTGTTTAATGTCTATGTTGATGATCTCAGTATACTGTTGAACAATACTAATGTGGGCGGCTCCTTTAATGGTGCACTGTTAAATCACATTTTCTACGCTGATGACCTCTGTTTGTTAAGTTTATCTACCGCAGTGATGCAACATCTCCTTTCTGTATGTGAAAAATTTGGTAAAAAAAAACATCCTGTTCAACTGTACTAAATCTATGTGTATGGCTTTCAAACCAAAGGGCGTCAATACGTCGAATCCTGTTATGTCACTTTGTGGTAATAGCTTGAACTTTGTCGAAAAAGTCAAATACCTAGGCGTTTGGATTGAATCTGATAAGACCAATGCTGATTGTAACAGGAATCTCAGGAAACTGTACGCTCAAACCAATTTACTGTTGCGTAATTTCCATAGATGTTCTCCTGAAGTCAAATGTATGTTGTTCAAGACCTTCTGTACCTCAATGTACTGCTCGCCGTTATGGTTTAATAGCAATGTTGCTGTTAGGAACAAAATCCGCATTGCATATAATAACTCCCTAAGAAGGCTGTTAAATGTACCACGAAGGTCGAGTGCAAGCAAGCTGTTTGTGTCTGTGAACATTCCGTCTTTTGGAGAATTGATACGTAAGAATGTTTACAGTTTTTTGAGAAGACTCATCTTATATCAGCAATTGTCAACTCGTCACTCACACTTCATTCCAGCATTTGGAAGTGGTGGCATTCCATTTTACACTGAGCCCATTATGTTTTTTGTTGTTACAAGAGCGCCGAGTGTCTGCTGATCTGTATATACTTTATTTATTTATCTATTTGTAATATGAACCCTGAGTTTGAAATAAACTTTTGAATTGAATAACGTGACAGCTGTTGGAAAGAAACTGTTCCTAAAACCTGCTGGTTTAGTCGAAGGCTTCTGAAACGTCTTCTGGAGGGGAGAAGCTGGAACAGTCCATGAGCAGGATGGTTGGAGTCCCTAAGAATGCTGCGTGCCCGGCGCAGACATCTTTTCCAGTAGACGTCCTCTATAACTTGAAGTGGAGTCCCTGTGATGCGTTTGGGCGGTTTTCACCACCCGCCTGCAGCGCCTACGGTCAGCGACAGAGCAGCTCCATACCAGACTGTGATACAGTGGTCAGGGTGCTCTCTATACGCACGCAGTAGAAGTTGCCCAGGATGTCAGTTGACAGATGGTTCTTCTTCAGTGTCCCTCAAGAAGAAGAGGCGCTGATGGGCCCTTCTTGATCAGGCTGATGATGTTAACTGACCAGGACAGGTCCTCCGAGATGTGGGTCCCCAGGAATTGAAGCTGGGGACACGTTCAACAGCTATGCCATTGATATGGATGGGGTCATGTGTCTCTTCCCTCTCCTTCCTGTAGTCCACTATGAGCTCCTTGGTTTTGCTGGTGTTAAGGAGCAGGTTATTGTCAGCGCACAAGTAGCCAAGTGCTCAACCTCTGCCCAGTAATCTGACTCGTCGTTGTCCCTGATGAGTCCAATCACCGTGGTGTCATCTTGCGAACTTTATGATGAATTGGATCATACATAGGCCTGCAGTCATGGGTGAAGAGGGAGTAGAGGAATGGGCTGAGACACAGCCCTGTGGTACACCAGTGTTGAGTTGATGACGGAAAAGAACCCGGTTGGGATCTGACCTACCATGCTGGGGTCTGTTGGTCAGAAAATCCATGATCCAGTTGCAGGTGGAGGTACTGATTCCAGGACCCAAGTTTAGTGAGCAACTCGGAGGGGATAACTGAGTTGAATGCTGAGCTGAAGTCAACAAACAGCAATTCCTTGCGTAGGTGTTCTTGTCGTCCAGGTGTGAGAGTACATAGTGCAGCGCTGTAGAAACCGCATCTCTGTACTCCTGTTGCTCCGGTAGGCAAACTGGTGAGGGTTCAGTGTAGGGGGCAGGCAATTTTTTGAGCTGTGCCAAGACAGTCACTCAAAGCACTGCACGCGCCGCCATCTTAGTCAATATATGGGTATATTATGGGTCATTTGCTGAGTTGGGTCACAGTTACCTACGACACTAACCACTATAATACTGTGGTGTAAGCGAGGTTCACACAAAGAAGAGGAGCAGATGGTTGTGACGAACAGGCTTTATTAAACACACCCAACCCCAACACCCCCATTCTGACCACAGACAGGAGGGCAGGTCATCCTCCCAGACCTCCGTTTCAATCATGGTTACACACACATGCTAAAGCTTGCCCTTATCCTGCCTATAAACACTGCTGTAATAACTCAGTAATAACATTAATACACCACACACAGTAACGTTCTCTGCCTGCAAAGCATGCTGGGAAATCCACTGCCCCCCTTAACACAGCCCCGCCGTTACAGTACATTTTGCAAATCAAGTTGAGTCCAAATTTAAGTTTGTTCCAAGGAATCCTTGCACATATAGAGAAAATTGATAACCGAACAGCAAATAGAATAATCAATCACCTTTGGAAAAATCAATATCAGTTGGTTCTTTAGGCGTTTTGAACTGGAGTACAAAGTGGGACATTTTATTGCAATGCTCAGAAGAATCAGTGGGAAATGTTGCTAAATGAAGATTAGGGCTCCTCTGTCCGCCTAGATATACAGAACGGCAGACCTACCAACAACCAAACTCAGAGGTTAGATGTCCACAATTGCATTTCTGGCGCCGAGTCTCAGTTCTGGAGTGGAAGGGCCTAATGTATCCAGTCAAAATTAGTTACGAGCGTCAGCTGATCGTGTAAACAAAAACTAGTCAAGTGACATCGTCGTAAAATTTGTTGTTAATGAAACAACAATAGAAAGTACATTTTCCGATATGCGCAGTTGTAAGCAGATGAAAATTATGATATTCTGATGAACAAGGATTTCCTGTCAAATGTGCCCTTCGCCGTCTCACCATTTTTTTTCCATGAAAGCATCGTGCATTTTTCATAAAATACTGATAGATTTTATGACAACTATTGCTACCCACTTACGGCAGCCTTGGTCACTAGAAGGAGTCAAGATGGCGGCCGAGACGATGACAGTGAGTATTCATGAACAAAACGTCAAAACGTTACGAACAGCACCAGCAATTTGTCAATTTACAGGCAACACAATAAATCAGTAATTTCACAGTTAAGGCTTTTTGAACTTAGATACTCTGAAACAATATTGTTTCAATTGTGGAAAATAAGTGATTCAACAGAGGTTTGGTGCTATTTCAAGCTAGCGTTTTGGTAACCTGCAGCTCACTAATAACTTTGACGATCATTTTGTTCTGTCAGGAGTTACGAATCATTACCCAAACTGGCTGATTTGAAAGAGGAATTTGTTGGTCATACAAAATGTTATTTTATTTTAATTTTTTCAAGTGGAGACATGACTTAAACTGCTTAGAATCGGCCAGATAATATGTGCATGTTGTACATAATTGTATGCAGTGCATGTGCGTCACATAATGACGCGGCTGTCAAGAGTTACCTACTTCTGCATCAATGTTCCTGGATTGGTAAGAAATTCCTGATTGCACTGGAGTCTGCTGTATAAGGCTCTCTAGTGCCCAGCTGTGCTGATTTTATTACCGTTCACTTTATTCAAGTGATTGACCAGCTCCTTCTATTTCTTGTTGCTGAATGCGTGTAACGGTACAGAGGTTGACTCGATTTTTTTTCATGTCAGACTGGTCATGTGTTCCCACTGTCAGTTGGCAGAATGTGACTCTTGCTTGTTTCCTGTGCAGCTCAGGAATTACATGACACTCCAGCTTTAAATTGATGCAGATTACTGGACTTCCGGTTATGGCGGCCACGTAGGAAGACGTGTTTCACACTGTTCTGCTCTTGAAAATAAAAAAACAATTACTAAAACTCTCTTAATTGGAACAAAAACCGCATCCTAGCATTTTGGTGCGGATATGGTAAAGACTAAGGTTGGAAAATTAGGCGGAGGAAAAGGAACTCGACAAAAAACCCAAGCTAACGGACTTCCACGCTCGAGGCGAAACAGAGAAAATTCAGAGGTGAAGGCGGAGGATGGAGTCAGCGGCGGAGCCGGAACTGCCTGAGAGAGGGACAAACGCAGTGCTCACTGCCATCAACTCATGAGAACAGAGTTTTTTGTCTAAATTTGATGGGATTGGGCCCCTGGTACCATGGCTCTGAGAGAGATCCGTCACTACAGAAAACCCACGGAGCTTGCTCATCCGTAGGCTGCCCCTTCCAGCAGCTGGTGAGGGAGATCGCTCAGGACTTCAAGACTGACCTGCGCTTCCAGAGCTCGCCATCATGGCTCTGCAGGAGGCCAGCGAGGCTTACCTGGTGGGTCTCTTCGTGGACACAATCTGTGCACCCATCCATGCCAAGAGGGTCACCACCATCATGCCCAAAGAACATCCAGCTGGCCCGCCGCACCCGCGGGACTTTCGGCTGCACATTCACCAACCATAATGCTCCGCACTGTGTGTGTGCTGTGTGCTGTTTTGTGTGTATACTCTATTTATATATATATTTAAATACTATATACAGTATATAATTATAGGTTTGACGTCACCAGCCTCCAAACTAATCTGCAAACACTGGAATTAAAATGGAAACGTCTGAAAGATAACGTCCCTAGACTTGGAATCTCGCTCGCGACGGAATAATTTGAGGCTGGTGGGCCTCCTGGACGGGAGCGGAGGGACGGGACCCTGTTCCTTTTTGGAAAAGTGGAATCCAGAAGCGCTGAATAACGCGGACCTGCAGTCATCGGTCATTTTAGAGAGAGCTCAACGAATCGGCCCCACCGAGATATAATAAGACACCATCGAGGACACTGATTATGAAGTTCCTCAACTACAGAGACAAGATGACAGTCACCAATGCAGCGTGAGCTAAAGGGGAAATTAAATACCAGGACCAACAGGTGCGGTTCTATCCCGGATTTGGCCTGCAGGAATCACAACAATTAAGGAGGCAGTTCGATCCCGTCCGTAACGAGCTGCGCAACCTCGGGTTTCGTCACGGAGTGATTCATCCGGCAAGACTGCTGGTCACATATAAGGGTGAGAACCCACACCTTCAAGACCCCTCAAAAGGCGCAGGAGCTCATCAAGCAAATCCAAAAGGAAACTGGTGGGAGCTAAGCATGAACATGACAAAGGTAGAACATTTAAACATATGTAGAGACATCTGATGATCTGAAACATAAACATGCCTACAAAATACAGACTGTAATAAAAAAAAGTTATGATGTACAACGTTGCTATAAGACTTTGAAGTTATGTTGAAAAAGCTACAGAAGAGAGTTAATGTCATAAGAATAGTAGTAGAGTCAGGGTGACTGAGAGGAGAAAGAGAGAGTGTTTGACTGACCTCGCAGGGTGTGGAACAGTCGCTAGCTATAACGGGAGATTACCACGAATGTGGGGAAAGGGAATTTGTTTTTGTTTAGTTTGTCGGATGAATGTTCTATCATCCATGTTTTTGCTTCTCTGTAAGAGTATGTTCATATTGTAAGATAATCTCAAACTCCTTATTGATCATAGATCAAAGCGTTAATCTTAATTTAACTTCATGGAATTGCAGAGGTCTACAAAATCTTAAAAAACTTAAGTTATGACTAAAATAAAAGACATAGATTCAAGAATTGTATTTTTACAAGAAATCTCATCAATTAGAGGAGGATGTAAAAAGAATTAGGAGAAGATGGCAATGTAATGTGTTCACCTCATCATTTTCATCCCGAGCTCGGGGAGTTATGATTCTCATACACAAAACAGTCCCATTTCAAATGAACAATGTAATTAGAGACAAATTTGGAAGAAATCTAATCATCCAAGGATCTTTGTTATTAGAAAATATAAATCTGGTGAAATTATACAACCCCAATATTGATGATCAAAACTTCTTTGTTAATTTATTCCTCACTTTATCATCACTTAAAGGGCAACATATAATAGCAGGGGATTTTAATTGTACATTGAATCCCAGTATAGATAGATCAACAGGACTGGACTGTACGCACAATGGATGTAGGATGACCATTAATCATTTTATGAAAGAATTGAGATTGCTAGATATATGAAGAGAAATGAAACCATAAGTCAAAGCCTATTCTTGTTATTCTAATACCTATAAGACATTCTCACGTATTGACTACTTTTTGATCTCTACAGAATTAAGGTCCAAGATTCAAAACTGTTTCTATGATAATATTGTAATCTCTGATCATGCACCCTGCTATCTAATACAGTGGGGAAAAAAAGTATTTTCGTCAAGCCACCAATTGTGCAGTTCTCCCACTTAAAAGATGAGAGAGGTCTCAATTTTCATCATAGGTATACCTCAACTATGAGAGACAAAATGAGAAAAAAAAAGTCCAGAAAAATCCCATTGAAGGATTTTTAATGAATTAATTGGTAAATTCCTTGGTAAAAGAAGTATTTGGTCACCTAGAAACAAGCAAGATTTTCTGGCTCTCACAGACCTGTAACTTCTTCTTTAAGAGGCTCCTCTGTCCTCCACTCGTACCTGTATTAATGGCACCTGTCTTGAACTCGTTATCAGTATAAAAGGACACCTGTCCACAACCTCAAACAAGTCAGGACTCCAAACTCCACTATGGCCAAGTCCAAAGAGCTGTCAAAGGACACCAGCAACAAAATTGTAGACCTGCACACAGGCTGGGAAGACTGAATCTGCAATAGGTAAGCAGCTTGGTGTGAAGAAATCAACTGTGGGCAGCAATTATTAGAAAATGGAAGATATACAAGACCACTGATAATCTCCCTCCATCTGGGGCTCCACGCAAGATGCTCACCCCGTGAGGTCAAAAATGATCACGAGAACGGTGAGCAAAAATCCCAAAACCACACTGGGGGACCTAGTGAATGACCTGCAGAGAGCTGGGACAAAGTAACAAAGGCTACATCTGGTAACATCAGTAACAAAGGCTACATCTGTAACATCAGTAACAAAGGATACATCAGTAACACACTACGGGACTCAAATCCTGCAGTGCCAGACGTGTCCCCTGCTTAAGCCAGTACATGTCCAGGCCCATCTGAAGTTTGCTAGAGAGCATTTGGATGATCCAGGAAAGAGGATTGGGAGAATGTCATATGGTCAGATGAAACCAAAATAGAACTTTTTGGTAAAAAAACTCAACTTGTCGTGTTTGGAGGAGAAAGAACACCATACCTACTGTGAAGCATGAGGGTGAAAATATCATACTTTGGGGCTGTTTTTCTACAAAGGGACCAGGACGACTGATCCGTGTAAAGGAAAGAATGAATGGGGCCATGTATCGTGAGATTTTGAGTGAAAACCTCCTTCCATCAGCAAGGGCATTGAAGATGAACGTGGTTGGGTCTTTCAGCATGACAATAATCCCAAACACACCGCCCGGGCAATGAAGGAGTGACTTTGTAAGAAGCATTTCAAGGTCCTGGAGTGGCCTATCCAGTCTCCAGGTCTCAACCCCATAGAAAATCTTTGGAGGGAGTTGAAAGTCTGTGTTGCCCAGAGACAGCCCCAAAACATCACTGCTCTAGAGGAGATCTGCATGGAGGAATGGGCCAAAATACCAGCAACAGTGTGTGAAAACCTTGTGAAAACTTACAGAAAACGTTTGACCTCTGCCATTGCCAGCAAAGGGTATATAAACAAAGTATTGAGATGAACTTTTGTTATTGACCAAATACTTATTTTACAGAAGAATTTACCAATTAATTCATTAAAAATCCTTCAATGTGATTTTCTGGATTTTTTTTTTCTCATTTTGTCTCTCATAGTTGAAGTATACCTATGATGAAAATTGGAGACCTCTCTCATCTTTTAAGTGGGAGAACTTGCACAATTGGTTGCCGACTAAATACTTTTTTTCCCCACTGTATATGTAGATAAGAAATTGACAAAGGACCCAGTTAGGTGGCATTTTCAGCATAAATGGCTTCAGGATGAGGAATTTGTTAAGTACATAGAAAAACAGATGAGTTCTTTGATATCAATACTACACAAACATCAGCATGTATAAAGTGGGAGGCTTTCAAAGCTTTTATTAGGGGGCATATTATTAGTTATACAGGTTCAAAATCTAAGAAGACTCGAGAGGAGAGAGTCCAATTGGAACATAAAATAAAATTCTCCAAGAAAAGGTGTATGAAAGAAGTAACCCACAGTTAGAGAACGAATTACTGATTCTGAGAGCAGAATATGACAAAAAATCAGAGAATAGAGCTGCCTCGAGTCTTCTAAGATTGAAGCAATCTTTTTAGTAGTAGTAGATTAGTTTATTTGACAGGGACAGTGCAATAAACATAGACAATTAATCAAAGACAATCAATCTGATGTGTTGCACATAGAGTGTATAGCTATTAGCTAATTTGCAACTCTTGTCCCTGGAACAAGGTGAAAAAATCAGGGAAATTATTGGCATGGCAGATTAAACAATTAGAATCTAAAACACCAATTACCAGTATTATAAGTAACGGACAGGTAGTTATAGATCCTTTAGAAATTAATAGTGCCTTTAGAGATTATTATGAAAAACTATATGATACAAAAAATGAAACTGACTTAACAAACTAAATGGGGTTTTGGGTGGATTATATATACCGTGTATTCCAAATGAAAACAGGGAGATACTGGAGTCTAAAAGTAGTCAAGAAGAAGTTGGGCTAGCCATTGATAATATGAAATCAGGAAAAAGAGCAGGACCAGATGGTCTTCAGTCGACCTCTATAAAAAATTTAAGAATAAATTGTGGTGAACACCACAATGGACCTGTTGGACCGGTTCTGTGACTCACATTTCAGGTCAGAACAAAGGCAGGAAGCTTTGCTTTGTTATGCAAGGCTGGAGGACTGCGGGGGGTTGATTTAAGGATGCATGGAGACAATGGAAGTGATATCATGGAGGGAAATGCATTGTTACTGTCTTTATTATGCCAGGTGGTGAAAAGCATTGTGACTTCTTTATTATGCAAGGTGGTCTGTGGGGCATGTGATCTATGAGGTGTGAAGTCCCTGATATTTAAGGACGAGAGTTACTGTTTCATACCCTCTCTTTTTTTTTCTGCTGTTGAAATGATGGAGATGTGAATAAAGCTGACTCTGAGAAAGAACGCTGCCTCGTCATTTTCACATCTTCCACACTGGTGACCCTGAGACGTATCATGGAAGAAAGAAATTCCCCCGGGGGCAGCCACGGCAGGAGCCCCAGCCAAGCGAACGCCGCTACAGTCCAGCTACCGGACTTCTGGCAGAACAATCCGCACTCCTGGTTCAACGCAGTTGAGGCGCAGTTCAACCTCCGGGGGATATCGGTAGATGTCACAAAATTCTACCACGTAGTCGCAAAGCTGGACAACAACACGGCCCCAGCATGTGGAGAGCCTGATCGACCAGCCGCCGGAGAGCGACCTAATATAGCGCGTTTGAAGGCTGCACTCACCCAAGCAATTCACCCCCTCGGCAGAGGAGCGAGCAGAGAGGCTCCTGGCGCTGACAGAGGGGGATGGAAACGACATGCCGCGAGCCTGATGGAGAAGTTGTTGAGGTTGATGAAAGACTCTGACAATGAATCACTTCATTTTCACCCACCTCTTCCTCAGGACTCTACCGCTCAGCAGCTGAGAGCCGGCCTGGCCAGTTTGCCACTGTGGCCCACTGGGGAACTACGCGCGCTCGGCCGAGAGGTGAAGCAGATTGTCAACGCCACCAAGCGTCGTGCAGCCACGGCCGCTGCAGCGGAACTCGGCGCGACGACCGCAGATGACAGGAGGCCAGAGACAGCGGTGTCAGACTCACCGACGGCGGCGGCGGCAAGGGCCAGGGAGCGTGGACCGGACGTCTTTTGTTTCTACCATCGCCGCTTCGCAGAGAGGGTACGCAAGTGTGTACCGCCGTGCCAGTTTGGGCGCTCGGGAAACACCAAGACCGGGGGTCGGTAGCAGCCGCGGCCCTCGGGGAAGAGAACAAGCTGCTCTACTTGTTGGACGCACGCTCCGGGAGGCAGTTCCTTGTTAACACAGGCTCCCAGTTGAGTTTCATCACTCCTTCCTACGTGGTTATCCAAATCAAATCAAATCAAATCAAATCCAAATCTACGACCACGACAAACGAGTCGTGGCCTATGCCAGCAAAACCCTCTCTGGCCCGGAACTGAAATACTCAGACTGTGAAAAAGCCCTTCTGGCCACTGTATGGGCAGTCAAGCATTTCTCCAACTATGTGGGAGGCCAGAGAATCACAGTTGAGACTCACCACCAACCAGTGGTCTTCCTTAACAGTCAACGCATCAGAGAAGGCGTTGTAACAAATGCCAGAATAGCCTCCTGGTTGATGGCTCTACAAAGCTTTGATGTGGAGGTCCGCTACGCACAAAAGTTGAGAAGCCCTCTCGGCACAGACTTGGCTGCCTGCCAACGGTGCTCTGAGGACACTCCAGGACCATCCATTCGTGCAGAGCCACCTACAGTCACTGAAGACCCAAACCATCACTACTTTGACCAGAACATCTGTCAAGATATGGTCACCGCCTATGTCGATGGTTGTTCTTTTCACCATGAAACTCACATTCGTGCTGGTGTGGGTGTGGCATGGCTGAACAATCAGCCTTGTGAACCCCACAACTATCAACTGGGTTCCCAATCATCCCAGTATGCGGAAATCGCAGGTGTGCTCATTACACTGCAACTTGCTGTAGATCATGGCATTCGCACATTGGTCATCTGCACTGACTCCAACTATGCACGCCTCAGTTTCACTTGCCATTTAGCACTCTGGAAGGCCAAAGGTTTTGTAACCTCCAACCGCAAACCGGTTAAACATCAAGACCTTTTCAAGGCATGTGATCACCTGGTCACCTCCAAAAACCTCCAGGTGTATTGGAAAAAGGTCAGAGGTCACTCGCGCACACCAGGTCAGGACAAAGAATGGAATGACCTCGTGGACTCACTTGCAAAACAAGGAGCTATACAAGGCACACCCTGGTCCTTTGATTCTGCTCAGGTGCCGACTTCACAGTCCCACCCACCCACCCCTACAGTCTGCGCAGTCACTAGGGCCCAGACTAACAGGGCCCAAAACACGACACAAACCACAGGTCCCCTTGCGGTTGACCTTGTTTTCACTGACGCTGACCTTATCTCTCTTCAAACCCTTGACCCTGCGGTCCATAAAATGATACAATACATCTCAGATCCTGCACTTAATGCACCATCCGACTCGGATCTCGCTGACACTCCAGACTTGAAGCCACTTTTTGCCGCACGATCATCCTTGCAGCTGCGAAATGGCATTCTAGTTCATGTTTCCGATGAACTCCCTACGCCTGCGCTTGTGGTCCCTCGTAACCAGAGGGGGGTGATGATTGTTCATGCCCATGATCTCCCAACTGCAGGACACAAAGGCGTTAAAGCAACGTACAACGTGCTCAAACAAGTGGCATATTGGCCATACATGCGAAAGGATGTAGCCGACTACATCAAGGGATGTCTCGTATGTTGCCAGTTTCAACCAACCAACCCGATGCATCGAGCACCCCTACAGAAAAGAGGCATTTCATTCCCATGGTCTGACCTCCAAATTGACTGGGTAGGTCCCCTTCCACGGTCAGCCAGAGGAAACAAATACTTCCTCACAGTCACATGTGCTTTCACCAAATGGGTCGAGTGCCTGCCTGCTCCTAATGGCACGGCAGAAACCACGGCCTACTTGTTGATGAACCACGTATTCTCTAGGTTTGGTCTGCCAAGCCGAATCAACTCTGACCGCGGCACTCATTTCACCGCCGAAGTCATGCGACAACTGTGGGAAACCTTGGGAGTTAAAGCTAACTTCCATATTAGCCACCACCCACAATCCTCCGGACAGGTTGAAAGAACCCACCGAACTGTGATCAACATACTGAAGAAGTATGTTTCACCACACCAAAAAGACTGGGATGTAAAACTCCCGCTGGTCTTAATGGCCATCCGAGCCACACCCCATGAAGCTACGGGGGTGTCACCTTTTGAAATGATGACAGGCCGGCAAATGACTTTGCCCCTGCATTTACTCTACCAACCTGGAGAAGCCAGTGTTGCTACAGCTTACACTACTCACCAGTACATGACTGACCTGACCAAACATCTCCGACAGACTTTTGCCTTTGCCCAAAAACATTTGGACAGATCAGCTGAAGGACGCAAAGCCTACTACGATCAGAAGGCCTCACATGATGAACTCCAAGTGGGAGACAAGGTTTTCTATTATGCTTTCATTCCTCAGACAGGACAGACCAACGCACGAGCAGGAAAACTCGCTCGGAAGTTCCTCCCCAGGTGGACAGGTCCACACACGATCACAGATAAACTCTCTCCGGTCGTTTACCAAATCAAAATAAGCAAAGGTCGCCAGGACCCCATCTCCAAATGGGTCCATCGTAATCAAATCAAAGCTTACAAAAACCCCATGGGACTTGTTGGGGACAACACTGTTCCATTAAGTCAGTAAACAAACCTAAAATCTTGTTTGCGCCCGATAGATAACTATTAGCTGACTATCAGCCTCAGACATTCTCGGTCGCATTTCTTTTCCTCAATCAGGTAACTGCATTAAACCTTCAAAAGGAGAAAGTTAACCCAAACTAACTGACTTCCTTAAAATCTAACCTTAAAAGACCCCACAAAATTTCATTCAATATCATCAAGTTACTATTTCAAAGTAGTACAAACAAAATCAACAACATCACTAGCTTAAGTCAATAATCACAAAACCCTCTAAAGGTGATAAACACTAATAGCTTAGAGCCCAGCCTCTAACAAAGTTGTTCCACCTCTAAGAATAACTTTCACCTACCACTCAGGTACCTCAAGAAAAGGAAAACTGACAAGAAGCTCAAGATTAAAATGATTCACTTCTATTCGTTGGCCAGGACGATGGCCCTCCTGTTTTTCAGTTTAGCCCTCTACCTAGCCCCCTCACCTACTTTCGCCCAGTTAGGACTGGACAGAGTCCAGACAAGAAGTCAACAATCCTTAAGTAGATTCTCAACCACGGCCTCATCATTAGGGCCCCTTGCTAGCCTTAGCACGTCTACTGTTAAATCAGTCAACACCGCTACACTGAAATGCCAGATAGTTGAACCACCAACTGTTACCAAAACTTTGCAAGATACTGTGTTGGTTTTGAATGTTTGCTCCAAAGCCTCATTCAAACTCAACAAGGTCTTGGACTTGTTACTCTTCATGTTAGAGGGTGACCCTGCTCAACCACATCTAATGCCTGTGTTTCTTCGAAAGGTAGCTAAAAATATTAGACTTTCAGCTAACACTTTGACAACGAGTCTGCCTTCACTGCTTCTTGCCCCTGTTTCAGATGTCACAAAGTTATTCCTCATTGCCACTCAAAGAACAATGATGACTTTCCATGTTCGCTCAGTCTTCCAGAACAAAGGTCTCAAACACCCTCTGCGTAAGACCTCTGTGGAACCATGGTTTAGTCCAGCTAAACCAATTCAGTTCGAACCTCCTTGAATTAACTCAATATTGCTTAACCTAAACATCTACCCCAGATGAGCAATACATTTTTGTTTTGCATTCTTTGTTTTGACTTTTATTTTTCTTTATTTTTTTTGGATTTTTGGAGTTATATGCATGCTTATATACAAACCTATATTTTTATATATAGCTCTTGCACTCCATTTTGATTTTTGTACCCATTCAAACTATGTTTTTTTTAACAACTATGATAGCTATTTCATTGTAGACCAAAATTCCTACCTCAGGTATGTAAGACTACGCACTTATTTTTGTAGCTAGAATTTTTGAGTCATTTCAAGACTTATGCCTTAGCTTACTACTCCAAGTCAATTTTATAATCTACATTTGTCCATATTCAAATTATTTTTGGAAATTCATGGAAGTCCTTCCAGTAAACCAAAGTCAAAAATCTGTACTTAGTAATAGATACTGTTTGCATGCTAGTGTGTATGGACATCACAAAAACCTTTTAACCCAGTATTTAGGTCAAGTGTTGCCAAGGAGACGAAGCTGCCATGGGTGTGTACCGACGCTGACCGATGCTCACCATCGGTACAAAGGGGGGAACTGTAGCATCATCGTCTCCTCAAAACCGAGACAGAAGATCACTTCTCTCCAGTTTACAGGAATTTCATTTTATTCATTACACAGGAATATCACCTTTCTGCCTTCTCAGGAATATCACTGGCTTTTATGTCGACTCATGCAGGCTTCTTCCAGGCCTGACCAAAGATGCTTGCTTTCCCAGGACCCCAATGTAAACAGTTGCCTCTTGCAGAGATTGTAAGGATCAGAGTTTGCTTTTAAAAGCTCAAAGGAACATAAAACTCAGGAGACCAGACCTCTCAACATGAACACTGCATTTGATAACGTACCTTTTCACAGGAAACCAATGTTTTTAAAAGAGTCATAAACCACTTAATCTGACGGTTTTATAGCCTATGCTGTCCAGGTACCTCCGCCCAGATACTAAAGGAAATCATCTACAGCTCAACAGTACCTCCTAGCGGATACCTACAGAATGTGTTTTCAGTATGTAGGATGACTTTTAATTTGTTCTAAATATTAAGTTTCTTTCAGCTTATCCTCTGGATCCTAAGGACACTGAAAATCATCCCTCTTTTATCACCAACCACGGTTTGCTGCATATTCTGCTGTTCTAATCTTGATCTAAATGTGAATGCATGTATTATAATTATGTATAAGAAATGTTATATTCATGAGTGTTATTGGAGTAATGGTATAAATGCATGATCACCATATATTAGCCAAGTCATTTAATTTAGTTATATTTTATATTGAGCATTTATCTCATAAGAACTGACTGAGTGTTGATTTTCCCTCTGAAATTTCATGGGATGGTGTCTTCATTCGATTGGCTGCTCTCAAACAAAGAAGTGTTCTCACATTGGATAGCAGCCATTTTAAACTGCTTCTGAAAAAGCCGATTGGTCAGTCTTGCGACTACATCATCAGTTTTATGACCCGGCGAGGTAACTTTAAAAGAGAAGTTAGATTTGAGTTTAGTGAGAGATCAGCAGAGTTAGAAAAAGAAGGAGATCAGCACAGTAGAAAAAGGGTAGACAAAGAACAGGCAGGAAGATTAGCTAGAAATAGAATTAAGAATTAGAAACACAGAAAGAAGAAAGAAAGAGATTTTGAGAAAGATTAGGAACTAAATTAAGATTAAAGAAGCAGAATAGTAATCTAGATCTCAGAAGAAGACTTTATTCCACCGTTTCAAGGCCCTGTGAAGTTTTATTTTATTCTCTGTGTGTTTGTCAAGTCTTTTCTTATATTCTGGAAACTGAGGAGGAACCATTTTTCTTTAGAGCTCGTCCCTTTTTAGAGAATCAAATTCTCAAACTTTTTCCTTCACCTCAGAAGCCATTCTTATCCTAGTAAATGTTTTTCTAACACTTTTTTTTATGACTTTTCACGCCATTAAAGTGGACCTTTAATTTGCCTAGTTAAAGTGAACAGAGACTGAGAAGATTTTCCTTCAGTTTCAGTTTTTGGTCTATCCCGCTACAAGAGACCTCAAAATTTGGATTCTTTTCCAAGGACTTTTCACGCCGCCCTGAGACAAACCACCCACGGCTGCAAGTGTCTCGTTGAAGGGCCCTCCAGCTGAGTTATCACCTCCAAGGCTGTGAGGAGGCATCGCAGCAGCCGCTTCCCCCCGACGTCCTAACTTCAAAACCCAGTGGTACCGACCCGCGGAACTTGGACCAACGGCCGTTGTGTGAGTGAGACTCTTATTTCTCCTATTTCCTGGGTTAAAACGTGATGTCCTAACAATTAAATTACAATTGAATATGGCCCGTATTTCAGGGCTCAATTAGTCTCTCAGCCGCAGGATAGCACTGTAAACTGAAGCAAAAACTCTTAGTCATTTTTAAGTAACTGCCCTTAAATTTTGTAGATTAATTCAGGAGTCATTTTTAGATAATTAGCTTATGAATTTTCCCCATAAAATTGCGATGTTTTGTTAAAACATCCCAGCCTCATTTACCGTTGAAACATAAGTCTAGTTTCTCCTTGGTTCTGCAGAGGTGTAAAGCTGGATTTTATGTTCAGGAACCCAATATCAGTTGATGTGATATTTTACGCTGTCATCATCTGAATCTGTTTATTCATCATTTGAACGCCATGCCATGTAACCTGAATGATTTTAATAAAAGAGTGAATAAGAGCAGTAGAAGCGTTTTCCTTTCGCATATACAGGTTTCCTAATCACGGCAGGACAAAAACTCACTGAAACTTTGAGACTGATTCATTAAGTAATTTAAGGTACAAAATTAAATAAAATTAAAGTTAATTTTATTGTCCGTTAGGACTGGTGCCCCTTTTACGAGTGCTTTTATTTAATTTAGCGGGTGTAGAAGTGAAGGTTCAACTCCGCCCCCTTTCATACCCACTATTAAATAAAATAAATAATTCCTGTACCTTATGACAAATATTTTTATAGGCACTTTATACTACACTGTCTTGGCTGCTGTCCTATATTGATGTCTCCACAGCCCATCCTTCTTTGCCTCACCTGACAGCTAAGATTATGCCAGCCTGGTGTCATAGCCATGCGTAGAATAAACACACTGGTTCATTACGAAACACTGAAATTTATAGTGTTTCCCTCTAATGCATATCCATTACATGCATGGATCCTACCTTCGGTTTTGTCATCCTAACATAGACTGCTGCTACACCACTTCAGATGTCTGAGAACAAAGGTGGTGGGGGACAGTGGGAGGCCATCTCATCTTTGTTCAGGGTGAGGTGCTCTCATTTATAGTAACGGTAGGGTAACGGGCTTATTTTACAACTCCTCTCATCTCACTTCTCTTGTCTCTCCACTCTCTCTGGATGTAGTTATCTTCACAACCAAAAGAAGGAGCTGTCTGCAATACTTTCCTTCACTCTGCAGGGGTATCCACTTTACCCACCCTTGAAAAATGTGCAATATACATGGAAAAAGCTATTTTCAGTGGTTTCTAAGTGTGCATGAAAGTGAAACTTATATGCTTTTTGTGAAACTGAGTTGATTATACAGTATGTTTATGACAGTTTGGCATCCTCCCATTAATAAAAAACAAACAAAAAACTGCCAAAAATTACAATCTCTCAGTCGGTTTTTACTGAATCTGAACTGCTGCCTTTGGGAAGACAGTTCAGAACCTGTAAAAGTTATCGGTTCAAATTCTCTTTTGTCCATAATTCAGTCACACTATTAAACAAAATGCACAATATTCTGACTTGATATTACTTGCTGTGTGGGTTTACTCTGGGGGCTCTGATTCCTCCCACCATCAAAACACATGTACAGGGGATATAAAAAGTCTGCAGATCCCTGTTCAAATGCCAGGTTTTTGTGGTGTAAAAAAAAATGAGACCAAGATGAATCATTTCAAAACTTTCTCCACCATTAATGTGACCTATAACCTGTACAACCCAATTGACAAACAAACTGAAATCTTTTAAGAGTAAAAATAAAAAATAAAAAACTTACAATAACCTGTTTGCATAAATATGCACACCCTGTTATAACTGGGGATGTGGTTGTGTTCAGAATTAACCAATCACATTCAAACTCATGTTAAATGGGAGTCAGCACACACCTGCCACCATTTAAAGTGCCTCTGATTAACCCCAAATAAAGTTCAGCTGTTCTAGTAGGCTTTTCCTGACATTTTTGTTGTCACATCTTACAGCACAAGCCATGGTCTGCAGAGAGCTTCCAAAGCATCCGAGGGATCTCATTGTTCAAAGGTATCAGTCAGGAGAAGGGTACAAAACAATTTCCAAGGCATTAAATCTACCATGGAACACAGTGAAGACAGTCATCATCAAGTGGAGAAAATATGGCACAACAGCGACATTACAAAGAACTGGACGTCCCTCCAAAATTGATGAAAAGATGAAAAGAAAACTGGTCAGGGAGGCTACCAAGAGGCCAACAGCATCACTGAAGGAGCTGTAGGAATTTCTGGCAAGTACTGGCTGTTTAGTACTTGTGACAACAATCTCCTGTCTAGTGTGGCAAGACAGAAGCCTTATCTTACGAAGAAAAACATCCAAGCCTGGCTACATTTTGCAAAAACACATTTGAAATCTCCCAAACACATGTGGGAAAATGTGTTATGGTCCAATGAAACCAAGGTTGAACTTTTTAGCCATAATTCCAAAAGGTATATTTGGCGCAAACACAACGCTGCTCATCACCAAAAGAACACCCTACCTACACTGAAGCATGGTGGTGACATAATGCACGGCTCAGGAGACACACACGCAGGCTCAGGATAGATTCAACAGCTTTATTAACAAACAGGGATGTGTGGCTGCGTGTCTGTGGAATAAGAATGTATTGGTGGTGGCGTCTGCGTCAGGCACGGGGGGCAGGAGGCCGTACAGCCAGACAACCCTATGGGAGGAAGCAGAGGGAGAAGGGTAACGGGCACCACACCAATACAGAGGATAATAATGGTTTAGCTGGCTTACTTGGTTACGACAGGTGGCTGGCGTTGACAAGGGCGGAGCCCGGGAAACAGCGACCTGCAGTGCCTGTGGCAGCAGCGTAGAGACAGCGGCGAGATGAGGAAGTCCGCCGCCGGGGAAGTCCACCTGTGCACAGGGGAAGGCTAGAGGAGAGAGGTAAGGGGAGCTTACCCAGATAATCTTTGCTAGCAGGCTTGAGTTCCGTAGTAGCAAAAGGTGCCGAAGTTGAGAGACGGCTTCAGGCCGAAGCCCAGGGCAGAGTGGATTAAATACCTCGCCGCTGACGAGGAGCAGGTGTGCGCGCGGCTGGCGCCGCTGATGAGCGGCGAGTCATGACAGTACTCCCCCCTCTAGCAGCGCCTCCTGGCGATGGTTTTTCCGGGTGCGCTCGATAAAACTCAGAGATGAGAGACCGGTCCAACACCAGCAAGATAAGATAAGATAAGATAAGATAAGATAAGATAAGCCTTTATTAGTCCCACAACGGGGAAATTCCAGGATTGCAACAGCACAGGGATAGCAACACTCAGAGCAACAATCAGAAGGCAAGAAAAAAAACAAGCAAGCAAGAGCGGCTAATATACATATGTACATATTACTATAAAATAAATATATACACACACACACACAGACACACAGTGCAGAGCATTGTAGCTGGATGGAATAAATATATGAGTATATGAACACACAGTGCAGGGAAAAGCCAGTGTGAACACACAGTGCAGAGCATTGTAGCTAGATGGAATAAATATGTAAATATATAAACACCCACAGTACGGAGCATTGCAGCTAGGTGGAATAAATATGCAAGTATATAAACACACACAGTGCGGAGCAATGTAGCTAGATGGAATAATATGTAGATATATAAAAACACAGTGCGGAGCATTGTAGCTAGATGGAATAAATATGTAAATATATAAACACACACAGTGCAGAGCATTGTTGCTAGATTGGATGAAACAGCATAACCGTCTACTTAGTTATCCTACATGGTATGATTATGTGCCCATACATATTCTCACCCTCCATAGCGACCGGTATGTTCCTAGTTGTATGCCGGAGGGGACCATTGTGTAAGTCTATTGCATCTTTTGCATTCAAAAAACTATTAGTTTGTTACGTCTTTTTGCTATCTCTGCGAGCAGCCCTGCTTGGGTTGTACAGTCTGACAGCCGTTGGTAGGAAGGACCTACGAAACCTCTCGGTTGTGCACCTGGGATGATGTAGTCTGCTGCTAAATGAGCTCCTCAGTGCATCCAGTATGTCCTGCATAGGGTGGAACTCGGACTCCAGCAGAGATGACAGTTTAGCCACCGTCCTTCTCTCTCCTATCTCCTCCATCGGATCAAGGCGCTGCCCCAGGACAGAGCTAGCTTTCTTAATCAGTTTGTTCAGTCAAGGAAGGCACCCATTGTCTCCACTCGGGTCCATAGCCCTCCCAGTCCACCAAATACTGCAACCCGCGACCCCGGCGTCGGGCGTCCAAGATCTCAGTGACAGTCCAGGCCGGATGGCCACCAATCATCCGGGGAGCGGGGTGCGCCGCAGGTGGAGGGCAGAGGGGGTCAGAGACCACCGGTTTAATTTTGGAGACGTGGAAGGTGGGATGGATGCGGAGGGAGGAGGGAATAGCCACACGCACAGCCACCGGGTTGATAATCCTGGTTATGGGAAATGGGCCGATGAATTGTTGGGCCAGCTTTCTCCTCTCACCCTTTAGGTTGACGTCCTGTGCGGATACCCAAACTTGTTGTCCCACCTGGTAGGCAGGGGCAGGTCTCCTGTGCCGGTCCGCCGTGGATTTATTGCGCTCCGCTGTGCGTAAAAGCGCATTGCGCACCATGGTCCAAAGGGAGCGACACCGCCTAAGGTGCACCTGGACAGAGGGGAAAGCCAACTCTCCCTCCTGCGCGGGGAATAGAGGTGGATCATATCCCAGGGATGCTTTAAAGGGAGACATCCCGATGGCAGAGGAGCGAGAGGTGTTGTGGGCGTACTCCACCCAGGCGAGGTGAGAGCTCCAGGACGTGGGCTTGGATGTAGTAACGCAGCAGAGGGCAGCCTCCAGCTCCTGGTTAGTCCGCTCACACTGCCCGTTAGACTGGGGGTGATGGCTGGAGGTGAGGCTTACTTTAGCTCCCAGGGCGTTGCAAAAGGATCTCCAGACGTCCGAAGAGAACTGGGGGCCATGGTCGGAGACCACGTCGACCGGGATTCCATGCAGTCTGACCACGTGTTGGATGAGGAGGTCCGCCGTCTCCAAGGCTGAGGGGAGTCCACGTAGGGGCACAAAGTGGGCGGCCTTGGAAAAACGGTCAACGATGGTCAGCACTGTGTCAAAGTTGTTGGAGACAGGGAGCCCGGTGACGAAGTCTAGGGCGATGTGCGACCAGGGCCTGCCAGGGACGGGCAGGGGCTGGAGCAGGCCCGCAGGGGGAGTGTTACCTGACTTACTGGTGGCGCAGACGGGGCAGGCCCGGGCATAACGGGCGGCATCGTTCCGCAGACCTGGCCACCAAAAGGATCGCTGGAGGAGGTTGATCATCCGTGAAGCTCCAGGATGGCAGGTGAGCTTAGAGGTGTGGAGCCAGTGTATAACGTCCCCCCGGACGGCAGATGGCACGAAGAGCCTCCCCTCCGGTCCGCCGCCAGGGTCCGGTTCCGACTCCTGCGCCCTCCGGATCTTGTCTTCTATGTCCCAAGAAACAGCCCCCACAACGCACGACCTGGGCAGGATGGTGTGAACAGCGTCTTCTGTGGCCTCCGGGGCAAATTGCCTGGAGAGGGCGTCGGGCAGGCTGTTCTTGGAGCCAGGCCTGTAAGTGATGTTGAATTTGAACCTTGCAAAGAACAGGGACCAGCGCGCCTGGCGGGCGTTCAGACGCTTGGCAGATCTTAGATACTCCAAGTTCTTGTGGTCAGTTAGGACCACAAAAGGCAAGGCTGCCCCCTCCAGCCAATGACGCCACTCTTGAAGCGCAAGCTTGATGGCAAGAAGCTCTCTGTCCCCCACGTCATAATTACGCTCCGCCGGGGACAGGCGCCGAGAGAAGAAGGCGCAGGGTCGCTTGACTCCATTGGCTGGAGACCGCTGGGACAGCACCGCCCCCACCCCCGTGTCCGAAGCGTCCACCTCCACTATGCACTGCAGCGTGGGATCGACCTGGCTGAGGACCCGGGAGGAGGAAAACTCCGTCTTCAGCGCCTGGAAGGCCATTGCGGCCTCTTCAGTCCACCGGAACGGGGTCTTAGGGGAGGTGAGGCGGGTCAGAGGCCCGACGATGGCTCCAAAGTTTGGGACAAAGCGGCGGTAGAAATTGGCGAACCCGATGAATTGCTGAACCTGTTTCCTAGAGGTAGGTGTGGGCCAATCCACCACCGCTTTAATCTTCGCTGGGTCCGGAAGCACCTGGTCATGGGAGATGACGAACCCCAGGAAGGAAGTTGTTTTGGCGTAGAATTCACACTTCTCCGCCTTGACATATAGACGGTTCTCCAACAGTCTCTGCAGGACCCGCCTCACGTGGACCCGGTGCTCATCCCTGGACCTGGAGAAGATGAGGATGTCGTCCAGGTAGACGAATACAAACAGGCCGATGAAATCCCGGAGGACGTCATTAATGAGGCGCTGGAAGACGGCTGGAGTGTTGGTCAACCCAAACAGCATCACAACGTATTCAAAATGACCGTTAGGGGTGCGGAAGGCTGTCTTCCACTCATCTCCCTCCCGGATCCGGATGAGGTGGTAAGCGCTGCGGAGATCCAGCTTAGTAAACCAGGTCGCCCCCTGGAGGGAGTGGAAGGCGGTATCCATGAAGGGCAGGTTGTACCGGTCCTTCTCCGTGATGTCATTGAGCGCTCGATAATCAATCCAAGGACGAAGGGAGCCGTCCTTCTTTCCCACGAAGAAGAACCCTGCGCCTACTGGAGAGGAAGATGGTCGGATGATCCCAGCGCTAAGCGACTCCTTCAAGTAGCTGTTCATGGCCTCCTTCTCTGGCGCTGACAGACTATAGAGGCGTCCTGAGGGTAGGGGCGCCCCCTGGCGGATGTTGATGGCACAGTCGTAGGGCCGGTGAGGAGGCAGAGACATCGCCTTGGACTTGCTGAAAACAGCACCCAGGTCGTGGAACTCTGAAGGCACAAGGGTGAGATCTGGGGGCGCGGTGTCCTTGGCTGTGAGAGGCGAGGACGGGGCGCAGGCAGCGAATTGGAGACAGGTGCCCATACAGAAGGTGCTCCAAGCTGACACTTTCCCAGTCTTCCAGTCCAAGGCGGGGTTGTGGAGGCGGAGCCAGGGGTATCCGAGAATGACAGGAGTAACCGAGGTGGGCAGGACGTAGAAGGAGATATCCTCCCGGTGGTTTCCTGAGATGATCACCGGAGTGGGAGATGTTCGGTGGGTCACTTTTCCCAGGGAGACTCGGGAGAGATTAACCAGGGCGAGAGGAGAGTCGAGGGGGTGACAACGGATGCCCAATCGGGTTGCCAGGCTCTGTGAAATAAAGCTACCCTCCGCGCCTGAATCCACCAGTGCATGTGTGAGGTGCCCAGTGAGGTTGTGACAGAAGCAGATGGGCAGCGTCAAATGTGTGAGGGGATTTAACCGATTAGCGTCCGCAAGGCCCTCTACAGTGACTCGCGGACCTCCTCGTTTGGCTTCTCCGGACAATGCTCCACCATGTGCTGGCTACCCCCGCAATACATGCAAAGGCCCAGGTCACTGCGGCGTTGTTTCTCCGCCAGGGGGAGCTTTGTCCGGCCCGTCACCATCGGTTCCGACTCCTCGGAGACCTCCGGCGGCGGCAACGCCAGGCGGCGAGCTTGGGGCAAGCGCGCAGAGGCACCCCACGAGCAAGAAGACTGCTTCCGCTTTGAGGCGCGCTCGCGCAGCCTGTTATCCAAGCTGATGGCTAGGGAAATCAACTCCGCCAGCGTCTCCGGGATATCCCGGCCAGCCAGCTCATCTCTCAGACCAGAGTTTAGGCTGCGGAGGAAGATGCCGCAGAGCGCACGCTCTTCCCAGCCAACTTCCTCCGTGGTAACCCGGAAGTCGATCGCGTATTCGGCCGCTGATCGGCTCACCTGTTGGAGGCCGAGAAGGCGGTTGACCTGGACACTGTCCAAACGCGAATGATCGAACACTTCCAGAAATTGTCGCACGAATTGGCCATAGGTGAGGGTGGCGTAGCTGGGCTTCACCATAATGGCGTAAGCCCAGGTAAGCGCACGACCCTCCAGGAGATTACCAATGTAGCCAATTCTGCTATGGTCTGAGGTAAAGTCTCCGGGAACACGAAGAAACACGGACTCACACTGCATGATAAAACCCCGAGCTCCACCAAGCTTACCGCTAAAGCGAGCAGGAGTGGGGATTGGTGTGAGCCGTGCTGGCGCACCCGGAGCAAGCTGGGCAGCCACCGGAGCCGCAGGAGCTGTACCACCCGGACGAGCTGAGGGGAACAGCTGCTGGGGGTCCAAGTGGTCTAATCGGTTAGTAATAATTGTTAATTGATTTAGTATCACCTGTTGTTGATAGGCTATTGAATCCACCCGAGCCTTGAGGGTGGAAAGACGGCGTGTGAGCCCGCTGTCTGCCGAGCCGCTCTGCTGAAGCCGTACTGACATAATGCACGGCTCAGGAGACACACACGCAGGCTCAGGATAGATTCAACAGCTTTATTAACAAACAGGGATGTGTGGCTGCGTGTCTGTGGAATAAGAATGTATTGGTGGTGGCGTCTGCATCAGGCACGGGGGGCAGGAGGCCGTACAGCCGGACAACCCTATGGGAGGAAGCAGAGGGAGAAGGGTAACGGGCACCACACCAATACAGAGGATAATAACGGTTTAGCTGGCTTACTTGGTTACGACAGGTGGCTGGCGTTGACAAGGGCGGAGCCCGGGAGACAGCGACCTGCAGTGCCTGTGGCAGCAGCGTAGAGACAGCGGCGAGATGAGGAAGTCCGCCGCCGGGGAAGTCCACCTGTGTACAGGGGAAGGCTAGAGGAGAGAGGTAAGGGGAGCTTACCCAGATAATCTTTGCTAGCAGGCTTGAGTTCCGTAGTAGCAAAAGGTGCCGAAGTTGAGAGACGGCTTCAGGCTGAAGCCCAGGGCAGAGTGGATTAAATACCTCGCCACTGACGAGGAGCAGGTGTGCGCGCGGCTGGCGCCGCTGATGAGCGGCGAGTCATGACAGGTGGTGGCACCATCATGCTTTGGGGCTGTTTTTCTTCACCTGGAACTAGGGCCTTAGTCAAAGTGGGGGGGGGGGAATTATGAACAGTTCCAAATACCAGTCAGTGTGGGAAAAAAAAACTTCAGGCTTCTGCTAGAAAGCTGAAGATGAAGACGAGCTTCATCTTTCAGCACAACAATGACCCAAAGCACACAACTAAATCAACAAAAGAATGGCTTCACCAGAAGAAGATTAAGGTTTTGGAATGGCCCAGCCAGAGGCACTTTGAATGGTGGCAAGTGTGTGCTGACTCCCATTTAACATGAGTTTGAATGTGACTGGTTAATTCTGAACACAGCCATATCCTCAGTTATAACAGGGTGTGCATATTTATGCAGCCAGGTTATAAGTTTTTTTTTATTTTTCTCCTTAAAAGATTTCAGTTTGTTTTTCATTTTGGGTTGTACATGTTATACAGTAGGTCACATTAATGGTGGAAAAAAAGTTTTGAAATGATTTATCTTGGTTTAATTTTTTACATAAAACTTGGGATTTGAACGGGGTGTGTAGACTTTTTATATATCCACTGTATGTGTATGCTCATGGAGTTCATTGGATGCTGTTGTGGACTGTGCCGTTGATGTTTTGCACTCTTTTTGCATTACTGCCCAAGACCAATTTTCCCTTGGGGACAACAAAGCTTTTCTTATCTCATCATCTCAAAACAACACTTCGTTGTTTCTTGATATTGCTATTCTATCTTTTTTAAAATTTCCCTCATGGACTAAACACATCATGCATTCTAAACCATTTTTTAACTGGTGAATCAGAAGGACTCTCCATATAAAAAAAAACCCCTCTACAGAAAGCCTGTCACAGTTTACACTTAAGCACGTCCTCTAGAGCAGGGGTCTGCAACCTTTCTTCAACTTCAACTTTATTCATTTATGTCCCTGAGAGGCAACTTGTTTTGCAGCAAAACAGTATAAACACATGAAACACACACACACCTGAGTACAGTGATACAAAGGCCAACCCAACAGGGGAGACTGTCGCATTACAAAAGCACTAAATAACAGCAATTCCAGGTGAATATACAAGATTTAAAAAAATGAGTAAAATTAATTAAATAGATGATATGCTAAAAAGAAGAATTCCCCATGCATAATTAACGATAAATTCTGCCAGGTAAGAGCTTGCTAACACCTCCCCAGACCTAAATTTAAAATAGAAATGGCTGTGGGGATAAAAGAATGTTTATATCTGTTGTTCTTAACGGGGGAAACCTAAACCTGGCACCAGAGGGCAAATACTGGAATTCAGTGAACAAGGGGTGGCTGGTATCTGACAGCATACTTTAAGCCTTCCTCCCCACTTGTCTGGTAAACAGATAAGAGAGCATGCTTTGCTGTATCCCCAGAATCTTACTGCTCATGTTCACAATTTTAGTCAGTGAATTTTTTGACTTAATACTCAGGTTACTGTACCATCAAATCAGTGAAAATGTGAGGACAGGTTCAATACAGGATTTGTAAAAAAATGGTCATAAGGGATCTGTCCACATGAAAATAAGACAGTTTCCGCAAACAAGTATTGCTGACCCTTTTTACACAACACGTCAGTGTTTTCCTTAAAATTCAGTTATCAACTAGAAAAGCACTCGGAGAGCGCAGACCTCCGCCAAGCGGCACAGTTCCCCCCATACAGTGTTTTACATCATAAATATTAATCCTACATTTATTGTGTGTACGTTTTCAGATTCCTTGACCATGAAAACATATGAGTAGCAATTGGATTCACATGGATAGGATTAGTGGTTCAGTAGTTATTGAAGAAAATCGCATTTCGCATAATGGCGGTTTTCCGAATCGCCACCAAATTGTAATCATCTGTAGGATACTCCAGTTCTGACAATCTGTGAAAATTTCATGAAAATTCGTCCATAACTTTTTGAGTAATCTTGCTAACAGACAGACAGACAGACAGATAAACCAACGCCGATGAAAACATAACCTTCTTGGCGGAGGTAATAATTATGGTCCCCAAGTACTTGTAGCTCTCCACAGACTACCACCTGGCCCTTGATGGTGGTCTGGGAATTGGAAATGAGATGTCGCCTAAAGTCAATACCCACTTCCTTTGTTTTGTCAACATTTAGTGGCAAAAAAGACTTCCATCCATCCATCCATCCATCTTCCACCGCTCAATCCTTTCGGGTCGCGGGGGGGCTGGAGCCCATCCCAGCATCTTTGGGCGAGAGGCAGGGTACACCCTGGACAGATCGCCAGTCCATCACAGGGCCAACACAGAGAGACAGACAACCATTCACTCTCACATCCATACCTAAGGACAATTTAGAATCCCCAGTTTTGATGCCAATTAACCTAACTTGCATGTTTTTGGCATGTGGGAGGAAACCAGAGTGCCCGGAGTAAACCCACGCAGACACAGGGAGAACATGCAAACTCCACACAGAAGGGTCACCGATGGTCTGGAGGTGGGATCGAACCCACGATGGTCAAGGGTGGAATCGATCCCATGACCTTCTTGCTGTGCTGCCACTGTGCTAACCACTGCGCCACCGTGCTGCCCGGCAAAAAAAAAAAAAAAAAAAAAAAAAAAAAAAAAGACTTGTCACACCAATTAACAAAATGACCACAGGGCCGTGGCTGTTTTCACAATTATGTAGGAGACTTACAATAACAGAGTCATGAGCAAATTTTACAATGAATCTGTTATCATACTGACTCTGGCAGTCGTTGGTGTACAAGATATACAGTAAAGGAGTGGTGAAAGGACGCAGCCTTGAGGGGAACCAGTGAATATAATTAAAACATCTGACAAGTGACCATTTACTCTTTGTATTCTATCAGTTAAGAAATCAAAAATCAAGAACCCAACCCAAAATATTAGAATCCAGGCTAAACTGAGTGGTAAGTTTGTCAATTAAAATATGGGTTTGGAGAGTATTAAAAGCCAATGAAAAATCCACAAACAGCAGTCGGGCATGTGTTTTACAGCCTTCAAGATGTTTAAAAACAAGGTTTAAAGGTGTATCAGTAGCATCCTCCACACCACATCCGGCTCTATATGCAAACTGCAAAGGGTCTAACAAGGGCTGCAAGTGAGGGAGAAGTGCATTCTTCATTAGCCTTTCAAAAAATTTCATTACTTTGCCAACTAAAAAGGCCATTTGCCCATCTCCAGCTAAAATAGAAGTGGCTGAGGGCCACAAAGGCAATTTGACATTTAAAATAAAGATTATGCTGCTCATAAAGTTTTTTTTTTAACTATATATATATATATATATACTGTATATATATATATATATATATATATATATATATATATATGAATATTATGTGGCATTAATATAATATTCAGCTTGCAATATTCAATATGCAAGCCATTTTATTCCCCGCGGGAGTTCGCATCATTCGTTTTGATCGCTGTGTACGCCCCTCCCGACGGGGACGCGCGCGAGGCCCAGCGCGCGCTCGCTGATCACATCCTGCATGCGGAGCGGACTTTTCCAGACTCTCTGATTATTGTGGTAGGCGACTTTAACCAGAGCAATCTGAGTCACGAGCTCCCCCGATGCAAACAGTTTATTAAATGTCCAACCAGAGGAAATAACACGCTGGATCACTGTTACACTACAGTAAAGGACGCATATCGCGCTGTTCCCCGCGCTGCGCTCGGACTATCTGATCACGTGATGGTCCACCTCATCCCCACATACAGACAGAGACTGAAACTCACTAAACCCGTTGTTACCACCACGAAGAAATTGACCAGTGAAGCTGGAGAGAAACTGAACACATGCATGGAAATAACTGACTGGGACATGTTTAAAGGAGCCACACATGATCTTAATGAGTACACAGACACTGTGAACTCATATATCAACTTTTGTGAGGAGAGCATTCTCCCATCGCGCACCAGGGTGAGGTACTCTAATGATAAGCCCTGGTTCACTGCCAAGCTCAGACAGATCAGGAAGGAGAAGGAAGCAGCGTTGAAAAGTGGAGACAGGGACTGCTACAGAGAGGTCAAATATCGGTTTAACAGAGAGCTGAGGAGAGCTAAATCTGTGTATTCTGAGAGACTTCAGCAGCAGTTCACTGCTAATGACTCGGCTTCTGTGTGGAGAGGACTGAGGCAAATCACCAACTATTGGCCTCAGGCTTCTAAAGGTCAGGATGACAAAGCCCTTTGTCAAAAACTGTCCCAACATTACGCCCGTTTTGACACCTCGTCAGCTGTGTCCAACTCCCCCACTCCACCCAGCTCCACTGCCTCCTCGGCCCCTAATTCATCAAAAGCGGTCCCCCCCCCCTCCTCCTCCTCCTCCTCCCCCCCTGCCCTTGTCATCAGTGAGCAGGACGTGCACAGACAGTTGTCCAGACTGAACCCGCGCAAGGCCCCAGGGTCGGTCGGTGTGTCTCCCTCCACCCTGAGACACTGTGCGAAAGAGCTGGCTCCTGTCTTCACAGACATTTTTAACACCTCCCTTAAGCAATGCCACGTGCTGACCTGCTTCAAATCCTCCATCATCATCCCTGTCCCCAAGAAGCCACGGATTACTGGAATTAACGACTACAGACCTGTAGCGCTCACCTCTGTATTCATGAAGTCCTTTGAGCGCCTGGTCCTGTCTCACCTCAAGTCCATCACCACTCCCCTCCTGGACCCGCTGCAGTTTGCCTACCGAGCCAACAGGTCTGTGGACGACGCAGTCAACCTGGCCCTCCACTCCATCCTGCAGCACCTGGACTCCCCGGGAACCTATGCCAGGATCCTGTTTGTGGACTTCAGCTCTGCATTCAACACCATCCGCCCCGCTCTGCTCCAGGACAAGCTGTCCCTGCTTGACGTGCCTGACTCCCTCTGCAGGTGGATCACCGACTTCCTGACGGACCGGAGGCAGCATGTGCAGCTGGGGAAGTCTGTCTCGGACTCTGTTAGCATCAGCATCGGATCACCCCAGGGCTGTGTACTTTCCCCCCTACTCTTCTCCCTTTATACCAACTCCTGCACCTCCTCCCACCAGTCTGTTAAGCTGATTAAGTTTGCGGACGACACCACCCTCATCGGGCTCATCTCCAACGGCGGCGAGTCCGTCTACAGGAAAGAGGTGGCCCAGCTGGTGTCCTGGTGCAGTCACAACAACCTGCAGCTGAAAGCTCTGAAGACAGCGGAGATGATTGTGGACTTCAGGAAAGTCACAACCCCCCTGCCCCCCCTCACCATCACAGGCTCTCCCATCACCATTGCAGATTCCTTCCGCTTCTTGGGCACCACCATCACCCGGGACCTCAAATGGGAGCCAACCATCAGCTCCCTCATCAAAAAGGCCCAGCAGAGGATGTTCTTTCTGCGGCAGCTGAGGAAGCTCAAGCTACCCACCAAGATGTTAGTGCAGTTCTACACGGCCATCATCGAGTCCATCCTCACCTCCTCCATAACTGTGTGGTATGCAAGAGCCACTGCCAGGGACAGACTAAGGCTGCAGCGCGTCGTGCGCACTGCTGAGAAGGTGATCGGCTGCAAGCTCCCATCTCTCCAGGACCTGTACATCTCCAGGACCCGGAGGCGTGCTGGCCGGATCATAGCCGATCCTTCACACCCTGGTCACGTACTGTTTGCCCCCCTCCCCTCAGGTAGAAGACTTCAGTCCATTCAGACTAAAACCTCCCGGCACATGAACAGCTTTTTCCCCTCTGCCATCAGACTGCTGAACATTAAGTAACTTATTGACTCTCGTGCACTATATACAGCAGCTCAACCAGACTCATGTCATTCATCACTGTTTTTCTGTTGCATTATCAACTGCACTGTGGTACCCCATATTATCTGCTACTTGCTAATTTATTTAAAACTGCCTTGACTAGTATTACTCATTATTATTATTATTATTATTATTATTATTATTATTATTATTACTTATTATTCTACACTTATTGCATGTTTTTAGTCCTTTAGTTTTTTAGTTTATCTCTTTATCTCATCCTGTTTTTAATGTTGCAGCATGGCACCGAGACAAATTCCTAGTTTGTGTACTACATGAACAATGGCAATAAATCTGATTCTGATTCTGATTAATGAATTCATACTAGAACAGCAGAAAAAAACTGTCAAGGTCTATATATAGCTTCATTTGTGAAACTAAAGTATTAGAAATATACAGTGCATCCGGAAAGTATTCACAGCACTTCACTTTTTCCACATTTTATGTTACAGCCTTATTCCAAAATGGATTAAATTAATTTTTTCTTCAAAATTGTACACACAATACACCATAATGACATGAAAACAAAGTTTTTTTGAGCTATTTGCAAATGTATTAAAAATAAAAAACTAAGAAATCACATGTCTATAGGTATTCACAGCCTTTGCCATGATACTCAAAACTGAGCTCAGGTGCATCCTGTTTCCACTGATCACCCTTGAGATGTTTCTACAGCTTAATTGGAGTCCTCCTGTGGTAAATTCAGTTGATTGGACATGATCTGCAAAGGCACACATCTGTCTATATAAGGTCCCACAGTTGACAGTGCATGTCAGAGCACAAACCAAGCATGAAGTCAAAGGAATTATCTGTAGACCTCCGAGACAGGATTGTCTCGAGGCACAAATGTGGGGAAGGGTACAGAAAAATTTCTGCTGCTTTGAAGGTTCCAATGAGCAGAGTGGCCTCCATCATCCCTAAATGGGAGAAGTTCGAAACCACCAGGACTCTTCCTAGAGCTGGCCGACCGTCTAAAGTGAGTGATCGCCCCTCCCCCAATCCTGTCAGGCAGCTAGGTAAGCAGAACAGAGATCTGTTACCCTTAATGTGTCAAAACAGATTTACTTTGCCAAAAGGAGCTTTATACAGTACAATATACAACTATGTACTGTATATTGTTGTAAAGTCCTCCTGTAATAACTTTCAATACTTTATTTACATTATTTTACCCATGGGGGACCCGACAGGATGGGGAATAGGGAAAGGAAGTGCGTGGAGGAGGAAAGAAAAGGTAGGGGAGCAGACAAAAAAACAAACAAACAAACAACTAAAACAAACAGAAGACAAACTGCTTCTTCCACCGAAGATGTCTCAACACGAACCTGGTATCCGCACCTGTTAAAGGAGAGACATTTGTGCATGTGCGTCTGTGTGCGTATATATGAGAGCGCGTGCAAAATAAGTGTGTGCATGTGAGTGGTTTGTCAGGAAACATACAAAGAGGGGGGCTGGTCAAAGCAGCTATCCTCCCGGGAACCTCGAGCAGGGAAGGCAGTGCCGCCAACCCCCACAGGGCACAAATGCACCCCCACAGCGCGTCCGCCCCCCTTTCCCCCCAGCATCACTGCCCCAGGGACCCCCATGCCCAAAGAAGTCCCCCCCGCCCAGGGGAGCCCACATAGCCGAGAGGCACTACCCCCCTCAATCCAGCACCTCTCAACTCGCAGACACACCCATCCCTACACCTTCACATCCTCATGCTCTCATACGCACCCACATGCGCTCCTTCACACTCACCCACTCTGACACTCCTGGACCCACCCATTCTCTCTCACTCCTCTACCCATTCAATCTCACTCCCACTCGCCCTCAGGGTCACCCACACCCACTCACGTTCACCCACACACACACTCTCACCCACACTATGGCCTACTCACATCCATTCGTGCTCTCCCCCTCACACTCACCCACCCTCACTCACCCTTATTTCTTAGAGTGACTGCGATGCAGATGCAGCAAACCTGAACATGTATCAGCACCCGTCCGTGGCTGGGGAGACCGCCGGCGCAGGCCAGTGGCCATCCCCCTGCCGACCCACCATAGGGTGGCCACGGCCACAGAAGCAGACCCCCACCCCCAGCGCCCACCCGAGCAACTGATCAGCAGATCACCGCAGGCGCCCCGAGATGCCACCCGACATGCAAAGCACAACACAAAACTGACCCACCATTACCACCTCCATTCATCACTCCCTCACTCTCACTTACTCTCTTATTCAGTCCCTCTCTCACTCCCTTGGTTGTATCTATACATTCAGCAGCACCCAGGGATTTTGACAACATGACGGGTCCCAGGCCCTCCACCGGGCCCCCATGCCCCCAGCAGGAGGAGGGCAACAGGGATGGGGGAAGACCCCCACCCCCCTCCCCCTTGCACAAAACATGGTAGGGGTATGTCGTTTGTATGATGTGATTGTGTGTAAATGTGTGGACTACCATAGTGCAGTTAAAATTGGGGGATGGTTGGAACACCACTAGCCACTGTGATAGGTAGCTGCACCCCCATCCCCCCAAGCCCTCAGTGTGTAAAATGCATATTAAAATTGAGGTGAGGGCAGCCCCACTGAGCAGCAGAGGTATCCCCTTTGCCAACACAGCGCGGCACAAACCCGCCCCAAAGCCCTAAATGCATCCAAGAAGATGTATATTCCACCTAGAATCAGGGGTTGGGGGGTGGGAAATAAGACTGGGAGGGAGGCAGTCCAAAAGCAAGCCCCCCCCCCCCCCCCCCAGAAGCCAGCTAAACTGGTTCATGAGGCCACCCACTACCCCCAAATCCCAACCCAGGGCAAGGGCTGCCAGTGCGAGCAGCCCAGGACCCACCAGCATCGCACCCTGGTGCTCCCAGAACCACAAACATGATGGAGCAGCCACACCCATTCCCACTCATCTTGCACATACAAACATGCACAACAACAATAGTCACCATAGTGAACAATGGGCGGGACCCACACGGCACCCCACATGCCAAGCAACACCTCCGAGCGCCCATGCAAGCCCACCGACCACCCACCCCAGACGCACGCCGACAGCAGCAGGCTGCCCCGCAGCCACAGCCAGCCTGGAGCAGCCCGACGGCAACACAGCCATCAACTTACGCCAACGGTGCCCTCAACCACCCTTGAGCACCCACACACACCTGCCGCTAGTGACCCCAGGAGCAATGTGACAAAGCGCCCCGTGACACAACAGCAGGGCAGCTGGGACAAGCAAGCCCCGAATCACCAACCCCATGCCACTAGATGGACTTCCCCACCCCCACCACCCAACAGAGTTCTCCTACCCATACACAAATCCTCCACCCCCACACATCCACCCACAGGCAACCGCACCCGTACATACACACACTCTCACCCACCCTCATGTGCACACATACACACACACACTCACCATCACACATGCCCACCTACACCCACACACGAGCCCCATGTGCCCACACACAACACACACACCCACTTCCGTTCTCGCTCACACACACGCTCCCCTCACACCCACTCTCTCTCACACACACACATACACACCCGCAGGCCCCAGTGGACGGGGAGGGCGACCCCCCAGGATGTAGGCACCTGCCCCAGGGTGCCGCCAGGGTCTCAGGGAGGACACGACCCCGCCGTGCAAGGACGCACTGGGGCCGGCCCGCACCACCAGCGCACACTCGACCCGGCAAAAGGAGGAAACACCCCCCAGCCCCACCCCCAGCACCAGGGGCCCAGGGCCAGACCTAACCCCCTCAGGAGGTGAGGCCAGCCAGCCAGGGGCCACGGGCCACCCCCCGGCCTACCCCGCAAGAAGAAGCTTTCATTCTTATTGATCGATAAGTCTGTCTCCCATTTTGATATTGGAAAAGACACTGACTCATCCAGTTTTGATAATAGTTCATATATTTTCGATATCAATTTAGGGGAACAAAGATATAGAAACTCTGCCACCTTAACTGGTACTTTTAAAGGCCAAATGTCACGTAACAGGGTACTTTAAATATCTTGAAACTAGATATAAAAGGGAACCGATCCGTTCGGGTCTTGGTGCATATGCTTCAGTAACAACGGAATATTCGTTAATTTAAAACTGCCGCGCTTGGCCTGACACGGCCCCTGGAATCGCCTGGGGAAGAAGGCGGAAGTGACGAAATCGATTGTACCCTAGTTTGATACTTGGGGTATTTCAACTGATTGTTTATATGGAGACTGGAAGGTTGAAGTGAGCAACAAGAAAGAAAAAATTGGATATTTCACCCATACCTTAAAACGGGACTATCAGGGACAGCTGGGTAATAAGGGACACTTCTCTGGGAAATGTTTTCATACCTGTCAAGTGAGACGTTTTTGCCGTACTTCAACACCGTAAAAAGCGGCTATAAGGAACGGCGGAGCAACAAGGCACACCTCTCTGGGAAATGCCCCAAATGCAACTCGTGTTGTTATTGTCAAATATTTTAAGGATTCATGGATATTTGACAATAACAACACAACTCAGCGTCCGGCGCTAAATAAAAAAAAAAAAAAACTGAATTCTGTATTTGTCAGGCGATCTCTGTCTGTTCCGCAACCGCTGCACAGCTCAACGTGTTAAACCATTGTCCTAATGACTTCTCATTGTAGTGAGAACAGCTCAAGCTGAGCGATCAGCCCGCCCAGACAATTAAACTAATGATTGACTCCACACTTCGAACAGTAGTGAGAATAGCTCACGCTGAGCGATCAGCCTGCCCAGACAATTAAACTAATGAGTGACTCCACACTTCTCATGGTAGTGCGAATAGCTCCCGCTGAGCGATCTGACAGCACCAGCTGTGAGTGATCACACACAGGAGTACTCCTCAACACACAGTTTTTTTTTCCAGTATATTTTTTCTTTTGGGCGTACAGAAATGGCAATACGCCCGTTTTTGCTAAAATTGCATTTTCCCCATATTTTCCTCAAAATATTTGACAATAACAACACGAACTACATTTAAAACATTTCCCAGAAAAGTGTCCACCACTGCGCCGTCCCCCACAGCCGCGCTTGGCACCAAAATACGGCGAAAACGTCTGACTTGACAGATATGAAAACATTTCCCAGAGAAATGTCCATTATTACTCCGCTGTCCCTTATAGCCGCGTTTTACGGTATTAAAATACGGCGAAAACGTCTCCCTTGACAGGTATGCGCCTCCATTTTCATATTGATCTGGTCAATTTCTTGACAGCAGCGGCTCTCCTCCACTGTAATAATAATGGCTTCCGAAAAATCAATATTTATGGGGCGCCCTGGACAGACCCCCTTCGGCTTCGCAATTCTGGAGGCGATTAATGTCCAGTTCAATGACATTTTCCACTGGTTCTGCTCTCTGGTCATCGGTGGAACTGTTGTCATCAGACAAAGCATCTGATTCCGTCTCGGACGGCTCGAACCTGTAAGGTTCTATGCCTCTGTCACTGTCTGAACCACTGACAAAAAAAAGACAAAAAAAAAAAGACAAAACTAAACTAATTTGTTCACAATCGCTGTCACTTTCCGTCATGATTGTCCAATGTTGATAAGTGTGAATGTGGATAGGCAGGGCAGCCAGGGTACAACTGGTGATGTCAAAAACATGGGCGTGGTCTGGACTGGCTGTCACAAGCCAGCAAGCAAGGTGGGGCCTTCACCTGGTGTATTTTGTGCAATTATGTAAATACAGGTGGGTGATATGGTCTCCGGTATGAATATTTGGTTTAAGCTATGTGTATTTTATCTAAATTCGTTGTCATTTAGAAAAAAAAATTACGTGACATTTGGCCTTTAAATATGTGTGATTAAGAGTGAATCTTGCTTTGGATTTAAGCTGTTGGTACTCAAAACTTTTTATCACTGATATCGTACTGTGACACTAATTCCTGAAATTGGATAACATTTCCACCTTGAATAAGATGCTCTAAGATTTTAATTCCTCTCCCTTGTAATAGTGGAAAGTTTAACGTCCTCTTTTGTTGCAAGACATCGGGATTATTCCCAATGGGTGTGAGTTTAAAAGGGACAAGCAAAGACCCTGTTATTTTTTAAAATTTCCACCAAGCTGTCAGAGAGTAGCTGATATTAATGCTTTTAAAACAGTCATGGCGTTTAATACAGGGACTCATAAAGGGTAAGTCAGAGATATTTAGTGATCCACAGAGAGCCTGTTCAACATCTAACCATGGGTTTCCTAGTGGGGTTGATTTTGTCCATTTAGAAACAAACTGCAATCTATTGGCTAAGAAGTAATTAAAAAAATTTGGTAGATCTATGCCTCCGCACTCTTTCTTTTTGAAGAGTTTTTAGACTGATCCGTGATGGTTTATCCTTCCATAAAAATTTATTGATATTTGAGTCTAGAGACTTAAACCAGGCCATAGATGGTTGGGTAGGAATCACTGAGAACAAATAGTTGATTTTAGGAAGGACCATCATTTTAACGGTTGCGACTCTTCCCATTAATGATATAGGTCGTGTCCTCCTGCACGTAAGTTCGTCTTGTATTGTTTTTAAAAGGGGAGTGTGATTTAGTCGTAATAACTCTGAGCGCCTGGGGGTGATATCTGTTCCTAAGTATTTAATATTACCTGATCGTATTGGAATACTAGATGTATTTGAGAAATTACAATTTATAGGTAAGACTGTTGATTTACCCCAGTTAATAGAGTAGTCTGATAATGGTGAAAATTTATCAATGAGCCCCACTGTCTGAAGAAGAAATCTTTGTGAGTTTTCAAGGAAAATCAATACATCATCAGCATAAAGACTTATCTTGTGCTCTTTTTCTCCAGTTTGAATACCTCTGATATCAATATTCTGTCATATGGCTGCTGCTAATGGTTCGATAAAGATGGTAAAAAGTGAGGGAGACAGTGAACAACACTGCATAGTACTTCTCTGGAGATGAAAGCTTTGGGAGGTCTGATCATTTGCTCGGACAGACACACCTGGACAACTATATAGTGTTTTAATCCAGTTTATGAAAGATGAACCAAACCCAAACTTATTTAACACCATAAAAAGAAATTTCCAATTAACTTGGTCAAAGGCTTTCTCTGCATCTGGAGATAAAATTGTAGTTTCTAAGTTATTGATCTTACAGTAGTCTATTAAATTAAATAGCCTTCGTGTATTATTAGCCGAGTGCCTATCCTTGATGAAGCCTGTTTGATTTGGATGTATAATCCCCGGAATTATCCTTTCCAGCCTTTTGGCGAGAGCTTTGCAAATTATTTTAAGATCGACATTCATAAGTGAGATGAAATGGTAGCTGGATGGAAGTGTAGGTTCTTTTCCAGGTTTAAGGAACAGGATAATACTAGCCAAATTCATATTTGGAGGGATTACATTATCTTCTTTAATTTGGTTCACCATTTTAAAGAAAGCAGGTACCATCACAGGCCAGAATTCTTTATAAAATTCTACTGGAAAACCATCTGGTCCCGGAGCTTTGTTGTTTGGGATGTGCTTAAGTGCCTTCTGGAGTTTGAACACCAGAAGAGGTGCATCCAGAGCTGCAATCTGTTCATTATTTAATCATGGTAAGTTAATATTGTCCAAAAATCTATTTATTTATTATCTACAAATTTATTTATTTAAGGAGTTATTTATTTCTTCAGGCTTGTGAGTAATATTTCCGGTCATATCCTTAATAGAGTGGATAGTTGTTTTTTCTTTATTTAATCTAAGCTGGTTTGCAAGATTTCGCCCCGATTTATTACTGTGTTCAAACTTCTCAAGACGCAGTCTTTGTATTAAAAACTGTGATCTTTTGTTTGTAATTTCTTTTAATTCCAGCTTTAATTGTCTCAGATTGTTAAGTGTCATTTCCTGTGGAGAAACAACACAGGTCATCTCCAGTGATTTAATTTTCTGTTCTAGCTCCAGTGTCAGGAGCCGAGCCGGCTTGGTTTCCCCTGGCTTGGTCCTGGCATGTCTGTGGGTTTGGATGCCACTTTGTATGTATGTTTCGTATGTATTTCTGTGTGCTTCCTTACCCATAGCCACTGCTCTCTGGCCAGCAGCAGTGAGGCAGCCCCTTTGGCTCACACTGGTGTGAGTGCTGTCTGACTGTCTGCTGTCTGTTCTTTTCATCTTCTCTATCCCCTCACTCCCCAGCCAGTCGCAGCAGATGACTGCCCCTCCCCGAGCCTGGTTCTGCTGGAGGTTTCTTCCTGTTAAAAGGGAGTTCTTCCTCTCCACCGTCACCAAGTGCTTGCTCACAGGGGATTGCCTGATTGCTGGGGTCTTTCTGCAACTGTGGGGGTTCCCCCTACAGTTGATAGTGCTATGAGATGACTGTTGTTGTGAAATGGCGCTATATAAATAAAGTTGAATTGAATTGAATTGAATTGGTCCGACCACGCCAGCAATGCATGTACTTAAGGAGCCTTTTTCCAGTCATGCGTTGCTGGGTCATTGTGCTTCATATGATTGTTAATCGTCTTGTGAAGTCGAGGTCAACAAAGGATTGTAATCCCTCAGAGCTTTATTTGGACTCACTCGGACAGCTCCAGTATTGTGAGTATTAACTGTGCGTGTTTTCCCGGTGTCCTCACCCAAGACTGTTGAGTGTCCTGGAGGACTCCTTAGCTTCTGAGGCATTTGTCTGTTGGAACTGTTGGTCAGTGTTTTTTGTGTTTAATAAATGTGTGTGGTGTAACCTGCGTGTAAATCCTCATACTTTCACCCCTCCTTCGTGCGCTGTGGAGAAGCGCACGGGGAGTTCATGACATCCAGTACCAGTGCTTTTTCCTTTTTATTCTTATATAAACAGTAAGAGATTATTTTACCTCGCATGACTGCTTTTGCTGCTTCCCAAAGAACACACAGGGATATTCCTGGCAAGTCATTATATTCCAGATATGATTCCCACTCTTTGTTAAAGTAGTTAATAAAGTCTTTGTCTTTTAGTAGTGATATATTAAATTTCCAGCTCCTAGTTTCCCTTGTAGCTTTCCTATTTACTAGTGTAAGATATACTGGATGGTGATCGCTAATAGCTTGATTTGAACATATATTTCAGTGTCTGTGATGTCCCTCACAATAGAGTTACTGGCTAAAAAGAAATCTAGACGTGAATGTGAACTATGAACTGATGAAAAAAAACGTCTATTCCAGAAGAGTTGGGTGAAGAGAAAGCCATTCATCGCAAAGACCAAAATCATTCACATATTGTTTGAGAGTGTCAGTAGCCAGCAATTTTCGGTAATTCCCCGATGCACTGAGCCTGTCGATTGCAGGGTTTAATACCAGATTGAAGTCTCCTCCTACTATGAGTGTAGTGTCCAAGTGCTCAGAAAGAGAAGTGAAAAAAGTGTGAAAATAGGATGGGTCGTCAACATTTGGGCCATAAATGCTTGCAATACATAGATCCAAATTTTGAACTGAGTTTTTTAATATTATAAATCTACCTTCCGGATCTGCTATGGTATTATTCACAACAAAGCATATTCCTCTGTTTACCAGTATAACTACCCCCTTTGTTTAGAATTAAAGCCGGCTGAGTACATGTAGGGGAATTCCGGGGAGGTGAGCTCATCTACAGATGACTTAGAAACATGTGTTTCCTGTAATAAGACAAAGTCTGCCTGTAGATCCTTCAGTCGATTAAAAACTTTTAGCCTCTTCTCCCTGGTACCAATTCCACATATGTTCCACGTGACATACTTAAATATGGACATGTTTTCACTAGCTGGTTTTGTGCTAAAGGTTAACTAAGTGTGCCTATGTGATTATATGTCCGTAATGTATACATATGTATGTATACATGTATGTATGTTATGTGTGTTGCCGGGAAATAATACACACTGAACAACAAATGTATTTTATGGGTTTTATCTGATATATAGAAAATAAAGAGCGGCACGCTTCAGAATGAAAAGATTTACAAAAATTTTTAAATGTAAATAAAATAAAATGAAATGTACAAAATGTCTCTTTGTATATAACTCTCACGTTTGTGTTACAGTCTGTACTGCCTCAAACACACAGGAGGCGGATCTTAAACAAAATGGTGGATTACTAACAAAGAAAAATACAATCTGATAAAATGCTCAGTAAACTAATGACCCCAAATAAGTCCGTACAAACGGTAGTGGTGATACTGGAAATGAGAAAGGTACATAATAGCTTGAGTACACCACAAACCTTAAGTTCACACTCCAAATATGCTCAAAACTTAACAAGAAAAGCTTTTCAACTTACAACATACACACGACGCCACACCAGCGCGTGATCACTGACTGATCTTCACAGGACACCCGAGTCTCCCTGGTTTAAGATAAGATAAGATAAGATAAGATAAGCCTTTATTAGTCCCACAACGGGGAAATTCCAGGATTGCAACAGCACAGGGATAGCAACACTCAGAGCAACAATCAGAAGGAAATAAAAAAAAAAAAAAAAAAAAAAAAAAAGCAAGCAAGAGCAGCTAATATACATATGTACATATTACTATAAAATATATATATACACACACACACACACACAGACACACAGTGCAGAGCATTGTAGCTAGATGGAATAAATATGTAAATATATAAACACCCACAGTACGGAGCATTGCAGCTAGGTGGAATAAATATGCAAGTATATAAACACACACAGTGCGGAGCAATGTAGCTAGATGGAATAATATGTAGATATATAAAAACACAGTGCGGAGCATTGTAGCTAGATGGAATAAATATATAGATATATAAATATAAACACACCCAGTGCTGAGCATTGTAGCTAGATGGAATAAATATATAGATATATAAATATAAACACACCCAGTGCAGAGCATTGTAGCTAGATGGAATAAATATGTAAATATACTGTATAAACACACACAGTGCAGAGCATTGTTGCTAGGTGGGATGAAACAGCATAACCGTCTATTTAGTTATCCTACATGGTATGATTATGTGCCCATACATATTCTCACCCTCCATAGCGACCGGTATGTTCCTAGTTGTATGCCGGAGAGGACCATTGTGTAAGTCTATTGCATCTTTTGCATTCAAAAAAAAAAAAAAAAAAAACTATTAGTTTGTTACGTCTTTTTGCTATCTCTGCGAGCAGCCCTGCTTAGGTTGTACAGTCTGACAGCCGTTGGTAGGAAGGACCTACGAAACCTCTCGGTTGTGCACCTGGGATGATGTAGTCTGCTGCTAAATGAGCTCCTCAGTGCATCCAGTATGTCCTGCATAGGGTAGAACTCGGACTCCAGCAGAGATGACAGTTTAGCCACCGTCCTTCTCTCTCCTATCTCCTCCATCGGATCAAGGCGTTGCCCCAGGACAGAGCTAGCTTTCTTAATCAGTTTGTTCAGTCTCTTCCTATCGGCTGCAGTAATGCCACTGCCCCAGCAGACCACTCCAAAAGTGATGGCTGATGCCACCACCGTGTCATAGAATGACTTCAGCAGCGCCCCTTGTACACCAAAAGACCTGAGTCTCCTCAGCAGGAACAGCCTGCGCTGTCCCTTCTTGTAGAGTGCGTCAGTATTGTGTGACCAGTCTAGTTTATTGTTCAGATGAATACCCAGGTACTTGTAGGATGTCACCATCTCGATGTCTGTTCCCTGTATATTTACTGGTGCTGTGAGGGGCTACCTATGCCTGCGGCAGTCCACCACCAGCTCCTTAGTTTTCCTTGCGTTGATCTGGAGGCAGTTCCGATGGCACCAGTCCACAAAGTCCTGGATAAGCCCTCTGTACTCAGCTTCATCTCCGCTGGAGATGAGACCAACGATCGCAGAGTCATCAGAGAACTTCTGTAGATGGCAATGTGTTGTGTTGTGTGAGAAGTCCGCAGTATAAAGACTGAACAGGAAGGGAGCCAGCACCGTTCCCTGGGGGGCCCCCGTGCTACTGATGATCGTGTCAGAAACACAGTCCCGGGTTCTCACAAACTGAGGCCGGTTCGTGAGGTAGTCCAGGATCCATGATGACAGGTGCTGGTCCACCCCTGCGCGCAGCAGCTTGTCCTTCAGGATCATCGGTTGGATGGTGTTGAAAGCACTGGAGAAGTCAAAGAACATGATCCTCACCATATTCCCGGGCTTCTCCAGGTGGGACAGAGAACGGTGAAGGAGGAAGATCACCGCATCCTCCACCCCAATGCCATGCTGGTAGGCGAACTGGAGTGGATCCATCGCTGGTTCCACCAGGGGGCGGAGATGAGCAAGGAGCAGTCTCTCCAGGATCTTCATCAAGTGGGACGTCAAGACCACCGGTCTGAAGCTGTTCAGGTCTTTGGGGTGGGAAGTTTTTGGTACAGGTACCACACAAGATGTTTTCCACAGCTGTGGTACCCTCCCCAGTTTCAGGCTCATGTTGAAGATATACGTCACAATCCCACACAGCTGGTCTGCACAGGACTTGAGGAGCTTTGCGCTGATGCCGTCCGGTCCCGACGCCTTCCTCGCCTTGATCTTCCTCAGCTCCGTCCTCACCTGGGTCTTGGTCAGGGTCAGGATGGGGGGCTGTGTGTTGGGAGTGGGGGGGGTGTCGGTGGAGTGGGGAGTGGGCAGCAGGACTTGATTTCTTAGTGGCAGCAGTGGTTGTTGTGCAGACAGGGGGGAGGGCGGTTGGTCAAATCTATTGAAAAACAGATTCAGGTTGTTCGCCCACTCCCTGCCCCCCGTGGCCTGGGGGGAGGTATTCTGGAGCCCCGAGATGGTTTTGAGGTTTCTCCAGACCCCGCTGATGTCGCTCTGTTGCAGCTTGTCCTCCATCTTCTTCCTGAAGCTGTCCTTGCCTTCTCTGATCTTTCTCCTCAGCTCCCTCTGTACGGACTTCAGCATCTCCCTGTTCCCCAACCTGAAGATCCTCTTCTTCTCTCTCAGAAGTGTTTTTATCTCAGGGTTGATCCAGGGTTTGTTGTTTGAGTGACGCCGTATGGTCTTGGTGGGAACGGATTTGTCCACACAGAAGCTGAGGTAGCCCGTGAAGGTGTGAATGAGGCCATCGATGTCCTCACCATGTGGATCACAGAGCTGCTTCCAGGCAGTGGCTTCAAAACAGTCCTTTAGAGTGTCCATTGTCTCCTCAGACCATAACTCCACAGTGTGCATGGCCGGAGGTTGTCTGTGCACTAGGGGTTTGTACACAGGTCGGAGATGAACCAAGTTGTGATCCGATCTCCCAAGTGGGGGGAGTTGTGATGAGGTGTACGCCTCCTTAGTGTTTGCGTAGAACAAATCCAGTGTTTTATTGTCTCTAGTGTGGCATGTGACATACTGGGTGAAAGTGGGCAGAATGGGAGACAGTGAAACGTGGTTGAAATCGCCTGAGATGAGGAGAAGAGCATCTGGGTGTTCTGTCTGCAGCCTGCTGGTTACTGAATGGATGACGTCACGCGCTGTCCCAGCGTTCGCCGTCGGATTTGCATAAACAACAATGCAGATCACGTGTGAGTGTTCTCTCGGGAGATATGTAGGCCTCATGCTAACAGCTAGCAACTCAATGTCTTTGCTGCAGTGTCGTTGTTTAACAGTGATATGTCCCGGTCTACACCAGTTGTTGTTAACATACATCATCACTCCACCGCCCCTAGTTTTGCCACTCTCTGGTGTTCGGTCAGCTCGTATCATGTGAAAACCCTCCAGCTCAATGTTAGCATCTGCTGCTAGTTCAGTTAGCCACGTCTCAGTAAACAAAAGGAGAGAGCACTCCCGGTAAGTGCTATCATAACGGGAGATAGCCGCTAGCTCATCTAACTTTCCCAGTATCGACCGTACATTTCCCATGACAACAGATGGAAGGGAGGGTCTGTACCTTATATTTTTTGTCCTCCGCCTTATTCCAGCCCGGCAGCCGCGGCGTTTTCGCCTCAGTTCTCTCGGTATGTCGAGTTTTTCCAGTGGGACCGGGTGGCGGTTAAATGCTAGCAGCTCTTCCCTGTTGTATCGAATCCTGCTATAAACAGTGGCTCCGTCCACCGGCTCAGGAGACATTTGGGACGATCTGTGTGTCCGTGATATAAGTGGGGTGAAAAAAAAAGTGATCAAAAGAGAGAGGAAGGGAAAAAAAACTCGGAATCGAGCCGCTGTTGCAAAAGGCAGCCGACTGGTATGGCGCCGAGAGATAAAGGAGAGGTGCCAAAGAGTTGTTTTATTGACAGTACTGTTTAATTGACAGTATAAAATGTTTCAGTACTCGTCACCGTGTAAAACAAAAAAACACATCATAACATTGTGACCAGAGTAGCAAACAACACACTTTTACATTTACACTCATGCTTACATCGTACATAGCCTGATATTTTAACTATATCCTCTTGGATAGGCACTATGTTCAGCCACGGTACACCATGCTAGTCAGGCAGCAAATCTGTAGGTCAATCTACGTCTTATCTGTTACTAGGCCGACTTTATTACATCCTCCTCGGCATAATTCACCGTGTTCGTTAAGAGTAACAATATATTTTAACTGCATTGGTGAACTTACAACGTTTCTTTATGAAGATTATTCCTCGTCTTGCTTGCTTTTCAAATCCGGTCTCCTGAACCGTTTTCCCAACCGAAAAAAACCCAGATATTCAAAATCCTCTACCTGGCATATCCCGCCCACACCCTGAAGTCACTTCCTGTTGAGTCAAGTTCAAATCAAAATATTTAAACGCAAATCAAATCAACAAAGATCCATAAATATGACCCGGTTACATTCTCCCCTGCTTACAAGTCAACGGCCTCGGTGACTACAAATGAGTTTTTGATTTCCCTCACAGCTTCTCTAAACAAGACCGTGCCTAAGTTTGCAAAAATCTGAGCGATTATAGCTGAAGAACTGGGATCCAAAACTGACTTTGGCTCATGGTACGGGTTTGAGTGCTGGCCTGCTGTTGACCTTTGACTCCTGCGGGGAAAGGGAACAGGTTCAGGCATGGCTTCATCTTCTGTATCAGACCGTGTTTCTTGTGAGTCTACCTCAGATTCTGGTTCAGGAAATTCATCATCCTGCTCTGACTCACCATTGATGCTATCTTCTGCACTATTCTCACTGCTAGGGATCCTGACCTGACCATCAGTGTGAGCTGGGTTACGGATGGGACTAAGAGCCCTCACTTCTTCCAAAACTAAACCATCGGTAGGGTCCTCTGAATTTAAACTGTCCTCCGGCGGGGACTCTGGGGACTTTCTAAGACACTGGCTACTCGGTCGTGACCTGAAGACAGGTGGGGACACACATGGTCTGATGTCAACTCTGTTAACTCTTTTTGTCGGTCCTCCTTCTACAGGTTCTACCGTGTATGTAGTTCCTTGAATCTGCACCACACGGTGGGGAATGGGTTTCCAAGCATCTTGAATTTTGTTTCTGCCTGGGGGCCGGTTTCTGACATACACAATCTGACCTAGCTCAATAGGGGGGCAGTACACCTTCTCGTTATGCATTGAAATGCGTTCAGCAGCTTTCTGTTCACAGTACTCTTTGGCCCTGGCATGAGCATCATTCAGACGCCTTTGGTGGATCGCCAGCCAGTCGTGACTGGGCTCTACAGTGGACTCCTGTCCTAAAAGGGCATCAACAGGAAGGTGTGGGTCCACACCAAACAGAAGGTAGTAAGGGGAGTAGCCTGTTGTTGAATGCGGGGTAACATTGTACGCATAGACTAACTCTGGCACATACTCTGGCCATCTGCGTTTTTTCTCAGGCGGGAGGGTGCGCAAGAGTTCATGCAACGTCCTATTAAAACGTTCACATTGGGCATTCCCAGTAGGATGATGGGGGGTTGTACGACTTTTTTTTACACCATACAACTTGCAGAGTTCTGAGATCACCTCGCTTTCAAAATTCCGGCCCTGGTCCGAATGCAAACGCTCAGGGACACCATACTTGAGAAACCACTCTCGCAGCAGAACCTTGGCTGTTGTGTCAGCTTTTTGATCACGTGTTGGGAAAGCCTGCGTAAACTTTGTAAACACATCGGTGATCACTAGAACATTTTCTCTACCATCGCTAGAGGGTTCTAGAAGAGTAAAATCAACTGCGACTACCTCTAAGGGCCTACTAGCTAGAAATGATTTCATGGGGGGGTGAATCTTGGGATTTGGCATTTTTGTTAACACACAGCGTTCACATTTCTTTATCCACTGTTTGGCATCCTCATGAATCCCTACCCAAAAACATCTTTGTCGTAGCAATTCCAGAGTACGCTCAATGCCTTGGTGCCCCAATGAGTCATGCACACTCTCTAACACCTGAGACTTTAAACAGCCTGGCACTAGTAGTTGAAAACGTTCCCCATACCTCACATCCTCAATCACCCGATAAAGCAGTCCCTCCTTCTCCCGAATATATGGCCAATGTTTCAACAAAGAGAGCACTGGTTTTTCAAGGTCTTTCCTCTCCTGAAAGTTAGGTTTACTTTTGCCGTCCCAAAACCTTCTAAAAACCCCCAGTACTGGATCCTGCCCCTGAAATTCCCTTAATTCCTCTTTTGAGTAGCCAGGTAAGGTAGGAGTATTACCCTGGGCTCCAGAACCGGAACCATCTCCCTTTTCGTTCGCCCGCATTTGCCTAATCTTGCAACTCTCAAGACCAGCACTTGTTAGCTCAGTGCCAAGTGTTGTCCCTTTCTGTATCACATTGCAGATAGCCACACACCCATCATAATCCATGTCGTCCGACATTGGTTCCTGCTCCCCTGCAAACGGGTGCCTAGATAATGCATCAGCAGCCCGGTTAGACCGGCCAGGCCGATACTGAACATCAAAATCAAACACTGCTAACTGAGCCACCCATCGCTGTTCTAGTGCTCCTAATCTAGCAGTGTTGAGATGACACAACGGATTGTTATCAGTAAGGACCGTGAATTTAGAACGTAATAGGTAGCCTCTGAATTTTTCTGATATTGCCCATTTCAGAGCTAGAAGTTCTAATTTCATACTGCTATAATTTCTGTCATTCCTCTCTGCATTTCTGAGCCTACGGCTTGCATATGAAATTACTCTTTTCTTTCCCCCTTGTTCTTGATACAATATTGCTCCCAACCCTTGATTACTGGCATCTGTCTCAACAATAAAGGGATGAGTAAAATCCGCATACCCTAGTACTGGGGCACTAGTGAGTTTCTGTTTCAGAATATCAAACGAGCTTTGGCATTGCGGCGTCCATAGACTGCACATCCATTGATTCACCTTGGAGGGAGGCCCTGAATTCAAACAGAGATTCACCAGGTCGTAAAGCGGGCTAGCTATCTGGGAAAAGTGCTCAACAAATCGCCTATAATAACTGCAAAAGCCTAGGAACGAGCGCAACTCTTTCAGTGTGGTAGGCACTGGCCATTGCTTCACTGCCTCTATTTTACCTGGGTATGTTTCAATTCCATCTGCTGAAACCTGGTGACCTAAAAACTTAACCTTCTGCTGCAGAAAGTGACATTTCTCTAGTTTGACTTTAAGACCGGTATCTTGTAGTCGTTTCAAGACTATGTCAACTCTTTCTAGGTGCTCCGTGAATGTCTTGGAAAACAGCAAAATGTCATCCAAAAACACCAGCATTATTTGGAAAATCAAATCATTCATCGCAGTTTGCATCAATCTTTGAAACGTTGCTGGACCATTACAGACACCCATGGGCATGCGCAAGTACTCAAAGAGACCAAAAGGGGTTGTGAAGGCTGTTTTATGTTGGTCATGCTCTTTTACTGCCACCTGGTGGTACCCACTTGCTAAGTCAATTGTTGAGAAAAACTTTGCTCCCTGCAAAGCATCGAAACTCTCATCAATTCGCGGCAGTGGAAAAGCATCTTTTCGTGTCTTCTGGTTAAGCTTACGGAAATCCACACATAGCCGTATACTACCATCAGTTTTTCTCACTACCACCACAGGAGATGCGTAAGAGCTACAACTCTCCTTGACTATCCCCTTTTTCAACAGCTTGGATATGTGCTCTTTAACCTCTGTGTATTGGTTGGGTGGAATTCGCCGATAGGGTAGGCTCACAGGTACATCATCCACTAGGTTTATGTCATGTTTGACTCTGTCTGTGTACCCCAAGTCATCATCATCGACAGCAAAAACATTAACATACTTGGCCAGCACAGTTTTCAATTGATCCTGTTGCTCTTTACTCCCTCCAATGTCTAATTTGTCCAAGACAGACGAGGTGCTGGCATCAAGGGCACTAGGCTGTTCAACTGAGACATGTTCGATACTTGCTGAAATACGGTTAAACTTTACTTTAACTGGGGGTTCGTCACTTAAGCACTCCACAGGGAAAAATACCCCAAGCTGGGTCCTCGCGTTTAGCCACACATCCTCTGATGAAAGATTCACTACTTGCGCTGGGACAGTATTACTGCTAGCTTCAACCAATGTGGGTAGGACAACCAGACCACTTGGCAAAGTCATGTTCCCCAGCTCTAGTAATCTCAAGCCGTTACCCTCTTGTACCTTGGGAAACCCTTTTGCCATGACTGTAACTACTGATGCTGAGGGGATGTGGGCTCCATCCCTACCTACCAGCCTAGCCACACTCCACCTAGTGACTGTACATTTCTGAACCTGCTGAAAGGCACTTCTCCAGTCTGAATCAAGTTTCGCCCCAAGGACAGTATCAAACTCAGCATGCACCAGTTGACGGCAGCGGCTAATGATATTCATGCCGACAATCCCTGCAGTTTCTGAATTCGGTGGGTCTTTCACAACGAGGAAACCGCAATCAGGTATTTTCAGTCCCATGGTCTCAATCTCTAACTCAAGATATCCTAAATATGGGATTTCTAATCCATTAGCAGCAGTCAACCTTAACCACCCTGCTGTAGCCACCATGTCATCATCCTCCCCACACAAATGCTGACGGAAAAACTGTTCAGTTATGGTGCTGACCTGGCTGCCCGTATCTAGTAAGCAATGGGTTACCACACCACGTATGTTAATCTCTACCGTGGGACATGTTCCTACTGCACGGGCCAGTAACTGATCCTGAGTAATCTGTGCTTTAACTGAGTCTGAAGTGTTCCCCCTAATCGCTTGACTCACGGCGACCGGGGCCTCTAGTTTCCCTGATTCTGACCGCTTTGCTGTGCCTTTTGCTTCTGGGTGCAATTCTTGGCTATATGCCCCTCCCCTTGACATTTAAGACAGATGGGTTTTCCATCATCTGTAAATTTCAACTGAGCTCGACGGCGGGTATTGGTCTGTTCACTTGAATTTGTTCTCTGTATAGTTAGGGTCTTAACCGCAGCAGCCAGCTCACTGATCTGCTTCCCTTGCTCTGCTACTACTTTGAAAAGATCACCCACAGTTCCCACTTGCTGTTCCTGAGCCGTTATGGCACTGCACTGGGTCTCTCTATCTCCACTGTCTCCTTTACTTCGGCTTTTAGAAGATCTGGAATGGCTAGTATCCTCCACTGACCACAAATAGGCTTCTTCTCGTACCTGTATCATAGTGGAGTCTGGTTTCTGTCTTGCAAACTTCCTCAGTTCTCGTTTAAGGAGTGGATCACTAAGGCCTTCAATGAACTGATCCCTAAGAACTTTCTGCTCATTAGCTAAGGCATTTGCATCGTGCTTTGAGATCGTTCTCAAAATCTGACACAAGGCATGTGAGTAGCCAAGGATATCCTCACCATCTTTTTGTTTTCGACTGTATAGGTCATGTAAGAGCTGAGCGGTGCATCTTTTATCTCTAAAGGCTTCTCTGAGGTACTTGAACAGGTCAGCAACGGGTAGTGATTCCCCCCCACTACGAAATCGCATCTCCTCTAGAGCTGCACCCTTTAGAAGTGACATTATGAAGTCATACCGGTCACTGTTTGATTGGTATCTAGAATGCACTACACGCTCAACCTCCTCAATAAAATCCTCAACAGAACGACCATCCTTATCATAATCACCACTGAAAGGGGTGATTTGCCGTTCTCTAGGTACATAAACATAGGATCTCTGTGGTTCCTCACTCAAAGCCGCGATGGCTGTCAAGGCTTCAGTTTGTTTACGTTTCAGTTCAGAAACCTGTTCTAAAAGGTCTCTGTTTTCAGGTGATACCTCAGCATTTCTGCTCGCAGAGGAGTCCTCAACGCCTCTGTTTTCAATGCCCCCCACTGCGCCCTCTTCCATGTTCAAAAGTCTCTCTTACAAGTAGTCGAGGATATTGTGTTGAACTGTCCAGTCTGATGGAACCCCGGGAATTGCAGTCTCTTGGCCCCGAGTCCTCTCCGCTGATCCAAGGTCCACGATCACTCCGGCCGGTCTCTCCATCTGCACCCCGTCAGGCTCCAACCGTCCAGCCGCTCTCGTCTGCTTCGTATCACCACTACCGTTTACTGTACACCAACCCACTCTAAACTATCAGATAATTGACCCCACTCCTGGTACCAAAATTTGTTGCCGGGAAATAATACACACTGAACAACAAATGTATTTTATGGGTTTTATCTGATATATAGAAAATAAAGAGCGGCACGCTTCAGAATGAAAAGATTTACAAAAATTTTTAAATGTAAATAAAATAAAATGAAATGTACAAAATGTCTCTTTGTATATAACTCTCACGTTTGTGTTACAGTCTGTACTGCCTCAAACACACAGGAGGCGGATCTTAAACAAAATGGTGGATTACTAACAAAGAAAAATACAATCTGATAAAATGCTCAGTAAACTAATGACCCCAAATAAGTCCGTACAAACGGTAGTGGTGATACTGGAAATGAGAAAGGTACATAATAGCTTTAGTACACCACAAACCTTAAGTTCACACTCCAAATATGCTCAAAACTTAACAAGAAAAGCTTTTTGCTTACAACATACACACGACGCCACACCAGCGCGTGATCACTGACTGATCTTCACAGGACACCCGAGTCTCCCTGGTTTGATTGACAGTATAAAATGTTTCAGTACTCGTCACCGTGTAAAACAAAAAAACACATCATAACATTGTGACCAGAGTAGCAAACAACACACTTTTACATTTACACTCATGCTTACATCGTACATAGCCTGATATTTTAACTATATCCTCTTGGATAGGCACTGTGTTCAGCCACGGTACACCATGCTAGTTAGGCAGCAAATCTGTAGGTCAATCTACGTCTTATCTGTTACTAGGCCGACTTTATTACATCCTCCTCGGCATAATTCACCGTGTTCGTAAAGAGTAACAATATATTTTAACTGCATTGGTGAACTTACAACGTTTCTTTTTGAAGATTATTCCTCGTCTTGCTTGCTTTTCAAATCCGGTCTCCTGAACCGTTTTCCCAACCGAAAAAAACCCAGATATTCAAAATCCTCTACCTGGCATATCCCGCCCACACCCTGAAGTCACTTCCTGTTGAGTCAAGTTCAAATCAAAATATTTAAACGCAAATCAAATCAACAAAGATCCATAAATATGACCCGGTTACATTTGTAAAATATATACCTATGCATGTATGATTGGGTGTGCGTGCATGATGTCTCTGTTCCATTTGCTTGCAATTGCAAGCACCCATGCACCCCATTTGCTTGCAATTGCAAGAAAATGGGGTGCATGGACTTGGGTGCATGCACTTAAAGTTATTTCCTATAAACCAGAAGTATAAAAGAAAACAGATATATAGGTTAGTAAGTGGTGAAAAAATGCAGATAACATGCAACAACGACCTAACAACTTCAACAAATTTAACTACAACAGACAAATAAACAAACAACAACCTCAGCAAAGGGGAAAAAACATTTTGACAAATGTTAACAAATTAAACTGAGATCAAATAAGAGACCTGCGCACAATCACACTCTTTTTCCACCTGTAGCTAAGTAAACAAAATAGGCTCTAGAATAACCAGGGCGTTATGGTTTCATCCATAAACATCCATCCATCCATCTTCTTCCACTTAAACCTTTTCGGGTCCCGGGGGGACTGGAGCCTATCCCAGCATCTTTGGGTGAGAGGCAGGGTACACCCTGGACAGATCGCCAGTCCATTGCAGGGCCAACACAGAGAGACAGATAACCATTCACTCTCACATTCATACCTAAGGACAATTTAGAATCCCCAGTTTAATACCAATTAACCTAACTTGCATGTTTTTGGCATGTGGAAGGAGACCGGAGAAATTCCGGAGTAAACCCAGCTTGCCATCTATATACAATCTATCCACAGAGACAATAGCTCGTTTACCTTGTTGGATGTTTTGTTTCCTAATGGGAAAAACCTTCCTTCTCCTTTCCAAGATACTGATACAAACTGATCATTTAGACCATAATTGGTGTTTTTAAGCTGCCTGCCCTGCCTGTGTACCAAACGTTTTTGCTTGAAATGCTCAAATTTGGCAACAATAGGTCTGGGACATTTATTCTGGGAAATTTTTTTATCCAATTCGGTGGACTCGGTGGAAGGTAATTGATTTTGTGACTTTGGAGGATAGTTTCAGTTGTGTTGACATAAATTCACAGACCAGCTGTTCTGGATTTTCATTATTTTTTTCAACAATTCCAGAAAAAAATAAGGTTATTTCTCATGCTGTATGACTGCAAATTGAGGACTGTTTCCTTCATTTTTTCGTTTTCTCTCTCAACAATGCCAAGCTGCGTGGTTAGTGTGTTTACTGACTTTTTCAAGTTATTATTTTCCTCTACGAGAGAGACGAGCTGCACCTGACTGTACTCCAGACTCTCATGATGGATCTGAAATTCTTTATGAAGCAGCTTGACCAACGCCAGTCTACCATCCATGCTGGTAAGTTTATTCTCAATAAAGAAAACGACGTCAGTAACCTCAGTGCCCTTCCGGGATTTCTCGGAATGATAAATTTGGAGAATCCACCAGTCTGGGGTGCTTGGACACGGAGTTGGAGGAAACAGGACCGGGAGATATGTTCTCCATGACACACCAGCAATAATAAAACTCGTCTATATAATTCTCAAGTTCCTCCAGCTCCGTCGAGAAGATGGCAAAATGAAACACAAATGAACAGATAATCAATTAGCACATTAATTTCAAAAGAGAAGAAATGCTACCTATAGAAAATTCTTGTTCAAGCTCGGTCGATGCGAGTTGCCATTTTAGATTATTAGGCAACCGTCTCGGAACTTCTTGTGATCACAGCGTCATGCACTCCCCACCTCAATAATGAATATAGTTCTCTAGTTCCTCCACCTCCGTATGAAAAAAGAAAGCTAGAAACAGACAGTCAGTAAATGGAGTAATTACAAAAAGCAGAAAAAAATAAACTACTCGTGGAAAAGTTTGTTTATGCTTGGTTGTGTTATTGCGCAACAGTCTCGGAACGTCTCATGATCACAGCATCGGCCTTGACGGGAAGCTGAGCGCTGCCAATGGTGCGAAAGCTTATGGCCCTTTTCCACTAGCTCCTACTCAGCCCAACTCACCTTGACTCTATTTGGATTGTAGGGTTTTCCATTAGTACCTAGTACCTGGCACAAGGTACTATTTTGGTACCTACTCCAACCGTGCTAAGTGGAGCTGAAAATGTGACGTCAACAGATTGCAGGCCATTGACTGGCCAGGGCGTAACATCAGTGGATGAGTTCAACGTCTTCACAAGATTCAAAACTGCTATTTGTAAATTTGGCTGTGAGTTTTTATTATTTCTGTGATAATCAACAATCACAATCACAAAACACTCACCATCTTCCATGTGAGCAGCCATCAGCTTGGAGATGTCCTGGTATACTTTCATTTTGGGTTGCTACACCAGCAACGGGGCTTAAAGTTCATAGGCTAAAAAGTTCATATAGTGGTCAAATTTGACCAAATATGGTTAGTTTTCAACAGTCTCCCCTTCAGTCCACAGACTTCTTCCATCAGTGTTGCAGTGCTTGGCTCCCTGCGCTTGAAAATAAACTACATTTGGTCAAATTTGACTACTATGAACTTTTCAGCCCCCAGTCGCTGGCAGAGCAACCCAAAATGAAAACATACGTATACCAAGAGATCTCTGAGCCAATGGCCGCTCACAAGGAAGATGGTGAGTAACTCCATGCTTTGCTTGTATTTTGCGCTTGCTATAATAAGAGTTTGCTTCTTACGGCAACATGTCAGCATGGAAACAACATAACGGGATAATGGACTGCCTTCCTGTAATGAACCCACCCACCTTGAGGTGGTACTCAGTTGTAATGGAAAACGACCAAAACCGTGTCAGGCTGAGTGGAGTCAGGGCGAGTCGTGCTGAGTAGGTGCTAGTGGAAAAGTGGCTTTAGTCAGGGAGGTGACCAAGAACCCTATGGTCACTCTGTCAGAACTCCAGCATTCCTCTGTGGAGAGAGGAGAACCTTTCAGAAGGACAACCATCTCTGCAGCAATCCACCAATAGGGTCTGTATGGTAGAGTGGCCAGACGGAAGCTACTCCTTAGTAAAAGGCACATTGCAGCCTAGCTGGAGTTTGCCAAAAGGCACCTGAAGGATTCTCAGACCATGAGAAACAAAATTCTCTGGTCCGATGAGACAAAGATTGAACTTTTTAGCATGAATGCCAGTTGTCATGTTTGGAGGAAACCAAGCACCGCTCATCACCAGGCCAATACCATTCCTACAGTGAAGCACGGTGGTGGCAGCATAGTGCTGTGGGGATGTTTTTCAGCAGCAGGAACTGGGAGACTAGTGAGGACAGAGGGAAAGGTGAATGCAGCATTGAACAGAGACATTCTGGATGAAAACCTGCTCCAAAGCACTCTTGACCTCAGACTGGGGTGACGGTTCATCTTTCAGCAGGACAACAACCCTAAGCACACAGCCAAGATATCAAAGGAGTGGCTTCAGGACAACTCTGTGAATGTCCTTGAGTGGCCCAGCCAGAGCACAGACTTGAATCCAATTGAACATCTCTGGAGAGATCTGAAAATGGCTGTGTACCATCGCTTCCCATCCAACCTGATGGACCCTGAGAGGTGCTACAAAGAGGAATGGGCGAAACTGCCCAAAGATAGGTGTGCCAAGCTTGTGGCATCATATTCAAAAAGTTTTGTGGCTGTAATTGCTGCCAAAGGTGCATCAACAAACTATTAAGCAAAGGCTGTGAATACTTACTGTATGTCCATGTCATTTCTTAGTTTTTTTATTTTTAATAAATTTGCAAAAATCTCAAACCTTTTTTCACATTGTCATTATGCAGTGTTGTGTTTTTTGTTTTTTTTTGAGGAACAAAAAGAATTTAATCCATGTTGGAGTAAGGTTGTAACATAACAAAATGTGGAAAAAGTGAAGTGCTGTGAATACTTTCTGGATGCACTGTATTACAAATTGTTTTGTGCTGAAAAATTTCTGAATATCTCACCATAATTTTTGTATAGTTTTAATTATCAGCACATTAATAAATTGTTTAAATCTGAAAAATATAATCCATCACCTACTTTCAACAGTGATCACACAGCTTTAGTTCCTGATATTTTAATAAATTAGAGACGGTGTGGAAGATGTGAAAATGACGAGGCAGAGTTCTTTCTCAGAGTCAGCTTTATTCACATCTCCATCATTTCAAAGCAGAGAAAAAAAGAGTGAAACAGTAAACTCTCATCCTTAAATATCAGGGACTTCACACCTCATAGATCACATGTCACACAGACCACCTTGCATAATAAAGACAGTCACAATGCATTTCACCACCTTGCATAATAAAGACAGTCACAATGCATTTCTCTCCATGATATCACTTCCACTGTCTCCCATGATGTCTCCCACTTCTGTCTCCCACTTCCCATTGAAAGGAGTCAGTTGAGGTGGTATGGGCATCTGATTAGGATGCCTCCTGGACGCCTCCCACTTGAGGTGTTTCAGGCACGTCCCACTGGGAGGAGACCCCGGGGCAGACCCAGGACTCGGTGGAGAGACTATGTCTCCCAGCTAGTCTGGGAACGCCTTGGTATCCCCTCTGAAGAGCTGGAGCAGGTGGCTGGGGAGAGGGAAGTCTGGGCTTCTCTGCTTGAACTGCTGCCTCCGCGACCCGGACCTCCGGAAAAGCGGTAGAAGATGGATGGATGGATGGATGGATGTCTCCCATGCATCCTTTCTTTAATCCTTTAATTGACCCCCCACAGTCTCCAGCCTTGCATACCAAGGCTAAGATTCCTGCCTTTGTTCTGACCTAAAATGTGAGTTACAAAACCGGTCCAACAGGTCCCATGTGTGTTCACCACAATGGAAGTTTTATTAAGAAGCAGCTACTTTTCATCCTTTTAATGTTTCCTAATAATGCTTCTTATTCAAATGTATTAATGTAATATAAATCTGTATCCTTCATCTGTTCTCCAGACTCTCAATTTGACAACTAGTGGACTGGTTGTCTGATAGTTGGTTGTCTGATATTCTTCTTTATTTTGGAATAAAACAAAAAAAAAATCTAAACAACTTCTTAAATAATATAACTCCGTCCTGGATATGATGTTAAATTGCATCCGGGCGAGGGAGTCTGTTGGACTAGGAGGATGATGGAGTGCCTCTTAACCCTCGCTGATACTCCCAGGTGTACCTTGGGCAAGGACTAGTACCTGTAAGTCTCCCTTACCAGGGTTACGGTAAAACTCTCCAACAACTTTGTGCGTTATAATCCCCTAAGGGGACCAAGGGTTAAAGTGGTTCCGAGCACCCCCTTGCTGATCATATGAGGTGACAAATGTGGCAACTTGTTTGCTGTGAGTTGCAACCCGTATCAGTGGAGGAAGAGATCCTGGTTCTTGAGGAATGTGTCTTGCTGTGGCTTTCACAAGTCCAACACAGTGCTTTGGATCCTACTTCACTTAGATGGGAGGTTGGAAGGGCCCGGTCCAATCAACTGGCTTGTCAAGGTCTACTCTGGGATGTCTTTTGGCAGTGTAACATCTCCTAATCCCAGAAGCCTATGGCGGAGGGTCAGTTGAGTAATTTGCACTTTTGTGCTTTATTGCTCAAGTATACCATCCCTGTATTCCTGGTGCATAACCTGCAGGAAGTCCACGGCTCTGTGCATCCCCTTGTAGGGCTCCGAGGAGGGTGGGGAGCAGGGATGATGAATCATACTCTATAAAATATGGCTACTAAACAAACCCCTAAAAAAAAAACGAATGTTGGAAGACGATGTGGATGACCCAGGAATTAGCAGGATGGCTCTTTCAAATGGTGATAATTGGCCGAGGCTTATTGTTTTAGAGTCGCTCTCATCAGATATGCCTCTTTCTAAGCTGTCCCCTTTTGCTGTACAGAAAGGAATTTCAGGTATTGCAGGGTCAGTTAAGGATGTTAAAAAACTGAGGTCTGGCCACATTTTGGTGGAATGCTTAAAGAAATCCCATTCTGAAAATTTGTTGCGGTGTAATGTGCTGGCTGGTGTTCCAATGAAGGCTTTTCCTCACCCTTCTCTAAGCAGCTGCAAAAGAGTAACATCGTACTCGAGAACTCCATGATATGGAAAAGGATGAAATAGCCTCAAAATTGCAACAACAAGGAGTAACACATGTGAAGAGGATAACCATTAAAAAAGATGACAGAACAGTAAAAACTGGCAGTTACATTCTGACGTTCAATTGGCATCAACTCCCAGAAAAAAATCCAAATAGGATATCTGAGTGTAACTGTTGATACCTTTATCCCAAACCCGTTGAGACGTTTTAACTGCCAAAAATTTGGCCATGGCTCCGCAGGATGTAGGAATAAACCAGTCTGCTGCAAATGTGGAGAGGAAAGGCATGAGTTGTCCTGCACAACACCTCCCAAATGTAGTAACTGTTTAGGCAATCATGCAGCATCATTGAAGGAATGTCCTTGTTGGATCAAGGAAAAAGAAATTCAAACTGTCAAATGTACTAAGAAAATTAGCTACCCTGAGGCACGTAAACTGGTAGGTTTCCCAAAGTACAAATTCCAGCAGACTTTCTCCTCTGTTGTGAAACCTAAGATGGAGACTGCTGAGTGCCAGACAGATCTGACCTGGTTAACTAAAGATAAGACCTCATTATTAAGTAGTATTAAAAATTCTGGAGACCCAGTTAAAAGTAAAACGAGCACTCAAAGCCTGACTACAATAAGTCAACCCTTAAGTCAAAGTCTAAGCAAGTCTGCAGAACAAAACCAATTATCAAAAGAAAAGAAAAAATCCAGCTCCTCTACTCAGGTAAAATCAAGCCAAGAAAATAAATTGCAAAAGAATGGGAATCCAGAATATGCAGAAATGTCTGATGTCACGACTTGCCGTAGTCGCAGCCCCTCCCCCAAAAGCAAGCATAAGGAGTGTGCTTTTGTTTTACCTACCTGATGGTGGGTATCCACATTATCCAGTGGAACTGACGTGGCTTTAAGGCCAATTTCTCTGAAGTGCAGCGTTTAGCTGCTAGTTTTAATCCCCTTGCTTTTTGCCTTCAAGAAACTCTTCTGTTATCAACCAACCCCATGTCTCTGAAACATTATACTATGTATAATACATATGGTCCAAATGTGCATCGTCCATCTGGTGGTTCAACAATTTTAGTAAGGAATGACCTAATTCACAGTCACTTGGCTTTATTCTCCAACTTACAAGCAGTGGCAGTTCGTCTAACTTTGCATAAAGCAATAACCTTATGCTTTGTCTATACACCACTAGATATGATTGTGACACCGGAAAATCTTGATGCCCTTCATAATCAGTTGCCATCCCCATACATCCTTATGGGGGATTTTAATGGTCATAATCCTCTGTGGGGAGGAATTTGCTCAAATGCAAAAGGCAAGATACTGGGGGATTTTATTGCTAAAAATGATCTATGTCTTTGGAATGATGGGTCTCATACATACCTCCACCCAGGACATGGAACCTATACTGCAATTGACCTATCTATATGTAATCCTGAGCTGGCGCTGGAATTCTTGTGGCAGGTCTTGGATGACCTTTGTGGAAGTGACCACTTTCCACTAATATTGATGTCTACAGAAGTGGATGTGCAATCAAGAACTCCGCAATGGCAACTCAAAAAAGCAAACTGACCTTCCTTTGTTTCTCTGTGCAAAAAGAAATTCAGCCAAAAACCTCAACCACACTGTCACTTTGTTCAGAGCTTTGCTCAAACCTTAATTACAATTGCAGATAAGACTGTCCCAAAAACATCAGCAAAGCCACATCGTAGGTCCAACCCATGGTTCAATGATGACTGCAAAAAGGCCATTGAGGCAAGGAAAAAAGCAGAGAGGGTGTTCAATAAACATCCAACAACAGAAAACCTGACCAGATTTAAAATCTGTTGAGCTAAAGCACACAGGATCATCAGTGAAGCAAAGAGACAGAGCTGGCGGGAATTTGCATCAGGCCTCACATCCAACACATCTACCAAAAATATCTGGGATTTAATTAGAAAGATGAAGGGTAAGGAGAATGGACTTCAAACACAGCATATTAATCATCAGGTAATCTGCTGACGACAAACTATGAAATAGCTAATCAACTATGCTTGATTAGCATAGTTATGCTTGATCAACTATGCTAATCAACTATGCTTGGTGCTTTCAACACCATCCAACCGATGATCCTGAAGGACAAGCTGGTGCGCGCAGGGGTGGACCAGCACCTGTCATCATGGATCCTGGACTACCTCACGAACCGGCCTCAGTTTGTGAGAACCCGGGACTGTGTGTCCGACACGATCATCGGTAGCACAGGGGCCCCCCAGGGAACGGTGCTGGCTCCCTTCCTGTTCACTCTTTATACTGCAGACTTCTCACACAACACAACACACTGCCATCTACAGAAGTTCTCTGATGACTCTGCGATCGTTGGCCTCATCTCCAATGGAGATGAAGCTGAGTACAGAGGGCTTATCCAGGACTTCGTGGACTGGTGCCATCGGAACTGCCTCCAGATCAACGCGAGGAAAACTAAGGAGCTGGTGGTGGACTGCCGCAGGCATGCACAACCCCTCATAGCACCAGTAAATATACAGGGAACAGACATCGAGATGGTGACATCCTACAAGTACCTGGGTGTTCATCTGAACAATAAACTAGACTGGTCACACAATACTGACGCACTCTACAAGAAGGGACAGCGCAGGTTGTTCCTGCTGAGGAGACTCAGGTCTTTTGGTGTACAAGGGGCGCTGCTGAAGACATTCTATGACACGGTGGTGGTATCAGCCATCACTTCTGGAGTGGTCTGCTGGGGCAGTGGCATTACTGCAGCCGATAGGAAGAGACTGAACAAACTGATCAAGAAAGCTAGCTCTGTCCTGGGGCAGCGCCTTGATCCGGTGGAGGAGATAGGAGAGAGAAGGATGGTGGCTAAACTGTCATCTCTGCTGGAGTCAGAGTTCCACCCTATGCAGGACATACTGAATGCACTGAGGAGCTCATTTAGCAGCAGACTACATCATCCCAGGTGCACAACCGAGAGGTTTCGCAGGTCCTTCCTACCAACGGCTGTCAGACTGTACAACCTAAGCAGGGCTGCTCGCAGAGATAGCAAAAAGACGTAACAAACTAATAGTTTTTGAATGCAAAAGATGCAATAGACTTACACAATGGTCCCCTCCAGCATACAACTAGGAAAATACTGGTCACTATGGAGGGTGAGAATATGTATGGGCACATAATCATACCATGTAGGATAACTAAGTAGACGGTTATGCTGTTTCATCCCATCTAGCAACAATGCTCTGCACTGTGTGTGTTTATATATTTACATATTTATTCCATCTAGCTACAATGCTCCGCACTGGGTGTGTTCATATTTATATATCTATATATTTATTCCATCTAGCTACAATGCTCCGCACTGTGTGTTTATATATCTACATATTATTCCATCTAGCTACATTGCTCCGCACTGTGTGTGTTTATATATCTACATATTTATTCCATCTAGCTACAATGCTCCGCACTGTGTGTTTATATATTCATATATTTATTCCATCCAGCTACAATGCTCTGCACTGTGTGTCTGTGTGTGTGTATATATATATTTTATAGTAATATGTACATATGTATATTAGCTGCTCTTTCTTGCTTGCTTTTTTTCTTGCCTTCTGATTGTTGCTCTGAGTGTTGCTATCCCTGTGCTGTTGCAATCCTGGAATTTCCCCGTTGTGGGACTAATAAAGGCTTATCTTATCTTAACTAGCAAAATTGTTTGAGAAGAATTCATCTATTGGAAGCTATCGTCCTGAGTTCCAAATCATACAAGCACAAGAAGAACAAAAAGAAATAAACTTTTCTTCAGATAACTCAGAACCATACAACCAATATTTCACTATGGAAGAGCTTTTGTTCTCAATAAGGAACTCTCATGACACTGCTGTGGGGCCAGATAAAATTCATTATCAGTTTTTAAAACACTTACCTCCCATTGCACTATCCATTCTCTTGATGGTTTTCAACAACATCTGGAAGTCAGGCAGTATTCCTGAAAGCTGGAAAGAAGCAGTAGTAATACCCATTCCAAAACCCGGGAAAGATCATACTGATACCAACAACTACCGTCCAATAGCTCTGACAAGTTGCATCTATAAAACCATGGAAAGAATGATAAACAATCTCCTTGTGTGGGTGCTTGAGTCTGAAGGCCTTTTAACTGATTACCAGTGTGGCGTCAGATGTGGTAAAAGCACTTTAGACCACCTTATCAGATTAGAGGCCTACATACGTGATGGTTTTATTAGAAAAGAACATGTAGTTGCTGTATTTTTTGATTTAGAAAAAGCAGATGACACAACATGGAAATACGGTATTTTAAGATACCTACATGGCATGGGTTTTAGGGGACATTTGCCCTTTTTCATTTCAAACTTTTTGACCAATAGACACTTCAGAGTCCGAGTAGGAGATACCCTTTCAGAGCCCCTGCCTGCTGCAATCTCTTCACTTCGATCCTGAGCTTTTCATAGATGGAGAAGCTGTCAAGGTGGTAAAAGAAACCAAATTCCTTGGACTTATTTTTGATAATAAGCTGTCTTTTATTCCACATATAAAATTTCTACGAAACAGATATTTTAAAGCCCTTGATATTATTAAAGTTTTGGCTAAAACTAAATGGGGTGCGGACTCTACTGTGCTGCTGCATCTCTATAGAGCACTTGTAAGATCTCAGTTAGAGTATGGGAGCATAGTTTATGGATCAGCAAGGAAAACATACATCAGGATGCTAGAAACTGTCCATCACCAGGGGCTAAGGCTTGCCTTGGGGGCTTTCAGAACCTCTCCTGTTAGAAGTTTGTATGTTGAAGCAAACAAGCCTTCACTTCAAAACAGGCGCATGAAATTGGCTCTCCAGTATATGGTTAAACTTAAAGCTGACCATAGAAATCCAGCCTACTCTGTAGTTTTTCACCCTCGATTTTTGCAAATGTATAAGGTCAGACCGAAGAACATCACTCCTTTTGGACTCCGTATAGAACCTCACCTGGTAAAATTAAACCCTGATATGAGCAACATAACAGACACAGTTTTGTCCCATTCCACCATGGAGTTTGAGGAAACCCAATAGTGTTCTGGATCTGAGCCAAAACAAAAAGAAAGACACTCACCCAAATGTGTACCAGCAGCAGATCTTGGACATAAACATAAAATGCCGTTTTCCTCAACATATTTCCATATACTCGCATGAATCTAAAGTAGATAAGATAAGATAAGATAAGCCTTTATTGTCACCATGGGTTGAGATGCCGTCTCGGCACTGAGCCCATGTTTTCCCTCATCCCTGCCTCCCATTGAGCAGCGTCTCAGCTGGCCCCCAGCTGGCAGCATTATGGACGGCTGGGGCCAATTAGTCTTCATCAGCTGGGGCGCTGCCAATGAGGATAAATAGGAGCAGCCTCGATGACTCGGGGCTGCGACATAAGCACTGCTAGGCTGAAGCCCCTTCGTCTGGTGTCAGCCTCAACTCCCCTTGCAGCATTCCTGTGTTTGTATCCCGCTGTGAGGATGTACGTCTTGCTACCCCCACGTCCGGTACGAGCTGCTTACCTCTGCGCTGTGCAACCTGTGAGTGTACGTCTGCATGAGTATCTGTGCTCTCCTCATCCCTTCCCCTTTTCCCTGAATAAAATATCACGACTCACTGGCTTGTCCCTGGCTCTGATTGCCCGGCTCCCTAGAGCCGGATATGACAGTATGTCGCAGCCAGAAGAGTTGCCGGCGGCCGTGAGTCGCTGTGGAAATGTACCTTTCTGTCCGGGTGTCAGCGCTGCTAGCATGCCGTTTCCCAGGAGTCACTTCCGGCGCCAGGGCGACGAGCTAAGGTCCATCTCGGAGGCTGTCGACGGGACATTCTTCACCCTGCACGACGCCTCCAACGCGAGACGCTGGCATCCGGGCCGTGCTGAGGAACTCCTGGACTGTCACCCTCACTCTCTGTACCATCTGGAGGACAGTGCCAGGATAGACGTTGCAGGTACACAGCGAGAGAAGCTCCACGGGGTGGATGGGAATCCCGGCAGGGAGTCGAAGTGGGCGACGTCTTTCCCCGCTTCGGAGTCCCGTTCCTGCCGCCATTCCAGTCCGGGAGTTCGCGCCAACCAGAGGACTTCCCCCGACCTGCGCCACGTCACTCGGGATTCCCTTCTAGGAGCCGCAGCTGACAGCAGTTATGTCCGGGGTCGAGTGGCTGTCGCGAGCTCTACTGTGTTTCCTGTCACCACCTTCAGGCATGTGGCGGCGGCAGTGAGATTGATGGTGAGGACTTCAGGGCTACGAAGCTTTCCCGTGCTCGACGCCTTCCTCGTCTCGATCTCCGATCTGGAGCGGCGAATCCTGGGTTTCCCCCTCGCTTCGTCCCCTGGGAGTAGTCGTCATCACATCGCCGAGTCACCTCTGCACGAACCTCGTCCGGATCCAGTTCTGGGTCATCGTCAGGACCGTTCCTCCCACGCAGCTGTCATCCCTTCGCCTCGTCAGTGTGGAGATCCTACAGCCTCGTCCCCTGAGCCTCGTTCCCCCGCTGTCATTCCTGGACATTCGGGCTGGCTCACCCCGGCTGTTTCCCCCTCCTCCTCGACGCGCTTCCTGACCGCTGTGTGTGCCTGGAATCCCGGCCTGGTGAGCTCTCTGCTGGAGACAACGCGAGCGATCCTCAGACGAATTCCCGGGGGGTCCTCCGTTATCGCCGGGCGGGGAGAGGAAGAAGCAGATTCCACTACAGCAGGCGATACTCAACCTCCAGGGGGCAGGCAAGTCATTGTTTTTTCACACCTGCTTAATGATTTGCTCTGTCACATCCCTGGAGGAGAAGTTCAGGGTTCGCAGCTCCCTGAACTCTCCCCACCTGCTGTAACCTGTTTTCCTAATCCCGCATCCTCTGTGTCTCTCTCCGCCGAGCGGTCCCCGGCTCCGGGTCAACGTGGTGGGATATGGAGAGGGCCTGTGGTTCCGCAGCTACATTGCGGACGGAGGAGGGGGACTGACTGCTGCGTGGAGTCTACGCTGACGACTGAGCGTCCCTGGGTCTCCACGGAGGAGCGGTTCGGTCCAGCGGGACGAGATTCTTCTGGCTTCACGCCGAGTGGGTCGTCGGCGGGGTTACCTGAGCTGGAGGGATCTCAAGCTGCGCTGACCATCGTGCTGGCTGCGGGGCCCGACGCGGCTAGATGGGAGCCTGACAACGACCTCCTGACGACGGATCCTGGATCTTCGCAGTCCTGGACGGCGTCAGAACCCGAGATCAGGCGAGTGCTCTCCTTTCTTTTCTCTCTTTTTATCTTTGAGCACTTCAGCCTATCTCCAGGGGAGACGAGCAGGGTGCAGCCGCCCGCTGCGTCTGAGCTCGTCTCGCCGGGTTCTGGCGCTGCCGGTGATCCTGATCCCGGTTCTGTTTTCTCTTCTGAGCCTTCTTCCAGGGTCACCGGCGAGGAGTTGCTGTTCCTCGTGGTGCTGGAGGGTCCGGGTTCAACGTTGGAGGTCGGTTCTGGTGCAGTGTCCAACGTGGGTTCGCCCGAGACCCAATCGGGGTCCAACGTGGGTTCGCCTGAGGCCCGATCGGGGTCCGACGTGGGTGCTGCCCCAGTGTTGTCCAGGTCCGGTGAGGAGGTGGCCGTTTCCCTGAGGCCCGCCGCCCTCGTCATCGGCTCTCCCCTGAGCCTCTTCCACCGGGATCCGCTCTGACCCTTCGTCCGTCTCAACGGTCCTGGTGGTTGAGTGATGCGGGTCGACGACCCGACCCGCAAAACTTTCGGTTCGGCGATCTGGTTTCCCCCCACTGGTCTGTGTTTGCCTTTGGGCGGCCTGGTTCGGCAGCCGTTGGACTGGATTCCTGGGATCTGGGTCCAGAGTTCGCCGTCCGAACATTTCTCTTCCCCTGATTCGCCAGCTGGACAATGGGCGGGGAGATCTCCGGAGCCATCTCGGCTATTTTTGGACTCTGCCTGCCATACACCTCGGGTGTCACTTTTTCTTTTATCGTTATTAAGGTCACTTGGGTGTAATGTCTGTCCTGTTGGTGGATGTGTATTTATAGTGCTGTGCGTTTTCCTTCCCTCGTACCCAGCATTTTATTTTTTGTACCATGTTTTTAGTCTCGTTTTTGCATTGTAGAGTTATGTTTTGTTCCCTTTCAGACCATACTCTGCAGTTGCCCATTCATTCCAGTCACTTTCATTTCTTTAGGTGACTGTGGGTATTTATATATTCATGTGTGTGGGTTTTTCTTTGCCTGCACTCAGTATTTCTTTTTTATGCCCTGTTGGTTCATTATAGAGTCATGTGCCTTGTTTTCCGTAACACCATGCTCTGTAATTGTCCATTTGTTCCAGTCACCCTCACTTTTCTTGGTGACTGTGTGTATGTACTTATATTGGTGCTGTGTATTGTGTTTTCCCTTTATTTGACCATACTCAGCATTTTTTGCCCTGTACCTTTTTGGTGGTTCTTTTTTTTTTTTTTTTCTTGCTCTGGGTCACGCATGGTTGGTACTCTCTGGGTAGTATGTAACCGGCGTGCTGACCCAGTTCTTCTCCCCATCTGTACCTGGGTTAATTGTTCTGTTGTCAGTATTGTATTTGGGTTTTTCTTTCCCGCTACCCTACATTGCCCCATTGGTGTTGTCCTTCCCTTGGCTTCTTCCCCTCCGGTCCGCCTCCCTTCCTCCCACCCTAGGTGGGGGGGGGGGGGGCTGGGATGTTCCTGGTCGTTCAGGAGCCCGACCTTGAGGGAGGGGCTCTGTCACCATGGGTTGAGATGCCGTCTCGGCACTGAGCCCATGTTTTCCCTCATCCCTGCCTCCCATTGAGCAGCGTCTCAGCTGGCCCCCAGCTGGCAGCATTATGGACGGCTGGGGCCAATTAGTCTTCATCAGCTGGGGCGCTGCCAATGAGGATAAATAGGAGCAGCCTCGATGACTCGGGGCTGCGACATAAGCACTGCTAGGCTGAAGCCCCTTCGTCTGGTGTCAGCCTCAACTCCCCTTGCAGCATTCCTGTGTTTGTATCCCGCTGTGAGGATGTACGTCTTGCTACCCCCACGTCCGGTACGAGCTGCTTACCTCTGCGCTGTGCAACCTGTGAGTGTACGTCTGCATGAGTATCTGTGCTCTCCTCATCCCTTCCCCTTTTCCCTGAATAAAATATCACGACTCACTGGCTTGTCCCTGGCTCTGATTGCCCGGCTCCCTAGAGCCGGATATGACATTTATTAGTCCCACAATGGGGAAATTCCAGGATTGCAACAGCACAGGGATAGCAACACTCAGAGCAACAATCAGAAGGCAAGAAAAAACAAGAACATCTAGTAAACATATGTACATATTACTATAAATGTATATATATAGACACACAGTGCGGAGCATTATGGTTGCTTGGTGAATGAATGTGCAGCAGAAAGTCTAAGCTCTCTCTCCGCGGATGCGGCGGGCCAGCTGGAAGTCTTTGGGCATGATGGTGACCCTCTTGGCGAAGAAGAGACCCACCAGGTGGGCCTCGCTGGTCTCCTGCAGAGCCATGACGGCAAAGCTCAGGAAGTGCAGGACGGTCTTGAAGTCCTGAGCGATCTCCCTCACCAGGCGCTGGACGGGCAGTTTACGGATGAGCAGCTCCATGGATTTCTGGTAACGACGGATCTCTCTCAGAGCCACGGGCCTGTGACGGCGAGGCCTCTTCACTCTGCCGGTGGCCGGAGCGCCTCTCCGAGCAGCCCTGGTGGCTAGCTGTCTCCTGGGGGGCTTCTTCCTCCAGTAGATTTTACGGGCGGTCTGCTTGGTTCTTGCCATCACTCTTTATTATTCTGTCTTATATTTCTTGCACGCCGCCTAAACTCCAGCCCGGCACCCGCATCGTTTTCGCTACAGCTCCTGGTATGTCGAGTTTCCCATTAGCACCGGGCGGCGGCCAAGTGCTAGCTAGCACCAGCTCCTCCCCGCTGTAACGTCTCCCGCTGCAAACAGTGGCTCCGTCCGCCGACCCGGGAGACCCCCGGGGCGATCCGTGCGTCCATGATATATATACAGAGTGAAAGGTGTAGAAAGAAGAAGGAAGATAAAAAAAAGGCTGTTGCAACGGGCAGCCGACTCGTGTGGCGCCACCGGTCCGGCGGAACCGGAACCGGAGATGGCTCAGTCTCTGTTGCAATTGTCACTGGGCACAATCAGCATGGTTTGCGGATTCCCAAACAATGTTCAGTTTTTACAGCAGAGGCTCATGCTTTGCTTCTAGCATTGGAACAGATTGAGAGAACCAAACAACAGAGCTCCTTAATTTTTACTCACTCCAGATCCTGTCTTCAGGCACTTGGGTTTTTAAAGACTGACCACCCCATTATTGTCCGGATTTTAGAGAAACTAGGTTTTTTACAGAAACATAATGTTAATATCATCTTCTGTTGGATCCCCAGCCATGTTGGCCTGTCAGGTCAAGCAGGCAGGCAATGCTGCCAAGAGAGCCCTTACCCAAGAAGTCACTCAATTCCAGATCCCAGCCTCAGACCTCAGGCCTCTAATAACCTCCTATAGTTTAAAGAAGTGGCAGACTGAATGGGACACATGTACTGCAAATAAACTGCATAATATTAAGCCTGCCATAAGCCATAGACACTTGTATCACTTTCAGAACTGACATGATGAGGTAGTGTACACTGGATGCCGTATTGGCCACTCAAGGTCACACACAGCTTTTTATTAAAAGGTGAAGCACCACCATCTTGTCAGTTTTGCTGAGGTTTTGTTTTTTTATCAATAAAGCACATTTTACTTGACTGTCCTGCTCTCATGACAGCAAGGCAACATTTTTATACTCAAAAGTTACTGAAGGATATTTTTAATAAGGCCATAGATGCTGACATGGCACTAAACAAGAACACTCACTCACTAAATAATATAACTTTAAAAATCATTTGGTGCAAATTAGGCCAATTAGAAATAATTACAACTGAGTGGAAAAACGCTTAAAAATATCTTCCATTGGTTATAATTTAAAAAAAAAATATGTGGAACTAATGGACAATCTGCACATATAATTCACTGTCCAAAACCCCACAGATAAACTAGCGGCTATCCTACAGACAAAAAGCTGAAAACATCCTTAAAAGAAAAGGCTCACCTCTACATCACTTTCACATAATCTTCTCTAATTTTTTTTCTCTTTTATTTACAAATTGTGAGGAAAAACTGTCAATTGTGATTTCAGACAAGTATGTCTCATAATAAAAGCACATAGCAGACACGGCCATTCTGAAAACTGAATCACTGTAGAGGGCTTTTATTTTTACATCAGTCAAGACATTTTGAGCTGTGATGGTGAAAACACATTTACACCAATTCAGACTTCAGTCATGTCTGGTGAATCCAGCATTTACAGGGCAGGTGACTATAAGGTTATTGAGCAAAAATTCAAGGATTGTTTTTCATTTTTAAGGATAATTAAGGTGTTGATTTTAGATCACATTTTAGTCACATTTAAGACTTTTTATGGACCTGTAGACACTAATGAGGTGGCTGTTTTTCTCCTTGTTTTTCATTCTCGTGGAGAAATTCTCTCCACAACAACCATACACTGTCACGGTGGCCCTCGCAAGCCACCAGAAGACGCCACAAGTCGCTGGTGAGTTTGCAAAGATGTTTATTATTAAGGGGAAGGGAACAGAGGATAACACAAAGTAACGAAACACTGGAAAGTAATGAGCCACGATGGGCAAAAACACACTACAGTGCAGGACAGGATCACAACAGGGTAACTTACACTCGCAGATGATGGGTAAACAGTGTCTGAGCCTGGGAACGCCCGATGCGCCAGACGATGTGGAGTTCTGTCGGGAGATTAACAGAGACTGCTGCATCGGGGTGCATTCAGCGTTCGCTTTTAACGCCGGACACTAATGACCCCGAATGCAGCACAGCTGTTGGCTTTGACAGCAGGAAGCTCCACCGGGCGCTGTCACAATAAGAGCCCGAGGAGCCAGAAGGGACACACTGCTGTCAAAGCCTGAAAAAGATGATGTATGACCCGAGCGCAGACGAGATCAGCGCTCAGGTCATGACATACACGAATGCAAATTAATCTGTCCACACAGAATTAAACTCTATTTTCTTCTGATTATACTTTCTCTGCATCTGCTCATGTCTTACTGAGAGTAGTAGGAAGCAGCTACTGTCTGTGCTTCTCCACATGCACCGAGGACGGAGAGGCTGAGCGGCTCTCTGTGCAGCTGCCGTCAGATGTGACACAGTCACGCATAGTTGACAACATAATAAATAATTTAAAAAATATATATTTTACGTTCATAAAAGTATGCGTTTCCATTGAGAAATGTATCCAATTGCAGTAAACAATAATTTAAAATATAAAATAATTAAAAATGAGGTTCATTAATTTCCATGTGTTTTGAGATATAACTGCAGGGAGCCACAGTATGGGGGCTGAAGGGCCGACCCCTGCTCTAGAGAGTGTGTGAGGACTCCATCTAAAGTATTGTAACGTGCTGCTCGGCATGGCGACGTCCCACCGGGAGATTCGAACTCACGCCTCCCGCTCCGGAGTCCCGCACCCTACCTGTGTCGCCAATAGGGTCAACCCACTTGGCAAGCCAAGTAGGGTGCTCATATTGAGTTTGCTACACTACTCCCCTCTGGTTCTCGACATCGTCCCGATGTCAGCGCCCCATTACTGCTTTGGACAGGAGATCCCACTTCTGACACCAGTGTAACGTGCTGCTCGACATGGCGACGTCCCACCGGGAGATTCGAACTCACGCCTCCCGCTCCGGAGTCCCGCACCCTACCTGTGTCGCCAATAGGGTCAACCCACTTGGCAAGCCAAGTAGGGTGCTCATATTGAGTTCGCTACAGTATCAAACTTTAGTACTGTTGCACAGGAAAAGATAATGAGTTATCATCAGAGTACATCACAGCTCTCTCACCACTCGCACCTTGAAAGGTTTCATAGCCAGCACCAAGGCCAGGGTTTTCTTTTCAAATGCAGAATAAGTTTTCAAATGTTTGTTCAGCTTCTTCGAGAATTACAGTGAGTGTCAGGTCTCCCCAAGCTATTTTCTGCCTGAAGTAACACTAGAACGTTAAATGGATCAACTATGAGCGTAAGTGGTTTCTAAAAATCAGGAGCACAGAGAAGGACAGTATAACATTTACTTTGACCAAGACCTCTTGATAGCCAGTTCCCTTCCATTCTTAAATAAAGCAGTTAATTGTGCTTTCTGAACATCAGTCTGACAGCTCTTTTGACTCAAACCTCCCAATCTGTAACCACTTTAGTTCCAAAAATCACAGCTAGGAATACCCAGATACCAGCCCTGCTTTACCAGTGTCATGGCTGATATTTTTTGTTCCATCCTGTTTGATTGGGGAAATTGCTCAAAGAATGTGTGATACAGAGATTAAACATACTGAATTACAAAATAAAAAGAAGTATTAGCATAACAAAAGACCATGGTCATATTTCTGAAATATTTTTCTTTTATAATTGGAATATCCACAAGGGGAAAGGATAACAAACATGCAAAAATGCTCAAAAGTTGGCATTTCTTAAATCAAAATAGGTCATACATCTTTCCTCCAATCACATTCTACCTTGCACAATCTTTGTTATTACAGTATTCTCCTGCAGATTTCTAATCAGGATTATTTGAATGTCATGTCTCCATATTATTAGGTCTCTGATGTGGGGCCTTGCATTTACCCTTTTTCTGGTTCCAAACATTCCTGTCATGTCATGTGGTCATATGATTTTTCTTTTCAAAACAAAACTGACTTTTAAAAGCTAGTTTGGTTTTCGTGGAATGGAAGCACACTATTATTATATGACTGAGTTCAGCCCTTTTCTCAGTTTTGGTTGAGTGTGCACATTTCTTTGGGGGCAAAATGCTGATTACTGAGTTTTCCACAAAAAGCAGCAGATGCACACTGATCACTTGCAGCATAAAATGCATGTGCAGGTCAACAGTATGTTGAGAAAATGATTTGTGTTTGAATGAGTAACAAGACCAAAAACTGCCCTTTCAGATATGATTCAAAACCCAAGTGTGAGCCTATGTCCAAACCACATAGCATGTGAGGATGCAGACATCCTTATTTCTCCCAGTCTTTTTAATAACCTCTCCACTAAAGCCCCCTAAGTCAAGCCATTCACTCCTAACTGTGTAAAGCAGTTCAAAGTTTACAGAAATGGCAGAGTGCAGTAATTTTTTTCCCTCCAAATTTCTTCTGTTTAATTTTCCATTGTTCTTCCATATACTTCTAAATTAGTGGTTGGTGCATCATTTGAGTTAATCACAGTTAACACCCCGTTGATTGCAATCAGTTGTTTGATCTTGATTAATCGGGATTAACTATGGAAGGAAAAAAGTTGAACTTTCAAAACGTGAGTACTGTTTCCATCGGACAGTCTATGGCGCGACTCAAAAGAGAGACACGTGAAACTCAATTTGCAGCACAAGCTCCTCATTTTGTTTAACTCTGGGTGTTCAAATCTGTTTTCTGGAGTATCGCTGTCATACTATATGGCTATTTGGAGCGTATCAATGCACAATCCATCCATCCATCCATCCATCCATCCATCTTCTTCCGCTTAATCCTTTTTGGGTCGCGCCGGGGGTGGGGTGGGGTGGGGGGGGATGGAGCCTATCCCAGCATCTTTGGGTGAGAGGCAGGGTACACCCTGGACAGATCGCCAGTCCATCGCAGGGCCAACACAGAGAGACAGACAACCATTCACTCTCACATCCATACCTAAGGACAATTTAGAATCCCCAGTTTTTTGATGCCAATTAACCTAACTTGCATTTTTTTGTATGTGGGAGGAAACCGGAGAAATCCCGGAGTAAACCCACGCAGACACGGGGAGAACATGCAAACTCCACACAGATCACTGTTGGTCGGGGGCTGGGATCAAACCCAGGATCCCCCGGCCAAGGGTGGGTTGCTGTGCTGCTGCAGTGCTAACCACTCCGCCACCGCGCTGCCCATGCATCTCTCAAAAAATGGCTTCTTTCTTTCTTTCTTGTCTGGGACTGGGTCATGGACAGCAGTGGTCCAGTGGTTTGTCTCTTAAGATGAAAGATGCTCTTCAATCCAAATAGAGAAGCTTGGCATCATAACTGTTACAATACAGTCACATTACCGCCGGTGTTTTGCCATGAAAAAACATATGTGAAAAGGGCTAACAGCATAGCTAAAGGCTAACCCCTGGCAAACACCACTTCCTGTCATGAGCTGGGTTGGACGTCTCCAACCCCGCCCCTGATTTGTGGCTGTAGTTCCTGATTATTTGGTAATTATTCCCAGCTGGCAGTTATTGGAGCTTTGAGCCTGGCTCCCTGTCAGCCTACAGCCATGCCTCCTTCTCTCTGTCAGGCATCCACCAGTTTTGGCCGTCACCTGTTGTTTATTATGATTTTGTCCTCTCTCTTGTTTTTTCACATACACATTTACACACCTGCACACACTCAAGCACATCTTCTCTTCTATGCACACACACAAACTCATCTTCACTCACTTTGATTCATTCAGCACACACACACACACACCCATGCACGCACTCACTCTTGCCTCACTCAGCACATGCACACATCTGTCTCACTCATTTACTTAGGGTCTGCCGCACACCTGCTCCCACTTGTCACTCATTAGTGCAGGGTATTTATGGGTGACAGTGGGAGCACCTGTTTGTGATGGAGTTAGTCAATAGTGACTAGTCTATAGTAAGGTCCAGTCTGTTTTCTTTTCAAGTTCAAGTCTAGTCTGCACTCTGTTTCGTTGATGTCCTGGGGCTCGTGGGTTTCCTTGTTTTTTGGACTTGGCACGGAGTTGTTGTTTCCAGAGCTAGTTTCCTCCAACCCTGCTCGTAAGTCTTCCTCATCATTATTATTTTTCTGCCCTCTTGCCCCGTTCCAGTCCTGTCTGGAACACGTGGGGTCCCCCTCCTCCTGCCCATGGAGCTCGTTTGTCCGAGCAGTGTGTTCAGACTGTATTCTTTGGACATTTTTGTGTTATGTTCCTATGTTAATAAACATGTTTACTTCACTTGCACTTTGGGCTCACGTTAATTCATTTGTGTGCTGCGCAATTATGCAGCATGCATGACACTTCCATCAGTTCTGTTCACAAATATCCGCTCCCTTAAAAACAAAATGGATTATCTACTACTGGCACAACAAAAAGGGAGGTGAGATACTGCTGCGGCTGGGTGTTGCGTGTGATTGCTGTGTTTTGCTATGTGCAGACTTCAGTGTATAGTAATACTTTGTGGTGGTGATACTGTATTGATTCAAAAACACAGTATAATGATACATTATTAAAAATTATTAATGATGCAAATATCAACTTAATGTAATGTGGGAGCATATTTGATCATGCCCCACTCCTGAGTCTTATTTTTTTGGAGTTATTATTATTATTATTATTATTATTATTATTATTATTATTATTATTATTATTACCCCTCCTCTAGTTTCTTGGTTTTTGTTGTGTTATTGATTATTTGGGGTTTATGATTATTAGGTTGATTTACTTTGTCCTATTCACTCTCCGACAGGCAGCGAAAAGTAAGCTAGGAGCAGGAAGACAAAAGAAGAGGAAAACAGCAGCCTTGTGAGTAGCAGAATGGAATGTAAGCACTCTGTTGGACAGAACAACATCACAGCGCCCAGAAAGACAGACCGCGCTTGTGGCCCTGGAAATGAACAGGTACACTGTAGACATAGCTGCACTTAGTGAAACAAGATTGCCTGGATATGACAGCTTGGAAGACCATGGGTACATCTTCTTTTGGAGTGGGAAATCAACTCAAAAAAGGAGAGAAGCAGGAATGGGCTTTGCAGTTAGAAAGGAGATAGCAGCAATGGTTGATGAGGAACCGGTGCCAATCAACGACAGGATAATGACTATGAGACTCCCACTACAGCAGAAGATGTATGCCACACTCATCAGTGTATATGCCCCAACAATGACCAACACAGAGGAGGCAAAGGAAGATGTTCTACAGTGATTTAAGTGAGACTATCAGTCGTGTACCGACTGATGACAGGCTGATACTCTTTGGAGATTTTAATGCCAGAGTTGGTTCGGACACTGAGAAATGGAAAGGAGTGCTAGGCAGTCATGGAGTAGGCAAGTGCAATGCTATTGGAGAACTTCTACCTGCACTATGTTCAGAGTACAACCTTGTGATAACCAACACTCTATTTAAGCACAAGGACACACACAAGAAGACATGGATGCACCCAAGATCCAAGCACTGGCACTTGTTAGACTACATCATAGTAAGACAGAGAGACATAAGGGATGTATTGGACACCAGAGCAATGAGAGATGTGGACTGTGGTACTGATCATGTTATGCTGAGATCTAGATTAAGGATTTGGAGATGAAAACAGCACTGCAGGACGGGTGCAAAGCCACCACGGAAGCTAAACGCTAGTGCACTGAAAGGCCAAAAGAAGCAGGAAGAACTTACACAGGAAATGGATGAAAACTTGAAAGACTGGGACAGCAACAACTCAGAGAATGACATAGAAGAGAAATGGGCAACACTGAAGGATACGGTGTATCAGACTGCGAGTGATGCATTAGGCCACCCTGAGAGGAAACATCAAGATTGGTTTGATGAGCATGATGAACACCTGAAGAAACTACTAGAAGCGAGGAATACAGCTAGGCAGGAAAATCTACAGTGTAACACAAGGTTGAAGAAGAAGAAATACTCAAAGGCTCAGAGTGAGCTACAGAAGTACACCAGAGAGATGAAGTCCAACTGGCGGGATGAAAAAGTGGTGGAACTTCAAAATGCAGCAGACAGAAAGGACATGAAAACATTCTTCACAGGTTTGAGAGAAATCTACGGCTCTAAACCAAGAGGATTGATCCAACTAAAGGCTATGAATGGTGAAATGGTTTTGCAGGAGAAAGACAAAATCTTGGACAGATTTGCAGACCACTTTGACCAACAACTAAACAACCCTGGAGATCTCACTGAAGAGGCTAAAGAAGCTCTAGTGTAGCGACCAGCTGTATCAAGTCTGGATGAACCACCAAATCTTGATGAACTAATGGCAGCTATCAGGACAACACAGGATGGTAAAGCTCCAGGAAGGGATGGAATTCCAGCAGAAGTGTGGAAATTTGGTGGTGTTCAGCTGAACAACTGCCTGCACAAGCTCATCCAAGAGATATGGGATGCCCAGAAAGTACCTCAAGACTGGAAGGATGCAAGTATTGTGCCTTTGTTCAAGAAAGGTGACAGGAAAGATTGTGGAAATTACCGAGGTATGTCACTGCTAGCCACTGTGGGTAAGATTCTTTCATGTGTACTACTGAACGGACTCAATGAACACATCTCGTAGAATGTACTACCGGAAACCCAGTGCGGCTTTAGAAGTGGAAGAAGCACAATGGACATGATTTTCTGCTTGAAACAGGTTCAAGAAAAGTGTATTGAACAGAACATGCCGCTTTATGTAGTCTTCATAGACTTCAGTAAAGCCTCCGATACTGTTTCACGACAAGGACTTTGGCAGGTACTCAAGAAATATGGCTGTACAGAGAAGTTTGTCAGCCTGATCGAGGCACTCCATACAGGTACGTACGCAAGCAAACATGGCAATGAGTGGTTCAGTATCTAAAGACTTTTCAGTAAGCAACGGGGTGAAACAAGGGTGTGTGCTGGCGCCTACACTCTTCTCGCTATATTTGGCAGCCATGCTTGAGGTGGCCTTCAAAGACACTTCAGAAGGACTATACATTCAAACAAGGAAAGAAGCAGACTTGTTCAGTGTGGCACAGTTTAAAGCCAAGAGTAAGACATTGATAAAGGTAGTAAGAGAAATGCTCTTTGCCGACGACAGTGCTCTAGTTGCACACAGTGCGGAAGATATGCAATCTTTAGTGGTGAAATTTTCAAGAGCAGCTAGCCAATTCAGCCTCAAAATCAACATCAAGAAGACAGAGTGCCTTTATCAACCACCAAAGTTCCAGTTATCAACATCACTACCAGAAGAGATCAGCATTGGTACAGAGCCACTAGTCAAGTGAAAGACTTTCAAGTATCTAGGAAGTACTGTTTCAGAAAATGCTAGGCTGGAGGATGAACTATCTCTCAGAAGAGCAAGCGCTGTGTTTGGAAACTTGAGGGAGAAATTGTGGAAAAATCGACATGTGTCTATCCGTGTGAAATGCAAAGTGTACAGAGCGACAGTACTGGCTACTTTATTGTACGGTGCTGAAACTTGGACTGTCTACAGAGTGCAGGTAAAAAAAACCACGCGTACATGATGAGACACCTTCGAGCCACAATGAACATGGAAAGACAAGATAACCAGCATAGAAGTGTTGAAATGAGCTGGTCTACCATCAATGGAGGACATGCTAATACAGACGAACCTGAGATGGCTCGGACATGTTGAGAGGATGGACCACCAGTGTCTCCCTCGGCAGTTACTCTACTCACAGTTATGCGAGGGCAAACGCAATCAGGGTAGACCAAGGCTCAGATTTAAAGACACTGTAAAAAGAAACTTGAAGAAGCTGGATATAGACAGGAGTTCCTGGCAGTGGAAGGTTAAGGACAGAGCTGTGTGGAGGAATCTGATCAGATCTAAATGAAACAGTCAATGTCGCCCACGACAGACTGCTATGATGATGTATATGTTTGAGTATTCCCGTGTCACCCTAGTTTAGTTTTGTAAATATCTCCTCTGTTATTCTCGTTTCAGTTTTTGGTTCCTCTGTCATGGCCGCCAATCACGGCACCTGTGTGCGCACCTGCCGGTTATTTCCTGCGGCCTATTTATTCCCATCAGGACCAGTGCTGGGCGCGGAGTCTTCTGATTCCTTCTGTGAATCACGCCACAACCTGCCTCTGTGCTTCCCTGCACTGAATTCTCCTGCTTTGGCTTCCAAGCCCAGCAGAACAACGTCCGGGTCGGTTTCGCCCGGACCAACCACCAAGTAAGCATCATCGCTTCTTACCTGTCCTTTCCCCTGTGCACAGGCGGAGCCCGCAACGGTGGACCTCCTTCTCCCTCCAGGCGGCGGACTTTTATTCAACCTCCAGCTAATCTGCCAGCAGACACTGTCTCCCTGGCTGCAGCTTCGGTGCTACCTGAAGACACTTCAACATCTGTTGACAGTAAGCACTTTAACATCTGACGTGCTGCATAGGTGTACTGTAAGCTAACTAACTAGTACTAACTAACCTGCACTTATATAGCGCTTTTTTAGTCACAAAGACCACTCAAAGCGCTTTCACTAATACTAACCCTCTATTCTAAGGGCCTATAGGAAACAGATATCTAGGGACAATTTTTAGAACAGCCAATTAACCTAACATGCATGTCTTTGGATTGTGGGAGGAAACCGGAGCCCGCGGAGTAAACCCACGCAGCACAGGGAGAACATGCAAACTCCACACAGAAAGGTTCCAACCCCTGCCAACCTGGGGATTCGAACCAGGAACCTTCTAGCTGTAAGGCAACAGTGCTAACCACTGCACCACTGTGCTGCCCATGCCCAAGCTAACGGCCCTTGTCTCTTTACAGGGTTGCCAGTCTGTACGGTGCTCTGCCGGCCCAGCTGGAATACACGGATTGCACTACACAATATTACACCATATACCGCACTCACGCATCCATTCACTCACGTTAACAAAATAAAGTATGTTAATTGTGTTAATCCTGAGTCGTGTCTGTTCTGTGGGTCACCTGAACCATGTCATCCTCGAGTTCTTAATTATTTTTAGATGACAATCTTTGTGGTTTTTCTTTCTCAGTCCCTTGCGTATTGTTGCTATTCCTTATGTTTATCTTGCCTCATTTTGATATCAGACTTATTTAGAAAGCACTTCCTGTTTTGGTTCTGTTTAGTTTTATTTTTTGATAGTGTCTTCCTGTTTATCCTCGGTTATGATTCATAGTTTACTTTTTGTTGCAGTTTTGTCATCTTGTCAGTTGATTCTCCCCTCCTGTGTTCCCCACCTGTTTCCTTTGTCCAATTATGAGTTAGTCTTTGTCACGACTCGCCGCTCATCATCCGCCTCAACTGTGCGCACACCTGCGCCTCGTCAGCCACGGGCTATTTAGCCCACGCAGCCCTGTGCAGCGGTCTGGAGCCGTCTGTTCGCATCGGCACTCTCTCCCAGCTGGATCGTCTCTCCACGTCAGCTGAATTACGCTTCCACGTAAGCATCATCACCCTTATCTCTTTGCAAGTCTTCTCCCCTGTGCACAGGTGGATTCCTTGGCGGCGGATAACCCCGTCATCACCATCCCTTCCCTCATCGTCGTCACTGGCTCAGCAGGACGCTGTCTCCCGGGCTTCTCCCTTGGCCAGCGCCAGCCACCCGTCACCTACAAGTAAGCAGCACTCCGCTCATTATGCCTGTCTAGGTGTGGTGCCCTTTACCCTTGTCCTCTGCTCTCTCCATAGGGTTGCCTGGCTGTACGGCGTACTGCTCTGTTTCCTGTGCATCGGCGTTCACCCGCATCACATACCCATATCTCATCCATCCATCCATACACACCTGCTTGTTGAATAAAGCTATTAAACCTTCCCTGAGCCTGCATGCGTGTTTCCTGAGCCGGACAGTATGTCAGTCTTTAAGTTTAGTAGACCATGTTATGGAGTTATTCTGCTTCTTGTGGATTATTTCCCCATGTTCCTTGTGTTTTTCCTGGTTCCCTGGTGAAATGTTTGTAGGTTTCTGCCTTTGTTATTATCTTTAGTTTTCTGCTGTGTTTAAGTTTAGCTTCATCATTTCTAGCTACCATGCTGCTATTTATTTTGTAGTTTATTTATTGTTTAGTTAGTCCATTGTTTTCAAAGATGCAAAGGCTTTATTATCATGTGCACAGTTAAGAAATGCTACATTTCCCCAGCAATGAAATTCTTTGCTCTCCAAACAAATGTCAAGGTAAAAGGTACAGAAACAACAATTCTAATAGGTCATGACACACTAACACAGTAACTCAATCCTAATACTAATGGATTCTAATAACATACACACCAACACACAGTTAGTGTCATAAACCGCCGTTTGCCATGGCTCAGCGCACGAGAGAGGGAATGAACAAACCCAAAAGCGAGAGTAGATGGTGCACTTTTATTAACCACACAAAGGAAACAATCAGTCCAATTATCACCGAATACAGTTCAGTTCAGCGACAGAACTACAGTGATGTTATGGCTAGTTTTGGCCACTAAACATGCAGGGCGGCAGCCAAATGCTCAACAGCCTGGTCTAAATGGAGCCTCGTGCCACAGGGCTGCGTAAAGCACAAAAAGGAAAGGCGCACGGCCTCATGCCACAGGGTTGCAGAGCACAGGAGAAAAGGCGAAAAAGACACTTATGAAGCTGGAGCTGCTCCGGGGTGAAACCAAGCAGTCTGGCGGAAAAGGGGTAGAAGCTGAGGCAGCTGCGAACACCCAGGAATGTATCGTCTGGAGATGTCGGACTGAGTACGTGAAGGGAGTGGAACGTCATTCATGGGGAGGTTGCGGCCATGAATGAGGGTGAATTCCCCGAAAATCTCTTTCCTCTGGCACGGCAAACATATACTCCAGAAGCTAATGAGGAAAGAGATTGCCGGTGTGAAAATGCGTGGGCAGAACTGATTGGCATCTGGTGTGTGAGAACATGTGTGAATGAGAGTGAATGGAGCATGTGCGCGTGTGGGTGTGTGTATGTGTGAGCACCTGTGACAATGCAGCTGACGAAGCTTGACAGGAAGAGGGGGCGTGCCCGAGCTGTCAGGAGGAAACTAGGTCAAAGCATAACTGTGAGTCACAATCGGGTTCGGCCTTCAAACCCGGATTCATGACAGTTAGGCAGTAGAGGAATGAAACTGAAAATTCACTGGATGACTAAAGTGATAGTGGTATATTGATATCAGAGATGATGTTAATCTGAGATGGCATGAACCTGTGTACAGTGTGCAAATGAGCATTGTGCAACTTGATGTGAACCTGAGATGGCATAGACTTATGTACAGTGTGCAAATGAGCATGGTGCAACGAGCAGTGTATAATTACAAATTATTTCTGTAACAATAGTACCAGTAGACTGTGCATGATTAGTAGCAGCAGAGATGATATGGACATTAGATGGGTGATACTATATCTACTGTACAGGTGAACAGTGTGTAAATTTAGCAGCCGGTGTGTGAGTTCCTACATGCAAAGCTGTGTCACAGAGTTTTGGGAGTTATCTGTTCAGGAGTCTGATGGCAGTGGGAAACAAGGAGTTTTTCAGTCTGGTTGTCCTGCATTTCACACTTCTGTACCTCCTGCCTGAGGGTAGAAGTGTGAACAGTCTGTGCTGGGGGTGGGTGGGGTCCCGGAGGATGACGTCAGCTCTCTTTTGAACTTTGCGGTGGTAGATGCTCTGCAGAGAGGGGAGTGGAGTCCTGATGATCTTCTCCGCTGTCTTCACCACTCTCTGCAGACGTTTGCGCTCCAGGGCAGTGGTGCTGCCGTACCACGCAGTGATGCAGTTGGTCAGGATGCTCTCGATGATGCAGCTGTAGAAATTGTTGAGGATCCTGGAAGACATGCCAAACTTCTTCAGCCTCCTCAGAAAGTATAGTCGCTGTTGAGCTCTCTTAACCAGCTCTGTGGTGTTGTGTGTCCACTTAAGGTCCTCACTGATGTGGATGCCCAGGTATTTAAAGCTGCTCACCCTCTCCACCTCAAGTTTCCGGATGAACAGCGGCCGATGGGGTCTCCTCCCTTTCCTCATGTCCGCTATCATCTCTTTTGTCTTGTCCGTGTTGAAGGTGAGGTTGTTGTCCTCACACCATGACACCAGGTTGGCCACCTCCCTCCTGTAGGGTGCTTTGTCATCACCAGTGATGCATCCTATCACTGCTGTGTCATCCACAAACTTTAGGATGATATTGCCCCTGTGGGAGGCAACACAGTCATGGGTGAAGAGGCTGTAGAGGATGGGGCTGAGAACACAACCCTGTGGGACACCTGTGTTTGTGATGATGCTGGCTGAATTCCTGTTACCCATCCAGACAGACTGGGGCCTGCCAGTTAGAAAGTCCAGTAGCCAGTCACACAGGGTGGGGTGCAGGCCAAGTGACGACAGTTTGTCAGTGAGTTTGTGGGGGATGACCATGTTGAAGGCAGAGCTGTAGTCGACAAAGAGCATCCTAATGTAGGAGTCTTCCAGATGGGAGAGAGAATAATGGAGTGCTGCAGCGATGGCATCTGAGGTGGACCTGTTGGGCCGGTAGGCGTACTGCAGGGGGTCCAGGGTGCCCGGTATACTGTCCTGAATTAGGGGCAGCACCACTCTCTCGAAGCACTTCATGATGATTGGAGTGAGTGCTACCGGTCTGTAATCATTCAGACAGGCTGGCGGGCTCCTTTTGGGGATGGGGGACGATGGTTGTCGTCTTGAAGCAGGAGGGACTATGTTCTGGTTGAGGGAGAGGTTGAAGATTGCTGTGAGAACGTCAGTCAGCTCTGCAGCGCATGCTCTGAGGGCCCGCTCAGGTATGTTGTCTGGTCCTGCTGCCTTGCGGGGGTTGATATTCCTCAGTGCTTTGTTTACCTGGCCTGTTGGAGTAGAGGCTGTCCAGCTTTTCTCTGTACTGCCTCTTGGCTGTTGCTATAGCTTCTCTCAGTCCATACTTTGCAGCTTTGTACTTGACCTCACAGCCTGATTTAAATGCACGAGAGCGAGCACACAGCATCTGACGTACCTGGCTGTTGATCCAGGGCTTCTGGTTGGGGAACTTCCTGACCTGTATGGTGGGTATGATGGTATCAACACACGTGGTGATGTACCCAGCCACGTATTCAGCATAATCCTGTATGTTTACAGAAGAGTCCTCTCGGGTGGCTGCAGCTTTAAATACATCCCAGTCTGTGCAGGCAAAACAGTCTTGCAGGGTGCTCTCAGTCTCTGGAGTCCAGCACTTAATTTGCTTAAAGGCCAAATGTCACGTAACAGGGTACTTTAAATATCTTGAAACTAGATATAAAAGGGAACCGATCCGTTCGGGTCTTGGTGCATATGCTTCAGTAACAACGGAATATTCGTTAATTTAAAACTGCCGCGCTTGGCCTGACACGGCCCCTGGAATCACCTGGGGAAGAAGGCGGAAGTGACGAAATTGATTGTACCCTAGTTTGATGCTTGGGGTATTTCAATTGATTGTTTATATGGAGACTGGAAGGTTGAAGTGAGCAACAAGAAAGAAAAAATTGGATATTTCACCCATACCTTAAAACGGGACTATCAGGGACAGCTGGGTAATAAGGGACACTTCTCTGGGAAATGTTTTCATACCTGTCAAGTGAGACGTTTTCGCCGTACTTCAACACCGTAAAAAGCGGCTATAAGGGACGGCGGAGCAACAAGGGACACCTCTCTGGGAAATGCCCCAAATGCAACTCGTGTTGTTATTGTCAAATATTTTAAGGATTCATGGATATTTGACAATAACAACACAACTCAGCGTCCGGCGCAAAATAAAAAAAAAAAAGCAGAATTCTATATTTGTAAGGCGATCGCTCTCTGTTCCGCAACCGCTGCACAGCTGAATGTGTTAAATCATTGTCCTAATGACTTCTCATTGTAGTGAGAATAGCTCAAGCTGAGCGATCAGCCCACCCCGACAATCTGACTAATGATTGACTCCACACTTCTTATTGTAGTGATAATAGCTCAGGCTGAGCCATCTGCCAGCACCAGCTGTGGGGGATCACACACAGGACGTGCTCCGCAACACACTCAATTTTTTTTCCCGTATATTTTTCTTTTGGGCGTACAGAAATGGCAATACGCCCGTTTTTGCTAAAATTGCATTTTCCCCATATTTTCCTTAAAATATTTGACAATAACAACACGAACTACATTTAAAACATTTCCCAGAAAAGTGTCCCCCACCACTCCGCCGTCCCCCACAGCTGCGCTTGGCACCAAAATACGGCGAAAACGTCTCACTTGACAGGTATGCGCCTCCATTTTCATATTGATCTGGTCAATTTCTTGACAGCAGCGGCTCTCCTCCACTGTAATAATAATGGCTTCCGAAAAATCAATATTTATGGGGCGCCCTCGACAGACCCCCTTCGGCTTCGCAATTCTGGAGGCGATTAATGTCCAGTTCAATGACATTTTCCACTGGTTCTGCTCTCTGGTCATCGTTGGAACTATTGTCATCAGACAAAGCATCTGATTCCGTCTCGGACGGCTCGAACCTGTAAGGTTCAATGCCTCTGTCACTGTCTGAACCACTGACAAAAAAAAAGACAAAACTAAACTAATTTGTTCACAATCGCTGTCACTTTCCGTCATGATTGTCCAATGTTGATAAGTGTGAATGTGGATAGGCAGGGCAGCCAGGGTACAACTGGTGATGTCAAAAACATGGGCGTGGTCTGGACTGGCTGTCACAAGCCAGCAAGCAAGGTGGGGCCTTCACCTGGTGTATTTTGTGCAATTATGTAAATACAGGTGGGTGATATGGTCTCCGGTATGAATATTTGGTTTAAGCTATGTGTATTTTATCTAAATTTGTTGTCATTTAGAAAAAAAAATTACGTGACATTTGGCCTTTAATAAACAGTGTTTGTTTGTTTGTCTGTAGGCTGGGTACATAAACAGTGAGATGTGATCCGACTGTCCGAAGTGGGGGCGGGGTGCCACTCTGTAGGCGCCACTTATGTTGGAATAAACATAGTCCAATGTGCTTTTATCGCGGGTGGGAATGTCCACATGCTGGTAATATTTGGGGAATACGGTCCATAAATTGCACTGGTTAAAGTTGTCAGCAACAATAAAAACAGCATCAAGATGTTTCGTCTCTACTGCGCTGATGACAATGTGGAGTTTGTTTAGCACTATTGTGTGGTTGCTCTGTGGACATATGTATACAGCGGCCAGAAACACATTGGTAAATTCCCTCGGTAAATAATAGGGACGGCATTTCAGCAGTAAAAACTCCACGTCGGCCGAGCAGTGCTTGTAAATGGTTTGTACATCTCCACACAACGAGTGGTTTATAAATACACACACAACCCCTCCCCTTGTCTTACCAGAGTCTCCTGTTCTGTCTGCCCGGTGTGTTGAGTGGGTTTGTAGTTGAATGGCGCTCTCCGGGACTCTGTCTGAAAGCCAGGTCTCACAGAAAATTAGGGCACAGCACTCTCTTGTCTCTCGCTGGTCTTCAGTCCTTGCTCTTAGTTCATCTAGCTTATTTTCCAAAGACCGAATGTTTGCCATTAAGAGACTGGGTAGCGGTGGCCGGCTGGAGCGAGCCTTTAGCCTAGCATGTAGCCCTCCTCTCTTGCCTTGCTTCGGTGCCTTCGACCCCACCTCTGATGCGCTCTCTTGGGGTCAGCATGCTCACATGGGCTCAGTTCTTTGGGGACTTCCTGGGGGTGCTGATGGTCACCACAGGAGTGGACGATGCATTGCAGGTCGGGTGGTATAAAGCCAGTAAACTACATGTGGCTGCTTGAATTAGCGATATCCAGTAGTGTCTGTCGGTCGCATGTTAGCAGTGCATGACCTCCATGCACTGTAGAAAGAACAGCAACTATGCAAAAAAAGAGAAAAGTCAGCATTCGAGAGTGGAACGAGCAAAGACATTCGCCAATGGTGGGCACCATCTTGCTGTTTTCTGTTGTTTATTAAAATAACCTTGTTTCCCTGGACAATGCCTGCATCTCGGTCCTCTTTCCTCCATGCCTGGTCCGACTCATAACACTTACCTATTTAGGTACCAGAGTAATAAAAAAAATTGACTATTCAGTCTATTAGATGTTGCTAGGGGTGTGGCCAAAGATTGATTCGGCATAGTATTGCAATACTTGACACTCGGGATGACGCACCAATCCGCAAACACATGTACCAACCTGAGGAGTCATAGTATCATGACAGTATTTCATCGTGACCCATGTATCACGATATGCATCATGAGGTTCCTCATGATTCCCACCACTAATTACAATAGAAAAAAAAAGTGCATTTAATCACAATTAACACAAAATTTGGGGGATATTGCTCATGATTAAAATTTTGAATCGTTGCCCATCACTAATCTAAAGACATTAAAACACAGAAGGAGGACGCTGGGTTTAACTAATTAGAAATGCCTTTCAAGCCTCTTGCTCCTGTCTTCGCACTTGAATTCAAATTAGTCAAGACTCTGAACAAAAAAAAAAAAGTAGTGATGTTGCATGTAATTGCAAATCTATAACAGGAAAATGAGGGAACATTAAGAGGATATGAGTCTCAAGGCTGCAAATTGCAACAACTCCCTCAAAAGCTGGTGCAAGCACAGAGACAGCTGTGGTGTTCAGATAAAAAGAAATAAATGTCTGCATCTGTCATATCAGATTCAAAGCAAGAGCTGGTGGGGAAAAATGTACACAACATTTCACAGGTGATTTCATCCGGTTTCTTTAGAGCAGTGCTGCATCGCTCATCTACACACTGGCTGTCTGACAATCTTCTATTTGTAGCAGGAGAATAAACACCAGAGGAGCTGATGGAAGCCCCCTACAGATATTATGTAATGCTGGCTAAATCAATCAATAAACACCAAGAGGGCTACAATACGGGAGGAATGTGACTCATTTGGGCATTTTTTTCTTTAAATTTGATACTAATATCAGGTAAAGGAAAATATTCTCTCTAAGGAGTTACAATCCATCAGGCATAAAGTAAATATGTAGCAGGAAAATTGTTTTATATTGTAGCTGCACAGAAGAAAAAATCAAGTCAGTAATGTTATATCTGTGATCACAGCAATGACTGATGCCGAGTTCTGAAAAAAGCAAATTGGAGCTTCAATGCAGAGAACAGAGCTTTATCTTAGAAAATAAACAGCTAACATCTGCTTGAACTTTTTCTGACAGATGCCCACTTCCTCTGCAGGACATGTTTAAGGTTTAAGCTTGATTAGATAACTAGGTTGACCTGGGCTTCCTTCTGTAAAAGGACTTTAATTGTCATAATTTGGTGTTTGAGGAGGCTCAAGAGCAGGGCAAACCACTTCAGAAGAATACACACTCAGATGAAAAGTTTCACCACTTTAATGAAAACCCAAAACCTAATACAAACATGCTAACTTAAAGAACAACCCTTCTGATCCCAGCTTGCAATGTCACTCTTCTCCTGGCTGAATCTTAATCCAAATGGAAATTATGGATCTGGAAAGCGACTTATATGCGATTGTCACCACTTTAAAAAGTAGAAGATCGGGTCAGGGGGAACCCAAGGGAGACTCATGGTATTGGAATTCATGTGTCTGTGTGATTCGACTGAGATTGAACTGATCACAGGATCTTCTGTTTGGCCCCTGGAGTTTTCCTAGTGTATCGAAATTATCTGGGTGAGCTAATCAAATGCGGTCCCCGGCGTAGCTCCCTTAACAAATTCAACAATTCGTCCAGCTGGGGGGAGCACTGACTGTCAGCGGCAGGATTAACATGGAATTTACTATCTGGCATGCATTGAAGAGAGAACGAACTCTCTGGACATGTTTTACCTATGTTTCGGTAGGTGGATAACATCTGTGGATCGCTGAGTGCTCTCCAGAGAATGATCTAAAGTATGATTCAAGCCTGTATGAAATTGAAGCACAGAATCGAAGAGAGAGAAATTTTTTATTCTCTGAGTGCACTGTGCAGATTTGACCTTGTGTTTTGGCGCCTTTGTTTACATTCCTCCTCGATGAAGATAACGCTGGGAAGTGGCTTATGTCTACCCATACATCAACAATCAGTTGTTGTCGTCAGCGGATTGGTCTCTCGAGGACATTGCCCATGTGCCTTCTGCAAGGAAGAGGAAAAGAGAGACAGACTCTGATCTCTGACTTGTTTATAAGTCACATGATTATAACATCTATCCACTGCCTGGAGGCGCCCTCTGCTGCTCACTAACAACTGTTACACTCACACTACACAATGACATGCAAATATACACACACTGCTCTCCCTCCCTCTGCTGTGTGATTGTATCTATCGTCTGCTAATGTGCATAGAGGGTTTTTTTCTGTGTAATCAAAATTTGGCTCATAAGCTTATATGAGCTTATACGAGCGTGATTCTGATAACTATGTTTTTTCTCTCTGCCTATTGTGTTTCCCCCCCCCCTTTACCCCCACTGCAGACAGGCGCCTCTATGGCTGCCGTGTCATTGGATGTGCCTAATGTGCGCGCCCAATGTCAAGTCAAATTCCTTGTGTGTTTACTTGTAAATATACTTGGCAATAAAGCTGATTCTGATTCTGATTCTGATTCTGAACAAATACACACACCACAATTCCCCACAGCTCTACACAAAACGCTATTTTACAGAATAAATACACACACCATAATTAAGGAAGCCCGCAACCAAAACGTCAAACTATATACAAGAAAAACAGTTGCACGCTGGAGCCACATGCAGCCGAGGAGGAAAGAGTGGAGAAGAATGATGAATGATGGGTGTAACACATTGGGAAATAACTACTGAAGAAATGGATCTTACGGTATTGGCAGAGAGCCCGGCAGTGAACTCCAGCTCAGGGAAAAGTGAGGACCTGGGTGGAGACGTAGTCTTGGAGAGGATTGGTTCAGGTGAGCAAGCACACACAGGCCCGGAGACACACCGCTGGAGATGGCAGCAAACCTGAGAGAGAAGAGGACAAAAGGTAAGATTACTTGAGACAAAAGATAATTTTGCCAAGCAACAAGAACTGTAGTTGATCGGCGGTACAAACCCAACAATCCAGTGGAGAGCTCTTCTTCTTCCTTGGGTTTTTCTGGCAGCTGGCATCCTGAATGGTGCATTACTGCTTCCTGCTGGGTTTCCTTCTCTACATCCCTATAACAACTTCAAATGCGATTTATGATTCCAGTGGAGGACAGGAATCGTACTAACACCCATCCCCCCCACTGTGTCACCAGCTTGAACTATATCCACAAATGTACTGCCTATATTCAATCTCCTTAACCCACTCATCATCTTCCCCCTCCCTTGCTCATATTATTGGCACTCTTCTTCTTCTTCTTCTTCTTCTTCTTCTTCTTTTAGATTTGATTGGCAGTAGGCAACCAGCTTACAGGTGCATTACTGCCACTGACTTGATTATCATCACTCTATATCTTTGTACAAGGAGCTCCCACAAGGCATAAGCACATGCTGTACTGTTTCTTTCAAGACACTGACCACAATGGCCAGTTGGATGCTTTCCTATAATTGCAAGTGTGCCTTTTAAATTACAGTGACATATTTTTAACCAACTCATTGCGACTTGCGCTCTCCTATTTCCCCTTCTTTTATTTACGCTTTCAACATTGTTATTTATTGCATATAAATGCCTCCTTTTCACCTCCCTGTCCCAGTAATGTTGCCACTGTTCCATGATACTCCTCCACACAATACTCTTCCCTTCTGATTTGGACAACTTAATTACCATGTCAATATTGTCTTTTGTGATTGCAATCTTTGCTTGCCTGTCTGCTCTCTCATTCCCTCAGATTCCATGGTGTGCTGGAACCCACATAAATTTAATGTTTTTCCCCTGATTTCGAAGCCTTAACAACGTGAGCATTATCTCATACAACAGAGCCTGATGATTCTGTGCTTCTCTTGACTGTAGACTTAACAGTGTTGATAGTGAGTCACTACAAATAAGTACATCATTGTCAGGCACCTCGTCCAGCCACTGCACTGCAAGCAATACAGCAGCTACACTACCGTTCAAAAGTTTGGGGTCACTTAGAAATTTCCTTATTTTTGAAAGAAAAGCACTTTTTTTCAATGAAGATAACTTTAAACTAATCAGAAATACACTCTATACATTGCTAATGTGGTAAATGACTATTCTAGCTGCAAATGTCTGGTTTTTGGTGCAATATCTACATAGGTGTATAGAGGCCCATTTCCAGCAACTATCACTCCAGTGTTCTAATGGTACAATGTGTTTGCCCATTGCGTCAAAAGGCTAATGGATGATTAGAAAACCCTTGTGCAATCATGTTAGGTCTGCAATGCTGTACTTGCTGCAAATGGAGGATTCTTTGACGAAAGCAAAGTTTGAAGGAAAAAATTATTATTTCAAATACAAATCATTAATTCTAACCTTGTCAATGTCTTGACTATATTTTCTATTCATTTTACAACTCATGGTGGTAAGTAAGCGTGACTTTTCATGGAAAACACAAAATAATTGTCTGGGTGACCCCAAACTTTTGAACGGTAGTGTAGTTCCACTGCATACACACTCAGGTTATCCGTCAGCCTCTTACAGAATTCCACCCTGTGGCTGGGTATCACTACTGAAGCCCCTGTGATCTGTGTCTGCGAATCCTTGGACCCATCAGTAAACACTTTGGTACATCATTCATATTTCCTTCCTATACACCAATTGAATTCCTCACACAAATTTGCTGACCTCCCACCATGGTTAATCTTATTCAACTCCATGTCAACATAAATGCTCTCAAACATCCAACACGGTTGCCTAGGCCACAACACAGTTTGGCAAAACTGCACTCCTCTATAGTCATCTCTTTTGCAATATTTTTAGCTCTCCACCCTAAGCTAGACTTTTGTTCTTTCCCTCTTTCCCAACACTCTTCTATTACCCTCTGAGTTGGATGTGTCAACTTATGCCCTTTCGAGTTAACCAGATAATTTGCCATTAACTGTTTCCTCCTCAACCATAGGGGCAGTTCCCCTGCCTCAACTTGCAATGCACATACTGGTGCTGTCTTCACTGCCCCAATACACAGCCACAGAGCACAAGCCTGAGTAACATCCAACTGAGCTAGGGCAGACTTTACTGCAGATCCATACACAACACTCCCATAATCAATCTTTGACCTAACAAGCACTCCATAAATACACTCAAGTGAATTTACATCTGCTCCCCAGTTATGTCCTGCAAGGCATCTCATTACATTAATCACTTTGCTACACTTTTCCGCAATACTGTTTACATGACTCCTCCATGTTAACCTGGCATCAAAAAGAACCCCCAAGAACTTAAAACACTCAACCCTTTCTAACTCCTTCTTGTAGAGTTTTAACTTTTTCCCTTCATTAATTTTCTTCCTTGTGAAAAATATTAGTTTTTCTACAGAAAACTTGAAGCCCCATTCTTTTCCCCACTTCTGTATACTGTCGATTCCTTCTTGCAACTTTGCTGTAATATAGTCTATATTCCTTCCTTTGACCCACAATGCTCCATCATCCACAAAAAGCGATCTCCCCATACCCAAAGGCACACTCTCAAATATATCATTTATTATAACTGAGAACAGGGTTGGACTAATCACACTTCCCTGTGGGGTTCCATTTTCCACCACACACTTTTCTGAAACATCAGACCCTATTTTAACTTGAATACTCCTTCCATTTAAAAATTCTGCTATCCAACTGTGCATGCTTCTATCTAGGTCTAACCAATGCAACTTGATCAATAGTCCCTCTCTCCACATCATGTCGAATTCCTTTTCCACATCAAAGAACACTGCTGCTACCATCCCTTTTGTAACCTGTGCTTTCCTGATCTCTTCTTCTTCTTTTAGATTTGATTGGTGATTGGCAACCAGCTCACAGGTGCATTACCGCCATGTGCTTCACTCTAAATGATATCTTCTAAACATAATACTGAATTCATTGCTTCTCCCCCTCTTCTAAACCCAATCTGATGTTCTGCAACTAATCCCTTTGACTCCAGGAAATGCATCAGCCTCTCATTCACCATCCTTTCCATTAGTTTGCATACATTTGATGATAGCGCCATCGGCCTATAACTACCAGGCTTACTAGGGTCTTTTCCAGGTTTCTGGATTGGAATAATGATTGCTTCTTTCCAGCTGGTTGGCATTACCCTTTCCTCGCACACTGTGTTATATAACATTAGTATTTTTCCCAGTGCTACTTCACTTAGATGTTTAATTATTACATAGCACACATCATCCTTCTCTGGTGCTGTCTGCCCAGCCTTAGCAAGCGCCCTTTTTAACTCTGCCACAGAGAATGGTAAATCCATCAAACTTCCACTTCGACCCTTCCTGCCTAGCAGATCCCTATTTTCCTCTCTCATAGCTTCTGTCCCTGCCTTCCCTTCTTCATCTAAATTGTTATGGCTATGTACCCTAACAAAGGTCTCCACCATTACTTTAACCTTTTCCTTATTTGTCACTGCTGTTTCCAAGCCACTATTCAAGACAGGGTAGCTCATCTCCCTCCTGTCTCCTCCCATTTTCCTGATCATTCCCCAAATTTCACCTATAAGATAAGATAAGATAAGCCTTTATTAGTCCCACAATGGGGAAATTCCAGGATTGCAACAGCACAGGGATAGCAACACTCAGAGCAACAATCAGAAGGCAAGAAAAAACAACATCTAGTAAACATATGTACATATTACTATAAATGTATATATATAGACACACAGTGCAGAGCATTATGGTTGGTTGGTGAATGTGCAGCAGAAAGTCTAAGCTCTCTCTCCGCGGATGCGGTGGGCCAGCTGGAAGTCTTTGGGCATGATGGTGACCCCCTTAGCGAAGAAGAGACCACCAGGTGGGCCTCGCTGGTCTCCTGCAGAGCCATGACAGCGAAGCTCAGGAAACGCAGGACGGTCTTGAAGTCCTGCGCGATCTCCCTCACCAGGCGCTGGACAGGCAGCTTACGGATGAGCAGCTCCGTGGATTTCTGGCAGCGACGGATCTCTCTCAGAGCCACGGGCCTGTGACGGCGAGGCCTCTTCACTCTGCCGGTGGCCGGAGCGCCTCTCCGAGCAGCCCTGGTGGCTAGCTGTCTCCTGGGGGGCTTCTTCCTCCAGTAGATTTTACGGGCGGTCTGCTTGGTTCTTGCCATCGCTCTTTATTATTCTGTCTTATATTTCTTGCACGCCGCCTAAACTCCAGCCCGGCACCCGCGTCGTTTTCGCTACAGCTCCCGGTATGTCGAGTTTCCCATTAGCACCGGGCGGCGGCCAAGTGCTAGCTAGCACTAGCTCCTCCCCGCTGTAGCGTCTCCCGCTGCAAACCGTGGCTCTGTCCGCCGACCCGGGAGACCCCCGGGGCGATCCGTGCGTCCGTGATATATATACAGAGTGATAGGTGTAGAAAGAAGAAGGAAGATAAAAAAAAAAGGCTGTTGCAACGGGCAGCCTACTCGTGTGGCGCCACCGGTCCGGCGGAACCGGAACCGGAAAAAGGAATATGTGTTGTATTTCCTATTGTTTCACAGAAACCCCTCCAATGTGCTCTTTTAGCTCACCTTATGGTTCTTCTGACTGTTGCCTGTGCCTGCTTGTATAAAATTAAATGTTGGAAATTATGAGTTCTCTTAACCAGTCTAAATGCCCTATTCTGCATTCTACTGCCTCTTTACATTTATCATCCCACCATGGCACTACCTTCTTCAGCCCCTCTTCCTTTGCTTTTGGGAATAGTTTTTGCTGCTGCTTGCACCATCCCTTCTGCTATTTGGGAATTAACAATTTCTATACTCATATTTTCATTAACCTGCTTCATCAATCTGTCACTTTCCCGCATGAATTCCACCCAGTTTGCTGTTTTAAAAATCCATTTACCCCCTCTGTGTTCTACAGTTTGTCTTTTACCTACATTTATTTTGGTGAATATTGGATAGTGATCACTACCAATAGTGCCTTCTTGATGTACTTGCCAGTCACACAACAGGGCCAAGATATTGGTCACTATGGTCAGGTCCAGTGCAGATTCTTTGCCATAATTAACGTCTATCCTTGTTTTCCTGCCATCATTTAGGCACACCAACTTTCTTTCTTCCATCATTTCCTCCACTATCTGGCCATTGTAATCCATTGTGTAATTTCCCCATAGCCTATTATGTGCATTGAAGTCCCCACACCACACTGTATTAACATTAGCTCTCCCTATCTCCTCAAGGCTTTGAATAATAAATTTCTTGCATGGATTATAGAAATTTATGATCACTAGGCTGCTGCCTTGTGTCAACACCTCAATTATTGTCAACACTCCTGCTCATTACCAACTTCAATGCTTCTATATGGCATTTCCTTTCGAACAAAGGTGACACAACCCCCTCATGCCCCCTCAGTTTCGTTTCATTTCGTTTCTTCAGATCCCCATTAGTTGCTACTGTAGTAACAGCTATTCTTCCTGGGGTCCACACACAAAAATTTAAAAACAGTAAAATCACACATACATTAATACATTGGTAAAATAACGCTGTTGTAAAAGAGCTTGGAATAACGAGGCGATGTGACTTATAAACCAAAGTTTATCAGCTTCGCTCCTCTAACAAGTCTCATCTAGTGCAGCAGCAGAAGAAGTAAGAGAGCGAACATATTCGGCTCTACGTACTTATACTCGCACATACAAAAGACATGCATATCAAAGCTGACATCCCTCATTATCTTAATCCCCCTCCTTTGTCTTGATACCCCTCCACCTGGCCCTGGGAGGTCAGGGCGACCTATCTGGTCTCCACCGCAGTGCCTCGGATGCTCTTTGATCTTCACTAGCGGTTGAGACCTTTTGTCCTGTTCTGAGGTGTGAAGTCGCTTTACATATGTAATCACCAAACATTCTCACATGCTTATACATATGTAGGTTATGGGATATATGATTAATATAGACCACAGCTGTTTACAATTTACAGAAAAAAAAAATTATAACATTACAGACTAATTGAGTTCTATACCAAACCATAAAATTGGTTTGGTACCATAAACCATAAAATTCCAATAGACATGACCCATAAACAATTAACATCATAATTCCTTCCTCATAATCGACATTCTTAGTTTCTTTTTGAAACTTTTCCCATTTCTGTTCTGAATTAAACAGGATGGAAGTTTGTTCCAATGTGATACAGCCCTACACATCACAGTTTTCTTTAAAGCATTTGTTTTTGGTAGTGGTAAAGTAAATCGTTGTATTGTAGAAGATGTGCTCAAATGACGAGGCTGAGTTTAGTCATAAACCAGCTTTATTTGACAGAACACAGCTTCTAGCATTCTCAAAGCAGGAAAGAGAAAGAATCATATCTCAACACCCTTTTATACGTTTCCAGCATCAGGATTCAAGTCACATGGTGTCTTCAGTAAACATACAGTTACAAAGCATCCCTTTGAAGCTTCACCTATTGTCTCTCATTTCCTGATGAACCGGAATTCCCTCCGGGGCATCTTCTGTGGGACAAAGAGACAAATCTCACACTTCCTTGTTATCTTCTGCAGATTCGAGTTCTCTGTCCTTGCAGACGTGACACCCCACAATACACATGCAGTCCTGTCTCTGTGGCAACGTGAGCCCACAATGTGTGTCGGCCACACTACCCCCCCCAAACGTCTAGTAAGGCAAAACCTGCATGGCAAAACAAAAAAAAAAGAAAAAAAGAAAAACACAAAACACTCTATACATCGCTAATCAATCCACCAACTGCCTAGGTTTTAACCTTCTGCCGAATCTGCTGCAACCTGGCTTGGCTGCACCTGCAACATCTCTCTGCACCTGTGGATTAAAGCTGTTAGCACCTTTCTGTGAAGACTTTGGAGAATGTCCTCTCGGCGGCCTGCCACGGCGGGGGGGCCTCGCGAGCTGCACCTCCTCGTCAGCCAGAACAAAAGCGGGTTTGAGCCTGTTTATGCAAATCAGCTCCCTTCTGCCCCCTAAATCTAGCAGAAAATGCTTCTGCCCGGTCTCCAGCACTCGAAACGGTCCGTCGTAAAATGGTCGCAAACTTGGACGCTGAGCATCATGTTTAACAAAAACAAACTCTGCATTTTTTAAAGCCTTTGGCACAAAAACGTGTGGGAAACTGTGATGGACCGGGCCACGGAGCGTGTTTGCTCCTGAGCCGCTCTGCCACGGCTGAGCAGGGGGGCCATTAGGTGCGGGATTATAGGGAAGAAATTCCCCCGGCAAACGGAGCGGTTGTGCAAAAACTAATTCAGCCGGGGAAGCATGCAAATCTTCCTTAGGTGCAGAACGCAACCCCAATAAAACCCATGGAAGTTTGTCTACCCAATTTGTATCCGTTAGCGACGCTCTGAGGGCTGCTTTCAATGACCTGTGAAAGCGTTCGCATAAACCATTAGCCTGGGGGTTATACGCGGTGGTGCGATGAATCTTCACCCCCAAGCTGCGGGCCATCGATGACCATAGCTCGGAAATAAATTGGGGACCCCTGTCAGATGTTATGTCCGACGGTACACCAAAACGCGCAATCCACGCTGCTAAAAATGCTCGCGCAACTTCTTCCGCTGTGGTTGATGTCAGAGGAATCGCCTCTGGCCAGCGCGTGGTGCGATCTACCATCGTCAAAAGATGTGTGTGCCCGTGTGATAACGGAAGCGTACCGACCAAGTCAACATGCACATGATCAAAACGCTTAGCGGGGATGTGAAAAGGTTCTAACGGGGCCTTAGTGTGTCTGTGTATTTTGGCTCGCTGACACGCTACGCAGGCTGCCGCCCACTCCTTGACCTGTTTGCGCAACCTGGGCCAAACAAATTTCTTCCCCACCAATTTGATTGATGCGCGCACCCCCGGGTGTGCGAGAGAATGGACCAAGTCAAAAACGCGGCGACGCCACGCGGCTGGCACCACGGGGCCATTCCCGGGGCCGTCCCGTGGAGACATCGCAGATTAGTGGGGGCATACCGTTTTGTTGCACCCTGTGCTCCAGCCTTAACCCTGTTGGTCCAGACTGGAGCGCGCACGTCCGCGTCGTTAACCTGCTCCGCAGCCATGGCTGCATAATCTAACCCAACACAGACCGGGGCTGCACGCGCTCCCGCGTCGCTGCCCGGGCCCGCGGCCATGGCTACAGAGTCTGCCCCTATGGGGCTTGGCGGTGCTACTGCACGCGAGAGGCAGTCTGCCACAACATTGTGTTTACCCGCGACATGTTGAATATCAGTAGTGAACTCCGATATTGCGGCTAGTTGCCTTTGTTGCCGGCCTGACCAGGGTTCTGAAATTTTGGCCATCGCAAACGTTAGCGGTTTATGATCCACAAAAGCGGTGAAACGTCGCCCCTCTAACCAGAACTGAAAATGACGGATGGCCAAGTGTAGGGCCAAAAGCTCCCTGTCAAACGCGTTGTATTTCCGTTCACTATCGCGCAAAGTCCTGCTGAAAAACGCGAGGGGTTGCCAGGTACCTGCCACAAACTGTTCAACTACCGCCCCCACCGCTACATCGGAAGCGTCAGTGGTGAGCGCCATGCGGGCCGTTGGAACTGGGTGCGCTAACAAAACTGCGTTTGCCAGGGCTGATTTGACCTGGGCAAAAGCGCGCTCCCGCTCCGGAGACCATTCAACTTTATTTGCAGGCTTTTGGTTTTTTAACGCGGTGTACAATGGCTGCATGAGTCGTGCTGCGCTTGGGAGGAATCGGTTGTAAAAATTAACCATCCCTAGAAACTCCTGAAGCGCCTTGACCGTTTGAGGTTGCGGAAAATCCGTTATGGCACGCACTTTATTTGGAAGGGGAACCGCTCCCTCTGCCGAAACGCGATGTCCCAAAAAATCAATCTGCGCCACCCCAAACTGGCACTTCGCTGGGTTAACTATTAACCCGTGCTCTGCCAGCCTCCGGAAAACTGTTGTGAGGTGTTTTTCATGTTCGCCTTCGGACGCGCTGGCTACCAAAATATCGTCCAAATAAACGAACACGAAAGGCAGGTCGCGTAAAACTGCATCCATCATGCGTTGGAAAGTCTGCGCGGCCCCCTTGAGGCCAAAAGGCATGCGCAAGAACTCAAAAAGGCCGAAAGGAGTTATGACCGCTGTTTTGGGTACATCCTGCGTGCGCACTGGAACCTGGTGGTAGCCGCGCACCAAGTCTATTTTAGAAAAAATGCGCGCCCCCGCCAAATGAACAGAAAAATCCTGAATGTGCGGAATCGGGTAGCGGTCATGAGCTGAAACGTTGTTCAACCTGCGGAAATCGCCGCAAGGTCGCCACGAGCCGTCAGCCTTTGGGACCATGTGTAACGGTGAAGCCCAAGGGCTCTTGGAGCGTCTAACGATGCCCAGTTTCTCCAGATTAGTGAACTCCTCGCACGCGATGGCCAGTTTAGCTGGGTCCAAGCGCCGAGCTTTTGCAAAAACGGGAGGGCCTGTGGTTGTTATGAAATGTTCTACCCCATGTTTGGCCACCGTTGCCGAAAACGTGGGGACTGTGAGTGCTGGGAACTGAGCAAGCAAAGTGTGAAACTTACCACCCGCAGCTGAGACGCTGGCATGTGCAGTTGGTGGGGCCACCCGAGCTGTGCAGGGAATAGAATGAAAGGATAGTGCATTAATCAGACGTCTATTAGCAAGGTCAACCAATAAACCATGTGAGCACAAAAAATCAGCCCCTAACATGTTGAAACTGACTGCTGCTACAATAAATGTCCACTCAAATGAACGGCCCTGTAAGGACAGAAGCATGGTCCTCTCACCGAACGTTTTAATCGTGGAGCCGTTCGCTGCTGACACTGACACCCAGGGGGCTTTAGAAGGCGACAGCCGTTCCGCGTAGGTGGGTGTGACGAAGCTCAGCTGAGAGCCCGTGTCCACGAGGAACTGTTTCCCCGAGCGTGCATCCGTCAGGTAAAGCAGCCTGTTCTCGTTGCCGAGGGTCGCAGCTGCTACCGGCCCTCGGTCTTGGCGTTTCCCTGGTGCTTAAAGTTGCACGGTGGGACACACCTGTGCGCTCTCTCTGCAAAACGGCGGTGGTAGAAGTACGGGCCGTCCTCCGCTCCGCGTCGTCTGGCTCCCGTCACCGCCGTTGGTGCGTCTGGCGCCGCGGCCGCTGGACTTGCGCTGTCTCCAGACGCCATTCCCGGACTGGCCGCCGCGGCCGAAACCGCGTTCCGCTTGTGGGCGTCGACCAACCGCTGCACCTCCTTGCTCAACCCATGGTAGTCTCGCCTGGCCAATCGGGGCGACTCTGCCAGGGTCACTCTCACTGCTGGTGGTAGGATTCGGAGGAAAAGGTGGGCGAAAATGAATTCGCCATCCTCAGAGGCTTTGAGCTGCAGCATCTTCACCATCAGGTCCGCAGGTCTATCATTTTCTGCCTCCGTCAGCGCCAGGAGCCCCTCTGCTCGTTGTTGGACTGAGGGGGTGAAATGGCTGATCAGCGCGTCCTTCAATGCGCTGTACTTGTTGCTGTCTGGTGGATGGTTAACCAGATCCTCCACTCTCTGGATCGTGTCGCTGTCCAGCTTCGCTACCACGTGGTAGAATCTTGTGTCGTCGTTGGAGATTCTCCGGAGGTTGAACTGCGCCTCGACTGCGCTAAACCATGAGCGCGGGCTGTGCTGCCAGAAATCGGGTAGCCGGATCGTGGAGGCGGCCATCAGGCTGGCTTCCGCCGAGCCCCACTCGGGAGAATTCTGTCTGCTCATTTTCTGTCGTAGGTCACCAGTGTAGAAGATGTGCTCAAATGACGAGGCTGAGTTTAGTCATAAACCAGCTTTATTTGACAGAACACAGCTTCTAGCATTCTCAAAGTAGGAAAGAGAAAGAATCATACCTCAACACCCTTTTATACGTTTCCAGCATCAGGATTCAAGTCACATGGTGTCTTCAGTAAACATACAGTTACAAAGCATCCCTTTGAAGCTTCACCTATTGTCTCTCATTTCCTGATGAACCGGAATTCCCTCCGGGGCATCTTCTGTGGGACAAAGAGACAAATCTCACACTTCCTTGTTATCTTCTGCAGATTCGAGTTCTCTGTCCTTGCAGACATGACACCCCACAATACACATGCAGTCCTGTCTCTGTGGCAACGTGAGCCCACAATGTGTGTCGGCCACAGTATTACACATTGTCTGGTATTATGATTATGTCTATCATTTGTATACATCAACTGTGAATACAAATATAAAGGTCTTCTAAAGATAACAATATTTCTTAGGAATTGAACCAAACTATATGTCAACCTTTCATCCACAGTCAACCATAATAGTCTAGCATGCATTTCCTTAACATTATCTCGTAATGACCATCTGAGCGCAAGGTGAGCAGCTCTGTTTTGAGTGAGCTGGATTTTATTAAGATCTTGTCTTGTGGCATTAGACCAAATAGCTGAACAATAGTCCTGATAGGAAAGGACCAAAGACTGTAATACTTGTTTTATTGTTCTTTCTGTAAACAGGGTAGCACATCGCCTAATTAAAGAAATCCCTCTACTCATTTTAGCAACAGTGTTATTAATATGGGTTGACCATGACAATGCTCCATCAACTGTAACTCCTAGCAATTTAATTTCTTTAACTTGTTTAATAGGTACACCCTCTAAGGAAATACACAGTTCCTCATCTGCTCTATGGGTATACCTGGAACCAAGCAAGAGGGTTTTAGTTTTTTCCAAATTCAGTTTTAGTTTGTTCTCAACAACCCAATGAGAGATCAACATCAACTCTTCCTGTAGCATTTTTTGCATTTCTTCAATATTGCTTGCAGGTATGTAAATAGTAGTATCATCTGCATACATAACAATGGATGAGCTTTTTAACATACATGGTAAATCATTTGTAAATATAGAATATAATAAGGGCCCCAAACAGCTACCCTGTGGTATACCACACTGTAGAGTTTTAATATCTGACAAGGCACCATTAAACAGAACACATTGTTTTCTATTAGTTAAGTAACTTCTCATCCATTCAATGGCTGATGTCTTAAAACCATAAGCAGCTAATTTAATTAACAAATGCTTATGATCTATAAGATCAAAAGCAGCACTAAAGTCAAGAAGTCTGTCGCCGTCGGCCTCCGTCGGTCTATGATGACCATGGAAGAGAATCCTAAACGTCTACTCTGCTGGAACAGCACCGCCTGTGGCTGAACAGGCTGATGTGCGAATGGCAGTCCCTGTCACACAGGTTGCACTTGTGGGTGGTCTCCGTGCTGCTGGAGCTGTGGCGGTTCTTCCTGCGGGTCCTTTTTTCATCTGCTGCAGCAGTCAGTCTCTCTTCACCCGCCTTGAGCTGTCTGGTCAGGGTGCCTCTCCATTTGGAGCGGTCCGTTGCGAGGTCCTCCCAGCGCTCTGTGTTGATCTCCAGGGCCTTCATGTCCCTCTTACAGACGTTTCTAAAGCGCAGCTGTGGGTGGCCAACGTCTCTCCTGCCAGTCGCCAGTTCTCCGTAGAGGATGTCTTTGGGGATTCTGCCATCCTCCATACGGTGAACGTGGCCTAGCCAGCGGAGCCTGCGCTGCCTGAGTAGAGTGAACATGGAGGGAAGACCAGCGCAGGACAAAACTTCTGTGTTGGGTACTTTGTCCTGCCAGGATATGTCCAGGATACGGCGAATGCAGCGCAAGTGGAAGGAGTTCAGTCTCTTTTCCCGCTGGGCGTATGTTGTCCACGTCTCACTCCCATAGAGCAGTGTGCTGATGACGCAGGTGTTGTACACTGCCATCTTCATCTTGACAGAGAGTTTGGGATTCTCCCACACTCGTGTGGTGAGGCGAGCGAGTGTGGAGGCTGATTTTCCAATCCTCTTGTCGATCTCTGTATCAAGGGAGAGGTTGCTGCTGATCGTGGACCCCAGGTACGTGAACTGATTCACGACCTCCAGCTCGTAGTCGTGAATGGTGATGGTTGGTGGTGCTTTCGTGCCTTGCGCCAAGACGTTAGTCTTCTTCAGGCTGATGGTAAGCCCGAAGTCCTTGCATGCCTGGGAGAAGCGGTCCATCAGGGTCTGAAGCTCCTGCTCTGTGTGGATCACGACTGCAGTGTCGTCTGCGAACAGCATGTCTCTGATTAGAGCCTCGCGTACTTTGGTTCTGGCTTTCAGGCGGGCGAGGTTGAAAAGCCTGCCATCAGATCTTGTGTGCAGGTAGATTCCCTCTGTTAAGGCATGCCTCAGGAGCATAGCAAAGAAAATCCCAAAGAGGGCTGGCGCAAGTACACAGCCCTGTTTCACTCCACTGCGTATGTTGAATGGCTCTGAGACATTGCCGTCGTGCTGCACTATTCCCTGCATGTTGGTGTGAAACGATTCGATGAGGCTTTGCAACTTTGGTGGGCATCCTATCTTTGGCAGGATCTTGAAAAGGCCCTCTCTGCTGACCAGATCGAACGCTTTGGTGAGGTCGATGAAGGCGACGTACAGGGACATGTTCTGTTCTCTGCATTTCTCCTGGAGTTGGCGGATGGAGAATATCATGTCTACCGTCAATCGCTCAGTGCGGAAGCCACACCGAGACTCGGGGTAGACACGTTCGGCAAGCTTCTGTAGACGAACGAGAACAACTCGTGCGTAAACTTTGCCAACAACGCTGAGGAGGGAGATGCCCCTGTAGTTGTTGCAGTCGCTTCTCTCCCCTTTGTTTTTGTAGAGGGTGATGATCTTGGCGTCCCTCATGTCCTGTGGTACGGCACCTTCCTTCCAGCACTGGCAGAGGACGTCATGCAATGGCAGCAGTAGGGCGGTCTTGCAGTGCTTGATCAGGTCGGGGGGTATGCCGTCGTTGCTGGGTGCCTTGCCAGCGGCCAAGCTATCAATGGCCTTGCTGAGTTCGTCGATGGTTGGCTCAGCGTCAAGTTCGTCCATGGATGGCAGGCAATCGATGGCATCAAGGGCTGACGGTGTCACAGTGTTCTGTCTGGAGTAGAGGTCGGAGTAGTGCTCCACCCATCTCTCCATCTGCTTGTTCTTTTCTGTGATCATCTCCCCAGTGGAGGATTTGAGGGGGGCCGTCTTGCTCTGAGCCGGACCAAGTGCTTTCTTGATGCCATCGTACATACCACGGATGTTCCCTGTTATGGCAGCAGTTTGAATGTCTTGGCTGAGCTGAGTCCAGTACTCGTTGGCACAGCGCCGAGCAGTCTGCTGAACTTTGCTTCTCGCAGCCCTGAGAATCTGGAGATTCTTCTCGTTTGGGTACTTCTTGTACTCGGCAAGAGCTGAGCGCTTGGCTTCAATGACGGGGGTCATCTCGGTCAACTTGGCATCAAACCAGTCCTGTGACTTCGAGGTCTTCCTCCCAAAGGTAGCCAAGGCTGTGCGGTGGATGGTGTTTCGCAGCTCTTCCCATTTCTGCTTTGCAGATTCTCCTTCTTGTGGTACACCAAGTTCCTTCTCAAAGGTGGAGGCAAACCGCTCAACAAGTTCTGGTTGGGCCATCTTGCTGGTGTCAATCCGTGCCTTTCCAGGCTGTCTAGCACGATGGAATTTCTTCAGCTGCAGCTTGACCTTGCAACACACCAATGAATGGTCTGTGTCGCAATCTGCACTCTGGAACGAATGGGTGATTAGCACGTTCTTCAGTGAGGTGCGCCTGGTCAGGATCAAGTCCAGCTGGTGCCAGTGCTTTGAGCGCGGATGTCGCCAGGAAACCTTGTGTTGGGGCTTGGTCTTGAAGAACGAGTTTGTGATGCACAGATCATGATAAGTGCAGAACTCGAGCAGCCGCTGTCCGTTGTCGTTCATTCTGCCCATGCCAAATGGTCCAAGACAGGAGGGCCAGGAGTCGTGGTCAGCACCCACTCTGGCATTGAAGTCTCCAAGGAGAATGAGTTGTTCAGAGTTGGGGACGATCCTGACAGTTGTTGCGAGATTCTCGTAGAACTCGTCTTTTGCCTCTGGTGTGGCTGTCAGTGTTGGGGCATACACACTGACGAGGGTGACTGGGCCTTGAGTGGTGTTCAGGCGGAGGGTGAGGAGTCGTGCAGAGCCATTGTTGCCCGGTTCCACCATCTTCAGCAAGGTGTTCTTCACTGCGAAGCCCACTCCTTGTTCCCTGTGTTCGTCACTGCTCTTTCCCTGCCAGTAGAGCGTGTAGTCCTTCTCTCTCAGTGTGCCTGCGTCAGCCAACCGTGTTTCCTGGAGAGTGGCGATTTCCACTTCCAGTCTCTTCAGCTCATTATTGATGATGGCAGTCTTCCTGGTGTTGTTGATGTCCTTGAGGTTAGCAGCGAGTCCTGTCATCATAGTGTGGACGTTCCAAGTTCCCAGTTTTAGAGTTGGTCTTTTGTTTTTTTGTCTTGCCTGGTGCGAAAGTTCTCAGCCTGCTGTTCGGACTTCTCCTCATCCCCATGCACCCAATGAGGAAAGCAGGCTGTGGCGGGACAACACCTTATTGGCTGGGGGCTGCCCAGCTTGAGGCGGGTGGTAGCTGTCCAGTGAGATCCGATGATCCCTCCCACCGTCGGGAACAACCCCTGGCGCCACGCTCTACGCCAATTGAGCGGTGGCTTATAACCGGTAACTGTCATTCCCCGTGTTTTGTCTACGCCAAAGGCGAAGCTGGAGTGTCCTCTCCAGTGATCCGGTGTTCTACCTTCCAGCGTTGGGCGTTGGTAGGATTCAAGCCTGGGCAGGAAGATATGGAGGACAAGATGTTGCCCATGCAGCATGTCCCCCCTCTCCACGTCACTGATGAATCCAAAGGAACAGCAGGGCTGCTACAGTTTGGCACCAGCGCCGTCACAGGAGCTGCCAGAACGATGTTGAGCACAACAGAGAACTGCCTTAGGGACTCCAACTCCGGATTTTTCCTCAGGGTTGACTCCCGAAGCCTTTCCTGTGACCGGGTGTGCCGCAAGGTAGCAGAGGTTTGAAATCAGGGTTTACCTTCCCCTAGATGGGCTACCTTCCCAGGTTGACGAGCCACCATCTACCCGAAGCATCTGGTTTTAAGGCGCCAGAGATCCGCCCTCGCCCCTTCTCCTATTAGTAAAAGCAGTTCTGCCGGGCTTAGAGACTAAACCACATGGGCAGGCTAGGAGTTGGACTTAGTTGTCAGAGGCTTTTCGAGACGCATGCCATAAGGAGCATTTTATAAGCACTGGGAGCTTAACCCCAGTGCCGCTCCTGTCTATGACAACCTTGGAACCAGTCAAGAAATATAGTGCCAATAATTAATTTTTTTATCAATTTGTTTTAACCAGTCATCAGTTAATTGTGCCAAAGCTGTACATGTTGAATGGCTGACTCTAAATGCATGTTGGAATTCAGAGTTGATGTTGTTCTCAGAAAAATAGCACTGAATCTGTTTAAAAACAACACTCTCCATAAGTTTGCTCAGAAAAGGCAAAATGCTAATGGGTCGACTATTTGGTCCTGTAAATGATGCTTTGGTATTTTTTTGTAATGGAGTTACTCTTGCTATTTTCCATATTTGAGGAAAAACACCTTTGTGGTGGACACACATATGTGACCTGCTTTGTGACTCACATTTTAGATCAGAACAAAGGCAGAGCTTCCTTGGAAATTACAGGAAGCTGCAAGGATGTTAGCTTTGGTATGCAAGGCTTGAGACTGTGGGGGAGTAATTAAAGGATTAAAGAGGAGATGCATTGTTACTGTGAATTTGAATGCAACATGGTCTGTGAGACATGTGACTTGTGAACTGTAAGAGTTCTGATATTTAAGGACGAGAGTTTCCTGTGTTGACCTCTTTGTTCTGTGAGATGTTGGTGATGGGAATAAAGCTGACTTGAGAGAGAACTCTGTCTCGTCATTCCCACATTACCACACCTTCATTTAAACATAAATTAAAAATATGGCACAAAGGTTTTGCTACAATCTTGGCTGACATCTGTAATAATTTACTATCCATATTATCATAACCACAAGGTTTATCACATTTCAGAGAAAGAAGAAGCTTTTCCATTTCTTGAACATTTATATTATTATATTCAAATTCACACATTTTTCCCTTCATAATATGTTGTTTAATTAATGTATCAGACAGCTTACCGTTCACTGATATCTGATTTCTTAATAAATTCACTTTATCCAAAAAATAGTTATTAAATTAATTAGCAATATCTTGAGCTTTAGTAATGAATCCACAGTCAAATTCAATAGAGGATGGAGTTTTCCATATTTTATCTTTACCCATTAACTCATTAATTACTTTCCATAATTTTTTACTGTCACCAATGTTTATATTAAACATAGTTTGGTAGTATTGTTTTTTCTTTTGTCTATTCATTTTTGTAACTTTATTTCTCAGTGAACGGTAGGCTTGTCAATCAGCCAAATATCCAGATGAGATGGCAGCTTTTTTAAATTGATCTCTCTTCGTCATACTGCTGCGTAACTCCATATCAATCCAAGAAGCTTTTTTACATCTAACTGTTAGCTTTCTAACTGGGGCGTGTTTATCACAAATAAGGAGGAACAATTTTATGAATAATTGTAAAGCATCTTCAGTGTTAGTTAATTTCTCCACATTATCCCATTTCACTTTATTTCTGTCTTCCATAAATTCTTTATTGCAAAAGTTTTTATAAGTTCTTTTGTATATCACTTTTGGTCCAATTTTAGGAACTTTTATTTTCCTCACAAATGCAATGATATTATGGTCACTAAAGCCAGAATGTACAGAGATACCCCTTGAACATAAATCCACACACTTGGTAAAAATAAGATCTATACAGGTTGAGGATGACGTTCCTGAGCTACACATACTAATCCTTGTTGGTGCATGCATTATCTGAAATAAATTACATACAACAGCCATATCACTCAACTTTTTCTTCATTACACAAGTATCAGAGAACCAATAAATATTAAAATCGCCAACAAAAAAAACTTCTCTGTTTATATCGGTCACTGTCTGTAACATTACACATATTGCTTCAAGGTACTCCATTTTAGAATTTGGAGGCCTATAACAACACCCAACTAGCACTGGCTTCAGATGAGGTAAATGGACTTGCAGCCACAGCGCCTCTACACCTGGGACATTTTAAATCTTGTCTTATTTTTACTGGTATGTGTTCTTGAATGTAGAATGCCACACCTCCTCCATATTTATTTCTATCCTGTCTATACATGTTATACCCATAAATTGCCACTTCTTCTTCTACAGTAGTATCTAGATGTGTTTCAGAAATGCCCATAATATGTAACAAATTTTCCGTCAACACAGTATTCAATTCATCTACCTTGTTTCTTAAACTACAAATATTAAGATGAGCAATTCTAAGTCCTTTCTTTGGTAATTTTAAGGGCATTTAATAATTTATGACAAAGGTCTTTAATACAATTTCTTGCACCAAAACCATTCAACATTCAATATAGGAGACCTCATCTAGGTTTCTTCTTGGTTTTATGATGAGTCAGTCATAACTGATTATGGCAAAATTACCCTTTGCTCTGGCTTCCTTCATGGCAGGCAAAAGTTCAGCTTGTTTTTTTCTCAACCGTTCAGAAAAGTCTTCATTTATGTACACATATGTACTTTTCAAATGTGCCTTTGCCTTTTCTAAGATGAGTTCCTTGTCCTTATATTTCAAGAGCTTCACAACTATGGTTCGGGGTCTTTTTGCATCGTCTCTAAATTTTCCTCTTCTGTGAACCCGTTCAATTTGAACACAGTCTCCTTCCATTTTCAGCTTTGTGGTAAACAGTTCACGTACCTTTCGCTCAGTCTCAGCCCATGATTCCTCTGCATAATCCGGTGTTATGCCATCAATTAATAGATTGTTCCTTCTGCTTTGATTCTCCAGATGATCTAAATTGCTCCAAGATGGCATTAGATTCACTGGAAGTTGAGTGTTTTACTTGATTATTCAGATCTTTCAGCTCACTTTTATTCACAGCCAGTGTAGTTTTGATATCATCTATATCCTACTGTGAATATTTTAAACTATTACACAAATCTTGAAACTCCTTCACGATCCCATCAATCCTTTTATTGGTTGAGTCCATAATCATTTGTGTGAAACATCTAAATGATGTCGCCTGCCTTTTGAAAAGGTCCTCATAGAATGTCTTTTGTTGATCCAACAGCTCCTTAACTATGTCCAATGCTACAAACTCTGGTTCTGCCTCAGTTATATTCCTTTTACGGGTAGCCATCTTCACTTTGTTGTATTGTCCCTTTAACTTGTAGTAAAAGAATCCGTGGATGGCCCAGCAATGAACCTCAATTAGCTGAGATGGTGCTTCTTAATTATGGTATCATCAACCAGGAAATGCCCAGGCTGTGTGGCCTGCTAGCACATTGCTTGATGTTAGTCAGCAGTGAAGATGCAGACTGAAGCAGTTGGAATTAGCCAGCAGTTTAGTCCCAGGAAAAAGCAGTTGATGCTAACCAGCAATAGAAGCCAAGGCTGGAGCTGTTTATGTTAACAAACAGTGAAGATGACAGTATGACCGCAAGTAGAGTGATAATGGTGAGGTGAGGATGCACAGGTAAAGGCTCCCGGTTTGTTCTTGCTTTAAAACTCAGTTTAGAGCTGGCGTTTTGAGCTGTTGCTTTGTAACTACTGCTGGAGAGTGAACCTGCTCGTGCGGAAAAAAGAGAAATTGCCAGTCTCATAACTTAATATTGTGGTGGCTGGTGAAGAAATCAGTTCCCTCACACTCCGGGAGAACAAAGGGATTTCTCCCACGTGTTGTTTTTTTTTTTTCTACGATCACAATCAACGTACATCGGCCGGGATCATGGGTCCCAAGAAAGCTCAGCAGACTGAGGAGGTGGACGACATTAAAAGAGCGCTGGACTTCTTGGCGGAAGAGATTTCTGCTGTTAAGCTGCAGCAAAGAAACACCCTGGACCTGGATGAGGAGGTGAAAGCGCTGCAGATCCAGAACGCTGAGAAGGACAAGAGGCTGGCGTATTTGGAGAGCAGAGTGTCGGAACTGGAGCAGAACACCCGGGTGAACGACGTGATCATCACGGGGCTCCACATTAAACCACGATCGTACTCGCGAGCGGTGGCGGACAGTGGAGGGAGGCTTGACGCACTGGAAGATGAATCCACGGAGCAACAAGTGGCGGTCTTCATGCAGTCCAAAGGAATCCAGCTGGACTGTAACACCATAGAGACCTGCCACCCTCTGCCCAGGAAAAATGGCGACAAACCGGCTGTGATCATGAGGTTTGTCAACAGAAAACACAAGACTGCGCTGTTAAAACAAAGTAGGAAACTGAAAGGAATGAACATTTACATAAACGAGCACCTCACAAAAGAAAACGCAGAAATAGCCAGAAAAGCAAGATACCTGAGAAAGCAGAAAAAGATTCAAAACACCTGGACATCAAACTGTAAAATATACATCAAATTAAATGGATCACCTGAAGAAGCCAAGGTCATTAACATCTGTAATATTATGGAATTGGACAAATATCAATGAATGTTATGAACTGGAGTGGACAGCAACAACAGACAATTGTAGGACACTGAAGGATTATACTCATTTGCTACAAGACATTTAACAACATGAAACAAAAGATCAACAAACAGGAACAACAGGAACTGAAAGTTTTTGAATATACAGATCACATCCCACAGGACGTAGAATATAACATAGACCCTGATAATAATTTATTTAGCTCCATCAATAATGACTGTAGTTACTACACGGATGAACAGTTTAACACAATGGTCACATCTGATTTCAATATTTCTATGGTCCACTTCAACAGCAGAAGTCTCTATGCCAACTTTAATAACATTAAAGATTATTTACATCAGTTTAAAGAGCCAATCCATATTGTGGCAATATCAGAGACGTGGCTCAGTGAAGAGAAAGGAGTGGATTTTACCAAGGATGGCTATGAATTAAATTATATAAATAGAAAAGTGAAAAAAGGAGGAGGAGTTGCAATTTATGTTGACAAGAGCTTGAAATACAAGGTTATTGAAAATCTGTCAGTAACTGTGGATGATTTATTTGAATGTATTACAATAGAGGTTCCAAGGTTGTCATAGCCAGGAGCGGCACTGGGGTTAAGCTCCCAGTGCTCATAAAATGCTCCTTACGGCGTGCATCTCGAAAAGCCTCTGACAACTAAGTCCAACTCCTAGCCTGCCCGTGTGGTTTAGTCTCTAAGCCCGGCGGAACTGCTTTTACTAATAGGAGAAGGGGCGAGGGCGGATCTCTGGTGCCTTAAAACCAGATGCTTCGGGTAGATGGTGGCTCGTCAACCTGGGAAGGTAGCCCATCTAGGGGAAGGTAAACCCTGATTTCAAACCTCCGCTGCCTTGCAGCACACCCGGTCACGGGAAAGGCTTCGGGAGTCAACCCTGAGGAAAAATCTGGAGTCGGAGCCCCTAAGGCAGTTCTCTGTTGTGCTCAACATTGTTCTGGCAGCTCCTGCAACGGCGCTGGTGCCAAACTATAGCAGCCCTGCTGTTCCTTTGGATTCATCAGTGACGTGGAGAGGGGGGACATGCTGCATGGGTAACATCTTGTCCTCCATATCTTCCTGCCCAGGCTTGAATCCTACCAACGCCCAACGCTGGAAGGTAGAACACCGGTTCGCATCGGCCTGTTCAGCCACAGGCGATGCTGTTTCAGCAGAGTAGACGTTTGGGATTCTCTTCCATGGTCATCATAGACCGACGGAGGCCGACGACGACGACGACGACGACGACAACGATTACAATAGAAATCTGTCTGGACAATGTGAAGAATATAGTAGTGAGCTGTGTATATAGAACACCTGGATCAAACATTGACTTATTTAAGGACTGGATGGAAAAATGTATGCAAAACTAACTCATAAAGTTATGTTCATCTGTGGGGATTTCAATATAGATCTGATGAATTCAAAACAACATAGTTTGACAGAAGAATTTATCAACACAGTGTACAGTATGGGCTTACATCCAACAATTACCGGACCTAGCAGAATCACATCACACAGTGCCACACTAATAGATAACATATTCACAAACATTATGGAAAATAATATCATGAGTGTGCTTTTATTGAATGATATCAGTGACCACCTGCCGTTTTTTGTTGTCTATCAATGTGATTATAGGAAGAAAAAGTATACCAAAAATATTAAATATAAAAGAATAAGAACCGAAGAATCTATGTATTTACTGACAAAGGAATTATTAATACAATATTGGAAGATAGTTTATGATGAAAATGATATAAATAAAGCACATGATAAATTTTTACAAATATTTCAATCATTGTACAATAAAAACTGTCCTATAAAACAATACAGTGACAGACAACAAAAGAAAAATATTCCTTGGGTCACCAAGGGGTTAATAAATGCATGTAAAAAGACGAATACATTATATAAACAGTTCGTTAAGTGCAGAACGGTGGAGGCTGAGATCAAATATAAAAGATATAAAAATAAGCTTACTAATCTAATGAGGACCTGTAAGAAAGAATATTACAACAGAATATTAGAGGATAATAAAAATAACTTAAGAGGAATATGGCAAGTACTCAATGGGATTATTAGTAATTGACCTAAGAATGCTAATTATCCAGAATATTTTATTGAAAATGGCAATATGATAAATAATATGGACGATGTGGTCAGTGGTTTCAATAAATTTTTTGTAAACGTTGGTCCTGAATTAGCAAAATCAATAGTGACAACAGAAACAAACAACAGTAGTTCTGTAAATGAAATAGAAGATAGAAATCCAAACACAATCTTTTTGGGTGCAGTTACCGAAAAGGAAATTATCGAGACTGTGAGTAAATTTAAGAACAAAAAAATCAACGGACTGGAATGAAATTGACATGACAATAGTGAAAAAAGGAATTGAAGGAATTGTTAAGCCACTCACCCACATCTGTAACCTGTCATTTCAAACTGGTAAATTTCCAAACAAAATGAAAATAGCAAAAGTAATACCTCTATACAAAACAGGAGACAGTCATTGTTTCACAAATTACAGGCCAGTCTCTTTACTCTCACAATTCTCCAAAATACTTGAAAAAATCTTCACTAAGAGACTGGATGATTTCATTGAAAAACACAAACTCCTTACAGACAGCCAGTATGGTTTTAAAGCAGATAAATCTACATCTTTGGCACTGATCGAACTTATAGAAGAAATTACTAGTTGTATAGATAAAAAAAAAGTTTGCTGTAGGAGTATTTATAGATTTAAAGAAAGCTTTTGACACCATTGACCACAGAATACTACTAAGGAAACTGGAAAGGTATGGGATAAGAGGGGTCGGACTGAGTTGGGTGGAAAGTTATTTAAGTAACAGACAACAATTTGTACAAATTGGTGAGCACAAATCACCCTTCATGGACATCACTTGTGGTGTGCCCCAGGGGTCAGTTTTGGGACCCAAACTCTTTATTTTGTATATAAATGACATATGCCAAGTATCAAAAATTCTGAAATTTATTTTGTTTGTGGATGACACAAATATCCTTTGCACTGGTGAGAATTTGCAGCAGGTTTTAGAGGTGGTCACAACTGAAATGAAAAAGTTAACGCAGTGGTTCAACAAAAATAAATTATCTCTAAATTTAAAAAAACAAAGATTATGTTGTTTGGAAATTATAAAATAAATCATGAAATAATGGTAACGATAGATGATACCAGAATAGAAACAGCACAGGAAAATAAGTTTCTGGGGGTGACGCTAGACGATAAAATCTGCTGGAAATCTCACATCAGTCACATCCGGGCCAAGCTGGCAAAATGTATAGGCATGCTGGGGAAGACAAGACACATCTTGGACTATAAATCATTGGTCTTACTGTACAATTCACTGTTTCTACCTTATCTTAACTACTGTGTAGAAGGCTGGGGAAACACCTACAAGACCAACCTACAGTCAACATGCACATTACAAAAAAGAGCTATAAGGATAATAAATAATGTAGGATATAGGGACCATACCAATTCGTTGTTTTAAAGTCACATGTCATAAAGTTCATCGATTTAATTAAATTTAAGACAGCACAAGTCATGTACAGGGCAATTAATCAACTCCCAACTAATATACAAAAAATATTTAAAAAAAGAGACAATGATCATAATTTGAGAGGAGGCTTAAACTTTACAAAACCCAAGATACGAGCAACCAAGAAAAGTATGTGCATATCTGTCTGTGGGGTGGATTTGTGGAACAGTCTGGAGCCGGAACTGAAACTATGTACAAACAGAAATCAATTCAAAAAGAGGTACTGTGGTGGACACACACATAGGACCTGTTGGACCTGTTTTGTGACTCACATTTTAGGTCAGAACAAAGGCAGGAAGCTTCAGGAATCTTAGCCTTGGTATGCAAGGATTGAGACTGTGGGGGGTTCAATTAAAGGATTAAGGAAAGGATGCATTGGAGACAGTGGAACTGATATCATGGAGAGAAATGCATTGTGACTGTCTTTATAATGCAAGGTGGTCTGTGTGACATGTGATCGGTGAAGTGTGAAGTTCCTGATATTTAAGGACGAGAGTTTACTGTGTCTTTCTCTTTCTCTGCTTTGAGATGATGGTGCTGTGAATAAAACTGACTTTGAGAGAGAACTCTGCCTCGTCATTTTCACATCACCACACTGGTGACGCGAGACGTATCATGCAAGAAGAAAATTCCCCCGGGCCAGCCGCGTCAGGAGCCCCCAGCCAAGCGAATGCCGCTACAGTCCAGCTACCGGACTTCTGGCAGAACAATCCGTGCTCCTGGTTCAACGCGGTTGAGGCGCAGTTCAACCTCCGGGGGATATCAATAGATGCCACGAAATTTTACCACGTAGTCGCAAAGCTGGACAACAACACGGCCCAGCATGTGGAGAGCCTGATCGATCAGCCGCCGGATAGCGACAAATATGGCACGTTGAAGGCTGCACTCATCCAGCAATTCACCCCCTCGGTGGAGGAGCGAGCAGAGAGGCTCCTGGCGCTGATGGAGGGGGAAAACGACATGCCCGCGAGCCTGATGAAGAAGTTGTTGAGGTTGAAAGACTCTGACGACGATCACTTCATTTTCACCCACCTCTTCCTCAGAACTCTACCGTCAGCAGCGAGAGCGACCCTGGCCACTTCACCACTGTTGGCCCTACGGGACTACCGCGCGCTGGGCCGAGAGGTGCAGCGGATTGTCAACGCCACCAAGCGGCGCGCAGCCACGGCCACTGCAGCGGAACTCTGCGCGATGACCGGAGACGACAGGGGGCCAGTGGCAGTGGTGCCAGACTCACCGACGACGGCGGCGGCAGGGGCCAGGGAACGTGGACCGGACGTCCTTTGTTTCTACCATCGCCGTTTCGCAGAGGGGGCACGCAAGTGTGTACCGCCGTGCCAGTTCGGGCATTCGGGAAACGCCAAGACTGGGGGTCGGTAGCAGCCGCAGCCCTCGGGGAAGAGAACAAGTTGCTCTACTTGTCGGACGCACGCTCGGGGAGGCATTTCATCGTCAACACAGGCTCCCAGTTGAGTTTCATCACACCTTCCTACGAGGACAGACTGGCTGGTTCCAGAGGTCCCCGGGTGACGGCAGCGAACAGCTTGGAGATTAAGACCTTTGGTGAGAAGACTCTGCTTCTGTCTCTACACGGCCGTACATTTGAGTGGACTTTTGTTGTAGTGACAGTAAATTTCAATATGTTGGGGGCTGATTTTTTGTGCTCACATGGTTTGTTGGTTGATCTCGCTAACAGGCGCCTGGTTAATGCACTTTCTTTTGATTCTATCCCCTGTACAGCGCGAGTGGCCCCGCCAACAGCACAAGCCAACGTCACAGCAGCAGGCGATAAGTTCCACACACTGCTCACTCAGTTCCCAGCACTCACGGTCCCCACATTTTTGGCAACAGTCGCTAAGCACGGGGTGGAGCATTTTATTACCACTACCGGACCGCCCGTTTTTGCAAAAGCTCGGCGCTTGGACGCAGTTAAACTGGCCATAGCACGCGAGGAGTTCGCCAACCTGGAGAGGTTGGGCATTATCCGACGTTCAAACAGTCCGTGGGCTTCCCCCCTACACATGAATCAGAATCAGAATCAGAATCAGAATCAGGTTTATTGCCATTGTTTATGTAGTACACAAACTAGGAATTTGTCTCGGTACAATGCTGCAACATTAAACATGATAAGATAAGAGAAATAAACTATACATGTAATAAAGTGTAGGATAAGATTAAGTGATACTGGTCAACAGTTAAAATATATATTAGCCAGCAGCAGATACTGTGGAGAACTATATAGTGCAGTCGGTAATGCAGGAAGAAAACAGTGATGATTGACATGAGTCTGGTTGAGCTGCTGTACATGGTGCACGAGAGTCAATAAGTCACTTAGTGTTCAGCAGTCTAATGGCAGAGGGGAAGAAGCTGTTCATGTGACGGGAGGTTTTAGTCTGGATGGACCGAAGTCTTCTACCAGAGGGGAGGGGGGCAAACAGTACGTGACCAGGGTGTGAGGGATCGGCTATGATCCGGCCAGCACGCCTCCGGGTCCTGGAGATGTACAGATCCTGGAGAGATGGGAGCTTGCAGCCGATCACCTTCTCAGCAGTGCGCACGACGCGCTGCAGCCTTAGTCTGTCCCTGGCAGTGGCTCCTGCGTACCACACGGTTATGGAGGTGGTGAGGATGGACTCAATGATGGCTGTGTAGAACTGCACTAACATCTTGGTGGGTAGCTTGAGCTTCCTCAGCTGCCGCAGGAAGAACATCCTCTGCTGGGCTTTTTTGATGAGTGAGCTGATGGTCAGCTCCCATTTGAGGTCCCTGGTGATGGTAGTGCCTAGGAAGCGGAAGGAATCAGCAGTGGTGATGGGAGAGCCTGAGAGGGTGAGGGGGGGCAGAGGAGTAGTGACTTTCCTGAAGTCTACAATCATCTCCACTGTCTTCAGAGCGTTCAGCTGCAGGTTGTTATTGCTGCACCAGGACGCCAGCTGGGCCACCTCTCTCTGTAGGCGGACTCGTCGCCGTTGGAGATGAGCCCGATGAGGGTGGTGTCGTCCGCAAACTTGATCAACTTGACAGACTGGTGGCTGGAGGTGCAGGAGTTGGTGTAAAGGGAGAAGAGTAGGGGGGAAAGTACACAGCCCTGGGGTGATCCGGTGCTGATGCTAGTATAGTCTGAGACAGTCTTTCCCAGCCGCACATGCTGCCTCCGGTCCGTCAGGAAGTCGATGATCCACCTGCAGAGGGAGTCAGGCACGTTGAGCAGGGACAGCTTGTCCCGGAGCAGAGCGGGGCGGATGGTGTTGAATGCGGAGCTGAAGTCCACAAACAGGATCCTGGCGTAGGTTCCCGGGGAGTCCAGGTGCTGCAGGATGGAGTGGAGGGCCAGGTTGACTGCATCGTCTACAGACCTGTTGGCTCGGTAGGCAAACTGCAGCGGGTCCAGGAGAGGGGTGGTGATGGACTTGAGGTGGGACAGGACCAGGCGCTCAAAGGACTTCATGACTACAGAGGTGAGCGCTACAGGTCTGTAGTCATTAAGTCCAGTGATCCGTGGCTTCTTGGGGACAGGGATGATGGTGGAGGATTTGAGGCAGGACGGCACGTGGCATAACTTAAGGGAGGTGTTAAAAATGTCTGTGAATACAGGAGCCAGCTGTTTCGCACAGAGTCTCAGGGTGGAGGGAGACACGCCGTCTGGGCCGGGGGCCTTGCGCGAGTTCAGTCTGGAGAACTGTTTGAGCACATCCTGCTCACTGATGATAAGGGGAGGGGGGGGAGGGGGGGTGCCTTAAATGAAGTAGGGAATGTGGAGGCTGTGGAGCTGGAGGGAGGGGGGGAGTTGGACACAGATGACGAGGTGTCAAAATGGGCATAGTGTTGGGACAGTCTTTGACAAAGGGCTTTGTCATCCTGACCTTTAGGAGCCTTAGGTCGATAGTTGGTGATTTGCCTCAGTCCTCTCCACACGGAAGCCGAATCATTAGCAGTGAACTGCTGCTGGAGTCTCTCTGAGTATAGAGATTTAGCCCTCTTCAGCTCTCTGTTAAACCGGTATTTAACCTCCCTGTAGCAGTCCCTGTCTCCACTTTTCAGCGCTGCTTCCTTCTCCTTCCTGATCTGTCTGAGCTTAGCTGTGAACCAGGGTTTGTCATTAGAGTAACTCACCCTGGTGCGTGATGGAAGAATGTTCTCTTCACAAAAGTGGATATATGAGCTCACAGTGTCCGTGTACTCATCCAGATCATGCGTGGCTCCTTTAAACATGCCCCAGTCAGATATTTCCATGCACGTTTCCAGCTTCTCCTCAGCATCACTGGTCCGTATCTTCGTAGTGCTCACAACAGGTTTAGTGAGCTTCAATCTCTGTCTGTATGTGGGAATGAGGTGAACCATCACGTGATCAGATAATCCCAGCGCAGCTCGAGGGACAGCGCGATATGCGTCTTTCACTGTGGTGTAACAGTGATCCAGTGTGTTTAATCCTCTGGTGGGGCATTTAATAAACTGTTTGTAGCGGGGGAGATCGTGGCTCAGATTGCACTGATTAAAGTCGCCAGCCACAATAATCAGCGAGTCTGGAAAACTCCGCTCTGTGTATTGAATGTGATCCGCGAGCACGCGCTGAGCTTCGCGCGTGTCCGCGTCGGGAGGGGCGTACACAGCGATCATTATAAAAGAAGCAAACTCCCGCGGGGAATAAAAAGGCTTGCAATTGATAACAAGAAATTCCAAGGCAGGAGAACAGTGTTTGGAAATTACCGTTACATCAGAGCACCAGCTGCAGTTGATGTAGAAGCAGACTCCGCCTCCTGTGGTCTTGCCGGAAAGCTCTGTGTCACGATCAGCACGGAAGAGCTGAAAGCCGTCGAGGCGCAGCGCGCTGTCCGGTATATTTTCCCGGAGCCAGGTCTCAGTAAAGCAGAGGACAGCTGAGGAGGCGAGGTCCTTAAAACGCATCAGCAGTCTCAGTTCATCTACCTTGTTAGAGAGAGAGTTGGTATTGGACAGAAATATGCCAGGCAGCGCCGTTCGCGAGCCTCTCCTGCGAAGTCGTACGAGAGCGCCCGCTCGTCTTCCTCTCTTCCGCCGTCTCACTTTCCGAGCCAAACAATAAACCAGATCGGCGGCAGGGGCTAGAAAAACTGGGAGGAGGTCCGTGGGGGTGAAAGTCCTGATATTTAGAAGTTCTTCACGGGTATAAGTGCAAGCAGACACACAATTGACAAACAAAAACAAACAAAGAGCGCAGCGAAGCACCATGTCGACCGCTGTGGGCGCCATCTTGGATCTTTTTTTTTTTTTTTTTTTTTTTTTTTGGCCTGAAAGCTGACGGATCATGGCGCCCTTGTGGGGATTTCCGCAGGTTAAACAATGCTACAGCACACGACCGCTACCCAATCCCACATATCCAAGATTTTTCCGTTCATTTGGCAGGGGCGCGCATTTTTTCTAAAATAGACTTGGTCCGCGGTTACCACCAAGTCCCAGTGCGCGCTGAAGACATACCCAAAACAACGGTAATAACTCCGTTTGGCCTATTCGAGTTTTTACGTATGCCATTCGGACTTAAAGGGGCTGCTCAAACGTTCCAACGCATGAAGGACGCGGTGCTTCGCGATCTCCCTTTCGTGTTCGTCTACCTGGACGATATTTTAGTAGCCAGCGCGTCTGAAGACGAACACGAAAAACACCTGGCCACAGTTTTCCGAAGGTTGGGAGATCACGGGTTAATAATCAACCCAGCGAAGTGTCAGTTCGGGGTGGCGCAGATCGATTTTTTGGGACACCGCGTCTCCCCCGAAGGAGCAATTCTGCTGCCTGACAAGGTGCGCGCGGTGGCAGATTTTCCCCGGCCGCAGACGGTCAGGGCGTTGCAGGAGTTTTTGGGAATGGTGAATTTTTATAACCGTTTTCTCCCCCGCGCGGCGCAACTCATGCAGCTGTTGTATGCCGCGCTCAAAAAAAAGAAACCCGCGGATAAGATCGAGTGGCCCCCGGAGTGGGACCAAGCGTTCTCGGAGGTGAAAGCAGCCTTGGCAAAGGCTGCGTTGTTGGCACACCCAGACCCAACGGCCCGCATAGCGCTCACCACTGACGCATCAGAGGTGGCCATAGGGGCGGTCGTGGAGCAACATGTAGCCGGGGTTTGGCAGCCCCTCGCATTTTTCAGCAGGACCTTGCGTGATAGTGAACGTAAATACAGCGCGTTCGACAGGGAGCTGCTCGCTCTCCATTTGGCCATCCGCCACTTTCAGTTCTGGCTGGAAGGACGCGCTTTCACCGCGTTCGTTGACCACAAACCGCTAACATTCGCGATGGCCAAGGTCTCTGAACCGTGGTCAGGCCGGCAGCAGAGACAGCTGGCCGCGATATCAGAGTTTACCACTGATATTCAGCACGTGGCGGGCAAACTCAATGTAGTGGCAGATTGCCTCTCGCGCGCCGTGGCAGCCCCAGTCAGCGTAGGGGTAGATTATGCAGCCATGGCCGCGGAGCAGGCTAATGACGCGGACGTGCGCGCGCTCCAGTCTGGACCAACAGTGTTAAGGCTGGAGAGCAGGGTGCTGCAAGACGGTATGCCCCCCCTAATCTGCGATGTCTCCACTGGACGGCCGCGTCCAGTAGTACTGGCCGCGTGGCGCCGCCACGTCTTTGACTCGGTTCATTCTTTGGCGCACCCTGGCGTGCACGCATCGGTCAAAATGGTGGGAGAGGAATTTGTGTGGCCGAGCCTCCGCAAACAAGTGAAAGAGTGGGCAGCAGCCTGCACGGCGTGTCAACGAGCCAAAGTACACAGGCACACGAGGGCTCCTTTGGAACCGTTTCACATTCCAGCCAAGAGGTTCGATCACGTTCATGTGGACCTCATGGGCCCCCTCCCACCGTCACAGGGGTGCACACACCTTCTGACAATGGTGGACCGCACCACGTGCTGGCCTGAAGTGGTCCTGCTGGCATCAACCACAGCCGAGGAGGTGGCGCGCACGTTTTTAACAGCTTGGGTGGCGCGCTTCGGCGTTCCGTCGGATATTACGTCCGACAGAGGCCCTCAATTTGTGTCCGAGCTTTCGTCGACAATGACCCGCAACCTGGGTGTCACAATTCACCGCACAACCGCATACAATCCGCAGGCTGACGGGTTATGCGAACGTTAAGGTTAACGTTTCAATAGGTCATTGAAACTGGCTGTCAGAGCGTCAATGACGGATACAAATTGGGTTGACAAGTTACCGTGGGTGTTATTGGGGTTGCTGCGCCGTTCTGCGCCTAAAGAGGATCTAGAAGCCTCCCCAGCGGAGCTCGTGTTTGCGCAGCCACTCCGGCTGCCTGGGGAGTTTCTCCCAGATAACTCTGCGCCAAACGCCTCCCCGTCTCAGCTGTTGTGGAGTAACATAGAATCAAGCACGCTGCCCAGCCCCGCGCACCACAGTTTTCCGCGTGTTTTTGTGCCTAAAACTTTGAAGAACGCAGAGTTTGTTTTTGTTAGACATGATGCGCATCGAACCCCGCTGCGACCACCTTATGACGGACCATTCAGAATGCTAGAAACAGGGGACAAGCAGTTTTTGATAGATTTGGGGGGTAGGAAAGAGAGAATTGGCATAAACAGACTCAAACCCGCTTTTGTGGTGGCAGATGAGCAGGTGCTGTTGGCAAAGGCTCCGCGGCAAGGTAGACCACCATGGGGGGCTTCACACAGTAATGTTTCCCACAGTAATGTTTCCCCAGAACACCCGCAGAGACTGACAAAGGGTTTTCGCCCCCAGACGGCAAACCCCCAGCGTGACAGCGCCCCAGAGACGTTGAACCCCAACTACAGCAGATACGGCAGGAGGCTGAAGCCTATACAGCATGTGGACTGATGTGTATTGATGCTATCACGGCATGCATGTGGTTATTCTCTTGTTGTTCTGTTTGTCTAAAATGCTGGGGGGGGCTTTGTGTGGTGGACACACACATGGGACCTGTTGGACCTGTTTTGTGACTCACATTTTAGGTCAGAACAAAAGCAGGAAGCTGCAGGAATCTTAGCCTTGGTATGCAAGGCTTGAGACTGTGGGGGGTTCAATTAAAGGATTAAGGAAAGGATGCATTGGAGACAGTGGAACTGATATCATGGAGAGAAATGCATTGTGACTGTCTTTATAATGCAAGGTGGTCTGTGTGACATGTGATCGGTGAAGTGTGAAGTTCCTGATATTTAAGGACGAGAGTTTACTGTGTCTTTCTCTTTCTCTGCTTTGAGATGATGGTGCTGTGAATAAAACTGACTTTGAGAGAGAACTCTGCCTAGTCATTTTCACATCACCACAGTACAAACATTATTTGCTGAAAGGATATATGTTAGAAGGGTAGTATTTATATGTACGATTCACTATGCTCACTCTGGGACACTATGGGACACTATGGAATGGTGGGTGGGACAGCACTGCGTATATCTGTGTTGTTTGAGGCTGGTTTTGATGTATGGACATCAATGTATGCTAGGATGGATGGGTGTTAATGTTGATACGTACAAAATACAGTTAATTGTTTACTTGGGGTCTTAAATGTGGTAATTACCTCCGCCAGGCCGAAAAGGCCAGGAGGAGGTTATGTTTTTGCCAGGGTTTGTGTGTTTGTCTGTCTGTCTGTCTGTCTGTCTGTTGGTTAGCAAGATAACTCAAAAAGTCTTGGACGGATTTGCATGAAACTTTCAGGCGTTGTTGGAAATGGTACAAGGACGAACTGATTAAATTTTGGGGGTGATCTGGTTCACCGTCTGGATACAGGAATTTTTTTAAAGCATTTTTCAACACTGTGACATAGGGCCATTTTCAACATGTGCGCAGGCGCAATGGAGGCCGCTGGGCGTCGTGTCTGACCAACACAAACTCCGCCTTCTTCAACGTTTTAGCCACAAAAGCATGCGGAAAACACTGCTGGCCTCGGACGCCCAGCGTGCCTGTGCCAGCCATAGGCGCTGCGCACATTGCGCTGGTCGTCGTGTCTGACCAACACAAACTCCGCGTTCTTCAACGTTTTAGGCACAAAAGCACGCGGAAAACACTGCTGCCCTGGGCCCGCCAGCGTGCCTGCTTTTGCGCCACGCTGCAAAACCTGACACGGACACCTGTCCGCCGCCCCATTATTTGCCACAAATTCCCCGCCCAGCTATAGGCGCTGCGTAAAAACGACCTCTCTGCCGGGGAAGACTCTAAATTCTGTTTTGCCGCGGAGCGCAACCCCAATATAATATAAAATCCACGGCAGCCTGTCTAACCAATCTGCATCCGTCAGTGGAGGAGATGGACACACCAACACTTCAGTTTATTACCTCCGCCAAGGAGGCAATGCTTTTACAACCATAAAACGGGGCTATAAGGGACGGCGGGGTAATATGGGACACTTTTCTAAATGTAATTCTGCTTTTTTAATTTTGCTTCCGCCTAGATTTGATGAAGGATTCATGGATATTTGACAATAACAACACAACTCAGCGTCCTGCTCAAAATAAAAAAAGCAGAATTACATTTAAAACATTTCCCACAAAAGTGTCCCTTATTAACCCGCCGTCCCTTATAGCCCCATTTTACACTACTGAACCACTAATCCTATCACTATCACATTGATTGTCATTCATTAATTGTCTGTTTATTGCACTGTCCATGTCAAATAAACAAATAATCATTGTGAATCCAATTGCTAGTCATATCTTTTCATGCTCAGGGAATCTGAAAACGTACACACAAACACTGTATGGGGGGAACTGTGCCACTTGGCGGAGGTCTGCGCTCTCCGAGTGCTTTTCTAGTTTGTATATAATTCACATGAATGTATTTATGGAAAAGAGGAGATGGAATTAATAAGTGTTCACTTCTTCCTTCTCCCTTTCGAACACTGTATACTGTTACTTTATTGCATTTGTCATTTGTTTTGTTTTTGTTATACTTTTTTGTTCGAAATAAAGTATCTATCTATCTATCTATCTATCTATCTATCTATCTATCTATCTATCTATCTATCTAAGATCTAGGCTGAGGCAGATGGAGTTAGCCAGCAGTTTAGTCCCAGACTGAAGCTATTGATGTTAGCCAGCAGTGGAGGCCAAAGCCACACCAAAGGTTTGGGTCTCCTGCTTCAGTCAAAACTGCTCTCCCTCCTCACTTCTGATTTTATCTTTTTTTTTTTTTTTTTAATAAAAAAGCTTCTCTCTCAGAATGACTTGTCAGCAAGTGTCCTCCATCAAGTAGATGGTGAAGTAAATCCTCAGAGATTCATCAGTCAGTGGGTTGCTGCTGATGTTCTATCCTTTCTGATTGCCACGTATCCTTTTATTATGAAGTTTAATGTTGGCTTCAACCATGAGTCCTGCACACACACGATATCTGGTTTGGACTGTTGACTATACACAAACTGTTTAAAATTCTGCCCATTGGAAACCAGGCTTCTCGCATTCCACTGGAGGATTAAAATCATCACTAATATTAACCAATACATTGTGCTTCCTGGCTTGCCTGGATACTTCGCTCATCCCTAACCTCCTCCCACCTCACTCCCCTCATGCCAAGATGGTGAACAGCAGTTTTTACAATAATCTGAATTCTCTGTTTTGACTTTACATCTGATGTTGCATTTATGACTCCTGCAATAAATGTCACCAGTTTCCTCTTCTGTAATTTTCATCTCAACCATCTGTGCAGCAGCTGCTTGCTCTTAGGAGTCTCTCTGACTTACTGGTGCCCTATACTCTCCTGCCAATTTTGCTGCTTCTTTGTAGGTAACCTTCTCCCTTACTTTTATCTGCTGCGCTGTTGCCTCTCGCTTCATTGCCTCACACCCCCAGTAAGCAACACTATATTCCCCACCACAATTGCAGCACCTGGGTTTAACACCTGCTCCACATTTACCATACTCATGCTTACCCACACACCTGGCACACCTTTTTTTATTTTTACATGTATTTGCGACATGTCCAAATTCCTGGCAATTAAAACACCTCAGTGGTTTCGGGACAAATTCCCTCACCGTATACTTAATAAATCCAAGGCACAACTCCTTAGGTACCTCTTTAGGATTAAACTCAACCAATAAGATAAGATAAGATAAGCCTTTTTTAGTCCCACAATGGGGAAATTCCAGGATTGCAACAGCACAGGGATAGCAACACTCAGAGCAATAATTTAGAAGATAAGAAAATAAGAGCAGTGAATGTACAGACGAGGACAAAATTGTTGGTACCCCTCTGTTAATGAAAGAAAAACCCACAATGGTCACAGAAATAACTTGAATCTGACAAAAGTGGTAATAAATAAAAAATTCTATGAAAATTAACCATTGAGAATCAGACAATGCTTTTGAATTGTGGTTCAACAGAATTATTTTAAAAAACAAACCCATGAAACAGGCCTGGACAAAAATGATGGTACCCTTAACTTAATATTTTGTTGCACAACCTTTTGAGGCAATCACTGCAATCAAATGATTTCTGTAACTGTCAATGAGACTTCTGCACCTCTCAGCAGGTATTTTGGTCCACTCTTCATGAGCAAACTGCTCCAGTTGCCTCAGGTTTGAAGGGTGCCTTCTCCAGACGGCATGTTTCAGCTCCTTCCACAAATGTTCAGTAGGATTTAGATCAGGGCTCATAGAAGGCCACTTTAGAATAGTCCATTGTTTCGCTCTTAGCCATTCTTGGGTGTTTTTAGCTGTGTGTTTTGGGTCATTATCCTGTTGCAAGACCCATGACCTGCGACTGAGACCAAGCTGTCTGACACTGGGCAGCACATTTCTCTCTAGAATACCTTGATAGTCTTGAGATTTCATTGTACCCTGCACAGATTCAAGACACCCTGGGCCAGATGCAGCAAAGCAGCCCCAGAACATAACAGAACCTCCTCCATGTTTCACAGTAGAGACAATGTTCTTTTCTTGGTATGCTTCATTTTTGCATCTGTGAACATAGAGCTGATGTGCCTTGCCAAAAAGTTGCAGTTTTGTCTCGTCTGTCCATAGGACATTCTTCCAGAAGCTTTGTGGCTTGTCAACTTGCAGTTTAGCAAATTCCAGTCTGGCTTTTTTATGATTTGTTTTCAACAGTGGTGTCCTCCTTGGTCATCTCCCATGAAGTCGACTTTGGCTCAAACAACGACGGATGGTGTGATCTGACACTGATGTACCTTGACCTTGGAGTTCACCTTGAATGTGTTTAGAGGTCGTTCTGGGCTCTTTTGTTACCATTCGTATTATCCGTCTCTTCCATTTTTACCTCCGCCAGGCCGAAGGCCAGGAGGTTATGTTTTTGCCAGCGTTTGTCTGTCTGTCTGTCTGTCTGTCTGTCTGTCTGTCTGTTTGTTTGTTTGTCTGTCTGTTGGTTAGCAAGATAACTCAAAAAGTTTTGGATGGATTTCGATGAAACTTTCAGGCGTTGTTGGAAATGGTACAAGAAAGAACTGATTAAATTTTGGGGATGATCCGGATCACCGTCTGGATACAGGAATTTTTTAAATGATTCTTTAACATTGTGAGATATGGCCATTTTCAACATGTGTGCAGGGGCAATAGAGGGCGCTGGTCGTCGTGTCTGACGAACACAAACTCCGCGTTCTTCAAAGTTTTAGGCACAAAAGCACGCAGAAAACAGTGGTGGGCAGGGCCCGCCAGCGTGCCTGTGTTTGTGCAACGCTGCAAAAGCTGAGACGGGCAGCTGTCCGGCGCAGGATTATTTGGCAGAAATTCCCCGGCCAGCCATAGGGGCTGCGCAAAAACCAGTTCTCTGCCGGGGAAGCTTCCAAATCCTCTTTTTTTTTCCACGGAGCGCAAACCCAATAAAACCCACGGCAACCTGTCTACCCAATTTGTATCCGTCAGTGAAGCCCTCAGTGCTGCTTTCAGTGATCTATGAAAACGCTCGCAGCCTGGGACTTTGCACATGAAGGAGATGGACACAACACCAACACTTCAGTTTATTACCTCCGCCAAGGAGGTAATGCTTTTACTACTGAACCACTAATCCTATCATTGTGAATCCAATTGCTAGTCATATGTTTTCATGGTCAAGGAATCTGAAAACGTACACACAAACACTGTATGGGGGGCAACTGTGGCGCTTGGCGGAGGTCTGCGCTCTCCGAGTGCTTTTCTAGTTCATCAAGTTTCCTCCTGCGGCCACATCCAGGGAGGTTGGCTACAGTCCCGTGGATCTTAAATTTCTGAATAATATGTGCAACTGTAGTCACAGGAACATCAAGCTGCTTGGAGATGGTCTTATAGCCTTTACCTTTAACATGCTTATCTATAATTTTCTTTCTAATCTCCTGAAACAACTCTCTCCTTTGCTTCCTCTGGCCCATGTTTAGTGTGGCACACACCATGTCACCAAACAGCACAGTGACTACTTGTCACCCTTTAAATAGGCCGACTGACTGATTACAAGTTTGTAGACACCTGTGATGTTAATTAGAGGACACATCTTGGTTGTACATGTCCCTATGGTCACATTATTTTCAATCTTTTCTAGGGGTACCATCATTTTTGTCCAGGCCTGTTTCATGAGTTTGTTTTTTAAAATAATTCTGTTGAACCACAATTCAAAAGCATTGTCTGATTTTCATTGGTTAATTTTCATAGAATTTTTATTTATTACCACTTTTGTCAGATTCAAGTTATTTCTGTGACCATTGTGGGTTTTTCTTTCATTAACAGAGGGGTACCAACAATTTTGTCCACGTCTGTACATATGTACACATTAATATATATACACAGCATGGAGCATTGTAGCTAGATGGAATAAACAGCATAACAGTCTGTTCAGTTACCCCACATTGTATGAATATGCACCCATACAGCATATTTTGTATTTGAATCAGCCTAGTTGTCACCCTCCGTAGCGACTGATACTGTCCTAGTTGTATAATGGAGGGGACCATTATTGTGCAAGTTTGTTGTCTTTTGCATTCAGTATTTATTAGGTCGTAATGTTTTTTACGAGGTGGGCAAGGAGCAATCGCTCCAGGGCCTTCATCAGGTAAGAAGTGAAGGCCACTGGTCTGTAGCTGTTCAAGTCTCTGGGGTGGGAAGTCTTTGGTACGGGTACCACACAAGATGTTTTCCACAGCTGTGGTACCCTCCCCAGTTTCAGGCTCAGGTTGAAGATGTACTCCACAATCCCACACAGCTGGTCTGCGCAGGATTTGAGGAGCTTCGCACTGATGCAGTCCAGACCCGAGGCCTTCCTTGTCTTGATCTTCCTCAGCTCCGCCCTCACCTGGGTCTTAGTGAGGGTCAGGTTGGGGCTAGGGGGCTGTGTGCTGGGAGTGGGGAGGTGTTGGTGGGGGGGCGGGGTGTGGACAGCAGGTCTCGTGACTTTAGAGGCAGCAGTGGTTGTTGTGCAGTCGGGGGGGAGGGCGATTGGTCAGACCTATTTAAAAACAGGTTCAGATTGTTCGCCCACTCCCTGCCCCCCCGTGGCCTGAGGGGAGGTATTCTGGAGCCCAGAAATGGTTTTAAGGTTTCTCCAGACCGCGCCGATGTCGCTCTGTTGCAACTTGTCCTCCATCTTCTTCCTGAAGCTGTCCTTGCCTTCTCTGATCTTCCTCCTCAGCTCCCTCTGTATAGACTTCAGCATCTCCCTGTTCCCCGACCTGAAGATCCTCTTCTTCTCTCTCAGAAGTGTTTTTATCTCAGGGTTGATCCAGGGTTTGTTGTTCGAGCAACATCGTATGGTCTTGGTGGGTACGGTGTTGTCCACACAGAAGCCGATGTAGTCCGTGATGGTGTGAGGGAGGCTGTCGATGTCCTCACCATGTGGATCACAGAGCTGCTCCCAGGCAGTGATTTCAAAACAGTCCTTTAGCACATCCATTGCCTCCTCAGACCATAACTTCACCGTGCGCATGACCGGAGGTTGTCTGTGTACTAAGGGTTTGTACAACGGCAGAAGATGAACCAAGTTGTGATCCAATCTCCCGAGTGGGGAGAGTGGTGACGAGGTGTACGCCTCCTTAGTATTTGCATAAAATAAGTCCATTGTTTTATTGTCTCTAGTGTGGCATGTGACATACTGGGTGAGCGTGGGTAGAATAGGGGACAGTGAAATATGGTTGAAATCACCTGAGATGAGGAAAAGAGCATCTGGGTGTTCTGTCTGCAGCCTGCCAGTTACTGAGTGGATAACGTCACGTGCTGTCCCAGCGTTCGCCGTCGGATTTGCATAAATAACAATGCAGATCACGTGTGAGTATTCTCTCGGGAGATATGTAGGCCGCATGCTAACAGCTAGCAACTCAATGTCTTTGCTACAGTGCTGTTCCTTAACCGTGATATGTCCCGGTCTGCACCAGTTGTTATTGACATACATTATCACTCCTCCGCTCCTTGTCTTCCCACTGTCTGGTGTCCGGTCTGCCCGTATTGCGTGGAAACCCTCCAGTTCGATGTTAGCATCTGTTGCTAGTTCTGTTAGCCACGTCTCGGTATACAACATCAAACTACTCTCTCTGAAGACGCTCTCGTAGTGGGAGATAGCTGCTAGCTCATCAGTCTTACTGAGTAGCGTTCGAACATTACCCATAATAACGGATGGGAGGACGGGTCTGTACCTTATATTCTTCGCCCGCCGTCTTACTCCAGCTCGACATCCACGCTGTTTCCCTCTTATTTCTTCCAGTATGTCGAGTTTGTGTGTTAGCATCGTGGGCCGGTTAAGTGCTAACAGCTGGTCTCTATTGTACTGCCTCCTGCAAAAAACAGTGGCTCTGTCCGCTGGCTCAGGAGACATTTGGGCGATCTACGTGTTTGGATGGAATAAAGGTGACGCTGGATCAGAAAGATTGGCAAGAGAGCCAGATAGTAAATAGAAATAGGCAGAAATTGATCCGCTGTTGCAAAAAGGCAGCCTACTCGTGTGGCACCGGAAGTGATCCAGGGTTTGTTGTTTGAGCAACACTGTATGGTCTTGGTGGGTATGGTGTTGTTCACACAGAAGTTGATGTAGTCCATGATGGTGTGAGTGAGGCTGTCGATGTCCTCACCATGTTGATCGCAGAGCTGCTCCCAGGCAGTAGTTCCAAGACAGTCCTTTAGTGCGTCCATTGCCTCCTCAGACTATACCTTCACCGTGCGTGTAACCGGAGGTTGTCTGTGTACTAGTGGTTTGTACACCGGCAGGAGGTGAACCAAGTTGTGATCCGATCTCCCGAGTGGGGGGAGTGGCGATGAGGTGTACGCCTCCTTAGTATTTGCATAGAATAAGTCCAGTGTTTTATTGTCTCTGGCGTGGCATGTGACATACTGGGTGAATGTGGGCAGAATGGAGGACAGTGAAATATGGTTAAAATCACCTGAGATGAGGAGGAGAGCATCTGGGTGTTCTGTCAGAAGCCTGCAAGTGACTGAGTGGATGATGTCACGTGCTGCCCCAGCGTTCGCCATCGGATTTGCATAAATAACAATGCAGATCATGTGTGAGTATTCCCTAGGGAGGTATACAGGCCGCATGCTAACAGCTAGCAACTCAATGTCTTTGCTGCAGTGTTGCTCTTTAACCGTGATGTGCCCAGGTTTACACCAGCTGTTATTCACATGCATTACCACCTCTCCGCCCCTTGCCTTCCCACTGTCTGGTGTCCGGTCTGCCTGTATTGCGTGGAAACCCTCCAGTTCGATGTTTGCATCTGTTGCTAGTTCTGTTAACCACATCTCAGTAAACAACATCATGCTAATCTCTCTGAAGGCGCTCTCGTAGTGGGAGATAGCCACTAGCTTGTCTGTCTTATTGAGTAGTGATCGTACATTCCCCATGATAATTGATGGAAGGACGGGTCTGTACCTTGTATTCCTCCCTTGCTGTCTTACTCCAGCTTGACATCCACGCTGTTTCCGTCTGATTTCTCCTGGCATGTCGAGTTTTTGCGTTAGCACCATGGGGCAGTTAAATGCCAACAGCTGGTCCCTGTTGTACCGTTTCCTGCTATAAACAATGGCTCTGTCCACCGGCTTGGGAGACATTTGGAGCGATCTGTGTGTCCGTGATGGATAAGGTGTTGCCGGATCAGAAAATTTGACCAGAGAAGACAGATAGTAAATAAGAAATAGGAAGAAAAACTCAGAATTGAGCTGCTGTTGCAAAAAGGCAGCCAACTCGTGTGGCGCCGGAAGTTTAGGATAAAGTCTAATACAGTCTCAGTTTCAATCTTCTGGGGACCTCTGGACAACCTCTTTGCATCCTTCACCAGTCTGCTACTCTTTTTCAGATTTTCCACCAGCTCTGCCATGCTGATGCTTAGAGGCACCCCAGATATCACTCCCCTACTCCTGCTGCACCTCTGTTCTCCAACTCTCACAGAACTTATGACTTTAGCATTTCCAACCACCTTTAACTCTCTTGCCTTTCTAACCTGAGACTCAGAGCTACATCTAACCAACAAATTGCCATCGATAAGCACCCGGGCATATTTAACGTCACCAATCTTATCTCGAATGAGCTTTGTGAGTTTCAAAGGATCCATCTGTTTTACCCCACCTTCCTCAAACCGCACAACAACATTGAGGGAGACATCCTTTGACTTCTTTCTCATATCTGCTCCCTCACTCTCTGTCCCTCTAGAACTACTCCCCTGCTTTTTCCTTTTCCTCTCACTAGCCCTCCGTTTCCCCACCTCCTGCCACTCACTCCCATCCGTGTCACCAACTTCTCTCTCACTATAGTTCATACTGTCATACTCCTTCCTTTCCTCCATGACACCCTAGTCAATGGAAAGCAGAGTATAATCGCTGTCTTACCAGGCCTATACAGGCCGTCGGCTGACTCTATCTCTCCACTCAACCAAGACTCACTTAAGTCAAACAATACCCATTCTGAACTCCAAATTCAAAGTCAATAAACCCGAACAAACAAGTCAATTCTATCAGTAACGCAGTGTGCACCAGGCAGCAGCCGATCAAACTTCCTGCAGTCACCAGATCCTCCTCACGAATTGCCTTTGATGCAGTGGAGAGTTCTTCTTCTTCTTCTTCCTTTTGATTTGATTGGCGGTTGGCAACCAGCTTACAGGTGCATTACCGCCACTGACTTGATTATCATCACTCTACATCTTTGTATAAGGAGTTCTGAACAACTCATGTGGAAACACACAGACAGACATACATACATATGTAGTGTGTGGCGGTAATGCACCTGTAAGCTGGTTGCCAACCGCCAATCAAATCTAAAAGAAGAAGAAGAACTCCTTATGTGTGAAAAAATTATCCGTCCTTGGACTGTGTCTGAGGTGCGGTCTGCCGCAATGTCATAGGGAGTCCTATGATCTTTCACACACTGGCCCTTAAATACGCTGGTGAATTAGGAAGCAGCAGGTGTGTAATCACGCAGGTGCGCTGATGAGCTCCGGAGCCGGGAAAACAGAAGCGGGGGGGGGGGGGGGCACGCACGAAGGGCACATACAGTAAAAGCCTTCCTTTTGTCCTACCGATTAACATATATGACACAGCTTATACTGCTTATGAAGGATAGAGATGAGGATGTAACAGTTTTTCGTCAGTGCTTAAAATTTCTTCAGATTTTGCATCAGCAAAATTGCAAGCATATACACTTGTAAATGATGCCAGTTCTTGGTAAAGATGCTTTGAAATGGGGTTTTGTAAGAAAGAAAATCCAAATCAAATGTTCTGCCACTGGAGCTCCATCCTTGAGGCAAAGCTTACACAGCATGTTCTGGCAAGCATCAATGGAGTTATTTTGATGTGAGAAAGGCATCACACCAGAGAGGTTTAAATATCATCATCACTCTATATATAATTCAAGAAATCTCTTCTTCTTTTAGATTTGATTGGCAGTTGGCAACCAGCTTACAGGTGCATTACCGCCACCTACCAGATGTGTTCTTGACAACATTATCATCAAGTTGACTCCTGTCTATATCACTCTCTATTCACTCTATCTCAAGAAATCTCTGTCTGTGTCTGTCTGTGTGTCTTCTTCTTTTAGATTGGCGGTTGGCAAACAGCTTACAGGTGCATTACCACCACCTACCAGATGTGTTCTTGACATCTTATCTCTGTGCTGGTGATCTGTCTGTGTGACACGACCATAGGGCTCGCTAAAAGATCATGGAATCGCCTATGATGTTCCTATGATCACTACATGATGTCTATATGACGTCATATAGACACCAGAAGAGTGATTCAAGAAAATCTGTGTGTGTGTCTGTGTGTGATCAAAGGCAGGCATCACTCACGATCATACGACACCAGAGATCAAAGGCAGGCATCACTCACGCTCACGATCATAGGACATCAAAGATCAAACGCAGGCATCAATCACGATCACAGGACGTGTCTGTGTGTGATCAAATATATATATACTGTATATATATATATATATTAGCACAGTGGCAGCGCAGTACGGTCATGGGATCGATTCCACCCCTGACCATTGTGGGTTCAATCCCACCCCCTGACCATCAGTGACCCTTCTGTGTGGAAGTTGCATGATCTCCCCGCGTCTGCATGGGTTTACCCCGGGTACTCCGGTTTTCTCTCGCAAGCCAAAAACATGCAAGTTAGGTTAATTGGAGACTCTAAAGTGGCCCTAGGTGTGAATGTGTGTGTGAATGGTGAAGGGATGGCGCCGTACCGTGGCTGTTTCATCCATCTAGTGGATGCCCTGTGTGAATGGTGAAGGGATGGCGCCGTACCGTGGCTGTTTCATCCATCTAGTGGATGCCCTGAATTTCCCTCTGGGGATCAATAAAGTATAACACACACACACACACACACACACACACACACACACACACACACACACACACACACACTCATACACACACAATCTCACAAAAGACTCACACACACCCCTCACATTTTTGTAAATATTTTATTATATTTTTTTCATGGGACAACACTAAAGATATGACACTTTCATACAACGTAAAGTAGTCGGTGTACAGCTTGTATAACAGTGTAAATTTGCTGTCCCCTCAAAATAACTCAATACACAGCCATTAATGTCTAAACCGCTGGCAACAAAAGTGAGTACACCCCTAAGTGAAAATATCCAAATTGTGCCCTAAGTGTCAAAATTTTTGTGTGGCCACCATTGTTTTCCAGCACTGCCTTAACTCTCTTGGGCTTGGAGTTCACTAGAGCTTCACAGGTTGCCACTGGAATCCTCTTCCACTCCCCCATGATGACATCACAGAGCTGGTGGATGTTAGAGACCCTGCACTCCTCTACCTTCCATTTGAGGATACCCCACAGATGCTGAATAGGGTTTAGGTCTCGAGACATGCTTGGCCAGTTCATCACCTTTACCCTCAGTTTCTTTAGCAAGGCAGTGGTCATCTTAGAGGTGTGTTTGGGGTCATTATTACGTTGGAATACTGCTTTGCGGCCCAGTTTCCAAAGGGAAGGGATCATGCTCTGCTTTAGTATGTCACAGTACATGATGGCATTTATGGTTCCCTCAATGAACTGTAGCTCCCCAGTGCCGGCAGCACTCATGCAGCCCCAAATCATGACACTCCCACCACCATGCTTGACTGTAGGCAAGACACACTTGTCTTTGTACTACTCACCTGGTTGCTGCCACACACGCTTGACACCATCTGAACCAAATAAGTTTATGTTGGTCTCATCAGACCATAGGACATGGTTCCAGTAATCCATGTCCTTAGTCTGCAAGTCTTCAGCAAACTATTTGCAGGCTTTCTTGTGCATCATCTTTAAAAGGGGCTTCCTTCTGGGACGACAGCCATGCAGACCAATTTGATGCAGCGGGCGGTGTAAGGTCTGAGCAATGACAGGCTGACCCCCCACCCCTTCAACCTCTGCAGCAATGCTGGAAGCACTCATACCTCTATTTTCAAAAGACAACCTCTGGATATGACACTGAGCACGTGCACTCAACTTCTTTGGTCGACCATGTCGAGGCCTGTTCTGAGTGGAACCTGTCCTGTCCTGACCGCTGTATGGTCTTGGCCACCATGCTGCAGCTCAGTTTCACGGTGTTGGCAATCTTCTTACAGCCTAGGCCATCTTTATGTAGAGCAACAATTCGTTTTTTCAGATCCTCAAAGAGTTCTTTGTCATAAGGTGGCATGTCGAATTTTCAGCAACCAGTAAAAGAGAGTGTGAGAGCGATAACACCAAATTTAACACACCTGCTCCCCATTCACACCTGAGACCTTGTAACACGCACACACACACATACACACACACACAGGGTGGGGGGGCTTAAAGGTTCATAGGCTGAAAAGTTCATAGTGGTCAAATTTGACCAAATGTGGTTTATTTTTCAACTGCAGGGATCCAAGCGCTGCAACGACGTATTGAAGAAGTGTGTGGACCGAAGGGGAGGCTATGTTCAAAAATAAACATTTGGTCAAATTTGACCACTATAAACTTTTTAGCCCTCCCTCATATACATACACAGTATACTCACAAAAAGTTAGGGATATTTGGCTTTCGGGTGAAATTTCAGGATACACCTAAAATGCACTATGACCTTTACAGGTGAACTTAATTTGACCTTCTCTAACTTTTTCAATGCACATGTCCTACTGTTCAGTGTTTCAGTACTTTTTGCATAACTTGCTGTTCTCTAACGAGGTGCTTAATGGCAAAATCCACAACAGGTGTTTGATCCATGAATCGCCTAATATATTTTCTGATTCACTTAGAATTGCTATTTAAACAGTCCTCTTCATCATACTGTTCACATTTTGACATCATGAGACCAAGACAACACCTAACAATTGATCAACCGTATGTTGCCATTGTGAGGCTTCAAACAGGATGTTCTCAGAGGAAAGTTGGGCTGCACGGTGGCGCAGTGGTTAGCACTGCGGCAGCACAGTTTACCCTTGGCCGGGGGATTGTGGGGATCGTGGGATCGTGGGTTCGATCCCAGCCCCCGACCAACAGTGATCTGTGTGGAGTTTGCATGTTCTCCCCGTGTTGCGTGGGTTTACTCCGGGATTTCTCCGGTTTCCTCCCACATGCCAAAAACATGCATGTTAGGTTAATTGGCTGTTCTAAATTGTCCCTAGATATCTGTTTCCTATAGGCCCTTAGAATAGAGGATTAGTATTAATGAAAGCGCTTTGAGTGGTCTTTGTGACTAGAAAAGCGCTATATAAGTGCAGGTTAGTTAGTTAGTTAGTTAGAAAGTGGCCACTGAGCTTAGAGTGCCACAGAGTGTCATTGCCAGGTTGCAACAGAGATACAGAGAGATGAAAGAGCCACAGAAAGGCACAGAGGTGGACGTCCTTTGGCTACATCCCATGCTGATGACCACTTCGTTATGAACAGTGTCCTGCAGACTGGATGATGAATGCCACTCAACTTCAGGCACATTTAAGGGAGTTGAGAAGCACCCAAGTGTCTTGTCAGACCATTCAAAACCCTTTACATCAGCGTGATCTGGGTACTAGACGACCTGCAAGAGTACCCGACCACACCACCAGCCACAGGCATTATCGTCTTGCAGGGAACATTTACACTGGACAAGAGACCAGTGGGCCACAGTGTTGTTCTTGATGAAAGTCAATTCCCATTGAGCAAAAATGATGGCCGCCAACGATGTTGGAGACATCAAGGAGAATGCTATGCATCAGCCATGGTTGTCACCAGATGAGCCTTTGGTGGTGGTGGTGTTACAATCTGGGCAGGTGTGTTTAGTCACTACAGAACTGCCCTATACCTTGTGAATGGTACAGTGACAAGCCAATACTACCTGAATAACATCATTAATCCAGTCATTGTGCCCCTGCATAAACAGCACAGGCCTAATTTCATCTTCATAGACAACAATGCTCTAGCTCATCGAGGTCGCATCATTAGAGAATGGCTGCTGGAGGCTAGGGTACCTCAAATGGAGTGGCCTGCACTTTCTCCAGGCTTGAATCCCACAGAAAACCTATGGGATCAGCTGAGTTGCCGTGTAGAGGCTCGTAACCCTACACCACACAACCTCAATGACCTGAGGGCCCCCTTCAAGAAGAGTGGAATGCCATGCCTCAGCAGACAATAAGTCGACTTGTGAACAGCATGAAACATTGTTGTCAAGCTGTAATTGATGCTCACTGGCACATGGCAAGTTATTGAGACAATGACATTTTTTGATGTGGTATACCCACCACTGTTGTTGGCCTTTGTTTCAATAAATTGTTGGAGATAAGGAAATCGCCATTGCATGTTTCTACTTAAATGCCCTGCTTTCATGATATAATATCACTGTAGCATGACCTTTTTACATTTTCCATAAATTTCACCCAAAAGCCAAATATTCTTAACTTTTGTGAGTAATGTATGGGCACTTTTCCACTAGCCCACCTCACCTCGCCACGTCTCGATTCACTTCAACACGGTTCGGCTCGGTTGTGTCTCCATTATAGCCGAGTTAAGCTGGGGTGGGCGAGATTTTTTTTTTACAACAAGGCGGCGCCACACTCCCGTGACGTAAAACACGCGACCCAAGCAAAACATAACACATGCATCATGGTAGCTGTACAAGGCGACTCCTCAGTCTGTGGCTTTTTTCACAGTAAATGCCAAAAAGGACCGCCAGACACGGGTACAGGCAGCGAGATGAAACACTCTGGAATAGTTCTGCAGCTTCTGGCAGAGCCGAAGACGTGAGGATACAAACTAGGTCATACAGTGGGGAAAAAAAGTATTTAGTCAGCCACCAATTGTGCAAGTTCTCCCACTTAAAAGATGAGCGAGGTCTCCAATTTTCATCATAGGTATACCTCAACTATGAGAGACAAAATGAGAAAAAAAAAATCCAGAAAATCACATTGAAGGATTTTTAATGAATTAATTGGTAAATTCCTCAGTAAAATAAATATTTGGTCACCTACAAACAAGCAAGATTTCTGGCTCTCACAGACCTGTAACTTCTTCTTTAAGAGGCTCCTCTGTCCTCCACTCGTTACCTGTATTAATGGCACCTGTTTGAACTCTTTATCAGTATAAAAGACACCTGTCCACAACCTCAAACAGTCAGACTCCAAACTCCACTATGGCCAAGACCAAAGCGCTGTCAAAGGACACCAGAAACAAAATTGTAGACCTGCACCAGGGTGGGAAGACTGAATCTGCAATAGGTAAGCAGCTTGGTGTGAAGAAATCAACTGTGGGAGCAATTATTAGAAAATGGAAGACATACAAGACCACTGATAATCTCCCTCGATCTGGGGCTCCATGCAAGATCTCACCCCGTGGAGTCAAAATGATCACGAGAACGGTGGGCAAAAATCCCAGAACCACACGGGGGGACCTAGTGAATGACTTGCAGAGAGCTGGGACCAAAGTAACAAAGGCTACCATCAGTAACACACTACGCCGCCAGGGACTCGAATCCTGCAGTGCCAGACGTGTCCCCCTGTTTAAGCCAGTACATGTCCAGGCCCGTCTGAAGTTTGCTAGAGAGCATTTGGATGATCCAGAAGAGGATTGGGAGAATGCCATATGATCAGATGAAACCAAAATAGAACTTTATTGTAAAAACTCAACTTGTCGTGTTTGGAGGAGAAAGAACACCATACCTACTGTGAAGCATGGGGGTGGAAACATCATGCTTTGGGGCTGTTTTTCTGCAAAGGGACCAGGACGACTGATCCGTGTAAAGGAAAGAATGAATGGGGCCATGTATCGTGAGATTTTGAGTGAAAACCTCCTTCCATCAGCAAGGGCACTGAAGATGAAACATGGCTGGGTCTTTCAGCATGACAATGATCCCAAACACACCGCCCGGGCAACGGAGTGGCTTCGTAAGAAGCATTTCAAGGTCCTGGAGTGGCCTAGCCAGTCTCCAGATCTCAACCCCATAGAAAATCTTTGGAGGGAGTTGAAATTCCGTGTTGCCCAGCAACAGCCCCAAAACATCACTGCTTTAGAGGAGATCTGCATGGAGGAATGGGCCAAAATACCAGCAACAGTGTGTGAAAACCTTGTGAAGACTTACAGAAAACCTTTGACCTCTGTCATTGCCAACAAAGGGTATATAACAAAGTATTGAGTTGAACTTTTGTTATTGACCAAATACTTATTTTACCGAGGAATTTACCAATTAATTAATTAAAAATCCTTCAATGTGATTTTCTGGATTTTTTTCCCTCATTTTGTCTCTCATAGTTGAGGTATACCTATGATGAAAATTGGAGACCTCTCTCATCTTTTAAGTGGGAGAACTTGCACAATTGGTGGCTGACTAAATACTTTTTTGCCCCACTGTATATGACGGTAAGCTAATGTTGCTAATGCTAGTTTGCTATAAGTACGTCGTACTACACTGTAATGTCTGCAACTTATCGCTGTTAGGTACTAAAATATGTACGCTGTGTGTGTGTGTTTCAAATGGCTCTGTTGTGGGGAAATTACCGCTTCAAACGGTCGGTCTGGGCGTTCAACACAGCCTGTCACTGATGTCAACAGCCTGTCACTGATGTCAACACAGCTTCACAAACGATCAGTGGTTGTAGAGCTTAAGAATGTCTGTAGAAACGTTTATTTCCTGTGCCAAAAACTGCTCTGATCTGCGTGAAAATCATGGAGAGACTGTTGAGACATCATGGATGTACCTGCTGCAGCAGCACTGAGTCTGAGGTGGTGTCATAGCAAAAAATGATCAGCTGACACAACTTGATCGCCATGTTAATAACTATATTAGCCACAAAATATATATTCAAAAAGTAAACAGTACTGAGTTACGTATAATAAGATATATTTGACAGTTATGATGCATTTTAGGCCAAAACAAACTTGATCTAGGATTAAAAGCAATTAAAATAATGCAGTCACAAGGTTACATGGAAAATACTTGATTTACTAGATACATGTACTGTAGAAATATATATTCTCTGCATCAACAATGTACTATACATGCATTCATGTAGTATTGCACTGGGAATTGCACTGACAATAAACCTCTGAAGTTTTTGCAGATGTCTCTTTTTTATATGTGAAGGTTACCACCATGTGGCACAAATTAAATACTAAAAGACTGGAAAAGCTGTCTAAAGAACAATCCAGCAGTTTGAGAAATCACTTTTGGTTTGGTGTAAGTCTGTCAACAGAATTATGAACCATAAAGCAGTTTGTGTTAAAATGTTAAATCCCATTAAACCCTAATCCGGGGGCTTCCAATCATGTGTCATGGGGGGCCAAGACCCTGCAGGTTCTCTCTTCTACCCAGTCTCTTCAGCAGGTGTTCTCACTGATCTGCAGTCAGTGGAAGAAGTTCAGTGGAATCTGCTGTTGAAGACACTGGTTGGAGGTAAAGCCTGCAGGGTCTTGGCCCTCCATGGCACATGATTAGACACCCCCGCCCAAACCCATTATGATGAAGAGCAGATGCTAATATGACCCAGAATTCCTCCATATACTGGTACTGTCACTAAAGTATGCAGGGTCTTCTGCGGTGGCACATCCAACAATACAGTCTTCAGTCAATAAAGTAATTGTTTTGGTTACTTTTTTCTTAAAAATGAGCCATTATTTTCAAGGTCACTGATAAATCCTTTGTACAGTTTACTCTTTTCCCACCGGTGTCTTAACAGACAAAATAGAAAATCATGATGCAAACACATAAGTCACTAAATTGTTTATTACACTCAGCAGCAAATTCCAGATTATTCAGAATGTGCAAAATTCAAACTGTAAAAAAAAAAAGAAAGAAACTGGAATGGGTCACACACGCCAGCCACGCTGCCTCACTGAGAAGCAACTGGATCGGCCCCTCGTACTGGTCCTGGTTCAGCGGATCTTCAGCCTGCATCTCTGTAAATAGTGAGGCAAGGTCCAGTTGGGGTGGACAGTTTCCCTCTTGCCTAGACAAAAGACAAATGGGTGGTGGTTAATTAAAGCAAGTTTAAAACATATTTGGGAAATACACTTGTTGCTAAAAGCCAGTGGTGGAATGTGAATGAATGAATGAATTTTTATTTTGGATTGATTAAAAGTAAAGATTAAAAGAAAATAGAATAATATAACAAAGGGGGAAAATAACAAGGTCAAATTAAACAATAACTTCTCTGATTATAACTTCTCTGACTTAACTGATTATACAGTTCAACATAGGTTATCTGAAATGGGTGATGGCTGAAGCTGCAACTTATATTGTCCACCATATTCCATCCAAGAATTCAAAAGAAAAACAAAACAGGAGGGATTACAATTTGAATGTGACAATAAAGTACTTCGTTGTTGTATTTAACCGCAATTTTCATGTAGCTGCGCTTCAGTAGATTTTACAAGGGCTGGGTTACATTTAAAATCATCTGTTTTTACTGTGGCCTCAGCAATCAGAATGAATTAATACATTCACTTGAATGGAATATAGTACTTTAACTGAAGGTGTGCATCACCGAGTATGGAGTCGCTCAGTCAAAATATGAAGTTTTTATCAATAAAAGTTTGTCTTGTCTGTAAAAGTGTCTCTTCTTGCCCTGGCTTCATGTGTGGGCGGTGTTTTGTACTTGCATTGCTAAAATATAAAAGGAAGCACTACAATGGGTCTCAAATATTTGTAATGTGTCCTGTTACTGCATGAGTTTATTTATGATAGACTATAAACTACACATATAAAGTAAATTATATTGACAACTGAACATCTCACATTCGCCAAAACATACAGTTATGAACATAACTCACAAAGGATCACACAAGTGATCTGACAAAAAAATAAATACATTAACAAGCGGTTTATTTTACAGTTGATGTGCCAGTCATTTTCAATTATTCTGTAATTAATATTCACACAATCAAATAAATCTCAGTTCAGCCCCTTTTATATTCAGTGGAAATTGTGCTACTTTGGTTTTGACACTGTACCTATAAAAGCAAAGGATTTCAGTACGTTCCACAGTGGCGAGGTCCGTTGTGGGGCAGCTGCTTTCCTCTTGCCTAGAAGAACGACAGAAATGGATGGTGGTTAGGTTCAAGCAAGTTCAACACTTATACAGGCACATCTCAAAAATTAGAATACCATGAAAAAATTCAATATTTTTGTCACTCATTTCAGAAAGTGAAACCCATATATACATTCATTACAGGGACAGTGATATATTGAAAGTGTTTATTTTAATATTGATGATTACGGCTACAGCCCATATTAACCAACACCTCAGCGGCCAACATTTATATTTAAAAACTATTTTTTACAGTTAATTTTATGTAATATTCTAATTTTTGGCCAAATTGAATTTGGGGTTTTCAGGGGTTGTAAGCCGTAATCATCAAAATTAAAATAAATAAACGCTTGAAATATATCACTGTCTGTGTAATGAATCTATATAATAAACGGATTTCTCTTTCTGAAATGAGTGACAAAAAATATTGAAGTTTTTCATGACATTCTAATTTTTGGAGATGTACCTGTATTAGGGAAATACACCTGTGAAAGTCAGTGGTGGGATGTGACAAAAATGCTTCGTTTCCCTGACAAGCACTGCAGGATCCACAGAATAGGTGTGTGGGTCTATTCTGACACTTCAGAAAATTATATGAATGACTTTATAAATCACTGGTTTGAAAAAGCACTTTTAATATGTCGAGATTTCGGCTCCTGTGGTCCATTTCACCTGTATCCACAATATAAACACTGAGGGAGGCTAACCCCTGGCATGTGGAAACACATTCTAGCATTAAATTGCACACAATTTAATGCGCAGCACCAAAGTGCAATACGTACACAAACCAGGACTTTAACCAGGATTAACATATTTCATCGTTTTGCTCTCACAAGCGAATACTTAGGAGAAAACAAGCGCGAATCAGCAGAGTTGGCTACTAGCTAGCTAGCTAGCTACTAGCTAAAACTCGTTAGCCAGCACAGGACGGCGCTGTATGGCTCAAAAAAAGTGAGCTTACCACCAACAGGATAAATAAGCGAATAGATGCACATTATTACAAATCACTCACCATCGATGGTTCTCTCATGTTCATCTTCAGCTTGTCCGTAGTCCGGTTCTATGCTGGGCTGCATCTGTATCGGTCCAGGTCGCTCCTCTCACTGTGGATCTGCCACCAAGCAGAGAAAACTCCGCACCTCTTCGTTGGACCACGGTGTAGAGTTCCGCAAAACCTACAATGCTGTCTGTATTAATATCGTATTTACTCCGTGACCGAGTTAGTCCGTGAAATACTGCAAATGGCGGTCGTGTAGATTCATCAGAAGACGGTCGCTTTCGTGACGTTACGACCTGACCAATCAGCAGCGACCAGGCTGTTGACGTCACATCTCGGCACGACTCAGCACGGTTGTACCCTGCCCTCGATCAGGCACGAAAATAGCGACTGTTAAACCGTGCTGGGGCTAGTGGAAAAAGCTACAACGCATGCTGAGCTGTCCCGTGTTGGGCTAAGCGGGGCTAGTGGAAAAGGGCCTTATGTGTATACACATACACTACTCACGATCATGGGATCGATTCCACCCTTGACCATCGTGGGTTCGATCCCACCCCCAGACCATTGGTGACCCTTCTGTGTGGAGTTTGCATGTTCTCCCCGTGTCTGCGTGGGTTTACTCTGGGTACTCCGGTTTCCTCCCACAGGCCAAAGACATGCAGGTGAGGTTAAGTGGCATCAATTGGGGATTCCAAATTGTTCTTAGGTATGGATGTGAGAGTGAATGGTTGTCTGTCTCTTTGTGTTGGCCCTGCGATGGACTGGCGATCTGTCCAGGGTGTACCCTGCCTCTCGCCCAAAGATGCTGGGATAGGCTCCAGCCCCCCCACGACCCGAAAAGGATTAAGCGGTAGAAGATGGATGGATGGATGGATGTGTATATATCATGTTAAATGTTGCCAGAATCCATCTAAAGCATGTGTGTTTGCCTTTCCTTCTTTTTAGTTCCAACATCAATGTTCTCAATCTTCAAACTCAGTGACTGCAGGATATGATAAGGTGAGGGATATACAGTATGTCCAGATTTGTGAAAAGGCCTAAAACCCTGTGAATGAATCATACAGAGTGTCTGAAAAGAAATTCCCCTGTGCAATTCATCGGTTGTCGCCATCCATAAGTATACAGTCAAAGAGTCTGAGAATAGATGCAATTTTCTCTCACCTTCATCATCAAAGTCATCACCGTCTCATAAGTATTCCTTCTTACTGCTTGCTTTAGAAATATTAGAGGATATTTGTGATTTAAGTGGATAGCATACACATATTTAAATGAATTGCGTACAACTGTCATAGTGAAGATAAGAATACATTTTGATTTTGTTAAGAACTGATTTAAGAAGTGCCAGATATGTGAGCTTCACATCATTATGCACTGGTGTGAAAAAGTGTTTGCCCCCTTCCCGATTTCTCTTTTTTTTTGCATGTTTGTCATACAGAAATGTTTCAGATCATCAAATAAATTTAAATATTAGACAAAGATAACACAAGTAAACACAAAATGCAGTTTTTAAATGAAGGTATTTATTATTAAGAGTAAAAAAAAAAAAATCCAAACTTACATGGCCCTGCATGAAAAAATGATTGTCCCACTGTTAAAACATAAATTAACTGTGGTTTATCACATCTTTGGAAAGCCTGGTTCAGTTTCTCTAGCTACACCCAGGCAACACCCAGGCCAGGCCTGGGTTGTAGTTAGAGGCCTGGCCTGAGCTGATTACTGCTACACCCCTTCTTCTTCTTCTTCTTCTTTTAGATTTGATTGGCGGTTGGCAACCAGCCTTAAGGTGCATTACCACCACTGACTTGATTATCATCACTTTATATCTCCGTATAAGGAGTTCTCATAAGGAGTTCCGAACAACTCCCTATGTGTGAAAAAACTGATTCAGCAAGACGCTTCTGGTTCAATCAAGAAATCACTTAAATAGGACCTGCCTGACAAAGTGAAGTAGACTAAAAGCTCCTCAAAAGCTTGGCATCATGCTGTGATCCAAAGAAATTCAGGAACAAATGAGAAAAAGTAATTGAGATCCATCAGTCTGGAAAAGGTTATAAAGCCATTTCTAAAGCTTTGGGACTCCAGCAAACCACAGTGAGAGAGAGCCATTATCCACAAATGGCGAAAACATGGAACAGTGGTGATCCTTCCCAGGAGTGGCCAACTGACCAAAATTACCACCAAGGGCGCAGTGATGACTCATCCAAGAGGTCACAAAAGACCCCACAACAACATCCAAAGAACTGCAGGCCTCACTTGCCTCAGTTAAGGTCAGTATTCATGACTCCGCCATAAGAGACTGGGTAAAAATGGCCTGCATGGCAGAGTTCCAAGACGAAACTCTGCACGGTGGCGCAGTGGTTTAGCACTGTGGCAGCACAGTTTTACCCTCGGCCGGGGGATCACGGGGATCATGAGATCGTGGGTTCGATCCCAGCCCCCGACCAACAGTGAGCTGTGTGGAGTTTGCATGTTCTCCCCGTGTTGCGCGGGTTTACTCCGGGATTTCTCCGGTTTCCTCCCGCACACCAAAAACATGTAGGTTTAGGGCGCTCGCACACACAGCGACCAGCAGCCGGTGGCTTGTCACCAGACTGCAAACCAAGTCTACCTACGGGTACAAATAAGTAACAAAAAAAACACACAAAAAAAAAAACACTGCTGAGCAAAAAAGAACATAAGGGCTTGTCTCAGTTTTGCCAGAAAACATCTTGATGATCCCCAAGACTTTTGGGAAAATACTCTGTGGACTGATGAGACAAAAGTTGAACTTTTTGGAAGGTGTGTGTCCCATTAGATCCGGCGTAAAAGTAACAGCATTTCAGAAAAGGAGCATCATACCAACAGTAAAATATGGTGGTGGTAGTGTGATGGTCTGGGGCTGTTTTGCTGCTTCAGGACCTGGAAGACTTGCTGTGGTGAACAGAACCATGAATTCTGCTGTCTACCAAAAAAATCCTGAAGGAGAATGTCCGGCCATCTGTTCGTGACCTCAAGCTGAAGCACACTTGGGTTCTGCAGCAGGACAATGATACAGAACACACCACCAAGTCCACCTCTGAATGGTATAAGAAAAACAAAATGAAAACTTTGGAGTCGCCTAGTCAAAGTCCTGACCTGAATCCAACTGAGACGCTGTGGCATGACCTTAATAAGGTGGTTCATGCTCAAAAACCCTCCAATGTGGCTGAATTACAACAATTCTGCAAAGATGAGTTGGCCAAAATTTCTCCACAGTGCTGCAAAAGACTCATTGCCAGTTATCGCAAACACTTGATTGCAGTTGTTGCTGCTAAGGGTGGCCCAACCAGTTATTAGGTTTAGGGGGCAATCACTTTTTCACACAGGGCCATGTAGGTTTGGCTCTGTTTCCCCCTTAATAATAAACACCTTCATTTAAAAACTGCATTTTGCGTCTACTTGTGTTATCTTTGTCTAATATTTCAATTTGTTTGATGATCTGAAACATTTAAATGTGACAAACATACAAAAAAAAAAGAGAAATCAGGAAGGGGCAAACACTCTTCTACACCACTGTATCTGCATAGTTATGTACATCAAATCAAATCAAACTTTATTGTCATATTGCTGTACATACAACTGTAGTGCAGACAAGATGAAATTGTGTTTCTCTCGGCATCCATATAAATAGAAGCAGCATGATTTAAGACACACTCCCACATAGCTTCACCCCCCCCCCCATCCATTCACACACCCCTGAGACATACTTGGGAAAAAACTAACTATAATATACAAATAATATACAAAATGTCCATAGGTGCAATAGTGTGTATGAGAGATTCCGGGTCAACTGTTCAGCATCCTGACAGCTTGTGGAAGGAAGCTGTTGATCAGTCTGGTGGTTCTGCCTCTGATGCTCCGGAATCGTTTACCAGATGGAAGAAGTTCAAAGTGTTTATACAGAGGGTGAGAACGGTCCTTGACAATGTTCAGTGCCCTGCTCCTACAACGGTTCTGAAAAAGTTCTTGGACAGAGGGGAGGGAGACTCCAATTACCCTCTCAGCCCCCTTGACTATCCACTATCCTACATATGGGTCTTTCTATTGAGAACTTTCAAAGAGTTACTAAAACTGTTGACTGAAGCAAGATTTTTACATCTTGTTTTTGATTTAACTAGTGCATATCCATCCATGCCCGTATAAACCAAGTATAAGCAAGTATTTCTGCATGCCCGTAGAAAGCAGATGTAAGCAAGCGTGTCACCACCCTTCTTCCTCTTCTTCTTTTAGATTTGATTGGCGGTTGGCAACCAGCTTACAGGTGCATTGCCGCCACATACTTCACTCTATATCATCAGGAGCTGAAGAAAACACCCATCACTCTATATATCTTGGCCATGGCAATTTATGTACATGTGATTTCTTAGTTCTTCTTCTTTTAGATTTGATTGGCAGTTGGCAACCAGCTTACAGGTGCATTACTGCCACTGACTTGATTATCATCACTCTAAATCTTGTTCTTTTAGATTTGATTGGCAGTTGGCAACCAGCTTACAGGTGCATTACCGCCACTGATTTGATTATCATCACTCTATATCTTTGTGTAAGGAGTTCTGAACAACTCCTTATGTGTGAAAAAAATACACAACATAAAAATAATTTTTTTGTAGGCTGTCTGTGTTTTTTCAACTGATTTAAGACAATTTTATACTACTGAATCCAAAAATGGCATCCGTTTCTCTCGATCAGGTCAGGTTTTTATGTTAAGTTATAAGCAGTTGTACAGCAGTTGTACAGGTGTACTGTAAATTGAATAGTAGACATTGATAAAGGTAAGTACATGTAAATTGGATGTTACATCATCATTGTTCAAAATTCAGAGGATTTCAAGAAATAAAAAAGAATTTTGCACCATATAAAGCAAAAATACCCATACATGTAAACAAAAACATAAAAAAAACATGTGGCCATAGTTCAAAAAGTTGACCTGATTGAGCAAAACCAATGTGATTTTTGGATTCAGCAAATCAAAATTGTCCTAAATCAGCTAAAGAAAAGGAGTTCTTATAGTTCAGTAATGCCTGCCTTTGTCCAATGATGATCAGTAATACCTGCCTTTTGATGATGTCATAGGGAGTCCTATGATCTTTGATGATGCCATAGCGAGTCCCATGATTGTGAGTGATGCCTGCCTTTGATCTTTGAAGATGTCATCGCGAGTCCTGTGATCTTTGATGATGTCATCATATAGACACCATAGACTGATGGCAAAGCGAGTCCTATGATGCCTGCATTTGATCTCTGATGAGGTCATAGCAAGGCCTATGATCGTGAGTGATGCTTGCGTTTGATCTTTGATGATCTTTGATGTCCTATGATCGTGAGTGGGCGTGAGTGATGCCTGCCTTTGATCTTAGATGATGTCATAGTGAGTCCTATGATCATGAGTGATGCCTGCCTTTGATCTTTGATGTCGTATGATCGTGAGTGATACTTGCCTTTCTGGGGACTCCTTTTACAAAGATATAAAGTGATGATAATCAAGTCAGTGGCGATAATACACCTGTAAGCTGGTTGCCAACCGCCAACCAAATCTAGAAGAAGAAGAAGAAGAAGATGCTTGCCTTTGATCGCACACAGACACACACAGATTTTCTTGAATCATTCTATACTATGGTGTCTATATGACATCATATAGACGTCATGTAGAGATCATAGGAACATCATAGGCAATCCTATGATCTTTTAGCAAGTCCTGTGGTCGTGATAGTGTCTATTAAACATCATATAGACGTCACGTAGAGGTCATAGGAACATCATAAGTGATCCTATGATCTTTTAGCGAGTCCTATGGTCGTGACAGACAAACAGACACACAGACAAAGATTTCTTGAATTATATGTAGTGATAGGGTAAGCTGGGCCAGGTTTTTACACCCACTCTGCTGGAGTTTTGTGTGCGAGGTCTTTGTACAGTAATTTTAGACTCAGTGCATGCGCAATACACTATACCGGTGGCCCTCAATAGGCGGCCCGCAAGCCATCTATTTGTGGCCCTTAAGCTGTGATTCCTTGACTACTAGTGCATACCTGTGCATGCCCGTAGAAGCCAAGTATAAGCAAGTATTTCTGCATGCCCGTAGAAAGCAGGTGTAAGCAAAGGTGTAAGCAAGCACATCAGCACTCGTTCAGTGATGCCTTTTTTGATCTTTGATGGTTTGATAGAAAGCAGGTGTAAGCAAAGGTGTAAGCAAGCACATCAGCACTCGTTCAGTGATGCCTTTTTTGATCTTTGATGGTGTCATAGCAAGTCCTATGATTTTTGATGATGTCATAGCAAGTCCTATGATCGTGAGTGATGACTGGCTTTGATCTTTGATGATGTCATAATGAGTCCTATGATCTTTGATGATGACATAGCAAATCCTATGATCGTCAGTGATGCCCGCCTTTGATCTGATGTTCTATGATCGTGAGTGATGCCTACCTTTGATCTTTGATGTCCTATGATCGTGAGTGAGTGTGAGTGATGCCTGTCTTTGATCTTTGATGTCCTATGGTCGTGAGTGAGCGTGAGTGATGTCTGCCTTTGATCTTTGATTTCCTATGATCGTGAGTGATGCCTGCCTTTGATCACACACAGACCATGACGTCATGTAGACATCATAGGCACATCATAGGTGATCCTATGATGTTTTAGCGAATCCTATGGCCGTAACACACAGACAGACACACAGACATACAGTATATAGAGTGATGTGTCTGCATGCACAGAGTCTGATCAGCATCTGCGGTCCAGGGACGGATGTTTTTTTCGCACATGGGGAGTTGTTCAGAACGCCTTATGCAGGGATGTGGAGTAATGATAGTCAAGTCAGTGGCGGTAACGCACCTGTAAGCTGGTTGCCAACTGCCAATCAAATCTAAAAGAAGAAGAAGGTTTGGTCAGCACCTGTAAATGTGGACTGTTATCACCATGCCACCGATGCGCTGACAGCGTGTCAGCGCACAAGCGGCTCCAGCACGAGCTGCACTTTTTTACTTTCACTTTCACAGCGGTTCGCTTATTGCCGGGCTCCTCAAATTAGGCCCATCAGTGTGGCATTGTATTTACAAAATTGACCAAGTGCATTCTGGGAAGGGTAGGCCACGGTAGTTCGCTGAGATTACGTCTACACCTAGCATCACAAAAAAGCAGACATGGGGAAGTACTGCTGTGTTGTAAACTGCAATAGTCCTTCTCACAACCACTGTGGAAAAAAGATTAACAACGGAATAGGCTTTTATCATTTTCCAATGTGGAAGAAAAAAAGCATAGCCGCTCCCATGTTTCGGATATAACAAAGAGGTGACGCATGACCTGGATTGAAGCCATGAGAAGACCCAACAAAACTTTCGACCACATTCCTTTACTGATGGTGTGTTCAAAGCATTTTCATAAAGGTACGTTATGATTTACTGTATATACAGTAACTCTGTTGTTGCTGAGTGGTTAAAACTTGCTTGGTCATAGTGTTTTGCCTACATTAGCAGTGCTAAGCTAAACAAAGCTCCAGTATCAGAGTAGTTAGAAAAACTATATCACTACACATTCCATCTAGCTACAATGCTCTGCACTGTGTGTGTTTATATTTTCATATATTTATTCCATCTAGCTACAATGCTCCGCACTGTGTGTCTATATATTTATGTTTATATGTACATTTGTATACTCGCTGCTCTTGTTTTTTTTTTCTTGCCTTCTGATTGTTGCTCTGAGTGTTGCTATCCCTGTGCTGTTGCAATCCTGGAATTTCCCCATTGTGGGACTAATAAAGGCTTATCTTATCTTATCTTATCTCCGAATGTGTAAGTGGTTGAATTTGTTCTACACATAAGTATTTTCTTCCTGTTTTCTTTGCTTTTACAGGCAGACCAGTTTATGAAATGCTAGTGTGTGATCCTAACTGGGAACCTTCTGTAAACCGGTATCAGGCCACCCCGTACCAAGTCACCCTGTCTCCAAATCACAACGTACCCTAGACATTCTGTACCTGTTTAATTAAATATTTACCAAACCAAAGTGATGTTGTGGTTTATTTTTAATATCAAAATGTGATTACATTACATTTTGATCTTTTGATAAGATAAACATTAACTGATGCGCATGTGTCGGCGTCGGCGTCTGTAGACTATCACAATGCTGTCAAAGCATTATCTTGTCAGTTTTTGTTTGTTGTATTAGCTCCATTTTAAATTTTTATCTCTTTATCTCTTTTACTGATATTAACTTTTTGCTTAGTGTTAGCTTAGTAAATACGAAAGCCCGATCAGGCACACAGGTGAATCATACCCCGGGCAGGGCTGTTCACCAGGTTAGGCTAATCTGTTCTAGCTAGCTAGCTAGCCACTTCTGGCCTGGAAAGCCATGGCTCTATCCCCTACTTGTGTCAGCTGTGTCTTCCTCTCTAAGAAGGTTTCTGAGTTGGAATTGAGACTCTCTAAACTTTATAAGATTCGGGAGACTGAAAACCACCTGGACACTATTATTTTTGGATGGACATCGGCCCCAGCGACGGACTTGCAGCTAGCAGAGATAGCTACTTACCTGGGTGAAATTAGCACATCGCCATCCACTTCCACCCCTGCTCCGGTCACCTCAGCTGTCCAGGACTCCAGCATCAAACACTGGGTTCAGCTCAGAGCTAAACCCAAAGCCCCGGGTGGTTCGTCACAGCCTCAGTGCCCACCCTGGACCTTGGTTGGGCCAAATAGCAAACGTCGGGGATTGACCAGACATGGCCGCGCCTCCTCCCTTCCCCTTTTGCTGGAAAAGAGATTTGACATCCTTTCCCTGGAAGATTTCCCCCACCTGGACGTTGATCATCCTCCCATGGCTGCCCCTACTCCTTCAGCAGTGGCCAAAACCAACAAGGTCCGGATCAAAACTACCTTAGGTGTGTCAAACTATACACCAGCTCCAAAAAGAAGAGAGTGCATCCCCCCATCACCCCCGCACCAGTTCCCCGCCGCCACTGCAGCAACTACAGCAAAATTATCCACCATTTCACAAGCCACCGACAAAGCCCCCCCAGATGACACTCGTAATTGGTGATTCAATAATAAGGAACGTCAGAAGCAGGTACTGTGTTACAAAATTTGTTCCTGGGACTAAAGTGTCAGACATTGAGGCTCTTACCCCTTACCTATTAAATGAATACCCCCAAGCTAAAACTGTTATTGTGCACATTGGATGCAACAACATCCCAGATGAAGCATCTGAGATCTTAAAGAGTGACTTCAGGAGCCTTCTGTCCACCCTTATGAACTGTGGCAGACGTGTGTTTATTTCTGGGCCACTTGCTCCTTTCAGAAGAGGTTGCAATTATTTTAGCAGAACTCTTAGCCTTAATATCTGGTTGTGTTCAACATGTCCTACTTTTAACATTGATTTTAAAGACAATTTCATCCTGTTTTGAAACCGCCCATCATTTATGAGGCCAGAAGGCATCCATCCAAATAGACTCGGTGCACGTGTTCTAAGGGACACTCTATTTTATTCCATTCGGCATTTTTAGTACAGTGACTGAAAGCTGGTATGTTAACTCTCCCCAAAGTACATGGGTCTGCCAACCAGCCCTTTTTTGCTTCCACTTCTCATATTAATCTTATTAATCCAAATAATTCTCACTGTTTAGATCAGTCTTCAATTCATAACCCCATAGAGATTGTGTCTGTCTCCCGTTACCCAAAACATTATAACCCAAGACAAATACAACATAACTTGATAATTACACGCCTCTCTGCAGCTCCTCTTCATCCGCAACCCCTTAACTTAGCTCCTGTCTTCCCCATCAGAGAATAATTGTCTGCTCCCTCCAAAGTTAATAAAAATATAATGTATAAGCATCCCAGAATGATTAAACAAAAAGTTGGTAAAACTCAAACTAAACATCAAGTCTCTGAATTTAATGATTTGGCATCTCTTCCTCCTCATATTTTTAAAAATTAAATGTGGTTTATTAAATATTAGGTCTCTAACTCCAAAGTCTCTGCTAGTCCATGATCTGTTAATTGATCATCAGATTGATTTAATATCCCTTACAGAGACTTGGTTAGGGCAAGAGGATTATTTTGGTTTAACTGAATCAACTCCCTCTGGTTATGTCATGAATCCGGGTTTGTAGGCCAAACCCGATTCTGACTCATTGTTATGCTTTGACCTAGTTTCCTCCTGACAGCTCGGGCATGCCCCCTCCTCCTGTCAAGCTCTGTCAGCTGCACTGTCTGGTGTTCACACACATACTCACACCCACGTGTACACACACATGCACTCGCTCCATTCATTCTCATTTCACACGTTCTTCCACACCTGGTGTTAATCAGTTCGGCCCGTGCATTTGCACACCTGCATTCTCTTTCCTCATTAGCTTCTGGAGTATTTGTTGGGGGCGCCAGAGGGAAGAGATTGTCGGGGCATTTGCCTCCATACGAGGCAGCTAGTTACCCCCGCTTATGGTTTCACTCCCTTCATTACTCTCCAGCCCGTCTCTGCTAACCTGTTTCATCCGTTGATGTTTCGGCTGGCCCTGCTTCTCCACTTCATCCTCCAGACTGCATGTTGCACCCCAGATCAGCCCCAGCCTTGTAAGTCTTTCTTCGCCTTTCCTTCTGAGCATTACAGCCCTGCAGCACTAGGCTGTTTGCCTTTCCTTTTCCGTGCTTTACGTAGCACTGTAGCTTGAGGCTCCATTTTAGACCTGGCTGTTGAGCACTCGGCTGGCACCCTGTAAATTTGGTGGCCAAACCCTATCATTACATCTCTCCGTATATTGTGTGGAAACTGAACTGCACTCTGTGATTACTGGACTTGTGATTTTTGGTGAACGAAAATAAACTTGACACTCTCTACTCCTGCAATTGGGGTTTTATTCTCTCTGTCTCGTGCACCGTGTTATGGCGTACAGAGGCTTATGACAGAATGCCCCGACAAGCAAAAAAAAAAAAAAACCCAGCGGAGTAGAGTTGTGTTTTTTTTCCCCTTCTCCTTTTTTCTTCTCATAAATGGACATGATGATTGGAACGGACGAGGAGTTGGAAGCCTAGGAGTTGCTGGAGGAGGCGATTTTCGTCTTTCATTGGTGTCCCAAGGACCGGGAGTGGGCGTGATTCACCGCAGAGCAGGTCGAGTGGTGCCATCCTAACCTCCGGGCTATCCATAGGGTGGACAACATCCTCTCCGCCATCCTCCCCGCTCCTGACATAGAGCCGGAGGATGCCTCTCCGCGATCGGAGCCGGCCCCTTGTCAGAGGAAGACTTCCTCCCTCCTCAGATCCCCTTCATCTCCCGGGCCAGCATCCACCCAGTCTGCAGACGAGAAGACGGAGATGGAGTTGGAGCGGGACCAGTGCTCGTTGTGTCTTCTGGAGGACGCTCTCTCTTGGACGCAGAAGTCCCGTCCCTCTCCGACAGTTCGTCAGGATCGGGACACCGCGAGGAGGGTGAGGGAGCGAGACAGCCTCTGGGATCATCCGGAGGCGATGGAGATCCTCCGGGACATCTTTGCCACACCATGTGAGGAATCGGCTGAGGATCTCCCAGTGCTCGAGCTCCTTGTGGCCACTTCACCCTTCCTTCCCGAGGATGTGGGGTCTCTCTGCGTGGGTGACCTGCCTCCCACCACGGTGCTCCGCGTCCCGGATTACCTCATCCCTGTGTCACCCAAGAGGAGGAGAGGGAGGAAACCCCGCAGCAAGAAGCATTCTGTCCCGTGAACTGCAGCTTCACCTTCCCGCACCGAACAATGCTCCACCCCATCATGGGAAAAGATGGAGGAACAGAAGCAGGCGCTCCTGGCTGAAACAGATCTCATCTTGGAGGTGAAGTCGTGGCTCCTCCCGAGATGACTGAGATGCTTAAAGAGCTTCCCCCAATGGAGGAGGAGCCTTAACCTGACAAGGAACTCCAGGGGAGTAGAAGGGACGCCTCGGAGGCCGCTGTAAACCTCCAGTGCCAGGAGAACAAGCAAGTTTCTTTTCATTTAAATTCCACAATCAATGATCAATTTTGCCTGCCTCCTGGCGAGGAGACTCGGGGTGTGCAGTCCCCCGAGTTCTCCGCCCCAGCGGCATATAGTACTCTCATGCCTAGTCTTAGTGTTCTATGTGCCCCCACGAGCCCATCGGTCCCGTATCCAGGCTGGCTGTTGTGGGGGGGGGGGGGCAGAGGACTAGGAGGGTCCAGCCTATGAGCCAGCGAAGGAGCCGTTCACGGCCGCCACGCCAAAGGAACCAGAGGCGTGGAGGATGGCACACGAGAGTCCCTCTCCTGCTACCACCATCATGCCCGCTGCGGGGGCCACCGCAGTGGAGTCATTCCTCGGACCTGACCTCCAGCCAATGGGACCCGGGGCATCATTGTTGGAGTCCTGGATGGTGGTAGAGCTTAAGCACAGGGTCGCTGGAGAGGAGGTGCCACCACCTGGGCCGCCCATTGATGACGAGGCGAGTCCAGCTTCCTTGGACGAGGCTGACGGGGACGAGGCACCCGATGGACCCTAGGAACCCACGCACCCAAGATCACCGGAGTCCTGGACGGCGGTGGAGCCAGAGTTTAGGCAAGTGTGCTCCATTATATCGGAGATTTCAATATTAATGTCACACTGCTCAACTCATGGTGAGGTGGACCCGGGGCAGCTCACAGTAGCCCTCGGGACCACTACACCGGGCTCTGCTGCAGCCAGCGACCCTAACCCGGTCTCTTTTTCTTCCTTTGGGCTCGGAGCCTCCGGCCAGGGTCGCCAGGAAGCTGTTGGAGGCAACCGCAGATCGGGGTCCAACTCCGGAGGACGTGAGGAGCATCACCTCCCTCGCTGGGGAGGCCACCATGGGAACAACGAGGCCCCTGATGGGGGTCACCGCAGGTGCAACGGTGCTTCAATCGGAGCCCACCACGGGTGCAGCAGAGCCCCAGCTGGAGTCCATCATGGGTGCAGCCACGTCCTGGACCAGGACCATCGTGGGTGCAGCCACGTCCTGGACCGGGACCATCGCGGGTGCATCCACGTCTCAGACCGGGACCATCGCGGGTGCAGCCACGTCCCAGACCAGGACCATCGTGGGTGCTACAATGCCCCTGCTCCAAGCCTCAAACGGCAGGGGGGCCCCTGTTTCTTGGTTTGACCGCAGATGTTCCCGAGTATGGAGGCTTCTCTGCCCTTTCCTCAGGTACTGGTGGCTCCACCATGTTGGTCGGCCACCTGAATGGCTTGGTCTTTGGGACGGGTGGCCCACCGGCCCGGGCAGGCCGCCGGACGCTATCCCTCGGGCTGCCTGCAGGAATTGGGACTTGGGCTGGCCACCCGATCTGCCACCCCTCACCATGCTGGGGGCCTGGGACTCTGGTCGACCCCCCGAACTTTGGACTTCTGGGGAGGGGGGGTTAGTGCTCCAGGTTGGGGGCCATTAGGAAGGGTTTGTTCTTTATTCTGTGTTTGTTCTAATTGTGTTTTCACGGGTTGTCTCCCTCCTAATCAGTTTTCCTCCACCTCCCACCCTGGGTTAGTGTTTGTTGCCAGGGGGAGGGGTTCCCTTGAGGGGTGCTGTTCCTTTTTTTTTTTTTTTTTTTTTTTGCTGATGGTACTGAGGTGTCTGGTATCCACCCCTCGGAGGGGGGGGGGGGGCTGTCATGAATCCTGAATAAACCTGACACTCTCTACTCCTGCAATTGGGTTTTTATTCTCTCTCTCTCATGCGCTGTGTTATGGTGCATGAGAGAGCAGGTAATTTAAACTATTTTAATAACTAGGTTATTTAAACTATCAAAATCCCAGAAGTTCTGGTCGTGGAGGAGGAGTAGCGGCAATTTACCATTCTAAAGAATACCATTCTAAAGCCATTCCTAAAGAAAAATATGACTACAGCAGATGTCTTTCAGATGATGTTGTTACCAAATTTATGCAGATTGTCTCCTCTATGCCATGTGTCAACACAGTGGAAATAAGCTATGGAGAGCTTGCTCCTTCTGTAATTGATAGCATGGTAGATAGTGTTACAGCTTCTCTGCATAGACTCTAGACTTGGTGGCCCCTTTAAAAAAGAAAAAGTCCAATCAGAGATTTCTAACCCCTTGGTTTAACACAGAAACTCGTAGCTTAAAACAGAAGACTCGTCAATTAGAAAGAAAATGGCGTTCCACTAATTTAGATGAAAACTATTCCGTTTGGAGAAATTCAGTTCAATTCAATTCAACTTTATTTGTATAGCGCTATTTAACAACAACAGTCATCTCATAGCACTTTCAACTGTAGGGGGGACCCTCACAGATGGAGAAAGACCCCAGCAATCAGGCGATCCCCTGTGAGCAAGCACTTGGCGAGGATGGAGAGGAAAAACTCCCTTTTAACAGGAAGAAACCTCCAGCAGAACCAGGCTCAGGGAGGAGCAGTCATCTGCTGCGACTGGCTGGGGGGTGAGGGGACAGAAAAGATGAAAAGAACAGACATCAATCTATGGGAGAGAACAAACAGATGTTAATGACCAGCAAAAAAAAAAAAAAAAAAAATCATTGAGAGTGAAGAAAGGAGTGAGGCCCAGTGCATTATTGGAGGTCCCCCAGCTGACTAAACCTATTAGCAGCATAACTAAGGGAGGGTTCAGAAACACATGATCCCTCCCTAATTGTAGGCTATATCAAAAAGGTAGGTTTTAACCCTATTCTTAAAAACAGAGATCGAGTCTGACTCCCAAATCCAGATTGGCAGCTGGTTCCACAGGAGAGGAGCCTGATAACTGAAGGCTCTGCCTCCCATTGTACTTTTGGAGATTCTAGGTATTACAAGTAATCCTGCATTTTGGGAGCATAGTGCTCTGTTAGGATAATACAGTAGTATCAGATCTTTTAAATAAAAAGGAGCCTGATTGTTTAGAGCTTTGTAAGTAAGAAGAAGGATTTTAAACTTAATTCTAAACTCTATGGGAAGCCAATGAAGGGAGGCCAGAACTGGAGAGATATGATCTCTCTTTCTAGTACCTGTTAAAACTCTTGCTGCAGCATTTTGGATCAGCTGAAGACTTTTTAAAGATGTCTTAGGACAACCTGATAATAAAGAATTACAATAATCTAATCTTGAGCTAACAAAAGCGTGGATCAGTTTCTCAGCATCACTCTGAGTCAAGATGCTCCTAATCTTGGCAACATTATGCAAATGATAGAAGGCAGTCTTAGAAACAAATTTAATATGTGAATTGAAGGCTAGATCTTGATCAAAAATAATTCCAAGGTTCCTCACAGAGCTATTAAGAGAAAGAGTAACCGCCTCCAAACTGAAAGTTTGATTTGGAAAGGTATTTCTAAGGTTTTTTGGACCAACAAGAATGACTTCAGTCTTATCAGAATTTAATAGCAGGAAATTACAAGTCATCCAAGCTTTGATTTCCTTAAGACAGGCTTCCAACTTGGCTAATTGATTACTATCATCTGGCTTCATTGACAGGTATAATTGTGTATCATCTGCATAACAATGAAAATGTATAAAGTGCTTTCTAATAACGTTGCCTAACGGAAGCATATATAAACTAAAAAGAGTAGGGCCTAGCACAGATCCCTGTGGAACTCCATGACTAAGCTTTGAGTTGAAAGAAAACTCATTATTGACATGAACAAACTGGAACCTATCAGATAAATAAGATCTAAACCACTGCAACAAAGTTCCATTAAGTCCAACATAGTGTTCTAATCTATCAAGTAGAATATTATGATTGATAGTATCAAAAGCTGCACTAAGGTCTAAAAGGACAAGTACAGAAACAAGTCCATTATCAGATGCAATGAGGAGGTCGTTAGTGACCTTCGCTAAGGCTGTTTCAGTACTATGATGGATTCTAAACCCAGATTGAAACTCTTCAAGTAAACCATTTCCCTGCAGGTGGTCAAATAATTACGTAGCAACAACTCTTTCTAAGATTTTTGAAATGAAAGGGAGAGTAGAGATTGGTCTATAGTTAGCTAAAACTCCTGGATCTAGCGTTGGCTTTTTGAGTAAGGGTTTAATTACAGCCATTTTAAAAGCCTGCGGTACATGGCCTAAAGTTAATGAAGAATTGATTATTTGAAGAATAAAGCTACCAATAAATGGGAAGAGTTCTTTGGATTGATCGTCACTTCCTTGTGGTAACGTATTGTCACTTCCTGTTTTGCTGTCTGCCTGTGTGGTTTGCTCTCCTTACTCTCCTGAGCTTTGGGTTAGCCACTAGCTATGGCTACTAGCTCTCCTTCCTCTCCTCCTCCGGTGTGCTCTCTCTGCCAGATGTTTAGCTACACCTCTGCCTCTTTTAGTGATAACGGTAAATGTAATAAATGTTGTCTTTTTGAGGCGCTCGAGGTGAGGTTGTCTGATTTGGAATCCCGGCTCCGCTGCATTGAAACACCGTCTGCGCCAGTTACTCTTGATGGACGCCCCTTAGCTGCAGCGGAGCTAGCTAGCTTAGGCCCCCCTGTTAGCGGTCCTCCGGCTCTCCTCAGCAGCGAGGAGACTGGGTGAGTGACAGTGAGAAGGAAGCCTAGTCGCAAAGCCCCGGTTAACCACCAACCTGTTCACGTTTCTAATCATTTTTCCCCACTCAGTGACACACCCGCTGAGGAAAAAACTCTGATCATTGGCGACTCTGTAGTCAGAAACGTGAACCTAGAGACTCCAGCGGCCATAGTCAAATGCATTCCTGGGGCCAGAGCAGGCGACATTGAGTCAAATTTGAAAATGCTGGCTAAAAGTAACTGTAAATACTCCACAATTGTTATTCACGCCGGTATTAATGACATCTGTCTCCGGCAGTCGGAAGTCACGAAACTTAATGTAGAATCGGTGTGTGACTTTGCAAAAACGATGTCTGCCACTGTAGTATTCTCTGGGCCCCTCCCCAATCTGACCAGTGATGACATGTTTAGCCGCTTGTCATCCTTGAACTGCTGGCTGTCTGTGTGGTGTCCTGCAAATAACGTGGGCTACATTGACAATTGGAGCTCTTTTTGGGGAAAACCTGGTCTTTTGAGATGAGACAGCATTCATCCCACTTTGGATGGTGCTTCTCATTTATCTAACAATCTGGCATCTTTTTTATCCAAATTTCCAAAACCTTGACTACTCAGATTTGGGACCAGGAAGCAGAGTCGCAGTCTTACACACCTCTCTGCAGCTCCTCTTCATCCACCACCCCTCAACTTAGCCCCTGTCTTCCCCATCAGAGAATCGTTGTCTGCTCCCTCCAAAGTAAATAAAAATATAATGTATAAGCATCCCAAAGTGATTAAGCAAAATATTGGTAAAACTCAAATTAAACATAAAGCCTCTAAATTGAATGATTTGGCCTCTGTTCCTCCTCATAATTTAAAAATTAAATGTGGTTTATTAAATATTAGGTCTCTAACTCCCAAGTCTCTGTTAGTCCATGATCTGTTAATTGATCATCAGATTGATTTAATTTCCCTTACAGAGACTTGGTTAGGGCAAGAGGATTATGTTGGTTTAAATGAATCAACTCCCTCTGGTTATTTAAACTGTCAAAATCCCAGAAGTTCTGGTCGTGGAGGAGGAGTAGCAACAATTTACCATTCCAAATTACTAGTTAATGTAAAGCAAAAAACATGTTATAATTCCTTTGAGGGCCTGGTCCTCAGTATTGGGCACTTTAGCAATTTTAGGTTAAACCCAATTTTATTTGCCATAGTTTATTGTCCCCCATCAACCTACTCAGAATTTTTATCCAAATTTGCTGATTTCTTAGCTGATTTAGTGCTAAGAAATCTGATATCTGATAGAATAATTATAGTAGGGGACTTCAATATACATGTGGATGTAGATAGTGACTGCCTTATTGTGGCATTTAATTCAATATTAGACTCGATTGGGTTTTCTCAGAAAGCAGGAAATTCTGCTCATTACCTCCACCATACATTGGACCTTGTTCTGACATATGGCATAGAAATAGAAAATCTTGTAGTGTCTCCTCATAACCCTGTATAAGATAAGATAAGATAAGCCTTTATTAGTCCCACAATGGGGAAATTCCAGGATTGCAACAGCACAGGGATAGCCACACTCAGAGCAACAATCAGAAGGCAAGAAAAAACAACATCTAGTAAACATATTTATAAACTAGTAAACATACATTTATATTACTATAAATGTATATATATAGACACACAGTGCAGAGCATTATGGTTGGTTGGTGAATGTGCAGCAGAAAGTCTAAGCTCTCTCTCCGCGGATGCGGCGGGCCAGCTGGAAGTCTTTCGGCATGATGGTGACCCCCTTAGCGAAGAAGAGACCACCAGGTGGGCCTCGCTGGTCTCCTGCAGAGCCATGACGGCGAAGCTCAGGAAACGCAGGACGGTCTTGAAGTCCTGAGCGATCTCCCTCACCAGGCGCTGGACGGGCAGCTTACGGATGAGCAGCTCCATGGATTTCTGGCAGCGACGGATCTCTCTCAGAGCCACGGGCCTGTGACGGCGAGGCCTCTTCACTCTGCCGGTGGCCGGAGCGCCTCTCCGAGCAGCCCTGGTGGCTAGCTGTCTCCTGGGGGGCTTCTTCCTCCAGTAGATTTTACGGGCAGTCTGCTTGGTTCTTGCCATCGCTCTTTATTATTCTGTCTTATATTTCTTGCACGCCGCCTAAACTCCAGCCCGGCACCTGCGTCGTTTTCGCTACAGCTCCCGGTATGTCGAGTTTCCCATTAGCGCCGGGCGGCGCCCAAGTGCTAGCTAGCACTAGCTCCTCCCCGCTGTAGCGTCTCCCGCTGCAAACCGTGGCTCCGTCTGCCGACCCGGGAGACCCCCGGGGCAATCCGTGCGTCCGTGATATATATACAGAGTGAAAGGTGTAGAAAGAAGAAGGAAGATAAAAAAAAAAGGTATTGTCATACCATTGTCTGTTAACCTTTGATTTTACTATTTCTGACTATTTTGCTCCTAAAGAAAAATATTATTACAGTAGATGCCTCTCAGATGATGCTGTTACCAAATTTATGCAGATTGTTCACTCTATGCCATGTGTCAACACAACGGAAATAAGCTATAGACAGCTTGCTCCTTCTGTAATTGATAACATGGTGGATAGTGTTACAGCTTCTCTGCATCAGACTCTAGACTTGGTGGCCCCCTTAAAAAAGAAAAAGTCTAATCAGAGATTTCTAACTCCTTGGTTCAACACAGAAACTCGTAGCTTAACCCCTTGCACTCTGGTCAATTTTCCTAAAAACGCCAAAAAAAAATGTGCCCAAAGTAAATCGAAAGCTGTTCTTCAACCCTTTGCAGCATCTTCATGGGGTTGGTCTCATTTAAAAGAAAACACTTTGAATTTTTTGGCAAAAAAAAAACATGATCTCTCTAAGTGCTCCGGCCACTGAGTTACAGTCATCTAAACATAGTGAACTTGAAGAAAATAAATTTGGCCTGGGTGTTTTTTTGGATACAAATGCTTGCAAATAACACACAGCTTCAGATCCGGGCTGGAAAATGCAACAGAAATGTAGAACCAAGTGTTATCCAGCTGAGGTCCAAATTTTGTAACAATACCACAAAAAATGAATATATTACACAGCTTTTTCCTCAGGCTGTTCCCAGGCGTTTTGGAACTGTGCCAAATTGTGCCAAATGGCACAGTTTGGAAAAACGTCTGTAACTTTTGAGTGATTCAATGTAGAAGCTTCATTTAGGGCTCTAATGAAAGGTCACATTCAGGGCTGTGTCTGTGTGTGTGTGTGTGTGTGTGGGTGGGGGGTTGTCCCCCCCCCCACGCTACAGAGGACGGAGATCTGCCCTCGCTACATGACGGATTACACTCGGATAAGGCATGTTTCCACAGCACCGCTGTCACTGCGGCTCCCCCCACCCCCCCCGCTACAGAATTGTAGTGGCGGGGGGGAGGGGGGCGTTCACGGTCCGGAGGCGGCGAACGAACCGTGTAACGCGGCGCATGTACTTTAGACATCGTTCGCCGCACAGTTGTAATTTACCGATCGGTCAAAAATCATTTTTGATTACAATTTTCAGGGATAAAAAATAATTTGGCTTATAACACCTTACCTCTTCACAGCCACATTGTCCTGGCCAACTTCTCTTCCTCATTGTCAGACGAACCGACGCTGGTCCACTCGTTCTGGTCTCGCGACCCGGTCAAAACATAATTCCATGATTGCGGTTTTGGCGAATGATTTACGACCTTCGTCGTCGGCCTCCGTCGGTCTATGATGACCATATAAGAGAATCCTAAACACTCTGCTGGAATTTAAAAAATAAATAAATAAACCACTGCCTGTGGCTGCTGAAGCAGTCTCTCTTCACCCAGCTTTAGACAAAACAGCTCAGCGAACTTCTGTGCTTCAATTGGCTCGCAGCCGTTGGGAGGCTGGTCCTTCTGGCTAGGTTTTCATTCATTGGTTCTTCAAGGTTTCAGAAACCCAATTCAAGGCTCTTATTAGTCGAATGAGAGGTCAATCAGATGAACTAATCTGTTCGCGGCTGTGTCTGCAGCTTTTATTTTCAGTGCGCTCTTGGAGGCCACACCACCTACATCACCATCATCAATATCTCTATCATGCGTCCGAGAGCGCATGAGTGCGCTCTCGTGCGCCCTCATGCGCCCTAGGACGCAGAGACTTGCCCGCCCGCGGTACAATGGAGTGCAAGAGGTTAAAACAGAAGACTCGTCAATTAGAAAGAAAATGGCGCTCCACTAATTTAGATGAAATCTATTTAGCTTGGAGAAATCATCTTTTAATTTATAAAAAATCTCTTAGAAAAGCTAGAACGAGTTATTACTCTGCATTAATAGAAGAGAACAAGAATAATCCCAGGTTTCTTTTCAGCACTGTAGCCAGGTTGACAAAGAGTCAGGACTCTGTCAATCCTAGCATCCCCTTAGAGCTTACTAGTCAGGACTTTATGAACTTTTTCAATAATAAAATTTCATCCATCAGAGATAAAATCAATCAGATTCTTCCCACAGTTAACTTAAATACTGTAACTACTACAACTCCTTCTATCGATGTCTGTCTTGATGAGTTTACTCTAATCGACCTTTGTGAGTTAGACAAAATAGTTTCCTCATCCAAACCTTCAACTTGTCTTTTAGACCCTATTCCTACCAGGTTATTTAAAGAAGTCTTCCCACTTATTGGTAGCTTTATTCTTCATATAATCAATTCTTCATTAACTTTAGGCCATGTACCGCAGGCTTTTAAAACGGCTGTAATTAAACCCTTACTCAAAAAGCCAACGCTAGATCCAGGAGCTTTAGCTAACTATAGACCAATCTCTAATCTCCCTTTCCTTTCAAAAATCTTAGAAAGAATTGTTGCTACGCAATTATTTGACCACCTGCAGGGAAATGGTTTACTTGAAGAGTTTCAATCTGGGTTTAGAATCCATCATAGTACTGAAACAGCCTTAGCGAAGGTCACTAACGACCTCCTCATCGCATCTGATAATGGACTGGTTTCTGTACTTGTCCTTTTAGACCTTAGTGCAGCTTTTGATACTATCGATCATAATATTCTACTTGATAGATTAGAACACTATGTTGGACTTAATGGAACTTCGTTGCAGTGGTTTAGATCTTATTTATCTGATAGGTTCCAGTTTGTTCATGTAAATAATGAGTTTTCTTTCAACTCAAAGCTTAGTCATGGAGTTCCACAGGGATCTGTGCTAGGCCCTACTCTTTTTAGTTTATATATGCTTCCGTTAGGCAACATTATTAGAAAGCACTGTATACATTTTCATTGTTATGCAGATGACACACAATTATACCTGTCAATGAAGCCAGATGATAGTAATCAATTAGCCAAGTTAGAAGCCTGTCTTAAGGAAATCAAAGCTTGGATGACTTGTAATTTCCTGCTATTAAATTCAGATAAGACTGAAGTCATTCTTGTTGGTCCAAAAAACCTTAGAAATTCCTTTCCAAATCAAACTTTCAGTTTGGATGCGGTTACTCTTTCTCTAAATAGCTCTGTGAGGAACCTTGGAATTATTTTTGATCAGGATCTGTCCTTCAATTCACATATTAAATTTGTTTCTAAGACTGTCTTCTATCATTTGCGTAATATTGCCAAGATTAGGAGCATCTTGTCTCAGAGTGATGCTGAGAAACTGATCCACGCTTTTGTTAGCTCGAGATTAGATTATTGTAATTCTTTATTATCAGGCTGTCCTAAAACATCTTTAAAAAGTCTTCAGCTGATCCAAAATGCTGCAGCAAGAGTTTTAACAGGTACTAGAAAGAGAGATCATATCTCTCCGGTTCTGGCCTCCCTTCATTGGCTTCCCATAGAGTTTAGAATTAAGTTTAAAATCCTTCTTCTTACTTACAAAGCTCTAAACAATCAGGCTCCTTTTTATTTAAAAGATCTGATACTACCATATTATCCTAACAGAGCACTACACTCCCAAAATGCAGGATTACTTGTAATACCTAGAATCTCCAAAAGTACAATGGGAGGCAGAGCCTTCAGTTATCAAGCTCCTCTCCTGTGGAACCAGCTGCCAATCTGGATTCGGGAGTCAGACTCGATCTCTGTTTTTAAGAATAGGGCTAAAACCTTCCTTTTTGATATAGCCTACAATTAGGGAGGGATCATGTGTTTCTGAACCCTCCCTTAGTTATGCTGCTAATAGGTTTAGTCAGCCGGGGGACCTCCAGTAATGCACTGGGCCTCACTCCTTTCCTCACTCTCAATGAAATATTTTTTTTGCTGGTCATTAACATTTGTTTGTTCTCTCCCATAGATTGAGTCCCCATCGTGCTGTTTGCTCTCTACATGTCTGTTCTTTTCATCTTCTCTATCCCCTCATCCCCCAGCCAGTCGCAGCAGATGACTGCCCCTCCCTGAGCCTGGTTCTGCTGGAGGTTTCTTCCTGTTAAAAGGGAGTTTTTCCTCTCCACCGTCGCCAAGTGCTTGCTCACAGGGGATCGCCTGATTGCTGGGGTCTTTCTGCAACTGTGGGGGTTCCCCCCACAGTTGATAGTGCTATGAGATGACTGTTGTTGTGAAATGGCACTATATAAATAAAGTTGAATTGAATTGAATTGAATTTAAATAACCTGGTAGGAATAGGGTCTAAAAGACAAGTTGAAGGCTTGGATGAGGAAATTATTTTGTCTAACTCTAAAAGGTCAATTGGGGTAAACTCATCCAAACAGATATCAGTTGAAGGAGTTGTAGTAGTTACTGTATTTAAGTTAACTGTGGGAAGAATGTGATTCATTTTTTCTCTGATGGATGAAATTTTATTATTAAAAAAGTTCATAAAGTCCTGACTAGTAAGCTCTAAGGGAATGCTAGGATTGACAGAGTCCCGAGTCTTTGTCAACCTGGCTACAGTACTGAAAAGAAACCTGGGATTATTCTTGTTCTCTTCTATTAATGCAGAATAATAACTTGTTCTAGCTTTTCTAAGAGATTTTTTATAAATTAAAAGATGATTTCTCCAAGCTAAATAGATTTCATCTAAATTAGTGGAGCACCATTTTCTTTCTAATTGACGAGTCTTCTGTTTTAAGCTACGAGTTTCTGTGTTGAACCAAGGAGTTAGAAATCTCTGATTAGACTTTTTCTTTTTTAAGGGGGCCACCAAGTCTAGAGTCTGATGCAGAGAAGCTGTAACACTATCCACCATGCTATCAATTACAGAAGGAGCAAGCTGTCTATAGCTCATTTCCATTGTGTTGACACATGGCATAGAGGAAACAATCTGCATAAATTTGGTAACAGCATCATCTGAGAGGCATCTACTGTAGTAATATTTTTCTTTAGGAGCCAAATAGTCAGAAATAGTAAAATCAAAGGTTAACAGACAATGGTCTGACAGTACTGTCATGCGGTGGCTCTCACGAGCCACCGTAAGACGCCACACCGTCACCAGAGAGTTGTGCAAGAGTACTTACGGTGAGAATACAATCATACAGGCCACTGAGGCAATGACACTCACAAGTCTACACACACCAGGAGGCGTAAGGCTAACAGCTCACTTATGGGTCCACAGGAGGAGACGGTCATACCACAGACAGGCAAAGTAGGAAAAGTCCAAAGCATACGTTAGCTCCAACGATCAGCAACGGACACTGCTGCAAGGACGCAGCCGCTAGCGTTGATTTAAGAAGTCAGCCGATAACGACCGCAAATGCAGAACAGCTGTTCAGGGCTTGACAGCTGAGCGGAAACCTCCCCGAGCACTGTCACAATAAGAGCTCGGAGAGCCAGGATAACAACGCCGCTGTCAAGACCTGACAGGAATAGCCCGAGCACAAATAACATAGTGCTCGGGTCACAACAGTAGCCCTCCCTCAAAAGGCGGGCTCCGAACGCCTTGTAACACCCAGCCCCCCCCCCCCCCCAACCACAGGGCGAGTGAATGGAGGAACAGGCAAGGAGGGAGCCAAACAAAACCCAACAAGGCCCCAAAAAGGGAAAAAGAAAAACATCCCCTGACATATCCACCACATTCCCACAAAGACAATGAAAAAAAAAAACAAGGCATGAGTTACAACACATGGGGTACAAACCATACAGAGCATAATTTACCCGACACCGAAAGTTTTCCCACAGTGACCACGGACAATCTGTCTAACTCCAGAGTACATAACCTCATGTGGTTTAGAACTCATCAGAGTAAAGATCTTTCCACACTGTTCACACACACACACTTCGAAATGCCACAATTATACTCCCAAGTCACCCAAGTGCATGAAACTCAGCCACAATTAAACCCAAAAACATCAGCCTCAAACACTAAGGTATCTGTGAACAAACAAGGAATACATGCTATAGCCCCTCAGGTAGAAGAGGGGAGAAAAACAAAAAAAACAAAAGCATGCTACAAACATACACAAGGCAATTTTAATTGTTCCAGACAACCTTACACCATATGGTCCAAACAAAAGATGATCGGCGGAGACCAAACGCCCCAGGCAGAGCTCCGGCGGCCTCCCTGCATTCGATGGCCCACGGGTAGTCACAAAAAATAGTACATGGTCAGGCGGCCTGCCCCAGTCCCAGGCCCCAAGAGTCAAGTCCTCCAGTGGCCGTACCAGGCCACCCAGTAGCAGACACAGTTCATCGGGTGGCCGGCCCAAAGCGCCGAACAGGCAAGACAGCTCCTCGGGCGGCCAACCCGCATCCCTCAGCCACCAGAACCGTGGAGAAACAGCATGCGGTGGCCTCCCTGATGGAAAAATTACGTGGGAACGCCCACCTGCAGGAAAAAGACCTCCAACGGCCCCCAGCGCTGACGACCCCAGCTGGTGGCTCCTGAGAGGGGAATAATCGTGATAATGGGCCCACATCACATCAGGCGGCGAAGGGTCTGCGGCTCCTTCACCGATCTCAGTCCAGACCGATACGATCGTCGCAGCTCCGCCTGCATCGGATCCCGATTGGATCACAGCTGCACCCGCGTCGGACCCCGATTGGATCACAGCAGCGCCAACGTCGGACCCCCCACTGGACCTCACCGGACCCCGATTGGGTCACAGCCGCACCTGCGTCAGACCCCGATTGGACCTCGTCGGACCCCGATTGGGTCGCAGCTGCACCTGCGTTGGACCCCCACTGGACCTCGTCGGACCCCGATTGGGTCACAGCCGCACCTGCGTCAGACCCCGATTGGACCTCGTCGGACCCCGATTGGGTCGCAGCCGAACCTGCGCTGGACCCCTGCTGGATCTCGTCAGGCCCTGACTGGGTCACCGCTGCATCCACGTCAGACCCCGACTGGGTCACCTCAGCCCACGAGTCGGACCCCGACTGGGCCTGGACGGACCCCGACTGGGTCGGTACTGCACTGGCGACGACCTCCATCCCCGAACTTGGGACCTCCAGCCCCGCGACCTCGACAGACTCCAAACCGGTTACGCTGTGGAGAGGCTCAGAGGACAGGAGAGGACCGGGATCAGTATCACCGGCAGCGCCAGAGCCCAGCGAGACGAGCTCGGGCACAGCAGACGGCTGCCCCTCGCTCGCCTTCCCACAAGGCAGGCAAAAATGCTCTAACACACCACAAAGAAAAACAAAGAAGAGCACTTGCCTGAACTCGGGCTCTGGAGCCGTCCAGGACTTCGTTGATTCAGGTTCAGGTAGAAGCTCGTCGTCGGGCTCCCACTCAGCTGTGTCGGGTTCCACAGCTGGCCTGATGGTCTCTGCAGCCGGATCCTCTCGCGCAGATGTCCACACCGATAACCCGCACAGCGTGGTGGCAGGGGACCCTCGACCCGCTGGCTCGGGATGCTCCTCTGTGGAGACCCGGGGACGCTTGCTCGTCGGCTCAGGCTCCACACCGCAGTCCGCTCTCCTCCTCTGTCCAAAACGTGGCTGCGGGGCCGGGATTATTCCCAGAGTCGCAGGCCTCCCCCTCGTTCGACGGCATGGACCTAACGCCGAGGTCCGCTCAGCAAGAGGACACACAGAGGCAGCAGGTTCAGTACAGATATCTACAGCTGGAGGTGGAAACTCGGGGGGCTGCAAACCCCGAGCCTCACCCCCAGGAGTCAGACAAGACAGATCACCATGATAAGTAGGGGAGTGAATTTGAACTTGCCTGTCTCCCGGAGGAAGGATGGTGCCAGCTGTAGAGGACATTGCTCCTTCCCTCGCTCGCTGGGTGGTAGGAAAGGACCCATGGACGGAGCTCGCCGGCGAAGGACTCTGATCACACACAACAGCTGGAGAGGGCGTCGAGGACAAGGGAGCAGCAGCCGAAGCGGGCCGGGCACAACATGCTGAACGAACAGCAGGGGGTGGTGGCCCGAGAAGAGGGGCTGCAGGAATTCCCTCCTGATGTGACGCCGAAGAGACAGCTGACTGGTTGACTGGGTCATTCCGGCAGCCCGGAACTGGATCCGGAACAGGAGCTCGCTGAAGATGTGCTCGGCCGTGGCACCAACGTCTACGCCGGCCCCCAGATGGTGCGAACTCCAAGAATGGATCGAGGACAGGATCGGGATCCCAAGGCGAAGAGCAGGAGCGCCTCCTCCTCTGCTTCTTGCCGTACTCCTCCTCCAGCATAAAGAATATCTCGCGTTGTGCGGCGATATCAACCCTCCTCGCGTCGACTTCTGGGTGGTCGGCGTAGCGGGGAGAGAGATGACTAAGAGCGTCCTCAGCGGAGTCCAGGTACCAGTGTATGCCGTGATCATAATCCAGGAGGGAAGCGGAGATGAGCATCTCATCCACGAATTCTAGGATGTCCGTCAGCTCGTGGCTCGGACTCCGAGCGCGGCCCCTCCGCAGCGGCATTCCTCACGCACACCGTACCCAGACAGGAAAAGTGATGTCCAAAAAACACCAACTCACTGGTGAAAGGCGTCTCGGGTTGGCGTCACTGTAAACACCGTTTTTTGGCAGCTGTGTACTGTCATGCGGTGGCTCTCGCGAGCCACCATACGACGCCACACCGTCACCAGAGAGTTGTGCAAGAGTCTTTATTTACGGTGAGAATACAATCATACAGGCCACTGAGGCAATGACACTCACAAGTCTACACACACCAGGAGGCGTAAGGCTAACAGCTCACTTACGGGTCCACAGGAGGAGACGGTCATACCACAGACAGGCAAAGTAGAAAAAGTCCAAAGCATACATTAGCTCCGACGATCAGCGACGGACACTGCTGCAAGGATGCAGCCGCTAGCGTTGGTTTAAGAAGTCAGCCGCTAACGACCTCAAATGCAGAACAGCTGTTCAGGGCTTGACAGCTGAGCTGAAGCCTCCCCGAGCGCTGTCACAATAAGAGCTCGGAGAGCCAGGATAACAACGCCGCTGTCAAGACCTGACAGGAACAGCCCGAGCACCACTACCAGATTTTCTATTTCTATGCTATATGCCATAAAGTATACTAAATCTAAAAAAAATAAAATAAATGTCAGTACAAGGTCCAATGTACAGTGGAGATGAGTAGAATTTCTTACTTTCTGAGAAAACCCAATCGAGTCTAATATTGAATTAAATGCCACATTAAGGCAGTCACTATCTACATCTACATGTATATTAAAGTCCCCTACTATAATTATTCTATCTGATTTCAGCACTAAATCAGCTAAGAAATCAGCAAATTCGGATAAAAATTCTGAGTATGTTGATGGAGGACAATAAACTATGGCAAATAAAATTGGGTTTAGCCTAAAATTGCTAAAGTGCCCAATACTGAGGACCAGGCCCTCAAAGGAATTATAACATGTTTTTTGCTTTACATTAACTAGTAATTTGGAACGGTAAATTGTTGCTACTCCTCCTCCACGACCAGAACTTCTGGGATTTTGACAGTTTAAATAACCAGAGGGAGTTGATTCATTTAAACTAACATAATCCTCTTGTCCTAACCAAGTCTCTGTAAGGGATATTAAATCAATCTGATGATCAATTAACAGACCATGGACTAACAGAGACTTGGGAGTTAGAGACCTAATATTTAAAAAACTGCATTTAATTTTTAAATTATGAGGAGGAACAGAGGCCAAATTATTCAATTTAGAGGCTTCATGTTTAATTTGAGTTTTACCAACTTTTTGTTTAATCACTTTGGGATGCTTATATATTATATTTTTATTTGCATTGGAGGGAGCAGACAATGATTCTCTGATGGGGAAGACAGGGGCTAAGTTGACGGGTGGCAGATGAAGAGGAGCTGCAGAGAGGTGTGTAAGACTGCGACTCTGCTTCCTGGTCCCAACTCTGAGTAGTCAAGATTTTGGAAATTTGGATAAGAAAGATTCCAGATTGTTAGATAAATGAGACGCACCATCCATAGTGGGATGGACGCTGTCTCGTCTCAAAAGACCAGGTTTTCCCCAAAATGAGCTCCAATTGTCAATGTAGCCCACGTTGTTTGCAGGACACCACACAGACAGCCAGCAGTTGAAGGATGACGAGCGGCTAAACATGTCATCACTGGTCAGATCGGGGAGGGGCCCAGAGAATACTACAGAGTCCGACATTGTTTTGACAAAGTCACACACCAATTCTACATTAAGTTTTGTGACTTCCGACTGCCGGAGACGGATGTCATTAATGCCGGCGTGGATAACAATTGTGGAGTATTTACAGTTACTTTTAGCCAGCATTTTCAAATTTGACTCGATGTCGCCTGCTCTGGCCCCAGGAATGCATTTGACTATGGCCGCTGGAGTCTCTAGGTTCACGTTTCTGACTACGGACTCGCCAGTGATTAGAGTTTTTTCCTCAGCGGGTGTGTTGCTGAGTGGGGAAAAACGATTAGAAACGTAATCTTTTAATTTATAAAAAATCTCTTAGAAAAGCTAAAACAAGTTATTACTCTGTATTAATAGAAGAGAACAAGAATAATCCCAGGTTTCTTTTCAGCACTGTAGCCAGGCTGACAAAGAGTCAGGACTCTGTCAATCCTTGCATTCCCTTAGAGCTTACTAGTCAGGACTTTATGAACTTTTTCAATCATAAAATTTCATCTATTAGAGATAAAATCAATCAGATTCTTCCCACCGTTAACTTAAATGTAGTAACTACTACGACTCCTTCAACTGGTATCTGTTTGGATAAGTTTACTCTAATTGACTTTTTAGAGTTAAATTAATTTCCTCATCAAAGCCTTCAACTTGTCCTTTAGACCCTATTCCTACTAGGTTATTTTAAAAAAAGTCTTCCCATTTATCGGCAGCCGTATTCTTCAAATAATCAATTCTTCTTTATCATTAGGCCACGTACCGCATGCTTTTAAAACTGCTGTAATTAAAACCTTACTCAAAAAGCCAACGCTTGATCCAGGATTTTTAGCTAGCTATCGACCTATCTCTAATCTGCCTTTCATTTCAAAAATCTTAGAGTTGTCGCTACAGAATTATTTGATCACTTGCAGGGAAATGGTTTATTTGAAGAGTTTCAATCTGGGTTTAGAATCCATCATAGTACCGAAACAGCCTTAGTGAAGGTCACTATTGACCTCCTTATCACATCTGATAATGGACTTGTTTCTGTACTTGTCCTTTAAGACCTTAGTGCAACCTTTGATCCTATCAACCATAATATTCTACTCGATAGATTAGAACACTATGTTGGACTTAATGGAACTTCGCTGCAGTGGTTTAGATCTTATTTGTCTGATAGGCTCCAGTTTGTTCATGTCAACAATGAGTTTTCTTCCAACTCAAAGCTCAGTCACGGAGTTCCACAGGGATCTGTGCTAGACCCTACTCTTTTTAGTTTATATATGCTTCTGTTTGTCATGGTCTGAGTGTTGATATGGTCTGCGCTCGGATCATGCAGTATTTTCCTCCCGTTCTGTGTTAGTTTCCTTATGGCCTTCCGGGTTCTTATTTTGACAGTGTCTCTGCGGGGCTTCCGGCTGTCAAAGCCAAGCTGCGCAGTGACAGCTGGATTACATTTCACTAATTAGTTCTCATTATCTGTTTAATCCTCTAAGCCCTATTTAAGGGAGCAGCCGAGGTTACTCGAGGCTGCGACCTCACACGCAGAATGTTGCACCCATACAACGTTCAGCTGGAGTCCCTACGCCCGGCTTCAGTCACCCTGGGATTCTCCGTGTTCTTGTAAGTTTATTCCATAGTCTGAGTATTTTACTGTGTCCAAATCGTAATTCTTCTTTGTTTTTGCCCCACGTGGCTCGTTACTTTGTAATCACTTGCCTTTCACTAATAAATATGCAAACTCATCGGCTGCCTATTGCGTCTCATTAATGGTCCGCGAGGGCCACCCTTGACAGTAGGTCGCAGCCCAAACGAGACGCCGGTGACCGTGTGTTTGCTTTATTTGGGCTTGTAGTTTTTTCCTTTTTCGCGTACCGGTGTGCTGGGAGATGGCGTCGCCATCCAAGGGCTATGCCATGAGCTTGGGCTACGAGCTAGTGATGGTCCTCATCGAGTTAGATGGTTTCCTCTCCAGCGCTCACAATAGCGTCACTCCCAGCGGCTTACACTGGTACTTAGACCTCACAGAGGCAGTTATTAACCGCCATCCTCGCTACTCTAACTACAACAAAATCACGACGAGGATGGCGGAGATCTTGGCACTTCAGGAGAAGATCCGCGGGTTGGAGGGAAACTCTGGCAGGAAGCCGAAGGTGAGGCATCCCCGTTCCTCGCCTCAGGATCCAGTTCCTGTCACCCATCCAACCCAGGAGTTCACGTCGCCTAAGTGTCGTTCTCGTCGACAGCGGAGGAGGACATCAGCTGTGATTCCCCCGGAGGAGACGCAGTGGACAGCGGTGATCATCCAGCACCATGTGGCTGCGGCTTGTTCTGCCTCCCATCCTACCCAGGTTATAAAGCATGTGACAGTGGCAGTCAGACTAGTGGAGATCAGTCCTGAACTCTATGACTATCCTGAGTACGCTGAACTGTTAGCCTCGGTGTCCGCGCAGCAGCGGCGGTTTCCAGACCTCACCTTTGCCTTGCCCGCTGCCAGTAAACATCGTCACCATGCTCAAAACAAGCCTCAGCGAGATCCCCTTCCAGTTCCAGTTCCAGGTAGCCGCATGAACTCTGTCTCCCAGCCAGCTGTTGCCTCTGCGTCACATCAGAGGGGTAAGACAGCAGCCTCCTCCAGGTTGTATGTTCCTGCTGTTCCGTCAGCTCCTCATCCCCGAACCGCCTCGTCTGCTCCTCCCTCCTCCTTGACGCTCTTCACAGCTGCTGTGAGCTCCACGAGTCCAACTCCGGCTATCCCCGTTCCAGATCCTGTGGGAGCGGCTCCTCTTCATCCTCCCGGGGGGCCCTCCATCACCATCCAAAGGGGAGAGGAGAAAATCAAACCCACCGCAGCAGCTTCCATCAGTCCTCAGCGGATCAAGCAAGTGTCTTTTCATTCTTTTCCTTCACTGGGTGAATTGCCTTGTTTGATCCCTGGGGGTGGAGTTTGGGGTTCACAGTCCCCCAAGCTCCCTCCACCTGCTGCAATTATTAATTGGGAACCTGCAACCTCTGTGTCTCCTTCCCCTGAGCGTTCCCCAGTGCAAGGACTACACCGCCGGACAAGGAAGGAGCCTGCAGCCCTGGAGAGCCTGGTCCCAGCCCCGCAGCCACGTCATGGGCAGAGGAGGAGGGCAGACTGCCAATTGGAGCCTGCGCCGACAATCAAGCATCCCCGGGTCTTCACGAAGGAACGGTCCGACCCAGCAGGCCACAGATCCCCTGCCACCATGCCGCACGGGCCTTCGGCGTGGACGTCAGCGCCAGGGAATCCCCAGACTGTGGAGACCATCATGCCGGCTGCGGAGCTCACCGCAGTTGAGTGGGAAACAGAAGTGGACCTTCCGCTCGCTGAACCTGGAGTGTTGAAGTCCTGGGCGGCGGCAGACCCCGAGATCAGGCAAGTGCTCTATTTTGTCTTCCTCCTTTCTATTCTGGACCATTATTGCCTGTCTCTCAGGGAGACAAGCCGGGTGCAGCCATCCGCTGCATTCGAGATCGTCTCGCTGGGCTCTGCCGCTGCCGGTGATTCTGATTCCAGTTTCTTTTCTTCATCTGAGCCTTTTTCCAGGGTCACCGGTGACGAGCCCGTTCTGGTCGTCGCCTTGGAGGTTCCAGGTTTGTGTCTGGAGGTCGTTCCTGGTGCTGCGCTGGCCCAGTCGGGGTCCGTCGTGGGTGTGACTTTGACCCAATCGGGGTCCGCCGTGGATGCTGTTCCGGCCCAGTCGGGGTCCGTCGTGGGTGCAGCACGGTCCCGCTTGGGTTCTAGCAAGAGCGCAGTGCCAGTTCCTGTGGGGTTTGGAGAAGGAGCTGCAGATCCTCCGCCTATAGACACTGGACTGGTCCCTCATCTTTTCCCCGTTCCCTTTTTCCCTCCACTGGGTGCCACAGGGATTCCCCGTATTTGTCATGGTCTGAGCGCTGACTCTGTCCGCGCTCGGGTTGTCCAGTAGTTCCCCGTTCTCTTCTCAGGCGCACCATATGGCCTCCAGGCTTTTATTGTGACAGCGTCTCGGAGGGGGTTCCAGCTGTCAGAGCTGAGCTCCGCAGGGACAGCTGGAATCCAATCAGCTGATGACGTTCTCATCAGCTGATTAATCTGTCAGCCCTATTTAAGGGAGCAGCTCCGTTTACTCCGGGCTGCAACCTCGTCAAACATCCCTTCGTCAAACATTCCCTTGTCTGTCATTCTTCACAGTATGTGTTTTCCCTAAAACTCTGCATCCTGTGTCTTAGTCTTAGCCTCAGTTGTGTTTTTGCCCCTCGTGGCTCTTTATTTTATCATTTGTCTTTCATTAATAAAATATGCAAACTCATTGGCTGGCTTTCGGCGTCTCATTGATGGCTCGTGAGAGCCATCGTTGACAGTAGGTCGCAGCCAGAAGGAGACGCCGGTTACCATGAGTTTGTGTTGGGCTTGTTGTTTTTCCCTGTTTTCCGTGTACCAGCGTGTTGGAGATGGCGTCGCCGGGAGAGGGCTACTCTTTAGATTTGGGTTACAGACTGATCTTATTCCTGATAGATCTAGATGGCCTGCTCTCCAATGCTCGCCGCAGCATCAACCCCGATGACACATGCTGGTACTTGGACCTCGCAGAGGCGGCTATTTCCCGCAATCCTCACCACGCCAACCACGCCAAGGTAAGGAAGAGGATGGCGGGGATTATGGCTCTCCGGGAGAGGACCCATGGGCCGGAGGGGAACTCCGGCAGGAAGCCGAGGGTGAGGCATACCTGTTCCTCGCCTTGGGATCCAGTTCCTGTTGCCCATCCAGTCCAGGAGTTCACGTCACCCAAGGGTCGTCCCCAGCGGAGGATGACGTCAACCGGGATTCCCTCAGAGGAGATGCAGTGGTCTGCTGTGATCCTCCAGGACCTTGTGGCTGCAGCTCGCTCCACTTCCCATCCATTGGAAATCATAAAGCATGTGACAGCGGCAGTTAGGCTGGTGGAGCTCACCCCGGAGCTCCATAATTATCCTGAATACGCCGAATTGCTGGCTTCTGTCTCCGTGCAGCAGCGGCGGTTCCCTGACCTAACCTGCGCCTTGCCCTCTGCCAGTAGACGTCGTCACAATGCCTGGATTAAGCCTCAGCGAGAACCCCGTCCGGATTCAGTTCCGGGTCACCGTAGGAACTCTGCCTCCCAACCAACTGTTTCTCCTGCGTCACAACAGGAGGAAAACCCAGCAGCCTCCGCCTTTGGGTCATCTTTCCCTGCTGTTCCATCAGCTCCTCATTCCCGGATCGCCTCGGCTGTTACTCCCTCCTCCTCGACGCTCTCCCCAGCTGTTGTGAGCTCCACGAGTCCTGCTCCGGCGATGCCCGTCATCGATCCTGTGCGAACGGCTCCTCCTGGTCTTCCTGGGGGGCTCTCCATCACCATCCAGTGGGGGAAGGGAAGAACCAAGCCCACTGCAGCAGCTTCCACCGGCCCTTAGCGGAGCAGGCAAGTGCGTTTTCATTCTTTTCCTTCACTGGGTGAATTGCCTTGTCTGACCCCTGGGGGTGGAGTTCAGGGCTCAGTCCCCTGAGCTCCCTCCACCTGCTGCAGTGATTAATTATGAACTTGCTTCCTTTGTGTCTCCTTCCCCTGAGTGTTCTTCGGCGCCAGGTCTACGCCGTCGGACGAGGAAGGAGCCTGCGGCCCTGGAGTACCTGGTTCCGGCCCCTCAGCCACGTCATGGGCAAAGGAGGAGGGCAGACTGCAATTTGGAGCCTGCGCCAACAAGCAAGTGTCCCCGGGTCTCCATGGAGAGACAGTCCGACCCGGCAGATCACGGATCCCCTGCCACCACGCTGTGCGGGCTCTCGGCGTGGACGTCAGCATTAGGGAATCCCCGTACTGTGGACACCACCTTGCCGGCTGCGGAGCCCGCCGTAGCCAAGTGGGAACCAGAGGAGGACCTTCTACCTGCTGAACCCTGATCGCCGAAGTCCTGGATGGCGGCAGAACTCAAGATCAGGCAAGTGCTCTATTTTGTCTTTTTCCTGTCTATTCTGGAGTATTTTTGCCTGTCTCTCGGGGAGACAAGCCGGGTGGAGCTGTCCGCTGCATCCAAGCTTGTCTCGCTGGGCTCTGTCGGTACCGGTGATCCTGATCCTGGTTCTGTTTCTTCTCCTGAGCCTTCTCCCAGGGTCACCGGTGTGGAGTCGATTCCGGTCGCTGTTCTGGAGGTTCCGGGTTTGGGTTTGAAGGCCGTCCCTGGTGCCGTCCCTGACCCAATCGAGGTCCGTCAAGGGTGTGGTTCCGGCCCAGTTGGGGTCCGTTGCGGGTGCAACGTTGACCCAGTCGGTGTCCGTCATGGGTGTGGTTCCGGCCCAATCGGGGTCCGTCATGGGTGCAGCTTTGTCCCAATCGGGATCCATTGTGGGTGTGGTTCCGGCCCAATCGGGGTCCGTTGTGAGTGCAGCACGGTCCCGCTTGGGATCCAACGGAAGCCCAGTGCCAGTCCATGTGGGGTTCGGAGAAGGAGCTGCAGACCCTTCGCTGATCAACGCCGGACTGGCTCCTTTCCCTTCCCCCGTTCCCTTTTCCCTTCCATCGGGGGCCGCTGGGATTCCCCATTATCGGCTCGGCTCTCCCTCGCTATTCCTCTCTACAGGGAAGCCGTCTCCGAGTTCTCCCCTGCGGTCCTGGTGGCTGAATGACGTGGGTTGGCCGCCTGGGAGATTGCTTCGCCCGTTTGGCGTTCTGGGTCGGCCACCCGACAAACTTAACTCTCTGTTTTTCTCTCCTCTGTAGTCTGAGGGTTGTTTCCTTGTTGCCTATGCCCGTTATCTGGACTACTTTGAACTGTAGGTCAAATAAGTTCATTTTGTCTTCTCTCAATTATTTATCTTTTGTTCTTATAAAAGACAAAAATAAAATAGAACGGAGATGTCTTTACCTTCTTACCATGTTTCGACTGTACACTGCAGCCTTCGTCAGAACGTTGACAGTATTCTGCTCGGCTTCCCCCTGCTTTCCCTCGCGGTAGGGAGGCCGCCTCCGGGTTCTCCCCTCCGGTCCTGGAGGCCTGGTGATGCCGGTTGGCCGCCTGGGAAACTGCTTCGCCGGTTCGGCGTTCTGGGTCGGCCACCCGATGGACTGGACTCTTTGTTCGGTGACCTGGTCCAGCCACCAGAGGTACTGTTTCTCCGGGACTGGGGTAGACCACCCGAACTTGTTCTTTTTCCCCTGATAGCGATCTGGACGCTGGATGCAGGTAGACCTCCCAAACTATTTGTTTTTGTTTCATTGTGCTCTGCCTGTCGTCATCCCTGTGTTTTTTGTTTTTTTTTGCTCTCCTCTGTAATTTTAGGGATGCTCTTGTGTTTTTGTCATTTGGACTACTTTGAACTGTGTGTAGACCACCACTCTTTAGCGTGTTTTGTTTTTTCTTTTCCCTTTTGCTGGGATTATTAGGGTACGTTGTGTTTGTGCCTGTATTTCTGTTTTTTTGTGAGATGTTTTTGTTTTTTTTCTCTCCCTCCTCTAAAGGTTGAGAGAGGCTCTATTGTTGCCTTTGCCGGTAAATCATGGTCAATATTCGTAGTATCGCTGTGTTATAGTGTCCGTTGTTCTGTGTCTGTATTTTCATTCTGTTTTCTTTGTAGCTGGAGGTGCCCTTTTGGTTTTTCTTTTTTTTAGTGGACTGTATTCGTGGTGACTGTATTCGTGGTGACACTTTGAAGTTGTTTCTTTTTTTTTCTCTCTTCCCTGTGTTTTTTGTTTTTTTTTGCTCTCCTCTGTAATTTTAGGGATGCTCTTGTGTTTTTGTCATTTGGACTACTTTGAACTGTGTGTAGACCACCACTCTTTAGCGTGTTTTGTTTTTTCTTTTCCCTTTTGCTGGGATTATTAGGGTACGTTGTGTTTGTGCCTGTATTTCTGTTTTTTTGTGAGATGTTTTTGTTTTTTTTCTCTCCCTCCTCTAAAGGTTGAGAGAGGCTCTATTGTTGCCTTTGCCGGTAAATCATGGTCAATATTCGTAGTATCGCTGTGTTATAGTGTCCGTTGTTCTGTGTCTGTATTTTCATTCTGTTTTCTTTGTAGCTGGAGGTGCCCTTTTGGTTTTTCTTTTTTTTAGTGGACTGTATTCGTGGTGACTGTATTCGTGGTGACACTTTGAAGTTGTTTCTTTTTTTTTCTCTCTTCCCTGGTGGGGTTAGGATACTGTATGTTTGTCATGTACCTGTATTTTAGTTCTGTATCCTACCATGCTCTGTGTCTATTGTAGCCTGTCCGTGTTTGACTCTTGTCATTTTGTTTATCGTTGTTGCCCTGTTTTTTTTTTTCCCCCCTTAATATGGTGTTTCCCTTTTCTTTTTGTTGGTCCTTGCCCTCCTGGCCTGTTTCCCCCTCCACCCACCCTGGGTGGGACTGAGGAGCCTTCTGGGTGGGGGGGAGGCTTGGATGTTACGTTGCGCCTGGAATGTGCCATTTTAGGGGGGAGTACTGTCATGGTCTGAGCATTGATATGGTCCGCGCTCGGATCATGCAGTATTTTCCTCTTGTTCTGTTAGTTTCCTTATGGCCTTCCGGGGTCTTATTTTGACAGTGTCTCTGCAGGGCTTCCAGCTGTCAAAGCCGAGCTGCGCAGTGACAATTGGATTACATTCCACTAATTAGTTCTCATTATCTGTTTAATCCTCTAAGCCCTATTTAAGGGAGCAGCTGAGGTTACTCGGGGCTGCGACCTCACACGCAGAATGTTGCAGCCATACAACATTCGGCTGGAGTCCCTACGCCCGGCTTCAGTCACCCTGTGATTTTCCGTGTTCTTGTAAGTTTATTCCATAGTCTGAGTATTTTATTACTGTGCCCTAGTCATAACTCTTGTTTGTGTTTTTGCCCCACGTGGCTCGTTACTTTGTAATCATTTATCTTTCACTAATAAATATGCAAACTCATCGGCTGCCTAATGCATCTCATTAATGGTCCGCGAGGGCCACCCTTGACACCGTTAGGCAACATCATTAGAAAGCACTGTATACATTTTCATTGTTATGCAGATGACACACAGTTATACCTGTCATTGAAGCCAGATGATAGTAATCAGTTAGCCAAGTTAGAAGCCTGTCTTAAGGAACTCAAAGCTTGGATGACTTGTAATTTCCTGCTATTAAATTCAGATAAGACTGAAGTCATTCTTGTTGGTCCAAAAAACCTTAGAAATACCTTTCCAAATAAACTCTTAGTTTGGATGTGGTTACTCTTTCTCTTAATAGTTCTGTGAGGAACCTTGGAGTTATTTTTGATCAAGATCTGTTTTTCAATTCACATTTTAAATTTGTTTCTAAGGCTGCCTTCTATCATTTGCGTAATATTGCCACGATTAGGAGCATCTTGTCTCAGAGTGATGCTGAGAAACTGATCCATGCTTTTGTTAGCTCTAGATTAGATTACTGTAACTCTTTATTATCAGGTTGTCCTAAAATATCTTTAAAAAGTCTTCAGTTGATCCAAAATGCTGCTGCAAGAGTTTTAACAGGTACTAGAAAGAGAGATCATATCTCTCCGGTTTTGGCCTCCCTTCATTGGCTTTCCATAGAGTTCAGAATTAAGTTTAAAATCCTTCTTCTCACTTACAAAGCTCTTAACAAGCAGGCCCCTTTTTTTAAAAAAAAGATTTGATACTACCCTATCATCCTAATAAAGCATTATGCTCCCAAAATGCTGGATTACTTGTAATACCTAGAATCTCCAAAAGTACAATGGGAGGCAGAGCCTTCAGTTATCAAGCTCCTTTTCTGTGGAACCAGTTACCAATCTGGATTTGGGAGTTAGACTCGATCTGTGTTTTTAAGAATAGGGTAAAAACCTTCCTTTTCGATATAGATTACAATTAGGAGGGATCATGTGTCTCTAAACCCTCCCTTAGTTATGCTGCTAATAGATTTAGACAGCCGGGGGCCTTCAATAACATACTGGGCTTCTCCCCTTTAATGTTTGCTCTCTTCATGTCTGTTCTTCTCATCTTCTCTGTCCCCTCACCCCCCAGCCAGTCGCAGCAGATGACTGCCCCTCCCTGAACCTGGTTCTGCTAGAGGTTTCTTCCTGTTAAAAGGAAGTTTTTCCTCTCCACCGTCGCCAAGCACTTGCTCACAGGGGATCACCTGATTGCTGGGATCTTTCTGCAATTGTGGGGGTTTCCCCTACATTTGAAAGTGCTATGAGATGACTGTTGTGAAATGGCGCTATATAAATAAAGTTGAATTGAACTGAATTGAATTGATTCAAAACAGAAGCTGAAATTAAGGCTGAAATTAAACTCTCAAAAATATCATGGCAATCAGTGGCATAAGAGTAGCAGCTGATTTTAATTAACCAAACCCCAGCCGATTACTAGATTGGTTTGCTGTATCATGACTGATCTTTACCATAGAATTTCTTATATGAAAATTTTCTTTTGACTCCTTGAACCCCCCCCCCAAAAAAAACAACCAAAAACGAAAGGCAAAACGTCCCTCCATTCGTGTGTAGATGTCAGCTGCTACTCTTATGCCACTGATTGCCATGACATTTTTGAGAGTTTGACAGCAGCCTTAATTTCAGCTTCTGTTTTGAAGCTTTTGATAAGCTAGTAATCACATTTGATATTACAAATAAACAACAACATTTTGGTTTGGTAAGTATTTAATTACACAGGTATGGGATGTCTAGGGTACATTGTGATTTGGGTACGGAGTGGCTTGGGATGGAATGGCAAGGGGACAGAGTGTACAGAAACCCTCTAAACCTTGGGCGTGCAGAGGTTCAAGCTACAGCTCCTGATAGGTTTAACCGTTTATGCAGAAGGGCGAGGAGATCATGACAAAAAGAATCGCCGGGGCATGCAAGTGAACCCCCAACACAGGCCCCCAACAACACTGGCCCCGTGACTGAGATGGATAATGTAGCTCCTTTATATTCAGGTAGTCTTAAATGAAACAGTCATTGTCGCCCTCGACAGACTGCTATGATGATGAGTCTGTAGCCACACGTTACTTACTTTTTGCCTCACATCTTAGAATAGAACAAGGGGCACAGTTCCTTGGAGATAACAGGAGGCTGTGAAAGTTTAGTCTTTGGTATGCAAGAGACGGCCTTGGGGGTTTCCTGGTGTGCCGAAGACTGTGAAGAGGATGTTATAGGATTAAAGAGGAGATGCATTGTTACTTGTGATTTAAATGCAATGTGACTGTGAGCTGTGAGAGTCCTGGATATATAAAGGACGAATGCTTCTGTGTTTTTTCTCTTTCTGCTTTGCTGATGTTGGAAGATGTGAATAAACCTGACTTGAGAGATAAACTCTGCCTCATCATTTTCACATTTCCACACTGGTGACCTAAGACGTAGCATGCAACAAGAAGAGAATTTCCCGGGGCCAGACTCATCGGGAGCCCCCAGCCAAGCGTATGCCGCTACGGTCCAGCTACCGGACTTTTGGCAGGACAACCCGCGCTCCTGGTTCCACTTGGTCGAAGCACAGTTCGCCCTCCGGAGGATAACGGTAGATGACACGAAGTTCTACCATGTGATTGCAAAGCTCGATAACCGCACAGCTCGGCATGTGGAGAGCCTATTGGAGCAGCCACCGGCCAGCGACAAATACGGCGCGTTGAAGGCTGCACTCATCCAGCACTTCACTCTCTCATTCGAGGAGAGAGCAGAGAGACTCCTTGCGCTGAACGACTTGGGAGATGGCACGCCCATTGACCTGATGGAGAACATGCTGAAGTTGAGGGGCTCAGGCGGCGACCACTTCATCTTCACCCACATTTTCCTCAGGACCCTACCGTCTGCCACGAGAGTGGCCCTGGCCAGTTCGCCGTTGTTGGCCCAGCGGGACTTCAGCGCACTGGCCCAGGAGGCGCATCGGATTCTCAAAGCCAGCAAACAGCGCGCGGCCACCGCAGCAGCGACGGAGTTCGGTGCAGCGGCCGGAGATGGCAGGGGGCCAGAGACGGCGGTAGCAGAATCACCGACGACGGCGGAGGCGGGGGCCAAGGATCGCGGAGGAGACAACCTCTGTTTCTCCCATCGCCGCTTTGCAGAGAAGGCACGCAAATGTATACCACCGTGCCAATTCAAGCGCTCGGGAAACGCCAAGACCGGGGGTCGGTAGCAGCTGCGACCCTCGGGGAGGAGAACAAGCTGCTCTACTTGAAGGATGCACGCTCGGGGAGGCATTTCCTCATGGACACAGGCTCCCAGTTGAGTTTCATCACACCCTCCTCTGCTGACCGGCTGGCAGTTTCCAGAGGTCCCGGGGTGGCAGCAGTGAACGGCTCGGAGATTAAGACCTTTGGTGAGAGGACTCTGCTTCTGTCTCTACACGGCCGTGCATTTGAGTGGACTTTTGTCATAGCAGCAGTGAATTTCAATATGTTGGGGGCTGATTTTCTGTGCTCACATGGTTTGTTGGTTGATCTCGCTAACAGGCGCCTGGTTAATGCACTTTCTTTTGATTCTATTCCCTGTACAGCCCGAGTGGCCCCGCCAACAGCACAAGCCAACGTCACAGCTGCAAGCGGTAAGTTCCACACACTGCTCACTCAGTTCCCAGCACTCACGGTCCCCACATTTTCAGCAGCCGTCGCTAAACACGGGGTGGAACATTTTATTACTACCACCGGACCGCCCGTTTTTGCAAAAGCTCGGCGCTTGGATGCAGCTAAACTGACCATAGCGCGCGAGGAGTTCGCCAACCTGGCGTTCGAACAGCCCATGGGCTTCCCCGCTTCACATGGTCCCGAAAGCTGACGGCTCGTGGCGACCTTGCGGAGATTTCCGCAGGTTGAACAACGCCACAGCGCACAACCACTACCCAATCCCGCATATCCAAGATTTTTCCGTTCATTTGGCGGGGGCGCGCGTTTTTTCTAAGATAGACTTGGTCCGCGGTTACCACCAAGTCCCAGTGCGCGCGGAGGACATACCCAAAACAGCGGTAATAACTCTGTTTGGTCTGTTCGAGTTTTTGCGCATGCCATTTGGGCTTAAAGGCGCTGCGCAGATGTTCCAACGCATGATGGACGCGATGTTGCGTGATCTCCCTTTCGTATTCGTCTACCTGGACGACATCTTAGTAGCCAGCGCGTCCGAAGACGAACACGAAAACCACCTCACGGCAGTTTTCCGGAGGTTGGGGGAGCATGGTTTAATAATCAACCCAGCGAAGTGTCAGTTCAGGGTGGCGCAGATTGATTTTTTGGGGCATCGCGTCTCTCCAGAAGGAGCTGTTCCGCTGCCTGACAAGGTGCATTCGGTAGCAAATTTTCCCCAGCCACAAACGGTCAGGGCATTACAGGAGTTTTTGGGAATGGTGAATTTTTATAATCGTTTCCTCCCCCGCGCAGCGCAGCTCATGCAACCACTGTACGCCGTGCTCAAAAAACAAAAACCCGCAAATAAGATCGAATGGCCCCCGAAGCGAGAGCGAGCGTTCTCGGAAGTCAAGGCAGCCCTGGCCAATGCTGTGTTGTTGGCGCATCCGGACCCAACGGCCCGCATAGCGCTCACTACTGACGCGTCAGATGTGGCCATAGGGGCGGTCGTGGAGCAGCATGTAGCCGGGGCTTGGCAGCCGCTCGCCTTTTTCAGCAGGACTTTGCGCGATAGTGAACGAAAATACAGCGCGTTCGACAGGGAGTTGTTAGCTCTCCACTTGGCCATTCGCCACTTCCAGTTCTGGCTGGAAGGACGCCGTTTCACCGCGTTCATTGACCACAAGCCGCTGACATTCGCGATGGCCAAGGTTTCAGAACCGTGGTCAGGCCGGCAGCAGAGACAGCTGGCCGCGAGTTTACTACCGATATTCAGCATGTGGCGGGTAAACTTAATGTAGTGGCAGACTGCCTCTCGCGCGCCGTGGCGGCCCCAGTCCGCGTAGGGATAGATTATGCAGCCATGGCCGCGGATCAGGCTAGCGACGCGGAGGTGCGCGCGCTCCAGTCTGGACCAACAGGGTTAAGGCTGGAGAACAGGGTGCTGCAAGACGGTATGCCCCCCCTAATCTGCGATGTCTGCACTGGGCGACCGTGCCCTGTGGTACCGGCCATGTGGCGCCGCCGCGTTTTTGACTCGATTCATTCTTTGGCGCACCCGGGAGTGCGCGCGTCGGTCAAAATGGTAGGAGAGAAATTTGTATGGCTGAGCCTGTGCAAACAAGTTAAGGAGTGGGCAGCAGCCTGCATGGCGTGTCAATGAGCCAAGGTACACAGACACACGAGAGCTCCCTTGGAGCCGTTTCACATCCCGGCTAAGAGGTTCGATCATGTTCACGTGGACCTCGTAGTCCCCCTCCCGCCGTCACAGGGGTGCACACACCTTCTGACAATGGTGGACTGCACCACGCGCTGGCCGGAAGTAGTTCCACTGGCGTCAACCACAGCCGAGGAGGTGGCGCGCGCGTTTTTGACTGCGTGGATGGCGCGTTTTGGAGTCCCATCGGACATTACGTCCGACAGAGGCCCTCAATTTGTTTCCAAACTCTGGTCAACAATGGCTCGCAGCCTGGGTGTCACAATTCCCCGCACAACCACGTACAATCCGCAGGCTAATGGGTTATGCGAGCGTTTTCATAGGTCATTGAAAGCGGCTCTCAGGGCGTCACTGACGGATGCAAATTGGGTAGACAAGCTACTGTGGGTTTTATTGGGGTTGCGTTCTGCGCCTGAAGAGGACTTAGAAGCCTCCCCGGCTGAGCTCGTTTTTGCACAGCCACTTCGGCTGCCTGGGGAGTTTCTCCCAGATAATCCTGCGCCGGACAGCTCCCCGTCTCAGCTGTTGCAGCGTAACATAGAATCAAGCACGCTGCCCGACCTTGTTCACCACAGTTTTCCGCGCGTTTTTGTGCCTAAAACTTTGAAAAACGCAGAGTTTGTTTTTGTCAAACACGATGCACATCGACCCCCACTGCGCCCACCTTATGATGGACCGTTCAGAGTGCTGGAAACAGGGGACAAGCATTTTTTGCTAGATTTGGGGGGTAGGAGGGAAAAGGTTGGCATAAACAGACTCAAACCCGCTTTTGTGGTGGCGGACGAGCAAGTGCTGTTGGCAAGGGCCCCTAGGCGTGGTAAACCCCATGGGGAGATTCCCCAGAACACCCGCAGGGACTGACAAAAGGTTTTCACCCCCAGACAGCAGCCCCCCAGCATGACAGCGCCGCGGAGGCGGTGAATCCTGGTTACAGCAGATACGGGAGGAGACTGAAGCCCAAGCTGCAGGGGGACTGATGTGTAATGATTCTATCATGACAAGCAGACTGTTATTCTGTTGTTCATTCTAAGTTGTTTGGGGGGGGGGGGTCGTGTTGCCATACATGTTACTTACTTTTTGCCTCACATCTTAGAATAGAACAAGGGGCACAGTTCCTTGGAGATAACAGGAGGCTGTGAAAGTTTAGTCTTTGGTATGCAAGAGACGGCCTTGGGGGTTTCCTGGTGTGCCGAAGACTGTGAAGAGGATGTTATAGGATTAAAGAGGAGATGCATTGTTACTTGTGATTTAAATGCAATGTGACTGTGAGCTGTGAGAGTCCTGGATATATAAAGGACGAATGCTTCTGTGTTTTTTCTCTTTCTGCTTTGCTGATGTTGGAAGATGTGAATAAACCTGACTTGAGAGATAAACTCTGCTTCATCATTTTCACATTTCCACAAGTCTTTCTTTTTGGCCTATATGTTTTTCTTTCTAAAATGTATCTTGGAATTCCTTTTGATTACAAAATATATTAACTAAAGTAGTATATTGTCCTTATCGCCAGCAGATGACACCACACCTCTGGCTGAGATGGAGGAAAGAACATCTGATGAAGCAGCAGAGATCTGTCATGCTGATGATGCTCCTGTGGAAAATGTGCAAGAACAGCAGAACTGTAGCATGTGTAACCTTAGGCTTAACCAAATTTTACTCTTGCAAGAGGAGAATAGCCATTGTACAGTAGTACAGCACAACAAAGTTGTGGGACTGTGGCTTTCTTCAGAAGCTGTCACCAGGAGACATAGTATTGGCAGACTGTGGATATGATATTAAGGAAAGGCCCCATCCTTCTCCGGGAGATATATAGAGTGATGATATAGAATGAAGTACGCAGTGGTAATGCACCTGTAAGCTGGTTGCCAACTGCCAATCAAATCTAAAAGAAGAAGAAGAAGATATTAAGGAAAGCATTGTACTTGTAGGTGCCACACTGAAAATACCTGCATCCACCAGGGGTCACAGCCAGCTTGATGCCAGAGACGTGGAGAGAGTAATAGGGTGCATGTGCTCCAAATATACAATAATGAATGGCATTATACAGTACGTCTGGCCTTGGTACCATGTGAAGGTGAGGCCATGACTTTACTGGATAAGATTGTTGCTGTAACCTGTTCTTTGACCAATATGTGTCTAAGTGTTGTTATAAAGCCATGAATGAATTGAATTGAATTTATTTTATTTTATTTCGGATAATACATTACAGGTTAAAAGAAACTGTATAATATAACAACAAGGTCAAATTAGACAAAGACTCCTTCTACTATACAATTCCACGTGAGTTATCCGAAATGGGTGATGGCTGAAGCCGCAGCTTATATTGCCCACCCATATTCCATCCAAGAATTCAAAGGAGAGAAAAGAGAAAACAAGACAAGAGCGATTACAATTTAAAACAAGGCTAAGACAAAATGTGACTGAGAGAAAAAGAAAAACTGAGCTAGTCTAAGTTAAGTGGTTACTATTCAAAAACAAATCTAAGACATAGTGTCACAAAGAAAAAAAGAAAAAAACTAAGCTACAACACAACACAGGCTGGAAATGTCAATCCTTATGTGAGTTTACATGTCGTCTTGTAAATATGTTTGGAGTATTTCTTCCTTTAGTTTTTGTTTAAATTGTCCAAGCTTTGTACATGATTTTAATTCAGGTCCAAAATCGTTCCATAATCTGACTCCTTGCACTGAAATACAGTGTTGCTTGGTGGTTGTTCTCACTGTAGGCTTTTGAAATATACATGTTCCTCTGAAGTGATATTTAGAATGTAGACACTGACATGTTTTTGGTATGGTTTACCCCTTCAGACATAATGTCTTTAACTGCTTTGTAACTATCTGAAAATAAAGTACACAGTGGTTTACAAACTCCAGCTCTTTATTTATAAGGTACAAAATTCTGAGCATAACTTAAGTTGTGGAAAACACTGTACAGAATGTGTGCAAAGCACAGTCCAAAAATGGGTCTTTTTGGCCGTAATACTTTTCAAAAGCTTTGTAAAATGTGGAACACGTTTAAGTCACAAAGAATAGAATAGAATAGAATAGGCTTCACTGTCATTGTAAGTTGTACAGTACAATGAAATTGAGTGTGCTCCACCAGGCTACTGCGCAATTAAGTATGAGACAAGGATTAGATAAAACACAGTTACAGAACACACAATTGAAATAATAGCCCAGAATTATGGAAAACATATACAGTATATATAAAAAATACAGGAATATAAAATGACATGCATCAATGTGTTTCACACAACAATGTCATACTATATAACAAGGCTTAAGCTATGGTATTATTCTAGTGTGCACATGTGGTATAACCATGGCTGCTGTGGGGCTGGTGCTTGACTGAGTCCCACATATCCGGGCACCACTGGATTGCACAGTTTTAGTTATCACAGGCAACCATGTCATCCAGCTCTTCTGGCTGCCTGCAAGTACATCACAACACATTCAGAATTACAACAGATTAAGCAGAACAGGTATAATCACAACAAGCAAATTTGTATAATCACAACAAAGTAAGCAATTTGATAAGGGTTTCATATATCGCAGTCAGAATCAGAATCAGCTTTATTGGCCAAGTATGCACAACACATACAAGGAATTTAACTTTGGCTAAAAACTTGCTCTCATTGTTCAGGTGGAGGATTTAAATAAGATTTAAATAAGGATTCAATGACAACAGAGTATGTACAGTAGATTACAGTCTGTCCACGTTTCTATAAAAGGATGCAAATATATACAGGAATATACGCAGTTATTTACTCAGACTATCCACACTTTGCAGAAATATATGAAAAAATATACAGTCATACAGTATTTCAATGTGAACTCAGATTCAGTGATATAATGTGAATGAAGTAAAAAGCAGTGTGAGAGTTATGAGCAATGTAAGAATGGATGAAAAGTCATGAGTACAGCAACAGGTAGGACTAGGTGAATGTTAGGAGTTCATCAGAGTGATGGCTTGAGAAAAGAAACTGTTCCTGTGACGGGTGGTTTTGACCTTCAGTGATCTGTAACAACGACCAGAAGATAGAAGTTCAAACAGTTTGTGGCCGGGGTGTGACGGGTCAGCACAGATGTTTTCCGCCCGTTTCCTGGTTATGGACCGATATAAGTTCTCAATGGAGGGTAGGTCGGTAGCAATGATCCTCTCTGCAGACTTAATGATCCGCTGCAGTCTGGTCTTGTCCTGTTTAGTGGCAGATCCAAACCAGACAGTGATGGAAAAGCAGAGGACAGATTGGATGATGGCGGTGTAGAAGACAACCAGCAGCTCCTGAGGCAAATCAAACTTCTTGAGCTGACGCAGAAAAAACAACCTCTGCTGGGCCTTTTTCCGGACAGTGTCTATATGGGAGGACCACTTCAGGTTCTGGGAGATTGTGGTACCCAGAAACTTGAATGAGTCCACAGTGGACACTGTGCTGTTGAGGATGGTGAGTGGAGGGAATGAAGGAGGGTGTCGCCTGAAATCCACAGTCATCTCCACCGTTTTGGCTGGGTTAAGTTCAAGATGGTTCTGGCCGCACCAGAGGATCAGCTGCTCCACCTCCCGCCTGTATGCAGACTCATCACCATCCCGGATCAAACCGATGACTGTGGTGTCATCCACAAACTTCAGGAGCTTCACCGAAGGGTCCTCTGAGGTGCAGTCCTTGGAGTAGAGGGAGAAGAGCAGTGGGGAAAGGACACATCCTTGGGGGGCGCCCGTACTAATTTTTCGGGAGCTGGATGTAAATCTCCCTAGCTTCACCTGTTGCCACCTGTCAGTCAGAAAGCTGGAGATCCACTGGCAGGTGGAGGGGGGCACCTTGAGCTGGAGGAGTTTCTGATGAAGAATGCCTGGGATGATGGTGTTGAACGCCGAGCTGAAGTCGACAAACAGGATCCTGGCGTATGTCCCTGGGGAGTCGAGGTGTTGCAGGATGTAGTGTAGTCCCATATTCACTGCATCATCCACTGACCTGTTTGACCGGTAGGCAAACTGCAGTGGGTCCATCAGGGGGCCTGTGACAACCTTCAGGTGGTTCAGCACCAATCTCTCCAAGGATTTCATGACCACAGAGGTCAAGGCAACAGGTCTGTAGTCGTTTAATCCTGTAACAGAGGGTTTCTTGGGAACTGGAATGATGATGGAGCGTTTGAAGCAGGAAGGCACTTCACACAGCTCCAGTGATCTATTAAAGATCCGGGTGAAGATGGGGGCCAACTCGTTGAAGCAGACTCTCAGGCAGGACGGAGACACACCATCAGGTCCTGCAGCCTTCTTGATCTTTTGAATAGATTTAATAATGCATCAAATTTATATAGTGTTTTGTCATAGACACTCAAAGATGCTTTTACAAATAGATACATTATTCATTCACTCCAGAGAGACAATGGTAGTGACAAGCTACTAGTGTAGCCACAGGTGCTGGCTGATGGAAACACGGCTGCCAATCCACAGCAACGGCCTCGCTGGCCACTACTGAACATTTATACCTAGTGTTATGGACACTGGAGATAAGGTGGGTAAAGTGTCTTGCCCAGGGACATAATGGCAGGATATCTGGGGAGAGCGAGATTTGAACCGCCAACCATCCAGTTATTGGATAACCTGCTCTACCTCCTGAGCCACTGTCACCCCAGCAGTGATAAATAACAAAGTAAATAACAAGTTCACACATTTTTTCACAGTACTTGAAAATGATATAATTTCTGTACATTTTGAAAAATATTTTCAGAGTGCTGTACATTTTGATTTCATCTGGTTGTACAGGGAAAGAACGATGTTTAGCATAACAAGAGAGGAATTTTAAAAAACCATGCCTTTGTGTGCACAACTGTCTTCAGGTCTGCCTTGTACATCTCCAAGTCACGCACCCATCCATCTGTGAACTGCACTTGGGCGTGCTGCAGACCTAAAGTTACTGATAAGATAAGCCTTTATTAGTCCCACAATGGGGAAATTCCAGGATTGCAACAGCACAGGGATAGCAACACTTAGAGCAATAATTTAGAGGATAAGAAAATAAGAGCAGTGAATATACATATGTACACATAAATATATAAATATATATACACAGTATGGAGCATTGTAGCTAGATGGAATAAACAGCATAACCGTCTATTTAGTTACTCCACATAGTATGAATATGTACCCATACATATTGTCACCCTCCGTAGCGATTGATATTGTCCTAGTTGTATACTGGAGGGGACCATTTTGTGTAAGTCTGTTGCGTCTTTTGCATTTAATACTATTAGGTCGTCACATTTTTTTGCTATCTCTGAGTACAGTCCTGCTTAGGTTATAAAGTCTGACAGCTGTAGGTAGGAAGGACCTGTGAAACCTCTCGGTCGCGCACCTAGGATGATGTTGCCTACTGCTAAATGAGCTCCTCAGTGCGTTCAGTATGTCCTGCATATGGTTGGACTCAGACTCCAGCAGAGATGACAGCTTAGCCACCATCCTTCTCTCTCCTATCTCCTCCACTGGGTCAAGGCGCTGCCCCAGGACAGAGCTAGCTTTCTTGATCAGTTTGTTCAGTCTCTTCCTATCGGCTGCTGTGATGCCACTGCCCCAGCAGACCACTCCAAAAGTGATGACTGATGCCACCACCGAATCGTAGAATGTCTTCAGGAGCACCCCTTGTACACCAAAAGACCTGAGCCTCCTCAGTAGGAACAGCCTGTGCTGTCGCTTCTTGTAGAGTGCATCGGTATTGTGTGACCAGTCTAGTTTATTATTCAAATGAACACCCAGGTACTTGTAGGATGTCACCATGTCAATGTCTGTTCCCTGGATGTTTACTGGTGCTGTGAGGGGTTGTCCTTGTCTGCAGCAGTCCACCATCAGCTCCTTAGTTTTCCTCGCGTTGATCTGGAGGCAGTTCCGATGGCACCAGTCCACAAAGTCCTGGATAAGTCCACTGTACTCAGCTTCATCTCCATTGGAGATGAGGCCGACGATCGCAGAGTCGTCAGAGAACTTCTGCAGATGGCAGTGTGTTGTGTTGTGTGAGAATTCCGCAGTATAAAGGGTGAACAGGAAGGGAGCCAAAACCGTTCCCTGGGGGGCCCCCGTGCTGCCGATGATCGTGTCAGACACACAATCCCGGGTTCTCACAAACTGTGGCCAGTTTGTGAAGTAGTCCAGGATCCATGATGACAGGTGCTGGTCCACCCCTGCGCACAGCAGCTTGTCCCTCTAGATCAGGGGTGTCAAACTCATTCCATGGAGGGCCAAGACCCTGCAGGTTTTACCTCCACCCAGTGTCTTCAGCAGGTGTTTTCATTGATCAGCAATCAGTGAGGGGAAATTCAGTGAAATCTCCTGTTGAAGACACTGGGTGGAGGTAAAACCTGCAGGGTCTTGGCCCTCCATGGAATGAGTTTGACACCCCTGCTCTAGATCATCGGTTGGATGGTGTTGAAAGCACTGGAGAAGTCAAAGAACATGATCCTCACCGCGTTCCCGGGCTTCTCCAGGTGGGACAGGACACAGTGAAGAAGGAAGATCACTGCATCCTCCACCCAGATGCCATGCTGGTAGGCGAACTGGAGTGGATCCATCGCTGGTCCCACCAGGGGGCGGAGGTGAGCAAGGAGCAGTCTCTCCAGGGTCTTTATCAGGTGAGACGTCAGGGCCACTGGCCTGTAGCTGTTCAGGTCTCTGGGGTGGGAAGTCTTTGGTACGGGTACCACACAAGATGTTTTCCACAACTGTGGTACCCTCCCCAGCTTCAGGCTCAGGTTGAAGATGTGCTCCACAATCCCACACAGTTGGTCTGCGCAGGACTTGAGGAGCTTCGCGCTGATGCCGTCCAGTCCCGAGGCCTTCCTCACCTTGATCTCCCTCAGCTCCGTCCTCACCTGGGTCTTAGTGAGGGTCAGGTTGGGGGGCTGTGTGCTGGGAGTGGGGGGGGGTGTTGGTGGAGTGGGGTGTGGACAGCAGGTCTCAATGACTGTAGAGGCAGCAGTGGTTGGTGTGCAGGCGGGGGGAGGGCGGTTGATCAAACCTATTAAAAAAAACAGGTTCAGGTTGTTCACCAACTCCCTGCCCCCCGTGGCCTGGGAGGAGGTATTCTGGAGCCCAGAGATGGTTTTGAAGTTTCTCCAGACCCCGCCGATGTTGCTCCACTACAGCTTGTCCTCCATCTTCTTCCTGAAGCTGGCCTTGCCTTCTCTTATCTTCCTCCTTAGCTCCCTCTGTACGGACTTCAGCATCTCCCTGTTCCCCAAACTGAAGATCCTCTTCTTCTCTCTCAGAAGTGTTTTTATCTCAGGGTTGATCCAGGGTTTGTTGTTCGAGCAACACCGTATGATCTTGGTGGATACGGTGTTGTCCACACAGAAGTTGATGTAGTCCGTGATGGTGTGAGTGAGGCCGTCAGTGTCCTCACCATGTGGATCGCAGAGCTGCTCCCAGGCAGTGATTTCAAAACAGTCCTTTAGCGCGTCCATTGCCTCCTCAGACCATATCTTCACCATGCGCATAACCGGAGGTTGTCTGTGTACTAGGGAATCATATAATTATGGTCAAAGGCATGATGATTGAAGTTTGGCAGAATGTTTACGTCTGAACTCCACGTTGTATGTTGGTAGGGATCCAGCCCGTTAACCCTTTAAAGCTTCACTAAATAGTGTGCCTTTGCCATCTCGTTTAGTTTAGCATGGTACGGTCCCTCTAAACTTTCCTTTGAATGGTGTATTTTGGGGCAGCATGGTGGCGTAGTGGTTAGCACTGCGGCAGCACAGCAACTCACCCTTGGCTGGGGGATCCTGGGTTCGATCCCAGCCCCAGACCAACAGTGATCTGTGAGGAGTTTGCATGTTCTCCTCGTGTCTGTGTGGGTTTACTCCAGGATTTCTCCAGTTTGCCCAAAGATGCTGGGATAGGCTCCAGCCCCCCCGCGGAGATTAAGCGGAAGAAGATGGATGGATGGATGGTGTATTTTGTGATTTTTTTTTTTTTTTTGTTCATTCATAACAAATGCTGAGGCGCCATGTACTCTTTCGGTTCGTTTACAATCGTTCGGCCTACCCAACCCAGGATGCACTGCGTGTTTGTCACGTGAGCTGGCGAGTTCAACAGCGGACCCCGGTCCGCATCTGGACCAAAGCCTTTTTGATACAACGGACCAGCAATCCAAACATGACGCAAAAATAAAAGTCAGAGAGTCACCGTCAGACAGCTGTAGGCTTATTTCCATTTATGTTAGAAATTCTGTGTTTTTGAATGAAGAATAACGCTACTGTTTATTTTATTTCACCTTAATATTTGCCTCTCTGTGCTTGTCAGCTTTGTTGCGCTGCCTTCAGCATTATGTACATGCATTGAGCGACATCTGTGCTTGTGTTTACTCAATTCAGCAGATTTGACCAACCAACATGGCCTTGCTGCCACTGTAGCTCAAAGAGCGCACTCATCCAAGTGTGGGGCCGCGCCCATCTCTGGTGCAATTATGCGCATTAATGTTCAGCTAACTGCCACTGTAAGTTACTGCCGTCACCCAGCTCCTCCCACAGCAGAACAGCCTGGTGACATGGGCATAATTCAACGGGGTCTGGGGGGGGAATGGGACAATTTTTTTCTTTAAAATTTGCAGCTTCTCATAAATTTGGGAGCCACCACTGGCTCAGATGGTAGAGCATCCTCCCCACACCCGGGAGGCAGGGGTTCAAATCCCAGCTGGGTCATGCCGAAGACCATATAAAAAGCAGAAGTTCCTGCCATCCAGCTTGGTGCTCAGCATGGAATGGAGGAGGGAAATCTGTGGCGGCACCTTGCATGGCAGCGGCCCTCTGATTCTACACATGGGGTGTGTGTGTGATTAACACTGTAGACAGGAAAAACACAGTTTTGTTCTACTGTACATGATTGGTTGAATGACAATAAAGGGTGATTTAATTTGTAACTTTTTCTTTTTAATTTACTACATTTATGTCATGGCGGCCTCTGGGCCGTCATTAGCATCATTAACTCCAGCTGCGCACAGATCCACAGGGGTTAATCAGCAGCTGTTAAAAGCCAGCGTTGCTGACAGCCCGGTACGGAGTCGTCTGTCCTCCTCGTCTGAGAAAGAACCAGAACTCCGTTCTCTGGCCTCGTCAAGGTATTCTCTTGTCTCGTCAGAGTCTGTCTCGTCAGGAATTGTCTTGTCAAGAACTGCCTCGTCAGAGACTGTCTCATCAGAAGCTGTCTCGTCAGAAGCTGTCTCGTCAGAAGTTGTCTTGTCGGAAGCTGTCTCGTCTGAAGTTGTCTCGTCAGGAACTACCTCGTCAGAATCTTCTCTGGCCTCGTCTAGAACGTCTCTCGCCTCGTCAAGGACATCAGTTCAAAGTCAAGCACGTAAGAGAGCTGTTTGCTACTCTTCTCCTAACCTCTACCCCTGTGCACAGGTGGACTCCCTTGGCGGCAGACCTGCGTCCCCAGCTGACGGGGTTACGCCAACTCACTCACGTAGCGGCTTGCTACCACCACGACTACCGGTACGTCTGGCTCCACAAATTCCTGAATTATTACTGTATCAGTTACAGGAGTACTGGCCACCGTTACCGGTGGAGTTTGTGTCATCGTCATCTGTTGTGTCCTTGTCACCACGCTCTGTGGAATCACTCACCTCGTCGTCGTCTGTATTGTCATGGTCACCACGCTCTGTGGAATCCCCCGCCTTGTCATCGTCTGGATTATCATCGTCACCACGTTCTGTGGAATCACTCGTCTTGTCATCAGCTGGTTTGTCATCGCCCCGGTCTGTGGTGTCACAGCCGGAGTCACTGGAAGACCTGTCCTCGTCTCAGTCACAGGTGGAAGCCCCAGCTCGTTACCGGACGCCTTCACCTCCACGTTGCACGGCCGCTGGTTCTCAGCAGGACGTAACCTGCACTTCTCCCAAGTAAGCCTCACTACTGATAGCTTGTCATTAGCGTGGGACAAAAGTAATGGTCTGTGCTTATATGTTCCAGGGTTGCCGGGTCTCCGTCCAGAGTGCTCAGTTCCAGTGACCAGGATACTATCCACGCTCTCACACTTGCACTACACACCCTTTCACTCTAATAAAGATTATTGTTCACTAATTTGCCCGTGTCAGTGTCTGTCTCCTGGGTCCCGAAACATGTCAATTTATTTGCAAACGCAAAACTTTTTTCTTGTAAATTTGCCACTTTTTCCTCATAAATCTGCTGTTTTTGCATCTTAAATCTCAGAATCAGAATCAGAATCAGAATCAGATTTATTGCCATTGTTCATGTAGTACACAAACTAGGAATTTGTCTCGGTGCCATGCTGCAACATTAAAAACATGATGAGATAAAGAGATAAACTAAAAAACTAAAAGACTAAAAACATGCAATAAGTGTAGAATAATAAGTAATAATAATAAAATTTGTAAATTTAATTTAATTTGTAAATCTGCAGTGTTTTTCTTGTAAATTTGTAACCTTTTTATAATAGATGTGAGTTTGTTTCTTGTAAATTTACATATTTTTCTCACTAAATTTGCAACTTTTTTCAAATAAACTTTTTTGTAAATGTGCAATTATTTCTTTTAAAGTTGCTATTTTCTTTCACAAAAATTTATGACTTTTTTCTTGTAAATTTCCAGCTTTTTTCCCATAAGCGCATGTTTGTACATTCTTTCTCATAAATTTGTGACTGACAACTAATAATACTTATAGTGCCCCCTCAATATTTACTCTGGAGAAAATGTTCTGTTTATTGTCCCTCCCAACATAAAAATGAAATATCCGCCCATGCAGCATATTGGCACTGCTCCGGACCTCCGGCCCACTGGAAAGAACAAATGCAGACCCCTGACAAAAACATTTGAGGACCCCTGTACTATACTTTCCCACTGCACACAAGCCATGCATATGGATCTTTGTACATGAGAGAGGACAGATAAATAAATTACGAACCCTCTGAATAATTTTTGAAAATCTGTTGTCATCTTCATAGTTGTCAGACCATAGTGATCTCATGCACAATGCATATATTTTCTCATGAAACTAGACTTATCCGGCCACATTGGCCACATTTCTATTTTTATGCTGAGTAGTGCAGGGTTCCTTCCTGGTGGTGTCAAAACTAAATGTCGATGATGGCGCAAGTTGTTACAGAGAGAACAGGGGCAGCCAACTCTACACAGCAGGCCTCTCATCCATCAACCAGCTCATGGGGGAGTCGCCATTATTCTTCCCCCACAACCAAGGGTGGACTGGAATAAAAATTCAGGCTTGGAATTTGACTCCATCCCAGGCCACCCCATTGTTACGAATCATAAACCATGACTGCTATATTTGTAGACCGTCATAGTGACATAACAGGTGCTAAACTAGTTATAAATGTGGCTACAACCTTTAGGTGCGAGGATAAATATCCATTTTTTTTAGTCAATTAATTAATTATTTTCTCATCTGCACCTCTCTCCCTATATCTCTCTGCACATCTTGTTGCTCTGCAGAATGAGATAAAAATATAAGTAACAAACGTAAACCTGTACTTCTTAAGGAGACAGCAATTCTATGCACCTGGATTGCATCCCATCTAACGGCATACCTACATATGTAGAACTGTGGTTCTATGTTGTACCTGAAGGCTCCTGTTCTGTGTCTGACTTTGAACTCGGATACTCAGCCCCTGCAGAAGCAGCTCTGGTGCTGCTGCTTCCTTCTCCACCTTTTCAGAAAAACAAAAGCCATATTTACAGTTTAGCTGACTGCTGTTTGCATTCAGCCAACAGCTAAATATACTGTATGTTCTATAGAAAAAAAAAGTACACACACACAGAGTTGGTACAATGAATGAAAAGAAATCCTTTTAGAAAATTGCATTTTTAGAAAGTGCTCCAATCCTTCTGAAAATGGGGATGTACTTGTTCAAGAATGTAAAAGAAATGTATTGTAAAAGCAACTATCACATAATTGTTCTGTTAAAAAAAAATTATAAACGTTCTCTGAAATAAATATCTAAGGACTTAAATATGAAAATGTGGCTCCTTTAACTGTTTGTTTAGTGCAGATGCTCTGTAGCAGAGCCAGGTGGCTGTTATAATCATACTGTATAGATATAAGCCCCATCCTATATAAACAAAAGTTGACCACCCTTCTAGGTAAATCAATTTAAAGGTTTAAAGGTGTCAGGAGCCTCCTAGTGCGCTTTTATGCAGTGCACGGAGGAGGGGAAGGATGAATGGATTTACGCTCTGGTTACATCACAACACATTTTTTAACAGAGGAGCAGACAGTTCCAAAAAATAAAGACTTACAAAAATGCAACAGTGTGCACAAAATGGCTCATGTGACGAGCGTGCAGCGGGCAGACCACTGTGCACCGTGGCCACAAGACAAACAGCACAAAATAATATAACAGCTCGGGTTAACTTAGAGTTCTGCAGGATGCTCTACTGACTCGGGAGAAAGGAACTGGGCAAAGTGCCAAAAACATAACAGCACCACTGTGAGGAGAAACGCTAACAGTTTGTACTCACAGAGCAGGAGCCGTCCGAGTAGTCCAAGTCTACCAGCAAGCACACACAATCAGTTGCTACACTGAGGGGAGTAGTCAGTGTAGGCTCCAACACACTCATGAGACAGTACATCCATGTAGCGATTCACGTCCATATGACTAAGCGCAATTGTCCAGCAATGCTTGACTGGCAAAGACCGTCTAAGTACAAGCATTGCTGGCTCCACAAATTGGGCGCACCTGGGCGAGGTGCGGGAAAGACAATTACCGGAGAGGAATCAGCTGGCTGTCAAGAGAGAGGGGGTGTGGTCGGACCAACGAGTGTTAGACAACGCCCACACGAATGTAGGTCAAAGAGGCTGCCTAACAGCCGCCGGCCAGAGCAGTGGCTACGGGCACGGAAAAGAAAAGGAACAAAGACATAAAACAACAAGAACTCACAAGATAACGCAGTACATAAATAACCCGATACCTGAACCACAGAGAACGGTCAGAACCGAGCCTACAGGCCAACACCGGCTTGGTTCATGACAAAAGGGGTCACTGACTGAACTTTTTCCGCATTTTAATAGTTCGCTCATGTCTTAATGAGTGTTTGTGACATATTTTGTTCACATTTTCTTTAATTTTTTAATTATTGGAGCAATTTTGTTTAGTATTTTACCAGGCTTTCTTGAAATGCTCTGATCTAAAGCCTATCATTTTAAGAAGCATCCTTCCACTGTTTAACTCCACCCTCCCACCTATGTCAGTTAGCCATTAGCCGAGTAGCTTCTAGCCTCCTTCTAGCTTGAATGAGCAGTGCTGGTTCACAGATCCATAGTCGTTTGTGCATCTCGCATCACCCCACCCCCATCCCCAACAACCCCACCGAGACGCCACAACAAATCGCCAGCACTGTGCACCGGGCAACCCACCGATTGCTGCAACCTCAGGCCATTGGCCGAGCCATGGAATCTCCATATAATAGTCCGTGTAATAATAGTCCATGTATTTTCGATATCAATCTAGGGGAACGAAGATTTAGAAACTCTGTCATCTTAACTGGTACCTCTAAATCTGTCTGATTGAAATTGAATCTTACTTTTATTATGGATTTGAGCTGTTGGTATTCAATAAATTTTTTTTTATCACTGATGTCATACTGTGACACGAGTTCTTGGAACTCGATAAAGTTTCCACCTCCAATAAGAGGTTCTAAGTTTTTTATTCCTTTCTCACACCATAGTGAAAAGTTTAACATTCTTTTTAGTTGTAGGATATCAGGATAATTCCAAATGGGCATGAGTTTACAAGGGACAAGTGAAGACCCCGTTATTTTAAAAAAAAATTCTACCAGGCTGTGTGGGTTTGTTTTGTTTTTAAGAGAATTGACTGTTTGGGAATTTTTTTTCTTTTTCTTTTTTTTTGGGGATAATTAGGTGATCAGAAGACTCATTTCTGTCAGGAACCGAGCCGGCTTGGCTTCCCCTGGCTCGGTCCTGGCTGCTCTATGGGTACGTGCCACATTGTATGTATGTTAGTATGTATTTCTGAGTGTTTTGCCGCGCCCATAGCCATTGCCTTCTGGCCGGCAGTGGGGAGGCAGCCTCTTGCGCTCAGGCTGGAGTGAGCCGCTGACTGTCTGCCGGTCGGACCACGGCCCCTCTCTATTGCTACCAGCTGTTCCCACTCCCGTATGCCATCTTCCCGCTCCTTGCCCAGGTGTAACTAATTTGGAAAACCAGCAGTGCATGTTTTTAAGGAGCTTGTCTCCAGTCATGCATTGCTGGGTCATTGTACTCCATCGACATTCTCGTATGGAGCCACATCAACTAAGGACTGTGTTTCACCGTGTGCTTTCGGACTTACTCGGACAGCTCCAGTCTCGTGAGTATTATCTGTATGTGGTCTTTCCCCGGTCTTCTCACCCAGACTGTTAAGCATCCTGGAGGACTCCATAGCCAGTGTGACTTGTAGAAACTGTGACTGTTTGCCTGCTCGCCATATTAATACATTTGTGTGGTGTTAACCTGCTCTTAAATCCTCGTCCTTTCTCCCCTCTCCGTGCGCATTGGAAAAGCACACGGGAGGGTTCATGACAATTTCAGACAGTTAAAACCTAAAAACACCATTTTTCAGTCAGTGACCCTTTTAAACACCTTAAAAATCCCTGCCCAGAATTTCCACATTAGAGCAGCTAGAAGAAACTGTGATTAAAAAAAAATTAAAAATACTTTGTGGTGGACGCACAGACGTGACCTGTTTTGGACTCACATTTTAGATCAGAACAAAAGCAGAACTTCCTTGGTGATTACAGGAAGCTGCAAGAATCTTAGCTTTGGTATGCAAGGCTGGAGACTGTGGGGGGTATAATTAAAGGATTAAAGAAGGGATGCAGGGGAGACAGTGGAAGTGACATCATGGAGTGAGGATGCTTTGTTACTGTCATTATAATGCAACGTAGTCTGTGATTCATGTGACCTGTGAACTGTAAGAGTCCTGATATTTAAGGACGAGAGTTTCCTGTGTGGCTCTCTTTTCTGCTTTCTGCTTTGAGATGATGGTGATGTGAATAAAGCTGACTTGAGAGAGAACTCTGCCTCGTCATTCTCACATCTCCACAACTTAAATAATAAAAAAAAATTGCATGTACTTAAATACTACATAAAAATGGGTTGAGAGCATAAGCTGCAGTATGACTAACCTGGGTGGAAAAAATATCTTACATAACATAATATTTACTCAGTGTGTGGATTTTGTAAAAAATATTTGGAATATTACTCAGTGCCCAGTATAAGGAGTTTTACAATGAACCACACAGAGACAAAAACAATACAACTACATCAATAATGCAAATATAATGATTGGAAAGCAAAAGAAATAACTGCACAGAAGCCTCCTTAGCCTCGGTAAAAGTGTGATTTGTTGACTAGCCTGTAGTTTTAGCATTAAACATCTTGGTGATTTTATGCAATTTGCTGCAGCTGTGATAAGGGCTTTTTAACCATTAATCCGCTCCCTCTCTGCTCATCCTTTCCTTTTGATCACCACGGCCTTCCATTTTGCCGCTGACAGGACATTATTGACAGCAATAGGTTTTTTTTTTCTGTTTCTCACTGATCTGTATAGAAAACACTGGATCGAGCACGCCCCATTAGCGAGTACAAAGCCGAGTGAAGCCACCAGGCCACCATATTGGTACACCCAAAACACTCAGCAAGTCAATGGAGAATGACTGGGTTTAGTAGTAGACAGTGTCACTTTTACCTCAATAACTTCCCAAAGAATTAACAGATTTTGAACTTCTTGGTATGGAGACACAATTTATAGTCTTGCACAACCGGTGAACTATAGAAATCGAGCTGACATTGTTTAGTGGCCATGGCCTCAGCCAGTAGTTTTGGGGTATTGTTGCTACCACTCTGTGAGAAGATAAGAGCCTTGGTGGAGGTATGCATTTTGAGATCATCACCAAAATCTAATCATATAGTCAGTGTGCCATTACACACCTTTCCTGAAAATTTGAATGAAAGGCACTATATAAATGCAATCCATTATTTTATTATTAACAGACACAGAAACGACACCAAAAACAATATGACTACATAATAATAAAACTGTCATAATTGTATTGACCATACATTGGGGCTGGGCAATTACACCTTAAATCAACATGGTTTATTGAATCTTGCAGGTCGGTTTTTGTTGTTTTTTTTGGGGGGGGGGGGGGTTCCCTCCTCTTCTGTTTACTGACAAGGTTCATAATTATCAAGCAATATTACACAACAGTGTGGTATCATACTTTTTTTTTTTTTTTGCAGTTTGTTCATTCATTCATTCATCTTCCTCCGCTTAATCCTTTTCTGGTCGGGGGCGCTGGAGCCTATCCCAGCATCTTTGGGCGAGAGGCAGGGCACACCCTGGACAGATCGCCAGTCCATCACAGGGCCAACACAGAGAGTCAGACAACCATTCACTCTCACAGTCATACCTAAGGACAATTTAGAATCCCCAGTTTGATGCCAATTAACCTAACTTGCATGTTTTTGGCATGTGGGAGGAAACCGGAGAAATCCCGGAGTAAGCCCACGCAGACACGGGGAGAACATGCAAACTCCACACAGATCACTGTTGGTTGGGGGCTGGGATTGAACCCAGGATCCCCCGGCCAAGGGTGAGTTGCTGTGCTGCCGCAGTGCTAACCACTCCGCCACCGCACTGCCCTTTTGCAGTTATCAACTACAAATTCACATTGTTTGATGCAGCAAAGTTCAGCCTCCACCTCCTCCATCACCTCCTATTCTCGTCTTGCTGTACTGGCGTCCTATGCCCTGCCCTTCCTTAATTCTGATTGGCTGATTACAAATCAGAATCAGAATCAGCTTTATTGGCCAAGTATGCACAACACATACAAGGAATTTGACTTTGGCTAAAAACTTGCTTTCGTTGTTCAGGTGGAGGATTTAAATAAGATTTAAATAAGGATTAAATCTTATTTAAATTTATATATCTTATTTAAATATTTAAAAGGTCTTGACATTGACAAGCGCAGCTGTACAGTAGTCTGACAAGTTGAACTTTTTTCAGCCCTGAGCACCGTGACAAAAAGCGGTCACTGCTCAAAGCGTTTCAGCACCAAGGGCGTTCAGTGTTGTAAACGCTGGACTACACAGAGGATGAATGGAAAATAGTCACCCACAGCAGGAAAAACAAGTTTGGCCACACGACCCCTAATACTTTTTCTGCAGTGTTTGGCATCTGGGTTGCCGAGGCATGTGGCCCTATGGTGTGACCATGCACGTAACTGAGTGGACACGTTTTAAAGGGGCAGTACATGAAAAGCACCAGATTAATATATAAAATAATATTCAAAAAATTCCTGCATCCACATTGTGATCTGAGTCACCACCAAAATCTAATCTGTTCCCCATGCCATTACATACCTTTCCTGAAAATTTCATCAAAATCCATTCATAACTTTTTGAGTTATGTTGCTAACAGGCAAACCAACCAACAGACAAACCAACCAACACCACTAAAAACATTACCTCCGTCCTCCCTTGGCAGAGGTAAATATGACCAGCATGCCAAATAAATTAATTTGATCAGGATGCTGGTCATTATACAGTGTAAATATCTGAACTCTTAATTTACTTGTGATGCTGGTCAGCAAGGCATAATGCTCATTATGGTTGTAAACATATGATGACTGAATTATTCATAATATACTTACCAGGAATAGTGATCATCAAGGACACCTAAGGACTTCAGATTCCTGATCATCTGACGGTGTTTATATTAGTGCTAAATTATTCCTGATGCTGGTCAATTCAATTCAATTCAATTCAACTTTATTTATATAGCGCAATTTCACAACAACAGTCATCTCATAGCACTATCAACTGTAGGGGGAACCCCCACAGTTGCAGAAAGACCCCAGCAATCAGGCGATCCCCTGTGAGCAAGCACTTGGTGACGGTGGAGAGGAAAAACTCCCTTTTAACAGGAAGAAACCTCCAGCAGAACCAGGCTCAGGGAGGGGCAGTCACCTGCTGTGACTGGCTGGGGGGTGAGGGGATAGAGAAGAAGAAAAGAACAGACATGTAGAGAGCAAACAGCACGATGGGGACTCAATCTATGGGAGAGAACAAACAGATGTTAATGACCAGCAAAAAAAAAAAATATTTCATAGAGAGTGAGGAAAGGAGTGAGGCCCAGTGCATTACTGGAGGTCCCCCGGCTGACTAAACCTATTAGCAGCATAACTAAGGGAGGGTTCAGAAACACATGATCCCTCTCTAATTGTAGGCTATATCAAAAAGGTAGGTTTTCAGGTAATCAGGTCATCAACTACTGATTACCAATCAACACTAGATCAATTCTACACGCAGATTTTTGTTGATTACCAATCACCTTTAACTGCACCATTGCCTGGTCCCACGTCCAGGATGTGTAAGCAGGAGGGAAGGTGTCATGTTTTGTATCAGAATCCTAAAACTGATGAATTATATAAGAATTTGCATTAGGCCTTACGTTTTTTTCCATTTGGGCCTATTCATCACAGTGTGACGAATTATTTTCAATATATGGTTCATCTATGCTAGTTAAAAAGGCTATGTATAGCAAGGCCTAGAGCTATGTCATCACAGAAAATATGTGAGGCCCTTTTCCTCATATTTTTACCTCAATTTAAACAGGACCTTTGCGAAAAGGTTAGGATTCCATATTTTGCTAATTAGATTCAGCCTAGGCACTTAATAGCAAGATTAATGCACTGCGTGATATTTTAGTTTCCTCATATAGAACTATCATTATGATTATTATTATGACGATATGCCTAACCACACTTACTGCATGCATTACAGACTTACTTGCCTTGGCTTGACATTTCCGATTATGCAGCCTCCCCATGGCTGCTAAACATAATGTCAACTCGATTTCTATAGTTCACCGGTTGCACAAGATATAAGCTGTGTCTCCATACCAAGAAGTTCAAAATCTGTTAATTTTCTGGAAAGTTATTGAGGTAAAAGTGGCACCGCTTACTACTACACAATTCAGCCTCCATTGACTCTATTGGTATCCCCCCTGGAATAGGTACAAAAAAAGTACCTAGTACTAGGTACTAATGGAAAACCCTACAAACCGTGTAGAGTAGGGCTGAGTGGGTACTAGTGGAAAAGGGCCATAATAGTTACCAACTGCACAGTAGTAGAACACCATTTCGGATACTTTGTTCCAACACAGGGCCCATGCAATGTGTCGTCCCAGAAGCTGTCCAATATGGTAGACAAACAATGCAGCACGTGACCACTAACGTCACGTGCCACCCCTCTATACAGATCAGTGGTGCTGCTGCCTTCCGTTGCAGTCCTGTGGTGCGTTCAAGGTACCTCAGACAACACAGAACTACTGAACACTAACCACAGAGATATACAGTAGACCTATTATATCTCTGTCCAGTAGCTGAGCTGAGGGGTGGCCCTTGGTATAATCTTGACCACTCTTGGTATAAACTTTGCCACTTTATAAACTACAGCAGCTGCATTTACTGTCGTCGTCGGCGGCCTCCGTCGGTCTATGATGACCATGGAAGAGAATCCTAAACGTCTACTCTGCTGGAACAGCACCGCCTGTGGCTGAACAGGCCAATGCGCACCGGTGTTCTACCTTCCAGCGTTGGGCGTTGGTAGGATTCAAGCCTGGGCAGGAAGATATGGAGGACAAGATGCTACCCATGCAGCATGTCCCCCCTCTCCACGTCACTGATGAATCCAAAGGAATAGCAGGGCTGCTATAGTTTGGCACCAGCGCCGTCGCAGGAGCTGCCAGAACGATGTTGAGCACAACAGAGAACTGCCTTAGGGGCTCCGACTCCGGATTTTTCCTCAGGGTTGACTCCCGAAGCCTTTCCCGTGACCGGGTGTGCCGCAAGGCAGCGGAGGTTTGAAATCAGGGTTTACCTTCCCCTAGATGGGCTACCTTCCCAGGTTGACGAGCCACCATCTACCCGAAGCATCTGGCTTTAAGGCGCCAGAGATCCGCCCTCGCCCCTTCTCCTATTAGTAAAAGCAGTTCCGCCGGGCTTAGAGACTAAACCACTTGGGCAGGCTAGGAGTTGGACTTAGTTGTCAGAGGCTTTTCGAGACGCACGCCGTAAGGAGCATTTTATGAGCACTGGGAGCTTAACCCCAGTGCCGCTCCTGGCTATGACAACCTTGGAACCAGTATTTACTGTACCTTGGGCGAAACCTTTCTTTATGGTTACACTGCCCCACCGTACCTCACAACTTCACACACATCTGATAGCTGGTGGTCACATTTGAAAACAGAGCAGCTGCAGGCAATGATGCTTCGATTCGCAAATTGATAAAGGTAAGCTATAAAGCCTATAAAGGTACCTTACCTATAAAGGTAAGCTGTCTCAGGACCAAGATGGCGCCCACAGCGGTCGACATGGTGCTTCGCTGCGCTCTTTGTTTGTTTTTGTTTGTCAATTGTGTGTCTGCTTGCGCTTATACCCGTGAAGAACTTCTAAATATCAGGACTTTCACCCCCACGGACCTCCTCCCAGTTTTTTTAGCCCCTGCCGCCGATCTGGTTCATTGCTTGGCTCGGAAAGTGAGACGGCGGAAGAGAGGTAGACGAGCGGGCGCTCTCGTGCGGCTTCGCAGGAGAGGCTCGCGAACGGCGCTGCCTGGCATATTTCTGTCCAATACCAACTCTCTCTCTAACAAGGTAGATGAACTGAGACTGCTGATGCGTTTTAGGGACCTCGCCTCCTCAGCTGCCCTCTGCTTTACTGAGACCTGGCTCCGGGAAAATATAGCGGACAGCGCGCTGCGCCTCGACGGCTTCCAGCTCTTCCGTGCTGATCGTGACACAGAGCTTTCCGGCAAGACCACAGGAGGCGGAGTCTGCTTCTACATCAACTGCAGCTGGTGCTCTGATGTAACGGTAATTTCCAAACACTGTTCTCCCGCCCTGGAATTTCTTGTTATCAACTGCAAGCCTTTTTATTCCCCGCGGGAGTTTGCTTCTTTTATACTGATCGCTGTGTACGCCCCTCCCGACGCGGACACGCGCGAAGCTCAGCGCGTGCTCGCGGATCACATTCAACACACAGAGCGGAGTTTTCCAGACTCGCTGATTATTGTGGCTGGCGACTTTAATCAGTGCAATCTGAGCCACGATCTCCCCCGCTACAAACAGTTTATTAAATGCCCCACCAGAGGATTAAACACACTGGATCACTGTTACACCACAGTGAAAGACGCATATCGCGCTGTTCCTCGCGCTGCGCTGGGATTATCTGATCAGAATCAGAATCAGAATCAGAATCAGAATCAGAATCAGAATCAGGTTTATTGCCATTGTTCATGTAGTACACAAACTAGGAATTTGTCTCGGTACAATGCTGCAACATTAAACATGATAAGATAAGAGAAATAAACTATACATGTAATAAAGTGTAGGATAAGATTAAGTGATACTGGTCAACAGTTAAAATATATATTAGCCAGCAGCAGATACTGTGGAGAACTATATAGTGCAGTCGGTAATGCAGGAAGAAAACAGTGATGATTGACATGAGTCTGGTTGAGCTGCTGTACATGGTGCACGAGAGTCACTTAGTGTTCAGCAGTCTAATGGCAGAGGGGAAGAAGCTGTTCATGTGACGGGAGGTTTTAGTCTGGATGGACCGAAGTCTTCTACCAGAGGGGAGGGGGGCAAACAGTACGTGACCAGGGTGTGAGGGATCGGCTATGATCCGGCCAGCACGCCTCCGGGTCCTGGAGATGTACAGATCCTGGAGAGATGGGAGCTTGCAGCCGATCACCTTCTCAGCAGTGCGCACGACGCGCTGCAGCCTTAGTCTGTCCCTGGCAGTGGCTCCTGCGTACCACACGGTTATGGAGGTGGTGAGGATGGACTCGATGATGGCTGTGTAGAACTGCACTAACATCTTGGTGGGTAGCTTGAGCTTCCTCAGCTGCCGCAGGAAGAACATCCTCTGCTGGGCTTTTTTGATGAGTGAGCTGATGGTCAGCTCCCATTTGAGGTCCCTGGTGATGGTAGTGCCTAGGAAGCGGAAGGAATCAGCAGTGGTGATGGGAGAGCCTGAGAGGGTGAGGGGGGGCAGAGGAGTAGTGACTTTCCTGAAGTCTACAATCATCTCCACTGTCTTCAGAGCGTTCAGCTGCAGGTTGTTATTGCTGCACCAGGACGCCAGCTGGGCCACCTCTCTCCTGTAGGCGGACTCGTCGCCGTTGGAGATGAGCCCGATGAGGGTGGTGTCGTCCGCAAACTTGATCAACTTGACAGACTGGTGGCTGGAGGTGCAGGAGTTGGTGTAAAGGGAGAAGAGTAGGGGGGAAAGTACACAGCCCTGGGGTGATCCGGTGCTGATGCTAGTATAGTCTGAGACAGTCTTTCCCAGCCGCACATGCTGCCTCCGGTCCGTCAGGAAGTCGATGATCCACCTGCAGAGGGAGTCAGGCACGTTGAGCAGGGACAGCTTGTCCCGGAGCAGAGCGGGGCGGATGGTGTTGAATGCGGAGCTGAAGTCCACAAACAGGATCCTGGCGTAGGTTCCCGGGGAGTCCAGGTGCTGCAGGATGGAGTGGAGGGCCAGGTTGACTGCATCGTCTACAGACCTGTTGGCTCGGTAGGCAAACTGCAGCGGGTCCAGGAGAGGGGTGGTGATGGACTTGAGGTGGGACAGGACCAGGCGCTCAAAGGACTTCATGACTACAGAGGTGAGCGCTACAGGTCTGTAGTCATTAAGTCCAGTGATCCGTGGCTTCTTGGGGACAGGGATGATGGTGGAGGATTTGAGGCAGGATGGCACGTGGCATAACTTAAGGGAGGTGTTAAAAATGTCTGTGAATACAGGAGCCAGCTGTTTCGCACAGAGTCTCAGGGTGGAGGGAGACACGCCGTCTGGGCCGGGGGCCTTGCGCGGGTTCAGTCTGGAGAACTGTTTGAGCACATCCTGCTCACTGATGATAAGGGGAGGGGGGAGGAGGGGGGGGTGCCTTAAATGAAGTAGGGAATGTGGAGGCTGTGGAGCTGGAGGGAGGGGGGGAGTTGGACACAGATGACGAGGTGTCAAAACGGGCATAGTGTTGGGACAGTCTCTGACAAAGGGCTTTGTCATCCTGACCTTTAGGAGCCTTAGGTCGATAGTTGGTGATTTGCCTCAGTCCTCTCCACACGGAAGCCGAATCATTAGCAGTGAACTGCTGCTGGAGTCTCTCTGAGTACACAGATTTAGCCCTCTTCAGCTCTCTGTTAAACCGGTATTTAACCTCCCTGTAGCAGTCCCTGTCTCCACTTTTCAGCGCTGCTTCCTTCTCCTTCCTGATCTGTCTGAGCTTAGCTGTGAACCAGGGTTTGTCATTAGAGTAACTCACCCTGGTGCGTGATGGAAGAATGTTCTCTTCACAAAAGTGGATATATGAGTTCACAGTGTCCGTGTACTCATCCAGATCATGCGTGGCTCCTTTAAGCATGCCCCAGTCAGATATTTCCATGCACGTTTCCAGCTTCTCCTCAGCATCACTGGTCCGTATCTTCGTAGTGCTCACAACAGGTTTAGTGAGCTTCAATCTCTGTCTGTATGTGGGAATGAGGTGAACCATCACGTGATCAGATAATCCCAGCGCAGCTCGAGGGACAGCGCGATATGCGTCTTTCACTGTGGTGTAACAGTGATCCAGTGTGTTTAATCCTCTGGTGGGGCATTTAATAAACTGTTTGTAGCGGGGGAGATCGTGGCTCAGATTGCACTGATTAAAGTCGCCAGCCACAATAATCAGCGAGTCTGGAAAACTCCGCTCTGTGTGTTGAATGTGATCCGCGAGCACGCGCTGAGCTTCGCGCGTGTCCGCGTCGGGAGGGGCGTACACAGCGATCATTATGAAAGAAGCAAACTCCCGCGGGGAATAGAAGGGCTTGCAATTGATAACAAGAAATTCCAAGGCAGGAGAACAGTGTTTGGAAATTACCGTTAAATCAGAGCACCAGATGCAGTTGATGTAGAAGCAGACTCCGCCTCCTGTGGTCTTGCCGGAAAGCTCTGTGTCACGATCAGCACGGAAGAGCTGGAAGCCGTCAAGGCGCAGCGCGCTGTCCGGTATATTTTCCCGGAGCCAGGTCTCAGTAAAGCAGAGGACAGCTGAGGAGGCGAGGTCCTTAAAACGCATCAGCAGTCTCAGTTCATCCACCTTGTTAGAGAGAGAGTTGGTATTGGACAGAAATATGCCAGGCAGCGCCGTTCGCGAGCCTCTCCTGCGAAGTCGCACGAGAGCGCCCGCTCGTCTTCCTCTCTTCCGCCGTCTCACTTTCCGAGCCAAACAATAAACCAGATCGGCGGCAGGGGCTAGAAAAACTGGGAGGAGGTCCGTGGGGGTGAAAGTCCTGATATTTAAAAGTTCTTCACGGGTATAAGTGCAAGCAGACACACAATTGACAAACAAAAACAAACAAAGAGCGCAGCGAAGCACCATGTCGACCGCTGTGGGCGCCATCTTGATCATGTGATGGTTCACCTCATTCCCACATACAGACAGAGATTGAAGCTTACTAAACCTGTCGTGAGCACTACGAAGATACGGACCAGTGAAGCTGAGGAGAAGCTGGAAACGTGCATGGAAATATCTGACTGGGGCATGTTTAAAGGAGCCACGCATGATCTGGATGAATATACGGACACTGTGAACTCATATATCCACTTTTGTGAAGAGATCATTCTTCCATCACGCACCGGGGTGAGTTACTCTAATGACAAACCCTGGTTCACAGCTAAGCTCAGACAGATCAGGAAGGAGAAGGAAGCAGCGCTGAAAAGTGGAGACAGGGACTGCTACAGGGAGGTTAAATACCGGTTTAACAGAGAGCTGAAGAGGGCTAAATCTGTGTATTCAGAGAGACTCCAGCAGCAGTTCACTGCTAATGATTCGGCTTCCGTGTGGAGAAGACTGAGGCAAATCACCAACTATCGGCCTCAGGCTCCTAAAGGTCAGGATGACAAAGCCCTTTGTCAAAGACTGTCCCAACACTATGCCCATTTTGACACCTCGTCATCTGTGTCCAACTCCCCCCTCCCTCCAGCTCCACAGCCTCCACAATCCCTACTTCATTAAATGCACCCCCCCTCCTCCCCCCCTGCCCTTATCATCAGTGAGCAGGACGTGCTCAAACAGTTCTCCAGACTGAACCCGCGCAAGGCCCCCGGCCCGGACGGCGTGTCTCCCTCCACCCTGAGACACTGTGCGAAACAGCTGGCTCCTGTCTTCACAGACATTTTTAACACCTCCCTTAAGTTATGCCACGTGCCGTCCTGCCTCAAATCCTCCACCATCATCCCTGTCCCCAAGAAGCCACGGATCACTGGACTTAATGACTACAGACCTGTAGCGCTCACCTCTGTAGTCATGAAGTCCTTTGAGCGCCTGGTCCTGCCCCACCTCAGGTCCATCACCACCCCTCTCCTGGACCCGCTGCAGTTTGCCTACCGAGCCAACAGGTCTGTAGACGACGCAGTCAACCTGGCCCTCCACTCCATCCTGCAGCACCTGGACTCCCCGGGAACCTACGCCAGGATCCTGTTTGTGGACTTCAGCTCCGCATTCAACACCATCCGCCCCGCTCTGCTCCGGGACAAGCTGTCCCTGCTCAACGTGCCTGACTCCCTCTGCAGGTGGATCACCGACTTCCTGACGGACCGGAGGCAGCATGTGCGGCTGGGAAAGACTGTCTCAGACTCTACTAGCATCAGCACCGGATCACCCCAGGGCTGTGTACTTTCCCCCCTACTCTTCTCCCTTTACACCAACTCCTGCACCTCCAGCCACCAGTCTGTCAAGTTGATCAAGTTTGCGGACGACACCACCCTCATCGGGCTCATCTCCAACGGTGACGAGTCCGCCTACAGGAGAGAGGTGGCCCAGCTGGCGTCCTGGTGCAACAATAACAACCTGCAGCTGAACGCTCTGAAGACAGTGGAGATGATTGTAGACTTCAGGAAAGTCACTACCCCTCTGCCCCCCCTCACCCTCTCAGGCTCTCCCATCACCACTGCTGATTCCTTCCGCTTCCTAGGCACTACCATCACCAGGGACCTCAAATGGGAGCCGACCATCAGCTCACTCATCAAAAAAGCCCAGCAGAGGATGTTCTTCCTGCGGCAGCTGAGGAAACTCAAGCTACTCACCAAGATGTTAGTGCAGTTCTACACAGCCATCATCGAGTCCATCCTCACCACCTCCATAACCGTGTGGTACGCAGGAGCCACTGCCAGGGACAGACTAAGGCTGCAGCGCGTCGTGCGCACTGCTGAGAAGGTGATCGGCTGCAAGCTCCCATCTCTCCAGGATCTGTACATCTCCAGGACCCGGAGGCGTGCTGGCCGGATCATAGCCGATCCCTCACACCCTGGTCACGTACTGTTTGCCCCCCTCCCCTCTGGTAGAAGACTTCGGTCCATCCAGACTAAAACCTCCCGTCACATGAACAGCTTCTTCCCCTCTGCCATCAGACTGCTGAACACTAAGTGACTTATTGACTCTCGTGCACCATGTACAGCAGCTCAACCAGACTCATGTCAATCATCACTGTTTTCTTCCTGCATTACCGACTGCACTATATAGTTCTCCACAGTATCTGCTGCTCGCTAATATATTTTAACTGCTGACCAGTATCACTTACTCTTATTCTACACTTTATTGCATGTATAGTTTATTTCTTTTATCTTATCATGTTTAATGTTGCAGCATTGCACCGAGACAAATTCCTAGTTTGTGTACTACATGAACAATGGCAATAAACCTGATTCTGATTCTGATTCTGATTCTGATTCTGATTCTATAATATCAGAAGGGATGTCATGTTGGCATTCCTTCAGTAATGTTAAGTCACTTGCCCGTTTATGTAATTTAGTGAAGATAGAGTTACAGCAGCAGCTCCATGGTAGGGAAAAACGGCAAAGATGTAGCATAAACTAACTTTTTATGCACTCTCACATATTAATGGTTAATTAAGTGAGCTAACGTTGCATGTTAAGACACGAACACAATATTTATACATTTTGAGGCATATTAACTTGAGTCAGATTAACTTTTTGAATGTTTTCTGTCAGGAAAATTGACTACAGTAAGGGTCAACCAGGCAGAATCATTTTAAATTTTGGTAAATGATTGTGTTGTGGCGGTTCGTTTTAACCCCACAACAGACTAAGGACACTCAGCCCTCTTTTCTGTTTTTCTGCTGCATTACTGAGAAGCAATGTGCCATTCATGTATTTGTGATGCAAACATGCATGTGTTGTGATGTAATGCGCCATTCTGTATAGTGTGCATATGGCTTGTCCTTACTGTGCTTTTTCTGAGCATCTTAGATGTGCTTTGGTGTATTAATGTCTACAGGTAGACGAGTTTCTTCTGTCTCACCTATGTGATGTTAATCGATGCCTTTCATCCTTTGTACTCATGCGTCCTGTCCTTACTGTGACCTAGAGACTCAGATCAATATGTAGATGTGCTTGTTAGCCTCTTTGTCTTGCACTTAGAGCGAGGTCTAGCTAATCTGCCCATTGTGATGTATGGCTTACAAATGCAAATACCTCCTGCCTGTTCTGTTGTCCCTTTGATCATTCTAGACTGTGGAGTATGTCTTTTTGATGTATTGTTATGATCAAGTATTTAAGGTGCAACTCTGTAACGCAATCTCTCTCTTACTCTCTCACTCTGATCCTGCAACAGGTGGACACACTGTGTCCGCCTCTCCTTCTCTGAGAGCTTAGGGATCCCGCTCCGGGTTGCTCCACTATGCACCGGAGAGGGGATCCCGTGAAGGCGACATGATTAATAAAACCTGCTTAAAACCACAGCACTGCTGCTTATTTTTCCATGCCGCTTCACTGGTGACCCCGACGTGATCTGAACACGTCACCTGAAGCAAGCACACAGCTCGCCACTGGATTTTTTAATGGTCTTAGCCACGGCACAACGGGATTTCAGCCGTCAGCTGTTCCCGGGAGCTTTGGGGTTGCTTCAGCACCCAAAGCCAACAGTCCCTATGTTTTGTTTACTTTTTTTCTTACAGCCGCCCCTGCTTTTCTTCATGGCCACGAGAGGAGTCAGAGACTAGTTTTTCTTCTTGTGATCTCCGCACGTGCAACGGGACAACCCCTCGACGTCACGGAGCAGCAAGCAATTTTTGCGCGGCTCAGGACGAATTCACAGCTCCTGCCGGCACTTACCACCCCTCCCCTCCCTCCCCCTCCGCCTGCAGCGAGCTTCTCCCACAGCTCGCTCACACAGATGGATTATCGAGGTCGTGGCCCCCTGCCGCGTCCTCTGGGGGGGAGCGTGTGGCGGTTCGTTTTAACCCCACAACAGACTAAGGACACTCAGCCCTCTTTTCTGTTTTTCTGCTGCATTACTGAGAAGCAATGTGCCATTCATGTATTTGTGATGCAAACATGCATGTGTTGTGATGTAATGCGCCATTCTGTATAGTGTGCATATGGCTTGTCCTTACTGTGCTTTTTCTGAGCATCTTAGATGTGCTTTGGTGTATTAATGTCTACAGGTAGACGAGTTTCTTCTGTCTCACCTATGTGATGTTAATCGATGCCTTTCATCCTTTGTACTCATGCGTCCTGTCCTTACTATGACCTAGAGACTCAGATCAATATGTAGATGTGCTTGTTAGCCTCTTTGTCTTGCACTTAGAGCGAGGTCTAGCTAATCTGCCCATTGTGATGTATGGCTTACAAATGCAAATACCTCCTGCCTGTTCTGTTGTCCCTTTGATCATTCTAGACTGTGGGGTATGTCTTTTTGATGTATTGTTATGATCAAGTATTTAAGGTGCAACTCTGTAACGCAATCTCTCTCTTACTCTCTCACTCTGATCCTGCAACAGGTGGACACACTGTGTCCGCCTCTCCTTCTCTGAGAGCTTAGGGATCCCGCTCCGGGCTGCTCCACTATGCACCGGAGAGGGGATCCCGTGAAGGCGACATGATTAATAAAACCTGCTTAAAACCACAGCACTGCTGCTTATTTTTCCATGCCGCTTCAGTGTTTTTTATTATAACTAATTGGTCTGTCACGGCTGTTATGTATGATTAATGCGAGACAGGAGCCGTGCTGAACTGAACAGCGAACTACTCTATTAGACACACACAAAACTATATACACAGTGGGCCATGCCCTCCTGACGTCAAGCCAGTGGGCAGGTAAGGCATCACACACTACACCACATTCCCCTCCCCCTTACAAAAGTTTAAGACCACACACACAATTGAGACCCTCCCCAATTTAGCACCCCAATCGCACACTAAGGGAACGAGGAATGATTAACTGTAATAAAATATCCTAACACACTCATCCAGAAGAATAACAAAATTTGGACCACGTCTCTAAAATATATAAAATAATCCCATATCACACACACTCGCATGCACACCACCAGCATATATACATATTTACATTAACAGTGTTCAAGTCACACCTCTGTCCACTGACAGCCAGCGGTAAAACCGGCCCAGGGCAGCCCCAAGTCATATACACCCCTGGTCGCTGAAGATAAGACCGGCTTGGAGGCCCAGGGCAGCCCCACGACATGTGCGCCCGTAGCCGCCGTCTGCCTCTGGGATCAAAAACGGTCTCTCTTACCATAATGTCTCTCTTCACCGCCAACTGCGTCACTCCTCGGGACCCGCCGTGCTGCTGTCTGGCACACCGTCCCTCTGTGCTCGTCGGTCCACTCCCGACCGCTTTCAACACCACTGTTGTGGCTCTAAACACTTCGGCCCCCTGTGGCCGAACTCTGGGGAGACCCGAAGTCCGCTCGTCGGCACTGCTCACTGTGTCGGGCGCCTCGCCGTACCGCCCAGTGCCCATGTCCAGAGTGCATTGAGCTCCGGTACTGAGACACTGCCCGACCTCTACGGTGCCCGGCACCTCCCGCCTGTCGTCTGAGGCACTGTCTCCGTGCACAGCTGCTGTTGCTGCTCCCTCCCGGGGCTCTCAGCTTCGCTCTTGTTGGTGTCACTCTCCGACCCAGGTGTTTCGCTGCTCTCAGCACTCTCGTCCCAGGCGCTCTGCTGCATCGACTCCATGTCTGGCTGCAGCTGCTCTTCCCCCGGGCTCTCAGCATCATTCTCCAACCCTGGTGTCCCATCGCTGCTCTCAGCACCCTCGTCCCAGGTGCTCTGCTGTGTCGTGTCCATGCCCGGCTGTTGCTGCTCTTCCCCGGGGCTCTCAGCCTCCATGGTCCCGCTCACTTGCTGCCTAGCCTCCAGCTGCGGGGATGACGCCTGCTGCTCTCCCTCTCTGCTGTCGTTGCACACTGCACCGTACAACTCATCAGCGCTCCAGTCCTCCACCTTCCTGCGCTTCACGGCTGGCCTGCCGTCTTCAGTGACTGAGGACTCCCCTGGTCCCACCTCGATGCCCAGCTGGTAGCCTGGAGCCCTCTTCTGGTGCGCAGTTAGCTTAGTGGCTAGCCCGTCCATAGACGCTGACTGTGCCGCTAGCTTCTCCCAGCTAACTAGCTTAGCCTCGTTTGGCGCCAATACTCCTGCCACCCACAGCATCGTGGTCCTCGTCTGCCCTGAGAAAAATTTGGCCAACTGCTTGACAGCATCCTCATAGCACTCCATCTCTCCCAACATACTGAGAATTCTTCGGCCCTCCGCGCCGAGATGATGGGCCAGGAGCGCTTGTCGTCTTCTCCCATCAAGTCCACCTAGGCCCAGCGCCCTGACGCAACCCTCAAACATGGCCCTCCACTTTGGCCATAGGATCACCGGCTCTCCCGTGTACTCCAGAAATGGCACTAGGGGTTGAGGTAGCCCATACGCTGCCATATCCCATCCTCGTCGCCAAAATGTTATGTATGAATAATGTGAGACAGGCGCCGTGCTGAACTGAACAGCGAACTGCTCTTTATTAGACACACACAAAACTATATACAAAGTGGGCCGTGCCCGCCTGACGTCACGCCAGTGGGCGGGTACCACATCACACACACTACACCACAATGGCGTTATTCATTACAGCAGGCTTTTTAATAAAGGCAGTTATTTAGTTTGGTAGGGATAGTCATGAAGGGGTTAAGGTTGGTACAAACTCTATTCATGATCATCAAAATCAAATGAAAAAAGGATTTGTAAATTTTGAAGCTCTGCATACTTTGTAAAAAGCTTGATGTACAGGTTTGAATTTATTACTTATGATAGAGATGTACAAAGTAATGAAAATCTCTTATTTTTATTAAAAATAAATTACAATTTGATGCCTTTTTTCTAGGCTTTACAATTGTTACAAAATAAGAATACCAAAAACAATTCTTTTTGCAATTGAGATTGCATAAAAATAAAAAGCTCTTGTACTAGAAAGAGATCATATCTCTCCGGTTCTGGCCTCACTTCATTGGCTTCCCATAGAGTTTAGAATTTAGTTTAAAATCCTTCTTCTTACTTACAAAGCTCTAAACAATCAAGCCCCTTTTTATTTAAAAGATCTGATACTACCGTATTATCCTAACAGAGCACTATGCTCTCAAAATGCTGTATTACTTAATACCTAGAATCTCAAAGTACAATGGGAGGCAGAGCCTTTAGTTATCAAGCTCCTGTCCTGTGGAACCAGCTGCCAATCTGGATTAGGGAGTCAGACTCCATCTCTGTTTTTAAGAATAGGATTAAAACCTTCCTTTTTGATATAGCCTACAATTAGGGAGGGATCATGTATCTCTGAACCCTCCCTTAGTTATGTTGCTAATAGGTTTAGACAGCCGGGGGACCTCCAATAATGCAATGGGCTTCACTCCTTTCTTCACTCTCAATGAAATACTTTTTTTTTGCTGGTCATTAACATCTGTTTGTTCTCTCCCATAGATGAGTCCCCATCGTGCTGTTTGCTCTCTACATGTCTGTTCTTTTCATCTTCTCTATCCCCTCATCCCCCCCCCCAGCCAGTCGCAGCAGATGACTGCCCCTCCCTGAGCCTGGTTCTGCTGGAGGTTTCTTCCTGTTAAAAGGGAGTTTTTCCTCTCCACCATCACCAAGCGCTTGCTCACAGGGGCTTGCCTGATTGCTGGGGTTTTTCTGCAACTGTGGGGGTTTCCCCTACAGTTGAAAGTGCTATGAGGTGACTGTTGTGAAATTGCGCTGTATAAAAGTTAAATTGAATTGTTGCTCTCCGATCCAATAATTTTTGCATTGTCCCAGTCCATTATGTGATTATTTCTTTTGCAGTGATCTGATATTGCTGATTTTAATGTTTCTTGTTCTGCCTTTTCTTTTTGTGATCTTGTGAGTTGTCCTGTGAATGATGTGTGTGTGAATGATCTTCTAGTCTCTCCAATGTAGGTTTTGTTGCATGATATTTCATATTGCATTGCATTTTTTGTCTTGTTCTATTTTGTCCTTGGTGTACTAATAACTAGCTTAAGTTTTTGTGTGGTTTTTGTATTTTTTTCATGATCCTTTGAATTGGTTCTATTATCCTTCGGATGTATGGTATAGTTATGGTGTCCTTGTTTTTGATTTGGCTTTTGTTCTGTCTTGCTTCCTATTTGTTTTCTTTGTTTTTGACTTGCTGTTTCCCTTTGTTAATGGCCCATACTGGATATTGGTAGCATATGAGTGCATGTTTTATGTGGTTTTCCTCCTCCTGTCTGTCTTCTTGGTCTGTGATGATGGTGGCCCGTTCATATAACGTCCTGACAACTGATAGTTTGTGTGCTCTGGGGTGTTCTGATGTCCATAGTAGGTATTGATCTGTGTGGGTTGGTTTCCTGTAGACTGTGATTTTTATACTGCCGTCATCGTTGTGGTGGATTTTCATATCCAGAAAGGCTATGGTGCCATTTTCTTCCTCTTCGTATGTGGAATTTTATATGCCAGTGCTGTCCGTGCTATTCAGATGGTCAGTGAGTTCTTGTGTGTGTCCTTTCCTTATTTTCTCCAGAATGTCATCCACGTATCTCTTCCAGAGAGTGGATATACATTGTGTAGGTGCTGTGTCGATGGCTTTGTTTTCCAGTTCCTCCATGAAAAAGCTGCTCATGATGGCTGATAGTGGGTCTCCCATTGCAAATCCTTATTTTTGTCTGTAGATTTTTCCTCTGTATTGAAAATAGGTGGATTCTGCAACAAATTGCAATAGTTCAGATATGTCGTGAACTGTGAGATTGGTGTATCTTTTAAGGGTTCTGTCATTACTGAGGCGTTCTTGCACTGTATGTAGTGACTTCAACAGGGGTCTTTGTGAATAATGAAATGACCTCATGTGAAATGAGGATCTCTGATTCTATTTTCATATTTTTGAGTTCTTGTGCCAGCTCTTGAGTTTTTGCAGTGGTATTCTGATAGTCCAAGGAGGGGTTTGATGATTTCAACCAGGGCTTTTGATAAGTTGTATGTGACTGATCCAATACTTTCTATTATTGGCCACAGCGGGATATCCTTATGTATTTTTGGGGTTCCATAGTACCGGGGGGGGGGGGGGGTGATGCTGACTGTGGGTATCAGGTGATCATATGCATCCTTTGTGGGGTTTTTTTTTTTTTTTTTTGCTTTGTAATAGGGGTTTGAGAAGGGCTTTTAGCATTTTTTTTTCTTTTCTTCTGTAGGGTTTGTTTTAGTGATTTCATATGTGCTCTTATCTGCCAACATGGTTTCCATCTGTTTTTCATATGTTACTTGAACTATTACGTGGAAGTTATGGACAAAATTGTATCAGACTTCCACCGGCTGGAGAAATTGGAGAAAACACGGGCACGCTACAGAAACCACCTGAGATTTAATCTCCGTTGCAGAAATGAGGATGTAACACCAGCAAGCTTCAACATAAAAAAAATTCAATCCCAACCAAAAATGCAGAAAAAATTATCAAAGCACGGAAAGACCTGATCAAAGAATGGATAAGAATGATGGCAAACAAAGTGGACAGAATCAACAACCAGATCATGCAGGAAATGGACATTTTCAAGAAACACTACCTGACCAATCAGGAAACGCAGGAGCAGATAGAAGCACAATTAAAACACGAACAGGAATTCATTATAACGAAAAACCGGCTTTAAAAAAAAAATAAACTCGCAGGAAGAATGAGTGAAGACAAACACACATGGAAACTAACTCTAAGTGGGTCAAAAACTTATCAAAACGCACACTTACGGACACGGAGAAAACATTGCTGAGCAGAGGACTGAATTTCGCCATCACACCAGCCAAAATACCCCATGAAGATAAGATAAGATAAGATAAGCCTTTATTAGTCCCACAACGGGGAAATTCCAGGATTGCAACAGCACAGGGATAGCAACACTCAGAGCAACAATCAGAAGGCAAGAAAAAAACAAGCAAGCAAGAGCAGCTAATATACATATGTACGTATTACTATAAAATATATATATATACACACACACACAGACACACAGTGCAGAGCATTGTAGCTGGATGGAATAAATATATGAATATATGAACACACAGTGCAGAGCATTGTAGCTAGATGGAATAAATATGTAAATATATAAACACCCACAGTACGGAGCATTGCAGCTAGGTGGAATAAATATGCAAGTATATAAACACACACAGTGCGGAGCAATGTAGCTAGATGGAATAATATGTAGATATATAAATATTCAATTCAATTCAATTCAATTCAACTTTATTTATATAGCGCCATTTCACAACAACAGTCATCTCATAGCACTATCAACTGTAGGGAGGACCCCCACAGTTGCAGAAAGACCCCAGCAATCAGGCGATCCCCTGTGAGCAAGCACTTGGCGACGGTGGAGAGGAAAAACTCCCTTTTAACAGGAAGAAACCTCCAGCAGAACCAAGCTCAGGGAGGGGCAGTCATCTGCTGCGACTGGCTGGGGGGTGAGGGGATAGAGAAGAAGAAAAGAACAGACATGTAGAGAGCAAACAGCACGATGGGGACTCAATCTATGGGAGAGAACAAACAAATGTTAATGACCAGCAAAAAAAAAATATTTCATAGAGAGTGAGGAAAGGAGTGAGGCCCAGTGCATTACTGGAGGTCCCCCGGCTGACTAAACCTATTAGCAGCATAACTAAGGGAGGGTTCAGAAAACACATGATCCCTCCCTAATTGTAGGCTATATCAAAAAGGTAGGTTTTAGCCCTATTCTTAAAAACAGAGATCGAGTCTGACTCCCGAATCCAGATTGGCAGCTGATTCCACAGGAGAGGAGCTTGATAACTGAAGGCTCTGCCTCCCATTGTACTTTTGGAGATTCTAGGTATTACAAGTAAACCTGCATTTTGGGAGCGTAGTGCTCTGTTAGGATGATACGGTAGTATCAGATCTTTTAAATAAAAAGGAGCCTGATTGTTTAGAGCTTTGTAAGTAAGAAGAAGGATTTTAAACTTAATTCTAAACTCTATGGGAAGCCAATGAAGGGAGGCCAGAACCGGAGAGATATGATCTCTCTTTCTAGTACCTGTTAAAACTCTTGCTGCAGCATTTTGGATCAGCTGAAGACTTTTTAAAGATGTTTTAGGACAACCTGATAATAAAGAATTACAATAATCTAATCTCGAGCTAACAAAAGCGTGGATCAGCTTCTCAGCATCACTCTGAGACAAGATGCTCCTAATCTTGGCAATATTACGCAAATGATAGAAGGCAGTCTTAGAAACAAATTTAATATGTGAATTGAAGGACAAATCCTGATCAAAAATAACTCCAAGGTTCCTCACAGAGCTATTAAGAGAAAGAGTAACTGCATCCAAACTGAAAGTTTGATTTGGAAAGGAATTTCTAAGGTTTTTTGGACCAACAAGAATGACTTCAGTCTTATCTGAATTTAATAGCAGGAAATTACAAGTCATCCAAACTTTGATTTCCTTAAGACAGGCTTCTAACTTGGCTAATTGATTAGTATCATCTGGCTTCATTGACAGGTATAATTGTGTGTCATCTGCATAACAGTGAAAATGTATACAGTGCTTTCTAATAATGTTGCCTAACGGAAGCATATATAAACTAAAAAGAGTAGGGCCAAGCACAGATCCCTGTGGAACTCCATGACTAAGCTTTGAGCTGAGAGAAAACTCATCATTTACATGAACAAACTGGAACCTATCAGATAAATAAGATCTAAACCACTGCAACGAAGTTCCATTAAGTCCAACATAGTGTTCTAATCTATCAAGTAGAATATTATGATCAATAGTATCAAAAGCTGCACTAAGATCTAAAAGGACAAGTACAGAAACTAGTCCATTATCAGATGCAATGAGGAGGTCGTTAGTGACCTTCACCAAGGCTGTTTCAGTGCTATGATGGATTCTAAACCCAGATTGAAACTCCTCAAATAAACCATTTCCCTGCAGGTGGTCAAATAATTGCATAGCAACAACTCTTTCTAAGATTTTTGAAATGAAAGGGAGATTAGAGATTGGTCTATAGTTAGCTAAAGCTCCTGGATCTAGCGTTGGCTTTTTGAGTAAGGGTTTAATTACAGCCGTTTTAAAAGCCTGCGGTACATGGCCTAAAGTTAATGAAGAATTGATTATATGAAGAATAAAGCTACCAATAAGTGGGAAGACTTCTTTAAATAACCTGGTAGGAATAGGGTCTAAAAGACAAGTTGAAGGTTTGGATGAGGAAACTATTTTGTCTAACTCACAAAGGTCGATTGGAGTAAACTCATCAAGACAGACATCAATAGAAGGAGTTGTAGTAGTTACAGTATTTAAGTTAACTGTGGGAAGAATCTGATTGATTTTATCTCTGATGGATGAAATTTTATTATTGAAAAAGTTCATAAAGTCCTGACTAGTAAGCTCTAAGGGGATGCTAGGATTGACAGAGTCCTGACTCTTTGTCAACCTGGCTACAGTACTGAAAAGAAACCTGGGATTATTCTTGTTCTCTTCTATTAATGCAGAGTAATAACTCGTTCTAGCTTTTCTAAGAGATTTTTTATAAATTAAAAGATGATTTCTCCAAGCTAAATAGATTTCATCTAAATTAGTAGAGCGCCATTTTCTTTCTAATTGACGAGTCTTCTGTTTTAAGCTACGAGTTTCTGTGTTGAACCAAGGAGTTAAAAATCTCTGATTAGACTCAGAAAAAATAATAATAATATAATAATATAATCAAAAATCTCTGATTATATATAAACACACCCAGTGCTGAGCATTGTAGCTAGATGGAATAAATATGTAAATATATAAACACACACAGTGCAGAGCATTGTTGCTAGATGGAATGAAACAGCATAACCGTCTACTTAGTTATTCTACATGGTATGATTATGTGCCCATACATATTCTCACCCTCCATAGCGACCGGTATGTTCCTAGTTGTATGCCGGAGGGGACCATTGTGTAAGTCTATTGCATCTTTTGCATTCAAAAAACTATTAGTTTGTTACGTCTTTTTGCTATCTCTGCGAGCAGCCCTGCTTAGGTTGTACAGTCTGACAGCCGTTGGTAGGAAGGACCTACGAAACCTCTCGGTTGTGCACCTGGGATGATGTAGTCTGCTGCTAAATGAGCTCCTCAGTGCATTCAGTATGTCCTGCATAGGGTGGAACTCGGACTCCAGCAGAGATGACAGTTTAGCCACCGTCCTTCTCTCTCCTATCTCCTCCATCGGATCAAGGCGAATGAAGAATACATCCTTGCAACAGAACTCGCATGTGAAAAAATCCAGGACCAAGGGGAAAAGGCATCACTCCGGAACGCAGTCACAGGAATCCTCAAAACAGCCAAATTACTACAAAGCAATGTTACAAAAGAAGAAAAAGCATTAAACTCACTAAAGACAGATAAAACAATCACAATCCTCCATCAGATAAAGGCAGAACGACAGTAGTGATGGACACGGAAGCATATGAAAAACAGATGGAAACCATGTTGACAGATAAGAGCACATATGAAATCATTAAAACAAACCCCACAGAAGAAAAGAAAAAAATGCTAAAAGCCCTTCTCAAACCCCTATTAGAAAGTAAAAAAAAATCACGAAGGATGCATATGATCACCTGATACCCACAGCCAGCATCAACCCCCCCCCCCTTCCCGGTGCATTGGAACCCCAAAAATACATAAGGATATCCCACTGTGGCCAATAATAGACAGTATCGGATCAGTCACATACAACTTATCAAAAGCCCTGGTTGAAATCATCAAACCCCTCCTTGGACTATCAGAATACCACTGCAAAAACTCAAGAGCTGGCACAAGAACTCAAAAATATGACAATAGAATCAGACGAGATCCTCATTTCACTTGAGGTCATTTCATTATTCACAAAGACCCCTGTTGATGTCACACTACATATAGTGCAATAATGCCTCAGTAATAACAGAACCCTAAAAAGACACACCAGTCTCACAGTTCACGACATATCTGAACTATTGCAATTTGTTGCAAAATCCACCTATTTTCAATAGAGGAAAGAGACCCACTATCGGTCATCATGAGCAGCTTTTTCATGGAGGATCTGGAAAACAAAGTCATCAACACAGCACCTATACAATGTAAACCCACCCTCTGGAAGAGATACATGGACGACATTCTGGAGAAAATAAGGAAAGGGCACACACAAGAACTCACTGACCATCTGAATAGCACGGACAGCATTGGGAATATAAAAATCACATACGAAGAGGAAGAAAATGGCACCATAGCCTTTCTGGGCATGAAAATCCACCACAACGATGACAGCAGTATAAAAATCAGTCTACAGGAAACCAACCCACACAGATCAATACCTACTATGGACATCAGAACACCCCACAGCACACAAACTATCAGTTGTCAGGACATTATATGAAGGGGCCACAATCATCACAGACCAAGAAGAGAGACAGGAGGAGGAAAACCACATAAAACATGCACTCATACGCTGCCAATATCCAGTATGGGCCATAAACAAAGGGAAACAGCAAGTCAAAAACAAAAAACAAACAGGAAACAAGACACAGAACAAAAGCCAAATCAAAAACAAGGACACCATAACGATACCATACATCTGAGGGATAACGGAACCAATTCAAAGGATCATGAAAAAATACAAAAACACAGCAGTAAAACCACACAAAAAATTAAGACAGTTATTAGTACACCCCAAGGACAAAATAGAACAAGACAAAAAATGCAATGTAATACATGAAATATCATGCAACAAAACCTACAATGGAGAAACCGGAACATCATTCACCACAAGGAAAAAAGAACACCAGAAGGAATGTGAGAAGGAAACACAAGGATGACTCACAAGATCACAGAAAGAAAAGGCAGAACAAGAAACATTAAAATCAGCAATATTAGATCACTGCAAAAGAAATAATCACATCATGGACTGGGACAACGCAAAAATTATTGGATCGGAGAGCAACAGACACAAACGTTGGATCAAGGAGGCCATAGAAATCAGGAAGTGGGGAAAAGATACCATGAACCGGGATGAGGGGGGGCCTTTATGCTTTCCCACATCTGGGACCACATTCTCCAGAGACCATTGTACGGTGGAAAGCGGGGCCAGTTCGGTGGATCTGACAGGTCCGCCGGGCTGGCCCTGCCTATGAAAGTCGGCTGATAAAATGACACCTGGTAGCAATCAGCTGACTCTTCTGACGAAGGCTGCAGTGCAGTCGAAACATGTAAAGAAGGTAAAAACATCTTTCTATTTTTGTCTTTAATAAGAACAAAAGGTAAATAGTAATGCTGCTTATTCAGTTACTGTTTATTCTTTTATCAGTGATTAATTTACTTCTGTAGTCCTCCGTCAAAGAGAGCTAGGTCAGATTATTTAAAACAGACCTCAGATATCTGAACTTGTTTAAGGTTGTAATACTTATGCTGGTTTCGTGCTTACTTTGATTTAAAATAATTTTTTTTTTCATTATATATCTGTTTCCTGTATTCCAGCAGTGTGAGGTCACAGTCTCAGTGTAACGAAACCCTAGTGTATGTCAATAAATCACAGTGTCAGGACTTATAATTTATTTAAACAGCTATACTTTACTATCTTATACAAGAAAGGTTAAAAGTTACAATCAACTGGCCTGACTCAGATAAGAACTGTTTTACAGGAGGTTCCTGTTCTGCAGAACATAAGAAATAGCCGTGATCATCAAAATTAGGATGAAAATGATTTGTATTTCAGTATGTGTAATCAATATTAAATTAAAGTTTGGCTTTTTAAATATATTTCAAAATGCACCAACTTTTTCAGAATATTCTAATTTACGAAGATATACTAGTAGATTCTTAGAGCAGTAGTGAGGATGTTTGTTCTTAAGAGTAGAATAAATTGCCTAAAGGTGCCTTTACACCAAATGCGAACGGCCAAATTTTTCGTGCAGCACGATTGCATTATAGCTCAATGTAAACACATGAATAGACATGAATTAACCATCTGAGTGTTCAACCTACTGTAGAAATCCCCAAAATAACATCATGCTTAGGTTTACATTATCCGACGCTTACCTGAAAAAGTTGTCCCTGTCTCCAAAACTTTATAAGATGATGGGTGTTTCCATTGCTAGCTTGCTGGCCTTGTTAGCACGTCTGTGTCAGGAATCCGTGGGTAAATAACTCCGACATCCCGATTCAGCTGAAGAGTGCCCAGTCTTTGTCTCCAAATGAGTGGCAGTCTCCTTTTCAAACTAGTTTACTCTCCAGTGTCGATACTTTTACTCCGATGACAGCAGAATCTCAAAGCTAGCGCTATCCCTCGGATGTGAATGCACGAATGAGCAATTTCGCGGGCTTGTCTCTTTCCATTGACTTTGTATGCATTCACACTGCCCGTTCGCATTTGGTATGAAGGCACCTTTAGTTCTCATCATTTTGTTACTATAAAGTTGTACAAAGACATTTGTTGTGTCCTCAGTGATAGGTCCTGCATAAAATTCCGAACAATAATCAATGCACCTCTACACACAAAATTTAAGAGCAAGTATGACTATATACAGTACTAAAGAGTCAGTGTGGTGTGTGTGATATGAGTGTGTGTGGTAGTGCCCGCCCCCCTAGGGTGGCGTGAGGTTGGCACAGCCCATCTGTATATAAATCCCAGTGCATGTAATAAAGTGGGAGTTGGTTGCTGCATGAAGACTCTCCTCCTGCCTGGTCATTTTACAGACATAACATTTGGCGATGAGGAGAAAAATGGGAGCGTGCTGGTTGCCTCAGCTGTTGGCACCATTTCTGGAGCCCAAGGGAGAGCTGGTGGTCCTCTGGCTGGAGTGGAGAGCCTCATTTGAAGAGTATATCAGGGCACTGGGCCTACACAGGCTAGACGGGAGACGACAACGGGTGCTCCTGGCCCACAATCTCAGCGCGGAGGGCTGAAGGATCCCCGGAACGCTGGGTGGAGCGGTCGAGCAGCTGGCCAGGCACTTTGATGGTCAGACGAGGTCCTTGAGGCTGCGGGTGATGGAGCTCTTAGGCTAGCTAGCTGTGGGAAGCTAGTGACCCACTCTATGCCAATGGATGGGCTAGCTGATAGGCTAGTTGCACGCCAAGACGAGGATAAGGGCACCAAGCTGGACCTTGAGGCGGGACCGGGACCGTGAGTAGAAGAGTCCCCAGTTGTCGAAGTCAGCAAGCCAGCCATGGAGCCCAGCTTGGCCCGGGACCATGGCGCTGATGGGTTGGACGGTGCGGCGTGCGAGAACGGCAGAGAGGTGGTGCAGCAGGAGTCGGCCCCGCTGTTGGAGGCTGTGCAGCAGGACAGCAGGACCATGCAGGCTGAGGGCTCCGGGGATGAGCCGCAGCCGGACACGATGACGGCGCAGCAGCGCACCGGGACCGAGAGCACTGGATGCAGCGGTGAGGAGCTCGAGTCGGTGAACGAGCCCGGCGAAGGTGATGATGTGAGCCCCGGAGATGAGCTGCAGCCGGACATGGATGACTGTGAGGTTCGGGACATGAACTGGTCTGGCGAGCTGGGAGGTGATAGTGACTGGAGCAACGATAACCCAGCGAGGGTTGAATCCGATGCCGGTGGCCATGTTGCCCTTGGTGTGGGAACCAGACGGCACTGCGGGGTCCCCATGAGGAAGGCTGCTGAGGCTGGAGGAAAAGAGAGCGGAGCAGAACAAATTGACGCGGTTCTGCAGCGCAGCAAATGCCATTGTCAGGGTGAGAGTTCGGACCGGGTCGGCGGGACAGCCCGACACAGGAAGGAGGTCCAGAGACGACATGGTGAGCACGGGAGACCGGGTCAGGTTCCCCTGCGGGTTGGCAGTGTGGTCCGACCCAGAGAAGAAAAACAGGTTTTGGCAGGTAGAGACATTTTTTCCAGGAAGGGGTGCTTCGACCCTGGGGGGAGGCAGCGGCCGGGTTTACTGATGCCGTGGGGCTGCCCAGGTCCTCCGTGGCAGTATAGAAGATGGTGGCTGCTAAGAGACATTGATGTTACTTACAATTATTTACACAAGAGAAAATTTTATGTTTATATGATGCTGGTATGCATGTGACTGAATGTATGAGTATTATGGGATTATTTTGTACATTTTAAAGAGACGTGGTCCAATTTTGAGTTGTTTTGTGTGAATGTGATAGGTTTGTTCTAATATAATGTTATTCCCATGTTCTTAGTGCATGACTCGGGTTCTAAATTGGGTGGTTTTAATGGTGTGTGTGTTTTTTTTCCATTTTTCTAAAGGGGGTAGAATGTGGTGTGTGTGTGTGTGTGTGTGTGTGTGTGTGTGTGATATGAGTGTGTGTGGTAGTGCCCGCCCCCCTAGGGTGGCGTGAGGTTGGCACAGCCCATCTGTATATAAACTCCAGTGCATGTAATAAAGTGGGAGTTGGTTGCTGCATGAAGACTCGCCTCCTGCGTGGTCATTTTACAGACATAACAGTTAGTACCTTTATATAACCTTATTTTTCAAGAAACATTAAGTTCTTGTAATACCAATTTTTTTTTTTTTTTTGGCCACCCCAAACTGATGACATATCCATCCGGGCCACCCCACTGAAAATTTCCTGACTCTGCCACTGTTTCTGTGACGATAACGCACATTTGAACATACCGAACACACAATATCAGACAGAACTCAAACACGTCCGCTTCAGACTGCTGCTCAGGACGCTTTGGCTCTTGATTGGCTACTCCACCAGGAAATGTCCTGCCCCTCCCTATGCTCAGTCCTCACCTGCCCATGAGATAAGGCCAATCCTGTAGATTGAAGGAACGGAGTCAACTGGAAAAGTGTATCACCGAAAAAGAAAAAGTGAAATACTTATTGATTCTCTGGTGAAAACACATCTTGTGGAAATGAAGAAGGCGTCCAGGGGTGAAAAGGGAAATAAAAAGGTAAAGGAAAAGCTAGCAGTAAACAGAGAAGGAAAAAAAAACAGACAAAGAAAGTAGAAACTTCTTCCGCCCAGTTGGAATCAGAGCAAACTTGGTGTGTAATGTGCATGGAGGCATATGATAGCAGCCAATTCAAGGAATGGAAAAATGTCTCTTGTTATCACTGAGCCCACGAAAAATGCACAGACATTGGTGCATGAAGTTTGGTATTTGTCTGCCCACATTGGGATTTGGACTGACTACAATCTAGGTGGAAAAGTATGTGGCGATGTCATGAAAGTGTTTTACCTCAGCTGATGTCTTAACCCAGCATTTACATATATTTCACGTCTTGTTTGAAGTTTGAATAAAGACTATAAAAAGAAGTACTTTGTAAATTTATCAACTTGTCACCCACTGTAATAAGTTACCCTGGTATTAGTAACAACATTCCTCAGTAGTAGGGTAAAAAGTTACATGATCATATATATTTTCATTTGTCCACTACAAGCATGTAATTTCATACAAAATTACAAAAGCGGGATCTACCACAATGTCAGTGCCTGGATAGTCACTGGTTTTCTTGAAAAGGTTAAAGTGACCCTCTGGCAAAAATTTTTTTTTTTTCTGTTAACATGTCTGTAACATGTTTCTTGTGGTTTACGAGACATATCAAGAGCAGCTCGGTGGCGCAGTGGTTAGCACTGTGGCAGCACAGTAAGGTCGTGGGGTCAATCCCACTCCCTGACCATCAGTGACCCTTCTGTGTGGAACTTGCATGTCCTCCCCGTGTCTGCGTGGGGTTACTTCTGTTTCCTCCCACAGGCCAAAAACATGCAAGTTAGGTTAAGTGGAGACTCTAAAATGGCCCTAGGTGTGAATGTGTGTGGGAATGGTGAAGGGATTGGCGCCACATCATGGCTGCCTCATCCATCCACGTGGATGCCCGGAATTTCCCTCTGGGATTAATAAAGTATACAAAATTTTAAAAAATAAATAAAATCATTCCAAACTCCCAAGTATGTTTGTCCGCTTAAGCTCCACCACCCCCAAAAAAGGCAGATTTGGACAGACTGTTAGTTGCTACGTAGCTATTCCTGCTTAGCCTGTTTTGTTATAACATTAACCAATCATACGGATACTCTTGGCTAACTCGGGGGAAGAGGGAGGAGCAGCAGGTTTGAGGCAGAGCGGGTTGGGGTAGCAGCAGAGAGAGAGCGGAGAGAGACAGAGGCGGGGGGCGATTTGAATCACATTCACATCAAGAAGCTCTCGGCTCACTTCGCCAGCAGACGGGGTGCCACACTGTGAGTTGAGAGCAGCCACATTCAAATCAGGTTCCTCCCCCACTCCCTGCTCAGTTGCCGGCGGACGGGGGACTGGTTGTTAGTAAAAGTAAACATATTTGGCAACTACAAATTTATCTCTTGCCTCGATCGTTTTCAGAAAAGTGTTTTTTGTTTTTTTTTTTACTTTTGAAGATATAGGTTAAACTTTCACATCCGGAAGCATGTTGAACAGACTAGCAGCCCACCCACCAGGAGTCGCGGACACCAATCACGTGCAAGCCCTGCAAGTCAAAAGCACAGTGACTAATCACGTGCAAGCTCTGCAGGCCACTAATTAAAATATTCATAGATCCACACATACTTAAGTAGGTGCAAGATTTAAAATCTTTCCAAGCAATTCTAAGGCAATGAAAGTTTTTGTGTGGGTAAAAAGCCACAATACACTATTTTGGGCAATACAGGTTTTTGTTTTTGAGGTGGTTTTAGAGCTGCTGGAGTGCACCTTTAAACAAGAAGGTTAGTGGTGTTCTACAGTGCCGGCCCTTGGCATAGGCCATATAGGCGGTCACCTAGGGCACCATCTGCTGGAAAGAGCACTGCTATAAGCACTCAAAAAAATTCTTAAAATAAGAATTCGTAATAGGTGCTTTGTGGGCAGACCAACCTGACAAATGCTAGGAGCCCCAGGCCAGAAGGGGACGTCCCCAAGGGCTGACCAGCTTTGAATCACTACAGTAGTGACAATGTGGAGAGTTTGCAACGACCGTGGTAGGCTTAGTAGAACTCCCCAAAGGGGCCTCTCACATTCGTACGAGTGTGAGTCTTACAAATTGTGGAGAGGAACTTGTTGAGATATGTAAAATTAAATAAATATGTCAGTTGACTAAACACAGAAGCAAGTCCAGCTTTGCTTATTCCTCTACACACCAGATGATCGCTGTGACAAACTCTGTTTTAACAGAACTGATTGATTACACAGCATAACCAGTGCGTGCTGTACCAGCAGTGATTCCATCTCCAGCTGGCCAGTGGTGTTTATGATGACAAAACAACAAAGGTAGGACAATATTGTTGTGGCTGTATAAAGTGAAGTTTGTTTTTGCTTTTCTTTGGCTGCTGGCTCAGTGAATGTTGTTGTACATGATAAAACTTGGCTCATTATAATCTGCTGGGTCCCTGATTTCAGATGATGTGTTTTGGACATGCATGTTACTGTAATCAATGTTGACAACTCTTACTCTCTTGGAGTGAGTCTCATGCTTTTGCCTTCTCTCTCACACCACAAATCCTATTTCTCACTCCAAAATGAGGAAATAACTGCCAATATCGTGTTGATTTTCTCTAGATTTTTCCCACAATAAGAGCTCTCAAGGCAGCATAAAGCAGACTGAACATGTTGTAGAACTTTTTCTGAGGTAAAGTGTACTTGTTAAAAATTAACTGTTTATATGTATTGTGCTTTTTCCACCCCTTACCCCCAGTCTTCCCCTGCACACAATTCCCTCTAAACCTCACTCCAAGCTTTTCTGAAAAGTTGGCAACGCTGTTGTAATTTTACAGTTTTAAGATGAAATTGCTTCATGCTGTGATTGTGTTTTGTGTAGATAAAAGTTGTTTTTTAACCCATACCCATAACCCATAAATTTTGCTGATGATCCGAGAGTGCATACCTCTACCAAGGCTCTATCTTCTCACAATGTGTTAGTAACATTACTCCAAAACTATATATCCGGTTCCGGTTCCGCCGGACCGGTGGCGCCACACGAGTAGGCTGCCCGTTGCAACAGCCTTTTTTTTATCTTCCTTCTTCTTTCTCCACCTTTCACTCTGTATATATATCACGGACGCACGGATCGCCCCGGGGGTCTCCCGGGTCGGCAGACGGAGCCACGGTTTGCAGCGGGAGACGCTACAGCGGGGAGGAGCTAGTGCTAGCTAGCACTTGGCCGCCGCCCGGTGCTAATGGGAAACTCGACATACCGGGAGCTGTAGCGAAAACGACGCGGGTGCCGGGCTGGAGTTTAGGCGGCGTGCAAGAAATATAAGACAGAATAATAAAGAGCGATGGCAAGAACCAAGCAGACCGCCCGTAAAATCTACTGGAGGAAGAAGCCCCCCAGGAGACAGCTAGCCACCAGGGCTGCTCGGAGAGGCGCTCCGGCCACCGGCAGAGTGAAGAGGCCTCGCCGTCACAGGCCCGTGGCTCTGAGAGAGATCCGTCGCTACCAGAAATCCACGGAGCTGCTCATCCGTAAGCTGCCCGTCCAGCGCCTGGTGAGGGAGATCGCTCAGGACTTCAAGACCGTCCTGCGTTCCTGAGCTTCGCCGTCATGGCTCTGCAGGAGACCAGCGAGGCACACCTGGTGGTCTCTTCTTCGCTAAGGGGGTCACCATCATGCCCAAAGACTTCCAGCTGGCCCGCTGCATCCGCGGAGAGAGAGCTTAGACTTTCTGCTGCACATTCACCAACCAACCATAATGCTCTGCACTGTGTGTCTATATATATATACACATTTATAGTAATATGGACATATGTTTACTAGATGTTGTTTTTTCTTGCCTTCTGATTGTTGCTCTATGAGTGTTGCTGTCCCTGTGCTGTTGCAATCCTGGAATTTCCCCATTGTGGGACTAATAAAGGCTTATCTTATCTTATCTTATCTTAAACTACTGGACAGAGTTTGATGAAATTTTCACCACAAGTGGCTCTTGGGCTACACACAAACCCATTGCATTTTGGAGGTGATCCATGAATGCATACCTCCACCAAGGCTCTATGTCCAAGCAATGATTTAGCAGGATTACACAAAAACTACTGGATGGATTTTTACCTCCGCCAAGATTTTTGCCTGAGGCCGATATGCAGTGGCAGAGCGGAGTTTGGGTGAACAACAGCCTTGGCGGTGGTATGTACTCTCTGAGTACCCTCTAGTTGTTCTAGTGTTTGTCTTTAATATATTTTTTTAGTTTGTTTTTAAATTTGTACTGTATGTATCCCTTGTGCAAGTTGCTGTAATGCTTTAATGTTTTATATAAAGCACTTTGAATTGTCATGTACATGAAATGTGTTATACATATAAACTTGCTTTGCTAGTTACAAGTACATTTATTTATTACACCCCATGCTCTCATGTGCCTGCCTCTAGTTCTCACCTCCCTGAAGACTATACCTTTCGCTTGGAATTTACATAAGCCTGCTAAACAGTTCAACCAATACCTACGGTCATGTGAAAAAATTAGGACACCCTGTATAAGCCTGTGTGGGTTTTTTTTAACATATTTGGACATATGGATATTTAATATCAATGTTAAAAAATACTGGGAAATTCATGTAATACAACTAAACAATTAAAAATGAATTAAAGACTTTTTCAAATTTTCTGTAAAATGTAATTCTAAACAAATAGTGAGGAATAAATTGGGACACTCCCCCATCTTTTTAGGACACCCCCACATTCATTCCCACTTAAAATGGGTAAAATGTTAAAAAAAAATGCAAATAAAAACAAAAACAAGGTTAAACATAGATATGTGAACATTTCTTAATAAAGAACTGAATATTTAAAGGGGTGTCCAAATTTTGCTGTAGCTTGGAATCATTCTCCTCTGTTCTGTGCGCCACCCTGCAAAAAGAAGAAACAAGCAAGCAAAATGCAATCATCAAATAACACTAACCAACTGTTACAGGATCATATCTGCAGGCCTGGGATACCTCCATACTCACCTCATACAAGTCCCGAAGTTACAGGATCCATCCTCCATTCACACCTGCAAATACTTTCCCAGAGAAGATTATCACCCCTCCCGTCATCTCCCTTTCTCCACATGTAAGTGAACGTATCCATTACGCACACTCCACAAGTCCTCCGTTGCCATTCACACCCGAAGAGGTTGCAGCTCCATCCCTCTTCATCAACAGTAAAAATAATCATTCATTGCACTTCTCCCATTTTCTGTTAATCTCCATATTTACATTCTCTTCTCTTCTTCCCTCCCAGGTCAGTTCCTGTTCAGACTCGTGACAACCTTTTAATAAAACAAAACCTTGCAATCAGTTTCTCTGTGTGCTTCTGTTGTAGCATCTGCCATTGGGTCCTGTGCACAAAACCATGTTATGGTTATACAGGTACATCTCAAAAAATTAGAATATCATGAAAAAGTTCAATATTTTTTGTCACTCATTTCAGAAAGTGAAACCCATATATTGATTCATTACACAGAATGATAAATTTCAAGTGTTTATTTTAATTTTGATGATTATGGCTTGCAGCCCATGAAAACCCCAAATTCAGTTTCTCAAAAAATTAGAATATTACATAAAATTAATTTAAAAAAATAGTTTTTAAATAGAAATGTTGGTTGACTGAAAAGTATGTCCATGTACACACTCAATACTTGGTCGGGGCTCCTTTTGGATTAATTACTGTATCAATGTGGCGTGTCGTGGAGGTGATCAGCATGTGGTACGGCTGAGGTGTTATGAAGGTCCAGATTGCTTTGATAGTGACCTTCAGCTCGTCTGCATTGTTGGGTCTGGTGTCTCTCATCTTCTTCTTGACAATACACCATAGATTCTCTATGGGGTTTAGGTCAGGAGAGTTTGCTGGCCAATCAAACACAGTGATGCCATGGTCATTAAACCAGATTTTGATACTTTTGGCAGTGTGAGGGAGTGTTAAGTCCTGCCAGAAAATGAAATCAACTTCTCCATAAAGCTTGTCAGCAGAGGGAAGCATGAAGTGCTCTAAAATTTCCTGGTAGACTGCGCTGACTTTGGTCTTGATATAACACTGTGGACAAACACCAGCAGATGACATGGCTCATCAAATCATCACTGACCGTGGAAACTTCACACTAAACCTCAAGCAACTTAGATTCTGTGCCTCTCCACTCTTTCTCGAGACTCTGGGTTTTGATTTCCAAATGAAATGCAAAATTTACTTTTATCTGAACAGAGGTCATCTGCTGGTGTTGGTCCTCTGTGTTTTATCAAGACCAAACTCAGCGCAGTCGTCTACCAGGAAATTTTAGAGCACTTCATGCTTCCCTCTGCTGACGAGCTTTATGGAGAAGCTGATTTCATTTTCTGGCAGGACTTAGCACCCCCCCCCCCCCACACACACACACACACTGCCAAAAGTATCAAAACCTGGTGACCATGGCATCACTGTGTCTGATTGGCCAGCAAACTCTCCTGACCTAAACCCCATAGAGAATCTATGGAATATTGTCAAGGGGAAGATGAGAGACAACAGACCCAACAATGCCAACGAACTGAAGGTCACTGTCAAAGCAACCTGAACCTTCATAACACCTCAGCAGTGCCACAGGCTGATCACCTCCATGCCACGCCACACTGATACAGTAATTAATCCAAAAGGAGCCCCGACCAAGTATTGTGTGTACATGGACATACAGTGGGGTAAAAAAGTATTTAATCAACCACCAATTGTGCAAGTTCTCCCACTTAAAAGATGAGAGAGGTCTCCAATTTTCATCATAGGTATATCTCAACTATGAGAGACAAAATGAGAAAAAAAAAAATCAGAAAATCACATTGAAGGATTTTTAAAGAATTTATTTGCAAATTATGGTGGAAAATAAGTATTTGGTCAATAACACAAGTTCATCTCAATACTTTGTTATATACCCTTTGTTGGCAATGACAGAGGTCAAACGTTTTCTGTAAGTCTTCACAAGGTTTTCACACACTGTTGCTGGTATTTTGGCCCATTCCTCCATGCAGATCTCCTCTAGAGCAGTGATGTTTTGGGGCTGTCGCTGGGCAACACGGACTTTCAGCTCCCTCCAAAGATTTTCTATGGGGTTGAGCTCTGGAGACTGGCTAGGCCACTCCAGGACCTTGAAATGCTTCTTACGAAGCCACTCCTTCGTTGCCCAGGCAGTGTGTTTGGGATCATTGTCATGCTGAAAGACCCAGCCACGTTTCATCTTCAATGCCCTTGCTGATGGAAGGAGGTTTTCACTCAAAATCTCACGATACATGGCCCCATTCATTCTTTCCTTTACACCAATTTTTCTCAAAGTGCGGCCCCCGTGCCAATGGCGGCCCGCGAAAACATTTCTGGCGGCCCGCGGCCAATCTGTTAACATCTTAAAGGCCTCGGCCGGACGAAATTACAATATCGCTAAATCATATCTTAAATTTGTGTGTGAGACGAGCTAATTTGAACCGCACATGTTTTGGTGTCAACAAATGTCGCATAAGGTGACGATGCGCTATTGAAGTATGATTTCCTTGAGAGCTGTCTGTCTGCCAAGCGATCAGCGGCTAAAATGGCCACTGACTGTGTGACGTCAGGTCAGGAGCGACCCGAGTAGGAGAAGGAGCACGCTGAGGAGCACGCGGTGAGTGTTTAGGAACTTCCCCTGCCTGGGAAAATCAGAACCGCATGGGTGAATTTCGTTCAGAAAACGCTAAAAAAATTGGAATTATGTCGCAAAATCACCCAACATGTGCATTAGACATTTTGTTGACAGCGATTTTGAGAATAAGATGCAATTTGAAATGAAATTAGCAAAAAGATTGCTGATAAAAAAAATCGGCTGTTCCAACTATATATCCGTTCACTTCAAAGTCCCACTCTCAGACAGTGTCAGTGAAGTGGCGTGAAAAGCAAGGGTGATCTACCGATGCGATCTTTCTGACACTTTCTGACACCTCCTGCTTAAAACCCAAAAAGTCAGAAGGATCGTGAGGCCCCGCTTTCACGGTCTGTATTCATACTGAAAATCAAGATCAAGCGAGCTTTTGCCCTTCTGCTCCACGGGAGGTTTCTGTCCTCCCTGAGCTCGCCTTAGGACACCTGCGTTACAGTTTGACAGGTGTACCGCCCCAGTCAAACTCCCCACTTGCCACTGTCCCCGGAGCAGGTCACGCCCGGCATCAGGTCGTTTACGAGTTATTTAGCACCGGGTTCTCCACGAACACGCGTCCGTGAGCGGGGAGGGGCGGCCGCCTTCCGGCCGTCCCCCGGGCCGGTCGCGAGAGCCCTTCCAGCAGCGGCCGGGGCCGGCTATCCTAGGCCAACCTGGGATATCCTTATCTTTCTGATCAACCTTATCTTTCTGACAGCAATCTGCTGTCAGAAAGAGAAGTAAACAGGGTAATTTTTCTTTTTTAAATATTCACTGCCAATATTTACTAAAATTATTTACAAGCAATGAATTTCATTGCCTTAACAACTTATCAAATATTAGAATTTTAGGGTATTCATACTAATCAAATATGAAATATTCAGTGCTGTATAGGAAGGTGGTTGTGCCTGTTTGCTCAAGTTATATTTCTATATATGTAATCCAATTTGACACCTCTGGAATGAAATTATGTTGATCTACTGTTTTTGCAGATGTTATCCACTGTCACTCAACCTTCAAATACTGTGGATTTTTTTTTTGAATTTGATTATTCAGCAATTGTCCTCATTGCAGTCATCCATGTGAGGTAACAAGTCACACTAAAGGCTCTCTGTTGGTGATCAAACAACATTGTCCACATTGTGTTGAGGATCGATCCTGGCACAGCCAGCCGATGATCAGGGACATCCCAGCTGGTAACATACAGCTTTCATCCGCCATTCTCTTCACTGGTGCGTCATATGTCAAGGTCCTCAGAGTTCTAAATGCAGCCGGTATCGTTGGAATTTCCACGACCACTCACAAGGAGCTTTCGATTTCTAATTTTTATTAAATTAATTTTATTTCAGAATATGTGGATGATCTGATGAATACTCTTTTCGACAAAACCTTGGTTGATCCAACCCACTTATTGGAGCAGTGGCACTCTGTACAAGCCAGAGTTCCAGCAACATTGAGTGCCAAATTTCAGCGTCCCATCAAAGCTGATGCTGTTGAGCAACATGTATCTAGATTTTCAAAATCAAACATGTAAAAGTAGAATAAATTTCCAATTAGCAATGAAAGTTCAGCTTTCAATTGTTAGGGAAGCAACATATTTTGCTAAGACAAAAAAATATAAGCCTAAGATTTTTAGAGAAATGTGCTTTTAAAAATTGCACACGAATTTTACACCATAAAATGGTAGAAAAATTACTCTAATGTATATGAGATCCGACTTTGATGAATGCTGAAATATTAGAATTATAAAATTGACATGCACATTAATAAACTCAATACATGATTTTAAAAAACTTTATTTAAATAACATTGATCACAAATCTAATCTTGGTAGGCAAAATCCCTTGTTGTGATCAGATGGGAATGTTTCTCTGATGAGGCTCACAGCACAGGCAGGTATCACCCTCACTTCTTCACCTTCAATACCTCCTGGCAGCACCGAGATTCAGTTGATGTTGGCATAATGTTGCATTTCTCACAAGTGCACCTGTTAAAAAAAATGGTATAATCAGATGCTTATAATAAACTAATGGCTCGTGGGAGTGCTATATAAATTGGTCTATGAAGTTTGATTAGAAAATATTTAAAACATGTAAAAAATTTTGAGCAGAAAGAGAATGTTTATAAGTCGCCAAGTAAGGCAGCGAGGGAAAAATTGGCAGTTTTATTTTGATAATTAAGTGTGTGACCATGCATATCGCCTAAAAAAAAAAATTTCAAAGCATATTTTACCAATATAAATCGGCGAGCCTCTCGTTCTTGCCTCTCGTTCTTGCCTCTCGTTCTGCTCCGGTCGCTGTTTCGTCCGCGTCTTCCTCCGCACCCTCGGGCTCGAACAAATACGGCTGAATAACCCCATCAGCACCACCCAAAACTACTTCATCATCAGATTCGTCAGTTTCAATATCATCACTTATATTGCGGTCATCATACTCGATAAAATAATCGCTGTCCGAATCACTCTGCTGTCGTTCAGCCATTTCTGCAGGCCAGTGATCATCCATTTCCTGCAGCCATTTCCTGTTTCTCCCTGACCTGACGTCACTGCTGCACGCCCCTATCGAGAGATGGCGGTACTGCAGCATCACTAAGTGAAATATGGGCTATTAACAAATAAAGTCATTTATGGAGGCTGGTGACACATTTTAAATCACGGGAATGGCCAGAATGGAATATTTTCATACAATCAGTTTATTGGTTCAATAAAAAAATGTCACCGTCTGAGGCCTTTAACCAATATATGATCTGAACTAATTGCTTTGGAAAAATTCCGATACACATCTACGTTTAGTGGTCTTTGGCGCCATCTGTAGGCACAAGCCGTAATTACATGTGTTGTCAACCTTGCGATCACTTCATTGCAGCAGCTAGTCCAATTGTATTATGGGAGATGGAACGTTCAGCGCACAGTGCAGAAGTGTTGGTTGGCAACGGTTTCGGAGCACCATTTTGAGTCAGAAGAAGAATAAGAAATAAATATTAGTGCTTGTGGAAGTCGAAGTGTGGAAATAAAGATGGATCAGCGAGAGAAAGAGGCAGAGATGGAGACCGCTCACTCGAGGAAACCGAGAACTGTCAGCGAGGAAAAAAGGCAGTTTCAGGGAAAATGGACTTTGGACTACTTCGTTGAACCTCACGGGTCAGATAAAGTTGTATGCCTCATCTGCAGACAGGTAATCACAGTGCGAAAAGACTTTAACATCAGGCGCCATTACGAAACAAAACACAAAAATTATGAAAAATTCAGTGGCAAGGATCGCACCACAAAGATGGAACAACTTAAAAGGGGCTACACAGCACAACAGTCAGTCTTCACGCAATTTTCAAAAACCAGCGAAGCAGTAACAGAGGCTAGCTATGTGGTAGCTCATGAAATAGCTAAACGGGGCAAGCCGTTTAGTGACGGAGAATTTGTTCGAGACTGTATGCTAAAAGTGGCAGAGCGTGTATGCCCAGACCAAAAAACAAAGTTCCGTGACGTAAGTTTGTCGAATGACACAGTCACAAGACGAATCGAAGATCTGGCAAATGATTTGAAGGACCAACTGGCGATACGTGTGGAGGGGCTAGAAAAGGGAGCGTTTTCCATCGCACTGGATGAAAGCACGGATATTTCCGACACTGCCCAACTGTTGATTTTCATCCGAACTGTCACTGAGAATTTTGACGTCGGCGAGGAGCTACTGAGTATGGAGAGTATGAAAGACACAACGAAGGGAGTGGATATTTGCGAAGCAGTGTATCGCAGTCTGGACACACACAATGTTAACCTGGCATCCTTGGTCGGTGTCACGACAGACGGAGCACCAGCAATGATTGGGAGTAGGACAGGTGCAGTGTCGCTGCTGGCTGAGAAAGTGGTGAACAGCGGTGGTAAGAAACCAGTCAGCTACCACTGCATAATTCACCAAGAAGCCCTCGCTGCTCAGACGCTAGAAATGAAACACGTCATGGCCGTAGTTGTGAAGACAGTTAATTACCTGAAGTCCAGAGGTCTGAACCATCGCCAATTTAAAACCTTTTTGGCGCAGTCAGAGGCAGATTTTGGAGACGTCATTTACTTCACTGCCGTCCGGTGGCTGAGCAGAGGTGCCACACTGAAACATTTTTTTAACCTGAGAAAAGAAATTTGCGAGTTCATGCAGGCAAAAGGACAAGACGTGACTGAGTTAACGGACAGCAAATGGCTCTGTGACCTAGCCTTCCTCGCCGACCTGAATAATTGTCTGAGCGATCTCAATCTGAAGCTGCAAGGCCATGGAAAACTCATTTCCACACTTTTTGACAACGTGAAAGCTTTCCAGCGAAAACTCCAACTGCTCCAGGGACAGCTCAGAGAAGGAGATCTCGCTCATTTCCCTGCCTGCAGGGCGCTGGTAGATGACCCAGACACGGACGGGAGTGAAGTTTTGCGTCACCTGCGTTCAGAGAAGAACCATGGCCTCATCGAAAAGTTTCGAGACGAGTTCGACCACCGATTCTCTGACTTCAGGGACCACGAGGGTGATTTCAACCTTTTCCAAAATCCCTTCTCATGTGTGCCCGAGGCAGTGCCTGCAGACATGCAGTTTGAGCTCATCGACCTACAGGAAAGCTCCGAGGCCAGAGCTGCATATCGTGACAAGAGTCTGATCGAGTTCTACAAAGGACTTTCCCCATCCACATTCCCTGCTCTTCGTCAACATGCTGTCAGAATGGCGTCTTTATTCGGAAGCACCTACATCTGTGAAAAGACCTTCTCCACCATGGCCATCAACAAATCTAAGCTGAGATCCAGGATGACAGATGCCCACCTACATGCAGTCCTTCGCATCGCGACGACGGAGATGGAGCCAGACTTCAGAGGACTCGTGGCCAACCGAAAACAGCACCACAAATCATACTGCAGTTAAAAGGTATGGTGACACTAAAATTGTATTTTCATCAGTCCCAATTTCTTACTGTTAATATGACTTTACCCAAACTAATTAAATCTGATAATTAAAAGGATTACAAATGGAATTGAATTTTCAGTCTTTTTTTTTTTTTTTTGCCTCCGTCCCTTTGGTGGCCCTCGGTTCAACTTTGGATTCCCAAATTGGCCCTCACCCATCAAAACTTTGAGAACCCCTGCTTTACACAGATCAGTCGTCCTGGTCCCTTTGCAGAAAAACAGCCCCAAAGCATGATGTTTCCACACCCATGCTTCACAGTAGGTATGGTGTTCTTTGGATGCAACTCAGCATTCTTTCTCCTCCAAACACGACAAGTTGAGTTTTTACCAGAAAGTTCTATTTTGGTTTCATCTGACCATATGACATTCTCCCAATCCTCTTCTTGATCATTCAAATGCTCTCCAGCAAACTTCAGACGCGCCTGGACATGTACTGGCTTAAGCAGGGGGACACGTCTGGCACTGCAGGATTTGAGTCTCTGGCGGCGTAGTGTGTTACTGATGGTAGCCTTTGTTACTTTGGTCCCAGCTCTCTGCAGGTCATTCACTAGGTCCCCCCATGTGGTTCTGGGATTTTTGCTCACCGTTCTCGTGATCATTTTGACCCCACGGGGTGAGATCTTGCGTGGAGCCCCAGATTGAGGGAGATTATCAGTGGTCTTGTATGTCTTCCATTTTCTAATAATTGCTCCCACAGTTGATTTCTTCACACCAAGCTGCTTACCTATTGCAGATTCAGTCTTCCCAGCCTGGTGCAGGTCTTCAATTTTGTTTCTGGTATCCTTTGACAGCTCTTTGGTCTTGGCCATAGTAGAGTTTGGAGTCTGACTGTTTGAGGTTGTGGACAGGTGTCTTTTATACTGATAACAAGTTCAAACAGGTGCCATTAATACAGGTAACGAGTGGAGGACAGAGGAGCCTCTTGAAGAAGAAGTTACAGGTCTGTGAGAGCCAGAAATCTTGCTTGTTTGTAGGTGACCAAATACTTATTTTCCACCATAATTTGCAAATAAATTCTTTAAAAATCAGACAATGTGATTTTCTGGATTTTTTTTTCTCATTTTGTCTCTCATAGTTGAGGTATACCTTTGATGAAAATTGGAGACCTCTCTCATCTTTTAAGTGGGAGAACTTGCACAATTGGTGGCTGACTAAATACTTTTTTGCCCCACTGTACGTTTCAGTCGGCCAACATTTCTATTAAAAAACTATTTTTTTTTTCAAACTAATTTTATGTAATATTCAATTTTTTTGAGAAACTGAATTTGGGGTTTTCATGGGCTGTACGTCATAATCATCAAAATTAAAATAAACACTTGAAATATATCACTCTCTGTGTAATGAATCTATATAATATATGGGTTTCACTTTCTGAAATGAGTGACAAAAATATTGAACTTTTTCATGATATTCTAATTTTTTGAGATGTACCTGTTGTATTTTCTTTGCCTGCATTTTAGCATACCGACTATGAAGATACTGAGTGACATAATGATATTTAAAAGCCAATCAAACTTGCAAGCCCTATTTATTTATAAGAATTCAGCAGCACTCAGTGGAGATTTTAGAGGGTTTTGTGAGCCACTCACCAGACATCTTGTTATGCTGAGCACTGATCCCTGTCTCACAGAGAAACTTCTAAGTGTGTGTCAATCGCAGCCATGAATGCAGAGAGCTTTGCAGTCAAAAACCATTTGTGCATGGACTCTGTTACTTTCTTTTCTCCTTTTATCCCGCAGTGCACTGCGGAAGCAGCCATGGCTCTGCAAGACAGTTGTATAGCCAGTGGGGAAACCAGTGCACCACATTGATCACTACATCTAAAGCTGTGCTGAAATCAACACTAATACAACAATATTTCACCAGCAGCCAAATGCCTGGTGTCACAAGTTTAATCTCTGCTGAAAGCTGAGATTTGTTTTTAAGTGGGAGCAGGTAGGAGATCTTATAACAGATTGTTGTAAAGAAAAACACCTTGACTGCGATAAGCCAGAGCCTCCATCATTTCAGCTGGATCAAACTCAAGTGGAGGATTAAAGTAGGTGGTGGAAGTGAAAGATTTAGGAGCAGTGAGAAAGTGCTGCCAATTTGGATTTTACTGTTTAAAGTGCTGCTGTAAAATTGTTTTATTCATTTATGTGCTTACTTTGCTCAGTGAATTGACTAATCAGAACCCTGTTTTAAAAACACAAGCTTTGACCTGTAAAGATTCTGCTAATTTGCAAATATTTATTGTACATTGGGGCACCATATTGTGGGTGATGACGACAGTGAGGCAGGTGGGCTGAAAAATTCCACTCAGTACATTCCTTTTTTTACCTTGACCACACAGACAGTTGACATTTAATTGACACCACAGCCGAGGAGGATTTTCTGGAGGAGGAAAGGTTACATGATGCCAGATTGCAGAAAACACCAACAAATATGACACGTTAGTATTTCATGGGTGAAGCAGTGATAACCTTATGAAAATATGACCTGAAAACTATATTATTCTGTTTTCTGTCAATCATCCTTTCCATAGAGCAGTTGATAGGTAACCTTGATATGGCTTCATGTGTCATCACTCAAGTGTGTTACTGTAAAATGGTTGCAATGACAACTGAAACAATGTCATTTTTTTTTTCTGTTTTTGTAAAGCTTCCCATAGGTTGTGATGCCGACACCACTAGGTTTTGCCTTGTGCTTATGACGAATTACAGCCGTGCTGATGTCAGAGTACAACGTCACTTCCTCTTGTGCCATATACTGTAGCGTAATTATCCAGTGACCATGTCTTTAGTCTGTCCAAATACAGTGAATACAGCAGCTTTAATCACTACACTAACACGTTTCATTTCATCTAAGGCAAGCTAACAGTAAGTTACTCTGCCTACCATGGCAAAATCGACAGACACATACAAGATAATACAAAGATGGGTGAACAAGTTTCAGGGTCTAGTTAGCTATGTCGTCTTGATTACTGGCAAAGGGCATCCAGCACTAAGGGACACTATTGTCATCTTCTGACAAAGTGAGAACAGAAAATGTAAAATTTTAAAAGAAACTATAACAAAATTTATACAATAAAGCATAAAAATAACCATGATATTTAATAAATATTTAAACTGAAAAACTGACTTTTCCAGCAACAATAACACAGCCCAGATGTTCCCATTTGAAAAGGTCACAAACCATCACAGAAAGGTTTGTTTTTCTTACCTCTCAGCCTCTAAAAGGCTGATGGGGTATTGTCATCACCCAACTGGGTGGATGGGCGGTGGTTTCAATAACTATCTTGTCTATGCAATAGAATAGGTGTATCTAAGAAAAATCTTGGACGAGTTCAAATTTGGTTGCCCTTAAGGTCAGATTTGTCCTAAATCTTGTAAATGGGATAACTTGAGAAGGAAAAGATGGAGGCTTTCAATACTCATTCCATCATCATCATCATCATTGGCTCCATCGATCTCGAAAGATCATGGGGGGGTTTTGTGCCTTGGGTCATCATTCAGGGAGCTGCACCATCGGGCGTGGCTGTAGAGGCCGATACGGGATCTGCAGGTCCTGCCGCAGCCGTTGCAGATGAATTCTTCACAGTGTAGTGGGGGTCTCGACAGTCTCCTCTGTCTGTGGAGTCTCTTCTCCCCCCAGCGAGTGTCTCTTCTTTCCTCTGCTGTTCGGATGACATCCTGGGTGATGGTCCGCCAGTTGGAGCGGACGGAGGCGGCTGACTCCAGGTCGGAGGGGTTAAAGCCTCCAGCCTTGAGGTCACGCTTGCAAACATCCTTGAATCTGAGAGTTGGGCGTCCCTTTGATCTAGTTCCAGTAGCCAGCTCCCCATACAGTAAGTCTTTGGGGATGCGGCCATCCTCCATTCGGTTGACGTGACCAAGCCATCGCAAGCGTCTCTTTGTCAGGATGGCAAACATACTGGGCACATCTGCTCTGGCCAGGACGTCGATGTTGGAGACACGGTCCTGCCAAGTGATGTGCAGTAGTCTGCGAAGGCAGCGCTGGTGGAAGGCGTTCAGTCGGCGTTCCTGGCAGGAGTAGAGGGTCCAAGCTTCACTGCCGTATAGGAGAGTACTCAGTACACAGGCCATGTAGACTCTTATCTTGGTGTTGATGGTTAGCATAGAGTTGTCCCAGACTCGCTTCGCCAGATGGGCCATCACCGTCGATGCCTTGCCGATACGGGCGTTCAGTTTGGCGTCTAGGGAGAGATTGCTGGAGATGATCGACCCGAGGTAGGTGAACTTGTCCACCACCGCAAGTGTGTGGTCGCCGATATTGATATTGGGAGCACTGCTGACATCCTGGCCCATGACCTCGGTCTTTTTAAGGCTGATGGTGAGGCCAAACTCAGAGCAGGCACGAGCAAAGCAGTTGATGAGACGCTGAAGCGCTTCCACGGTGTGGGCAACAAGACCAGCATCATCAGCAAAGAGCAGCTCCCTGATTAGAACACTTCGCACCTTGGTCTTTGATCTGAGGCGTGCCATGTTGAAGAGGCCTCCGTCGCTCCTGGTGTGGAGAAAGACACCGTCTTCAGAGCCCCGGAAGGCGTAGCACAGAAGCAGGGAGAAAAAGATGCCAAATAGGGTAGGAGCCAGAACACAACCCTGCTTCACACCGTTCTTGATCGGGAAAGGGTCTGAGGATAATCTATCAAACTGGACAATGCCGTTCATGTCCTGGTGGAATGACTTGATCATGCTCAAAAGCTTGGGGGGACATCCAATTCGTTGGAGGAGGGCAAACAGTCCATCCCTGCTGACCAAGTCAAAAGCCTTGGTCAGATCAATAAAGGCCAAAAAGAGGGGTTGTCTCTGCTCCCGACACTTTTCTTGCAGCTGCCTCATAGAGAAGACCATATCTATGGTTGACCTGGTTGCTCTGAATCCACACTGCGCCTCTGGATACACACGTTCGGCAAGTAGTTGTAGTCTGTTGAGGACGACACGGGCAAAGGCTTTGCCAACTATGCTTAGGAGTGAGATACCGCGATAGTTGTTACAATCGCTCCGCTCCCCCTTGTTCTTGTAAACAGTGATGATTTTGACATCACGCATATCTTGGGGCACAGCCCCTTCCTCCCAGCACTGCAACAGGAGCTCATGGAGGTGTTTCAAGAGCGAGCTCTCCTTTGCGGTTTTGACAATTTCAGCTTTCCATAGCTGTCTATGAAAAATCTCAAATGAGTTCGATTTTGTGACCTTGACCTTAAAGTTAGATGTTACATTTTCCTTAACTCTTGTAATTATGATAACTCGAGAAGGAAATTGTGGTGATCCGAGCGCTGAGCTCATCCGCGCTCAGGTTACTCAGTATTTTCCCTTTTTTCTCCCATATTATTTCTGTTTGGTTATTATTGGTGTTTCAGAGCTTTTACTGTGACAGCGCCGTGGCCAAACTTCCGGCTGTCAAAGTCGAGCCAGCACTGTCACAGTTGAGCATGATTTTGGTCGTTACGTTTTCTCCTCTCCTGTTTGGTTCTTTGGTTTTTGTTATCAGTATTTAAGGGAGCAGCTGAGGCTCAGTCCTTGCTGTGACCTGCGTCAACCAGGACTGGAGTCCCTATCCCCGGTTCTAGTCTTCTTTCTGTATTTGATCCGTCTTCGCTTCACCATTTGTGTTTGTTCTATAGCGTCAGGTTCCGCCCTCGCTATGCTCTTACGTTTGATGTTAGTGTTCTTTATTTTGTGTTCTAGTTTAGTGGATGTGTTTTGCCCCACGTGGCTCTTTATTTTGTTCTTTCTTTAATAAACAAGCAAACTCTCTGTTGGCGTCTGGTGCCTCATTTATGCCCTGAAAGGGGCAAACACGACAGTAGGTTGCAGCCAAGCGAGGTGCCAGCCATAGTAGTTTGTTTTTTGGGCTTGAGTTTTTTCCCCTTTTCCGGGGGCCAGTGTATTTTGAGAGATGGCGTCATCAAGGACTGGGTATCCAATGAGCCTGGGCTTCGAGCTTGTCCAGGCTCTGATGGAGATAGATGGTCTCCTGGCCAATGCCCGTACGTTCTCCACCTCCATAAATGCCCGCTGGTACCTGGACCTCGCAGAGGCAGCAGTTAAGCGTCATCTTCACCTGGCTGAGCACGTTGAGGGCAGGGAAAGGATGGCTGAACTTGCGGCACTTCAGCAGAGGAATTGTGGGCTGGTGAAGAGTCCCAGCAGGAAGCCGAAATTAGAGCAGACGGTGAGGCATCCCCACTCCTCACCCAGGGATCGGGTTCCTGCTACGCATCCAGTCCCAGATCCTGCGTCACCAAAGAGCGGTCTCCCAACGTAGCAGAGGAGGAGAGCAGCCGGGGTCCCCATTGAAGAGGTACAGTGGGCAGCTGAGCTCATCAGGGGCCGTGTGGCTGAAGCACGCTCTTCCTTTCATCCCAGCAGACTCTTAAAGAATGTTGTGGCGGCAGTTAGACTGGTGGAGGCTAATCCAGAACTAAGTAATTATCCTGAGTATGCCAAGCTGCTGGCCTCAGTTTCTGCACAGCAGCGGCGCTTCCCTGACTTGAATTTAGCCTCACCCCCAGCCAGAGGACGTCGCCGCCCTGCCCGTGATCTATCTCCTGTCCGGGCCAATCCTGTGCGAGATCCCCGTCCGGATCCTGTTCCGGGCTGCCATAAGACCTCAGCCTCCCAGCCAGCTGTTTTCCCCACGCCGCGACGGAAGGTAAAGACAGCAGCCCCAGCCTCCGGGTCATCATTCTCCGCTGTTCCATCAGCTCCTCGTCCCCGGACTGCCTCGGCTACTCCTCCCTCCTCCTTGGTGCTCCCTTCAGCTGCTAGGAGCCCAGCGAGTCCTGCTCTGGCTCTGCCCGTCACTGATCCTGTTGGGGCAGCGCCTCCTTGTCTTCGCAAGGGGCCCTCCATCACCATCCCTAGGGGAAAGGGAAGAACCAAGCCCGCTGCAGCAGTCACCATCGTTCCCTGGGAAAGCAGGCAAGTGTTTTTTCATTCTAGATCTCTGTCAGATGAATTACTTTGTCTGATTCCTGGGGGTGGAGCTCAGGGTTGAGCTCCCACCACCTGCTGCAGTCATTAAAACTGAACCTGCTACCTCTGTGTTTCCTCCCCTTTTCTCCGAGCGTCCCCCGGTGCCAGGAGTAGACTGGACGGAGGAGGAGCCTGTGGCGCTGGAGAGCCTGGTTCCAGTCCCGCAGCTGCGTCATGGGCAGAGGAGGAGGGCTGACTGTCATTTGAAGCCTGTGCCGACGGTAAAGCTTCCCCGGGTTTCCGTGGAGCAGCAGTCAGCTCCAGCAGGCTATGGATCTCCTGCCACCACGCCGAGTGGGCCATCGGCGTGGGTTTCAGTGCCAGGGGGTTCTCGGACTGTAGAGACCATCATGCTGGCTGTGGAGGCCACCACAGTCGAGTGGGAACCGGAAATGAATCTCCAGATCGTTGAGCCTGGATCGTCGGAGTCCTGGATGGCGGTAGAGCTTGAAATCAGGCAAGTGCTCTATTTTGTCTTCCTATTCTCTGTTCTGGAGCATTCTTGCCTGTCTCTTGGGGAGAAGAGCCGGGTGCAGCTGGCCGCTGCATCCAAGCTTGTCTCGCTGGGCTCTGCTGCTGCCGGTGATCCTCACCCCTGTTCTTCTGCTTTGTCCGAGCCTTCTCCCAGGGTCACCGGAGATGAGTCAGCTCCGGTCATGATCGTTGAGGCTCTGGGTTCACTTTGGGAGGTCATCCCAGGTGCTGCACTGGTCCAGTCCGGGTTCACCGAGGGTGCTGCGCTGGCCCGGTTTGAGGTCGGTGAGGGAGCTGCAGATCCCCTTCCACCTGACACTGGACTGGTTTCCCATTTCCCCCCCTTGCTCCCCTATTCTCCACCACCGGATGCTGCTGGGGTCCCTTTCTTTAGGTTCGGCTTCCCCTTGTTGTGCCTCTCAGTAGGGGAGCCGCCTCCGAGCTCCCCCCTCCAGTCCTGGTGGTCTAAGGATGCAGGTCGGCCGCCTGAAGGACTGTTCCGCCGGTTCTGCATCCTGGGTCGGCCGCCTGAAGGACTGTTCCGCCGGTTCTATGTCCTGGGTCGGCCGCCTGAAGGATTGTTCCGCCGGTTCGGTGTCCTGGGTCGGCCGCCTGACGGACTGCTTCGCTGGTTGGGCGACCTGAGTCGGCTGCCTGAGGTACTGTTTCCCCGGTTCTGGGACTTGGGCAGGCCACCCGAACTGTGTTTTTTTTTTTTTCCTTTTCTGCTGATGTGGAGTTGGGATGCCGGTAGGCCACCTGAACTGCCTTTTTTTCCCCTCTCTACCTGCCGGTATTCCCCATACTTGTGTTTTCATGGTGTTTTTTTTTTCTCTCTCCCTCTTGTATACTGCTAAAAAGTTGGGGGGGGGTTTCTCTCCTGCCTTGTGATCGAGTTGCAGTATACTTGTATGTTTTGGTGTTCGTCTATTTGGCTGCTATTGTGCATTTTCTAAGGTGAAGTGTACATGTATTTTTTTTTCCCTTGTTTATCTGGTTTTGGATTTTTTGTTTCATTATTCGAGTTATAAGGCGAGTTTAACCGCGCTATTTTGCTTGAGTCTTTATCATTTGTTCTTTGTGGGGGGTTTTTTTCTCTGTATTTTGCTGTTTGACATTTTGTGTTTGTTTCCTTTCGGGTTTCTCGCCCTCCTAGCCTGTTTCCCCCTCCACCCACCAGAGGTCGGTCTTGTTAGCTTTCTGGTTGGGGGGGGGCTTCCTGGGTGTCACTATGGGTGTCTGGAATGCGCCCTTTGAACGGGGGGGGGGGGGTGTTACTGTGGTGATCTGAGCGCTGAGCTCATCCGCGCTCGGGTTACTCAGTATTTTCCCTTTTTTCTCCTATATTATTTCTGTTTGGTTATAATTGGTGTTTCCAGGGCTTTTACTGTGACAGCGCCGCAGCCGAACTTCAGGCTGTCAAAGTCGAGCCAGCGCTGTCACAGCTGGGCATGATTTTGGTCGTTACATTTTTTCCTCTCCTGTTTGGTTCTTTGGTTTTTGTTATCAGTATTTAAGGGAGCAGCTGAGGCTCACTCCTCGCTCTGACCTGCATTAACCAGGACTGGAGTCCCTATCCCCGGCTCCAGTCTTCTTTCTGTATTTGATCCGTCTTCGCTTCAGCATTTGTTTGTTCTATAGCGTCAGGTTCCGCCCTCGCTACGCTCTTACATTTGACGTTAGTATTCTTTATTTTGTGTTCTAGTTTAGTGGATGTGTTTTGCCCCATGTGGCACTTTATTTTGTTCTTTCTTTAATAAACAAGCAAACTCTCTGTTGGCATCTGGCGCCTCATTTATGCCCTGAAAGGGGCAAACACGACAAAAATCAGGCTTTTGATACAGATACCATGTAGTTATATCTATGAGAAATCTCGGATGAGTTCAAATTGGGTGACCTTGAACTCAAGGTCAAAAAACAGCTTTGTTCCTGCTGCTGTCAAAGAGTTGAACAAGTTGTAACAATATATTGCACATAATTTAGGTACCTATTTATTAACTCCATTTTATATTTACTTATTTTTGTAGGATGTTATTTGGGTTCTAAATATTTTATTGGGTTTTAGACCTTTGAGTTTTTAACCTCTTTAACTAGTTTTTAACTTTTTAATATGACCCTTCTCTCTTACCTCTGGTTTTTCTCTCATCTCTTTGTTTTTATACCCTGATTGATGGAGCCTTGAGTATTTTTATCATGTTTATAGTCAGCTTCATGTGTGCCTGTGTTTGTGTCTATGTTGAATGTAATTGTGGTTTGTAAATATGGATGTCACCAGACTGCATAACAAATCTACCTTCGGGTACAAATAAAGTAACCTGAACCTGAACCTGAAGGTCAAGGTGACGGGTCAGTTTTTCCCTAAATCTTGTAAATGTGATATCTCGAGAAGGAAAGAATGTAGACTTTTCGTACTGATATTATACAGGTACGTCTCAGTAAATTAGAATATCATCAAAAAGTTAATTTATTTCAGTAATTCAATTCAAAAAGTGAAACTCATAGATTCATTACACACAGTTTCAAGTGTTTTTTTTTTCTTTCATGCTTCCATCTACTGACAAGCTTTATTGACATGCTGATTTCATTTTCCAGCAGGAGTTGAAACTCGCCAGTACTACCAAAAGTACCAATAGGTAGTTTAATGACCATGGTATCACTCTGCTTGATTGGCCAGCAAACTGGCCTGACCTAAACCCCACAGAGGCCCTGTTTACATGGTCATGAGTAAACCGATTACAATCAGCTTTCTGGAGTCACCTGATTATTCAAACTGTCATGTAAACAGAGTAATCCAATTACCTATATCAGTTTACTCCAGTAATCAGTTTACTTGTGACCATGTAAACAGGGTCACTGTAGACGAGCTGAAGGCTGCTATCAAAGCAACCTGGGCTTCCAAACACCTCAGGAGTGCCACAAGCTTATCACCTCCATGCTATGTCACAATGATGTAGTAATTCATGCAAAAGGAGCTCCAAACAAGTATTGTGTGTGTACATGGACATACTTTTCAGTCAGCCAACATTTCTATTAAAAATCAATTTAAAAAATGATCTTATGTAACATCGTAATTTTGTGAGAAACTGAATTTTGGGTTTTCATTAGCTGTAAGCCATAATCATCAAAATTCAAAGCCAAAAACTATCAAAATTAAAAGAAATAAACAGTTGAAATACATCACTCTGTGTGTAATGAATCTATATAATACATGAATTTCCTTTTTTGAATTGAATTACTGAAATAAATTAACTTCTTGATGATACTCTAATTCATTGAAATGCACCTGGAGATATATGCATGAAAAATCTTGAATGAGTTCAAATTTGGGTGTCCATGAACTTGGCCACAAGGTCAGAGGTCAGATTTTCTATTACTCTTGTAAACGTGTTTTACCTCCACCAAGGAGGTTATATAATCGGGGTGGTCTGTCTGTCCGTCTGTCCATCCGTCCATTTGTCTGTCTGTTAGCAGGAGTATGCAAAAACTAATGGATGGATTTTGAGGAAATTTTCATCAGCGGTAGCCCTTGGGCCAAGGATGAACCCATTAAATTTTAGTGAGGTAGTGTTACCAATGGCTAAGCTAAAAACACACTGGAGTGTAGCTTGCTTTTTCTCCAAGCGGCGCTGACCAACAAACTTTGGAGGTCTGGCTGTTGTGTGTAGTGTGTGTGTGTGTGGGGGGGGCTGTGGGTCTTGCTGTACCCACCCTTTGTGGTGACGTCAGGCGGGCTATGGCCAGAGTGTATATAGTTCTGTGTGTGTTCAAGAAAGGGAGTTCACTGCATGGCATAAGACCAACTCCGACCATCATTGCAGACATAACATTTTGGCGACAACAAGGAACTACGGGGGCGTATGGGCTACCTCCACCCTTATTACTGTTTCTGGAGTAGCCGGGAGAGCCAGCGATCCTTTGGCCGAAATGGGTGGCCGTGTTCGAGGGTTACATCGCGGCGCTGGGCTTAAGTAGACTCGACGGAGTACGAAGACGAGCGCTTCTGACCTACCATCTCAGCAAAGAAGGTCGGAAAATTCTCTGTATGTTGGGAGAAAGGGAGTCTTATGCGGACGCTGTCGGGCGGCTGGATGAATATTTTGCCAAACATACGAGGACCATGCAGCTGTGGGTAGAAGAGCTGTTGGAGTCAAAAGAAGCTAAGCTAGCTAGCTTGGAGAAGCTAACGGCTCAGTCAGTGGCAATAGGAAAGTTAGCCATGGGGCTAGGTGCATGCCAAAATCAAGCTACAAGTTATCAGCTGGACTTCGAGGCAGAACCGGAACCACGAGTGGAGGATCCCCTGGTTACCGAAGACGGCGAGCCAGCCAAAGAGCTCAGCACAGTGTGTGACTGTAGTGCTGGTGTTGTTGAAGACGGGGTGAGCAGCGACAGCAGAGAGGAACAGCAGTGAATAGTCTTCCCCGCAGCTTGAGTCCGGGCAGCGGGAGAGAGGGAGCAAGCATGCTGGAAGACCCGGGAAGCAGCAGCGACAGCCGGGTATAGAGGCAACGCAGCGGAGTGCCTTCGATGAGGGTGCTGGGCGCAACAGAAATGCCTGGGTCGGTGAGTGACGCCGATGAGAGAGATGCTGTGATCCCCAGGAGTGAGCAATGACAACTGGGCATGGAGGCAGCACAGCGGAGTGCTTTGGATGACAGAGAGGAGGTGTCGGGCGCAGAGGCGGTGCAGCAGAGTGCCTTGGATGAGGGTGCTGGACACAGCGGTGAAGTGCCTGGGTCGACAGGCGACGTCGACCAGAGTGAAGCGGGGAGCCCTGAGAGAGAGCAGCGACAGCCAGGCGCAGAGGCAGCGCAGTGCAGCGCTTTGGATGAGGGTGCCGGGAGCAGTGGCGGGGCACCTGGGTCAAGGAGCAGTGCCAACAAGCGAGTTTTGTTTTTCCCCGGAGTTCAGCCACGGGGGGCCCGAGTGTTTGGGGTTACAACGGCAACAGCTACAGGGGTGTTGAAGGTGGTCAGGAGCAGACTGACAGGCACAGAGGGACGGCATGCCGGACAGCAGCACTGCGGGTCCAGATGAGAGAAGTGGTCGAGGGTGAGGAGAAGGGACATTCTCGCCGGGGAGGTCGATTTTGATCCCGGGGAGTAGCAGCGGCCAGGGACGCTCATGCCATGGGGCTGCCCTGGGCCTCCGAGCCGATTTTACCTTTGGCTGCCCATGGACATTGGTGTAACGTAAATAATTTTGAACGTAAATATGTTTATATGATTGCATGAGTGTAGGAATGTGGTGTTGTTGGATTATTTTACATATTTTGAGACACTGTCCTGTTTAGTTGTTTTTGGGTGAATGTGTTAGGCCATTTCAATTCATTGTTCCCGTTATTTCCCTTAGTGCATGATTCGGGTTCTAACTTGGGGTGGATCTGAATTGTGTGTATGTGTTTTGCACTTTTGTAAGGGGGAGGAGAATGTTGTGTGTAGAGTATGTGTGTGGGGCTTGGCGTACCCGCCCTCTGTGGTGACGTCAGGCGGGCTACGGCCAGAGTGTATATAGTTCTGTGTGTGTTCAATAAAGGGCGTTCACTGCATGGCTTAAGACCGACTCCGACCATCATTGCAGACATAACACTGCCACCATCAACCTGTGCGCAGAGACATGTCTCCATGGAAAATGAAGCTCCGAGAATGTCGGCAGTAGAAAGGACCGTGGCAGCTGCAGGACTGAGAGCCACCAGCCACCACAACAAAAGCGGCCCCAGTGAGTTGAAAAGAGTTAAAACTTTACATGAAACAGATATTGACAGTTGCACTTTTGGGACAAAATTCGACCTTGGCATGGGGGGTATGGTATCGTGATGTATCGTAATAGTGATGGGATTGTGATAGATCGTGATGTATTGGATCGTGACCCAAGCATCGTGATCTGAATCAGATAAGATAAGATAAGATAAGATAAGATAAGCCTTTATTAGTCCCACAACGGGGAAATTCCAGGATTGCAACAGCACAGGGATAGCAACACTCAGAGCAACAATCAGAAGGCAAGAAAAAAAAAACAAGCAAGCAAGAGCAGCTAATATACATATGTACATATTACTATAAAATATATATATACACACACACAGACACACAGTGCAGAGCATTGTAGCTAGATGGAATAAATATGTAAATATATAAACACCCACAGTACGGAGCATTGCAGCTAGGTGGAATAAATATGTAAGTATATAAACACACACAGTGCGGAGCAATGTAGCTAGATGGAATAAATATATAGATATATAAAAACAGTGCGGAGCATTGTAGCTAGATGGAATAAATATATAGATATATAAATATGAACACACCCAGTGCTGAGCATTGTAGCTAGATGGAATAAATATGTAAATATATAAACACACACAGTGCAGAGCATTGTTGCTAGATGGGATGAAACAGCATAACCCTCTACTTAGTTATCCTACATGGTATGATTATGTGCCCATACATATTCTCACCCTCCATAGCGACCGGTATTTTCCTAGTTGTATGCCGGAGGGGACCATTGTGTAAGTCTATTGCATCTTTTGCATTTAAAAACTATTAGTTTGTTAGGTCTTTTTGCTATCTCTGCGAGCAGCCCTGCTTAGGTTGTACAGTCTGACAGCCGTTGGTAGGAAGGACCTACGAAACCTCTCGGTTGTGCACCTGGGATGATGTAGTCTGCTGCTAAATGAGCTCCTCAGTGCATTCAGTACGTCCTGCATAGGGTGGAACTCGGACTCCAGCAGAGATGACAGTTTAGCCACCGTCCTTCTCTCTCCTATCTCCTCCACCGGATCAAGGCGCTGCCCCAGGACAGAGCTAGCTTTCTTAATCAGTTTGTTAGATCGTGAGGTCCCTCGCGATTCCCACCCCTACTCGTCATCCAGCAAAACAACTCCATGACCAGAGGTGCAACAAAACAAAAGTCAATACTGCAGATTAATTTTAAAAGTGAAGTCCTACAGCCAAAAAGGATAAAAACATTTTTTGACCTTTAGCACCACTTCAGTATGCTAGTTGTCAGGACATTATGTTCTTTTAAGCGGCTCTGGAATTGCACACAGTTGTCACAAGATTATTAAATGTGTATTTTTAACAATGTAGCAATACTGTATTTTTAAGATTATCAGGGTTATTGTCAACACCTTGAACTGCAGTAGCTCACTACAAAAAAATCTCAATCTCAAGAAGAAAAAAAATCTCAGAAACAATTATTCAGTACATATTAAAGTGTGTAGCTGTTTGTTTTGACCACATTTGTACAAGAAAAGGTATTTTATACTTTTCCCAATATAATAATAAGAAAGTCCAAATGTTTTACATGTCCAGTGATAGTTAACAACACTACGTACATCCATCCATCCATCTTCTACCGCTTAATCCTTTTCGGGTCGCAGGGGGGCTGGAGCCTATCCCAGCATCTTTGGGCAAGAGGCACAACACTACATGTTTAATGTAGTGTTTAGTTTAGTTTAATGTATTTAAGCTAGTGATTTTTTTGTGTGTGTGCATTTGCAGGATGTTGATCATTGCAAGTCAACTTCCTCTCTTTGTTTTCTTTTATCATGACCACGGGAAAGAAAACATGTTCATTTAAGTATGAAATTTTAAATGCTGACAGCTCAACTAGAGGAGACAGTTAGTGATTCACATTAAATTAATATCCACTTTGAAGAGATTGACCCATGTGATGTGCAGTTAAACCATAACAATTAATGCTTGCTTGCATTGGTGAGGAAGTCAATTGAATTTACAGAAAGCTAATTACCGGCCTCTGTTTTCCAACAACAATTCTCTTGGAGTGTTATAAACGATCATGTTGTTTCATTTCCTTTTTTCAGGTCATCAGCACATACTACTGCCTTGAAATGCTGCTGCATTCAGGTTTTCCTTGATGGAAGGGAATTTAAAAAAGTCATCTTACAAAACTCTGCAAATGTGTAATTCAAGAGCTTTTTTTTATAATGAATGGGATATATCTTTTTTCTTCTATTTCCCAAGCATATCCCTTGGTGTTAACAAGGAATCATTTCAGCTGGAGAAAGTCTTAATCCCTCATAGATTCAGCCATGAAATATGGATTAAGAACAGTGGGGTGATAAAGCCAAGATATGACGCTGAAATGCAGAGGTGGGTTAAGATTCTGAGCCATTTGTGGAACTGAATTCTGCTACAGCGACATGATTATCAGCAATGTGCAATGATATTTTGTGCTTGGGAGCTGACCTTTTTATTGGCTGGTGATGGGATATTTATAATGATTTGAATTACAGGTATAATCACAGCTGACTGGTGCTTGGCTGTCAGCTTGGCTCCGTCTCCTGTAATGCCATTAACGAGCAAGAACAATTATATAATAAAGAGGGTAGTGCCAACAAATGAATGAAGTAACTGACTCTCACCACCACCAAACAGCAGTTTGCTACAGACTGAAAATTATATAGCGTATACAGTTGCAATCAAAAATTTTCAACCCCCACTGCAAATTAGGTTTATTTGCAAAACGTACAAACTAGCAGCTGTTTGCAATAAACAAATCAAAGGAGAATAAATAGCTCAACACAACTAATATTACAAGTGGTTTCTCCAAATTCAACACAATATGCCATTTTTAATAACTACTGCAGTTTCAAAATTATTCAACCTCTTCATGACAAGAATCTTTAGTGCTTAGTAGAGCACCCTTTTGCTGTTATGATCTGCTGCAAACATGATGCATAGCCAGACACCAGCTTCTGGCAGCATTCTGAGGACTCTTAGCCCATTCCTCATGGGCTAAGACCTCCTATTCACTAATACTTCTGGGTGTGTGTGCTGCAACTGCCTTTTTCAAATCCCACCAGAGATTTTCGATGGGGTTCAAGTCAAGCGACGTTGATGGCCACTCTAGTATCTTACAGGACTTTTTCTGAAACCAAACCTTGGTGGACTTTGAAGTATGCTTGGGATTATTGTCCTGTTGGAAAGTCCAGTGATGGCCACACTTCAGCTTCCTCACAGATGGCATGACATTTTCTTCCAGGATTTCCTGTTACTTGAATGACTCCATCTTACCCTCCACATGCTGCAGTTTTCCAGTGCCAGAGGAAGTGAAGCAGCCCCAGAGCATCACTGACCCACTGCCATATTGTACTTCACTTTAGGCACGGTGTTCTTTTCAGCATATGCTTCATTCTTCATCCTGCAGACATACTGCTGATCCACAGACCCAAAATATTGGCTCCAATTTGCTCAAAACTATATAAATAAGCCAAAGAGGTTTTGGGATTCTGTTCTGTGGAACAATGAAACAAAACTGGAATTTTGGGGGCCTATGGATCAGCAGTATGTCTGTAGGATGAAGAATGAGGCATGCGCTGAAAAAGAACACTCTGCCTAAAGGGAAGCATTGTGTTGGCTCAGTGATACAAATACACATTTTTAAGTGGTTAAGCTCAGACAATGATCAGAATTAGACACTAAAATATGTTTAGGGTTGGGGAAACAGTTAAGGAAACACAATGGTCTAATTAAACATATAGCAACTGTAACCCTCTGCCATGACACTTCATGTCACTATTTACATGACCACTAGAGGCCGCTTGATGTCAAAATATACATGAAGGTAATCATGGGCGATATTTAATTTCACTGTTGGTGGGACAATAAGCAGAACATTATCTCAGCAGTAAATATTGAAGGGGGTGCCACAGGGGGTACACAAGCCAGTGTACTCCTAGTGCCGATCCCAAGCCTGGGTAAATAGGGAGGGTTGTCAGGAAGGGCATCCCACATAAAACCTTTGCCAAATCAAACATGCGGGTCATGATGAGTCATGAGACTGGGTCATGAGACTTTCATACCAGATTGGTCAAGGCCTGGGTTAACGACCGCCACTGGTGCTATTAACCAACAGGGTGCCGGTGGAAATTGGGCTACTGTTGGCTGAAGATCGAGGAGGAGGAGAGGGGGGAAGGCGTGTTAGGAGGGAGAGAAAGAAAAAGAAAGGTAGAAGTGTGGAGGTGGGAATAGGGACGTTAAATGTAGGGACTTTGACTGGTAAAGGCAGAGAGTCGGTTGTTATGATGGAGAGAAGAAAGGTAGATATACTGTGTGTTCAAGAAACCAGATGGAAGGGAAGCAAGGCTAGGGACAATGGAGGTGGATTTAAACTGTTCAACCATGGTGTAGATAGGAAAAGAAATGGAGAAGGAGTAATCTTGAAGGAAGAGTATGTGAAGAGTGTTCAGGAGGTAAAGAGGGACTCAGACAGAGTCATGAGTTTGAAGCTAGAAGTCAAAGGTGTGATGTTGAATGTTGTTAGTGTGTATTAGGGATGGGCATAATTTACCGATTAACCGATAAGTGATCATTAAGAATTTCACCGAGGAAGTTCATTTTCGTCGACAAACCGTTTTTTTTTTTTTTAAACAATCCGAGGTTATTAGGCCTAGTGCACGGCCGTCCTCAAACAATGCAATGGCAAAATTTGGGCACCAGGGGGCAACATTACACCATCGCCGTACCCTGGCGTGCCTCAGTTGATACATGCGGGCTTCCGTAGGGCAATCGCCAAATCATGAAGCGGTTACGGCGAAGTGTTGCGTGGGACCATTTCAATTTAAAAAATGACCAGGTGTACTGCAATCACTGCAATGCAGCATACAAATATACCTCATCGACAGGGTCCATGGAACACCCTTATTACGCGAAGAAACCGCCAACAGTGGTTGCGCGCTGAGTAATGGCGGTCGTGAAGATTCTTTTTTTTTTCAGAAACTTTATTGAGAAGGTCATGAAGATTCGGTGTACACACGTTGAGGGAAGCTGCAGGAGGAGGCGTCGTGGCTCGACGGGAAGACTATTTCGCACAAAATGGCACAAGAGAACAGCAAAAAGTTCTGCGCGGCTAGACTAAGTAACACGAGCGATATTCCTTCGCTGGGTGGGCGCTCGGCAGGGAGAGAAGCTGGGTGAAATGTCTCGGCCAATCAGCTTGCGGGGTGAAACGTCTCGGCCAATCAGCTTGCGGGGTGAAACGTCTCGGCCAATCAGCTTGCGAGATTCCCGAGGGCTCTCCGTGCTGATTCCTGATGTTCTAATGTAGTCTACCTGCCTTGTTACGTACCTAAAAATGTTAATGATTAACCGATTATTAATCATTAATTCTCCCGACGATCGGTGAAGAAAATTTCACCGAATGCCCATCCCTAGTGTGTATGCCCCACGATTTGGATGTCAGATATAAGAGAGAGAGGAGTTCTGGAGTAAGTTGGATGAAGTGTTAGAGAGTGTTCCCAGGGGGGAGAGAGTGGTGATTGGAGTGGATTTTAATGGGCATGTAGGTGAAGGGAACAGAGGTGATGAGGAGGTTCTAGGTAGGTATGGTTTTACGGAGAGAAATATGGAAGGACAGATGGTTGTGGATTTTACTAAAAGGATGGAAATGGCTGTGGTGAACACATACTTTAAGAAGAGAGGAACATAGGGTGACTTACAAGAGTGGAGAAAGGTGCACACAGGTGGACTACATCCTATGCAGAAGGAAAAATCTGAAAGAGATATGAGACTGCAAGGTGGTGGCAGGGGAGAATGTAGCTAGACTGCATTGGATGGTAGTCTGTAGGATGACTTTGGAAAGCAAGAAGAGGAACAGAGTGAAGGCAGAGCCAAAGATTAAATGGGGGAAGTTACAGAAGGAAGAAAGTTGTACAAAGTTCAGGAAGGAGTTAATATAGGCTTTGAGTGGTATTGAAGAATTATCAGATAACTGGGAAAGGACAGCAAAAGTATTGAGGAAAATGGATAGAAAGGTATGTGCTATATCCAGTGAACAGAGGAAGGAAGACAAGGAGACTTGGTGGTGGAATGATGGGGTACAGGAAAGTATTCAAAGAAAGAGGTTAAAGAAAAAGTGGGATAGCCAGGGAGATGAAGAAAGTAGACCGGAGTATTTGGAATCTAGGAACATGACAAAGAGAGAGGTGGCAAAGGAAAAGGCATATAGTGAGTTGTATGAGAGGCTAAACACTAAGGAAGGAGAAAAGGACTCATATTGATTAGCTAGACAGAGATCGAGCTGGAAAAGATGTGCAGCAGGTTAGGCTGATTAGGGACAGAAATGGTAATGTACTAACAAATGACGAGAGTGTGTTGAGAAGGTGGAAGGAGTACTCTGAAGAGCTGATGAATAAAGAAAATGAGAGAGAGAGAGAGGAGGATGGAAGAAGGAAAGATAGTGAACAAGGAAGGCCCGAGGAATAGCAAGGCTTTGAAGAGCAGCTTTGAAGAGGATGAAGAATGGAAAGGCAGAGGACATACCTGTAGAGATATGGAGATGTTTAGGAGAGATCGCAGTGGACCTTTTAACCAGATTGTTTAATACAATCGTGGAGAGTGAGAGGATGCCTGAGGAGTGGAGAAGTGTTTTGGCACCAGTTTTTCAAGAACAAAGGTGATGCTCAGAGCTGTAGTAACTACAGAGGCATAAACTTGATCAGCCACACAATGAAAATATGGGAAAGAGTTGTTGAAGCCAGATTAAGAGGAAAGGTGACTATCACTGAGCAGCAGTATGGTTTCATGTCAAGAAAGAGTACTACAGATGCAATGTTCGCTCTAAGAGTGCTGATGAGGAAATAGTAGTAGAAGGCCAGAAGGAGTTGCACTGTGTCTTTGTGGATCCAAGAGAGGAAGTGTGGTACTGTATGAGAAAGTCAGGAGTGGCAGAGATGTACAGTCATGTGAAAAAGTTTGGACACCCCTTTAAATATTCAGTTCTTTATTAAGAAATGTTCACGTATCTATGTCTAACCTTGTTTTTGTTTGCATTTTTTTTACATTTATTTTAGCCATTGTAAGTGGAAATGAATGTGGGGATGTCCTAAAAAAGATGGGGGGGGTGTCCTAATTTATTCCTCACTATTTGTTTAGAATTACATTTTACAGAAAATTTGAAAAAAGTCTTTAATTCATTTTTAAATGTTTAGTTGTAGTACATGAATCTCCCAGTATTTTTAACAATAATATTAAATATCCATATGTCCAAATATGTTAAAAAAAACAGGCTTATAGATGGTGTCCTAATTTTTTCACATATGTATGTGAGGGTGATGCAGGACATGTATGAGGATAGCGAGACAGCTGTAAGGTATGCTGCAAGAGTGACAGATGGGTTCAAGGTGGGGGTAGGGTTACATCAGGGACTGGCTCTGAGCCCTTTCTTGTTTGCCATGGTGATGGACAGGCTAACAGCTAAAGTCAAGCAGGAGTCTCTATGGGCCATGATGTTTGCAGATGACATTGTGATCTGTAGTGAGAGTAGGGAACAGGTGTAAGAGAACCTGGAGAAGTGGAGTTATGCTTTGGAGAGAAGAGGAATGAAAGTCTGCAGAAGCATAACAGAATACATGAGTGTGAATGAGAGGGAGGCAGGTGCAATGGTGAAGATGGACAGAGTAGAGGTAGTGAAAGTAGATGAGTTTAAATACCTGGGGTCAACCATCCAAAGCAATGGAAAATGGACAAGAGAGGTGAAGAAGAGAGTGCAGGCTGGGTGGAGTGGGTGAAGATGAGTGTCAGGGGTGATTTGTGACAGAAGTGTAGCAGCAAGAGTGAAAGGGAAGATTTTCAAGATGGTAGTGAGACCTACGATGATGTATGGTTTGAAGACGGTGGCGCTGACAAAAAGACATGGAGCTGGAGGTGGCAGAGTTGAAGAAGCTAAGATTTTCATTGGGAGTGACCAGGAGGGACAAGATTAGAAACGAGTATATCATGGCGAGAGCTCAGGTTGAGCAGGTTGGAGACCAAGTAAGAGAGGCAAGGCCGAGATGGTCTGGACATGTGCAGGGAAGGAATGGTAGATATACTGAACAAAGGATGTTGAAAATGGAGCTGCCAGGCAGGGGGAAAGAGGAAGACCAGAGAAGATTCATGAATGTAGTGAGAGAGGACATGGAGAGGGTTGGTGTTACAGAGGACGATGCAAGGGATAGGGTGAGATGGAGGCAGCTGATCTGCTGTGGCAACCCCTAAAGGGAGCAGCCGAAAGAAGAAGAAATATTGAGGGGGGGCAATATAAGTATTGTAGTCAGGGCCATTTCTAGCTGTTCAGACAGATAAATTTAACCAAGAAAAAAATATGAGAATCTGCAAGAAAGTTTTCAAAATTATGAGAAAAAAGTTGCAAATGTACAATGAAAAAAGTTGCAAATGTACAAGAAAAAACTAATTTACAGTACTGTATCATCCTAAAAGAGACGTATGTTCCCAAAATGCAGGACTACTTGTAATACCAGATGAGTGCCCCTCCCTGTGCTTGGTTCTGCTGGAAGTTTCTTCCTGCTAAAAGGGAGTTTTTCCTCTTCACTGTCAGCAAGTGCTTGCTCACAGGGATCGCCTGATTGTTGGTGTCTTTCTGCAATTGTGGGGTCTGCTCTACAGTCGAAAGTGTTATGAGACAACTGTTGTCAATGCGCTATATCAATAAAGTTGAATTGAATTAACTTATGAGAAAAAAGTTGCAGCTTTACCATGAAAAAGTAGCAAATGGCACGATCTGTGCACGGCAGGATTTTACCGTGCTCTGTTTCTTTGCTTTTTGTTATTTGTATAATGTATGCTGAGTTCTTTGCCTTTTGGTTTTTCCTTATTGGTATAATGTTGCCTTTTGGAATTCTATGCCTGTTATGTTTTCTAGTTTTTCACTTATTCAATATTGTTTCTTTATATGATTTATCCTCCTCTTTTCATTCAGTGTAGTTTTGTTCTTATTTGCTTCCACTTTATTTTTTCTTTCTCCCTTAGGAGTTGCAGTTGTCAGGAGCACTTCCGTTTTTTTTCCTGGTGGTGGGCGGTGCTCCTGTCAAACTGTCAGCTCCAGGACTCACAGCTGATTGTCATTGTCTCCCCAGCCCGCTCTTGTGATTCACACCTGTCATCATTTGTTTCATTTGTGTTTAACCGTATTTAAGGGCTGTTATGTTCATTCCTCCTCGCCGGAGTCTTACGTTCTTCACTTTCATCTCCACCAGAACCAGCCCTTCTTCTGGTGTGAAATTGTAAGTTTTCTTTGTCTGTTGGATTTATAAATTCACACACTGCAGTCCTGCGCATGGGTCTCTCCTCTCTGCCCCGAGGGGCAATTTATGACAGCAAATTTACAAAAAAATTTGAGAAAAATATTGCAAATTTACAAGAAAAAAGTAGTAAATTTATGAGAAAGTTGCAAGTTTGAGAAAAATGTATCAAATTTAAAAGAAACATGTCACACATTCACATGAAAAACATTACAAATTTGCAAAAAAGTTGTAAAATGAGAAAAAAGTTTGCACATTTCTGCAGGAAAAAAATCTGTGTAGTATTGCTGCCTCAAATACATTTTTAGTCTTTATTAAGATGGTAGAGAAGGGTTTGGGATGATATTGGGGGGACAATTCTGTCTTTGTTTTTTTCAAGGTCCTCCCTCCCTTCATATAGGACATTTTCCATTGGAGAATAGACTCAAGAACACATTTAAAGATGAAAAAAATCATTTTGTTACCTACTCTTTACTGAATTGTGCTCCTTCTTTTTTCATATATTTACCAGAGAGCAGATGTTTTATATCTCCACTCCAGCTGTACTCTGATTTCTAAAGGTGGCAGTTATTTTTTTTTTTTTTTCCCATTAGCCTCCCACCAGCCTAATATAGCCCAGTGCCAACTTAGGGTGAATCTTCTGCTTCATCCTGTTCACTTAGCCAGCTTATCTCCCCCCACCTGGGCAGCTATTGAACTAATCTAACACGTTCTGTAGGCAGGATGAGGCCTGATGGGACAGCAAATTAGTGTTATTGATTACTTATTAGATTGGAGAGGGTTTGTCAGGAAGTCTGAAGGTGGTGTTTCATAGGAAGTGCAGCCTACAGCAGCTGTGAGCCAGCTGGTAAATCAGCTTTTTTGGCAGCACATACAGCTAGAAATAATAATTAAATAAAATCAACCTTTTTAAATCAGTTCAAATTGAATATCTCTGTAGCAGAGGTCAACAACTGCTGTTTCTCAGTGAGAAAATTGGGCTGGCTGGGAGAGATTGCTAAAGGGCAGTGGAGGATTACTGAGCTAAAAAGAAATGAAAAAAAAAATGTACAAAGCACTTTTCAAGTTGTACGTTGAAACATTTACCCATTTTGATACAAAAACTCATTGCTATTGGCTTCAAGATAATATATCAAACTCTGCGGGGAGGGGGGGGGGGGTGCTGAAAAGTTCATAGGCTGAAAAGTTCATAGTGGTCAAATTTGACCAAATGTGGTTTATTTTTCAACCGCAGGGATCCAAGCACTGCAACATCGATGGAAGAAGCAGTGTGGACTGAAGGGGAGACTAAGTTGAAAAATAAACCACATTTGGTCAAATTGGACCATTATGAACTTTTCAGTCTGAGCTTTTCAGCCTCCCCATCATAGAATATTTATCAAATCAGAAGACCCTGCACGTTTTACTTTCAGCCAGTCTCTTCAGCAGGTGTTTTCACTGATCAGCAATCAGTGGGAAGAAATTCAGTGAAATCACCTGTCGAAGACACTGGGTGAAGGTAAAATGTGCAGGGTCTTGGCCCTCCATAGAATGAGTTTGACATCCCTGCTCTAGCTGCTATCCTTCTGTCACAAATCACCCCTGACGCTCATCTCCACCCACTCTACCCTGCTTGCACTCACTTCTTCACCTCTCTTGGGCATTTTCCATTGCTTTGGATGGTTGACTCCAGGTATTTAAACTCATCTGCCTTCACTACCTCTACTCCTTGCATCTTCACTGTTACACCTGCCTCCCTTTCATTCACACTCATGTATTCTGTCTTGCTTCTACTGACTTTGATTCCTCTTCTCTCCAGAGCATACCTCCACCTCTCCAGGTTGTCTTATACCTGCTCCCTACCCGCACTAAACATCACAATGTTATCTGCAAGCATCATGGTCCACTGAGAACCCTGCCTGACCTCATCTGTCAGCTTCTCCATCACTATAGCAAACAAGATGGGGCTCAGAGCCGATCCCTGATATAATCCCACCCCCACCTTGAATCCATCTGTCACTCCTACAGTGCACCTCACCACCTTCTTGCTGTCCTCATACATGTCCTGCACCACCCTCACATACTCCCCTGCTACTCCTGACTTCCTCATACAGTACCACACTTCCTCTCTTGGCACCCTATCATATGCTTTCCAAAATACTGTTTTAACTATATTTCAGTGAAATTAACGGAGGAAACCAGATGTGCAGTACGTTAGGGACACGGCTTGTTTTTGTCTTTTCATTATTTTTTAGGGACCTGACATGTTAAAGTACATTGCTTCAGACTGTTCTATACCCTTGACTTCTGACATTTTTCCCCTTATTTTTAATTTCACATAGAGCAAGAGAACAGCATTTTTTTTTTTTTTTCAGTTTAGGCACAAAGGTTTGGTCACTCCAGCCACTTCTTTCTCAGGTCCTCTTTTTGTGATAAGAAATCAATCAGGAGAACGGTGGATTAGAGAAAGGGCAGCCTCAAAGGGACAGAATATAAAATAGCTTCAATTTGTGATGGTGGATAAATGGCTGGCACCATGATCCACTGAAAGAAAAACTGTGATCTCTTTCAGCTTTTAGAACTATTCTAATATTTATAATCCTAGTGATATGACTCTACAGTATAAGGACAATATTTTAGGTATAGTTTAAGGTTTAACTGCATTCTTCCTTTAACATAACCAAAGACATATTCAAATTAGACCAATGCTTGTCATCTTTGAATAAGAATTTAGGCTTTTATTTTTCAGAGAGAGAGAGAGAGAGAGAGAGAGAGAGAGAGAGATGAAAGTATGACTGAAATAATGTCCAGTGCCAGTGGCTGGGCTTAAAATTGCCAGCATGATTCATATGAAGCCGTAAAGAGAAAAAGCCTTTGGAAATCTATATCAGTGGTTTGGAAAAACATTCTGACATCCTCAAGTCGGTTCCATTATAAGAAGCATATATTTGTCGAAAAGCTACACACTGTAGTGGTGGTGTTAATTAAGGGAATGGATTATTTTCCAAATTAATTTGAACAGAGGAGCAGGTGTGTCACAATACAGAAACTAATAACAGTACAAGAGAAATGAGTGGAAGGGAGATATTCTGTTGCTGACTGTCAGACAACTGAAACTGTTGAATACTGTTTGACAGCGTTCAGGGATCTGTCAGAAGAATGTATTAAAATCCTAGTAAAGATGGGAAAATCAACATTGCATCTATGGAAACCATGGCAACTATAAGAATGGCTGTAAGGGCTATAACAATTTAAAGTGACGTGGTAATGATAGAGAAGGAAATGTATTTTGTATTAACATTTAAGGAAATATGAACACTCCCCATTTCTAAATGGTAGTTCCATAATATTAGCTTTTTTTCATCAGCAAAAATCATTTCATTTGTCTAACTGAAGCTTTCAACTTCAGCCCAGTGTTTCTTAAAATAAATACAAACAAGAACTACAGGTTTTCAGCACAACAAATAAATGTCAAAAATGTAAAATGTCATTGAGACATATTTCCATTGATCTCCTTTGGTACATTTGAATAAGTGGTCAATAATACGTGGGCTGCTCATTAAGATTCCCCCTGACTCATTTTCCATGGATTGAGAGGATCCAAACTTGGTACAGTTATAAGTATTTCTCTACATGGGTACCACCAAGGGTCACACACGTCTGTCATTGTTTGATGCAGCTGTGGAGACCTCGCTTGTAGAAGTCTGCAGGTTGCATCAGAAGCGACGGCTTGACCTCCAAAATCAGCATTGCATTATCTTAGAAGTGCTTGCCCTTCAAAAATGACTTCATGGTTGGAAAGAATCAGATGGTGTGATGTCAGGAGAGTAAGGGAGGTGAGGAAGAATTTTATAGCCGCAGGACCTTTCTTCTATCTGGGCAACATGCATGCTGCGAAGCAAGGTGTTATCCTGCAGGAGGCAGACACCTTTTGTCAGCATGCCACACCTCTTGGTTTTGATGGCCTTCCGCAATTTCTACAGCAGTGAAGTGTAAGTCCTGGTAACTGTGGTGTCCTTTTCCAGGAAATCAATCATCAATATTCCATGCTTATCCCAAAAGACCGTGAGTATGACCTTGCCCACTGAAGGTTGGACACATGCCTTTTTGGTAGGCGGCGAGTTATAATGCTTCCATTGCTTCGACTAGGCTTTAGTGTCTGGATCATAGTGATTGACCCATGTTTCGTCCTGTGTGATTATCCTGTCAAAGAAGTCCTCCTGGTGTTCTTGGCACATGGCCAAAAGAACCTGGGAGCATGTGACTTGTTCTTGCTTCTAGAACAGTTTGAGCAGCTGAGGAATCCATTGTGCCGACAACTAGTACATGTGCAAATGGTCATGGATGATATTTTTTTCCACAGACCTCACACTGATCTTGACATCTTAGACTAGTTGGTGAAAGGTTATGTAGCAATCCTCCAAAATGGCAGCCTCCACTTGTTAGACTTTGTTGGCATTTATTTCAGTATTTGATTTGATGGGGTTTTCTCATAAAGTAGGAAATTCTACCCATTATCTCCACCATACATTGGACCTTGTTCTGACATATGACATAGAAATAGAAAATCTGGTAGTGTCTCCTCATAACCCTGTACTGTCAGACCATTATCTGTTAACTTCTGATTTTACTATTTCTGACTATTTGGCTCCTAAAGAAAAATATTATTACAATAGCTGTCTCTCAGATTATGCTGTTACCAAATTTAAGACGGTTGTTTCCTCAATGCCATGTGTCAACACAATGGAGATAAGTTAGGGAGATGTTACTCTTTCTGTATTTGATAGCATGGTAGTGTTACAGCTTTTCTGCATTTATCCCCCCCCCCCCCGTTAAAACATAAATTAACTGTGGTTTATCACATATTTGGAAAGCTGAGTTCAATTTCTCTAGCCACACCCAGGACTGATTACTGCTACACCTGTTCTCAATCGAGAAATCACTTAAATAGAACCTGCCTGACAAAGCGAAGCAGACCAAATGATCCTCAAAAGCTAGACATCATGCTGCACTTCAAAGAAATTCAGGAACAAACAAAAAACCCAGTAATTGAGATCAATCAGTCTGGAAAAGGTTATAAAGCCATTTCTAAAGCTTTGGGACTCCAGTGAACCACAGTGAGTGCCATTATCCACAAATGGCAAAAACATGAAACAGTGGTGAATCTTCCCAGGAGTGGTCGGCCAACCAAAATTACCCCAAGAGCACAGCAACAATTCATCCAAGAGGTCACAAAAGACCCCACAACAACATCCAAAGAACTGCAGGCCTCACTTGCCTCGGTTAAGGTCAGTGTTCATGACTCCACCATAAGAGAAAGACTGGGCAAAAATGGCCTGCATGGCAGAGTTTCAAGACAAAAACCACTGCTGAGCAAAAAGAACATAAAGGCTCGTCTTGTGGAGAGTGTGGGAAATGATGAGGCCAGTTTACGAACAGACGAAGTTTATTAACACTCTCTCATTATTCATACACAGAAAAGCATGAAAGCATTCAGGCACGGTTCTCCTTTATATCTCCACCGCTCATCTCACATCTGCGTGACATTCCACATCACACTGCATGACATCCAACATCACAATACATTCACCCTTAAACCCCCCGTCCACTGTTTACCCTCTGCTTCCTGACTGAGACACTGTCTGACTCACTCAAGTCTCTACAACTCTACAATATGCCTTTTGTGTCTGCTACACCCACCCCCCCCCAGACAGAGTTTCAGTCGGCACATCTTTTGGGCTTCAGTCTCCTCCCATATCTGCTGTAACGGGGGTCTCTGTGCCGGCGGGGGGCTGCTGGACGTGTGTCTGACTGCGGGTGGGCCATGGCGAGGGGGGAGGAAAACCGCTTTGCTCGTGTGGCTGTCCTGGTGAATCGTTTGCCTGGGGAGTTCTCAGTGGGGGTCTTCCACGCCGAGGGGCCCAGGCCAGCAGCACTTGCTCGTCCGCCACTACAAAGGCGGGCTTAAGTCTGTCTATGCATATTTTCTCCTGACCGCCCCCCCCCCCCCAAAGTCTAGCAAAAAATGCTTGTCCCCTGTTTCCAGCACTCTGAACGGGCCATCATAGGGTGGGCGCAATGGCGGGTGGTGGGCATCGTGTCTGACGAACACAAACTCTGCGTTCTTCAAAGTTTTTGGCACAAAAGCGCGTGGAAAACAGTGGTGGGCTGGGCCGGGCAGCATGCCTGTGTCTGCACTACGCTGCAAACGCTGAGATGGGCAGCTGTCCGGCGTGGGATTATCTAGCAAAAATTCCCCGGGCAGCCGCAGTGGCTGAGAAAAAAACTGCTCAGCCGGGGAAGCCTCCAAATCCTCTTTTGGTGCAGAACGCAACCTTAATAAAATCCACGGCAACCGGTCAACCCAATTTGCATCCATCAACGAAGCCCTGAGTGCTGCTTTCAGTGACCTGTGAAAACGCTCGCATAACCCATTTGCCTGTGGGTTGTACACGGTTGTGCGATGAATTGCAACACCCAGGCTGCGGGCCATCATGGACCAAAGTTTGGAAACAAACTGAGGGCCCCTATCGGACGTGATGTCCGATGGGATTCCAAAACGCGCCACCCATGTTGTCAAAAAAGCGCACGCCACGTCCGCAGACGTGGTTGCCGCCAGCGGGACTGCTTCTTGCCACCGTGTGGTGCGGTCCACCACTGTCAGAAGGTGCGTGCACCCCTGCGATGGCGGGAGGGGGCCCACGAGGTCCACGTGAACATGGTCGAATCTTTTAGCCGGTATACTAAACGGCTCCAAAGGAGCCTTCGTGTGTCTGTGCACTTTGGCTCGTTAGCACGCTACGCAGGCTGCCGCCCACTCTTTCACTTGTTTGCGCAGGCCTGGCCACGCGAATTTCGCTCCCACCATTTTGACTGACGCGCGCACTCCTGGGTGCGCCAAAGCGTGAACTGACTCAAACACGCGGTGGCGCCACGCGACCGGGACCACCGGGCGCGGGCATCCCGTGGAGACGTCGCAGATTGGGGGGGGGCTGCCGTCTTGCAGTACTCTGCTCTCCAGCCTTAACCCTGTTGGTCCAGACTGGAGCGCGCGCACGTCCATATCGCTAATGTGCTCTGCGGCCATGGCTGTATAATCTATCCCTATGCAGACCGGGGCCACAACCGCGCGTGAGAGGCAGTCCGCCACCACATTCAGTTTACCCAACACATGCTGAATATCGGTCGTAAACTCCGAGATTGCGGCCAGCTGTCTCTGCTGCCGGCCCGACCATGGTTCCGAAACCTTGGCCATCGCGAACGTCAGCGGCTTGTGGTCCACGAATGCGGTGAAGCTGCACCCTTCCAGCCAGAACTCCAAGGGCTAAGGTCGTGCGAAAACAGGCGGCCCAGTGGTGGTGATAAAGTGCTCCACCCCGTGTTTAGCGATGGCCGCTGAAAACGTCGGGACCGTGAGTGCTGGGAACTGAGTGAGCAGTGTGTGGAACTTACCGCCTGGAGCTGTGACGTTGGCTTGTGTTACTGGCCCGGCCCCTCGAGCTGTACAGGGGAGAGAGTCAAAAGACAGTGCATTCACCAGGCGCCTGTTAGCAACATCAACCAGTAAACCATGCGCACACAGAAAATCAGCTCCCAGGATCGGGAAACTCAGCGCTGTTATGACAAAAGTCCACTCGTATGTACGGCCGTGTAGAGATAAAGCCAGTGTTCTCTCACCAAAGGTCTTAATGTACGAGCCGTTTACTGCCACCAGCCCGGGGCCGCTAGGTCCTGCCAGCCGGTCGCCGTAGGTCGGCAGGATGATGCTCTTCTGGGCTCCGGTGTCTACGAGGAAACGCCTCCCTAAAAAATACTCTGTGAACTGACGAGACAAAAGTTGAACTTTTTGGAAGGTGTATGTCCCATTAAATCCAGCATAAAAGTAACACAGCATTTCAGAAAAGGAACATCATACCAACAGTAAAATATGGTGGTGGTAGTGTGATGGTCTGGGGCTGTTTTGCTGCTTCAGGACCTGGAAGACTTGCTGTGGTAAATGGAACCATGAATTCTGCTGTCCACCAAAAAATCCTGAAGGAGAATGTCCGGCCATCTGTTCGTGACCTCAAGCTGAAGCGCACTTGGGTTCTGCAGCAAAACAGTGATCCAAAACACACCAGCAAGTCCACCTCTGAATGGCTTAAGAAAAACAAAATAAAGACTTTGGAGTGGCCTTGTCAAAGTCCTGACCTGAATCTGATTAAGATGCTGTGGCATGACCTTAAAAAGGCAGTTCATGCTCAAACCCTCCAGTGTGGCTGAATTGCAAGAATTCTGCAAAGATGAGTGGACCAAAATTCCTCCACAGAGCTGTAAAAGACTCATTGCCAGTGATTGCAAACACTTGATTGCAGTTGTTGCTGCTAAGGGTGGCCCAACCAGTTATTAGGTTTAGGGGGCAATCACTTTTTCACACAGAGCCATGTAGGTTTGGATTTTATCCCCCCATAATAATAAACCCCTTCATTTAAAAACTGCATTTTCCATTTATTTGTGTTATCTTTGTCTAATATTTAAATTTGTTTGATCTGAAGCATTTAAGTGTGACAAACATACAAAAAAAAGAGAAATCAGGAAGGGGGCAAGCACTTTTTCACACCACTGTATGCGTCCGCTAGACAATATTATTAGAAAGCACTGCATACATTTTCATTGTTATGCAGATGACACACAACTATACTTGTCAATAAAGCCAGATGACAGTAATCAGTTAGCCAAATTAGAAGCTTGTCTTAAGGAAATCAGAGATTGGATGACTTGTAATTTCATGCTATTAAATTCAGACAAGACTGAAATCATTCTAGTAGGTCCAAAAAACCTTAGAAATACCTTTCCAAATCAAACTCTTAGTTTGGATGTGGTTACTCTTTCTCTTATTATAAGACTGTCCTAAAATATTTTTTAAAAGTCTTCAGCTGATCCAAAATGCTGTAGCAAGAGTTTTAACAGGTACTAGAAAGAGAGATCACATTGCTCCAGTTCTGGCCTCCCTTCATTAGCTTCCCATAGAATTTAGAATTAAGTTTTATACTCCTTCTTTTCACTTACAAAGCTCTAAATAATCAAGCCCCTTTTTATTTAAAAGATCTGATAGTAACCTTACCATACTAACAGAGCACTACGCTCCGAAAATACAGGAGTACTTGTAATACCTAGAGTCTCCAAAAGTACAATGGGAGTCAGAACTTTCAGTTATCGAGCTCCTCTCCTTTGTAACCGGCTGCTAATCTGGATTTGGGAGTCAGACTCAATCTCTGTTCTATGTCCTTTTTGACATAGCCTATAGTCAGTGTTGGGAGTAACGCGTTACTTTGTAACTTACTTTAACGTGTTACTTTGTAACGCATTACTGGAACGCCACTACTTTTGCAGTAACGTGCTGCGTAACAAAATTGCTGTTTAAAAATCCAATATTGCATTACAGTTACTGAAATTTGATCAGATGTGTTACTCGTGTTACTCGTTTTATTAATATGGATAGATATTTTTAGTGTAAATAAATATAAACTGATCCTACCGTAGTGCAGCCGCCAGTCTCCTCCACCGGTGTTATGCCGAGAATTTTCTGTCCTGCTCACACGCAACCCAGTGGGAAGAAATGCCGTGGCGGAGCTGACTTCTCATACGGAGCCCTGATCACCTGTTGTCCCACCGGTGAGTAACCCCCAACACTCCTACCTCTGTGGTTAAACATGAGCATTTTTGAGCAAGAAACTCACATTTAATGTCCACAGTTGTGTAAATGTGTAAGCTGTGTAAATAATTGTGCAAGTTTTCTTATGCACAGAGAAAAAGTGACTGATTTGCTGCAGTAAGCTTTTTCTAAGCGGTGAACTTTCATTTATCTGTGCTTTCTGTTTTATTTTGTCGCATTCATTTACATGCTGTTGTGGTCTGCAACTATTTCATGGAAGTAAATCCTCTAAATATGCATTTTTAATGGGCTGGTCCAGGGGTGTCAAACATATGGCTCGTGGGCCAAAAATGGCCCACCAGGGGATCCAGAATTTTCTCTGTGAATTTATAGCTTTATTTCTAGTAATTTCTGACTTTTTACTGATTACAATAGTTTGTGTAAATCTGAGACATTTTTTTCTCTGTAAGATGAGACTTTTTCTCTTTAGTTTTCTTTTTCTTGTTTTTTCCGACGAGAACAAGGGGCTCTTGATCTTGCTATGTGTGCAAGAGGATTTAAGTATCCATTTAAAAGTAACGTGAAAGTTACTTTTCCAAGTAACTAGTAACTTTAATCATGCAGTAACTCAAAAGTAACTCAGTTACTTTTGAAAAGAAGTAATTAGTAACTGTAACTAGTTACTATTTTTTTAGTAACTTGCCCAACACTGCCTATAGTTAGGGTTGGATCAGGTGACCCTGAACCCTCCCTTAGTTATGTTGCTAGTAGGTTTAGACAGCTGGGGGACCTCCAACAATGCGCCATGTGCCGGGCTTCACTATCAACAAAATATTTTTGCTGGTCATTAACATCTGTTTGTTCTCTCCCATAGATTGAGACCCCGTTGTGCTGTTTGCTCTCTAGATGTCTGTTCTTTTCTTCTTCTTCCCTATCCCCTCACCCCCCAGCCAGTCGCAGCAGGTGACTGTCCCTCTCTGAGCCTGGTTCTGCTAGAAGTTTCTTCCTGCTAAAAGGGAGTTTTTTTCTCCACTGTTGCCAAGTGCTTGGTCACAGGGATCACCTGATTGCTGGGGCCTTTCTGCAATTGTGGGGCTTTCCCCTACAGTTGAAAGTGCTATGAGATGGCTGTTGCTGTGAAATGGTGCCATATAAATAAAGTTGAATTGAATTCATCAGTGGTGCCCTGTGGTCGCCTGGGAATGGGTGCTGTTTCTACTGACTACACTTGAACTGTCGATGCCAGTGCTTGACTATATCATACGGTGGGGTATCCTCCCCATAACTCACTTTCATCTCATCAAATGCCTCCCATGGTTGTGGGGCCTCTCAAGTACAGGAACCTGATGACTATTCTGTATTTAACTGGCTCTGTTATCACACTTTATTCCACCTGAGCACCTGTAAAAGAGAAACTCTTAGGAGCTCAGAGCTGCAAATTACCATGTGACCTATAGAGATATGCATTATTATAGATGTGCAATTTCAGCCTCCTACAATAACCTGAAGTGGTCAGGGGAAATATTTAATGAGCATTCCTCATTTCTAAAAGTAAGCTGCCATTCATTTGTTATAGTCTATGTGAGGGGCGGCTGTGGTGCAGGTGTAATGTGGCCGACTACTTATCGGAGGTTTAGTGGTTCAGTTCCTACCCTGTCTGCAGTCTGCACATCGAAGTGTCCTTGAGCAAGACACTGAACCTCCAGTTGCTCCTGGTGGGTCAGGCCAGCACCTGCGTGCATGGCAGCTACACCGTCATCAGTGTGTAAATGGGTGGATAGCAGGATCTGTGGAGCGCTTTGGCCATCCAGAGATGAGTAAAAAGCACTATATAAGTGAATGCCATTTACCATTGAAGTTTTGATGATACAAAAAATTTGTATCATATTTGTATCAATTTGCATCAAATTTGAGCTCCTAAGAATCCACATGCTTTTAAAGCACATTGGCAATGAGAACTTCTTTGTCTCTTGTGAAAGTGTTTTTCACAAACACACTGGAGCCACATGTAGCATGCGTGACACGGGGATGATCCACTCTGCTCAAACCCTCATATCTCCTCCTCCTGAGGACATAAAGTATCAGCTCAGGAGAGCATGAAATTGAGTTTAGAGACAAATGAACATAAGTGAAGTTTTCATGATAACCTAGAGCAAACATCCAGGCCATTAGCAAGTTAACAAGGCAAACACTGTAATAAGCGTCGCTTTTCTCTTTGCTTTGTGAACAACTCTGGAGCACTCACCGGGTTTAATGATGGACAGAGGTAATGGCTGAATGGCAAACAGATAATAAAGGAGAAAGTTATAACCAGGAGGGAACCGGTGCTCTAAGTACATTACTTTGTCTTCCAACACTAGAATTTGTGGTCAGGTCAATCAGTAAAGAAAAAAAAAAAGAATCACAATGAGGGAGCCTGGTAGATGGATTTTTATAATAATGGAAGCCTGCACCAGTGTTTAATCAAGACTGAATGATCTTGTGAGGCATGAATTCATAAGGGAATTTAGTTTTTGTATGCAAAGCCGGACTTTAATTGAGATAAATGTGAAAAATGGCATGGTAGTTAATAAAATACATCAGAGCACGGGATTTACCTTTACCCCCGAGGTGGAAATTCTTTCATTTACCCTTGCGTGCATTGGAGCAGTGGCAAAGGTTTTGTATTCATGCTGAATAACCAAGGATATGAGAAGGAAACTTATTGAAATTTCATTTCCTATCTCTACAGACAGCCTTCCGAATGTGAATATGAATGATGAGGATCATTCATCCAAAACAAACAAATTGTCAAACAGTGATTTAGGAGCCATGGCTCTGAAGGAATCCCTAAAGGACGTCCTGTCCCAGCTCCAGTTCCAGCTCCAGCCTCGTTCTCTCCAGGCCTGCAGTCAAGTATGAAGAAGATAGCAGCTGGCGTATCAACGGCCTGTACGTCTGGGACTTCAGGGCACAAGCCTTAGAAAGTTGAAGTCACCCATTTGCAGCCTTTGAGTCCAAATTAAATTACTCAAAGTCCAACAGGAAAACCTAAAGAATAAGTTCACATTAAGTCTTACATCAGCCCCCGTACTATCAACCTTTTCTACATCTCTTCTTCACAAAGAGCACAGCTGACGTCAATTCTTCAATATGTCAGACTCACAGAGCTATTTCATCCCCAAATTGCTCTTTAATCTCTCTTTGCATTCTTTGTCTATACATGGAAGACACACACAAAACCTTCTACTGTGTTGCTGTCATGAAAACTGTTAATATCAATATAGTGATAAAAGCTCAGCTCCTCTGTTGCAGCCCGAACAAAACAAGAAGCTTACCGTGCAGGAAATGATGGGTTCAGGAAAGCTATTCGCCATACAGTAATTACAGCTCTGCAAGAAAGATAATGATGTTGAATAGTGCCCAAACAAAAGACTGTACTGACAGCTTCACGTTTTAGTGCTTTTCAGATAAAATATTGCACACTTTCTGCAGTGGCAACAATAAAGCCCCATCGTGACTCGCCTGCCTGTCTTTTCAGGATTCTATTCACCCCACCGATTTGTGTTTCTTCATAGTCAGCAAATGTAGCAAAAAGTAACTACTTCAAGTCTGTGGGTTGATTGGACTGCAGATGTGGAATTAAGAACAGGATGAGAAAATGTTTATGCCATCACCTATGTAGACAAATAATGACAGTTTTCCTAATTTCAGTAATTGTGGCTCAGGGGATTATGAGGATTATATTACGCTGATCAAACTGTGGTGGGTGAGAGCCTCTACCATGATGCTATCTTGTTTGGGTTTTTTTTGCTGAGAATCCTATTTGTTAAGTTACAGTACAAACTAACTGGAAATTGTTTTGATCTGGATATTCTGCTCATGCTTTCTGTTATTTTTTTTTGAACTATTCATGCAATTCTGTTAACATTAGTTTCTTGTGTGAGCTATTGTTTTCTAGTCTCTCCCGTCATCCTCCCATTCCTCCAGCCACTCACGTGTTTTCTTTTGACCCTAATTAGTTACCCAGCTGTCCTGTGATAGTTAATTTCTGTGTCCCTATATATACCTACTGTTTTCATTTCTCCCCGTGGCATCATAACAGAACTTTCCTTCTGGTTTGTCTTCATCATCGGTGAGTTATTTGGTTTGTTTAATAAATTGTTTTTCTCACTTTAAGTCCTACCCACCTGAAGGAGTCATTTTCCTGCCTTCCAGAGGTTGCCTTCTGACAGAATGATGCCACCAAACAAGGATTCCGTGGGCACTGATTTTAGTGTTTACGGCCTGGATGAGGAGGAGTGTTGGGCTGCTGGATTAGTGGAGGACTTTATCTCGGACACTCGCACTTCCCACACTCCTGACGCAGCCCTGAGATTTCTGGACGGCGTGGCGGAGGTAATAGGGGCATACCTCAGCCTGCGGTGCTATCTGGGACTCATGGGTCTCCTCATCTCTGTTCCCAATCTCCAGCAGATGCTCCGCAGGCTGGTGAGAGGGTCTCCCCCGTCTGTACCTGTGCTGATGAAGAAGCGTTCCCGGATGCAGATGCCTTCAGCTTCTCGCCAGCTCTGGGATCCTCTTCATGCTGCCCTCCAGCTTTAGTGCCTCCTCTCAGCCTTCTGCAAGTTCCATTCCCCGCTCCTCAGTGTTCCAAAGCCAGCTCCTTGCCACCTCCCGGTTGCTTCTCGCTGAACGAATTCCGCTGCCACACGGAGTATTTCGCCTGGCTCTTCTTCAGCAGTCCCAGCAGCAGCAGCATCCTCAGCAGCAGTGGAGCTGAAATTCAGCTCTACTCCTCCAACAGCAGCTCCTTCAAGTTCCAGCAGCAGTCTCCCCATTCTCTAGTTCCTCATCGGCTGTCCCATCAGCTTCTTCCTCCCCGAGTGTTACATGGGCCCCCCTGCCGGCTCCTCTTCATTGTTCCTCGTCTGTTGCTGCTGTCCTCCTCTCCTCCAGCTGCTAAGCTTGTGCCCATCACATCCGCTGTAACGCCGGCTCCACGTCATTCTCCACCTGCAGTGCCGGCTCCCACATCTGCTGCGCGGGTGCCCACGCCCGCTGCCCCATCAGCTCCAATACCTGCTCCAAGGCGCCTCCCAGCCCCAGTGCCTGCTCTTCGTCGCTCCTCAGCTCCAGTTCTGGCTCCACGTCATTCTGTGCCTCCATTTCCGGCTCCATGACGTGCTCCATTTTCTGTGTCCATGTCTGATGCTCCACCAGCAGCTATGCCATCAGGACCCTTGCCAGCGGAGGAGCAGGAGTTAAGGCAAGTCCTCTTCATTTCTTCTGTACCTATTTTAGAGAGGTCTTGTTTTGCTCCTGGAGGGGAGACCCAGTTGCAGTTCTCATCTGCCTCTGAGCTCTCCCCGCTGAGCTCTTCTGCTGGTAGTTGTGTTATGGACCAGATACCAACCTGTATTTCTTCCTCTTTGTCTGAGGTGGCTACGTCAGGGATGAAGGAAAACATTTCAACCTCTGCAGTCTCAATGACCAGCGCATCCCGCCATCAGTCCCAGAGGCTGGAGGGCCTCCACCATGTCTTCCAGAGGTCAGAGCTCTGCAGCTGCTGGTTCCCGAGCCTAATGCCACTGCGCCGAAGACCCCTCAGGTACTATCTTCAAAGCAAAAAGCACCCATGTTGCTATCTTCATCTTCGGAGCAGAAACTTCCCGTGTGGTTATCTTCAAAGCAAAAAGTTCCCATGTTGTTATTTTCTGAGCTAAAGGCTCCTGTGTTCATTTTCAGAGCAAAATGCTCCCATGATGTTATTTTCAGAACAAAATACTCCCATGATGCTATTTTCAGAGCAAAGGCCTCCGATGTTGTTCTCTGTGCAAAGTGCTCCTGAGTTATTTTCTGAGTAGAGGGCTCCCGTGTTATTTTCAGAGCAGAGGGCTCCTGTGTTTTCTCCCGTCTGGTGGCCCATGGACTTTGGTAGGCCTTCCAACGCATTGTGTTCATCTGTCAGGTGAGTTTTGGACTTGGGTAGGCCCCCTGACCCACTGTATTCTCCCATTTGGTGGCCCATGGACTTTGATAGGCCATCCGATGCACCTTGTTCATCCGTCAGGTGGCCTATGGACTTGGATAGGTCTCCTGACCCACCTCGCTCCCCGGTCTGGTGGCTTTTGGACTCTGGAAGAGCACTCACCGCACCATGTTTTTCCATCTGGTGGTCCATGGACTTTGGTAGGCCACCAGATGCATCATATTCCTCCTTTTGGTGGTCTTGGGACTCTGGCCGATCACCTGATGAACATTTTTCTGTTGTTGTTTGTGTCCTTGTTTTTGCCCTGCTGTGCCTTTGTCCCCCTCCTCCTGCATGATTGGGGTGTTCTTTGTTTTGTTTTTGGGCATCTGGAATCCTCCCTTGGGGGGGGGGGCACTGTTATGATCTGGACATTCTGTTCATGCTTTGTTATTTTTTGAACTACTGGCACAATTCTATTATTAGTAGTAGTTTGCATATCCTTAGTTTCTTATTTCAGCTATTGCTTTCTAGTCTCTCCCGTCATCCTCCCATTCCTCCAGCCACTCACATGTTTTCATTTGACCCTAATTAGTTACCCAGCTGTCCTGCATTAATTAATTTCTGTGTCCCTATATATACCCACTGTTTTCATTTCTCCCAGTGGCATCATTACAGAACTTTCCTTCCGGTGTGTCTTCATTTTCTGTGAATTATTTGGTTTGTTTAATAAATTGTTTTTCTCACTTTAAGTCCTACCCACCTGAAGAAGTCATTTTCCTGCATGCTGAAGGTTGCCTTCTGACAATTACGCTATACTAATGAAATAAATTAATTGCTAATAAATTAGCAATACTAATGAATCTTGTAAAAACTTCCTGGATCCAGATGATCTGGATCACCCTGAAAATCTGACAAATTTGTCCTTGGTCCATTTACAGTCTCTACACCGTGTTCCAAATTATTTTGCAAATGGGATTTTAGTGTCATAAACATTCAATTTTTTTGTTTTTCAATTAAACTTGTGGATGGTATTGTGTCTCAGAGCTCTTTGGATCACTGATATCAATCTCAGACACCTGTCATAATTAGTTTGCCAGGTGAGTCCAATTAAAGGAAAACTACTTAAGAACGACGTTCCACATTATTAAGATTGCCACTGGTTTCAAGCAATATGGGAAAGAAAAAGAAAGTGCAATGCCTTGGATAAGGTATGAAAACAGATTTTTCACGAAAACTTAAACGTGATCATCGTACGGTGAAGAAATTTGTATCTGATTCAGAGCACAGACAGGTTCGTACAGATAAAAGCATAATGAGGAAGGTTACTGCCAGACAAATTTATTGGATTAAGAGAGCAGCTGCTAAAATTCTATTACAAAGCAGCAAACAGGTATTTGAAGCTGCTGGTGCTTCTGGAGTCCCACCAAACTCAAGATGTAGGATCCTCCAGAGGCTGGCAGTTGTGCATAAACCTACTATTTGGCCACCCCTAACCAATGATCACAAGCAGAAACGGTTGCAGTGGGCCCAGAAATACATGAAGACTAATTTTCAAACAGTCTTGTTTACTGATGAGTGCTGTGCAACCCTGGATGGTCCAGATGGATGGAGTAGTGAATGGTTGGTGGATGGCCACCATGTCCCAATGAGGCTACAACATCAGCAAGGAGGTGGAGTCATGTTTTAGGCCAGAATCATGGAGAGAGAGCTGGTAGACCTCTTTAGGGTCCCTGAAGGTGTGAAAATGACCTCGGCAAAGTATATAGCATTTCTAACTGACCACTTTCTTCCATGGTACAAAAAGAAGAACCGTGCCTTCCACAGCAAAATTATCTTCATGCATTACAATGCACCATCTCATGCTGCAAAGAATACCTCTGTGTCATTGGCTGCTATGGGCATAAAAGGAGAGAAACTCACGGTGTGGCCCCCATCCTCCCCTGACCTCAACCCGATTGAGAACCTTTGGAGCATCCTCAAGCAAAAGATCTATGAGGGTGGGAGACAGTTCACATCAAAACAGCAGCTATGGGAGGCTATTCTGACATCTTGCAAAGAAATTCAAGCAGAAACTCTCCAAAAACTCACAAGTTCAATGGATGCAAGAATTGTGAAGGTTATATCAAAAAATGGGTCCTATGTTAACATGTAACTTGGCCTGTTTCCTCCTGAAGGATTACATTTGATTACATGATCTGCCTCTCCTGTGGCTGGTGTCGCAGATCTGTGGCTGTCACGTGATTGGTCAAAAAGTATGGAAACAAAATAAACCCAGATGTACCAAGCATTTCACATCACTAGATGACAGACACATATAGCTTACTGGTCTGCACTGGAGGACCAAGCTCAGCAAATCAGAATCGTGTCTAATCTGATATCACTTCCGGGGCACAGAAGAAGAGCTGTATAAACAATTGCACAACGTATATTTCCACAGGGAGGAAGCTTTTGCTCCAAATTTTGCCAACTATGATTCTAAAACAGATTATTTGGCTTCTGAAGGGAAATATTTACCTTCTGGACAGCACAAGATAGACCGGAGCGGAACACTTTTTGTCTGCCATTGGCGAAGCTGCATGTGACGGAAAGGACAATACTGCTGATTCCATGGGATAATCTAACTGAAATTGAAGTGGAATAAATTAGAAGATAAATGTGATTGTTTCTGGATGTGGGAGAGAAAGTGAAAATGACCAACAGAAGACAAAATAAGGACCGTAGTGAGCACACGGATGCATGGCAACACATGACAAGCAGTAGATCTTATGTTTGTTTGTTTTTTTCAGTTTGCTTACATTCTACTGATTTTCTGGTTCATATATTTTGAAGATAAGATAACAAAAACAAAAAACAAAGATGAAAAACAAAACCATCCTTTGTGTAAATATGTCCAAAGTCCACTTTGACTGAAAGTTATGTAATCTGATGTGGCTGCCGTCACGTTATGCAAATTAGATGCGTAAATGTACAGCACAGTTTACCCTTGGCCGGGGGATTGTGGGGATCGTGGGATCGTGGGTTCGATCCCAGCCCCCGACCAACAGTGATCTGTGTGGAGTTTGCATGTTCTCCCCGTGTTGCGTGGGTTTACTCCGGGATTTCTCCGGTTTCCTCCCACATGCCAAAAACATGCATGTTAGGTTAATTGGCTGTTCTAAATTGTCCCTAGATATTTTGTTTCCTATAGGCCCTTAGAATAGAGGGTTAGTATTAATGAAAAGCGCTTTGAGTGGTCTTTGTGACTAGAAAAGCGCTATATAATTGCAGGTTAGTTAGTTAGTTAGTACTATCATAAGCCATCATCTCTTACCACTTTCAAGTTACAGCTTTTGGAATTTGTGATATCTAAACTGAATATTTTCTTGAAAAAAATCTTTGTCACCAGAGGGTGCATGCGGATGGTGCGGATCTGCGACAGAAAACCTCAAGCAGTTAAGATGTTTTTGATTGAAATAGCTTTTGATTTCAGTAAATATGACCTCCTAATGCTGCAAATTCAACAAATGACCATTTTCAGTTCTTTACAACCAATAAAATGTTTTGAAACTCTGTTGTGAGTAATAATTTGGAACAGTGCATTTTGAGGTTGTTTTTTTTTTTTTGCAAAAAAATAGTTATCATTGGGAGGTTTGTTCAACAAAATTTGAATTATGCTCTAACAGTTGATGACTTGAAAATTATACTGACTGTCATTTGCATCAACTATTTAGGAAAATCAGAGACAAATACCATTTGCATAATAATTTGGAACACGGTGTAAATAGAGCAATAAAAACTCATTGTCACAATGTCATTGAGTAGCACACAGCATTTTTTTTTTCTGCTCCACTGAATGGTTCAGTACAGCTCTGCTCTCAAACCAAGACAAATCAGTAGCTTGGCCACACCCCCTGACACCAGCTGTCATCATATCCTAACAGCAACAACTGGGGGAAGCACACATACACACGTGGACAAAATTGTTGGCCCCCCTCTGTTAATGAAAGAAAAACCCACAATGGTCACAGAAATAACTTGAATCTGACAAAGTGGTAATAAATAAAAATTCTATGAAAATTAACCAATGAAAATCAGACAATGCTTTTGAATTGTGGTTCAACAGAATTATTTTAAAAACCAAACTCACGAAACAGGCCTGGACAAAAATGATGGTACCCTTAACTTAATATTTTGTTGCACAACCTTTTGAGGCAACCACTGCAATCAAACGATTTCTGTAACTGTCAGTGAGACTTCTGCACCTCTCAGCAGGTATTTTGGCCCACTCCTCATGAGCAAACTGCTACAGTTGTCTCAGGTTTGAAGGGTGCCTTCTCCAGACGGCATGTTTCAGCTCCTTCCACAGATGTTCAATAGGATTTTGATCAGGGCTCATAGAAGGCCACTTTAGAATAGTCCAGTGTTTTGCTCTTAGCTGTTCTTGGGTGTTTTTAGCTGTGTGTTTTGGGTCATTATCCTGTTGCAAGACCCATGACCTGCGTCTCAGACCAAGCTGTCTGACACTGGGCAGCACATTTCTCTCTAGAATACCTTGATAGTCTTGAGATTTCATTGTACCCTGCACAGATTCAAGACACCCTGTGCCAGATGCAGCAAAGCAGGCCCAGAACATAACAGAACCTCCTCCATGTTTCACAGTAGGGACAATGTTCTTTTCTTGGTATGCTTCATTTTTGCATCTGTGAACATAGAGCTGATGTGCCTTGCCAAAAAGTTCCAGTTTTGTCTTGTCTGTCCATAGGACATTCTCCCAGAAGCTTTGTGGCTTGTCAACATGCAGTTTGGCAAATTCCAGTCTGGCTTTTTTATGATTTGTTTTCAACAGTGGTGTCCTCCTTGGTCGTCTCCCATGAAGTCCACTTTGACTCAAACAACGACGGATGGTGTGATCTGACACTGACGTACCTTGACCTTGGAGTTCACCATGAATGTGTTTAGAGGTTGTTGTGGGCTCTTTTGTTACCATTCGTATTATCCGTCTACTCCTGTGGCCACGTCCAGGGAGGTTGGCTACAGTCCCGTGGACCTTAAATTTCTGAATATGTGCAACTGTAGTCACAGGAACATCAAGCTGCTTGGAGATGGTCTTATAGCCTTTACCTTTAACATGCTTGTCTATAATTTTCTTTCTAATCTCCTGAGACAACGCTCTCCTTTGCTTCCTCTGGTCCATGTTTAGTGTGGTACACACCATGTCACCAAACAGCACAGTGACTACTTGTCACCCTTTAAATAAGCCGACTGACTGATTACAAGTTTGTAGACACCTGTGATGTTAATTAGAGGACACATCTTGGTTGAACATGTCCCTATGGTCACATTATTTTCAATCTTTTCTAGGGGTACCATCATTTTTGTCCAGACCTGTTTCATGAGTTTGTTTTTTTTAAAGTAATTCTGTTGAACCACAATTCAAAAGCACTGTCTGATTTTCACTGGTTAATTTTCATAGAATTTTTATTTATTACCACTTTCGTCAGATTCAAGTTATTTCTGTGACCATTTTGGGTTTTTCTTTCATTAACAGAGGGGTACCAACAATTTTGTCCACGGCTGTAAGTTAATGATAAAATAAGCCACATAACCACAGGGACTAAGACATGTTCCGGCTTCTTTCACAGGTTAATTGCTGTTAATTGCTCTCTTTGTGTCCTTGTGTACATTCTTGTCTGCTAACTGTGCATTGAGGGCTTTTTTTCTTGTAATCATAATATTGATCATATATGACCGGTATTCTGACAATCAATGGTTTTTTGCTCTTTCCTATTGTGTTATCCTTTTCCTCCCTATGCATCTTGTACCCATCTGATGACAGGCACGTTTTTCAGATGCTGCCGCGTCACCGGAAATGCAGGTCGTTTTCTGTGTCAAGTCAAATCCCTCGTATGTTATCAGTTGTTTACTGTTAATGTACTTGGCAATAAATCTTTTCTGAGTTCTGAGTTCTGAGTTCTAATTGGAGCCTATGCGTAATTGTTTGGACTTGGAAAATGACAGAAACAACACAATGGCTAGGCTAAACCGTGCTAACATCATTAGTCAAGGACTGGTGCTCACATAAGTTGATAACAAAGTAAGTTACATAACTACGGGAGTAGGATATATGTTTAGATGTAATTCACAAGTTCATTAGAGTCCATGCATTGTTATTTAGATTTGGTAATGTTGAGCTGAGTTGGCACAATGGTCTTCTGGTGTGCAGAGGAATAAACAAAGCTAGACACTCCTCAGGAACATCCCCTGAACCACTCACATGTGGAGATTTTTATTTAACCTTTATTTATACAGGGTGAGGTCCACTGAAGGGTGACCTCTCGTTTTTAAGGACGTTAAGGGCATTAAGGGCCTTGCTCAAGGGCACCACACTAAGGTTGTAAGTGACTTTAAAGTGCTGATGACACGTTTTTGGCTTCCTCTAATTTTTCAACACGTAATACAATATGATGAAATAGGTTGGTCTGTGCAGTTCTAAGTCAAACAGGCTTTTTTTCACGAGAATATCTGATGTTTTCATGAGCGCCACATCACCCATTGCATCAGTGGCTGGAAACCCCCCCGGCCATGTTGTAATGTCATCGATGGAACACAGCGCTTGGCTGCCCTTTGTACACACAGTATGGAAGCGGTTGAAAACATCAACCATGGTTCCAGCACATGTAGTCTGGAATTGGTTTGTGTTGTCCAATGAATGAATGAATGAATTAATTTATTTATTTCGGATAATACAGTACAGGTTAAAAGAAACTGTATAATATAACAACAAGGTCAAATTAGACAAAGACTCCTTCTACTAAACAATTCCACGTGAGTTATCCGAAATGGGTGATGGCTGAAGCCGCAGCTTATAATGCCCACCCATATTCCATCCAAGAATTCAAAGAAAAAAATAGTAAACAAGACAAGAGTGATTACAATTTAGAACAAAGCTAAGACAAAGTGTGACTGAGAGAAAAAAAAAAAGAAAACTAAGCTAAGCTAAGTTAAGCGGTTACTATTCAAGACAAATCTAAGACAGAATGTCACAGAGAGAAAAAAAAAAAAAAAAACTAAGCTACAACACAACACAGGCTGGATATGTCAATCCTTATGTGAGTTTACATGTCGTCTTGTAAATATGTTTGGAGTATTTCTTCCTTTAGTTTTTGTTTAAATTGTCCAAGCATTGTACATGATTTTAATTCAGGTCCATAATCGTTCCATAATCTCAGATCAGAATCAGAATCAGAATCAGACTCAGATTTATTGCCATTGTTCATGTAATACACAAACTAGGAATTTGTCTCGGTGCCATGCTGCAACATTAAAAACATAATGAGAAAAAGGGATAAACTAAAAAACTAAAGGACTAGAAACGTGCAATAAGTGTAGAAAAATAAGTAATAATAATAATAATACTAGTAATAATGAGTAGTACTAGTCAAGGCAGTTTTAAAAAATTAGCATGTAGCAGATAATGTGAAGTACCACATAGTGCAGTCAATAATGCAACAGAAAAACAGTGATGATTGACATGAGTCTGGTTGAGCTGCTGTACATAGTGCACGAGAGTCAAAAGTCACTTAGTGTTCAGCAGTCTGATGGCAGAGGGGAAAAAGCTGTTCATGTGCCGGGAGGTTTTAGTCCGAATGGACCGAAGCCTTCTACCTGAGGGGAGGGGGGCAAACAGCATGTGACCAGGATGTGAAGGATCGGCTATGATCCGGCCAGCACGCTTCCGGGTCCTGGAGATGTCCAGGTCCTGGAGAGATGGGAGCTCGCAGCCTATCACCTTCTCAGCAGTGCGCACGACGCGCTGCAGCCTTAGTCTGTCCCTGGCAGTGGCTCCTGCATACCACACAGTTATGGAGGAGGTGAGGATGGACTCGATGATGGCCGTGTAGAACTGCACTAACATCTTGGTGGGTAGCTTGAGCTTCCTCAGCTGCCGCAGAAAGAACATCCTCTGCTGGGCCTTTTTGATGAGGGAGCTGATGGTTGGCTCCCATTTGAGGTCCCGGGTGATGGTGGTGCCCAAGAAGCGGAAGGAATCTGCAATGGTGATGGGAGAGCCTGTGATGGTGAGGGGGGGCAGGGGGGATGTGACTTTCCTGAAGTCCACAATCATCTCCGCTGTCTTCAGAGCATTCAGCTGCAGGTTGCTGTGGCTGCACCAGGACACCAGCTGGGCCACCTCTTCCCTGTAGGCGGACTCGTCGCCGTTGGAGATGAGCCCGATGAGGGTGGTGTCGTCCGCAAACTTAATCAGCTTAACAGACTGGTGGGAGGAGGTGCAGGAGTTGGTATAAAGGGAGAAGAGTAGGGGGGAAAGTACACAGCCCTGGGGTGATCCAATGCTGATGCTAACAGAGTCTGAGACAGACTTCCCCAGCCGCACATGCTGTCTCCGGTCCGTCAGGAAGTCGGTGATCCACCTGCAGAGGGAGTCAGGCACGTTGAGCAGGGACAGCTTGTCCTGGATCAGATCGGGGCGGATGGTGTTGAATGCAGAGCTGAAGTCCACAAACAGAATCCTGGCGTAGGTTCCCGGGGAGTCCAGGTGCTGCAGGATGGAGTGGAGGGCCAGGTTGACTGCGTCGTCCACAGACCTGTTAGCACGGTAGGCAAACTGCAGTGGGTCTAGGAGGGGTGTGGTGATGGACTTGAGGTGAGACAGGACCAGGCGCTCAAAGGACTTCATGACTACAGAGGTGAGCGCTACAGGTCTGTAGTCGTTAAGTCCAGTAATCCGTGGCTTCTTGGGGACAGGGATGATGGTGGAGGATTTGAGGCAGGTCTGACTCTGACTCCTTGCACTGAAATACAGTGTTGCTTGGTGGTTGTTCTCACTGTAGGCTTTTGAAATATACATGTTCCTCTGAAGTGATATCGTTTCTCCCTTGTTTGGAACAACTTTTGGATATTTGCGGGCAGTGATAAATTCTTCACTTTGAACATTATTATTGCGGTTTTAAAGTCAACCAGATCTTTCAACTTGAGAGCTTTTTGTTTAAGAAAAAGTGGGTTTGTTGATTCCCTGTAAGCTGCTTTGTTTATTATTCTAATAGCTCTCTTTTGAAGCATAAAGAGTGGATATATGTTTGTTTTGTATGTATTTCCCCATACTTCATTACAATATGTCATGTATGGGAGTATTAATGAATGATACAAGGTGTATAGTGTGGGTTGATTCAGCAAATATTTCACTCTGTGTAATATTGCAATTGATTTGGAAACTTTACCTTTAATATAATTAATATGTGACTTCCAACACAGTTTGTTATCAATTATTACTCCAAGGAATTTAGTTTCAGATACCCTTTCAATCTCTACACCATTTACACTGAGTTTGGGTACTGGATTGTTGTAGGGGGACGGCAGTGGCTCAGGAGGTAGAGCAGGTTGTCCAATAACCACATGGTTGGCGGTTCAAATCCCGCTCTCCCCAGATATCCTGCCGTTGTGTCCCTGGGCAAGACACTTTACCCCAATTGCTCCTGGTGGGTCTGGAAGCGCCATGTTAGGCAGCATGCCGCCATCAGTGTGTGAATGTGTGTGTGAATGAGCTGGAGCTGGAGCTGGAGCTGGAGCTGGAGCAGCTTTAACAACCAGTGATGGTTGTTAAAGACTATAAATTTTGTCTTACTTAAATTGAGCGTTAATTTGTTTGAATCAAACCACAGTTTAAGCTTTCCTAATTCCTTCCCGAGTGTATCCAGAAGTTGTTCCAAATTATTTCCACTGCATAGCAGATTAGTGTCATCGGCAAACAATATTAAGTCCATTTTTTCTGAGACTTTACATATATCGTTTATATACATATTGAATAATAATGGTCCCAAAACTGAACCCTGTGGGACTCCACAGGTGACCTTCAGCAACTCTGAGTTTTTGTTGCTAACATATACATACTGATATCTATTCTTTAAGTAACTACTTAACCAGGACAGTGCTACCCCTCTAATACCAGAATTTTGTAGTTTCTTTAATAATAAATTATGATCTACTGTATCAAATGCTTTTTTAAGATCTAGGAATACTCCAACTGAATACTCTTTATTTTCAATGGCTGTTGATATTTTTTCTGTAAATTCCATTAGGGCATATGCAGTTGTCGTCTTGTGTCTGAACCCATATTGCTGCCCACATAATAAATCATTCTTCAGTATGAAGTTGTCAATTCTCTCATAGAATATTTTTTCAAGTATCTTGGAAAATTGCGGTAATAGTGAAATTGGTCTATAGTTTGAGAGTTCCCCTCTGTCGCCCGTCTTGTATATCGGAATTACTTTAGCTATTTTCATTGCATTGGGAAATATATCTGATTGGAGAGACAGGTTGCAGATATACGTCAGTGGTTTTACTATGCATTCGATAACAGTTTTGACTAGTAGCATGTCAATACCATCACAGTCAGTAGATGTTTTACTTTTGAACGATTTAACAATTTCAATGACCTCTCTTTCGTCTGTGTTCTTTATGAAGATGGAGTCTTTTACAGCAGTGTTATTGCATATTGTATCACCTGTAGGCACCGTAGTGGGTATTTCTCGGGCCAGTTTAGGTCCAATGTTAACAAAAAAATTATTAAATTCATCTGCAGGTGAAGCAATATTCATACTCTGAGTCGTTTTATTATTTTTTGGAATATTAGTTGGGTAGCTTGTATTTCTGCTTTTATTTCCAAGGATACTGTTAAGTATTGTCCATGTATTTTTAATATTGTCTCTGTTTTTCTCCAGTTCTTTACTGTAATAGTCTCTTTTACTACATCTTATTATATATGTTAACTTATTTTTGTATGTTTTATACCGCTGCTCTGCTTCTTTTGTTCTTTTCTTTAGGAAAGCTTTATATAATAAATTTTTCTTTTTACACGCCTTTTGTAGTCCTTTGGTTAACCATGGCTTATTAGCAAATTTGTGTTTAAGCTTTTTTATTACTAATGGGCAGTTTTTTTCATAAAGAGTGGTTACAATGTTTATAAATGTGTCATAGGCTTCATTTACATCTGATACATAGACTTCTGTCCAGTCTTGCTTCAGCAAGTCCTCTTTAAGAGAACTGATTGCATTTGGTGATTTGTGTCTGAACGATTTTGAAGTTTTTTCTGCGTTGGGCCCCGTGTGGCCATGGATAAGTGCAAAGGTTGGCAAGTGGTCACTTATATCATTTATCAATAATCCACTTTCTATTTTCTTATCGAAAACATTGACAAACAGGTTGTCAATAAGTGTAGCAGAGTGAACTGTGATTCTACTGGGATGTGTTATTGTGGGATATAGACTCATGCTGTACATAGAGTTCATGAACTCTGTAACTACATTTTGTTGATGAGGATTCAGTAAGTCAATATTGAAATCTCCACAAATTGCTACCATTTTCTTACTAATAATATTATTGTACAGCTCGACTAATTTATCTCTGAATGTATCAATGCAAATTCCCGGCGTTCTATATATGCAGCTTATGATTAGATTTTTTGTTTTGTCTAGGTCAATCTCAACAGTAACACATTCCAAAATCCCTGGTAGTGCTAAGGACATTTCATTTACAAGCTTACACCTGTACAGGTCATCAATATACAGTGCAACACCACCACCCTTTTTTTGAGTTCTGTTAATATAAAACATCTGATATCCCTCTATTGCCATCAGGGGAGCCTGATCTTCATTAAGCCAAGTTTCAGAGACTGCAATAGCTGTGAATTTTCTGTCTAGCTGTTTTAAATAGTCCTGAATCTGTGGAAAGTTTTTGTTAAGACTTCTGCTATTGAAGTGTATTATTGACAGTTTACCATCTAATTGCATTTGACATCTAATTGCAATCTTCAGACAATTATAGTTCCGAAGAATGGGATGACAATGAAGAATGTGGGGGCATTAAACCGTATAGGTTTGAGCCGTACCAAGCGGGCATTGTGCCTAGCGAGTCAGGCTCGGTGACAGTCAACTGTTCATGTTTTGTATCATCTGCTGTGTTGTCAGCCAGCCAGTATTGCCAATACTATCACGACGTGTTAGCCACTCCACACAGCCGTGGTTCTGTTGCACCCCTTGTAGCGATGTCAGCTCTGGGGCGCAACCGTGGTTAACATGTCTCCTCTCCACGTTCGCTGGGCGATGTCGGCCCTGAATGCCTGCTCTTTGTGTTTGTGTATTTTTGTAAGTCTTCACCTTTTGGGATCAGTCTTTATGTTCAATACATGTGCTGTGTTGAATCCTGCGCGTAAATCCTCGTTATTTACACGTAAATCCTCCCTCTCCGTGCACTCTTACGCAGGGCACGGAGATCCCTCTCCATGAAGTAATGAGGATTTACATTCAGGGTTCACCACAGCACATTTAATATAAAATGACAGACAATTTCCAAAAAGGTGAAGACGTACAAAAAACACAAACACACTTACTGATGGTGTTTGGGGGCCGGCATCGCCCAGAGAACAAATGAGAGGAGATGTTAGCCACAGGTGCGCCCCAGAGCCGACATTGCTTCAAGGACGCATGAGAACCATGGCGAACATGGAGTGACTAACGTCATGAGAGTGCTGAAAATACTGGCAGACTAACAGCACAGATGATAATACTATGGACCAGCAGTGTGTGTACTTCGCAGCCATTTGCCAGTAACGCACTGCTGGTGATGGTGTGATGAGAAGCACCAGGGCGAGGACTGGGAAACATGATCAGCGGAAGGGGAATCAGCTGGTGGTAATGATAGAGGGGGCGTGGCCGGACCAGTGAGATGTCAGCATGGGATCACAGAAAGTAGGTCAAAGCTGCGTGTAAATCCATTAATCCTTCCCCTCCTCGTGCGCTCCTCCTGCCTAGAAGCGCACGAAGAGGCTTATGACAGCTGGAGCTGAAGCGTGTGATGTGGTCTTTCATGGTCTGCTGTTTATCTAAGCCTGCGACACAACGCGAAGGCATAGTCGTAAAATTAAAACAAGAAACCAGAGAAACTGTGAGCTACAAAGCTGCTGTCATTCTAGTTAACAACACCAGAGTCCGTTCTGTCGATTACGTCATTTAAACTGTTTGCTCGTTTTGAGAGGTTTTGTTTGTGCTTGGTGCATCTGTGCAGTACACTTCTTCAAGACTGTCAAGTAGCCTGCTAGCCTAGCCACTAGCTAACTCTGGGAGTATTGCACCCCTTTGGCAAGTGGAGCGAGGTATGTGTGATTTACTATATGCTCATAAATGCAATGTTAGGCCGCACAGTACCCTTTAGTGACCGTTTATAGTGTTTTTTATGCAATATTAAGAGACTACTGACATGTTTCGGGACCCAGTAAGCAGACACGGACTCAAAAGTAAACTCAATTATCTTTATTGTGTAATGAGTGTGTGCGTGTATGTGTAAATGTAGCAGCTGGGGCGAGCAGACCACCGTACAGCCTGGCAACCCTATGGAGGAACAGAGACAGGGAGGATTAGTGTCAAAACTCAGGAGGGAATGTACAGTTATGTTTAGGTCTTACTGTCGATGAGATGGTGAGCAGCTCAGGCTTGGCCCTGAAGGCTCCGGCCAGGGAGACAGCGTCTACAGGCCCAGTTGTGAATGGAGACAATGGAGGAGTTGTAGAGGTGTAGTGTGGGCTTGGTCCGCCGCCAGGAGGGAGAAGTCCGCTGCCACGGATTTCTGCCTATGCACAGGGGAGCAGAGCGTAGAATAGTGATGTAGGAGAAGATGGCTTACTTGTCAAGGGGAAGTGAGCACTCCCAGACGAATGACGAGGGATAACAGGCTTCTCTGGAGAACGACGAAGAGGAGGAACCTCTGGAGGACTAAGATGAAGAGAAGGAAACTCTGGAGGTAGAAGAAGTGGTGTGCCGGTCTCATCAGACCAGGGAGAAAGACGAGGTCAGCACGGCTTAAATAGCTCTGTTGATGAGAGAGAGCAGGTGTGTGCACAGCTGTGGAGAATCAGGTCGCAAGCAGGCAGAGCGAATCATCACAACTTCGTTATTTTGGCACCAATTCTGTCACTGTATGTACTTTTATTTTATTTGAGCCAATTAATTCAGCTGAAATGTTTTCTTTTTATGATTATGCAAGTGTGAATAATGTACTTTAAGTTTTTTTTGGGGGGGGTCTATTTCAGCTTTTGTTTTAATGTGATTTGAGTTTATTTGCCTCTCATTTGTTTGCTATTTAGTTTTCACGGTGCTGGACAAGAAAGCAATAAATGAGATGGCACCTGTCAGACTCTCTGCAGTTATTTCTTTAGATGCCAAGGGGCTGCTACAAAGGTTACTGAGGGTGGTCTGTCATCTGTGTTCACGCAGCCATACAGTGTACATAGGACATACATGTGCACACACACTACAAACATACAGAACACATAGGTACACTTAGCTAGCCTCCAGCACAAAACCAGTTAGTGAAAACATTTCAATTCAACTTTATTTATATAGTGCCATTTCACAACAAGAGTCATCTCATAGCACTTTCAACTGTAGGGGAAACCCCCACAGTTGCAGAAAGACCCCAGCAATCAAGTGATCCCCTGTGAGCAAGCACTTGGCAACGGTGGAGAGGAAAAACTCCCTTTTAACAGGAAGAAACCTCCAGCAGAACCAGGCTCAGGGAGGGGCAGTCATCTGCTGCGACTGGCTGGGGGGTGAGGGGATAGAGAAGATGAAAAGAACAGACATGTAGAGAGCAAACAGCATGATGGGGACTCAATCTTTGGGAGAGAACAAAGAGATGTTAATGACCAGCAAAAAAAAAAAAAATCATTGAGAGTGAAGAAAGGAGTGAAGCCCAGTGCATTACTGGAGGTCCCCCGGCTGTCTAAACCTAATAGCAGCATAACTAAGGGAGGGTACAGAGACACATGATCCCTCCTTAATTGTAGGCGATATCAAAAAGGAAGGTTTTAACCCTATTATTAAAAACAGAGATCGAGTCTGACTCCCGAATCCAGATTGGCAGCTGGTTCCACAGGAGAGGAGCTTGATAACTGAAGGATCTGCCTCCCATTGTACTTTTGGAGATTCTAGGTTTTAAGATAGGATAAGATAAGATAAGCCTTTATTAGTCCCACAATGGGGAAATTCCAGGATTGCAACAGCACAGGGATAGCAACACTCAGAGCAACAATCAGAAGGCAAGAAAAAACAAGAGCAGCGAGTATACATATGTACATATAAACATAAATATATAGACACACAGTGCGGAGCATTGTAGCTAGATGGAATAAATATATAAATATATAAACACACAGTGCGGAGCATTGTAGCTAGATGGAATAAATATGTGAATATAAACACACATACAGTGTGGAGTGTTGAAGCTAGATGGAATAAATATATGAATATATAAACACACAGTGCGGAGCATTGTAGCTAGATGGAATAAATATGTAAATATATAAACACAGTGCGGAGTATTGTAGCTAGATGGAATAAATATGTAAATATATAAACACACACAGTGCGGAGCATTGTAGCTAGATGGAATAAATATGTAAATATATAAACACACACAGTGCGGAGCATTGTAGCTAGATGGAATAAATATATAAATATATAAACACACAGTGTGGAGCATTGTCGCTAGATGGAATAAATATATAAACACACACAGTGCGGAGCATTGTAGCTAGATGGAATGAAACAGCATAACCATCTACTTAGTTATCCTACATGGTACGATTATGTACCCATACATATCGTCACCCTCCGTAGCTGCCGGTCTTTTCCTAGTTGTATACCGGAAGGGACCATTGTGTAAGTCTATTGCGTCTTTTGCATTCAATACTATTAGGTTGTCACATCTTTTTGCTATCTCTGCAAGCAGCCCTGCTTAGGTTGTACAGTCTGACAGCCATAGGTAGGAAGGACCTGCGAAACCTCTCGGTTGTGCACCTAGGATGATGTAGTCTGCTGCTAAATGAGCTCCTTAGTACATTCAGTGTGTCCTGCATTGGGTGGAACTCGGACTCCAGCAGAGATGACAGTTTAGCCACCATCCTTCTCTCTCCCATCTCCTCCACTGGGTCAAGGTGCTGCCCCAGGACAGAACTAGCTTTCTTGATCAGTTTGTTCAGTCTCTTCCTATCGGCTGCAGTAATGCCACTGCCCCAGCAGACCACTCCAAAAGTGATGGCTGATGCCACCACCATGTCGTAGAATGTCTTCAGCAGCGCCCCTTGTACACCAAAAGACCTGAGTCTCCTCAGTAGAAACAGCCTGCACTGTCCCTTCTTGTAGAGTGCGTCAGTATTGTTTGACCAGTCTAGTTTATTGTTCAGATGAACACCCAGGTACTTGTAGGATGTCACCATCTCGATGTCTGTTCCCTGCATATTTACTGGTGCTGTGAGGGATTGTCCTTGCCTGCGGCAGTCCACCACCAGCTCCTTGGTTTTCCTCGCGTTGATCTGGAAGCAGTTTTAGAACTCAGAACTCAGAAAAGATTTATTGCCAAGTACATTAACAGTAAACAACTGATAACATACGAGGGATTTGACTTGACACAGAAAACGACCTACATTTCCGGTGACGCGGCAGCGTCTGAAAAACGTGCCTGTCATCAGATGGGTACAGGATGCATAGGGAAGAAAAGGATAACACAATAGGAAAGAGCAAAAAACCATTGATTGTCAGAATACTGGTCATATATGATCAATATTATGATTACAAGAAAAAAAGCCCTCAATGCACAGTTAGCAGACAAGAATGTACACAAGGACACAAAGAGAGCAGTGAGTGAGTGATCTTTTTCATCAGTTTTTGAGTCAGTGTGGGTGTAGTGTTGAGTGTAGGTGTTGTATCAGTTAAGAACAACAAAATCTCTTTGGCAGGAGATGTTTTGTCTTAGCTGCTGGCATTTGTCCTTGAGCCATGCAGCTGACTGTCTGTAGAGTCAATGCAGCTCAAATGTTTTGGAAACAAAAAACTGCAGATAATCTGGAGGACTTGTGTGAGGGGGTCAGATTAGTCGAATAGTACTGATCCCAGAGAAAGAAACTTTATATTCTCTTAAAGATTCAGTACTTTAATCCTTCAGTGCTGGACGTTGAATCCTTCATGGACGGCTCTCAGCGTGATCATGATGTAATCCATTTTTCTAGACAGTTCTCCATTTGCCGCTGTCAGAGTCCTCTCCATTTTTACAATTTGATGGTTAAGCCTCGCCTGGCCAGCATTTTGATAGGCTATGTCCATCTTCATCAATTTACGGTACACCAGGACAATCCCAGATCCAATCAGAACGATCCCGATGACCATTACTACGAAGACGTACAAATCTTCGACATCTTCGATGGAAAGATCAGACAGGCACAAGAGTTTCCAATTACTTGTGTCCCTCAAATAGCCCGCAGCAGCCGTTCCTGCGGGGCAAACAACCTCCCCCGGGGCACTTTTCCTCGTTGAAAAAATAGTGTCATTGCGTTCAAAGCCCAGCTTATTAAATCCATAATTTCGTTCGATAATCAGCAGTAGAGACACGCAGACAGACGATAGCAAGCTGGGATCCAATTAGTTAGAGGAGGAAGGAGATGAAAAGTCAGAGCTGGAGAGAAGAAAAAAGCGTCTGCTCTCTTTGGGAGGCGGAAGTGAGAAGTTCCGATGGCACCAGTCCACAAAGTCCTGGATAAGTCCTCTGTACTCAGCTTCATCTCAGTTGGAGATGAGGCCAACGATCGCAGAGTCATCAGAGAACTTCTGTAGATGGCAGTGTATTGTGTTGTGTGAGAGGTCCGCAGTATAAAGGGTGAACAGGAAGGGAGCAAAAACCTTTCCCTGGGGGGCCGCCATGCTACCAATGATCGTGTCGGACACACAGTCCCAGGTTCTCACAAACTGTGGCCGGTTTGTGAGGTAGTCCAGGATCCATGATGACAGGTGCTGGTCCACCCCTGCGCACAGCAGCTTGTCCTTCAGGATCATCGGTTGGATGGTGTTGAAAGCACTGGAGAAGTCAAAGAACATGATCCTCACCGCATTCCCGGGCTTCTCCAGGTGGAACAGAGAACGGTGAAGGAGGAAGATGACCACATCCTCCACCCCAATGCCATGTTGGTAGGCGAACTGGAGTGGATCCATCGCTGGTCCCACCAGGGGGCGGAGGTGAGCAAGGAGCAGTCTCTCCAGGGTCTTCATCATGTGGGACGTCAGGGCCACTGGTCTGTAGCTGTTCAGATCTTTGGGGTGGGAAGTCTTTGGTACAGGTACCACACAAGATGTTTTCCACAACTGTGGTACCCTCCCCAGCTTCAGGCTCAGGTTGAAGATGTACTCCACAATCCCACACAGCTGGTCTGCACAGGACTTGAGGAGCTTTGCACTGATGCCGTCCGGTCCCGACGCTTTCCTCGCCTTGATCTTCCTCAGCTCCGTCCTCACCTGGGTCTTAGTGAGGGTCAGGTTGGGGGGCTGTGTGTTGGGAGTGGGGGGGTAATGGTGGAGTGGGGAGTGGGCAGCAGGACTTGATGTCTTCAGAGGCAGCAGTGGTGGTTGTGCAGTCGGGGGGGAGGGCGGTTGGTCAAACCTATTGAAAAACAGATTCAGATTGTTCGCCCACTCCCTGCCCCCCGTGGCCTGGGGGGGAGGTATTCTGGAGCCCAGAGATGGTTTTAAGGTTTCTCCAGACCCCACCAATGTTGCTCTGTTGCAGCTTATCCTCCATCTTCTTCCTGAAGCTGTCCTTGCCTTCTCTGATCTTCCTCCTCAGCTCCCTCTGTACGGACTTCAGCATCTCCCTGTTCCCCAATCTGAAGATCCTCTTCTTCTTCCTCAGAAGTGTTTTTATCTCAGGGTTGATCCAGGGTTTGTTGTTTGAGCAACACCGTATGGTCTTGGTGGGTACGGTGTTGTCCACACAGAAGCTGATGTAATCCGTGATGGTGTGAGTGAGGCCATCGATGTCCTCACCATGTGGATCGCAGATCTGCTCCCAGACAATGGTTTCAAAGCAGTCCTTTAGAGCGTCCATTGCCTCCTCAGACCATAACTTCACTGTGCACATCACCGGAGGTTGTCTGTGCACTAGGAGCTTGTACACCGGCCGGAGATGAACCAAGTTGTGATCCGATCTCCCGAGTGGGGGGAGTGGTGATGAGGTGTACGCCTCCTTAGTGTTTGCGTAGAATAAGTCCAGTGTTTTATAGTCTCTAGTGTGGCATGTGACATACTGGGTGAACGTATGTCATACTGGGTGAACGCTCTTCTCCTCATCTCGCCTGAGATGAGGAGAAGAGCATCTGGGTGTTCTGTCTGCAGCCTGCCAGTTACTGAGTAGATGACGTCACGCGCTGTCCCAGCGTTCGCCGTCGGTTTTGTATAAATAACAATGCAGATTACGTGTGAGTATTCCCTCGGGAGATAGGTAGGCCGCATGCTAACAGCTAGCAACTCGATGTCTTTGCTGCAGTGTTGTTGTTTAACAGTGATATGTCCCGGTCTGCACCAGTTGTTACAGTTTACAAGTAATCCAGCATTTTGGGAGCGTAGTGCCCTGTTAGGATAATAGGGTAGTATCAGATCTTTTAAATAAATAGGGGCCTGATTGTTCAGAGCTTTATAAGTGAGAAGAAAGATTTTAAACTTTATTTCTAAACTCTATGGGAAACCAATGAAGGGAGTCCAGAACCGGAGAGATATGATCTCTCTTTCTAGTACCTGTTTTTTTTTTGTTTGTTTGTTTTTTTTAATGGCGCCGGAGGCAGGGCGGCCGTACCAGCAGCAACTCTCTCGTGTCTTTGTGTTTCTATCTGTTTATACAGTTAGGCCCAGAAATATTTGGACAGTGACACAATCTTCATGATTTGGGCTCTGCATGCCACCACATTGGATTTGAAATGAAACAACTACAACGGAATTGAAGTGCAGACTTTAAGGTTTAATTCAAGGGGTTGAACAAAAATATATGATTAAACATGTAGGAATTGTAGCTATTTTTATACAAACGCTCCTCATTTCAGGGGCTCAAAAGTAATTGGACAAATAAACATAACCCTAAGTAAAATGTTACTTTTCAATATTTTGTTGAGAATCCTTTGCAGGCAATGACTGCCTGAAGTCTGGAACCCATGGGCATCACCAAACTCTGGGTTTCCTCCTTTGTGATGCTTTGCCAAAGCCTTTACTGCAGCTGTCTTCAGTTGTTGCTTGTTTGTGGGTCTTTCTGCCTTAAGTTTTGTCTTGAGCAAGTGAAATGCATGCTCGATTGGGTTGAGATCTGGTGATTGACTCGGCCATTGCAGAATATTCCACTTCGTTGCTTTAAAAAACTCCTGGGTTGCTTTTGCAGTATGTTTTGGATCATTGGTGAAGCGCCGTCCAATCAACTTTGCTGCATTTGGCTGAATCTGAGCAGAAAGTATATCCCTATACACTTCAGAATCCATCCGGCTGCTTCTGTCTTTTGTCACATCATCAATAAACACAAGTGACCCAGTGCCATTGGAAGCCATGCATGCCCATGCCATCACACTGCCTCCACCATGTATTACAGAAGATGTAGTGCTTTGGATCATGAGCTGTTCCAATTCTTCTCCAAACTTTCTTCTTCCCATCATTCTGGTACAGGTTGATCTTAGTCTCATCTGTCCAAAGAATACTGTTCCAGAACTGGGCTGGCTTCTTTAGGTGTTTTTTTGGCAAAGTCAATTCTGGCCTTTCTATTTTTGAGGCTGATTAATGGTTTGCACCTTGTGGTGAATCCTTTGTATTTACTCTCATGAAGTCTTCTCTTTATGGTAGACTTAGATACTGATACACCTACTTCCTGGAGAGTGTTCTTCACTTGAGTGGATGTTGTGAAGGGGTTGTGAAAGGATTCTGCGATCATCCACCACTGTTGTCTTCCGTGGACGTCCAGGCCTTTTTGAGTTCCCAAGCTCACCAGTGCACTCTTTTTTTCTCAGAATGTACCAAACTGTTGATTTGGCCAGTCCTAACATTTCTGCTATCTCTCTGATGGATTTCTTCTTTTTTTTTTCAGCCTCAGGATGGTCTGTTTCACCTCCATTGAGAGCTCCTTTGACCGCATGTTGTGTGTTCACAGCAACAGCTTCCAAATGCAAATGACACACCTGGAATCAACTCCAGACCTTTTAACTGCTTAATTGATGACAGGTTAACGAGGGAAGAGCCCATGTAGCCTTGTTATTATTTTTTTTTTTTTTTTGCAGCCTTCTGAGTCAATTCTCCAATTACTTTTGGTCCCTTGAAAAAGAGGCAGCTACGTATTAAAGAGCTGTAATTCCTAAACCCTTGCTCCAATTTGGATGTGAATACTCTCAAATTACAGCTGACAGTCTGCACTTTAAGCCCATATTGATTATATAATTGTATCCTGAATATGTTTTCGTAAACAGCTAAAATAACAAAACTTGTGTCACTGTCCAAATATTTTTGGGCCTAACTGTACCTGTATATAGTGTGTCTCTTAGTAACCAGGGCTCTGTAGGAATACTCGGACTAAGACTGGACCAACTTTTCTCTCTATTTTAGCCGGTCTTTTTTCTAGTTTTCGTTTCTTTTCTCTTCCTCGTACAATGGAGATCAACAGGGGTGGGGGCGGACGCATTGTTTACACACGTGAACAGCTGATTGCGCTGAGGAGGCCGGCGCCTGGAGCGCTGCGGCCGGCAGTGAAGCCCCTCATCCCGGTTGAGCTGAAGAGAAGACACCGCAGGCAAAGGGCTGGAGCGAAGGTGAGGAGGAGGAGGAGGAAGCATAAGCCAGCAGTACCGATGATCATCACTGGGAATGTGCAATCGCTGGGAAATAAAACAGATGAGCTTACAGCGCTGGTCAGGACGCAAAAGGAGTATCGTGAGTGTAGTTTCATGTGTTTTACGGAGACGTGGTTACACTCACAGATCCCGGATGTAAACGTAGCGATACCTGGCTTCAGGACTATAAGGGAGGACAGGGACGTGAAAAACAGCAGGAAAAAGAGAGGAGGAGGAGTGGCACTTCTTGTTAATGAACGATGGTGTCACCCCAGACGCATTTATGTGAAGGAAAAGTGCTGCAGCCCAGACATTGAACTGCTGGCTGTGAGTAGGAGACCCTATTATATGCCGCGAGAAATGAAGTGCGCTCTAATTGTTATCATCTACGTCCCTCCGTCAGCTGATGCAGCGGTGGCCTGTGACGTCATCAGCTCCGCAGCGGCCACATTACTGGAGAAGCACCCGGATGCATTCATGGCCATCACGGGTGATTTTAACCATGTCTCAGTGGGAAAAACACTACCAAACTTTCACCAGTTTATTGACTGTCCCACCAGAGAGAACAAAACACTGGATTTTCTGTATGCCAATGTCAGAGATGCATATAGTGCCACAGCTCTACCCCCATTGGTAAATTAGATCACTGCATGGTCATGTTAACACCCAAGTACGTCCCCCTTGTGCAAAGGCAGCCTGCTTATACACGGACTGTGAGGAGGTGGACACAGGAAGCTGCTGATGCACTACAGGACTGCTTCGAGACCACAGACTGGAGCATACTCTGTGAACCACATGGGGTGGGCATAGACAATATGATCGACTGCATCACAGAATACATTAGATTCTGTGAAGACATGACCATGCCAGCTCAGACTGTACACTGCTTCTCCAACAACAGACCATGGGTCACCAGTGACCTGAAAACACTACTGAACTGGTAGAAGAGAGCTTTTAGGGCTGGAGACAAAGAGAAGCTGAGGGGAGTGCAGCATGAGCTGAGAGAGATGCTGAGGAGGTGCAAGGACAATTACAGGAGGAAGTTGGAAGAGAAACTCAGGCAAAATAACACTAAAGATGTGTGGGAGGGAATGAAACAAATAACTGGGTACATGGGGAGAGTCAGGCAGCCATCTGGGAGCCAGGAGAGAGCTGAGGAACTGAATCTGTTTTTTAATAGGTTCAACTCACAGTCTGTCACCCAAGCAACACAACCAGACCCCCACGCACCCGCCCCCACGCTCCCGTGCAGAACCTCTCTCCATCTCCCCCCTCCTCCTCCCCAGGGGGCACCAGGACCCTCCCTCACTTCACGGTGACTACAGATCAGGTGGAGAAACAGCTGGAGAGACTCTGTCAGCAGAAGGCTTCGGGCCCTGACAGCATCTCCGCAAGGACCCTGAGGACCTGTGCCAACCAACTAGCTCCTGTACTGAAACACCTGTACAACCTGAGCCTGAGTCTGGAGAGAGTACCGGTGCTGTGGAAGACATCCTGCCTGGTTCCTGTCCCCAAGAAGTCATCTCCATCGGATTTAAATGACTACTGACCAGTTGCCCTCACATCTCATGTGATGAAGGTCCTGGAGAGACTGGTCTTAGCCCACCTGAGGCCGCAGGTGAAGACGTGGCTGGACCCTCTGCAGTTTGCATATCAACCCCATTTAGGAGTTGAAGATGCTGTCATCTACCTGCTGCAACGAGCCCATCTGCACCTGGATGGTGGAGGAGATACTGTGAGAATCACTTTTTTTGATTTCTCCAGTGCCTTTAACACCATCCAGCCACTGCTGCTGGGCAAGAAGCTGCGGGTGATGGGGGTTGACAGCTCTGTGATCTTCTGGATTACCGACTACCTGACAGGCAGACCACAGTTTGTCAGGCTGGGCAGTGTCTTGTCTGGAGTGGTGGCTAGTGATACGGGAGCGCCACAGGGAACTGTGCTCTCTCCTTTTCTTTTTACCTTATACACCACTGACTTTCAGTACAACACTGAGTCATGCCACCTGCAAAAATTCTCTGATGACTCAGCTGTTGTGGGGTGTATAAGAGGAGGAGAGGAGAGGGAGTACAGGGCACTGGTAGACAGATTTGTGGAGTGGACAGAGAAGAATCACCTGAGGTTGAATGTCAGCAAGACCAGGGAGATGGTGATTGACTTCAGGAAGAGGAAGGCTCCTTTTCAGCCACTGCAGATTAGGGGGGAGGATGTGGTAGTTGTTGAGGACTACAAATATCTGGGTGTCAGGATCAGCAGCGGGTTGGACTGGAGATCCAACACTGATGCTGCGCACAAGAAGGGGATGAGCAGACTCTACTTCCTGAGAAAGCTGAGATCCTTCAACGTGTGCAACAAGATGCTGGAGCTTTTCTACCAGACTGTTGTCGCCAGCACCATCTTCTTTGCTGCTGTTTGTTGGGGTAGCAGTATCAGGGCCAGAGATACCAACAGACATGACAAGATCATCAAGAGGGCTGGCTCTGTAATTGGTCTCAGACCGGAGACCTTTGAGGCAGTGGTGGAGAGGAAAACATTAAATAAACTGCGATCCATCATGGACAATCCTGATCACCCCCTCCACCACACACTAGATAGACAGCGAAGCACTTTCTCCTGTAGACTACTACAGCTTCGTTGTCGAAAGGCCAGGTACAGGAAATCTTTCCTGCCACATGCAATTTCACTGTACAATAACTCACTATGATGTTGTATTCTGGTCATAGCTATGCTGCCACACTGCACCTTACAGACTAACTGGTACATCACTTTTCACTCTGCTCCTGATAGTCCTTCTTTGTGCAATGGGATGATTCATGTGTTTATACGGGTCATCATATATTAAGCTATGATGTATATAGGTTTTATAGTCGTGTTAGTTTTTACTTTCCATGAGTAATCCCTTTGTCTGTCATGTGTGTGTTTCTGTTGTTTGGCTGTCAACTGTCATGCTGCTGTTACACTGTAATTTCCCAGTTTGGGATCATTAAAGTACATCTATCTATCTATCTAAAACTCTTGCTGTAGCATTTTGGATCAACTGAATACTTTTTAAAGATGTTTTAGGACAACCTGATAATAAAGAGTTACAATAATCTAATCTAGAGCTAACAAAAGTGTGGATCACTTTCTCACATCACTCAGACAAGATGCTCCTAATCTTGGCAATATTACGCAAATGATAGAAGGCAGTCTTGGAAACAAATTTAATATGTGAATTGAAAAACAGATCTTGGCAAAAATAACTCCAAGGTTCCTCACAGAAATATTCAGAGAGGAACCACATCCAAACTAAGAGTTTGATTTGGAAAGGTATTTCTAAGGTTTTTTGGACCAACTAGAATGACTTCAGTCTTATCTGAATTTAATAGCAGGAAATTACAAATCATCCAAGCTTTGATTTCCTTAAGACAGGCTTCTAACTTGGCTAATTGATTACTATCATCTGGCTTCATTGACAGGTATAATTGTGTGTCATCTGCATAACAATGAAAATGTATACAGTGCTTTCTAATAATGTTGCCTAATGGAAGCATATATAAACTAAAAAGAGTAGGGCCTAGCACAGATCCCTGTGAAACTCCATGACTGAGTTTTGAGTTGGAAGAAAACTCATTACTGGCATGAACAAACTGGAACCTATCAGATAAATAAGATCTAAACCACTGCAACGAAGTTCCATTAAGTCCAACATAGTGTTCTAATCTATCATGTAGAATATTATGATCGAAAGTATCAAAAGCTGCACTAAGGTCTAAAAGGACAAGTACAGAAACAAGTCCATTACACTGGTCAACACCAAATTTATTGTCTAAGTTTTTTTAGCTGATTTAGGACAATTTTGATGTGCTGAATCCAAAAATCAAATTGGTTATGCTCAATCAGGTCAACTTTTTGAACTTTGGTCACGTTTTTTTACATTTTTGTTTACATGTACGGGTATTTTCGCTTTATATGATGCAAAATTCTTTTTTATTTCTTGAAATTCTCTGAATTTTTAACAATGATGACGTAACATTAAATTTACATGTACAGTACTTTTATCAGTCTACTATTCAATTTACAGTACAACAGTACAACTGCTGTACAACGGCTGACAACTTAGCATAAAAACCTGACCTTATTGAGAGAAACGGATGTCATTTTGGGATTCAGTGGTGAAAAATTGTTTTAAATCCATCCATCCATCCATCCATCTTCTACCGCTTTTCCGGAGGTCCGGGTCGCGGAAGCAGCAGTTCAAGCAGAGAAGCCCAGACTTCCCTCTCCCCAGCCACCTGCTCCAGCTCTCCAGAAAGGATACCAAGGCGTTCCCAGACCAGCTGGGAGAAAATAGTCTCTCCACCGAGTCCTGGGTCTGCCCTGGGGTCTCCTCCCAGTGGGATGTGCCCGAAACACCTCAAGTGGGAGGCGTCCGGGAGGCATCTTAATCAGATGCCCATACCACCTCAACTGACTCCTTTCAGTGTGGAGGAGCAGTGGTTCTACTCTGAGCCTCTCCCGGATGACTGAGCTCCTCACCCTATCTCTGAGGGTGAGTCCAGCAATCCTACGGAGAAAGCTCATTTCAGCCGCTTGTATCCGCGATCTTGTTCTTTCGGTCATTACCCAAAGCTCGTGGCCATAGGTGAGAGTAGGAACGTAGATTGACTGGTAAATCGACAGCCTTGCTTTAGAACTAAGCTCCCTCTTTACCACAACAGACCGGTACAATGTCCGCATCACTGCAGATACTGCTCCGATCCGTCTGTCAATCTCTTGCTCCATTTTCCCCTCACTCGTGATCAAGACCCCAAGATACTTGAACTCATCCACTTGGGGCAGGAGCCTGTCCCCAACCCAGAGAGGACAATTCACCTTTTTCCGGCTGAGGACCATGGACTCGGACTTGGAGGTGCTGATTCTCATCCCAGCCGGCAAACTGTCCCATCAAGAGCTGTAGGTCATTGCTGGATGAAGCCAACAGGACAACATCATCTGCAAACAACAGAGATGAGATCCTGTGGTCACCAAGCATGACACCCTCCATTCCCTGGCTGTGCCTAGAAATCCTGTCCATAAAAATTATGAACAGGATCGGTGACAAAGGGCAGCCCTGGCGGAGTCCCACTCTCACTGGGAATGACTCCGACCAAGTGTTGGCAATACGTCTTAAATCAGTTGAAAAAAAAACACAGACTACTTACAAAATTATTTTTATGTTATCAGATGCAATAAGGAGGTCATTAGTGACCTTCACTAAGGCTGTTTCAGTACTATGATGGATTCTAAACCCAGACTGAAACTATTCAAATAAACCATTTCCCTAGCCTACAAACCATTTCCACATTAAAGTTTGTCACATGGAACATACATGGAATCTGTACCAGGGAGAAGAAGCTAAATGTTTTTGATTGATTGAAAGATCTACAGGCAGACTTTGTCGTATTACAGGAAACATATTTCTAAGGCTACGGTCACACTGCAGGTCTTGATGCTCAATTCCAATTTTTTTTGCCGAGATCAGATTTTTTTGTGTAGGTGTTCACATTATTATTTAAATGTGACCCCTATCAGACTCCAGTGTGAACGATCTACAGCTATGAAGTGACCCGCATGGGCAGAAGAAAATGTAACGTCAGACATAGCGTTGTGTTTGGGGGACAGAACTTCTTCACCCTGATGCAGGGCAGCAAAATAAAATGTTAAAATCATAAATATGAGACCAGCTCCCTTCCTCTATACATCAGATGACCGCTGTGATCAGCTCTGCTTTAACAGAAATGATTGATTAAACAACTCTCTTTAAAATGAGACCCCGTGTCTCAATGGGACTACCTATATAAATAAGGTTAATAATAAATAATCCTCGCGATTACAATAGGGCTGTTGCCCACTGACATCAGTTGCTCTTGCCTTATAAACTACACGGCTCGTACCAGCGGTGTAACCCCGGTCCTGCTGCAGGAAGGAGGAGCCGTCAGACTACTTTCTCCTGTGTGTCCCCCTATCTGGCCATTCTGCGCCACAGTCATGTCCATGTTAACTTTACATTTTAGATATTGCAACAGCCAGGACTCAGTGTACCATTTACAGGGAAAAAGGAATTTGCAGCATCCAGTAAATGTGCCATTAATGTGCTTGCTTGTGTGGCGGTTTCAGCCCTGACACACACCCCCCTCCCACACACACACACACACACGAAATTTTGAAGTTTTTGTGCAGTCGGTGCTGACAAAATTACAATCCAGTGATAAAGGGAAGAAGACTGATTAAAAAGAGAGCAGCTGTGTCTGCCATGCTTGCTGCATCCTCCACCACAGAATTGTAGCGTATGTCTCACTTCAGTGAGGAAAAAGTCAGATGAAATGCGACATGACAGTTCAGACTGAGGTCGCTTTAGAAAATATCAGCTACGTATCCGAATTAGTATCACATATGAAAGTGGCCTGGGTCTGGTGTGAAAAAATCGGATATGTGCTGTTCAGACAGTCACTAAAAAATCAGATATGGGTCACATTTGTGCAAAAAAATAGGAATTGAGTGGTAAAGCCTGCAGTGTGACCGTAGCCTATGTCATCAGTAGATGCATTCACCTCCCCTGAATTTCTCCACATGTACTCAGCCCGCATTAATTCCAAACAAAGGGGGTAGCCATATTGGTAAACACAAGTATATGTTTTGTTGTGAATAACATCATAGCAGATCCAGAAGGTAGATTTATAATATTAAAAATCTCAGTTCAAAATCTGGATCAATATATTGCAAGGGTTTACGGCCGAAATGTTGACGACCCATCCTTTTTTCACACTTTCTTCACTTCTCTTTCTGAGCACTTGGACACCACACTAATAATAGGAGGGGACTTCAACCTGGCATTAAATCCTGCAGATGACAGGCTCAGTACAGTGGGGAATTATTGGAAATGGCAGGCTACTGACACTCTCAGACAATACATGAGTGATTTTGGTCTTTGCAATGAATGGTGTTCTCTTCACCTAACTCTTGGGGACTACACCTTATTCTCACCAGTGCACCACTCATATTCTCGTCTAGACTTTTTTTTTAGCCAGTAACGCCATTGTGAGGGATATCACAGACACTGAAATTTGCTCTAATCAAGTTATCAGCGATCACCATCCAGTATTTCTTACACTGGTGAATAAAAAAGCTACAAGGAAAACTAGGAACTGGAAATTTAATACATTAAACAAGACAAAGACTTTATTAACTATTTTAATAAGGAGTGGGAATCATATCTGGAAAACATCCATTTTAGAATAAGGCTGTAACATAACAAAATGTGGAAAAAGTGAAGTGCTGTGAATACTTTCCAGATGGACTGTATCTATTTTCAGTGATTCCTACCCAACAATCTATGGCCTGGTTAAAGTCTTGACTCAAATATAAGTAAATTTTTATGGAAGGGTAAACCATCATGGAAAAGTTTAAACTCATCAGCATCAAAAGATGCTGAAAGGCTCTCCGTGGGTCACAAAATATCTCTGACTTACCTTTCACCAGGCCTGTATCAAGCGCCATGACTGTTTTAAAAACATAAACTCCTCTCTGACAGCCTGGTGGAAATTTTTAAGAGTAACGGGGTCTTCACTTGTCCCTTGTAAACTCACGCCCATTTGGAACAATCCTGATATCTTACAACAATAGAGGATGTTAAACTTTCCACTTTGGTGTGAGAAAGGAATCAAAAACTTAGAACATCTTATTTGTGGTGGAAACTTTATCCAGGAAATGGTGTCACAGTATGACATCAGTGAGAAAAAATTTCTTGAATACCAACAGCATAAATCCATAATAAAAGTAAGATTCACTTTCAACCAGATAGTCTTAGAGGTACCAGTTAAGGTGACAAGAATTTCTAAATCTTCGTTCTCCTAAATTAATATGAAAAATACATGGACTATTATCAAAACTGGATGAGTCATTATCTCTTCAAAATTAAAATGGGAGACAGACCCATCAATTAATAAAGATGAAAGCCTCGGGACACAAATATGCTTAAACACCTTTAATATGACTAAAAATTCTAATTTACAACTCATTCAGTACAAAGCTCTATGTAGAACTCATTACACAGGACAAAGGATGTTCAAAATGGGCCTGAGTCACAAAAATATATCTTCCCATTGCATCAGCAACATCTCGGATAGTTACATGCATGCTATGTGGTCCTGTGCACTGGTCCAAAAGTTCTGGCAGAAGATATGTGGATCCCTATAGGCATGGCCTGGGTATCATATCTCAACCTCTCCCACACTTTGCATACTGGGTGATTTAAGTAAAATAAATATAGAGGTAAAGAGGTCACACATGGTTCCACTGTCTTATGCATCGCAAAGAAAACTATCCTCATGAATTGGAAATCAAGAAATAACTTATATACAACTCACTATAAGAACCTTCTATTAGATTACGTATATTAGTCTGGGGAGAATGTCTGCCTCCTCTAAAAACCAACTAGCTGAATTCATTTCTGTTGGGTCTTCGCTTATTGATTCTATAACCTGAGGGGTGACGGGCGAAGGCTTGCTCTCCTTGGCGCCTCTGGCGCCTGCTGCACCCTGACTGTGAGAGGTTTCTGTGACCCACTAGAGCCAGTGTCTGGGGAACCTGTCCCGGGGTGGCTGTGCATCTGGCCTGGGGGGGGGGGGGGCTGGTGTGGTGGATCGTGGCCCTGGGCCAGCCGGCCTTATCTCCCGGGGGGGCTGGGTCTGGCCCTGGTGCTGGGGAGGCCATTCCCCCTATGGGCCAGGGTCAGGTGTGCACTGGTGGTGTGGGATGTCCCTGGTGCATCCCCCCACAGTGGGGTCGCGCCCTCCCTGGGGCCCTGGCAGTGCTTTGGGGGCTGGTGCCTGCGTCCTGGGGGAGGGGGGGGTCACCCCACCCGTTCTCCAGGGCCTGTGGGTGTGCGTGTGTATATGTGTGTGCGTGTGTATGTGTGTGTGTATGCATGCGTATGTGCAGGTGTGTGTGAGAATGGGTGTGTGTGGGTTCACGTGTCTATGTGTGGGTGTGGATCTGGGTGCATGCATGTGTGTGTGAATGTGTGGTTATGTGTGTTGTGTGTAAACGTGAGGTTGTGTGCAGGTGGACATACAGTGATCCCTCACTTATCGCGGTTAATGGGGTCCAGAACCGACCGCAAAAAGTGAAAAACCGCGAAGTAGCGTCACCCCCCCCATTTTTTACATACATTTTTTTTGTGTATATATAATATCAATAAGTGTATATTAACCCTATAAATGCATATGTTATCATTGGAACATTAAAGAATAGTTTGAAACATGTAAATAAAATATTAATAATATACATAATATACATAAAATAATGTATAAATAATATAAATAATACGTACGTTCATTCTCTCACTCTCTCTCTCGACGGGAAGGCGTAGAAGCAGCAGGAGGAGGCGTAGAGGCAGCAGCGACGTCTCGGCCAATCAGCTTGCGAGTTTCCCGAGCCGAGCCAACACGAGAACAAAATCTCTTGGGGGATGGGGTGCTGGCCAGTGAATCAGAGAGGTGGATTTTGAGTTGTGCCGGCTCTCCGTGTAGTCTCCCTGCCTTCTGCTAGTGCCCAGGCAACTTTTTTCTCAATTTTGAATTTTTGATGAATATTTTTGAAAAATCTGCGATGCACTGAGGGTGCGAAAGGTGAGGCGCGAAGTAGCGAGGGATCACTGTATACGTATGATGGTGAATATGTGTGTGTACACGTGAGGGTGGGCGTGTGTGTGTGTGTGTGTGTGTGTGTGTGTGGGTGCAAGTACCTGTGGGTGGACATGCAGGGATGAAGGGTGTGTATATGGAGGGGAAGACCTCACTGGGTGGCGGGGGGTAGGGCGAGCAGTCTGGTGGCCTGGGGGATGGCAGTTTGGTCCTGCTCTTTCCAGCCATCCTGCTCTTGTGTCCCAGGATGGGGCATTTTGCCACCTTTCCTCCAGTGTCCATGGCATCGGGTGTGGGTGTGTGGGGGTGGCTGGGGGACCGTTGGCGCGGGTTGGTGGCCACATTTCCGTCAGTTTGCTCCAGGGTGGTTGTGGCTGCAGGGTAGCCTGCCACTGTTGATGTCTGTCTGGGGTGGATGGTTAGTGGCCTCGTGGTGGGCGCTCTGGGATGTCACTTGGCATGTGGAGCGCCGTATGGGTCCGGCCCATTATTCATTATTATTATTATCTATGTTTGTGTGTACAAGATGTGTGAGAGTATGTAAGTGTGAGTGTAACTGCCCCATCATGCGTGTGGTGCTGGTGAGCGCCGGGGTGCGGTGCTGGCGAGTCCTAGACTGCATGGCCTGGTGCCCCTTGCCCTGGGATGGGATCTGGGGGCAGTGGGTGGCCTCCAGATCCAGTTTGGGAGCTGGATTCTGAGGGTGGACGGGCTCTTTTTGGGACCGCTTCCCTCCCAGTCTTACCCCCCCCCCTCCAAATTCTGGGTGGATGATATACAGTATGTTATTGGATACACTTAGGGTTTTGGGGTGGGGGTGTGCCGTACGGTGTCGATGAAGAGGATCCCTCTGTCTACTGCGCAGTGGGGCCACCCTCATCTCAATTTTAATTGCACTGTAGACACTGAGGGCTTGGGGGGATGGGAGCCCCGCTGCCCATAGTAGTGGCTGGCGGTGCCCTAACACACTATCCCCCTAATTTTAACTGCACTTTGGTAGTTCACACACCTGCACTCAATCACACCACACAACTAACACTCACTCCTGCTGCCCTCCTTCTCCCGGGGGCCTGGCTGGTGACCTGGGGACCGTCATGTTGTCGTCATCCCTGGGTGCTGCTGAATGAATAGGTGCGAGCAAGGGAGTGAGCGAATGAGAGAGCAAGTGAGTAAGTGAGAATGAAGGAGTGATGAGTGGAGATGGTGGTGGGTTGGATTTTTGTGGCGCTTTGCGTGTTGGGTGGCATCTCGGAGCGCTTGTGGTGGTTCGTTGATCAGTCACTCCGGGTGGGCATTGGTGGTGGTGGTCTGCTTCTGTAGCTACGGCTGCCCGGGCGCGGTTTGGTGGGGGTGTAGCTGCTGGTTCACGCTGGCGGTCTCCCCGGCCACTGCCTGGCATTGGTGCACGTTCATGCTCATGACATCTGCATCGCAGCTGCCCCAAGTGTTAAAGGTGAAGGAGTGTCGATGAGTGTGTGGGGGAGAGCATGAGTGGATGTGAGTCAGTCGGTGCATAAGTGAGAGTGTGTGTATGGGTGAGGGTGGGTGGAGGGAGGCGTGGGTAGGTGCGAGTGACTGGGAGGTTAAGTGGGTGGGAGTTGGAGCGAGATTGAGTGGGTACAGGAGTGGATGAGAGTGGGTGGGTCTGGGTGTGTAAGTGCGAGTGTGGGATTGTGTGAGGGAGAGGGCGAGTGAGAGTGAGTGAGTGCGTGTGAGGGTGTGAGTGGGTGCATGTGACAGCACGTGGGAATGGGTGTGTGTGCTGGTCGGGGGGTGCTGGACTGAGGGGGTGGCACCTCCTGGCTCCGTGGACTCCCTTGGACTAGGGGAGCTGCCCCCCTGTGGGGCTCCTGTGCCTTGCTGCCGCCTTCCTTGGGTGTGGGCGCCTGGGGGTTCCCGGGGTGTGTGTTGGGGCACTGGGGTGGGCGCAGGCCCACTGTAGGAGTGTCTGGGGCGGCTTGCACCTCTGGCACAGGCCGGTTTCCAGCACGGGGGGGGCGCTGGCCTTCCGGCGCCTGGGGCCCGGGGGGGCGCTGGCCTTCCGGCGCCTGGGGCCCGGGGGCTGGCGTTGGCCCCGCTGGGGGGCGAGGGCTGGCCACTCCGGGGGTGGGGATGCACCGCACCACGGCCTCCTTCAGCCATCCCTCTTGTGGCAGAGAACAGGCTTTGTCATTGTACAGTACATTGAAATTGTGGGTGCTCCACCAGGCTACTGCACAATAAAGTAAGAGAGAAGGATTAGATAAAACATAGAACTAAGAACTAAGAAATATAGAACAAACGATTAAACCCACGACTAAAAATAAAAATAGCCCAGGATTATGGACGTATACACAGGTATAAGATAAGCCTTTATTAGTCCCACAATGGGGAAATTCCAGGATTGCAACAGCACAGGGATAGCAACACTCAGAGCAATAATTTAGAAGATAGAAAATAACAGAAGTGAATATACATATGCACACATAAATATATGCACAGTGCGGAGCATTGTAGCTAGATGGAATAAACAGCAAAACCGTCTATTTAGTTACCCACATAGCATGAATATGTACCCATACATATTGTCACCCTCCGTAGCGTCTGATATTGTACTAGTTGTATACTGGAGAGGACCATTTTGTGTAAGTCTGTTGCGTCTTTTGCATTCAATACTACAGTATTAGGTCGTCACGCTTTTTTGCTATCTCTGCGAGCAGCTCTGCTTAGGTTATAAAGTCTGACAGCTGTAGGTAGGAAGGACCTGCGAAACCTCTCGGTCGCGCACCTAGGGTGATGTAGCCTACTGCTAAATGAGCTCCTAAGTGCGTTCAATATGTCCTGCATAGGGTGGGACTTGGACTCCAGCAGAGATGACAGCTTAGCCACCATCCTTCTCTCTCCTATCTCCTCCACTGGGTCGAGGCACTGCCCCAGGACAGAGCTAGCTTTCTTGAATAGTTTGTTCAGTCTCTTCCTATCTGCTGCTGTGATGCCACTGCCCCAGCAGACCATTCTAAAAGTGATGGCTGATGCCACCACCAAATTATAGAATGTCTTCAGGAGCACCCCTTGTACACCAAAAGACCTGAGCCTCCTCAGTAGGAACAGCCTGTGCTGTCCCTTCTTGTAGAGTGCGTCAGTATTGTATGACCAGTCCAGTTTATTATTCAAGTGGACACCCAGGTACTTGTAGGATGTCACCATCTCAATGTCTGTTCCCTGGATGTTTACTGGTGCTATGAGGGGTTGTCCTTGTCTGCAGCAGTCCACCACCAGCTCCTTAGTTTTCCTTGCGTTGATCTGGAGGCAGTTCCGATGGCACCAGTCCACGAAGTCCTGGATAAGTCCTCTGTACTCAGCTTCATCTCCGTTGGACATGAGGCCGACAATTGCAGAGTCATCAGAGAACTTCTGCAGATGGCAGTGTGTTGTGTTGTGTGAGAAGTCCGCCGTATAAAGGGTGAAAAGGAAGGGAGCCAAAACCGTACCCTGGGGGGTCCCCGTGCTGCCGATGATCATGTCGGACACACAATCCCGAGTTCTCACAAACTGTGGCCAGTTTGTGAGGTAGTCCAGGATCCACAACGGCAGGTGCTGGTCCACCCCTGTGCACAGCAGCTTGTCCCTCAGGATCATCGGTTGGATGGTGTTGAAAGCACTGGAGAAGTCAAAGAACATGATCCTCACCGCGTTCCCAGGCTTCTCCAGGTGGGACAGGGAACGGTGAAGAAGGAAGATCACTGCATCCTCCACCCCGATGCCATGCTGGTAGGCGAATTGGAGTGGATCCATCGCTGGTCCCACCAGGGGGCAGAGGTGAGCAAGGAGCAGTCTTTCCAGGGTCTTCATTAGGTGAGACTTCAGGGCCACTGGCCTGTAGCTGTTCAGGTCTCTGGGGTGGGAAGTCTTTGGTACGGGTACCACACAAGATGTTTTCCACAACTGTGGTACCCTCCCCAGCTTCAGGCTCAGGTTGAAGATGTGCTCCACAATTCCACACAGTTGGTCTGTGCAGGACTTGAGGAGCTTTGTGCTGATGCCGTCCAGTCCCGAGGCCTTCCTCGCCTTGATCTTCCTCAGCTCCGTCCTCACCTGGGTCTTATTGAGGGTCATGTTGGGGGGCAGTGTGCTGGGAGTGGGGGGGTGTTGGTGGAGGGGGGTGTGGACAGCAGGTCTCGATGACTGTAGAGGCAGCAGTGGTTGGTGTGCAGGCGGGGGGGAGGGCGGTTGGTCAAATCTATTAAAAAACAGATTCAGATTGTTCACCCACCCCCTGCCCCCCGTGGCCTGGGAGGAGGTATTCTGGAGCCCAGAGATGGTTTTGAGGTTTCTCCAGACCCCGCTGATGTCACTCCATTGCAGCTTGTCCTCCATCTTCTTCCTGAAGCTGTCCTTGCCTTCTCTTATCTTCCTCCTTAGCTCCCTCTGTACGGACTTCAGCATCTCCCTGTTCCCCAACCTGAAGATCCTCTTCTTCTCTTTCAGAAGTGTTTTTATCTCGGGGTTGATCCAGGGTTTGTTGTTCGAGCAACACTGTATAATCTTGGTGGGTACGGTGCTGTCCACACAGGAGTTAGATAGATAGATAGATAGATAGATAGATAGATAGATAGATAGATAGATAGATAGATAGATAGATAGATAGATAGATTGAAATAAACTATCTATCTAACACAAAAAATATAACAAAAAACAAGCAAATAGCAAATGCAATAAAGTTACAGTATACACTGTTCGAAAGGGAGAAGGAAGAAGTGAACACTTATTAATTCCAACTCCTCTTTTCCATCGATACACCCATGTGAATTTTATACAAATTACTACCTTTAAGACCCCAAGTAAACAATTTACTGTATTTTTTACAGATCAACATTAACACCTGTCCATTCTAACATGCAATGAAGTCCATATATCAAAACCAGTCTCAAATGACACAGATACACACAGTGCTGTCCCACCCACCATTCCATAGTGTCCCATAATGTCCCAGAGTGAACATAATGAATCGTACATATAAATTCTACCCTTCTAACATTTATCCTTTCAACAATTGGTGCTTATACCTCTTTTTAAATTGATTTCTGTTTGTACATAGTTTCAGTTCCTGCTCCAGACTGTTCCACAAATCCACCCCACAGACAGATATGCACATACTTTTCTTGGTTGTACGTATCTTGGGTTTTGTAAAGTTTAAGTCTCTTCTCAAATTATGATCATTGTCTCTTTTTTTAAATATTTTTTGTATATTAGATGGGAGTTGATTGTTAATTGCCCTGTACATTACTTGTGCTGTCTTAAATTTAACTAAATCGATGAACTTTATGGCATGTGACTTCAAGAACAACGAATTGGTATGGTCTCTATATCCTGCATTGTTTATTATCCTTATAGCTCTTTTTTGTGATGTGCATATTGCTTGTAGGTTGGTCTTGTAGGTGTTTCCCCAGACTTCTACACAGTAGTTAAGATAAGGTAAAAACAGTGAATTGTACAATTAGACCAATGATTTATAGTCCAAGATGTGTCTTGTCTTCCCCAGTATGCCTATACATTTTGCTAATTTAGCCCGGATGTGACTGATGTGAGGTTTCCAGCAGATTTTACTGTCTAGCGTCACCCCCAGAAACTTATTTTCCTGTACTGTTTGTATTCTGGTATCATCTATCGTTACCATTATTTCATGATTTATTTGGAGGCAATGGATCAGCGTTCTCGTCGCGCCCTCCGCCAGTACCCAGGCTCGCCTGGGGAAGCTAATGATCCTACCAGCAGACTAAATTCGAAGAGACGACGCCTCTGTGCCAAGTCAAAGAAGAATCCTAGTCACAGTCCTAAAGCCGAAAGCAAACAGCCCCAAGAGCACTTTGTGGTAGATCTGCCCTTCGCATATTACAACTAAATGTTGAAGGCCTATCTGCAGCCAAGCGAAGCCTTATTGAAGTCCTCGCCTTCCAACATTCAATTGATGTAATCTGCCTCCAAGAGACTCATATTGGCACAGAGGAAGCTGGCCGCTTCACCATCAAAGGCTTTGACCTCCTGTGCTATGTTCTACATGCTAAACATGGACGTGCCACCTATGTGCGTTCTGACATAGTTGAAGCAAATCACCTGATAACAACACATTTCTCAGACACCATTATCATTGGTGGCTTCCATATTGTCAATGTGTACAAGCCCCCTAATGCCAACTGGGATCTGCAGGTCTTACCCACCCTACCCCACCCTGCCATCTATGTGGGGGACTTTAACAGCCATCACCCTGACTGGGGGTACCCAGCAGTGGACAGTGATGGGGAGGCACTTTCAGACTGGGCATCCAGAAATGACCTCGCTTTGATATACGACCCCAAACAAAGAGGAACCTTCCACTCTGCTAGGTGGAAGAAGGACTATTCTCCTGACCTGTGTTGGGTCAGCTCTTTGAATGGGGAGCCATATCCTACACAGATCCTCATTCTTGATGATTTTCCACACAGCCAACACCGGCCCCTGCTTGTACACATTGGCCTACAACTTCCAGTCATATACAGCCCAAGGAAGATGCGCTGGAACTTCCGCAAAGCCAACTGGAAGAAATTCAGTGAAACTCTGGACCGGAGCGTTGTTACCATCCCACTCCACACCATCACTGTAGATGAAGCATACAACCGCTTCTGCAGCGCAATCTTCAAGGCTGCCCATACTGCAATCCCACGAGGCTACCGACCCCTCTATGTCCCATGTTTGGACGGAGAAAGTGCTGCCCTCCTACAATCCTATCAAACATCAGGGGACCCAGAGATAGCAGACCATCTCATTGAATCGCTAAATACAGCCCGGCGAAAGAAATGGGAGGAGACAGTTGCTGACCGGAGCTTTACCCACTCTAGCAGGAAATGTTGGAGCCTCATCCATCGCCTAGGAGCTGCACAGAAGCCCCCTAGCCAAAGCCGAGCATCCGTCACACCCAACCAAGTTGCATCCCACCTACTGACTATCGCCAAAGCACCCCAAGACAAAGACACCAGAAGAACAGTTACAACTGAGCTAAAAAAACACCAAAAAATGCCTGTAGAGGAAACGAACCCTGAACCCTTCGAGGCTGCTGAACTGGAGAAAGTCCTACAGGGCCTGAAATGTGGAAAGGCAGCAGGATACGATAACATCTTCCCAGAATTCATGAAAAATCTTGGCCCCCGAGCCCTAACCTGGTTGACACAATTCTACACAAGGATCACACAAACAAACTTGATCCCAAAGAAATGGCGGACAGCAAAGGTCATTGCCATCCCAAAACCTGGCAAAGACCACAAACTACCAGCAAGCTACCGCCCAATCTCCCTACTCAGCGTTCCTTACAAAATCATGGAGCGCCTAATACTGCAACGCATTTCCCCAGAAATAGAGGATATTCTAAGTGTGGATCAAGCAGGTTTCCGCAAGGACCGCAGTACAGGAGAACAAGTACTGGCCCTAACCACCTTCATCGAAAATGGCTTTGAGAGCAGACTGAAGACAGGGGCTGTGTTTCTCGATCTTACAGCCGCCTATGATACGGTCTGGCACAAAGGCCTCCTCCTGAAATTTATAAAGGCGATCCCTGCTTGGGCAACAGCAATTATAAAAACCCTGCTGACCAACCGAAGGTTCAGAGTCCACCTCAGTCAGAACACAAGTGCATGGAGAATGCAGAAAAACGGACTCCCACAAGGCTCAGTTCTAGCTCCAACTCTGTTCAACCTCTACATAAACGACCTGCCTACTACAAAATCCCGCAAATTCATCTATACAGACGACATCTGTTTGGCATTCCAAGCACCAGACTTTGAACCACTGGAACGGGTGCTCACGGAAGATCTTGCCAAACTGGACCAGTTCTGCAAAATCTGGCGCCTAAAACCAAGCCCAGCAAAAACCGTCTCCAGTGTATTCCATCTCCACAATGCAAAAGCTGCCAGAGAACTAAACATCCACCTGAGCGGACTCAAGCTTAAGCATGCCCCAAATCCAACTTATCTCGGAGTGACCCTTGATAGGACCTTATCCTTCAAGGAACATCTAAAGGGGATGGCTGCTAAGGTGAAGGTACGAAACAACCTGCTCTGCAAGCTCGCTGGTGCAAAATGGGGGGCGGCAGTCTCCACCCTGCGCACCTCAGCACTGGCCCTTTCATACTCTGTAGCAGAATATTGTGACCCTGTCTGGTCCAGGTCATCCTACACACACCATGTAGACACCCAGCTCAACTCAACCATGAGAACTATAACTGGAACAATCCGCTCAACACCACTCCCCTGGCTCTCTGTACTGTCAAACATAGCCCCTCCACACATCCGGCGAGCAGCATTAACTCAAAGGATGCTCCAAAAAGTTAAAGATTTTCCTCACTTGCCAATCCATGCAGATATCTACACCCCACCCACTGCCCGACTTTCATCCAGACGGCCGATTTGGAAAAACCCTCCCCCAGCTGACTTTAGCATCCAGACAGCTTGGCAAGAGGAATGGGAGACCAAGGAGGTCCCAAACAAACAGCTGGTGATAAACCCCAACCAACAGGTCCCGGGCACCAACCTCCCAAGGAGACAGTGGTCTACACTCAATCGCTTCAGGACTGGACATGGCCCCTGCTTGGCCAGCCTTCACAGATGGGGCAGTAGCCCTAGCCCACTGTGCGCATGTGGAGAGGAGCAAACAATGGAACACATCATAGAGGTTTGCCCGCTCCAAAGACTGGAAGGAGGATTACACACCCTCCATACAGCAAACCAGGAGGCAACTGCTTGGCTTAAGGACTTTGCATTCGCTAAATAAATAAATAAAAATGATTTATTTTATAATTTCCAAACACCATAATCTTTGTTTTTTTTAGATTTAAAGATAATTTATTTTTGTTGAACCACTGCGTTAATTTTTCCATTTCAGTTGTGACCACCTCTAAAACCTGCTGCAAGTTCTCACCAGTGCAAAGGATATTTGTGTCATCCGCAAACAAAATAAATTTCAGAATTTTTGATACTTGGCATATGTCATTTAAGATAAGATAAGATAAGATAAGCCTTTATTAGTCCCACAACGGGGAAATTCCAGGATTGCAACAGCACAGGGATAGCAACACTCAGAGCAACAATCAGAAGGCAAGAAAAAACAAGCAAGCAAGAGCAGCTAATATACATATGTACATATTACTATAAAATATATATATACACACACACACACACAGACACACAGTGCAGAGCATTGTAGCTGGATGGAATAAATATATGAATATATGAACACACAGTGCAGAGCATTGTAGCTAGATGGAATAAATATGTAAATATATAAACACCCACAGTATGGAGCATTGCAGCTAGGTGGAATAAATATGCAAGTATATAAACACACACAGTGCGGAGCAATGTAGCTAGATGGAATAATATGTAGATATATAAAAACACAGTGCGGAGCATTGTAGCTAGATGGAATAAATATATAGATATATAAATATAAACACACCCAGTGCAGAGCATTGTAGCTAGATGGAATAAATATGTAAATATATAAACACACACAGTGCAGAGCATTGTTGCTAGGTGGGATGAAACAGCATAACCGTCTATTTAGTTATCCTACATGGTATGATTATGTGCCCATACATATTCTCACCCTCCATAGCGACCGGTATGTTCCTAGTTGTATGCCGGAGAGGACCATTGTGTAAGTCTATTGCATCTTTTGCATTCAAAAAAAAAAAAAAAAAAAAAAAAACTATTAGTTTGTTACGTCTTTTTGCTATCTCTGCGAGCAGCCCTGCTTAGGTTGTACAGTCTGACAGCCGTTGGTAGGAAGGACCTACGAAACCTCTCGGTTGTGCACCTGGGATGATGTAGTCTGCTGCTAAATGAGCTCCTCAGTGCATCCAGTATGTCCTGCATAGGGTGGAACTCGGACTCCAGCAGAGATGACAGTTTAGCCACCGTCCTTCTCTCTCCTATCTCCTCCATCGGATCAAGGCGTTGCCCCAGGACAGAGCTAGCTTTCTTAATCAGTTTGTTCAGTCTCTTCCTATCGGCTGCAGTAATGCCACTGCCCCAGCAGACCACTCCAAAAGTGATGGCTGATGCCACCACCGTGTCATAGAATGACTTCAGCAGCGCCCCTTGTACACCAAAAGACCTGAGTCTCCTCAGCAGGAACAGCCTGCGCTGTCCCTTCTTGTAGAGCGCGTCAGTATTGTGTGACCAGTCTAGTTTATTGTTCAGATGAATACCCAGGTACTTGTAGGATGTCACCATCTCGATGTCTGTTCCCTGTATATTTACTGGTGCTGTGAGGGGCTGCCCATGCCTGCGGCAGTCCACCACCAGCTCCTTAGTTTTCCTCGCGTTGATCTGGAGGCAGTTCCGATGGCACCAGTCCACAAAGTCCTGGATAAGCCCTCTGTACTCAGCTTCATCTCCGCTGGAGATGAGACCAACGATCGCAGAGTCATCAGAGAACTTCTGTAGATGGCAATGTGTTGTGTTGTGTGAGAAGTCCGCAGTATAAAGAGTGAACAAGAAGGGAGCCAGCACCGTTCCCTGGGGGGCCCCCGTGCTACTGATGATCGTGTCGGAAACACAGTCCCGGGTTCTCACAAACTGAGGCCGGTTCGTGAGGTAGTCCAGGATCCATGATGACAGGTGCTGGTCCACCCCTGCGCGCAGCAGCTTGTCCTTCAGGATCATCGGTTGGATGGTGTTGAAAGCACTGGAGAAGTCAAAGAACATGATCCTCACCATATTCCCGGGCTTCTCCAGGTGGGACAGAGAACGGTGAAGGAGGAAGATCACCGCATCCTCCACCCCAATGCCATGCTGGTAGGCGAACTGGAGTGGATCCATCGCTGGTTCCACCAGGGGGCGGAGATGAGCAAGGAGCAGTCTCTCCAGGGTCTTCATCAAGTGGGACGTCAAGGCCACCGGTCTGAAGCTGTTCAGGTCTTTGGGGTGGGAAGTTTTTGGTACAGGTACCACACAAGATGTTTTCCACAGCTGTGGTACCCTCCCCAGTTTCAGGCTCATGTTGAAGATATACGTCACAATCCCACACAGCTGGTCTGCACAGGACTTGAGGAGCTTTGCGCTGATGCCGTCCGGTCCCGACGCCTTCCTTGCCTTGATCTTCCTCAGCTCCGTCCTCACCTGGGTCTTGGTCAGGGTCAGGATGGGGGGCTGTGTGTTGGGAGTGGGGGGGGTGTCGGTGGAGTGGGGAGTGGGTAGCAGGACTTGATTTCTTAGAGGCAGCAGTGGTTGTTGTGCAGACAGGGGGGAGGGCGGTTGGTCAAATCTATTGAAAAACAGATTCAGGTTGTTCGCCCACTCCCTGCCCCCCGTGGCCTGGGGGGAGGTATTCTGGAGCCCCGAGATGGTTTTGAGGTTTCTCCAGACCCCGCTGATGTCGCTCTGTTGCAGCTTGTCCTCCATCTTCTTCCTGAAGCTGTCCTTGCCTTCTCTGATCTTTCTCCTCAGCTCCCTCTGTACGGACTTCAGCATCTCCCTGTTCCCCGACCTGAAGATCCTCTTCTTCTCTCTCAGAAGTGTTTTTATCTCAGGGTTGATCCAGGGTTTGTTGTTTGAGTGACGCCGTATGGTCTTGGTGGGAACGGATTTGTCCACACAGAAGCTGAGGTAGCCCGTGAAGGTGTGAATGAGGCCATCGATGTCCTCACCATGTGGATCGCAGAGCTGCTTCCAGGCAGTGGCTTCAAAACAGTCCTTTAGAGTGTCCATTGTCTCCTCAGACCATAACTCCACAGTGTGCATGGCCGGAGGTTGTCTGTGCACTAGGGGTTTGTACACCGGTCGGAGATGAACCAAGTTGTGATCCGATCTCCCAAGTGGGGGGAGTTGTGATGAGGTGTACGCCTCCTTAGTGTTTGCGTAGAACAAATCCAGTGTTTTATTGTCTCTAGTGTGGCATGTGACATACTGGGTGAAAGTGGGCAGAATGGGAGACAGTGAAACGTGGTTGAAATAGCCTGAGATGAGGAGAAGAGCATCTGGGTGTTCTGTCTGCAGCCTGCTGGTTACTGAATGGATGACGTCACGCGCTGTCCCAGCGTTCGCCGTCGGATTTGCATAAACAACAATGCAGATCACGTGTGAGTGTTCTCTCGGGAGATATGTAGGCCTCATGCTAACAGCTAGCAACTCAATGTCTTTGCTGCAGTGTCGTTGTTTAACAGTGATATGTCCCGGTCTGCACCAGTTGTTGTTAACATACATGATCACTCCACCGCCCCTAGTTTTGCCACTCTCTGGTGTTCGGTCAGCTCGTATCGTGTGAAAACCCTCCAGCTCAATGTTAGCATCTGCTGCTAGTTCAGTTAGCCACGTCTCAGTAAACAAAAGGAGAGAGCACTCCCGGTAAGTGCTATCATAACGGGAGATAGCCGCTAGCTCATCTAACTTTCCCAGTATCGACCGTACATTTCCCATGACAACAGATGGAAGGGAGGGTCTGTACCTTATATTTTTTGTCCTCCGCCTTACTCCAGCCCGGCAGCCGCGGCGTTTTCGCCTCAGTTCTCTCGGTATGTCGAGTTTTTCCAGTGGGACCGGGTGGCGGTTAAATGCTAGCAGCTCTTCCCTGTTATATCGTATCCTGCTATAAACAGTGGCTCCGTCCACCGGCTCAGGAGACATTTGGGATGATCTGTGTGTCCGTGATATAAGTGGGGTGAAAAAAAAAAAGTGATCAAAAGAGAGAGGAAGGGAAAAAAAACTCGGAATCGAGCCGCTGTTGCAAAAGGCAGCCGACTGGTGTGGCGCCGAGAGGAGAGAGCAATAGCATTTATATACAAAATAAAGAGTTTGGGTCCCAAAACTGACCCCTGGGGCACACCACAAGTGATGTCCATGCAGGGTGATTTGTGCTCTCCAATTTGTACAAATTGTTGTCTGTTACTTAAATAACTTTCCACCCAACTCAGTCCTACCCCTCTTATCCCATACCTTTCCAGTTTCCTTAGTAGTATTCTGTGGTCAATGATGTCAAAAGCTTTCTTTAAGTCTATAAATACTCCTACAGCAAGTTGATGTAGTCTGTGATGGTGTGAGTGAGGCCGTTGATGTCCTCACCATGTGGATCGCAGAGCTGCTCCCAGGCAGTGACTTCAAAACAGTCCTTTAGCATGTCCATTGCCTCCTCAGACCATATCTTCACTGTGCGCATAACCGGAGGTTGTCTGTGTACTAGGGTTTTGTACACCGGCCAGAGATGAACCAAGTTGTGATCCGATCTCCCGAGTGGGGGGAGTGGTGATGAGGTGTATGCCTCCTTAGTGTTTGCATAGAATAAGTCCAGTGTTTTATTGTCTCTGGTGTGGCATGTGACATACTGGGTGAATGTGGGCAGAATGGGAGACAGTGAAATATGGTTGAAATCACCGGAGATGAGGAGGAGAGCATCTGGGTGTTGTGTCAGCAGCCTGCCAGTTACTGAGTGAATGGCGTCACGCACAGTCCCAGCGTTCGCCGTTGGATTTGCATAAATAACAAGGCAGATCACATGTGAGTATTCCCTCGGGAGACAAGCAGGCTACATGCTAACAGCTAGCAACTCAATGTCTTTGCTGCAGTGTTGCTCTTTAACAGTGATATGTCCCGGTTTACACCAGTTGTTATTGACATACATTATTACATTGACATACATTATCACTCCTCCACCCCTTGCCTTCCCATTGTCTGGTGTCCGGCCTGCCCGTATTGCGTGGAAACCCTCCAGTTCAATGTTAGCATCTGTTGGTAGTTCTGTTAGCCACGTCTCAGTAAACAACATCATGCTAATCTCTGTGAAACCGCTTTCGTAGCGGGAGATAGCCGCTAGCTCGTCAGTCTTATTGAGTAGCGATCGGACGTTCCCCATAATAACGGATGGTAGGACGGGTCTGTACCTTATATTCCTTGCCCGCCGTCTTACTCCAGCTCGACATCCACGCAATTTTCATCTTATTTCTCCCAGTATGTCGAGTTTTTGCGTTAGCATCGTGGGCCGGTTAAGTGCTAACAGCTGGTTCCTGTTGTACCGTATCCTGCCATAAACATTGGCTCTGTCCGCCGGCTCAGGAGACATTTGGGGCAATCTATGTGTCTGTGATTGATAAGGTGTCATGTATGGTAGTAGCTTTGCGGGTGGAACTATGTACACACAATTGAACACACAATTGAGCACGCGATTGAATAACATGGCCCAAGGATTATGGAAAATATGCATAGGTGTGGTAGTAGTTTCAGGGATGGGTCAATATACATCAAAGTGCGGAGTGAGTAATTATTGTGATAATTAAAAAGGTCCTCAGTTCTGTGCATGTGAGTAATCAGAGGGAGGGGGTGGGGCCTCTGACTCTTTGCAGTGTTGGATGGCACAGGTGAAGAAGCTGTTTGTCAGTCTTGAGGTGTGGGATCTGATTGATCTGAACCGTCATCCAGAGGGAATCAGGTCAAACAGGTGGTGGGCGGGATGTGAGGGGTCTCCTGTGATGGTCTTTGCTCTTCTGAGACAGAAGAATCTGGAGATGTCCTCTAGGGAGGGCAGAGGTCCACTGATAATTTTTTGGGCAGTGTTGATGACCCTCTGCATAGCCTTCCTGTTCTCGGTCATGGAGCCAGTGTACCACACACCCAGGCAGTAGGTGAGCACGGTCTCCACTGAGCAGCGGTAGAAGGCCAGCAGCAGCTTCTGGTCCAGGTTGTTCTTCCTTGGGATATGGAGGAAGTTCAGCCGCTGCTGGGCTTTCTTCACCAGGGCCTTGATGTGGACAGTCCAGGAGAGGTCAGAGGAGATGTGGGTGTCCAGGAACCTGAAGGTGGGGATGGTTTCCACACGGTTGCCATTTATGAGGAGGGGTGTGGTGGTGGGGGGTCCTACCTGTTCTTTCTGAAGTCCAGTATGAGTTCATTGGTTTTTTGAACATTCAGTTTCAGGTTGTTTGCTTGGCACCACAGCAGCAGATTCTCTACCTCCGCCCTGTATGCCTTCTCATCGTCATCAGTGATGGACCCAACCAAGGTGGTATCGTCCACGTACTTCACGATGACGATGGTTGGGTGGGTTGGAATACAGTCAAAGGTGTATAGGGAGTACAGGTCATTTCTGGGAAAAGGACATATACTGTTTAATTATCAGTCTTGAAGGACTCGAGTAGGCCAGACTCAAGGCCGGTTTTTCCTGGCCTTGGCTTTGCTTCCGAGGGTAATGACTCAGTCTTGGCCTTGGCAAATGTAACATTTTTCATAATCTGACAATGCGCTCCCCCCTCTGCTGCCAAAGATTTGGTATCACCCAGCCTGCTCCTCACCGTCAGTGATTGATTAAACCAGGTTTGATAGTTTCAAAAATGAATGTTACATTCCTCATTATAGCAAAAATATTCATATTTTGTCTTCAGCAAAGCTCCTCATACCATCAGTGTCCTGCCCCTCCCCTGACAGGTGTGTGCTGGTGTCTTGGTGTGCTGCTCTGCTGAGATCCAGAGGCACCTTCCTTATATCCCAACTTGCAAGTGTGCTCTTATCATTTTGTAATATGTTTGTAAAAATAATAGACTAATAATATTGTTGAAGAGTCTGTGGTGTTCTGTGGACATTTTCACAGATTTACCTGCTCTCTGTTCGGATTAGCTCAACTATTGCCTGCAGCACGCACACACTCAGCTAAACACACATACTTATTTGTGTAACGGGACTTGTCAGAGCCAACTTAAGTGCAACACTTTCAAGCTACAGGATATTATGAAGATCCAAATCGCTGTTTAGCCCTTCTTGCCATGTTTTTGCCTTTGACTACAGTCTGTACCATCAGCTGCTCACACGGGCAAGACAGAAAATGACAGAGTAGTAACCCAAGATATGCTGATCTTAGGTATGCCAAAATGTCATAACACCGGCTAATTCGCCTTTGGCTTTTATTAGTACCTGGGAGTCTACAGATCAACTGCTTATTGCTTATTGTTAACAATGAGAATAACATTAGACACCAAGACAACAATGTCTAACTTCATCTGAAAGCACCTGGACAGATGAGTATGTTGAAGCTAGCCTTTAGCTAATGCTAATTCAAATTCAATTCAATTCAATTCAATTCAACTTTATTTATATAGCGCCATTTCACAACAACAGTCATCTCATAGCACTATCAACTGTAGGGGGGACCCCCACAGTTGCAGAAAGACCCCAGCAATCAGACGATCCCCTGTGAGCAAGCACTTGGCGACGGTGGAGAGGAAAAACTCCCTTTTAACAGGAAGAAACCTCCAGCAGAACCAGGCTCAGGGAGGGGCAGTCATCTGCTGCGACTGGCTGGGGGGTGAGGGGATAGAGAAGAAGAAAAGAACAGACATGTAGAGAGCAAACAGCACGATGGGGACTCAATCTATGGGAGAGAACAAACAAATGTTAATGACCAGCAAAAAAAATATTTCATAGAGAGTGAGGAAAGGAGTGAGGCCCAGTGCATTACTGGAGGTCCCCCGGCTGACTAAACCTATTAGCAGCATAACTAAGGGAGGGTTCAGAAACACATGATCCCTCCCTAATTGTAGGCTATATCAAAAAGGTAGGTTTTAGCCCTATTCTTAAAAACAGAGATCGAGTCTGACTCCCGAATCCAGATTGGCAGCTGATTCCACAGGAGAGGAGCTTGATAACTGAAGGCTCTGCCTCCCATTGTACTTTTGGAGATTCTAGGTATTACAAGTAATCCTGCATTTTGGGAGCGTAGTGCTCTGTTAGGATGATACGGTAGTATCAGATCTTTTAAATAAAAAGGAGCCTGATTGTTTAAAGCTTTGTAAGTAAGAAGAAGGATTTTAAACTTAATTCTAAACTCTATGGGAAGCCAATGAAGGGAGGCCAGAACCGGAGAGATATGATCTCTCTTTCTAGTACCTGTTAAAACTCTTGTTAAATTAGATCACATAAAAAAAAAAAAAACAGAGCAAAAACAGAAAAACAAACAGGAGAAATTAAGTTGAGGGCTCTGAATAATTTATGGACTGATATATGGATAAACATGCACGATAAGAGAATATTTTACAGTTTTTATAAATATTGCTCTGGTTTTTAAAACGGTATTGATAGGAGCATGAGTCTAATTTTAATTTGATGTTTTTTTTCTCAATTTTTACATGTTTAACATTAAAAAAAAAAAAAACGCAACAGGTGCTTAGGCCCCAGTTTTATAGCCTTTAAGTAATTTGTGTAAAGCTTTACAAAATGCTTGCATGTGAACAATCTGATTTTTTTCTACTTTTTCACCTCGCAAAAATCAAACGTTTTGTTTACCTTGGCCACTGGCACACAAAAGTTGTTGATTTCACACACTGCCATGTCTCAGACCCAGCGGCTTACAAACTGGTTGTAAGCTTCTAGACCTTTGTAGGATCTTAGATGTTTCAGAGTGTAAGCACTGGTACTGTACAGTAATGAATTAATTAAATTATGTCTGAATAGGTGATGCTAACCCACTTCTCCATGTCTTTTGACCAGTTTTGCTTTGGAATGAGATAGGGGGCCTGCTTCTTCGAGTTGTTTTTGTTACGAATGGCTCTTGCAAGCCATTAATAAGAGCCAAGGGCCAACCGGTGAGTTTGCGTAGTTTATTAATAATAAGGGAAAAGGAACAGAGCCTCGTGGGGCAAAACACAAGTAATACAAGAGGCTGACTTACGGATAACGATGACAAAGGAAAAGGGCCTCGTGGGGCAAAACACAAATAATATAAGGAGTACACTTATGGATACGATGAGGGAAGAGAGGAGGGCTGGAGCCGGACGTAGGGACTCCAGCCTGATCCACAGCGAGAGGTCCGTGTGGATGACGCGAGGTCGCAGCCCTGAGCAATCAGGACTGCTCCCTTTTATAATGGTTGACAGCGCCTCAGCTGATGAGAGGTAATTGGCCTCCAGCCGTCCCGTGGAGCTTGACAGCCGGAAGCCCGCTGAGATGCTGTCATAACAAAAGCCAGGCTGAGGAGGTGTATGGCCTGAGCGCAGATGACATCGGCACACAGACCATGACAGGAACTCTTCCTCAAGGCCGGGCTCAGAATGGCCAGTAACACCCAAGCCCCCCACCCCACCCCACCCCCTAAGGTGGGCGGATGGGGCGCAGGCCAGGAGGGAGGGAGTCAAAAAAAAGAGGAGAGAGAAAAAAACCCACAACACTGACAGGGAACAAACGAAGCAATCACAGAGTACAGTGGGGAAGAGAAAACCCCCCCACAATACTCCATAAATGCAGACAATATATGGCCCAAATCCTAAAGAAAAGGAATGCAACAACAGGAGGGGGCCTAGAAAGAACACAAGGGCATACTAAGAGATGAGATTATATGAAATGATAATACACCCGTACATCCACAAAATTACGAAGAAACAGAGGAGAAAAACACAAGGATGACAGGCACAATTACACAGTTCAGGGGGTCTCCCCGCCCCCAGCGTCCAAACCGCCAACAGGGGTAATGGGAAGAATTCAGGCGGCCTACCCGAATCCCAGGCCAGAAAAAACAGTGCTTCAGGCGGCCGGACCAGGCCACCGAATAGAGAGTCCAATGGGTCGGGTGGCCGGCCCAGAGAGCCGAATGGGCGCGGCAGTCCTTCTGGTGGCCGACCCGCATCGCTCAGCCACCAGGACCGCAGGGGAGAGAAAGGCAACGGCTTCCCTGTAGAGGGGAATAGCGAGGGCGAGCCGGGCCGAAAGTGAGAGGTCCATACGGCATCTGGTGGAGAAGGCTTGGGGGGAAGATGAGGGTGAAGATGAGGATGATGGTGAAGATGGGGGAGAAGATGAGCCGGTCCAGTGTCCAGTGGCAGGGGATCTGCAGCTCCCTCACCGAACTTGGATCCAGCTGGTGCTGCACCCTCGTCGGACCCCGATTGGATCACGGTTGCACCCGTGACAGACCCCGATTAGGTCATGGTTGCACCCGCGATGGACCCCGACTGGGTCGGCGCCGCACCAGAACCGACCTCCAACCCCGAACCCAGAACCTCTGGCACAGCTGCCGAAAGCAGCTCCTCGCCGGCGACCCTGGGAGAAGGCTCGGGAGAGAGAAAAGAACCGGGATCAGGATCACCGGCAGCGCCAGAACCCAGCGAGACAAGCTTGGACGCAGCGGGCGGCTGCACCTGGCTCGCCTCTCCAAGAGACAGGCAAAAATGCTCTAAAATGGAAAGTAGAAAGACAACACAGAGTACTTGCCTGATCTCGGGTTCTGACGCCATCCAGGACTCCGAAGATCCGGGCTCAGACGGCAGAAGGTCGTCATCAGGTCGTCATCAGGCTCCCACTCAGCTACGTCAGGCTCCGCAGCTGGCATGGCTCATGTCATGGCGCACAGACCATGACAGTTTTGACTATTTTGATAATTTCTGAGAAATGACCAGCTTTTCTCTCTCAAGCAAATTTGGTCTTTATGTTGTGTTAATGACAGGTTGTGGTGTGCTGTGTTCATAATGTCTCTGCAGGCTGGATAACTGTTACCCTTCCATCTGACTAAATCACAAACCTGTCCTTAGTTCATCTGCTTGGTGAGAAATAGCCACAGAGTGAAGTGGTGATATGATATATTGATGAATAAGCATTAGTGCTGTCAGAATGTGTTAATTGGCACAACTGATTAATAACAAAATAAAATGAGTTAAGAATAATGGTGGGTAATCACAGGTGACCCGATTAAGCCTCATCCTCATTCAGCAGCTGCATTAACCTCAGTTGATGCTGCTAAGAGGGAAGGATGGGAAAAAACATTTTACATCTTTTCAAGTTTTTTGGTGTGGGAGAATCTAGCATGAATTATATCCTCCAAAACTGTCAGTAAAGTACCTCTTTTAAATCGTTTGGACATTAACTGAGCTTATTTTATATTCAGAGCATGAATGTGGCAGCAGCAGGATGAATAAAGAGGGAGAAAGAGGCGGCACTGATGACTAGAGGGAGAGAGGCGACAGGAGGCACACCATGACCAGGTAACAATAGTCAAAACTTGCTTGCTTGGTTTCTGGCAGTGCTGAAATATTGAACACATAATAGGTATTAAATAGGTCTGCTACTTTATAGTAGCATAAATGGACCTTTCCAGGGCTGTTGTTTGGTAAATGACTGAAATTATTTTTACTACTGTTATTAATATTAGAATGGCAAGATAAAGAGATAAATTAGCCTTTGTGGTGCACATATGTAGTTTCACGGGCTCACATGTATATGACTGTTCATATGCTCTCATGTATATTCCTGTGTGCTTATTTTGGCTTCACGTCTGAAGAGGAACAAAAGGTCTGGACCTCCTAGGGATAAGAGGAGGATGAGAGAGTTGGCCTTTTGATATGCAAAGAAATCAGAAATCAGAAATCAGAAAAAGATTTATTGCCAAGTACATTCACAAGTAAATAACTGGTAAATATACGAGGGATTTGACTTGACACTGAAAACGACAGGTGACATTTTCAATGATGCGGCAGCCATGAGGCGCCTGTCAGCAGAGAAAGAACAGGAAGCAATGGGGAAGAGGGCGGGGTAAATACAATAGGAGAGAGAAAAAAGCATTGATTGTCAGAATAACGTTCATATATGATTGATATTATGATTACAAGAAAAAAACTCTCAATGCACAATTAGCAGACAATAGAATCCATACAATGACACAAGAGAGCAGTGAATGAATAAATCTTCAAGTCAGTATAGTGAGTCAGTGTGAGTGTGTGTGTTGAGTGCAATCAGTGATATCAGTTGGAGAACAACAAAAGTCTCTTCCCGCAGCAGATGTTATGTCTACCGTCTGAGCAGAGGCGCGTGTCCTTGGCACAGCAGATGGAATAGTTTGCCAGACAGCTGGCTGTCCTTGAGAGTCAAATGCTGCCCGCCATGTTATGAAAACAAGTATACTGAAGATAATCTGGAGGACTGTGTGCTGAGGGCGTTGAAACAGGTCGAATAGCACAGACTTCAGAGAAAAAACTTTTTATTCTCTTACAGATTCAGTGCTCAAATCCTTCATGGCTGGACGTTGAAATCGAATCATGGACGGCTCTCAGCGTGATCGTGATGTAATCCATTTTCCTGTACAGTTCTCCATTAGCCGCTGTCAGAGTCCTGCCCAGTTGGTCAATTTGATGGCTGAGCCTCGCCGGGTCCGCTTTTTGATAGGCTCCGTCCATCTTCTTCAATTTGCGGTACACCAGAACAATCCCAGTTCCAATCAGTAGAATTCCGATGACCATTGCTCCGAAAAGGTATAAATCTTCAACATCTTCGATAGAGAGATCACACAGGCACAAGAGTTTCCAATTACTTGTGTCCTTCAAATAACCCACGGCAGCTGTTCCTGCGGGGCAAATCGGCTCCCCCAGGCCAGTTTTTCTCATTGAAAAAACAGTGTCAATTGCATTCAAAGCCCAGCTTATTAAATCCATAATGTCATTCGATAATCATCCAAAGAGATGGACATGAATGATTTCCTGACCACCCAGGTTTGGGTGGAAGAGAGAGGAACTGCAGGGGGGATGCATTGTGTTTGGGATTTAAAGACAATGGGATTTTGTACTTTGATGTCAGGGGTATAAGACTGGCAGATGTTGGGGGGTTTTCCTTCTTCTGCTTTTGAATGTTGGAGAGTGTGTTGTGAATAAAATGAAACCTGAGAAATAACTCTGCCTCATCCTTTCCACACAATCTCCACACCTTGTCCTTTTATCAATGACTTTGCACTCTTCCGCCACACTAGGACACATATGCTGACTTTTTTGCTAAAAAGAAACACTTCTATGGGCAGGCTTTCCTGTAGACTGGTACAGTGTTTCCTCTGGCTTAAAGACCTTGGCAGCATATTTTTCCGGGGTGGGGGTGGGGGCAGAAAACACATGACACTATTGTAACTGGAATATGTTAATTTTAAACTATTTATTTCTTTTTTAATTTTGCATAGTAACTTTGCATATGGAACTTACTATTTAAAGTATTGTACAACTGAGGCTTAACTGTTGGAATATTGGGCCAATTGGGGTCCTACCCAGACGTCCTGTGTTTGGACTTTTTAGTGGTGTCATCCTTCTCTCCTTCCTCTGCTCTCACCTCTCCTGGACCCTACTGCCTGAACACTTTCTTCTCCTTGGCTCCTCTCTTCTGTCTCATCTTGCCCTCTCTGAGCTCTGTCTAATTCAGGTTCTCTCTCTGTCTATGGTGGTATACAAACAGGTTAGAAAATATCAAGTGTCATGTTTTGTCCTGCAAGATTTTTTTTTGTCATGGTTTACATAAATGACAAAAATATGTGTTTTTTTGTATTTTTATTCTAGTGTTTCTTTTTTTTTCCATTGAGAGAGTAGGGAAGGGAAAAATATTCATAATAATAATTTACTCATACATACTTAAATTATATGATCAGGGGTGTGTATAGTAGCCAGAAATTCTACTTATGTAAAAGCAGTGCTTTGAAATTAATAATTAAAAGTAGACAACCAAAAATTTCTAGTTGAGCTAAGGGTACAAAGATCACCCACTTAACAACTTGAGTAATGACTTCAGTCTTGAAGGTTTGAGGTTTTTCTCCAAAATTTATAACAATTTTCTTATAGTTTTCTACTTTTCTCTGTAAATTTATCTAAATTTGAAACCATTTTCCTCAAATTTGTTTTTTTCCTCTTGTAAAATGGACCTTTCTTGTACATTTGAGATGTTATTATAAGTTTGTGGATTATTTTATGGCTAATTTTTGTCTATTTTTTTAAAATAAAATTACTGTATTTATTTTAATAAATTTAAAATAGACTGGTATTTTTTTTTTACTTTTTCCTCATAACAATTTACATTTTTGACCATAATTTTGCACAGCCAGAACAGAACAATAATTTAACTCTGATTTCAAAGAAAAATTAATAAAATTTTATTTAATGAAATAAATTAAATGACCAAAGATGCAGTTATTTGTTATAATATTTCTATATATTTATAGGTTGGGGTTTTTTTGGGTTTTTTTTAGAAATCTCCTCACCACCCAGACAGCAGGAAAAACCTCCCTATTTTGAAATCCAAATGTTGGCACGTTTAGTTTGTCTGAAGGCTGCTGATGGATTAAAGTCACTGACTTTGTGAATTTTGGTCATCTTAATTTGCCAGGTACATAATAATAAACATAAATTAGTTAATTAATATTAACTAAGGTAAAGGTAAAAACAGCTCCTTTTCATTCTTGTCTGAAATAAGAAAAACAAACAAAAAAAACTGATACTTAAACAGAAGACAAAATGAATCAACTCGAGCTTCTAACTACACGTGTTAGCTAAACGACTCTTCCATTATTGCTCCCGCGACCAGTGGGTTAAAACCATGACAAATGCATTCACTGTTTACGTACCTCATTTGCTTTTTTTTTCACACTTAAAGTACTTTAATAAGCTCATGTTTCTCCCAGACAGCGACGCTCGGAGCGAGACACTCTACCTAGCGACTGGAGCAGTCACGCGGGCGGGGTGCTTCTGAACTCCACACAGATGATGGTCACGCGCTGTTCGTGTGCACGCTTGCAGACTATCATTCCTTCATGTTTTTTTCTTAAATTTATATTTCCTCATAGAATGGCAGAATATTTTCAAGCGTGGCAGGCTGCCATCAGGAAATGTTACCAGAGGAAACCCTGTGGTATCATGTGCACTTGTAAGACTTGGCTGAGGTGGATAAATCTTTTTGCTTGTTGATTCACTCTTAATGTAAACGTACGTGGGGTAACAGTATGTGGTGTATTATGCAAAGCATTATGGTGCATACATTATGCACTGCACTACTTAGCTGCTACTCTGGCTGCGCTTAGCGCATGCACATGCAGCGCACGCGTACATGACCACCGCAAGTATTAGTACATGTACAGTGGATGTAAAAAGTCTACCCACCCATGTTCAAATGCCAGGTTTTTGTGATGTAAAAAATGAGACCAACTTTTTCTACCATTAATGTGGCCTATAAACTATATAACCCAATTGAAAAAAACTGAAATCTTTTAAGGAGAAAAATGAAAAATAAAAAAACTTACAATAACCTGTTTGCATGAATATGCACACCCTCTTATAACGGGGGATGTGGTTGTGTTCAGAATTAACCAATCACATTCAAACTCATGTTAAATGGGAGTCAGCACACACCTGCCTCCATTTAAAGTGTCTCTGACTGACCCCAAATAAAGTTCAGCTGTTCTAGTAGGCTTTTCCTGATATTTTTGTAGTCACATCTTACAGCACAAGCCATGGTCTGCAGAGAGCTTCCAAAGCATCAGAGGGATCTCATTGTTCAAAAGTATCAGTCAGGAGAAGGGTACAAAAGAAATTCCAAGGTATTAAATATACCATGGAACACGGTGAAGACAGGCATCATCAAGTGGAAAAAATATGGCACAACAGTGACATTACCAAGAACTGGATGTCCCTCCAAAATTGATGAAAAGATGAGAAGAAAACTGGTCAGGGAGGCTGCCAAGAGGCTGACAGCAACATTGAAGGAGCTGCAGGAATTTCTGGCAAGTACTGGCTGCTTAGTACATGTGACAACAATCTCCTGTCTTCTTCATACATATGTCTGAGCTATGGGGTAGGGTGGCAAGACGGAAACCTTATCTTACAAAGAAAAACATCCAAGCCTGGCTACATTTTGTAAAAACACATTTGAAGTCTCCCAAACACATGTGGGGAAAATGTGTTATGGTCAGATAAAACCAAGGTTGAACATTTGGCCATAATTCCAAAAGGTATATTTGGTGCAAACACAACACTGCTCATCACCAAAAGAACACCATACCTACAGTGAAGCATGGTGGTGGCAACATCATGTTTTGGGCTGTTTTTCTTCAGTTCAATTCAATTCAATTCAACTTTATTTATATAGCACCATTTCACAACAACAGTCATCTCATAGCACTATCAACTGTAGGGGGAACCCCCACAGTTGCAGAAAGACCCCAGCAATCAGGCAATCCCCTGTGAGCAAGCACTTGGCGACGGTGGAGAGGAAAAACTCCTTTTTAACAGGAAGAAACCTCCAGCAGAACCAGGCTCAGGGAGGGGCAGTCATCTGCTGCGACTGGCTGGGGGGTGAGGGGATAGAGAAGAAGAAAAGAACAGACATGTTGGAACTGGGGCTTTAGTCAAGGTGGAGGGAATTATGAACAGTTCCAAATACCAGTCAGTGTGGGAACAAAACCTCCAGGCTTCTGCTAGAAAGCTGCAAAGAGTGGGTAAATATTGCCACTGTCACGATCTGAGCACAGGTCAGAGATCCTGCCGTGCTCTCTCTTTGCCTTTTTTCTATATTTGTATGGTGTTGTATTTGTGAGTTCTAATTCCTGTTATTTTATCTTTGGTTGATTTTCACATATTCTGTATTGTTCCTTAGTATGATTGATTTCCTGTTTATATTCATTGTAATTTTGTTATTTACATATTTGGGTTTACTGGTCTTTGTTTGCCATCACATCATACTCATATCCTGTTGTGTTTTCTCTCTCCCTCTCCGGGTCTGCAGCTGTCAATGGCACTTCCGGGTTTTTTGCTCTGTGATTGGTGGTGCTCCTGTCAGCTGTCAGTCCCGTCTTCTCCCTCTCATTACTCCCAGCTGATCTCTGTTGTAATCATTGTCCGCTCATGTGATCCACACCTGCCGCTATTTGTTATCATTTGTTTCTGGCCCTATTTAAGGGTTGTTATTTTCCTCCCTCATTGCCGGAGTCTCACATACTCATCTCCACCAGAACCCGTTTCCTGTTCTGGTGAGTTTTGTTCCTATTTCATCCATTCGTAAGTTTGCTTTTTGATCAGTTTGTTTTTGTGTTGGTGCACTGTTTGGACTTTGTGTTTTGTTTTTTCAATAAATATCACAAACTGCAGTTCAGCGTCTGGGTATCTCCTCCCTGCCGTTCGGGCAATTCATGACAGCCTCATCAAGATGTGCCACGCTGATAGACTCCTACCCAAAAAGACTGAGTGCTGCAATAAAAGCCAAAGGTGCCAAAACAAAGTATTAGTTTAAGGGTGTGCACATTCATGCAACCAGGTTATTGTAAGTTTTTTACTTTTTATTTTTCCCCTTAAAAGATTTCAGTTTGTTTTTCAATTGGGTTGTACAGGTTATAGGTCACATTAATGGTGGAAAAAGTTTTGAAATGATTTATCTTGGTCTCATTTTTTACATCACAAAAACCTGGCATTTTAACAGGGGTGTGTAGACTTTTTATATCCACTGTACCTGTACAGTGTAGTACTGTTCATGTACTAGTACATGTACATGGCGGATTAATCTTTTCGCTTGTCGATTCACCATACATGTACATGTACAGACTAGCAAGTTTTGGCAGTACATGTACTAGTACATGTATCCGCTCACTATGCAAATGCGCTTGCAGTACAGTACGCTGTGCATAATGCAAAAATATTATGCACTACTTTGCTGCTATGCCAGCTGCCCTTAGTGCATGCATACAGTACATTATACACTCCATACATACGTGACCTCTGCAAGTAGTACTGTGTTCTGCAGTACACGTCTGATTTTGACCTCTCTTCCACGGTTTATTGTGATGCTGCTTCTAATCAAGAAAAAAAAAAAAGCCATCCAGTGACCAGTCACTTATGTCTTCCAAATCACAAATCATTCAGTTTGGATTCACCAATCATCCAATTCAATCTAACTTTATTTATAAAGCACTTTTAAAACAACAACAGCTGACACAAAGTGTTGTACATCAACAATAAATAAAATATAAAAACATAAAAACAATAAAATTCAGCTAAAAAAGTACAAAAGAGCACAAATAAAACAGTAGTCATACAATAGCAATAAAACCAAATAAAATCAATGTCTCAAACTGGGTCAAAAGCCAGAGAATTAAAATGGGTTTTAAGATGTTTTAAAAAGAGAAGTACGTGAATACATGAGGAGTATGAGGAGAAAGGGAGAAGGAAACACAGGGAGAAATGCAAATTTTGCAAAGCACTTTGAAGTTGGCCTCTGAAATAATGTGGTGACTTGGACTCGGACTCAGAATGTGGTAACTTGATTACAACGCTGCAAATAATACTGCCATGTAGACGACAACATTCATATTGGTGTCTAAAAACATACATACTTATAGTGCAAACTGCTCTGTCAGACAGCACACTCACTTGTAGTATTGTTCTTAGGACATGTTATGGTGTTACACGGGTGGTGATGTCACCCAGAGTATAAGAGGGCTGTGCGGTAGAGGCAGCTGTGCGTGTTATGGTTCTCCGAAGGTGGTTCAGCGCGTTTTGTTGGGATGTCAGGAGCAGGGGAGGCATCTGGTTGTGGTAATGGAGGGTGCTAGTTTGGGTTTTGGTTTGGAGGCCATGTTGGGAACCTCAGTCAAGGAAGTGTGTGTGGCTCTGCTTGGATGTTTGAGTGTGGCTGGAGTGATCAAAGGAATTTTTTTTGTTGTTTTTTTCCCCTGCTGTTCGCTTGTCCGCGCTCCGGGCCGGTGGGTGGCAGTGATGCACCTGCGACGTGGTTGCCGGCCGGTGAGCAGAAGAAGAAGAAGAAGAAGAAGACCTGGATGAATCCCGAATCTTGGTGAAAACGTCAGAAACCTATGAGGAAAACATAATGAAGTCAGTGGCGGTAATGCACCTTTGAGCTGGTTGCCAACCGCCAATCAAATCTAACAGAAGAAGAAGGGGGGGTCTCTTCGACCACCTGTCAGCTTTAGTGGAAGCGTCTGTATTCTGTGAGTGTATAATAATGTCCACCACTCGCCTCATCATTGTTCCACTTTTTACGGACATAACATCACTGTCAGATACTTAAAGTGTTAGTTTGTGGAAGTGATGTGTACAGCCCTGAAAAGATGCACAGATAAAAATACTCTTCAAACCCACGCGTCATCAGTCTGGTCTTTAAGCACATTCAAATGATCCACACTGACTAAGAAAAAAACTTCTTTCAAATTCTGAAGTGGAACAACTTCAATGACCTGCGTTACTATGATTTTAGCCTGCAGGTCTATGATCCCCCTCATGGATCATACAGCAAACAACCATACAGCAAACCAGGAGGCAACTGCTTGGCTTAAGGACTTTGCATTCGCTAAATAAATAAAATCGTCACCTTATCGTGGTGGGGGGGTTTGTGTGTCCCAGTGATCTCAGGAGCTATGTTGTCCGGGGCAATTTGCCTCTGATAGGGTCACCCAAGACAAACTGGTCCTGGGTGAAGGGCCAGACTAAGAACAATCCAACAGACTTTCATGATAAATTCTATATCAAAGATTCAGTGTACCCCGCCCGGTATGGGGTTACCGGGGCCCCACCCTGAAGCCAGGCCTGGGGGAGGGGCTCGATGGCTAGCGTCTGGTGGATGGGTTTCCACCCATGGGACCCGGCCGGGCTCAGCCCGAAGGAGTTACATGGGTCCGCCCTCCAGTGGGCTCACCACCTGCAGGAGGGATCATGGGGGTCCGGTGCTATGTGGATTAGGTGGCGGTCAAAGGCGGAGACCTTGGCGGACTGATCCCAAGCTTTCCAAACTGGCTTTTGGTACGTGGAATTTCACCTCTCTGGTGGAGAAGTTGCCTGAGCTGGTGTACGAGGTTGAGAGATACCGGCTAGATATAGTCGGCCTCACCTCAACACACAGCTCCGGTTCCGGAACCAGTCTCCTGGAGAGGGGCTGGAGCTTGGCCTTTTCTGGAGTTGCCCCGGGCGAGAGGCGAAGAGCAGGGGTGGGTATTCTTGTATCCCCCCACCTTGCTGCCTCTATATTGGAGTTTTCCCTGGTGGATGAAAGGGTTGCTTCCCTGCGCCTTCGGGTTGGGAAACGGGTCCTGACCATCATTTGTGCCTATGCACCAAATGATGTTTCAGAGTACCCACCCTTTTTGGGGTCTGTGACTGGGGTGCTGGAGGGTGCTCCTCTTGGAGACTCCATTGTCCTACTGGGGGACTTCAGTGCACGCGTGGGCAACGACAGTGAAACCTGGAGGGGGGTGATTGGGAGGAACGGCCTGCCCAATCTGAACCCGAGTGCTGAACACCATGTTCAAGCATAAGGGTGTCCATATGTGCATCTGGCACCAGGACACTCTAGGTCGCAGGTCGATGATCGATTTTGTTATCGTGTCATCAGACCTGCGACCGTATGTCTTGGACACTTGGGTAAAGAGAGGTGCAGAGCTGTCAACTGATCACCACCTGGTGGTGAGTTGGATCCGATGGCAGGGGAGGAAGCCATTCAGACCTGGTAGACCCAAACGTATAATGAGGGTGTGCTGGGAACGTCTGGCTGAGGCCCCTGTCCAGGAGGTCTTCAACTCCCACCTCCGGAAGAACTTCAACCACATTCTGAGGGAGTCTGGAGACACGGAGTCTGAATGGGCCATGTTCTCCACCTCTGTTGTTGAAGCGGCGGCCCAGAGCTGCGGCCGCAAGGTGGTCGGTGCATCTCGTGGTGGCAACCCCCGAACCAAGTGGTGGACACCAGTGGTGAGGGGGGCCATTAAGCTGAAGAAGGAGTCCTATCAAGCTTGGTTGGCTTGTGGGACTCCCAAAGCAGCTGAGGTGTACCGGTAGGCCAAGCGGAGTGCAGCTCGGGTGGTTGCTGAAGCAAAAACCCGGGTATGGGAGGAGTTCAGTGAGGCCATGGAACAAGACTTTCGGTCAGCCTCGAAGAGATTCTGGCAAACTGTCCAGCAGCTCAGGAGGGGAAAGCAGCTCCCTGTCCACACTGTGTATGGTGCGGATGGGGCGTTGTTGACTTCAACTGGGGATATCGTCAGGCGGTGGAAGGAATACTTCGAGGATCTCCTCAATCCCACTGATACACCTTCCACAGAGGAAGCAGGGTTTGTGGACGAGGGGGATGACTCGCCTATCACAGGGGCTGAGGTCGCCAAGGTGGTTAAAAATCTTCTTGGTGGCCGGGTCTCGGGGGTGGACGAGATTCGCCCTGAGTACCTCAAGGCCCTGGATGTTGTTGGGCTGTCATGGTTGGCACGCCTCTGCAACATTGCGTGGAGGTCAGGGGCAGTGCCTTTAGCATGGCAAACCGGGGTGGTGGTTCCTCTCTTCAAAAAAAGGGGACCGGAGGGTGTGTTCCAACTTCAGAGGGATCACACTCCTCAGCCTCCCTGGGAAGGTCTATGCCAAGGTACCGGAGAGGAGAGTCCGGCCATTGGTTGAACCTCGGATTCAGGAGGAGCAATGTGGTTTTCATCCTGGCCGTGGCACATCGGACCAGCTCTTTACCCTCTCGGGAATTCTCGAGGGTTCGTGGGAGTTTGCCCAACCAGTTTACATGTGTTTTGTGGACTTGGAGAAGGCATTTGACCGCGTCCCTCGTGGTTTTTTGTGGGGGGTGCTTCAGGAGTATGGGGTATCGGGCTTGTTGTTACGAGCTATTTGGTCTCTGTATGACCATTGTGAGAGTTTGGTTCATATTGCCAACACTCGGTCGGACTCATTCCCAGTGAGAGTTGGACTCCGCCAGGGCTGCCCTTTGTCACCGATCCTGTTCATAAATTTTATGGACAGGATTTCTAGGTGCAGCCAGGGAATGGAGGGTGTCATGCTTGGTGACCACAGGATCTCATCTCTGTTATTTGCAGATGATCTTGTCCTGTTGGCTTCATCCAGCAATGACCTACAGCTCTTGCTGGGACGGTTTGCTGCTGAGTGTGAAGCGGCTGGGATGAGAATCAGCACCTCTAAGTCCGAGTCCATGGTCCTCAGCCGGAAAAAGGTGGATTGTCCTCTCTGGGTTGGGGACAGGCTCCTGCCCCAAGTGGAGGAGTTTAAGCATCTTGGGGTCTTATTCACGAGTGAGAGGAAAATGGAGCGAGAGATTGACAGACGGATCGGAGCAGCATCTGCAGTGATGCGGACGTTGTACCGGTCTGTTGTGGTGAAGAGGGAGCTTAGTTCTAAGGCAAAGCTGTCGATTTGCCAGTCAAGCTATGTTCCTACTCTCACCTATGGTCACGAGCTTTGGGTAATGACCGAAACAACAAGATCGTGGATACAAGCGGCTGAAATGGGCTTTCCCCGTAGGATTGCTGGACTCACCCTCAGAGATAGGGTGAGGAGCTCAGTCATCCGGGAGAGGCTCAGAGTAGAACTGCTGCTCCTCCACATTGAAAGGAACCAATTGAGGTGGTATGGGCATCTGATCAGGATGCCTCCTGGACGTCTCCCACTTGAGGTGTTTCGGGCACGTCCCACTGGGAGAAGACCCCGGGGCAGATCCAGGACTGGGTGGAGAGACTATGTCTCCCAGCTGGTCTGGGAACGCCTTGGTATCCTCTCTGAAGAACTGGAGCAGGTGGCTGAGGAGAGGGAAGTCTGGGCTTCTCTGCTTGAACTGCTGCCTCCGCGACCCGGACCTCCGGAAAAGCAGTAGAAGATGGATGGATGGATGGTCTATGATGACAAATTTGTGGAAAGAACACAAAACTTTGTTTCATTCATAAATAATTTTTGATACAAAGTTAAAATGAGAGCAAGTGTGTGTTTCAATCAAGAGCAGTTGACATATTTTGTCAAATGCGCAGCTTTAGGTAGGTAAGCTGCTTATCTATACATTCAATAGGTACTAAGCTGTCATGAACCGAGCCCGTGTTTCCTGTGGGTTCGGTTCTGATCGATCCTGGTGGCTTAGGCAGTGGGTTTATTTTGTGGAGTTGTGTTTTGATTTCTTGTTGTTTTCATGTCCGTGCACCATTTCTGTTCCTGCCTGCAGCTGCCGCTCTGGCCTGTCCAGCCAGGCCCCCTTTTTCTGACAGTCAGCTGTTCTCCCCGGTAATCATCTTTCCTGTGCTCGCCCAGGTGTTCCCAGTTTGCCACCCCAGCAGTGTTTGTACAAAAGCAGCTATTTGCTAGACAAACGCTGCTGGATTATTGTACAAGTTGGAGGGTCGTCTTCCCTGTCTAACCGTCACGTCACTAAGGACTGTTCTGTGTGCTCATCGAGAATCACTGACTACTTGGATAGCCTCCACACTGTTAGTTCAGCCTGTGTTCCGTTCACTGCTGTCATCCTCCAGTGTGAGTGTTGGGCGTCCTTAAGGACTCAAGTGTATCCGAGCTGTGTTTGTGTCTTTATGTTCACTTTTGTGTTAATAAATGTGTGTGTGGTGTAACCCAGCATTTAAATCCTTGTCCTTTTTCTCCCCTCGCCGTGCGCTGTTGGAGAGGCACACGGAGAGTTCATGACAGAATAATCCAGCCATAAAAAGGATTTAGCGGGTTACACCCACACAAATCATTTTTTCATTTTTGAACTGTCTCATTTTCACTCACCTGCTTTCCGGGCGCAATGGCTGAGCTGCTGGAGAGGGAGCTGCGCTCGCTCTGTCTGCTGGAGGACATACTCTCGCGGGCACTGGAGCCCTGTTCTCCCGAGGCAGTTCAACGGGTTCGGGACGCTGCTGTCAGAGTGATGAATCGGGACAGTTTGTGGGACCATCCGGAGGTGGCCGAGATTTTCCGGGAGATTGTCGCCGTGACGTCCAAGGGGTCAGTGAGGAGCTCCCAGTGCTCGAGCCCCCCGCGGCTACACCGCCTTCGCTCCCTGTTTCTCCGGAGATCATCGGCCTTGATTACTTGCGGCCAGATGGTGTGCTCAGAATCCCAAACTATCTGATGCCCCAACCGACCGTAAGGAAAAGGAAGCCTCGCCAGAAGAAGCCCCTCTCATCTTCAACGGCCGTCATCGCTCCAGTCGGCCCAGTCCAGGCCCTCTGAGATTGTCCCAGCCATGCCCACCTCCGCGTCATCGGAGCCGGCTGCTCTTCAATCTATTGAAGGAGTCAGTGAAATGGAGAAGGGTGATTGCCAACAGTTTGCAGCTGTCAACATCGGGAGCCGGGGTGACAGGCAAGTGTTTTTTCATTTCACTCCATCCAATTACAAACCTTGTCTGTCTCCCGAGGGAGAGGCCCAGTTTCAGCAGTCTGCTGGGTCCTCTCCTCCGGCTGTAAATATTAACTCACCTTTTCCCCTCTCCATGTCTCTTCCTCTTCTCCCTGAGGGCTTGTTGGCCCAAATCAAATCAAATCAACCTTTATTGTCATGTTGCTGTACGTACAACTGTAGTGCAGGCAAGATGAAATTGCGTTTCTCTCGGCATCTATATAAGTAAAAAGAATATAATTTAAGACACACTCACACACACCCCCACCCCCCACCCCAACACAGCCATTCACATATCCCTGAGACATACTTGAAAACTAACTAGAACTATAATATACAAATAATATACATAATGTCCATAAGGTGCAGTAGTATGTATGAAAGATTCCGGATCAACTGTTCAGCATCCTAACAGCTTGTGGAAGGAAACTGTTAATCAGTCTGGTGGTTCTGCCTCTGATGCTCCGGAATCGTTTGCCAGATGGCAGCAGTTCAAAGTGTTTATGCAGAGGGTGAGAGTGGTCCTTGACAATGTTCATTGCCCTGCTCCTACAACGGTTCTGAAAAAGTTCTTGGACAGAGGGGAGGGAAACTCCAATTACCCTCTCAGCTCCCTTAACTATCCTCTGAAGGGCTTTTTTGTCTGACATACTGCAGCTGGAGTACCATGTTGCAATGAAGTACGTCAGAACACTCTCCACCACACCTCTGTAGAAGGTCCTGAGGATGCAGATGGGGAGAGAGGCCTGTTTGAGTTTCCTCAAGAAGTGCAGTCTCTGCTGGGCCTCCTTCCTGATCCCCAAGGAATTCTTGCTCCAGGTCAGGTCCTGCGAGATCTGCGCTCCGATGAACTTGATGTTCTCCACTCTTTCCACCAAACGGCCACCGATGCTGAGAGGGACGTGTTCAGGCCGTGACTGCCGGAAGTCGATAATCATCTCCTTCGTTTTGTCCACCAGATTGTTCTCCCTGCACCAGCCCTCCAGGTCTCTAATTTCTTCCCTGTACATTGATTCCTCATCCCTCTGAATAAGTCCCACCACTGTGGTGTCATCTGCAAACTTAATAATCTGGTTCCCCTCGTGTCTGGATACACAGTCATGTGTTAGAAGTGTAAACAACAGTGGACTGAGTACGCAGCCTTGAGGGGATCCAGTGCTCAGCGTGATAGAGTTGGAGATGTTGTTTCCTACACAGACAGACTGAGGTCTCTCGGTCAGGAAGTCCAAGATCCAGAGACATGTGGCAGTGTTCAGACCGAGAAGGAGTAATTTCTCCATCAGTCTCTGGGGAATAATGGTGTTGAATACTGAACTGAAATCAATGTACAGGAGTCTGGCGTAGGTGTCTTTCTGATCCAGGTGGGTGGTGACAGAGTGCAGGGTGGTGACTATAGCATGCTCCGTGGAGCGGTTTGAACAATATGCAAACTGGAGCGGGTCATGCGATGCAGGGAGGCAGGCTGTAATGTGTGGTTTGACAAGCCGTTCAAAACACTTCATCACAATTGGTGTCAGTGCAACAGGACAATAGTCATTCAGACAGGACACAACTGGTTTCTTTGCCACTGGTACTATGGTAGAGGTCTTAAAGCATCTGGGAACGATGGCCTGACTCAGGGAGATGTTATAAATGACAGTCAGGACATCCGCCAACTCGCTGGTGCAGTCTTGGAGCACACGTCCCGGGATGTTGTTCGGACCTGCAGCTTTACGTGGGTTGACCCTGATTAGGGTCCTCCATGTGTCCGCTGCGTTGATGATGATAGCTGGCCCAACAGATGGTGGAGATGGGCCAGCCCTCCCTCTGATTGCTGGGTTTGATGCTTCAAAATGTGCAAAGAAGTTGTTGAGCCTGTCTGGAAGCGAAGCATTGTCATCATCGACCTCCTGCCTAGACTTATAATCCGTCAGTGCCCGAACTCCCTGCCACATCCGTTTGGTGTTCCTTGTGTCACAGAGGTGTCCCTGGATTTTCTCCGCATAGGCACGCTTCGCCTTCTTAATTCCCTTTGAGAGCGCAGACCTGGCTGAGCGGAGGGCGATCCTGTCCTTTGCTCTGAAGGCTGCATCTCTGGCTGTGAGCAGCGAGCGCACCTCTGCTGTCATCCAGGGTTTATAGTTGCCCGGTGCAGTGATAGTCTTCACTATAGTGACATCCTCTGTGCACTTGGCGATGTAGCTGGTGACCGTTTCAGCATACTCCTCCACATCTGTCCTGTCTCCCTGGGAGGCTGCTATTTTGAAGACCTTTTGAAGACCAAGATAAGGGCCATCAGATGGGGGAGGAGCCAGTGGCCTCAGATGATCCTTTCCCGGAGCCAGCATGGAGAGGCTTCTCTGCAGCCACGCCGGAGGAATCCCCAGCTTTGGAATCCCTGCAGGAGGAGCATAGGACTGTTGCTACCATCTCACCAGCTGTGGAGGCTGTTGCAGCGGGATGGGAGCATGAACTGGAGCTCGCTCAACTCACAGAGGAATTGGAGGAACGTAGACAGGTGTTGCTGGCAGAGGCTGAGCTTCTCCTGGAGGTGAAGCCGTGGCTCCTCCCAGAGTTGGTGACAGAGTTTGAGGAATTAGCCCCGAGGGAACCGAAGCTCCTGTGGGAAGTAGAGCACGCTTTCACCTCGGAGCCTCCTCCTTCACGTCGTCGCCGTTCCCGGAGGTCTCACCTAAAGAATTCCATCGTTATCCGGCCAGCAACCCCCCTCTCGCTGGATAAGGAGAATCCTGCAGCGGAGCTGCCTGTTTCTCCCGAGGTGTCGCCTGCAGCCCCCTCCTCCATTGCTGTTACCTCCGCCAATGTGGAGAGCCCCTTTTTCCCACCAGATCCACTTGCCCCTGTGCCAGTCTGGAGGGGCTTCTCCACCATATATTGAGGAGCCCAGAGTCGCCATGGACACGGAGGGGGAAGGGAGTACCACGGACGCCGCCGGAGACATTGCAAACCAGGAGAACAGGCAAGTTCCTTCCCATTTTCCTATTATTAATGAACAATTTTGCCTGTTCCCTTGCCAAGAGACTCGGGTCCTGCAGTCCCCTGAGTTCTCTGCACCAGCGGCATGTAACTGCTCCTCACCGATACTCTCCGTGTCTCCTCTGTGTGTTTTGGTGAATTCTCCGGTTTCCACACCAAGTCGCCAGGCAGAGGAGGAGCCCAGGCCCTGGAGGATCCTCTCCCAGGGTCGGTGGAGAGGCAGACCCCAGCCGCCATGCCGGATCAGTCACCAGCAGAGGGAACTTCGCCTGGGAGCCTTGAGACTGCAACCACCATCACACCTGCTGCAGGGACCGCCGCAGCAGAGTCATCCCCTGGACCTGACCTTCAGCCGATGGGACCCGGACTGTCATCATCAACAGCGTCGGAGTCCTGGACGCTGGTAGAGCTCGAGCACAGGCAAGTTGTCTCTCCTGTAATTCAATTGCCTTTGATCAAGATCTCTTGTCTGGCTCTTGGGGAGGAGAGTGGGGTGCGGCTCTTGGCTGTGCCTGAGCTCCCCTCGCCGGGCTCTGCTGCTGCCGGCAACCCTGACTTGGTCTCTTTCTCTCTTCCTCCGGCGTTGGAGCCCCCTGCCAGGGCTAACTGGCAGGGGGTAACTGCCGAGGGAGACGCTGGTGGTCCATCCTCTCAGCATGTCTGAGCCATCTCAGGTTCATCTGTATTAGCATGTCCTCTATTGAGCCACCACTCTACCGGAGTGGTGGCTCAGTTGGTAGAGCATCCGCCCCACACCCGGGAGGCAGGAGTTCAAATCCCGGCCGGGTCATGCCGAAGACCATGTAAAAGTGGAACTTCCTGCCATCCAGCTTGGTGCTCAGCAAAACTGGAACGGAGGAGGGAAATTTGTGGCGGCGCCTTGCATGGCAGCGGCCCTCTGATTCTACACTTGGGGTGTGTGTGATTAACACAGTAGATGGGTAAAACACAATCTCGTTCTACTGTACATGATTGCTTGTACAGTTGAATGACAATAAAAATAAAAATAATTGCTTTCCAACCAGCTCATTTCAATACTTCTATGCTGGTTATCTTGTCTTTCCATGAGATGTTCATTATGGCTCGAAGGTGTCTCATCATGTACGCGTGGAGTTTCTTCACCTGCACTCTGTAGACAGTCTAAGTTTCAGCACCTTACAATACAGTTGCCGGTACTGTCGTTCTGTACACTTTGCATTTCACATGGATAGACACATGTCGTTTGTTCCACAGTCTCTCCCTCAAGTTTCCAAACACAGCGCTTGCTCTTCCCATTCTGAGAGATAGTTCATCCTCCAGCCGAGCATTCTCTGAAACAGTACACCCTAGATACTTGAAAGTCTTGCACTTGACTAGTGGCTCTGTACCAATGCTGATCTCTTCCGGTAGTGATATTGATAATTGGAACTTTGGTGGTTGATAAAGGCACTCTGTCTTCTTGATGTTGATTTTGAGGCTGAATTGGCTAGCTGCTCTTGCAAATTTCTCCACTAAAGATTGCATATCTTCCACACTGTGTGCAACTAGAGCACTGTCATCTGCAAAGAGCATTTCTCTTACTACCTTTATCGATGTCTTACCCTTGGCTTTAAACTGTGCCACATTGAACAACTCTGCTTCTTTCCTTGTTTGAATATATACTCCTTCTGAAGTGTCTTTGAAGGCCACCTCAAGCATGGCTGCCAGATATAGCGAGAAGAGTGTAGGTGCCAGCACACACCCTTGTTTCACCCCGTTGCTTACTGAAAAGTCTTTAGACACTGAACCACTCATTGTCACGTTTGCTTGCATACCTGTATGGAGTGCCTCGATCAGGCTGACAAACTTCTCTGTACAGCCATATTTCTTGAGTACCTGCCAAAGTCCTTGTCGCGAAACAGTATTGGAGACTTTACTGAAGTCTATGAAGAATCAGAATCAGAATCAGATTTATTGCCATTGTTCATGTAGTACACAAACTAGGAATTTGTCTCGGTGCAATGCTGCAACATTAAAACATAAGATAAAGAGATAAACTAAAAAAAAACAAAACTTAAAGACTAAAACCATGCAATAAGTGTAGAATAATAAGTAATAATAATAATAATAATAATAATAATAATAATAATAATAATGAGTAATACTAGTCACAGCAGTTTTAAATAAATTAGCAAGTAGCAGATGATGTGCAGTCGATAATGCAACAGAAAAACAGTGATGAATGACATGAGTCTGGTTGAGCTGCTGTATATAGTGCACGAGAGTCAATAAGTCACTTAATGTTCAGCAGTCTGATGGCAGAGGGGAAAAAGCTGTTCATGTGCCGGGAGGTTTTAGTCTGAATGGACCGAAGTCTTCTACCTGAGGGGAGGGTGGCAAACAGTACTTGACCAGGGTGTGAAGGATCGGCCATGATCCGGCCTGCACGCCTCCGGGTCCTGGAGATGTACAGATCCTGGAGAGATGGGAGCTTGCAGCCGATCACCTTCTCAGCAGTGCGCACGACGCGCTGCAGCCTTAGTCTGTCCCTGGCAGTAGCTCCTGCGTACCGCACGATTATGGAGGAGGTGAGGATGGACTCGATGATGGCCATGTAGAACTGCACTAACATCTTGGTGGGTAGCTTGAGCTTCCTCAGCTGCCGCAGAAAGAACATCCTCTGCTGGGCCTTTTTGATGAGGGAGCTGATGGTTGGCTCCCACTTGAGGTCCCGGGTGATGGTGGTGCCCAAGAAGCGGAAGGAATCTGCAATGGTGATGGGAGAGCCTGTGATGGTGAGGGGGGGCAGGGGGGTTGTGACTTTCCTGAAGTCCACAATCATCTCCGCTGTCTTCAGAGCGTTCAGCTGCAGGTTGTTGTGGCTGCACCAGGACACCAGCTGGGCCACCTCTCTCCTGTAGACGGACTCATCGCCGTTGGAGATGAGCCCGATGAGGGTGGTGTCGTCCGCAAACTTGATCAACTTAACAGACTGGTGGGTGGAGGTGCAGGAGTTGGTATAAAGGGAGAAGAGTAGGGGGGAAAGTACACAGCCCTGGGGTGATCCGATGCTGATGCTAACAGAGTCTGAGACAGACTTCCCCAGCCGCACATGCTGCCTCCGGTCCGTCAGGAAGTCGGTGATCCACCTGCAGAGGGAGTCAGGTACGCCGAGCAGGGACAGCTTGTCCTGGAGCAGAGCGGGGCGGATGGTGTTGAATGCAGAGCTGAAGTCCACAAACAGGATCCTGGCGTAGGTTCCCGGGGAGTCCAGGTGCTGCAGGATGGAGTGGAGGGCCAGGTTGACTGCGTCGTCCACAGACCTGTTGGCATGGTAGGCAAACTGCAGCGGGTCCAGGAGGGGAGTGGTGATGGACTTGAGGTGGGACAGGACCAGGCGCTCAAAGGACTTCATGACTACAGAGGTGAGCGCTACAGGTCTGTAGTCGTTAAGTCCAGTAATCCGTGGCTTCTTGGGGACAGGGATGATGGTGGAGGATTTGAGGCAGGTCGGCACGTGGCATTGCTTAAGGGAGGTGTTAAAAATGTCTGTGAAGACAGGGGCCAGCTCTTTCGCACAGTGTCTCAGGGTGGAGGGAGACACACCGTCCGGCCCGGGGGCCTTGCGCGGGTTCAGTCTGGAGAACTGTCTGTGCACGTCCTGCACACTGATGAACATAAAGCGGCATGTTCTGTTCGATACACTTTTATTGAACCTGTTTCAAGTAGAAAATCATGTCCATTGTGCTTCTTCCACTTCTAAATCTGCACTGGGTTTCTGGTAGTACATTCTGCGAGATGTGTTCATTGAGTCTGTTCAGTAGTACACGTAAGAGAATCTTACCAACAGTGGCTAGCAGTGATATACCTCGGTAATTTCCACAATCTTTCCTGCCACCTTTCCTGAAAAATGGCACAATATTTGCATCCTTCCAGTCTTGAGGTACTTTCTGGGCATCCCATATCTCTTGGATGAGCTTGTGCAGGCAGTTGTTCAGCTGAACATCACCAAATTTCCACACTTCTGCTGGAATTACATCCCTTCCTGGAGCTTTGCCATCCTGTGTTGTCCTGATGGCTGCCATTAGTTCATCAAAATTTGGTGGTTCATCCAGACTTGATACAGCTGGCCGCTGCACTAGAGCTTCTTTAGCCTCTTCAGTGAGATCTCCAGGGTTGTTTAGTAGTTGGTCAAAGTGGTCTGCAAATCTGTCCAGGATCTTGTCTTTCTCCTGCAAAACCATTTCACCATCCATAGCCTTTAGTTGGATCAATCCTCTTGGTTTAGGACTTTAGATTTCTCTCAAACCTGTGAAGAATGTTTTCATGTCCTTCCTGTCTGCTGCAGTTTGAAGTTCCTCCTCTTTTTCATCCCACCAGTTGGACTTCATCTCTCTGGTGTTCTTCTGTAGCTCACTCTGAGCCTTTGAGTATTTCTTCTTCTTCGACCTTGTGTTACACTGTAGGTTTTCCTGCCTAGCTGTATTCCTCATTTCTAGTAGTTTCTTCAGGTGTTCATCATGCTCATCAAACCAATCTTGACATTTCCTCTCAGGGTTGCCTAATACATCACTCACAGTTTGATACAACACTTCAGTGTTGCCCATTTCTCCTCTATGTCACTCTCTGAGTTGTTGCTGTCCCAGTCTTTCAAGTTTTCATCCAATTCCTGTGTAAGTTCTTCCTGCTTCTTTTGGCCTTTCAGTGCACTAGTGTTTAGCTTTCGTGGTGGCTTCTCACCCATCCTGCAATGCTGTTTTCGTCTCCAAATCCTTAATCTAAATCTCAGCATAACATGAGCAGTACCACAGTCCGCACCTCTCATTGCTCTGGTGTCCAATACATCCCTTATGTCTCTCTGCCTGACTATGATGTAGTCTAATAAGTGCCAGTGTTTGGATCTTGGGTGCATCCATGTCTTCTTGTGTGTGTCCTTGAGCTTAAATAGAGTGTTGGTTATCACAACGTTGTACTCTGAACATAGAGAAAATAGAAGTTCTCCATTAGCATTGCACTTGCCTACTCCATGACTGCCTAGCACTCCTTTCCATTTCTCAGTGTCCGAATCAACTCTGGCATTAAAATCTCCAATGAGTATCAGCCTGTCAGCAGTCGGTACACGGCTGATAGTCTCACGTAAATCACTGTAGAACTCTTCCTTCACCTCCTCTGTGTTGGTCTTTGTTGGGGCATATACACTGATGAGTGTGGCATACATCTTTCGCTGTTGTGGGAGTCTCCTAGTCATTTTCCTGTTGTTGATTGGCACCAGTTCCTCATCAAGCATTGCTGCTATCTCCTTTCTAACTGCAAAGCCCACCCCTGCTTCTCTCCTTTCTTGAGTTGATCTCCCACTGCAAAAGAAGATGTACCCATGGTCTACCAAGCTGTCATATCCAGGCAATCTTGTTTCACTAAGTGCAGCTATGTCTACATTGTACCTGTTCATTTCCAGGGCCACAAGCGCGGTCTGTCTTTCTGGGGGCTGTGATGTTGTTCTGTCCAACAGAGTGCGTACATTCCATTCTGCTACACACAAGGCTGCTGTTTTCCTCTTCTTTTGTCTTCCTGCTCCTAACTTACTTTTTGCTGCCTGTCAGAGTGTGAACAGATCAACGCAGACCTTGTAAGCCCGGGTGACGTCCGAGCCGGTATGAGTTGCTTTCTGATTGACCATTTCATGAAACTGCTTGCAAAGTATGTGAGTACTGCTAGCTTTTGCTGGACTAGCAGCACATTCTTGGTAGATGAAGGTATTATCAGTGGCAAGGACAAACCAAGACAAACTGACTCCAGTATCTGTTGCAGTGACTGACCAGATGATGCTGCTTTTTGTGTAGTGCATGTCACAATGCACCGACTGGCACAGTCCACCACAGACCTTGCGACAGGTGTGTTTATCTGCCAGGATGTCCAGTCTCACCCCGTGTAACTGGGAGTGGTCCACCACAGACCTGTGGCAGATATTGTTTTTAGTTCTGCCAGGATGCCCTCTTTCACCCTCCATATCCTCGGAAGGGCGGGGATGAGTCGCCGACGGCCCGACCCATGAGACAGGTAGTACCAGTTTTCATGGTTATCCAGTAGCAAGCAAGCCAATGCCTCACCTGACAAAAGTGAACACCAGTGAACAAAATCATCAACTACTGGGCAGTGGACACTCTCACCATCCTGAAGGATACTGACAATAACTGAATCATCAGCATACTTTTTAATGTGTCTGTTGTCATGTTTGCTCTGACACATGTTTGTGTACAGGATGAAGAGTAGTGGTGACAACACACACCCCTGAGGAGAGCCAGTAGAAGAACACTTTTGGTCAGACAATGTACCACTGACCCTTATTCTCTGTGTCCTGTTGGTTAAAAAATCCAGAATCCAACCCACCAGATTATTACTCAAATCAAATTGTTGCAGGAGCCTTTCAATTAAAATATGAGGTTGGATTGTATTAAAAGCAGAAGAAAAGTCCACAAATAAAAGCCTGGCGTGTGTCCCATTAAAATCCAGATGTTTAAAAAGCATGTTAAGCCGAGTGACGGTGGCATCCTCCACTCCTCTGTGAGGCCTGTAGGCAAACTGCAAAGGATCCAATGCATGCTCAGTCTGCTTTCTGACCTCAAATCTGACCAGTTTTTCAAAAATTTTCATTAAAATTGAAGTCAAAGCAACTGGTCTAAAATCATTTACCATTTTAGGACAGCTGGATTTTAGAACAGGGTCAACCACAGCATCTTTCCAGACCTTAGGCACATGTTGTGTCTGTAAGGACTTATTAAAAATGTAGTGAAACACAGGACTCTGTTCATGTGCACAGGACTTTACCAAGCGCCCACATATACTGTATTATCAGGGCCCTGACTTTTGTTCATTTTTACAGCACAGAACGGCCTTTTAACATCCTGCACCTCAGTATTAAAGTGCTGATTGTCTGAGTTTGTTTCAAATCTTGGGTTTCTTTGCTAAAATCGAAAGAATCAAAACGACCATAAAAACAATTAAGAGCATTAGCCAGCTCTGTGTCTGAATTAAAACCATCTAAAAACACACGATTACTGTGCTCTGTGCTCTGAAGGCCTGCAATAGTTTTCATACTAGCCCAGGCTGAACCAAGCTTCTTTGCTGCCATCTTGCTTTCCAATTCTGATTTATAATTCAGTTTTGCTCTTAAAATTTTGGACCTCAGCTCTTTTGTGGCACCCTGCAGCTCCGAAACATCCCCCTGTTTAAAGGCAAGTGCTTTCCTCTGTAAGAAGGATTTAACTGATTTAGTAACCCATGGCTTATTGTTGAGATATATTTTGACACGTTTATGTGAAACGATCATATACCTGCAAAAAGCCATGTAAGAGCATATCATGTCCACCAAAGAGTCCAAATCATCCCCGCAGGACAGTGTGAACACCTTCCAGTCTGTACAGTTAAAACATTCCTGGAGGCAGAGCACTGAATCATCTGTCCAGACCTTTATGTCCCTGGTCTTCGTCTTCTCTCTTCTGAGAGCAGTTGTACATGTGGGCAGCAAATGTACACAGTTGTGATCTGAGGAGCCTAAAGGAGGAAGGGGAAGAGATTTATAAGCCCCCTCTATAGATCCGTAGCATAGGTCCAATGTCTTTTCTCACCTGGTTGGGCAGGAGACATACTGATAAAAGTTTTTAAGTGTCTTCTTTAAGGACACATGGTTAAAATCCCCAAGGATAAAATTTGGAGCCTCTGGGGAAATCGACTGCAACCACTGTACCACATCAAAGACGGTGCTGGAGGCGGAGGCAGCAGCCGCCCTCGAGTGAATGCACACAGTCGTTATGTAAAAGTTGGGGGAACTCGCGTGGCAGATAAAAGGGGCATAGCGATACGGACAGAAGCTCCACATCTGGTGTACAGATGCGCTCTGTGACCGTGACAGATGTACAGTACTGTTTATAATATACAAACATACGCCACCTCCCTGACGTTTCCCCATTACCTCTTCCTGCCGATCGAAGCGAAGTGGGGCTCCAAAACAGTCAATACACAGGTCCGGGTCCCGGTCATGATCCGTAAGCCATGACACAGCAGTTCTTGAAATCCTTCTGATATCGGACATTTCCTTGAATTTCATCCACTTTATTTCTCAGGGATTGTACGTTCCCCGTAATAATGGAAGGAAGAGGAATGCGGTTAACCTGACGTCTCCTCAGGTTTAATCTTACACCTCCACGCTTTCCGCGTTTCCTCCTCTTGTCTCTATTTTCATTGCAGTGTCCATGAAAGTCTCTTAAAATAAAGTCCGGCAGTTGCAGCACAACCTCAATCACAGATGCTGGATTATTCATGTTTACTTGCAGTAACACGTCTCTGGAATACTGCATTCTTACCAGCGTGACAGCGCTGACGTCCCAGGCAAAAAGCCGGTAAGAAAGGAGCCACAATGCAATAACAAGAAGAAAATCCATACTGATGGAACCAAAGACCTCTGTTATATAGTCCACAAACATTCAAGGACAAAAATGGCATGGAAAATTACGTTAAAACACATTAAAGTGCATAAAAACAGAGACTAAGATGCCAAACTTTTCACCCACTGCCGGTTGCTGCATGCGCATGCACCCCTCAGTGAAGTGGGAGGATGCCAGGTTAACTGTGGTCCCCCCAACCCCCTTAAATCGCCTACTGAGTAGAACCAAACCTTTATCTGAGTAAAAGAAGTAATTTCTATTTCATAAATATACTCAGGTAGAAGGTAAAATGTATCCTACAGTAAAACTGTTTTGTTAAAGTGACACACTGGTGAAAATCCCATTTTTTTTCTTAACATGTCTGCAACATGTTTTTTATGCTTTGAGACATATCAAGAGCAAAATCACTCTTACATGTCATGTCTGTGCTTTTCTGCTGTGAAAGTTCAGTTAAGTTTCTCCTTGGAAAAAGGCAAGTTTAGACTGAGTGTCTTTGTGATGTCACTATAACAGGTGAACTAGTCAGGACTAAGCACTGGTTGTTCAAATTTGCCAGCTTCGAGACTTCTGTGTGTTCTGGTCTTCCTTGTGGGCAGGATGTAGGTGGGCCTAATTAGATCCTGGCATATGAAGGAAGAGGAAAAGGGCAAAGATTTTTGTAAACAGCTGTAAGACAATGAAAGGGGTTTTTATGGAAAGAAAGGCATAAGATGCCATTTTAGACAATGTAGTTTTGTTTTTCTTCATCATCATCATAGCAGTCTGTCGGGGGTGACAATGACTGTTTCATTTAGGTCATGATCAGATTCCTCCACGCAGCTCTGTCCTTCGCCTTCCGCCTCCAGGAACTCCTGACCTTGTTAACCCGGGCGACGTCTGAGCTGGCATCAGTTGCTTTCTGACTGACCATTTCATGGAACTGCTTGCAAAGTATTTGAGTACTGCTAGCTTTGCTGGACTAGCGGCACATTCTTGGCAGATAGAGGTATTATCAGTGGCAAGGACAGGCCAAGATAAACTGACTCCAGTATCTGTTGCAGTGACTGACTAGAAGATAGGTTTGTTTATCTCTGCTCTTTGTGTAGTGCATGAAAGATGCACCATTTTTAAGGGGATTTATATCCACTGCAGTGTATTTTTTTTTTTTTTTTTTTTTTTTACAAAAAAGTTTATTGAATCTATATACTTGAGTAAATGTAATCAGTGATTTTCCACCTTTGGCCTTTTGACAGCAAATTAATTGTCCATGTAAGGAGTTTGGCAGTTAGACCTGTAAAGCATGGCCTGCATTATCTGTGTTGTCAAAACTTTAAACCAAGTATTTCCCATTATGTAACCAACATAGCAAAGTGTTCTATAGTTCCACAGCAATATGCTATTTCAGGATAAATAAAAGGACAGATTAGAAATAAGCTCTTCAGAACCATTCAGATATTTACAGTTTCCTTTAAAAAAAAAATCTCAGTGCTAGTGCTTTAAAATCTCTAAACAGACTCATTCTTGTGGGTTACACAATCATTTGAAGCAAAGACAGATTTTTTTTTTTCTATTGTGTGTTAATCGGGCCGTTTCAACCTAAGGGTGGTTTCAGGCTATCCAGGGGATTACTGAGTTGCCCATATGGCTACTCAGAGAAAGACAGAGTGGAACAAAGCTGAGTCCTGGCATTACTGAAACCAGCTGTGAATAAGCAGCACTCCTGCACATTCATAGGGTTGTGTGAGGCTATCCCACATGACTTTAACGCTGCATTTTTTTATTTATTTTTTGTTTTCATCATACAGTTATCTGTTTGTGCAGTAATGGTGCCAGATGGTTAGCAGGCTCTGTACAGCTGTGTAGCAATCATACACTCACAATATTATCATTTCAATTGCTTAAACAACTATAATATGCAGTTTAACTGTGACATTCATCACAACAGACCAAATTCCATCTATGCAAGTGTATACTCTAATATGAATAACAATCTGTTTTGTAATCTATGTTCCCAGTTTTTAAACTATACACTGTGCAAAACAAAAAAAAAATAATAATTTTTTCAAAGTTTCAAAATGTTTTTGTCCACAAGAAAGCAAATTTAACTTTCTTTCCTTTTTTGTCCTCATGCTAGTCTAGCATAGCTGCAGGATCTGTGTGTTATTATTGGATCTGGCAGAGATTTTATGCCGGATACCCTTCCTGACACAACTCTTGCCATTTACCCGGACTTGGGACCGGCGCGAGGAATACACTGGCTTGTACTCCATTGCTCCCCCTGTGGCTCAGTGACCGACTTTCCTTTCCCCAATCTATTATGCTGAGCACCAAACTGGGAAGACGGAAAGTACCATTTTCTATGGCCTTTGGTATAAGCCGGCTGGGGCATGAACCCACAGCCTCCCAGCTATTGGGTGGATGTTCTACCACTAGGCCACCACCCCAGTTCACTGTCTGGCTTATACTGTATAAATCATGGTTAATTTATTGGTTATCTAGCTAATGTTTTTCACCCACCACATCAGGTCACAGACTATTTAGTACCAGGTTGCAGAGAAAAAAAAAATATTCTGTTCCTCTGTACTGACTATGTCTGCCGGGAGTTTTATTTTGAAAAATTACATGTTCTCTCTCTTCCCATGCCTTGTGTCTATCTGCACGAACTTGGTGCACACCTGCTTCATGGCCATGCTCGGGAGTTGAATCTGGTGAGCTCGCTGGCCAGTTTGGGCTTTCCTTTTACCCGCTGGTGTGTGGGTGCCTATTTTTGCTTTCGGGGAGTCTGAGTGTTGTTTCCCCAACAGCAGGGAACCCACAATCCCTCCGCAGGCACACCACTTGAGTCGGCCCCCACGTACAGGACCAGAGTGACAGCTGACCTGAAATTGCGCCTGAGGGGACCGAAGCCCGGACAGAGCATCTCAGGACCCCCACAGTAGCACTGTAGGTCTCACTCACAGAAGGTGAGTTTTTAACTTTTTTTTACCTCGTTAAAGGTATTAAGGACCGGAATGGTGGCCTAGAGGTAGAGCATCTGCCCCACAACCGAGAGGCCAGGGTTCAAATCCTGGCCGGGTCATGCCAAAGACCATATAAAAATGGAACTTCCTGCCGTCCAGCTTGGTGCTCAGCAAAATGGAACAGAGGAGGGAAATGTTGGTTACCCAGCCACAGGGGGTGCACAAGCTAGTGTACTCCCTGTGATTGTCCTAAGCCTGGATAAAAATGGGCAAGGTTGTGTCAGGAAGCCATCCGGCGTAAAACTCAGCTCCAACCTAATGATATGACAGACATATTGATGTCTGCCACAGCGACCCCATCAGAACATGGGAATAAAGGTAGAAGAAAGAAAAAAGAAAGTTAAAGGTATGTCTCAAACTAACCCAGCCACAGGGGGTGCATAAGCCAGTGTACTCCTAGTGCTGGTCCCAAGCCCAGGTAAATGGGGAGGGTTGTGTCAGGAAGGGCATCCCACGTAAAACTTTTGCCATATCAAACACGCAGATCATGATGAATGACACTAATACTGAATCGGTCAAGGCCCTTTTTAATGACTGCCACTGGTGCTGTTAACTGTACAGGGTGCCGCTGGAAATTGGGCAATTTGGAAATTGTTGGTTGAAGATCGAGAAGGAGCAGAGGGAGAAGGCGTGTTAGGAGGGAGCGAGAAAAAAGCAAAAGGTAGAAGTGTGGAGGTGAGAGTAGGGACGTTAAATGTAGGGACTATGACTGGTAAAGGCAGAGAGTCAGCTGATATGATGGAGAAAAGAAAGGTAGACATACTGTGTATTCAAGAAACGAGATGGAAGGGAAGCAAGGCTAGGAGCATTGGAGGTGGATTTAAACTGTTCTACCATGGTGTAGATAGGAAAAGAAATGCAGTAGGAGTAATCTTGAAGGAAGAGTATGTGAAGAGTGTTCAGGAGGTAAAGAGGGACTCAGACAGAATTATGAGTTTAAAGCTAGAAGTCAAAGGTGTGATGTTGAATGTTGTCAGTGTGTATGCCCCATGAGTTGGATGACAGGTAGAAGAGAGAGAGGAATTCTGAAATAAGTTGGATGAAGTGGTAGAGAGTGTTCCCAGAGGGAGAGAGTGGTGATTGGAGTGGACTTTAATGGACATGTAGGTGAAGGGAACAGAGGTGATGAGAAAGTTCTGGGTAGGTATGGTCTTAAGGAGAGAAATGTGGATTTTGCTAAAAGGATGGAATGGCTGTGGTGAACAGATACTTTAAGCAGCGAGAGGAACATAGGGTGACTTACAAGAGTGGAGGAAAGTGCACTCAGGTGGACTACATCCTATGAAGAAGGAGAAATCTGAAAGAGATAAGAGACTGCAAGGTAGTGAAAGGGGAGAATGTAGCTAGACAGAATCGGATGGTAGTCTGTAGGATGACTTTGGAGATCAAGAAGAAGAAGAGAGTGAAAGCAGAGCCGAAGATTAAGTGGGGGAAGTTGCAGAAGGAAGAAGGTCGCACAGAGTTCAGGAAGGAGTTAAAACAGGCTCTGGGTGGTAAGGAAGAATTACTAGATGACTGTCAAAGTACAGCAAAAGTGTTGAGGGAAACGGGTTGAAAGGTATGTGGTGTATCCAGTGGACAGAGGAAGAAAGACAAGGAGACTTGGTGGTGGAATGAGGAGGTACAGGAAAGTATTCAAAGGAAAAGGTTAGCAATAAAAAAGTGGGATTGTCAGGGAGATGAAGAAAGTAGTCAGGAGTATTTGGAATCTAAGGTGCATGTTAAAAAGATAGGTGGCAAAGGAAAAGGCATATAGTTGTATGACAGGCTAAACACTAAGGAAGGAGAAAATGACTTCTATCAGTTGGTTAGACAGAGATCAAGCTGGAAAAGATGTGCAGCAGGTTAGGCTGATTAAGGACAGAAATGGTAATGTACTAACAAATGACGAGTGTGTTGACAAGGTGGAAGGAGTGCTCTGAAGAGCTAATGAAAAAAGAAAATGAGAGAGAGAAGGGTGGATGAAGGAAAGATGGTGAACAAGGAAGTCCTGAGGATTAGCAAGGCGGAAGTGAGGTCAGCTTTGAAGAGGATGAAGAATGGAAAGGTGGTTGGTCCAGATGACATACCTGTGGAGGTATGGAGATGTTTAGGAGAGATGGTCGGGGACTTTTTAACCAGATTGTTTATCACAATCTTGGAGAGTGAGAGGATGTCTGAGGAGTGGAGAAGAAGTGTTTTGGTACCAATTTTCAAGAACAAGGGTGATGTTTAGAGGTGTAGAAACTACAGAGGCATAAAGTTTATCAGCCACACTATGAAGATATGGGAAAGAGTTGTTGAAGCCAGCTTAAGAGGAGAGGTGACAATCAGTGAGCAGCAGTACTTTTTTATGTCAAGAAAGAGCACCACAGATGCAATGTTTGCTTTAAGAGTGTTGATGGATAAGTATAGATAAGGTCAGAAGGAGTTGCTCTGTGTCTTTGTGGATCTAGAGAGAAACCATATGATAGAATGCCAAGAGAGGAAGTGTGGTACTGTATGAGAAAGTCAGGAGTGGCAGAGAAGTATGTGAGGGTGGTACAGGACATGTATGAGGACAGAGAAATGGTGATGAGTTGTGCTGTAGGAGTGACAGATGGGTTCAAGGTGGGGGTGGGATTACAGATGAGGTCAGGCAGGGGTCTCCATGGACCATGATGTTTGCAAATGACATTGTGACCTGTATGGCTGCCACTTCATTAGGGAGCGCTTAACACGAGCGCACCTTAGTGATAAGTAAAATTCCTTGTATGTGTAAGCATATTTGGCAATAAAGTTGATTCTGATTCTCATTCTGATCTGTAGTGAGAGTAGGGAGCAGGTGGAAGAGAACCTGGAGAGGTGGAGGTACTGTATGCTTTAGAGAGAAGAGGAGTGAAAGTCAGTAGAAGCAAGACAGAATACGTACATGAGTGTGAATGAAAGGGAGGCAGGCGCAACAGTGAAGATGAAAGGAGTAGCGGAAAGTAGATGAGTTTAAATACCTGGAGTCAACCATCCAAAGCAATGGAAAAATGAAGAAGAGAGTGCAGGCAGGGTGGAGTGGGTGGAGACAAGTGCCAGGGGTGATTTGTGACAGAAGGGTAGCAACAAGAGTGAAAGGGAAGATTTACAAGACGGGAGTGAGACCTGCTATGATGTATGGTTTGAAGAACATGGCGCTGACAAAAAGACAAGAGATGGAGCTGGAGGTGGCAGAGTTGAAGATGCTAAGATTTTCATTGGGAGTGATTATGAGAGACAGAATTAGCAATGAGTATATCAGAGGGACAGCTCAGGTTGAGCGGTTTGGAGACAAAGTAAGAGAGGCAAGGCTGAGATGGTTTGGACATGTACAGAGAAGGAATAGTGGATATATTGGACAAAGGATGTTGAAGATGGATCTGCCAGACAGGAGGAAAAGAGGAAGACCACAGAAAAGATTCATAGATGTAGTGAAGGAGGACATGGAGAGGGTTTGTGTTATAGAGGAAGATGCAAGGGATAGGGAGAGATGGAGGTAGATGATCTGCTGTGGCAACCCCTAAAGGGAGCAACCGAAAGAAGAAGAAAGGTATGTCTCAAACCCTTTTTAATATAGTTCCTGAGTCACAACTTTGAGAGGGGTTGGGGACCTACAGTATGAAACTAAATTGTGACTAACTAAAGACAAAAAGGACCAGACATTATGCATGATAGACAGGTGCGAATGGCCTAGCCATTTTTTAGCACACGCTAACAGAGCTGCGATCAACTATGTCACCATGCCACCCAAGGACAAGAAAAGCAGGGTTAGGGATAGGAGGGCAGCTGTCCCTGCCCGTACAGAGGAACCAGAGATTGTCCCAGGGCCTGCTGTGTCTGGTCCTGAGGACTTGGAGGCAGTGTCTTCATTCAGCAGTCTCTGCACTTCCCCACAGCAATCGATCTTGTATGACGCTTGACGATAAAATGACTGTTCGAATGCGGCGATATGTATGGTCTCAATTTGGCAATTGTCATGGAGAACTGTCATACGAGTGTATCACAGGATTTGCACAACCACTGTGGGATGGTCGTAAGTGCAAAAACATGGAAAATTTTGTCACACGCATGGTGCAGGAATCTTGTGCAATATGTGCATGGCCTGTATGCAAGCTCCCAGTGAATTTTGGTCCAATTTTGACATTTATCCCACATACACAGTTGTGCCATTTCATTGTGTTTCCAAGTGAAAATTGATGCCATTTTGTGTATTTGTCACAATTTTTTTTTAAATCTCCAACTAGTCACCAGCTGTCACAACCCAGTGAGACACTACCCTTATACTTGAGTAATGAACAGTCGACTGTTAATCTTCAGATATTAGAAGCTTTGCACATGGCTTCATGTCGACTACAAACTTGAACCATCACTACCGCCCACCAGAAGCCCACAAATCAAAAGTAGGCCTAGAAGTTTTGGTTGTGTGATGATCAGCAATAAGAGGCTACTATAGTATTTTTTTCCTTCGTAGGGGCAGCACAACCAAAGAGGTCAAATGGGCCGTTGCCCGGGCAACAATAGCCCATACCTGCACACATCCCTGCAGCCATCCATTTAACCTAATGTGCTGCAGTGATGGCATAATTGCCCATGAAAATTTAATGATCGAATCATGCCCAGGCCTTCATTACAACTGCCAAAGTTGCCACCACAGGTATAGTGTTTCTCTGTCAGATTTACTTATCTAATTTTTAGTGAAAAAGGTCTGCGACATACTTTACCAGCAGTGGTTAATTAACACAAGCCACATGAGTTACTTGAAAGCCAGTGACTTTTAAATGTACCCATTTGACACAAATCACAATGGGAAACAAAATTCAGCTTAAAATAGCGTTTTAATTTCTAGAACAAAAGAACCTGACAGACACATAATGTAATGGAAAGGGTGAGAATGAGAGTAGTTTGAGGTTAAATGTTTGGGTGTATGTTTATAGGTTATATGGCTTTTGATTTTCAGTGCAACAGAAAGTGATAACCTGACCTTTTGGTGGTGAAAGAAGCTTCTGCATCATCTAGGTTGACAGCAAGCTGCATGCTACAGTTAGAGGGTGCAAACACAACCTCTATGCTGCCCAGGCATTCTTTGTAGATATGTGTGGCATAAATGTGAAAATGAATCTCCTGACATCAAATGAAAGGGCAGATATAAGAGTGTGCCATCCTTTCTTTTAAGTTGTCTTCTGGTAATTCTTAATTAACTTCAATCATGGGTTAAAAGTGAGGATAAGGTGGAGGGAGCGGAGTCGAGGTAATGTATAAAGGTGACATGCACCCAAATGTACTGCAGCATGCGTCTGTCCTCCTGTTGGAATAATGCCCGAACCGATACAGCAGGCTGGAAAGGTAGTACTGCTTTGATGAATAGTGCTGCAGTATCCACCAGGCTCCAAATAGAAGATGTGAGCGGAGCATAACCTCTTACATGCGGATTTGATAGAATTCAGTTTTGGCAAATGATTGCTCTCCTCCAGCTCAAATAACACCACATAAAGAGTAGAAAATGGTTAACTCAGAATCAGTATTCCAGCTCGTGCTCAGCTATAGGACAGAAGCAGGATGAATTAATATGAAAACACAAAACTCGGTCCCTTGTCACCCCCGGCATATTGGAGTCTCAAGCATATCTGGGTGCCCCAGCTGTGACCATGCAGTCTTATCATTTTAGAGACGTGCAACCCTTTTTTTTGCACCCCTCTTCTCCTCCCTACTGACTGGAAAAGCAATTCAAATGCATCATGATGCCAGTGATACTTTTCCTCTCTCATCTAGTATGCAGAGGATACAAAAATAAATCAGTGTTCTTTAAGGACACAGGGAGGAAATCATAGATGTTCTTGTTCGTGATTGTAATATGACTGCATGGAATCTTATTATGCACAAAGGAAGAAAGATAAAAAGGGCATTTTTTTTCTTTTCTTGGATGAATAATTCTGTTGGGTTTTGGACTGTCTCCACACAGAGGGGAGGTTCTTTTCAAAGACTCATGAGAAAAATGCCCTGTCTTGTCAAAACTGTAACAGTAATATAAGAGAGGGATTGCTTACAGTGACGCTATATGTAATGAGCATATAGAAAAATCCCAGCTTCTGGTAAATGAATCATATTTACATTGGTACACTTTGAAGACTTTAGTCAGACAAATCCCGTATTTAAAAAAAGGAAACGGGACTCTACTTAAAGGCTCCATTCTTTTTGAGTGAGCATTGGCCTTTGGTGAGTCACGGATTAGATTCAGCATTTGTAATGAAGGCAACCGGGGATCTGGGCTGATCATTTTCTCATTAAACAAAAGGTCACAGATCAATAATCTCTCTGGAAGTAAAAAAAAAAAAAAAGGTTAATGTTTGCAGAGGAGTGGTGATAAATAAATTTGCCACGTCTGAGGACATTTGACTGGGAAACCAAAGTATGTTGCTTACTACAAACACTGAATACTTGGTAGCACTATAATTACAAGGAAGTATGGTTCAAGTACTGGAGTGGTGGCCCAGCTGGTAGAGCATCTGCCCCACAACCGGGAGGTCGTGGGTTCAGATCTCAGCCGGGTCATACCAAAAACCATATAAAAATGGTACTTTCCACCTTCTAGCTTGGTGCTCAGCATAATAGAATGGGGAAAGGAAAGTTAACACATAGAGCTACCAGAGGAATTGACCCCCCCCCCCCCATAGCTTTCACTACTTATAGCAGCTGTGTGGCCTAGGGGCAGTGAAGCAGAGATAGGCGCCGCTCCATACACCACATGGTGTCCCACATGCTGTGGAATGGTTCAAGTATGAATAAGTAGCCTATAGTGCAATTATGACTCAATTACATAGGTAACTACAGAGTAAGTACAGGGGCATGGGCTGTTTTATTTCTTGACTTTGATCAGAAGTATTTAATGCACAAGTACGGTGTATGCTGGAAATACAGAACAAATGACATTAGTATGTAGTAAGCTCAGTATAACTACAGTGTTAGTAACTGGGTGTGGGTTGAATTATTCCAAGATTTTGGTGTTCTTTTGCCATACTATGGTAAACTTACGCTGTACTTGCACTCAGTGGTAAATTTGTAAAGTCGGAGGTCCCGGAACACAGAGAGGCCGACAGTCCTACAGCTCAGTGGGGCAGATAAAGGTACAAGGAACCCAGAATATGCCTCTCCTCCACACACAAACTTTGCAAACTAGATTTGCAGATGGCAGAACGCCACATCTAGTACATTTCTCATAAATACCAAATAAATGAACAGCATACCAGAAGCATGTTAGCAAAGCTAGACACAGGTGCAGCTTTGCTAGCACTGCTCCCACCTCGGCCCTGCTACCTGTCCTCCTGTCTCCACTGGGCTCTCTACTATTGATTAGTGAGGGGATCCACAGTTCATTAAAACAGTGATTCACTTCTGGTTTGTTCACTAAAAGATTACTGGGTGCTGTACCTTAGCTCTGACTGCTTACCACTCACCGAACTGAAAAAGGTGGTTGGACAGAGCGGGCGTGGTTGGTTCATTCGTAGTGTATGAGTATGTTCACTAAACTACAAATCAATTGAACGGAGCGGGCGGAGTTTGTTCACTGCTCTCCGGTACCTTCTCAGAATGAAAGGCCGCTGAGCAGAGTTGGTGGCTGCAGCATTGAAGATGTGCATCTGTGTTCATCTGGCTTTGTAAGTGTAACTATCCCGCTATCTCTAGGAGTGGGAAAAAGATCGATTCAGTGATGGATTGCAATACTTTGCACTGGCGACAATGCATCGATCCATAAACACACGGATTGAACTTTTTTTTTTTTTTTTTTTTTTTTTAAATGTGGAAACTTTTGGGTTATCAGTTAATCAATGGCATTTTCAGTCCACTAGATGGTGCAAAGCAAACACCCAGTCAAGTGAAGTCACAGCTTGTCTCGGTAATTTGCTGCCAGCTTTGAAAGTTAGGAAGCAATTAGCTCAAAGTTAGCTCAAATGTCATGCCTTTTTTTGATTTTATAACAAAGATGGAAGGAAAGACCTTGACATGGTACACAACCCACAAGAAGCGCTGCATGAAAAAAAGAAACACTCGGAACATGGCGAGCCATACACGTCTCGGAGCAGCATTAGCAACGTCTAAGCTAAAGAGACACCGGCATGGAACTTTTTCTCTGAGCGTCAAAGTACTGTAAGTAAAGTTTATTTATGAAGTGCCGTTTAGAGACATGTAGTCACAGAGCACTGCACAATAAAATGGAATAAAAGGAAGTCGATAGATGAAAATAATTGCAAAAATACAAAAACAAGTTAAAATACAAGATTAAAACAATTCAAAAATATCAGACTTACCATTAAAAGCAGGTGAAACTCAACGGAAATCCTCGTTAAAAAAAGTTTTCAGCTGCTTTTTAAAAGAGTCTACAAAGTCATGGGAAGGTAGCCCATCTAGGGGAAGGTAAACCCTGATTTCAAACCTCCGCTGCCTTGCGGCACACCCGGTCACAGGAAAGGCTTCGGGAGTCAACCCTGAGGAAAAATCCGGAGTCGGAGCCCCTAAGGCAGTTCTCTGTTGTGCTCAACATCGTTCTGGCAGCTCCTGCGACGGCGCTGGTGCCAAACTATAGCAGCCCTGCTGTTCCTTTGGATTCATCAGTGACGTGGAGAGGGGGGACATGCTGCATGGGTAACATCTTGTCCTCCATATCTTCCTGCCCAGGCTTGAATCCTACCAACGCCCAACGCTGGAAGGTAGAACACCGGTGCGCATCGGCCTGTTCAGCCACAGGCGGTGCTGTTCCAGCAGAGTAGACGTTTAGGATTCTCTTCCATGGTCATCATAGACCGACGGAGGCCGACAACCCTACAGAGTCAGCTAAACGTATGTGGAGTGGGAATCTACTCCAAACAGCACCATCCACCACCCTTCCTGTGTGCAGAGACGTATCTCCATGGAAAACGAAGCCCCGAAAATACTTTATTATATGAACAGTTTTGCTTTAGGACATGATTTGAGGTTGAATAAGGTGAAAAAATTTGAAATATATGAGCTAGTGATACTCAATTATCGTAATATCGTGATTATCATTGAATCGTGACCCAAGAATCGTGAGGTCTCTCATGATTCCCACCCTTAGCCATCTCCCTACTATATTAAATATGAGCTCAGGGGAAATCCGCCAGTCGGTGATTCACTACAGAGCAGGCAGTGAATCAGTGTGTGCTTTCTCCTCTCCACTTTCCAGTCATTTTCTATGTTAAACACTGGGTGCGTTGCAGTGCATTTTTTGGCTAAAAACTTTTAAATGAGCAGATGTGTGTGTCAAACAAAAACAGATTCAGCAACTAAACCATATATTTTTCGCTTTAAATGTTTTCAGAATCACCTTTCACTGCTCTGCTTTCAAAATAGAGACTTTTGTTATGTCTATAAAACATAGGACAATGCAGAGGCAAGAGGTGAACTACACAGGACTTTATTAAAGACTCACTATGTACAGAGATGCTCCCGCTAGGCTGATAAGCGGTCGAAGAGACCGCCCCTCTACTGCACAGCCCTCTCATACTCTGGGTGACGTCACTATCCGTGTTACACTAGTATAGGTCTCAAGAACAACACTACATTCCCCTCCCCGCTTCAAAAAAGTCCAAAACACACATACAGTTCAAGACCCTCCCCAATTTAGAACCCGAATCACACACTAAAGTAAACTAAGATATATCAGGGCCTATACCATTCGCACAAAACAACTAAAGCTAGGGGGAAACAGGTGGACTACTGTTCCACCCTCACACGGCCAGACGGATTATTCTTCCGTCTCTGCTAAAATATAGTCCATTAAACATAAAATAGCCATGCTCCTAAAAAAAACCCAAAATAATCCCCTTCATAGAACATATATACAAACAGGTTGTACAACTATTCACCAACTCAATAAACAACATGAATAATACTTATTTCAACAACATGCATCGTATTTAAACTTTGGCAATTTATACCGCCAACATATATTAAACACATCCCTTCCCATTACCATTCAGTCACAGTGGAGAGCCCACCCCCCGGAGACCCATCAGGCAGGTCCCTACCAGAGCATCTTCTGTTGGCGCCCGGAGACAACACTTTGGTGCCGAGACATCTCTCTCATCATAGATACCCCAACGAGCTGCGGTGTCTCCATGTACCATCAGACAGCTGAAGGTAGCAGTCCTCCCGAGTAGCCAACACCTGCAGCTGCCCCTGGTCCTCCTGCAGTTTCCGCTTCTTGCGAACTCCTCTCGATCGGGCCTCCTCCCTGGGCCGGACTACATCAGTGACCCTCAGAGGAGCCCGACTCAGCTTCCAGTGTTCCTGAGTGGCAATTATTTCACTGTGCTAGCCGGTCCTGCCCTGCTCTTTCATTTGTGATGCTGGCAAAGCCATTCTAACCCCCTGTTTCTCAGTACCTCCCAGCTGAACTCCAGTAACAGGATGGGCCAGCCACTCGGCTCCACCCACCGTCACAGGCGTCCCACCACACCACCCAGTTCCCTCAGCTAGGGTAACTTTGGCCCTGGCACAAGAACCCTCCCGCGATGGCCCTGGGTGGGGTTGGTCCTGCTCACCTCCCAGAATACTAGGCCAAGATCTGTCCCATACGGCATCATCACATACAGACAGAGATTGAAGCTCACTAAACCTGTTGTGAGCACTACGAAGATACGGACCAGTGATGCTGAGGAGAAGCTGGAAACGTGCATGGAAATATCTGACTGGGGCATGCTTAAAGGAGCCACGCATGATCTGGATGAGTACACGGACACTGTGAACTCATATATCCACTTTTGTGAAGAGAACATTCTTCCATCACGCACCAGGGTGAGTTACTCTAATGACAAACCCTGGTTCACAGCTAAGCTCAGACAGATCAGGAAGGAGAAGGAAGCAGCGCTGAAAAGTGGAGACAGGGACTGCTACAGGGAGGTTAAATACCGGTTTAACAGAGAGCTGAAGAGGGCTAAATCTGTGTACTCAGAGAGACTCCAGCAGCAGTTCACTGCTAATGATTCGGCTTCCGTGTGGAGAGGACTGAGGCAAATCACCAACTATCGACCTAAGGCTCCTAAAGGTCAGGATGACAAAGCCCTTTGTCAGAGACTGTCCCAACACTATGCCCGTTTTGACACCTCGTCATCTGTGTCCAACTCCCCCCCTCCCTCCAGCTCCACAGCCTCCACATTCCCTACTTCATTTAAGGCACCCCCCCCTCCTCCCCCCCTCCCCTTATCATCAGTGAGCAGGATGTGCTCAAACAGTTCTCCAGACTGAACCCGCGCAAGGCCCCCGGCCCAGACGGCGTGTCTCCCTCCACCCTGAGACTCTGTGCGAAACAGCTGGCTCCTGTATTCACAGACATTTTTAACACCTCCCTTAAGTTATGCCACGTGCCATCCTGCCTCAAATCCTCCACCATCATCCCTGTCCCCAAGAAGCCACGGATCACTGGACTTAATGACTACAGACCTGTAGCGCTCACCTCTGTAGTCATGAAGTCCTTTGAGCGCCTGGTCCTGTCCCACCTCAAGTCCATCACCACCCCTCTCCTGGACCCGCTGCAGTTTGCCTACCGAGCCAACAGGTCTGTAGACGATGCAGTCAACCTGGCCCTCCACTCCATCCTGCAGCACCTGGACTCCCCGGGAACCTACGCCAGGATCCTGTTTGTGGACTTCAGCTCCGCATTCAACACCATCCGCCCCGCTCTGCTCCGGGACAAGCTGTCCCTGCTCAACGTGCCTGACTCCCTCTGCAGGTGGATCATCGACTTCCTGACGGACCGGAGGCAGCATGTGCGGCTGGGAAAGACTGTCTCAGACTATACTAGCATCAGCACCGGATCACCCCAGGGCTGTGTACTTTCCCCCCTACTCTTCTCCCTTTACACCAACTCCTGCACCTCCAGCCACCAGTCTGTCAAGTTGATCAAGTTTGCGGACGACACCACCCTCATCGGGCTCATCTCCAACGGCGACGAGTCCGCCTACAGGAGAGAGGTGGCCCAGCTGGCGTCCTGGTGCAGCAATAACAACCTGCAGCTGAACGCTCTGAAGACAGTGGAGATGATTGTAGACTTCAGGAAAGTCACTACTCCTCTGCCCCCCCTCACCCTCTCAGGCTCTCCCATCACCACTGCTGATTCCTTCCGCTTCCTAGGCACTACCATCACCAGGGACCTCAAATGGGAGCTGACCATCAGCTCACTCATCAAAAAAGCCCAGCAGAGGATGTTCTTCCTGCGGCAGCTGAGGAAGCTCAAGCTACCCACCAAGATGTTAGTGCAGTTCTACACAGCCATCATCGAGTCCATCCTCACCACCTCCATAACCGTGTGGTACGCAGGAGCCACTGCCAGGGACAGACTAAGGCTGCAGCGCGTCGTGCACACTGCTGAGAAGGTGATCGGCTGCAAGCTCCCATCTCTCCAGGATCTGTACATCTCCAGGACCCGGAGGCGTGCTGGCCGGATCATAGCCGATCCCTCACACCCTGGTCACGTACTGTTTGCCCCCCTCCCCTCTGGTAGAAGACTTCGGTCCATCCAGACTAAAACCTCCCGTCACATGAACAGCTTCTTCCCCTCTGCCATTAGACTGCTGAACACTAAGTGACTCTCATGCACCATGTACAGCAGCTCAACCAGACTCATGTCAATCATCACTGTTTTCTTCCTGCATTACCGACTGCACTATATAGTTCTCCACAGTATCTGCTGCTGGCTAATATATATTTTAACTGTTGACCAGTATCACTTAATCTTATCCTACACTTTATTACATGTATAGTTTATTTCTCTTATCTTATCATGTTTAATGTTGCAGCATTGTACCGAGACAAATTCCTAGTTTGTGTACTACATGAACAATGGCAATAAACCTGATTCTGATTCTGATTCTGATCATCCACCACATGCATCACCGGTCGGTCCCACAAACCACGGCCCGACCACTCCTCTCCGACACCACTGGTGATGGTGAAACCCAGTCCATAAAAGGAGTCACAGCCTATCACATTCTCGCCACTGGCAGTCACTATAAACTTCAAGTTGGTGGCCACCGCTGACTTGTATTGAGCAGTCAGCTCCACTGAACCCACAATGGACAGCCTGTTTCCTCCATAACCACTCAATGGCATTGAATGACCTCTCACTCGATAGTATGGGAAGAAACTCCTCAGGGTGGGCCAACGCAACACAGACCTCACTACGCCTGTGTCAATCAGCAATGGTACTTCCACTCCGTCCAATTTCACTATACAATATGTACGGCTGTCGATGTCTGGAGAGACAGTGTGAATAACCATGGGAGTTGGAGTAGGGGTGTCCACTTTTTGTCGCTGTTCCCCTCGCTCAAATCTGCTACAGGCCCTGGCAAAGTGATGCAGGGGTCCGCACTTGCCACAGCATTTACCTCTTGCCGGACACTCTCTAGAAAGCTTAGAAGCTTGGGATCAGTCCGTCAAGGTCTCCGCCTTTGACCGCCACCTAATCCACATAGCACCAGACCCCCATGATCCCTCCTGCAGGTGGTGAGTCCACTGGAGGGCGGACCCATGTAACTCCTTCGTGCTGAGCCCGGCCGGGTCCCATGGGTGGAAACCTGGCCACCTGGCCACCTCCCCCAGGCCTGGCTCCAGGGTGGGGTCCCGGTAACCCCATACCGGGCGGGGTACACTGAATCCTTGATATAGAATTTATCATGAGAGTCTGTTGGATTGTTCATAGTCTGGCCCTTCACCCAGGACCAGTTTGTCTTGGGTGACCCTATCAGAGGCAAATTGCCCCAGACAACATTGTCTGGGGAGGAGGAGTTCAGTGAGGCCATGGAACAAGACTTTCGGTTGGCCTCAAAGAGATTCTGGCAAACTGTCCGGTGGCTCAGGAGGGGAAAGCAGCTCCCTGTCCACACTGTATGGTGCGGATGGGGCGCTGTTGAATTCAACTGGGGATATCGTCGGGCGATGGAAGGAATACTTCGAGGATCTCCTCAATCCCACTGATACGCCTTCCACAGAGGAAGCAGGGTTTGTGGATGAGGGGGATGACTCGCCTAACACAGGGGCTGAGGTGTCCAAGGTGGTTAAAAATCTCCTTGGTGGCCGGCCCCCAGGGGTGGACAAGATTCGCCCCGAGTACCTCAAGGCCCTGGATGTTGTTGGGCTGTCATGGTTGGCACGCCTCTGCAACATTGCGTGGAGGTCGGGGGTAGTGCCCTTGGCATAGCAAACCGGGGTGGTGGTTCTTCTTTTCAAAAAAAAGGGGGACTGGAGGGTGTGCTCCAACTTCAGAGGGATCACACTCCTCAGCCTCCCTGGGAAGGTCTATGCCAAGGTACTGGAGAGGAGAGTCCGGCCGTTGGTCGAACCTCGGATTCAGGAGGAGCAATGTGGTTTTCGTCCTGGCCATGGCACATCGGACCAGCTCTTGTCCCTCTCGAGAATTCTCGAGGGTTCGTGGGAGTTTGCCCAACCAGTTTACATGTGTTTTGTGGACTTGGAGAAGGCATTTGACCGTGTCCCTCGTGGTTTTTTGTGGGGGGTGCTTCGGGAGTATGAGGTATCGGGCTTGTTGTTACGAGCTATTCGGTCTCTGTACGACTGTTGTGAGAGTTTGGTTCGTATTGCCAACACTCGGTCGGAGTCATTCCCAGTGAGAGTTGGACTCCGCCAGGGCTGCCCTTTGTCACCGATCCTGTTCATAATTTTTATGGACAGGATTTCTAGGTGCAGCCAGGGAATGGAGGGTGTCATGCTTGGTGACCACAGGATCTCATCTCTTGTTTGCAGATGATGTTGTCCTGTTGGCTTCATCCAGCAATGACCTACAGCTCTTGCTGGGATGGTTTGCCGCTGAGTGTGAAGAGGCTGGGATGAGAATCAACACCTCCAAGTCCGAGTCCATGGTCCTCAGCCGGAAAAAGGTGGATTGTCTTCTCTGTGTTGGGGACAGGCTCCTGCCCCAAGTGGAGGAGTTTAAGTATCTTGGGGTCTTATTCACGAGTGAGGGGAAAATGGAGCGAGAGATTGACAGACGGATTGGAGTAGCATCTGCAGTGATGCGGACATTGTACCGGTCTGTTGTGGTGAAGAGGGAGCAGAGTTCTAAGGCAAAGCTGTCAATTTACCAGTCAATCTACGTTCCTACTCTCACCTATGGTCACGAGCTTTGGGTGATGACCGAAAGAACAAGGTCGCGGATACAAGCGGCTGAAATGAGCTTTCTCCGTAGGATTGCTGGACTCACCATCAGAGATAGGGTGAGGAGCTCAGTCATCCGGGAGAGGCTCAGAGTAGAACCGCTGCTCCTCCACATTGAAAGGAGTCAGTTGAGGCAGTATGAGCATCTGATTAGGATGCCTCCTGGACGCCCCCCACTTGAGGCGTTTTGGGCACGTCCCATTGGGAGGAGACCCCTGGGCAGACCCAGGACTTGGTGGAGAGACTATGTCTCCCAGCTGGTCTGGGAACGCCTTGGTATCCTCTCTGAAGAGCTGGAGCAGGTGGCTGGGGAGAGGGAAATCTGGGCTTCTCTGCTTGAACTGCTGCCTCCGCAACCCGGACCCCCAGAAAAGCGGTAGAAGATGGATGGATGGATGGACGGACACTCTCTAGCCTTATACCGGTGCTTAGCGGACCCACAACCCGAGCATCTGGGCGATCCCAGGGTGGACCTCATCTTCACAGCTGTAGTGCATTCCTCCCGTTCGCCATCTTCGCTGTCCGGGTCCACAGCCTGCGCCGCTGATTGTGAGTCAGAGCGGTGTAACGCAGCACTCTCACCGAAGTCGCGTGATAATTTGTCTGCCGCTTCACATTGTTATCTCCACAGCCATGGCTAATGTCAGTTGGCCGGAGTACGTGAGAAGTCTCGACCGTGCTGACGAGCACAGCGTGTGCTCCGCCAACTGGTCACGGACCATCTCTTCCCCTAATTCACTAAACTGGCAGTCTCCAGCCAGCTGCCGCAAGTCTGCAACATAATGTTGCACTGACTCGCCGACCCGGTAGTGGTGCTGTCGAAACTGTATCCTCCTGATGATGACGTTTGCAGGTGCACGAAAATATCGCGCCATTAGCTCAACCATGTCGCCGAAGCTATCGCTAGCACCCAAGGCAGCAAGTATATGCTGTCCTTCCATACCTAAATGGACCAGAATTGCCCGTGCCCATACCTTCTTCAGTTCACCAAGGTTTAGTGCCTCCAAATAGTTTTGAAATGTGGCGAACCACCTCGCCCAAGGGACTGGAGGCTCTCCCAGAGATTCCAAAAATGGCCAAATTGAAGACACGCCGGTATCCATAGTTTTACCCTCGTCGCCAAATGTTATGGCTATAAAATGTAGGATAATGAAGAGGCGAGTAGTGAACTACACAGGACTTTATATTAAAGACTTACTGTATGTACAGAGACGCTCCCGCTAGGCTGAGAGGCGGTTGAAGAGATTGCCCCTCTACCGCATAGCCCTCTTATACTCTGGGTGACGTCACCATCAGTGTTACACTAATATAGGCCCCAAGAACAACACTACAAGTTTATTGTTGCCATGTTGAATCAGTTTACCTCCTGTAGGACAGCCTTTTGTGGACAAGTCATCCAATAAAAGCAGCTCCCAGTTAGTGCGGCTGTAAAAGGCTGTAGATGGGCTAGAAGAGCTGTCAGTTAATGAAGTGTACAAGATGCAGATGTTGTGGATTCATCATCCAGTTGGATCTTCCTTTTCGTAAGTTATTCAGCACTATATGTTCAGCCATAAGAACAAGTATACAGTATTTGAATGACTCTGTTCTATTGATTCACACCCAGTGAAAGGTTCGTCTCTTTAAAGTCCAGCTGTTCAGCTGGTTTAAAGAAGTTCAGCAAAGTTGCCTGTCTTTTTCCTCCTTGATGCTGAGAGCCAATTCAGAAAGCTGCATTATAAAGTGCCACAGAATACTTTAGCATTTGCTACTTTCCAAATCTATTAACTGTCCCAACTGAAAGTTTACGAGTCTGCATTTACAGAGATTTAATTCTGCTGAGAAAGAATCCTTAAAAGCCACTACTTTCTCTTAAATATATAATTTTCTAATTAATTCCAAAAGCCACACTCACATGCTACAATTAAAGCATCCCTGCAAAGTCATTATTTACATAGCCCCCAGAGCTGTGATTGCTTTCATAATCACAGCTTACATAAATGTCCTCAAGTCAGTGCAAAGGTTGTGTTTTCGCTGTCACTTGTTCCACATTTATGAAACCACTGCCTGCTGACATTTGATTGACTTCTAAAATTGCTGCACCTTTGTATCAAGACTTTTCACAGGAGATTTAAAAATCATGCTTGCATAAATTACCACAGATTCATCCTGATGGGAATTTGTAGATTTCCTTTAAGTGTGTTTTCTTAAATCCCAGTAGGTAATTGAAAAATGTGACAGCACTTTACGCCACGCTGGCATGATGTCTGTAAGCCATGGCAACAGGTCTGCTGAGATGCTGTCTGCAATTATGTGACTAATTATAGCATCAGTGGAAGCTGCAGGTGAATTAGTGCCTGAAGGCTTCTGTTAAGTGTGAAAATCAGGGGCCGTTTGTTCCAAGGCGTCTAAACTGTGATGGTCACGAGCTTTTAATATGACATTCCTTGACTGTTTCTTTGGTATATCTGAAAATTTACTGTAAGTGGCTACATCCAAGAGGGGCATTGTTCCTTTTTATTTAAAGTATGTAATGGTAAATAATCTGGAGTGCAAACATCAACAGCCATGCGGTTCAAAGGCTTTCTAGGCAAAAAAACAAACAAACAACAAACTTGTATCACAGTGCCCCCTACAGGCCAATAGAAGCTGCAGTAGGTCAAAAGTGAAAAAAGGTGGTGTTTAAATGGAGTTTGTGTATTAAACTCAGTCATGTGTTGTCAGGTTGGTTGGGGGGGGGGGGAATCCTCCATATGCCAATCCTGAATCAAATCCTAAAAAATGTGAATTTTCTACCTAAAATGGCAGGGCATTTAGTAAAAGCAGACAGATGATTTTGAAGCCCACGTCAGTGTTTGTGTTCCACAAGTTCGTGGTTCAATTTTTCTAAGCAGTCAAGCGTCCCATTCCTCTGAGCTCAGTGATACGCATACACACAGACTGATTCCAAAAGGCTAGTTGTAGCCTTGGATTTTAAGGGTGGGGAAAAAAAAAAAAAAGGACTGGAGATACTTTCTCTGGAAGGTTTCATGTTTCTCAGCCAACGTGTCTCTTTTTGGCGCCATTTGGGCCATGTTTGTTTTCTAAGCATTAGGATTAAAATCTCTCCCCCAAAAGACTGCCAAGAAAAAAATCTAATAAAAAAAAACAAAAACAGAATCTATGAATTTGAGATGTCTGCCTGTGGGGACTGTTTGCCCCCACAAGAATACAGAGCCAATTTATGCTTGGTACAGCTCATTTCCATGCTGTATTTTGATAAAATCAAGCACATTTCCAGTTTGGGGGAAACAAGGACTGTTTCTTACCTTGCATTCTAAATACAATCGGAATCCCCTCCTGGTATGAATATTCAACATACATTTATGCAGATTTTGTGAAACGGTGAGAGTGACAATACATTCAGAAATAGCCTATCAAAGTTTAATCAAATGTGATGTGTGCTCACTGAATAAAATATGCATGACAAATTGGCTTCAGTGAACACCAAGCAGGCAGGTCCTCTGAACCTCAGCACAAAAGCTCATTGAAATTCCATTCATTATGACCATGGCACTACAGAGAAACAGACCGGGAGGGACAGATGGAGAAAGATGAGCAGCTATAATGATTTCTGATTACAGAGGCAGAAATGGCCTTGCGTCACACTGCATATTGAAATATTACTGTGCTGATTTTTGTAATTTATCTGCTGAAATAAGGCCACACACACACACAAGATGAGCACTTAGTCCATTTATTTACAAAGTTAGTGTTTGTTAAGATGTTATTACGATGAATGCATGTATGTCCTCTGCGCATAAAAATCTAAAACTTGAGGCATCTGCTGTGCAAGCAGGTGGTTTCTTAAATAAACTTAATTGATTCTGCCAGACAGAAATAGTGCTACCTTGGTTGACAAATATGTTAATATCTCAGGATTTGGTGGGGAAAAGAAGCACGATATGAGGAAATATGATCCTGCAGGGTTTCTCTTAGTATTTCTAAAATCTGTCTAACTGAAGGTCACATAGAAGGTGTTCATTTGGTTCTTCATGGACAACTTATTGCTCAACTAGTTTTGTGGCTAAAACATTTATAAACTGTAGCGCATGCAGAACCCTTGAACTTTATACAGCTGTAATACTTAACAATAAAAGCACATAATTTCTTTGCAAGCTCACCCCCATCAATCATACACTGTAAAAACAAAACCCCATTCTCATCATGGAACTGATCACCCGATGTCCTCTAGGGTCATTCGTGTTAGCACGTCCCAAAGTGTCCCAGTTTATTTGATGTTCACTTTTTTAAAAAATTATGGGTTGTTGTCACAAGTAGTCTCCTCATCAATCTGCTGAAGTACAGTCACATCACATGGATGTTGGCTGGCCAGCTAAAACAAAGTAAATAACATTGTAATGGTTTAAGGTAAAAATTAAAAAGAACAGTGAAGAGGTGGACCAAGCACTCACTTTTGGCTCGCATGTAGCAGATGTTACAGTAGAGCTGTTTGTTACGTATTCTGACTTCCGCCCCAGCTTCCGATCCTCCGAGGTCAGATTTACAGTCGACGCACTGAGGAAATTTAAGATGGGAAAGAGTTAAATATCTAGATAGCAAACGATATAGTGATATGTTTAAGTCCACAGGATGACTGATGAGGACAGAAAAACCATTGTGTGTGTAAAGGATGAAAGAGGAAGAGTTGGAGGCTAATACAGGCACAGAGGATTAACATTCGCATAAAGAAGACCAAAGTTAAGTGAAGACCAGAGGTGGGTAGTAACTAGTTACATTCACTCAAGTAACTTTTCACAAAATTGCACTTTATTAAGCAGTTGTTGCATGATAGTTTTTACTCTTACTTAAATACATTTAGTAAGAAATAAACTGAACTTTTACTCAGATACATGTAGCTGTGCTTTAGGGTGACGAGGTGTCGTGGTTTGTGTGGACTCCACAGCATTTTGACCTCCCCCCCCCCATAAACTGAGATACTGCTCCACATTCTGATAGCCTCGAATTCTCAAAGGCTGCACAGATGCTTTACAAGATGTAGCGTATATCCAGTAGCTGTGGGGAAAGTAGGACAGGCAGTCATCTCAGGAGCTGTAACTGATGTCCGCCAAGCTGCCCTGTGTGCATCGGTCGATCACAGGTTAACCCAGCACCTTATCAATCCACCCTCTACCCCACGGAGAAAGTCTGGGGGGAGTGCTACAACTGGGATATGCTACTGTTGCTGGAATATGGAAGCGTCTCTGTGCCATCTCGACACACAACTATTTCAGTAGAAGCGGTGAAAAACAGTCATTGTTAGAGATGTTTGAGTGTTACTTTCTGACCACAAAAGAGGGTGACCCACATGCAGGAAGAATGGCCACCCGGAACCACAAATTATAGTAGACCTGAAGGCTGGGGTACTGGGAGCCCCACCGGAGGGAGCAGAGACGGGGAGCACACCTCTGGTGCTGCTCCCCCCCCCCCCCCCCAGAGCTGGAACCGTCCCCCACAGAGAAGCAAACCCAGGCTTTCTACCGAAGGGGAGGTTTTTTCTTTGTTTGCTTTTTCTAAAATCACACTCTGTTTCCCTTCATTTTGGGGGGGCTGAGAGCTGAGAGCATGCCCCACATTGTTCCACATTTGACTGATTGGGACCTGGTCGCTCTACTGTACCCTGACTTACTTTCGATTTCAGATCATTGAATAGAGTTTGAGTGGTTTATTAACGCTAGTGTTGAAATCATTCTGTTCTTGCTCAGGAAATATCTGATTTAGCCTACTCTCTTTATATGATCAGGATTATTTTAGATGGTTTATGTGGTTTATATTTTACTGTTCTCACACTAACAGAGTTAAGAGAAAATATCACAAAACTAATGAAAATGTACAAGAAAACGGTTGCAAATTTATGACAAAAGTAGTGAATTTACAAGTAAAAAGTGTAGATTTATGCAAAGTTACAAGTTTATCACGGTTACAAATTTCTAAGAAAAAATACAAAACTTAGGAAAAAAATGACATCTATATCAAAATATACCAAATTTTTTTAAAAAGTCACAAATTTAAGCGAGAAAAACCTCAAAAACTGGTGCAAGGTTACAAGAATAAAAGTTTAAAATTTATAAATACAAAGTTGCAAACATATTAGAAAAAAGTTGTAAAGTCATCATAAAATCAAACAATTATGAAGTAGTAGTAGATTAGTTTATTTGACAGGGACAGTGCAATAAACATAGACAATTAATCAAAGACAATCAATCTGATGTGTTGCACATAGAGTGTATAGCTATTAGCTAATTTGCAACTCTTGTCCCTATGAAGAAACTGTTGCATTTTTTTCAAAGTCACAAAAGTTCCCAAAAGCACATTTCTAAGTACATCTGAATTTATTAGAAAAAAAAATACATAAAAAAAGAATCAAATTTATTTAAAAAAAACAAAACAAAAAACAGATTCATAAGAAAAAAAAAAAGCATGAATTTAGGAGAAAAACACCACAAATGAGTGAGAATAAAATTGTTACTACTCAAGTAACTTTTTTAGCTGATATTTTCTCGCCCAGTCATGAAATTATTTAGGTGACTACTCATACTTGAATAATTAACATCACCAGGTAACACTACTTTTACTCGAGTACAATTCCTGGCTCCTCTGCCCACCCCTGATGAAAACCCAAAATGTCCAGAAGGACTGACTGAAAGGAAAGTTGGCTGGCAAGGTTTGGTATGAAAACCGACTGCTCGGCTGCAAGAGAGATCAGGACATTCACAATATTTCAACAGGTTATTCAGAAAAAGGAAAAAAGGACATTGTGATCAGGTTAGCTTTTGAGTGTCGATGGCGAAGATGTGCCCACGACGTGCTTCAGGGCCGACGGGAGCCCGACTCTCACCTTAAAACAGCCCAAATGATAACACAGCCCAAGGGACTCGATGATCATAGCCGCTCCCTTTCCCAGTGGAGTGTCACAGAACGTACAGATTTTCTTTCCACTCACTGACCTGGGTTACAGAACGTACAGCTGTGATTACCGAGCCACACATGCATACATGATACATGTATGAATGCACACACAAACACACACACACACGCTCACACTGGTTCACATATGAGGTTTAGCTAGCACTGCTTCATAATGTCTTGGAATATGGATCAACCACTAAAGACAGATGTTCTTTACTGACGAAAGCTTCAAGAAAAAAAAAAATTCTAAGTGGCAGCTGAAAGTCTTTCATATGATGCTTGAAAGACCAATTTCTGATTAAAAAAAAAGAAGAAATCAAACAGAGGAAACAATTATGATGGTAACTGTGGCACAGAAAAATGGATGTAAACACAATGAGAAGCTTTTATCTGATAAAAATGTGTATTTTACAAAAACTTGAAAGAGATCCATTTACTGTATGATTGTTGTCCAGTAACTTTATTGGTATGATTCAACTGTTTGTTAATGCAATTATCTAACTGGCCAATCATATGGCAGCAACTCAGTGCATTTAGACATGCACGTAGACATGGTCAAGACAAGCTGCTGAAGGTCAAACCATGCATCAAAATCTGGAAGAAAGATGATTTAAGTGACTTTAAATGCAACATGGTTACAGTATTTCTGTCAGATGGCTGGTTTGAGTATTTCAGAAGCTCCTGATCTACTTTAATTTTCATGCAACCATTTCTAGTTCATTTTCTGCAGTGGAAGAGCCTGTTTGAGGAAAAAGTAAAACTAAGGGGGAAAAAAAACACATTTGAGTTGAATAGTTGAGCTGAATAAATAAGCCAATAGGGATAAAGGTTCTTAATAGATGTAAATTTGATATGCAATACACGTGTGCCATGTTTGTTTACAGCCAATATAACTCAAAGGTACTATAAGGAACTTTTGGAACCTCGGGTTTAGTGACATCTTTGGTCACTAAGTGAATCACCTGAAGCTGCACATCCACTGTTAAATTACTGACCAGAATGTTTCCAAAAAGATCAACAAAGTACCTTTAGGTACAAGGTATTGTGTGTAAAGTGAAGACAAGGCCGTTTTTCAGGTTGGCTTTCATTTGTTGTTAAGACTGGGGGTCTTGAATTTGCTTTGGCAGTTTGTGATAAGTGTATTATGTACAGGAGGTAAAATAAATATTGAATATGTTACCATTTTTCCACAGCAAATATATTTCTAATGGGGCTATTGCAATGAAATTTTCACTGAATGCCAGTGATAACCTATATAATCTAGACATGCAAAGAAATCAAACCATTGATGTCCATAAATTAAGCCATGTGTAATAATGTGAAATGACAGGGAAAAAGTATTGAACATATGAAGGAGGATAGGTGCAAAGAAGCATGGAAAGCCAAGGCACCAGCTGAAATCTGTCAGTTACAAAGCAGTTCTCTCCCTCCTTGTCAGTACAAATTGGGACTGTCTCAAAAGGTGTCTCATTACAAAGGTGTCACACATAAAACATCTCATGATGGTTAAAAGCAAAGAGCTCTCAAGACCTTTGCAACCTTATTGTTGCAAAATGTGCTGATGGCATTGGTTACAGAAGGATTTCTAAATTTCTGAATGTTCTAGTGAGCACTGTTGGGGCCATAATCCGGAAGTAAAAAAAAAACCCAACAACATAATTTCACCATAAACCAGCCACAACCAGGTGTTCCTCGCAAGATTTCTGACCGAGGAAAATTATCAAAAGCGCTGACCAAGAGCCAAGGATCACTTGTGGAGAGTTTCAGAAAGACCTGGTACAACTGTTTCAAAGAAAACAATAAGTAATGCACTCAACCACCATGGCCTATATGCACACTCACCACAAAAGACTCCACTGCTGAAGAAAAAGTATGTTGAAGCTCATTTAAAGTTTGCCCCACAACATTTGGACAAGCCTGTTAAATACTGGGAGAACATAGTCTGGTCAGATGAGACCAAAACTGAACTCTTTGGTTGCCATAATACACACCATGTTTGGGAGAGAAAAGACACTGCATATCACCCCAAAAACGCCATACCAGAGGAGGTGGGAATATCATGGTGTGGGGCAGCATACGGTGCTGGCAAACTTCATATATCTGAAGGAAGGATGAATGGAAAAATATACTAAGACAGTCTTGATAAAAATCTGCTGCCATCTGCCAGAATGATGAAAGTGAATCAAGGGTGGACATTTCAGCAAGACAGTTATCCCAAACACACAGCCAAGGAAACTCACTTGGTTTTGGAGAAAGAAAACAAAGCTGCTAGACTGGCCCAGCCAATCACCTGACTTGAAGCCAATTGAAAATCTATGGAAAGAACTAAAGATCAGAGGTCACAGAAGAGGCCCACGGAACCTTCAAGATTTGAAGACCGTTTGTGGGGAAGAATGGGCCAAAATCACACCTGAGCAATGTATGTGACTAGTTTCTAAATACAGGAGCTGTCTTGAAGCTGTCATTACCAACAAAGACTTAAGTATTAAATAACTTTCATTAAGTGTGTTCAATACTTTTTCCCTGTGTCATTTCACATTATTGCACAATTTATGGACATCTTTTTTTTTTTAATTTCTTTGTATGAATTAGTTGAGTTGTTACCACCATCTGGTGAACATTTCATGTCAATAGCACCTTTAGAAATATATTTACTGAGAAAAATGGGGACGTGTTCAATGCTTATTTTACTTGCTGCACATTCTGATTAAGGAAGGTACACCCTCAGGTGAATGAGCCTTTCCATGCCTTCTGCCAGTCATAGAACCCCGTCCAAACTGACTGAATGTTGAAGGATTGAAGGTTGTTATATTACTTGTTGGATTAGGAATAAAAGATGCCAAACAAAACAATATCAAATGTAACAGTATATCACAGTACACTCAAACACCAGAAGAAAGGACAAAATAATTCCCAGTAAGAACCAGTGAGTGTTTAGAAGCACCCTTACACAAAGCACCAGAGCTGATTGTACCTGCTGCGCTGCTGTGGGGGGTCTGCCTGAGGCGCCGGCTCTGGCGAGGTGGTGGGTGATGGAGATGCGAATGAGGGAGAGGTCGACTGCCGGGACCAAGGGACTGAGGGGGTTCCTGCCCCACCTCGGAGTGAGCCCACGGAATAGGAGGAAGTCAGAGAGGAGGTGCTGGGCCTCTGGGCCCATGACCCGCCACCGTAAGAGGAAGTGCTGCCAGAAAGGGCAGAGTGAGGCCTAGAGTAGCTTTGGGCAAAGGAGTTGCTCCTGGTTTTCCACGAGGAGCCCCATGAGTTGGAGGAGGTGTCCAAGTTGTCAAGAGAGTCTCCTCTGCAAAGCCAAGCCACGCCACACCCATGTTAGAGGTTAGTAGAGGCAGTCAAACCATCTAGCTACCAACTCCTTATGACCATTTTATTATAAATATCAGAGTGATAGCCAGATGAATAAAAAAAGATTAAAGGGAATTAGTGTGAAAAACCAACCGTCCCTTTCACACAACAGAGAGGAGAGGCTGTACCTGCGCATAGGTGGGATGTCAGACTCCTTGGTGGGAGTGGTAGCGGAGCGTTGACGGATCCAGCTGCTGTCCCTCAGGAGTGGAGTCTTCTTCTTCATCTCTTTTAGGATCTGCTGCCGCTCCAGCTCAGATTGTGTCAATGGCTGCTGACCCTTTTCACTCAGTCCACTTCCTGTCACTGCAACCAGGAGGAGAGGCAAATGGAATATAACAGTTTGCAAAATATAATGTTTAGACTGAGAGAAAAAGACCGCTGGTGATGGGTAGACGAAAAGATGAGACGGATAGAATAAGATCATTTTGATGGAGACACCGTGATTGCCCAGTCTGTCTGGTTTAGACATATTTAGATTTAATTATGGGGAAAGATTCAATGACCTGAAAGAAATCACTCTGTGAATGTTAACATAATTGTTCTGCTGAATGCAATTTCTAATGAGCTGGATGACTGATTTGCTATTCAGCTGATTAGCGGCAAATCAGACAGGCTGATATTGTGAGACGACTCAATCGATTGGTTTATCATCACGGTAATTTCAGACTGAAACAGAGAGGCGACACTCAACGGGCAAAGCCCACCTCTCTCGGGCTCTCTGTACTTCATTGCATTGAGGATATTTCTTCGCTCCAGCTCCAACTCTGATGCAGTCCTCTCAATCTGGGCCCTTATGTCACGAGCACTCCTCGCCTGCTCCTCCAGCAGCCACTGAGCAATGCCCCCAGGCTGCACACCTACGGTAGGGTACAGCCCGCATATATTGACTGTACTGTAGTCTATGTGAAAGAACAGTACTCCCACAGAGCCTCTACCTAAATCAGGCAGACTCACCTTTCCTTTGTGGCCTGTCATCAAGCTGGGGAGATGATTTGGATTTTTCCCTGTCAAAAGAAAAAAAAAGGAACAATTACAACCTTTTTTTCTTACAACTGAAACATCAGAAATAAATAAAGAATATCAGTGCGTGGTTATTAATAAACCATAGTATTTTACTTTTCCATAGTCTGCACCAAACAAGTGTTTTTATATGCCAAACACTCAAGTGAAATTTGAAAGGCCATACTGCAACAGAATTACATCCCTTAGGTGACAGATTTAGTGGTTAAATTTAGCCAAATTCTAACAGCAAAATAGGTTTTTTTTCCTAATTTCAGACCCCACCTTACTAATAACCATCATTGGATCTAAAATGTTTTAATCCTAAGGTCCTAATGAGGAATTTGATATTCCCTGAAATGACCTTGGATATTTTTCAACCTTGTGATCTTTCACCTTTTAATACTAAAAGTAAAGCAAAATATATTAAACCCAAGTAAACCTTTTAAGTTAGACCTGGCTTCATTTGTCAAGAGCAGACACAGACCAGAGACAACCTTCAAAAGCATGTTGTTGATTAACTATGTCCACTTGTTAGTCAGTGTTTCACAGACAAATCCATCAAGAGAAAGTACTAATCAAAATGCATTTTTGCAACTATGAAGTGGGAATTCAAAGTTAATATGCTGATGCAGCCAAGTAAATTTACAAATAAAAAATGAATAACTGCATCAGTAACTCATTTTATATGTTCACCATAGGCATTCATCTTTTTTCTTTCTCCCGCTCTTCATGTCTTTGATCTGTGGGCCTTGGCTACACTGGCAAAATGCAATAAGACAATGTTGAATTTTATAGTTTAAAAATCTTCATAAATAGAACAGTGTATTAAATGTTTTGCCTGAGCTATTTGTGTATCTAATGTTAAAATTTGGTAGGATTTTGAGCTAGGAACATTTTTTTTTTAGGCATTTGTGCTGGCGGTTCTTCTTTGGGCTAAAATCAGTACATGTCAGCAGTGGTTAAAAAGCAGCAACTAAGGGGTAACTAAGAGATGTCCTCTATTCCTCCACCTAGGAGATAATATCTTTCAAGGAGGAGAGGAAATTTCTGATAGAAAAGACTATTCTACTAGAAGAAGGAAAAGGTCAGGAGGTGAATCAGCATCAGGAAGAGTTTAGATAAAAAGGTGAGCTTTTCAACAGAGCTCCAAGAAAAATGGAGGGCTTGTACTGAAGCTGATACAAGACCCCAGATATCCTCACTTGAAAAGAAAATGAGCTGGAGAGGAAGGATTGGATATGGAAGAGGAGTACTACTGCACCGAGGCTCCAGGAGCATATACAGTGGTGTGAAAAAGTGTTTGGATTTTTTTTTTCCCCCTTGATAATAAACACCTTCATTTAAAAACTGCATTTTGTGTTTACTTGTGTTATCTTTGTCTAATATTTAAGTTTGTTTGACGATCTGAAACATTTAAGTGTGACAAACATACAAAAAAAAAAAAAAAAAAAAGTCAGGAAGGGGGCAAACACTTTTTTACACCACTGTACAAATGAGGACAAATTTGTTGGTAACCTTCCATTAAAGAAAGAAAATCCCACAACGGTCACTGAAATAACCTGAAACTAATAAAAGTAATAATAAAAAAAATTAACTTAATATTTTGTTGCGGAACCTTTTGATGCAATCACTGAAATCAAGCCATTTCTGTAACGCTCAATGAGACTTCTGCACCTGTCAACAAGTATTGTGAACCACTCCCCATGAGGAAACTGCTCTAGCTGTCTCTGGTTTGAAGGGTGCCTTCTCCAGACTGCATGTTTCAGCTCCTTCCACAGATGTTCAACAGGATTTAGATCAGGGCTTATATAAGGCCACTTCAGAATAGTCCAATGTTTTGTTCTTAGCCCGTTCTTGGGTGTTTTTAGCTGTGTTTTGGATCATTATCCTGTTGGAGGACCCATGACCTGCAACTGAGACTGGGCAGCACATTTCTCTCCAGAATGCCTAGATAGTCTTGAGATTTCATTGTACCGTGCACAGATTCAAGACACCCTGTGCCAGAAGCGGCAAAACAGTCCCAGAAAATAACTGAGCCTCCTCCATGTTTCACAGTAGGTACAGACTGTTATTTTCTTTGCAGGCTTCATTTTTCCTTCTGTAAACATAGAGCTTATGTGACTGGCCCAAAAGCTCCAGTTTTGTCTCATCAATCCAAAGGACAACCACCCACAAACTTTGGGGCTTGTTAGCATGCATTTTGGCTGGCTTTGTAATGTTTTTTTCTGTCAATACTGGAGCCCTCCTGATCTTCGTCCATGGAGTCCATTATTGTTCAAAATGCGACCCATGGTGTGATTACAAAGCAACGTACCTTGACCTTGGAGTTCAGCTTGAATGAATTTCAATATTTTCCTAAGCTCTTTTTCTACAGCACGCAGTATTCTTCTGATCAACCTGGGGTTGCATTTCCCCTTGCGTCCATGTCCTGGGATGTTGCCTACAGTCCCATGAACTTTATGCTTTTTAACAGTATTGGCAACTGTGGTCACAGGAACATAAAGCTGCTTGGAGACGATATAGCCTTTATCTTTAGAAAGAAAACTGTAGAAAGTATGTTAATCTCCTCAGACAGCTCTCTCCTTAGCTTTCTGTGGTCCATGTTCAGTGAGGTACACACCATGATACCAAACAGCACGGTGACTACTTTTCACCGTTTAAATAGGCTGAATGGTTGATGAAAAGCTTGAAAACACCTGTGACGCTAATTACAGGATACACCTTGTGTATCATGTCCCCAAGGTCAAATTATTACCTTCGCCAAAGAGGTAATCTTTTTGTCAGTGTTTGTCTGTTAGCAGGATTACTCAAAAAGGGTAACTGGATTTCAGTGACAATTTCAGAGAAGGTAAGAAATGAGCCAAGGAGCAAACTATGGGTTTTTGGTGCTGACCTGGATTACTGTGTGACTCCACAAATTTTTAAAAAATTATTTCATATTAATATTGCACTTTTCATGTACTTCCCCTTTAAGATGTGCTTGCAGAGTTACATATGTGTTATGTAACTCCACGGTCACATACCAGGAGACAAGCAAAGTAGTGACGGGATCCACAGTTCACCAAAACGCACTGAATCACTTCTGGTTCATTTGCCTAACTAATTTGCCGGCATGTCCCCAGGTTCCCCACTGTTTTTCCATTGCTTAAATCATACAGGTCAGATGGAAAATAAGGGAAACACTGCAGTCAATGCTTCACCACATCACCTATGTGATAAAAATATACTCACTATGCATTGTCTTACATTTTCATGGAATTCTAAATAAACCAGATTATCATGCTCTCGTTGGCTATGCCAACACTAAAGCCTCTTTTCCACTAGTACCTATATAATGGTTCTACTACTGTACATCTACACTTGAGTCTACTGGAGAAAAAAGGTATTAGCAATTAGAAAAAGTTGACCATACATTAGCAGTGTTTTTGTATGTGCACAAGTGCGTCACAAATATAATCGCTTCTGAAACATTACAAAAAAAAAAAAATACTTTTATTACAAGGCATCACTGTTGATAGAAAACAAGGATGTAGTATTTAGAGAGTGTTTTATATCCGAGCAGGTTGTTAGTGTGGTCATGAACAGTTGTAAAGCCCCAGTCACACGCACCTGTACGTCTGAAATCCTGTGAATACATCTGTTCACTTACAATGCAGGTGGGTAGATGTAGAGGTTGCATAAACGCAAGTATATGAAAGTACAGCATATGTAGACCCAAACAGTATAGAGGTGTGGTACCAGGGGTGGGTAGAGTAGCTAGAAATTCTACTTAAGTAGTATTACTTTATCATATGAATTACTCAAGCAAAAAGGTCAACCACAAAAAAATACTTGCGTAAGAAAGTATCTCCTAAAAAGGTCACTTAAATAGTAAGTAACCACAATTTCTAACACCCCCCCCCCAATTTATATATATTGATATATTTCCTGAGGAGGTTTAGATCATTTGAAGCAAGGAGGAAGGTCATCTGTAGAGTTTTCTGTGCCACAGTACAGAGTGTCCTGCAGGATGGATGCCCAGTCTGGCTCTGTGGCCTGTCTGCCCAACTAAAGTCTAGGATTCTAAGACTGGTGGCCATCTGCTCTAAGTTGGTGGGTCAATCTGTGGAGGCTTCTTTCTTCCGTGACTGCTAAAAACACACACTGAGGCTAGCTAAAAAGATTGCTACAGATTGCCGTCTTCTCATGTCCTGCGTGAAGAATATCAGCTTTTGCCATCAGGGAAACGTTTTAGGGTCCCAAAATGCAGGAAGAACAGATTTAAACATTCGTTCCTCCCACATGCTATTTCACTGCTCAATCAGCAGTAAGTCATGTGCTTAGCATTGACCTTTCCTTGTTCTACCCAACTGTTGAGAGCATATTTTATACATACTGTATATTAACCACACATTTTAAATGTGTTTTTGTAGGTTTGTGATTTGAAAGAAACTGTCGTCTTATTGTGATGTTTTAATGTCTTGCGTTTTTTGACTCGACTGTTGGACAGTAATGCAAGACAGTTTTCCATGAAAATGGACAATGAAGTATCTTAATTTTGTGATTCCCCCCCCCCCAATACATTTAGGACATTCTTCTCATTAATTTACAATGTTTTTACTTTGTAAATTGAGGCTGTTGGGTTTTTTTTTTGTTTAACATAAATTAGTTATTTTTTTAAACATTAAATTTGCAACTTTTTTCTTTGCAAATGTATTATTTTAATAATATATACTGCTCAAAAAAAATAAAGGGAACACTTTGAAAACACATCAGATTATAATGGGAAAAAATAAGCTGGATATCGAAATTGTGGCAGGCTAGGCCAGCTTACTCAGATTAAAAAGTGTTCCTTTAATTTTGTGAAAATTTTACTTGCATAAATGTAACAAACTACTAATGACCTCTGTGTGGTACATGCGGAAGAAATTTTTTTTTTTTTTTTTTTTTTTACATTTTTTGAACTATATCTGTGTGCCATCACACCTATTTGCAGGTGACCGCAGACATGCAGGCAAGTAAACCCAAATGCAGCAACACAGCATTTTCCATAAATGTTTCTTCACTAGTGTGGCTCATTTCATATTACTAGTACATATTCGTGCATACCCGTCCATGCCCTTAGAAACCAAGTATAAGCAAGTATTTGTGCATGCCCGTGGCTGAAGCGTCTCCTCCCGTCTCAGACGGCTGTGTTGTTCACAGTCACGCCTGTGACATACTGCTGGAACCTGAGGTGTTTCGTGTTCACGGCATCTTTTCTGACGTGCAGCAGTTCTCATTCTATTGCCCTCCATCTGGTGGGTAGTCGTCTTCTTCGTTCAGCATTCAGACCACTGGTTGAGGGATAGGTGCGTCGTAATTCCCGCGTTTGTTTGCCAGCCGACTATTCCGCATCTCCTCGGTCTCAGTTTGTCTGTGCCTTGCCTGGCGTGCAGCGTTGCTCGCTTTGTGGGCATTTTGGGCTTCAAGTGACTCAGCACGTGCATGTCGCACTGCCACATGTTTCCTGTCTGTTTGTTCATCCCTTGTCTGTCGTACCCTATGCTGGTGAAGGGTGTCCTCCTGTCTCAGACGGGTGCAATGTACTGCTGGAACCTCAGGTGTTTCATCTTCATGGCATCTTTTCTGACATGCAGCAGTTCTCCTCATTCTATTGCTGTCCATCTGGTGGGTTTTCTTCTTCTTGTTCGGTGAGACCACTGGTTGAGGGATAGGTGCACCGTAATTTCAGTTCATGGGGGCTGCACGGTGGCGCAGTGGTTAGCACTGCGGCAGCACAGTTTACCCTTGGCCGGGGGATTGTGGGGATCGTGGGATCGTGGGGATCGTGGGATCGTGGGTTCGATCCCAGCCCCCGACCAACAGTGATCTATGTGGAGTTTGCATGTTCTCCTCGTGTTGCGTGGGTTTACTCCGGGATTTCTCCGGTTTCCTCCCACATGCCAAAGACATGCATGTTAGGTTAATTGGCTGTTCTAAATTGTCCCTAGATATCCGTTTCCTATAGGCCCTTAGAATAGAGGGTTAGTATTAATGAAAGCGCTTTGAGTGGTCTTTGTGACTAGAAAAGCGCTATATAAGTGCAGGTTAGTTAGTTAGTTAGTTCATGGACAGGATCATGAAAATAGATCTGAGCAAAAAGAGGCTTTCGGGCATGGACTCACTGTATATGACAAAGACATGAGAGTCCTATATGATATCATAAAGACACATTTGTCTATGTGCCATCATATAGGCATCGCGAGTCCTATGATGCCTGAGTTCATAGGACGTCCTATGACATCCTATAAACGTGAGACACACACACACGCACAGATTTCTTGCTTTTCCTTTGTGAACTGCAGTCACAGAAATCATAGATCCAAAGTGTACTTTGCCACCTTTGTTTGCGCTCATTGCAGGTTGGTACACATAAGTGTTTACATGCTCGGATCTGTGTGACCAGCGCTTAGCACAGAGGACTGTTTACAGATGCAGACTTACAGACACGTGCACACTGTCATACTGACCTGTCTGTATAGGACAATGGAGGCTGGACATGAGCAAAGCCATGGGAGCCAGAAGCCCTTTGGTGAAGTGACGTGTGCAAAGTGGTGAGGTGGGGGAGTTGCAGAGTGGAGGGTAAAGCACATGCAAACACATTAGTTGCACTCATGTTAATGTGCAGACAATAAACAGGTTAATGTGCGTTAATCTGCATGATCAGGTGAGGAAAATAAACGACATTTGACAACAGTGGGTCTACTGACCACTGCTGCTGCTTCTGCTTCTGCTGCTCCAGTGCTCTCTCCCTCTCTCTTCTCAGTTGCTCTGCAGCCTCCTGCCGCCTCCTCTCCTCCTCCCTTTCCTCCTCTCTCCTCCTTTGCAATCTCAGCTCTTCCTCTTCCTTTCTCCTCCGTTCCTCCTCCTCCTCCCTTTCCCTCCGCTTTCTCTCCTCCTGGAGACGCTGCAGTTCCCGCTCCTCTTCTTCCCTCTTCCTCCTCTCCTCCGCCTGCCTTAGGTGCTCCTGCTCCACCTTCCTCTTTCTCTCCTCCTCTTCCTCCCACAGAAGAGACGTGGGCTGGCTGACAGGAGACAGTGGCGAGTGTGGGCCGAGGCTGCGGTTGTTCACCTCCAGGCTCCCGGGCTGCCAGAGAGAGAAGGAATGGCAGAAAAAGAGGGAGCTTCCTGAGTACAAAGTAATTTGATCTTGATTAACATGCAAGGAGGAAAGTGCGACAACAATGGAGAAACTGCTCACATCACTTAAGGTGGCAAGTGGTTACAAATTCTGATCAGAGGGGAGCGTTTGTTGCGAAACAATGGGCTGAAAAGAACTGAGGTTACAAGAAATGTGGCTGCACACATGGTTTGTCACAAATTACTTTCACGTGACTGGAAGTTGTTTTTCTCTCACTCTTACTAATTCTTGAATGAATGAACAAATAAATGAAGGATTCTATTTTCAACCAAAACTTAATACATTAAAATATACAAAAAGTAACAGAAACCAAAAAAATCTAACATACATTTCAACAATTTATACATGTATTTATAACTGAGATACAACTATCCCCAATTCACTTCCCACCCGATTCATTGACTTAGATCCTCTTGTGTGCGTCGACACATTGGGCAACAAGAATTCTCCAGAGTGCTGAGCCACCTGGAGAACCCAAGGACCTACATGAGGATGCTCTTCATGGACTACGGCTCAGCTTTTAACACCATCATCCCGGACATCCTGCTCAACAACCTGCACCTCCTCCAGATCCCCCCACCCCCACCTGCTCCTGGATAAAGAACTTTCTCACCAATTTCCCACAAACAGTCAGACTTGGCCCCCATCACTCCTCCACACTGTCCCTCAGCACGGGCTCCCCCCAAGGCTGCATGCTTAGCCCTCTACTGTACTCCCTGTACACCTTTGACTGTATTCCAACCCACCCAACCACAGTCATCGTGAAATACGCAGACAGCACCACCTTGGTTGGGCTCATCACCAACGACGATGAGAAGGCATACAGGGCAGAGGTAGAGAACCTGCTGCTGTGGTGCCATGCAAACAACCTGGAAGTGAATGTCCAAAAAAACCAAAGAACTCATTCTGGACTTCAGGAAGAACAGACAGGACCACCCCCTTCCCTCCTCATAAATGGCGACCGCGTGGAAAACGTTCCCGCCTTCAGGTTCCTGGGCACCCACATCTCCTCTGACCTCTCCTGGACTGTCAACACCAAGGCCCTGGTGAAGAAAGCCCAGCAGCAGCTGCACTTCCTCCGTGTCTTGAGGAAGGACAACCTGGACCAGAAGCTGCTGCTGGCCTTCTACCGTTGCTCAGTGGAGAGCATGCTCACCTCCTGTCTGGGTGTGTGGTACACCGGCTCCCCGGCCGAGAACAGGAAGGCTGTGCAGAGGGTCAACACCGTCCCCAAAAAATTATTGGCAGCCCTCTGCCTTCCCTGGAAGACATCTCCAGATCTCCTCCCTCTCCCTCTCTCTCTCTCTCTCTCTCTCTCTCTCTCTCTGAAGGATCAAGCCATCACAGGAGACCCCTCACATCCCACCCACCACCTGTTTGACCTGCTTCCCTCTGGACGACGGCTCAGATCGATCAGGTCCCACACAACCAGACTGACAAACAGTTTTGTCCCCTGGGCCATCCAAACTGCAGTCAGAGCGGGTATATTGACCCATCCGTGAAATAACTACTATACATTTTTCCATAATTCTTGGGCCATCTTACTCTGTGTTTTGCACTCCACACTCCTATGTACACAGTTCCACCCGTGAAGCCACTACCGTACCTGTGTATATACCAATGGGCATTTTGTTATTTTTACTTCAGTCATATGGTTAACTGTGTGTTCTGTAACTGTTTTATTTCAAACCCTTCTCACTTACTTTATTGCGCAGTAGCCTGGTGGAGCACCCACAGTTTTGTTGTGCTGTACAGCTGTACAATGACAATAAAGCCTATTCTATTCTACAGTATGTAGGCATTGTTGGTGGAATGTATTCAGTCTTTGCTCTGATTTAGCTGTCATTCTCCATGTCTCCCCAGCATAAGTGACCATTGGCAAGACTATGTTAAGAGGGCCAGACTAGGAGCGATCCAGTGGATCTCCATGAAAAACATTACATTAAAGGCCCAGTGTACCCAAAGGAGGGACATGGGTCCGCCCCCCAATGGCTCACAACCTGCAGGAGGGATCATGGGGATTATGGTGCTGTGTGAAAAAGACAGAAGTCGGGGCTATGCTGCCTGGACTGATGCCCCCATGACCCAGATCCCCGGATAAGTGGTAGAACATGGATAGATGGAAAATTATTACCTCTTGTTGGTTCAAGTTTGTGGTAATCTCCTCCTGAGCCTTGAGCCACTCTTCCTGCAGCTTCTCCTGATCACGCTTATACTTCTCCTGAAAAACAGTCAAGACATTTCATTATATCTAATGAACAGTCATATGTTGAGGTGGGTACAATATTCAGAAATTAAACGTTAGTAAAGGCAGCATGAAATTATTTTAGTAGCATAAAAGTAACATTACCTGCTTAATTAAAGTGTTGCTGATTTATGAGTAAAATAAAATTTGTTGCAAATTTAAGAGGAAAATAGAAAGTTGTAACTTTAATCAATTTTATTCTTTTTGATAATGAACACATTTTAATATAAATCACAAATAAACAGAAGGCATTGATTAATAGAAGAAATTAATAATTAATATACATTTTAATTAAAATATTTTTTAACTGATGTGTAGGGTGCCCAAACTTTTGCACAGGCCACAATTGTGTATTTCTTAGTATGGTTGTTTGCTGAATTCATTAATGCATTAATTTTTGCTGGTGATGGTGTTTTTTCCTCCATGTCCTACACAGACTTTTGAATTCTTTTCAGTTTAAAAAATATGCTATTTGCCAAGGTGTTACCAAATTATTACCAACCGTATTTCCTGATTCAGACTAGAATAATAATAATTTCAACTCCACATCTTTAACGCTGAGTAAATGTAATGAGTTGCTACAACCCTCCTGGTCATATACAACCTAAAACAAGCGCACACAAAGCACTGTTGCCACTAAACAAAACACTAAATTAAAGATAGACATTGTACTTTGTATAATTTTTGAAGATTTTGAGCCAACTACCATATTACCTAACCATTCTAAAAAACAGAAAGAAGCTTGCCCAGGGCAGGACGTCTCCCCGGAAGATCATGAAATCAGGCTATTTATCCAACAGGGAACAAGGCTGCTGGAGAGAACAAGGCTTCCTGGCTACATCAGCGATCTGCATAGCCACCTTTGATCTCCTTCCAGAAATAGTCCCTCATGAAAACATTTTGACAGGATTCTTCTACATTTAAGTTGGACAGTCAGCAGTTACTTGAGTTTGCTGCTTCTGAACCTATTAGGAGAAACATCAAGGACATCCTAGTCTGTCAATTCTTTGTAAATCTTACTGTCAAGTGGGACAGAAACAAATTATCAGCATCTTTTATATCTGATATATAGTGAGGCTGCTTCACTCTATATTTTTAATTATCTTTATCTGGTTTAGCTAAAGGTGCATAATATTGTAGATGGAGTGCACACATATCTGCTTGCTTGCAGTGAATTTAACGGAGACAGACCTGCACTATTCTCTCATGGTCATAATCTGAGAACACAATGACCTTATAGCATGGATCATTGCATTACCATACATCCGGGGTCCTCAAAGTCTGAACCAAGGTCTGGATCCGGACACAACCACAAATCAGTCTGGACGTGAACGTCTGTTAAATTAAGTTATGTGTGCTTCGCTGCACCTACAAACTTTGCTGCACTGCCACAGTGACTGAATGTCAGTGGTGCATATGTGCATTGAGCAACACCTCGCTAGCGGGTGAGCATGCTCAACGCAGTATGTGTATGTATTCACTCCATGTTCTGAACACAGCCACACGACAGCCATCATCAACCCCACTAACTGCTACTGCCAAGCAAGTCAACAATAGCCACGAGATTATAGCTACACACACACACAGTCGTGAAAAAATTAGGACACCCTGTATAACCCTGTGTGTGGGTTTTTGTTTTTTTTTTTTTTTTACATATTTGGACATAATAGGGCAGTGCAGTGGCGAAGTGGTTAGCACTGCGGCAGCACAGCAACTCACCCTTGGCCGGGGGATCCTGGGTTCGATCCCAGCCCCCGACCAACAGTGATCTGTGTGGAGTTTGCATGTTCTCCCCGTGTCTGCGTGGGTTTACTCCGGGATTTCTCCGGTTTCCTCCCACATGCTAAAAACATGCAAGTTAGGGTAATTGGCATCAAACTGGGGATTCTAAATTGTCCTTAGGTATGACAGAGTGAATGGTTGTTTGTCTGTGTTGGCCCTGCGATGGACTGGTGATCTGTCCAGGGTGTACCCTGCCTCTCGCCCAAAAGATGCTGGGATAGGCTCCAGCCCCCCCGCGACCCGAAAAGGATTAAGCGGAAGAAGATGGATGGATGGATGGATATTTAATATCAGTGGTGTGGGGAGCTAGATAATGCAATTCTCCACTCAGACTGAATAGCACAGGAGGAGACGCTTAAAAGCTGTTAATTGGATATGCAAGACAGCCTGTGGTTTTCTCCATAATAATGCATGATAATATGCGTTCTCCTCCTGGTTGCATAATAATGCGCCGACAGGCTGGGTGACAAAGGGAATTGTTATTGTAAGTCTATGTGTTGTAATGTGAACCCCCAGGTTGTGAGGCAAGTTTGTTTGGTATAAAAGAGATGCCAGTGACCTGGGTTTATTCTTCTTGATGACTGATGTTAGAGAGATTAATAAAGTCTGCTCTGCCCACTGCCTCGCCTGCTCATTCCTCGCTCTACAGTGTTTAAAATACTGGGAGATTCATGTAATACAACTAAACAGTTAAAAATGAATTAAAGACTTTTTCAAATTTTCTGTAAAATATAATTCTAAAAAAAATAGTGAGGAATAAATTAGGATACCCCCATCTTTTTTTTTAGGACACCCCCACATTCATTCCCACTTAAAATGGATAAAATAAATGTTAAAAAATGTAAATAAAAACAAAAAACAAGGTTAGACACATGTGTGAACATTTCTTAATAAAGAATTGAATACTTAATGGGGTATCCTAATTTTTTCACATGACTGTACACACACACACACACACACACACACAGGTGTGGAAAAAGTGTTTGTCACACTTAAATGTTTCAGATCAAACAAAATTTAATTATTAGATAAAGAGAACACAAGTAAACATAAAATGCAGTATTTAAATGAAGGTGTTTATTATTGAGGGGGGAAAAATCCAAACCTAAATGGCTCTGTGTGGAAAAAGTGATTGCCCCCTAAACCTAATAACTGGTTGGGCCACCCTTAGCAGCAACAACTGCAATCAAGTGCTTGCGATAACTGGCAATGAGTCTTTTACAGCACTGTGGAGGAATTTTGATCCACGCATCTTTGCAGAATTGTTGTAATTCAGCCACATTGGAAGGTTTTCGAGCATGAACTGAATTTTTAAGGCCATGCCACAGCATCTTAATTGGATTCAGGTCAGGACTTTGACTCGGCCACTCCAAAGTCTTCATTTTGTTTTTCTTAAGCCATTCAGAGGTGGATTTGCTGGTGTGTTTTGGATCATTGTCCTGCTGCAGAACCCAAGTCCGCTTCAGCTTAAGGTCACGAACAGATGGCCAGATATTCTCCTTCAGGATTTTTTGGTGGACAGCAGAATTCATGTTTCCATTTACCACAGCAAGTCTTCCAGGTCCTGAAGCAGTAAAACAGCCCCAGACCATCACACTACCACCACCATGTTTTATTGTTGGTATGATGTTCCTTTTCTGAAATGCTGTGTTACTTTTACGCCAGATGTAATGGGACACAAACCTTCCAAAAAGTTTAACTTTAGTCTTGTCAGTTCACAGAGTATTTTTCCAAAAGTCTTGGGGATCATCAAGATGTTTTCTGGCAAAACTGAGACGAGTCTTTATGTTCTTTTTGCTCAGCAGTGGTTTTTGTCTTGGAACTCTGCCATGCCGGCCATTTTTGCAGTCTCTTTCTTATGGTGGACTCATGAACACTGACCTTAACTGAGGCAAGTGAGGCCTGCAGTTCTTTGGATGTTGTTGTGGGGTCTTATGTGACCTCTTGGACGAGCCGTCGCTGTGCTCTTGGGGTAATTTTGGTTGGTTGGCCACTCCTGGGAAGGTTTAACACCATTCCATGTTTTTGCCATTTGTTGATAATGGCTCTCACTGTGGTTCGCTGGAGTCCCAAAGCTTTAGAAATGGATTTATAACCTTTTCCAGACTAATAGATCTCAATTACTTTGTTTCTCATTTGTTCCTGAATTTCTTTGGATCGCAGCATGATGTCTAGCTTTTAAGGATCTTTTGGTCTACTTCACTTTGTCAGGCAGGTTCTATTTAAGTGAGTTCTTGATTAAGAACAGGTGTGCCAGTAATCAGGCCTGGGTGTAGCTAGAGAAATTGAACTCAGCTTCCCAAAAGATGTGATAAACCACAGTTAATTTATGTTTTAACAGGGGGGCAATCACTTTTTCACACAGGGCCATGTAAGTTTGGAATTTTTTTTACCCTTAATAATAAACACCTTCATTTAACAACTGCATTTTGTGTTTACTTGTGTTATCTTTGTCTAATATTTGAATTTGTTTGATGATCTGAAACATTTTTAAGTGTGACAAACATACAAAAAAATAAGAAATTAGGAAGGGGGCAAACACTTTTTCACATCACTGTATATACACACATACACATACACCTATACATTCTGATAAGCACACCTCTTCAAGATCTGTGCTTATCAGAATCAGCAGGATTAGTCAATGGCTAGAACAAATATGCGATTGGACTTTTACTCTTTGGACCCGGGACTATTCATCTCTGTATACATACATCCACCAGCTCCATGATGTCATGGAGGAGTGGAAGAGGATTCCAGTGGCAACCTGTCAAGCTCTAGTGAACTCCATGCCCAAGAGAGTTAAGGCAGTGCTGGAAAATAATGGTGGCCACACAAAATATTGGCACTTTGGGCACAATTTGGACATTTTCACTAGGGGTGTACTCACTTTTGTTGCCAGCGGTTTAGACATTAATGGCTGTGTGTTATTTTGAGGGGACAGCAAATTTACACTGTTATACAAGCTGTACACTGACTACTTCACATTGTACCCAAGTGTCGTCCCATGAAAAGATATAATAAAATATTTACAAAAATGTGAGGGGTGTACTCATTTTTGTGAGATACTGTATATACATACACACATATATATATATTCAAAAAAAGGAAAGTTGATCAGGAAAACGGAGAACCCAAAGAGGAATGGAGAGACCAAGCGTGGCCACCATGAACAGCACCATCCACAGAAAACAGAGGTGAGGACACAAAACCATGTCTTTGTTCCCTGGCTCAGTGAAGTTACCACAATTTAACTGCGCCCCCCACACCCAACCACCCCAAACCTCCACGCCATGCCACCGTCAAATGAGCAGCCAGGGCCTACAAAACATTGCCACATTCACCCAACTACTCCCACGGCATGGACAGCCTGGTGACATGAGTGTGACTCAGGGGGGGACATGGTACATATGTAACATAACTGAATAAAAATGCATTTGAAGCACCATCGCTAAACATAAATGCCTTTTTTTCCTTAAAAATTTTACAGCTTTTCCCATAAATTTGTATCAGTTTCTCATTAATTTGCTACATTTAATTGTAAACTTACAACTGTTTTTTCTTGTAAATTTAATTTTTGCATCTTAAATATGCAACTTTTTCCTGTGAATTTTTGACTTTTTTGTAAATTTGCCACTTTGTTCTTATAAGTCTGCTACTTTTTGTATTTTAAATATGTAATTTTTCTTGTAAATTTGTAACCTTTTTCTTGTAAATTTGTGGATTTTTCCTTGTAAATTTACATATTTTTTCTCATAAATTTGTAACTTCTTTCTAGTAAATTTTACTTTTTGGAACTAAGCAACTTTTTCTTGTAAATTTGCAGTTTTTTTCCCCCAAAAGTGTACTTTTTTTTTTTCTTGTAAATATGTGACTGACTACAATAATACTTATAGTGTCCCCTCAATAATTACTCTGGAGAACATGTTCTGCTTCTTCTCCCCCCCCCCCCCCCCCCCCCATAGCTCCTGGGAGCATTAGGGCACTCAAAAGCCTCCGTCACGATAAGGTGGCGATCCAAGGAGGGGAGTAAGAAAGCTACAGGTTTTGTAGCATTTTCAGCTTTTTTGTAATAGGCCTTTGTTTTCGTTTGCACACTACATCTTCAGCATAAACTAAAGACGATAAGATTTAGAAGTTTAGACCAGTTGAGAAGCTTACGGGGCAGCAGTCAGCAGGATTGCTCATAGCTTTGAATTTGTTTGCATTAATGTACCTGCAGGATGCGCTCTTGTTCCTTCTGCCATTTCTCTTGTCTTTTACGCTCTTCTTCTGGATCCCAAGACCAACGGCTGGAGGATGAAGTGATTGGGGGAACAGGTATCTAAAGAAAGAGAAGCCTATGAAAAATGTGTATTTACAGACTTAGATATGCAATTTTTTTTTTCCCCCCTTTCTGTCCCCATAAATGCCTCAGCATAAGCTACACTGTATGCAACACCAGAAATGTTTGAAAAGTTTGCAACTTTTCATTGCATTTTGTCACTCAGAAATTTGCTACTTTCTCCTGCTCTTTTAAATATGATATATTGTAAATTAGCAATTTCACTAATTATCAGCTTTATCTAATTTTTTTTTTTTTACTAATAAATGTGAAAAAAGTCTTATACACTGATTTTTTTTTTCTTATGGATTTTCATTTTTTCCTTATAGCATTTATGAGGATTTTTTCTTAAATTTGCAATTTATTTATTTTTCATATGAGACATTTAGCATTTGAGACAATTAGTCAGAAAGCCACTGGTTATGTTCAAAATACAGGCTGCAGACCCCTGATTTACACTATTCTGAGACAACTTTATAAATTGTATAACATGTGTAAACTAACTCTCCGTAGTATTGTGCATCCATTTTCAAAACTTCATGAGAATGAAAGCTTGCTATAATCACGCTAGAGTCTTTGTGCAGACAAAGGTTTAAGAGGCTAAGAGAACCGGTTTCTGAAGTGAGCTACTAATGCAGTCAATGTAAGCGGCTTAATAATGGCTCTGGGCTTTGTAATTATGATGTGATCCGTTTTCAGATATTGTCACGCTAGAAGAGCGCAAACAACAGAGACTAAAAACAAAAGAAAAAAAAGCCCTTTTATGTGCTGATGGTACTCACATCTGGCATCACGGATTCTGATCCTCCTAGAAAAAGAAAATCATTCAGCGACACGTCAGGGCGATCAAACACATGAGTTTAACCTTGATGCCATATAAGCAACAACAACACAGGGTTGGTGGGATTATTTATGTCTCAGTTGGTCTTCTAAGTGGTAATTCATCATTGAAATTGACATTTTCAAACAGCAACAGTCATTAATGCCTTCAACAGGCCTCAGGCAACAAAGGTCAAATTTCACCCGCTAACACTTTATCGATTCACTCGATTCAAAATTACCCACTTGTTAACATTTAAATTGGGTAGCTGTGAATGGAGAAATCGATAAAATTAGTTGAGGGGACAACAAGATCAAACAATTGACAAGGGGAGCGAGCATGCATGTCAGTGGGCATGCATACATGCATGCATGAGGCAAGAGCAGAAAGGCTTCAATACATGCACAGTGGGATTACTTTTTTTTTTTTTTTTTTTTTTTTTTTTTTTTTTTTTAAATGTGTAGCAAGGTCAGAATGGGAACCAGACCACAAAAAAAAAACACACACCACAAACACAAGATGATTCAAGGATCTGTATTTGTGGTCGGTACGCTGGAACAGTGACATGCTATCCGGCCAAATGTAGCTGCTTTCACACACGGAATTAAAAACTCCAGAAGCACCGACACACAAAAGAAATACTGTAAGATTTAGGAGCTGCAGGTGCTGGATGGAGCTGATGACGCCCACTCACTTGTAGTGAGCTAACCAGAACACTTCTATTTCCACACTGGTGTAATCTGGCAGCCTATGAACGTTGTACCAAGGCAGAGGGGTCTGCAACCTGTGGCTCTGGAGCCACATGGTGCTCTTCTGCACATAACCGATTTCCTGTGGGTTTGACACCCCCCCCCCAAAAAAAAAATTAAAAAAAATGAGAGGAAACAAAGTTGAATGATAAATGCTGCAGATCATATGAAAACAGTCTTAATTTGAAGAAAAAAGCTGGAATTGTTAAAAAAAAAAAAAAAAAAAAAAAAAAAAAATCCCAATTTTGCATAGAAAAAATTGCAAATTAAAAAGAAAAGAGGTATATTCACAGGAAACATAAATTTAACTGAACACTTGAAATTTAAATGAAAGCACCAAGGTGCTGTGCCTCAGTGCCTGTGACATGGTAGCATGGGTGGCTGTAAAACAGTGGCACTCCGACCTCTAGTGGCCCGGGATAGTAATTACAATACCTTTTTTTCCCTCGCTGCGGCATTGACAGAAATGGTGAGTTAAATTTGTGTTTATTTCCAAAGTTATTTTGAAATTCTGGCAAATTAAAAGTCGAGAAAATATGGTGATGCAATGATAGTTTAGTTCCTTTAGTTCCACCTAAGTTTGAGCGGGTGAGCTGAAACAGAGAAGCGGAAAGACAGATACACACCGCCACAAACAGACGCACTAACCGATGACTGTATGCCTCCATTTCACCGAGGCATAATAAATCAATGAGATAAAAAACACAAATTGCAAGTAAAAACAAATGCAGATTTAGAGAAAATACTGCAAATTTAAAAGCCTAAAATCTACTCAAAAATTCACAAACTTGCAAGTAAAAGGTCACAATTTTATGAGTTGATAGGTTTAACAGACAATTTACAAATTTATACAGAAACTGAAATTTGTGAGAAAAGTCACTGCTTTTATAAGAATGAAGTCACTCACTATTTTTTAGGGGGAAAACTGCAAATTAATGAAAAACCTCAAATAGTAATGATTCAGTTAATTATTTATTATCTCAGTTATTTTACCGGGCAGTGCGGTGGTGGAGTGGTTAGTATTGCGGCAGCACAGCAACTCACCCTTGGCCGGGGGATCCTGGGTTCGATCCCAGCCCCCGACCAACAATGATCTGTGTGGAGTTTGCATGTTCTCCCCGTGTCTGCGTGGGTTTACTCCGGGATTTCTCCGGTTTCCTCCCACATGCCAAAAACATGCAAGTTAGGTTAACTGGCATCAAAAAACTGGGGATTCTAAATTGTCCTTAGGTATGACTGTGAGAGTGAATGGTTGTCTGTCTCTCTGTGTTGGCCCTGCGATGGACTGGCGATCTGTCCAGGGTGTACCCTGCCTCTCGCCCAAAGATACTGGGATAGGCTCCAGCTTCCCCCCCCCTCCCCCGCGACCCGAAAAGGATCAAGTGGTAGAAGATGAATAGGAATGAATATTTTACCTTCATTTTAAGGTTAAAATACTATGGGCCCTATTTTGACAGTCTGGAGCAGGCTTTTACGCCTTGTGCTGGTCCTTTTTTGTTTCTGTCAGTGCATTGTTTTCATTGTGAGTCCTCACCACCTGAATAGGAACTGACTGTGCGCACGCCTCACGCTCGTAGGAGAGGACTGGATGCAGCTCGGCACAAAGTTAAGCACATTGGTATTAAGGTGCATTCTCTGTCAATGTGCCTTTGATTATCATAAAGCAGGTCTAAAAATCAGCAGCACATTTTCAACTGCTCTTTCAGGAGTGCGTTTAGATGGACCGTTAAGAGGATGAATGAATGATTTGCACAGTTGCAGACAAGTACACATATTAGCCTTAATTTGTTTTGTTTTTTTAAATCCATCCTCTCCTTAAGTGAACAAAATGTGGGTTACTGTTTTTTTTTTTTTTTTTTTTTTTTTTTTTTAAATTTAACTACTTAACTTCCGTGCAACGGGACCAGTCTGCCCTACATGGGAAACAGCTGTCACCGCACCCTGAAGACCGCTGGCATCTATCATTATTTAATTTATGACTGATTAAATTTATTTAATTTCTTTTAACAGTTTGAGTAAAAATGAAAGTATCCTGGCAGTTGTTTTGTGTTAAAATATAAGAATTTTGGATTTAGCAGAGGAGGGAACAGACCTCAGGCCAAGATAAACAGCTCGCTCTTTCTTGGTTTAAAAGAGAAATTCAGATGATAGCGAAGTGGGTGGATGTGCCAGCTCTCACATGTCCAGTGATAACTGAAAGAAATGTTACAATTCTGTCAAAATCATGAATAAAGAGAAAGACTGGCCTATTCTCTGAATTGTACAGGTCTCATCCATGCGTAATTACAACAACGTCTCTCCAGTGTGAGCTGTGAACAAGGTGGTTTTGTTTTGATTGATTTATTTCATTGCATCAACATTAAATTAACACATCAAGACTCCCTTTCATTAACAAAAAAAAAAGCTCATTTTAAAAAGGTAGAATATGCAGCATTTTCTACTTTCAAATAATACCTAAAAATATAGAGTGTAAAGAAACATCCCTTTTGCTGTCATGCAAAATATAATTTATGATATTGTAGAGCTATGAATTAATTTATGATGTTTGTCGGGTTGACAAAGTGATAAATACTACTGTACCCCAGCAGGGTGAGTATAAGCAAGTTTTCAGCTCAGACAAAAATCCTGTGTTGTAACTGAATTGCGTTAATTTCTAGAGTAGGGCAGAACATGTAATGCTGCAGGTCAGTCACTGGTTCACTTGGAGAAGACAAACTTGAAAAGTCATCACGGGTCATCAGTAAAAAAAAAATCTATCAAATTGGCTTCAGCCTAGAGCATGAAGGTTCATTACTGCCATCCGGTACTGTCAGTAATTATCTGCAATTTCTACATCGTCCACCTTTAAGCTTTTTGCGCTTAAATGCATTTTGCGCATTGCCCCCAGCGCAAACCGGATTTGTCCTGTGATACTAGTATTGCATTTTGGATCTTGCGCTGTTTATTAAAGGAGATGAGAGCAAAGACAGTGATTGGTTTATTTCACATTATGCCCAAAACACACCTCTGAATAATTAAGAGCATTATGACAGCCTCTTTGCACTTTGCGCCAGTCACAAAATTTGTTTTTGCGCTGCTGTAATAGCGGCATGGACTTAGACGCAGCAAAGACTGCACTCTGCACCTCAGATAATAGATTGTAGACTGGATTGTCATAACAGAACCCTATGTGTTTTGGGACTCTATGGAGTTCTCTTTGGTAAAACAAACTGCTCAAACTGGCTCTTTTTAGAGGAAAGATGGTTTTAAAATGTGCTACAGAGAGACACCAGATTAAAGATATAATAAGTAATAATAATAGATTGAAAAAGTTCAGAGCTACAGTACAGTGAAATTGACTTTCATAGCATCCTATTTCGATAGTTTAAGGTTCTGTTTATATTACAATAATATTTTAATAAAAAGTGAGCTGTGTAAATCAGACTATGATGACATCAATAAGCTTTAATTGACTGAACAGCATGTCTGTGTCCCAGTGTGTACCGAGCAAGTGTGTGAAGGCCACTGCACACTCAGCCCAGTTTACCACAGAGGTAGACCAGCGCACTGACACTGGACCCTGAGCCACCTGAAGGAGGGAAGGGGCACAGCACAGGGGGTTAAGTTTTGGCACCGGACAACAGGAAGAGACAGTGCCACATGAAAACAAGTGTTGAAGGAATCTTTTTAAGACTCAGTATGAGGACATGCAAAAAAAAAAAAAAACACCTCCTTGGTGGCCTGAGGAATTCAGGGAAGCAAAAGCACAGAAAGTCCAGCCACCAGATTACATAGAATTCCTGATAATCACAAGAGTAACCCCCACCCCTTCAGTCCCTTTTTTTTTTTTTTTTTTTTACCTTGCTCAAAAAACTCTGACCTCCGTTTTAAGTTTTTCAAAGATATGGGTTCAGACGCTACATGAGAGATGAGAAAACAGAGGAGTGAAATACCTGAGGAGGTGAGAAACTGAAAATAAATTTCACAGCATAATGTAATTTTTGTCAAAGCAAATATGGTACTAATCTTTTGCTTCCTTACAAAACTAATTCAATGCACCGACACCCCCTCCTACAGATGTGTTTTCGTATTCGGTCCAGAAATAATCTCAGGATCAATTTTGTAACCTTTCTGGCTGAGCGCTCTGCTCTTTACCTTTGTTCCTCATCGTCACTGGCTCCTCTTGGAAACCTCCATTAACGCCGTTTGAAGCCACTTCCTGCGGGGGGAAGACGTGGCGGGGAGTACACTCATTAAAAGGGAAGTCAGGCAGGGGGCAACACTGCAGAAGTCAAGACCAGCCAAATCTGGACCGGTGGAAATGGGGGAGAGGATTGTGGGTGACTTACAGGAAGAGCTGGAGCCTCTCTGAACGACAGCGTTTCTGTTGACACACGTGAGGTGAAATCCAGGCTGGAGTTGATGGCGTTTGGCTCAGAAGAACCTAGAAGAATCAGGTAATGAGTTACATTTACTCAAGTACATTTACTCCAGGAACTTTTTTACAAAATTGTAGTTTTGTGAATACTTTTACTGGAGGATATTTTGAACTTCTGAGTGCATTTTAAAGAAAAACACGCACCTTTACTATTGTACATTTGGGCATACTGCGAGTTATTTTTGTTTTCACTGATTTGACATGAGTGCAAGTCAAGCTTTTCTCTCTGCAGTTTTTCTTCTCATCAGATTTGATACTGTCCTTCTATTCTGCCCCAGGAAATATTTATTACCTCTTACTGCTTCTTTATGTAATTTGGATCATATTAGAAGGCAGACATAGCTATGACATATTTATATTTTCCTCAGACTAATACATCTAAGAGAAAACCCCTCAAACTGGAGAGAGTAAAGTCTGTATCTCAAGGAGTGGCGGCGAATGCTGACGAACGTAGCGATTTTTGGATTTGATAATTTTTGTGATGAATGTTGGCGAAAATCAAGCTAGCACATACCAAAACGCACATACTACCCCCCCCCCCAAAAAAAAACCAAAACGCTACATTCGTCAGCATTAGCTGCTATGTGAGATACCACCTTAAGGCTGCAAATTTACAATAGTTACAAATATACAAAAAACTTGCAGTCATGAGGAAAAAAATGTATGTAAAATGTGGCAAATGCATCACAAAAAAGTTTGCAAATTTTTAAGAAAAAACAAGTAGCTATTAGAAAAAAAAGTCAAATTTATAAGTAAAAAATCTCAAATTTATAAAAAAAAGGGCATAAATCTACAATAAAAACATCACGTTTAAGATAAACACCTTATAGATAAAAAAAAATTACGACACATTTACGAGGAAAAAACAAATTTATGAGATGAGTGACAAATTTTAGAGAGGAACCTCACAAATTGGTGAGAGTAAAGTGTTACTCCCTATTCAAGGAACTTTTTTAGTAGACACTCAAGTCCTTTGTTTGGCAACTACTCTTACACAGTGACTAATATAAGGTCATGCTACTTTAACTTGGTCACATTTCCTGCACACTCTACCCACCTCTGAATACGGGATGATCCTTACTGGTCAGATTGATGGTCTTATGGCTTTTAAATGGCAGGGAAGCTTGATCTCTGACCCAGTCTGCATGCAGATAATATAACGGTAATAAAAACTGAGCACGTGTTTGCATAGGAAACTGGAAGTTTTCTGCATGTTTGCATGTAACACTCCTCTATATATATGAACATATATATAGACTTGAATTAGGAACACTGAAGCGAGGGGTGGGGGCGGGGGCAATGTTATGGTGGTGTTGTAGCAGTGAGCAGTAGGGGGTGACAGAACCCACCTTCCCCAGCCATGCAGCCTGATCACAGAGACCCATAAACCCAAACACACAACTGCACTTGACTGTACAACTAAAAACGTGAGTTAGCGCAAGTGAGCATCATTCTTCTAAGGCAACACTGATGCCGCTGGGACAATTATGCTAGCACTGCAAACACATGATAGCTCTGTTTTGTTATCGCTCCAAAATAAAAGCACTGCACTGATCAGGGGTCGGCAACCTCTACAATGGAAAGAATATTTTTTAACCTATGACAAACAGGATAAGAATGATTCTATGGAGCTTAATTTTTTTTTTTAATTTCTTTGTTTATTTGAGTGTGAGTTTTAACAGCATAACTCATTTATGGATTTTTGATCAAATTTTCAGGAGCGGTTTGAAATTTCCCTGGACCAGTCAGTTAGATTTTGGGTCTGATCTGACTCCCAAAGATTCCCAAGGGGGAAACCGTGCTTGTCGGATGAGTTGTCACCAACAGAGGGTGCAAGTTGCTGACAGCTTACAGGCTGATTAGTAAATTAAAACGGATGGCAAAAATAAGGGTGCTTTCACAACTACAGGCTTTAGTTAGTTTCAATCGAACTCAAGTTCGTTTTCTCCGTTAGTGCGGTTCATTTTGTCTGGTGAGAACACTAATCGCACTCAGGTGCGCACCAAAACAACCAAACCAAGGCCACCTGAAAGAGGTGGTCTCGATTCAAATCAAATGGCGAACTCTGGTGCGGTCCTGCAGGTGAGAAAGCGACCGCACTAAAACAGGACCAGCGGCAAACTGGAAAACATTTTATGTCAATGTACATACCTGATGGATCTTTGAAAATATCTGTGGCTGAGCATGTCACGGTTCTGGAGGATTAATGAACGTTAATATGTTGTTTTCCATCCGTAGCTGCACTTCATTTTCAAGCTGTATGATTTGCCAAAAGTGGTATATGCACGCATGTAATAAACGATAACCAGGGCGATGAAAACCCCCATAGATTACACTACGATTTGTATTATTTTCTCCCCAGAAATGCATAAATACACAGTAGTCATCCTACTTCCTGTATTTACCTTTCCTGTTCTCGTGGCAAAAAAAATCTGACCAATAAGAACAGAGAACATTCTGACATAAGTCTCGCAGGATTTAACGTGACACAGTTTGGTCTGCTTGAATTTTTGCCTGTGTGAAAGGGGACCAAACTATGGAGGAAATGATACAAAGCAACAAACCTGTCAACCGATTTGGACCAAATTAAATTAATTTAGGTGTGAAAGCACCCTAAGATATCTTGGGGGAGGTTTATGCTCTCCAAGTGCCTTGTCGTTCCACCGTTTGGGGCCAAAAAAAATTTTGAACCTTTAGACAGATAGATACTTTATTTTGAACAAAAAAGCAAAAACAAAAAAAACAAATTACAAGTGCAATAAAAGTGACAGTATACAGTGTTCAAAAGGGAGAAGGAAGAAGTTAACACTTCTTTACTCCAACTCCTCTTTTCCCTAAATACAACCCATGTGAAATATATACCCATTAACTCAATTAAGACCCCAAGTAGACAATTAACTGTATTTTGTACATATCAACATTGACACCCATCCATCCCAATGTACATACATCTATACTCAGCCCCAAACAATACAGATACGCAGAGTACTGTCCCACCTACCAAAATACTGTGTATATACACAGTATTGATAATACTGTGTGTATGTGTATATATATACAGTATATATATATATATATATATACACACACACACACACACACACAGAGTATATACACTCCTTAAAAATGCAGTTGTAAGAGTAGTTTTATAACTTTTACATCTCCAGCCTCACTTGCAGAATTACAGTTAAAAGGAGTATGCTGAATTTATTTAGGATTAGCAGCAGGGTCAGTACCAGCAGATACCCAAATTTTAAAATATAGAGTCAGACATTAAAAAAGCCATATTGTTACATCCCTAATTATTAGTAGTTGCACTTGTAAGTTTGCCCCTATATTCCCTACTGATACCACACTGGTGCACAACATGAAAGAAACTGTTGTGACCAGTGAAAAGTGCAGGGATGAAGAATTGTCAGAAGTGTCCCTATATTTTCATTAAATTTGCTGTTTTTCTTGTAAACCTATTAGTTTTTCCCATTTTTTTCCCCCTCAAAGCAGACCCCTGGTATGGTTAGATAAATGCTGATGAGGCAGGAATAAGTAATAAGAAGAACAATCCAGCAAAAACAAGAACAAACCTTTGAAAAGAAATGTAACAAGAAACCTTACACTGGGAAGAAAAAAAGCCGAAGAAATAAAAACCACTGACGCTAAACCCTTACCCTCAGCAGACGAGAGAGAAAAACACACTGGCCCCTCATCGTTTAACTTGTCATGATATCACTCATGGATGAATTCACAACAGTTTACAAAGCAATTCAAAGTGTCAAAACCACTTAGCAACCCAAGCAGTGTAAGCAGTGCTGTCAGCCCAGGAATGCAACCGTTTATAAAAAAAAACAAAAAAAAAAACATTTGATTTGCTTCCAATTTCTTCACACAATCAAGCAGACGACTCACTGTTCTGGCCATGACGGCGGATATCAATGACCAGGCTGCCCTCCTGCAGAGCCTCCTCCATGTAGGACTTCCAGTCTGCGTAGCTCATCTGTGCCACCTGGTGCCCGTTCACCGACAGCACCCGGTCACCCGTTTGAAGCTGACACATCTCAGCCGGGCTCCCTGCAGGATACAGAGGTCGGGGTTATTTGGGGGGGTGACTAAATTTCACTATAACAGCCATAGCATTTCAAGTGTAAGAGCGCAGAGTAGATGAGTCTGTAAGAACATCTAAGTAAAAATATCAAGAAGCCAATTCATTGCTTTTTAGTTTATATAGTGTTACAAATCTTTTCATAACAAATTAATTAGTGGTGCAACTTCCTGTCACACCAAGATTCACTTCCACTAGCTCATAGTGAGGTGAGGTGAATCTTAGTGTCAGGAAACTGCACCACAGATTACGTTCTTATGGAAGGATTCGTAACACCTCCCGTTAAGGAAGTGGTGCAGTTGAGATATCCCAGACAAGCCCCCATTTTCTGTTACAGCCCTACTTGGCCAAACCCAGAATATTTACCAGGGAACCTTTTGTTGTCCATTTCGACCCTTTAACATCAAGGTGGACTAACCTACTGTCTTTTTCACCATTAGGCAAGGTAGACTCACACCGATAGTCTTTTTCAGCTGTTTTGGTAAGGTAGACTTGCACCTTCAAACCCACCAATAACCAATATAATAAGAATAGTAATTTCAGGCTTTAACAATTTCGTTAACTGTGCTTTAATGGAAGCTGTGTCTGTTTCACTCCACCCTTGATGGGTTAGAACAAAATTGGATAAAGATACAACATATTGCAGGGTTTTAGTATATGACTGCATTGGTTTATTGAGGTGCAGCTTTTGTGCCCAATGGCTCAAATGTGATATTGTTAATTTCACTCCATTAAAAAAAAGAAAAACTGATTTAACAGAAGCATCATTTTACTTCACGTTTGCTCATGTCTGGATTTGCTGCTTCTGTCCTTATTCAGACATCTTATTGTTATTTATATTTGCTAACCTTTTTTTCCCCCGTCTTTTCACATGAACTTCAAATACACCATCCCGCTAAAAGTGGCACATTTACAAACATAATGAGCCTTGTCCTTTATAGAGAGATGAAAAGGAAATGAATCACAAAAGTGAGAGATATGACTCATTATAATTAACTGAAATGATGCATAAATATGCTGTAGGCAGAATGACAAAGCTGGATTTCAAACATCGTTGTTGGTATAAGTTTTACTTTGTTAAAACACTGATGAGAAGGTGGGGAATCTCAGTAGGAAGAGAGGCTCAGGCCCAGCAGATCTGACCCAGATAGAAGCTGCCCTACATACAAGCAGGTCTGGCATCGCAACTGCAACCGACTCAGAAACCTGCTGACAACTATCCGGCCTTTCCTGGACAGTAAAACATCACAGAGCCATTTTCCGGTATTACTACTGGAGTGTATCTGTGCACCCATCAGTCAGGTTTAGAGAAAGATTCTGAAGTTATGAGCTGAATCTTCTTTTTCCCCTCACTCTGGTGCTGTAGTTGAAGTTGCCAGTTTGGCCAACATGTACACATTGTGTCTGAAACTGAATAAAGGCACTTCAGCTGTCTATCTTGCTACCTGGCTGAATGGATGTGACGTGAGCTCCAGTTGAGTCCCAGGCCGCCTGGAAGCCAAAGTCTCTGCTGCTGTTGGGCTTCTGATTCAGGCTGATCCGCATCTCACAGTAGTTCTAAGACAAAAAAAAAAAAAAAAATGGAGAGTGGCACAAGTGAGTTTAGGTGAATATTTTAAACTATAAATGCGGGCTGACTTTCCACAGCTCTGGTCTAGTAGATAAGGTTTGTTACTGGCAAGAAGCCTTGTATTAATCATTTATAGGCATTGATTAAATGCCAACCTGCTGCTATACTTTGGTTTCGCTAGAGTAGAAGTAATTATAAAGCAACTTTAACATTACACACAAGTTACTGTTACCATCTGATGTGATTATGCTTTAGGTTTCACTGATTAATCAAGACTACTCCACAGTACCGGACTTGTTTCTTTGGCTGGAGCAGCACTGATGTGAGATTCGGTTTTGTCCTGAAGGACAGGCGAGACGCTCTGAGTGGTGGTGATCCTTTTCGGTGCGGTCTGCTCTTCCTCCTCCTCCTCGTCTTCTTCCTCTTCATCGCTACTGTGTGCTGAGCTAGACTGAGCTTCATCCTCTGACGTCATGAACTGGTGATACCGGCTTGGCACCGATGACTTTTTAGAGACATCGACATTGCCGTTGACGCGCTTGTGAGAGTCGTCTGCTTGTTCTGACTGAATGGGAAGGGGTGGAGAATGCAGCAGAAAGGTTTCAACAAAATGTCAAATGAATTCGAACAGCAGGATTGCAGATAAATATTGTTAAATGTGCTTCAAACTGTTTTGGGCTCGTCTGAAAAGCTTCACATCTTATTCCCTTGAGCAACAATAGTGTACACAAACAGATCACTTGCCCAAGCACTTTGCTGTAAAAGAATTGAGTACTCACTGTAAAGGCTCTGGGAAGAGAGGCCATGCGGGACGGCTGACTCCCAAAGGGCCGTGGCGTGACAACGGAGGTTAGACGCGCGCTATCCGATCTCTGGTAGCTCCTGGGGAGGGAGGTGGAAATCCAAGACACCTCGGGGGGTTTGGGTTCCATTGAGCTGAGCTTTGGCGGCTTGTATAGAGATCCAGAGGAGGGGTCCTCCACCCAAGTCTGTGTGCCTGACAATGGGCGCCTGGGCTCGGGTGCTTTTTGTAGGGAGCTAATGGAGGAGGAGATAACACTTGAGGCCTCCTTTTTCTTAGTTATACTGGTCTGTTCCAAGATAGGATTCCTCTGTACAGGTACGGCTACTGCAGGCTGGGAGCTGCTGAGTGAGCTGTGGCTGTTAGGAGTGACAATGGATGTGGTGGTGGTGATCTTGGAGCGGCTGCCAAAGGAACTGTCTATAAAGTCAGCTTCCCTTGATGAGGGAGGAGATGCAGCTCTCCCGGTAGCTGGAGAAGCAGCTGGAGGTTCTTTGTCTTTCTCAGAGGGCCCAGAGGATGAGTAAGGAGTGTCAATAGTGTAGCTTCTGGAAGGAAGGGTTCGGGACCGTGGGGCAATGACAGGATTATCAAACACGTCGTCGCTGTCATCTAAGTAAGACAGTGATCCAAGTCGGCTGCCAATGCTGTTCCTTCCTTTACCTTCTCTGTGGATCAGGCAGAGGAGAAGAAGGTGAGAGGAACAAATTCAAACTGGACTGTAAAGTAAAAAATCTGAATGAGTGGATGTGCATGGGTGACAAGAATGAAGGTAGAGAGCAGATGAAAATGCAAATACAAAACTGTGGAGGCACGCCCATGAGTGGAACAATTACAGTCTCCTCATTCACTCATGATTAAATAAAAATGTGTTCGATTTCTCATGCACAGTTGCACAGTTTAAACTAATTTTACCTTAGCAATAGGATCCCCCTCTGAGGGTAAAAAAAAAAAAAAAAAGTGTAAAAGAGGAACAAATTCAATAAGGTTGCTTTGTGGAAAATCTAGGATTAAAAGTTAAAAATAAAAAGTCTACAGAGGTAACTATCATTTCCAACAACCCAATCAGGTGTGCACATCCTTACCTGTCCTCTTGCATCTCCTTGAAGGTCCTGGACCTTCTTTCTCCACCGTAAGTAATCTGCTCTATCTTTTCCCTTTCCTCCTTCTTCTTCACTATATCAGAGTTGACGCTGCGGCGCCGGCTTTTCCACTTGCTCAAGTCCTGCAGCAGAAGCAAGCCCACATCACGTCATGCACTATATCGTATAAATGCACATATAACAAGCGAGTTGTGACGTATAACGGCAACTGAAAGGAGAGAAGTTGAGGAGAGAAAGATTTTAAAAAAGGGAGAGAATGGACCACATTTGACGGTGTTCTATTTATGTGCTTTAGGCTCCTCCCGGCTCACTTCCCCTGTGTATTAGGGGCTGTGTGACCTAAATGCTGCTTCAAGACTGCTTTTTTTGGTCATGATGCCAAATTGAAGTACTGAGAGCCACCTCAGCCAGTCATGAACTCTGTGTGTCTTCATGTACAGTGGTGTAAAACAGTGTTTGCCCCCTTCCTGAATTCTCATTTTTTTGTATGTTTGTCACACTTAAATGTTTCGGATCAAACAAATTGAAATATTAGACAAAGATAACAAGTAAACACAAAATGCAGTTTTTAAATGAAGGTGTTTATTATTAAGGGGAAAAAAATTTCCAAACTTACATGGCCCTGTGTGAAAAAATGATTGCCCCTCTGTTAAAACAAATTAACTGTGGTTTATCACATCTTTGAAAAGCTGAGTTCAATTTCTCTAGCCACACCCAGGCCTGATTACTGCCACACCTGTTCTCAATCAAGAACTCACTTAAATAGAACCTGCCCGACAAAGTGAAGTAGACCAAAAGATCCTCAAAAGCTAGACATCATGCTTCGATCCAAAGAAATTCAAGAGCAAATGAGAAACAAAGTAACTGAGATCTATCAGTCTGAAGAAGGTTATAAAGCCATTTCTAAAGCTTTGGGACTCCAGTGAACCACAGTGAGAGCCATTATCCAGAAATGGCGAAAACAAGGAAAAGTGGTGAACCTTCCCAGGAGTGGCCGGCTGACCAAAATTACCCCAAAAGCGCAGCGACTACTCATCCAAGAGGTCACAAAAGACCCCACAACAACATCCAAAGAACTGCAGGCCTCACTTGCCTCAGTTAAGGTCAGTGTTCATGACTCCACCATAAGAAAGAGACTGCAAAAATGGCCGGCATGGCAGAGTTCCAAGACAAAAACCATTGCTGAGCAAAAAGAATGTAAAGGCTCGTCTCAGTTTTGCCAGAAAACATCTTGATGATCCCCAAGACTTTTGGGAAAATACTCTGGACTGACAAGACAAAAGTTTAACTTTTTGGAAGATGTGTGTCCCATTACATCTGGCATAAAAGTAACACAGCATTTCAGAAAAGGAACATCATACCAACAGTAAAATATGGTGGTGGTAGCGTGATGGTCTGGGGCTGTTTTGCTGCTTCAGGACCTGGAAGACTTGCTGTGGTAAATGGAACCATGAATTCTACTGTCTACCAAAAAATCCTGAAGGAGAATGTCTGGCCATCTGTTCGTGACCTCAAGCTGAAGTGCACTTGGGTTCTGCAGCAGGACAATGATCCAAAACACACCAGCAAATCCACCTCTGAATGGCTTAAGAAAAACAAAATGAAGACTTTGGAGTGGCCTAGTCAAAGTCCTAACCTGAATCCGATTAAGATGCTGTGGCATGGCCTTAAAAATTCGGTTCATGCTCGAAAACCTTCCAATGTGGCTGAATTACAATAATTCTGCAAAGATGAGTGGGCCAAAATTCCTCCACAGTGCTGTAAAAGACTCATTGCCAGTTATTGCAAACACTTGATTGCAGTTGTTGCTGCTAAGAGTGGCCCAACCAGTTATGTTTAGAAGGCAATCACTTTTTCCACACAGGGCCATGTAGGTTTGGATTTTTTTTTCATCTTGATAATAAACACTTTCATTTAAAAACTGCATTTTGTGTTTACTTGTGTTACCTTTGTCTAATATTTCAATTTGTTTGATGATCTGAAACATTTAAGTGTGACAAACATGCAAAAAATGAGAAATCAGGAAGAGGGCAAACATTTTCACACCACTGTATAATTTGCATTGCATTAATTTCTGTAGCTCAGAATGTACAGCAGTGTTAATATTATGCACAACTGTACTTTGAAGCTTTATTTTCCTATTTCCACTGGTAGACTTACATCATCTATCCATTCATTACTTCTGTTTGTTACATCACAATACAACTATATTTTTTTTGCAGCATTAATAATTCTTGATAGCCTGAGGGCAGTGCCGCTACAATCAATGTCTCGTTTTTCACCCTGCAGTCATCCACCTGCTCCAATGATCCCATAGATCACCAGCTTTCATGACAACCTTATCTCAAACTTCCTCTGACTCCAGTCTGTACGTCTTGATTCACGCACCGAGGATCGTGAGAAGTGTCAGGATATCCCCAGGCATTAGAACGCAGTATACTCACATCCTGCCACTTATCATCGCTCTCCTTAATCTGTTCGCGAAGCTTCTGCATCTCTTCATAGCGAATCTGCCGGCTGACGGTGGGTTCGGTCAGGATATCACTTGTTGATTTACTCCTGCGGAGAGGAAAAAGAACAATCATAAAATTTTTTCACATCCCTTTCAAACAATCCAAAACCAAGGCATCACCAATAAAATTATTCATTTGCATATCACGGCAGAATCCACTCCAGGAATGCATGCACTCAAAACACAATCTCCATATTTTTGTGGCAAAATGCTGAAAATAAAGTGAATAAAATCTTAAATCTGCAAGGAGCTGTTAGTTTACAAACACAGCAACCACACGGTAATGGAGCTTAGTGGGTTAGTAACAGTCCTCCCTGTCATGCAAAAAAGCTTTAAAAGTCCAACACCCTACTTACCCGTGACACTTACATGCGTCTCATGTTGCCATCAGTCATAACCCTCACTGGGACATGCCATGGTTCAGTTAGATGACCCAGCATAAAGCCATTGTATGAATCTTTTCATATTGTCAAAAGAGCTTTGTAAAGTAAAGCCCACCCAACCCACACCTCACCCTGAATTTGGCCCTAAGCCATTCAGTGCCCAATGTTGTGCGTCAGCGTTTAGCAGCTCCAGAGTGAGAACAGTGGCACAAAAGCGGAAGGCAGCGGAGTGAGAATGTAGGAGGTCAGAGCAAATGTCATACTGTATGCTAACTCACCCATCCATACTCTCTTGCATGTATCTAGGAAACCGGAGAGAACCAAAGACAACAATGTCATATGTCTGCACAACAGCCTTTGACAGAAAATCTCAAAGCTTGAGATCTATTAGTTTCTCTCACAGCAACCCATTCATAGCCCGTGGGCGTAAACCCAGCCATACATGATTCCACTCGCTTCACTGTATACATTAAGGATTGTGTTCATAGTGTGCTTTAAGCACAATATCACATTTCTTTACCCTGACTTTTGGCTAAGGAGATGTACGGACATGCATCTTTCTCTAAACAATGGAACCTTTCTATAGACCCCAATGTGATGTCACTGGAAACATGACTTTGCATATAGGAGTGAAGTAAATCCAGATGGGCTTGACTCTGGGTTAAAAGGTTGCTTTGTGTGTGTGTGTTCTTTTGCCAACATGCACAAACACAGCACTACAGATTTGTGTTCAAGTTACTATGGAGTCTGCAAGTCAGATCTTTCGGAGTGGTGGGGAATTTTATGGCGTTACATTTGCACCTCATTTCTGAGCAAGGAAGTGGAGATTTTAAGTAAGGAGTTAAGAGATTTTGAGCGAGGAATTATCGATTTTGAGCAAAAAAAAAAAAAAAGTGTTTTTTGCAAGAAGATTATAAAGTGTGCACTGACGATATATTTTCCTCTGCTCGCTCAGTGTTTAATTGTGCTCCGTTCACGTCCTCTCTCTCTTGCTCGCACAACTTCTCTCTCTCCTTGCACTCAACTCTGTGTGCTCGTTCGACATGGCACAGCGCTGTGAATGTGCCATGTCACATTGGTGACATGGCACATTCACGGTTCTTCCTCCAACAGAACCAGCCAATCATAATTTGCCCTGTCTGACTCTTGATTAGTTGCTTGATATACAGTACAGTGTGCTAAAGCTATTTTGAAGATTTTCTTTCAAGCTGGAACTACAGTGGCCCAGAGAGCTCACCAAAATGCAAAAGCCTCAACACAATGGCAAATGCTACAGCAGAAACACAGAAAGCCAACACAAATACAAAACCCAATGTTTTTGTATTTGTTATGTTACTGTGAAACATCTGCATTATCACTGATGCTAACGTTAGCATGCTTTTGAATTTGTGTTGTGGTTTCCTTTGGCAAAGCAACGCCACTTTTAGAACTACTGAAGCCTACAACTGCTAACACGGCTCTCAGTTTCTCGAGTGCTGGGAAAGATGAGTGTGAAGGTAATGCCTTGTGTATACTTGACACAGGGGTCCTTGTGCAAGCTAATAGAGAGCCTAAATCACGCCCCTCTACTTCCACACATGGGACCCTAAATCGGAAAAAATCTCCATTGAAATAATAGCAAGAGCAAAATTATCTTTTGATCCCGGTCGAATTTTGCCACGAGTTACACATATGTTTGTCAATTTAAAAGGTAATTTTCCACGTAAATAACGGCATAGGTTGTTGTCTAACTGTTAAAGTATAAGGTTGTGAAAGTACGTAAATTGAAAGAGTACAAACACAGACTCGAGTTATGTTCTCATTTTTGAAGCGCACCCAGGGGGAAGTAACTAACAGTCCTCTGGAACAGCTGCAGCTCTCAAAATACATTTGTGTTGTTTTTCTCTTCTTTGGACGCTTCTTCCATTGGTCAGAAAACAGGAGGTGAACTTTGAGAGGGGAACCGCCATAATTGTTTTTGCTGATGTGGATAGTCCGAGACAACCAGAGGTGGTCCACAAAAGGGTTTCACAAAAACTAAATATTACTCTTATTAAACGACAACAACAACTTTAATTACGTGGAAAATTATCTTTTAAGTTGACAAACATATGTGTAACTCGTGGTAAAATTCAGTCAGGATCAAAGGATAATTTCTCTCTTGCCATTCACTTCAATGGAGATTTTTTCTGATTTAAGGTCCCATATGAGGAAGTAGAGGGAGCATGACTTAGGCTCTCTATAGTGATGCCACTGAACCCTTGCAACCATTCATACAGGTGCATGCAGGCACCTTGAGTTTTCACGATAAGGGACGATCATTTTATCTGTTATTCTGAGACCAAACTAAAAACAAGTACATTTATTTTGATTTAATGCTTCATTGTACAGAGATTTCAATTTTTGCTGTTTAAAACACCCCCATTAATTAAAAAAAAAACATGTATTGTTTGTCAGTGTATAAAAAACAAAAACATCTGTGCCAAAATAAGTCTGTAAAAATCAATTAGGACTTGTACAAGAATGAATCTGTGCACTACAACGCCAAGTTACAAAAATCGGGAAATACACGACCAGCCAAAACTACACCGAAGGGCACTGTGGCAACACCAGTCGTGATGTCATTTTTGCCACGCAAAGCCATTCACAAGGGCCAGCTCATCAAGTATACACGCGGCTTACGTCGCACAGCGCTGTACGACACCATCACAATCACGTGGCTGACTGAGACTGTATTTCCCAGAACAACAGAGGGCACTAGCATTAGTGCTTTGCAGTGATGCTAATGTTAACATACTAACACAATGATGCTGTTAGTATTGATGCTAATGTTACTGCCAGAGTTAAAGTTAGCACTAACATTAACACTGATGCTAACATTAGCATGGTTTTGTACTTCTGTTGCGACTTTTGTATTTTGGTGAGCTCTCTGGACCACTGTATTGAACCTTTCCACATTGTAATGATACTGCAATTTGACTTTTAGAAAGTTGCTTAAAATTAATTTTGCCAACTAAAGCAAAATATCACATCAACATAGATTTTTTTTTTTTTAATTAAGCATTAATGGAGGTAAACGTGGTCTGAAAAGAAATGCAGAATCTGTGACTGACTTTAACCAAAAAAAGAAAGAAAGAAGTCATAAGCAACACAAAAATATGCAAGAAGCACGATAACAGTTGATTTATTGTATATCATAGGTTGTCCACTTTGTCTTCACATGCCATTTGCTATTGAAGTAAAATATTTTACACCAACCATCATTCATTTCTGCACCCCCCCCCAAAAAAAACCCCACACACACTTCTGAATTTTGAATTTTTTAAACACATTTAAAACAAGAAAAAGTAGGTGCCATTTTAAAATTAAGCTGTCCATTTGAATTCATTAATAGAACACCATAGCTGTTCACAACAGTCAGCTGAAGAGTTTATTGTTTTGAAGTAAAGGCTAACTGACCCAGAAACAACAAGAGCACAATTCAACAGAAGGTTTAGCAACACTCTATAGCTTCAGAGCAGCCAGCCTCTCTATCAAAAGCATCTTCTTGTATCTTAACTGACTGGCTTCCCTGATCTCCTGCCACTTCTGCAAGTCCTCTTTGCTACAGGAAGAAGGCACTGTAGGAGTGAGCTGACTGGCTGGCGTGCCCCTCCACGCGCTTTGGCTTTGATCAGAGCAGATATCAAGCTTCCGAATCAGCATGTCATCAGTTTTAGGATACGTTTCCTTCTCAGGCCGATTCTGGTCAGTCGTTGCTTCTTTCTGAGTCAGGGGGCATGGGGGACAGAGTAGTCTGGCCTTGAGTTCAGGAGGCAGATCCCAAGGCTCTGGGATGGGCATAGGGGCGTAGTTGTCAGGGGCTCCAGAGAGGGGGCGCTGTTGCCTCTGGGTTTTCTCTTTTCTATAGACTACATCATCCTGCTCAATATCTGGTAAATCAGTCTCCTCGGTGCCTTCGCTGATTGGTTGCTGGGTGATGATATTGAGCTGCGGCTCAGACGTGTAGCGTCTACGGTTCCTGGTCAGGTGAGTCTTCACCATAGCCAGGTCCATGTTGGACTGGAAGGCCAGAGTTCGCCTGGCAAACATGTCATCGTTCTCCAAGTCAGGGTCAATGCTTTCATAATCAAAGGGGTCTGGGGGTTCCCGGGGGTCATGGCGCCCCAGGAGTGGCCACCTCTCTCCCTTGACCAATCTTGGGCCTGAGGTTGGGTCCACAGGGGCGAAGACCAGTGGGGGGGTCTCTAACAGAGGGGAGTATGTCTTGGGAGGCTGTGGAGGAGTGTGTGGTTGGACATGAGGACTGCAGGGTGGGCAAAAGGAGAGAAAAGGACAGAGAGGTGATGAGTGCATGCATGTGAACAGGAAGAAAGAGCAAGAGGAGGAGGAAAAGATACAATAAGCAGCCATAGTGGTGATATTTGATTCAAACAGAAGTTGATCAAATAAGAATTTCACAGTCACACTGTTAATAAAGTCATAATGTTAGTCTGTCTTAAAATAGGCTGTAATCAGCATACAATCATACTGAGACAGCCTATTTTTTCTAAATCTTTGTGAGCAAACTGCTTTATAAGGCATGTTAGGGCAAACTATCATTAGTTTTATTATCATCTCAGCGGAAATTGAATTTCCAACGAAAGCCAATTTTAGTTTTAAAAAAAAAATCTGGATGCTTTTAAAACATTCCAGCATTATCGCTGTCGTGCAGCTGTATCGACCTTTTCCCCACAACAAGGGTGGTTTGAGCCGAGGCCTCATGTGTGTGGGTGTGAGAGGGCGGTGGACCATAGGGGGAGGGGGCGGAGGAGCGCCAAGGGCTGATGTCACTGTCCGAGTCATCTGACGAAGAGCCTGGCTTCTTATGGCTACAGCCAGGGACAGGAGAGTGGAAGAAAAAGGGACAAAGGAAGAAGAGGGGCGGACAGCATTAGACAGGAGGCAATGATTGGAGAAGTAAGAAACATAAGAGAAAAGGCAATCGAACAGAATTTTTTTTTTTTTTTTTTAAAAAGGATAATTGCATGAGGTTTGATTGGTAGACAGTATTTAAGGTTATCAAAGTCAAGTGTAGGGCAGAAAGTAAGTCTATGGCATAACAGCTGTGTAAAGAAGAATATCTGAAAAGTGTAGTCATGCAAAGAAAACTTGGTTATGTGTATATGTTTGTGTTCCATCTCACACCTGAATCCTTGCATTTTCTTGTACCAGGGCCTCTTCTGAGAACCCAGTTTAATCTTCTGTATGTGAACGTCCTCCTCTGGTGTCCAGAACTTTGGCAGGAACTTGTCATATGACACGTTGCTCGCAAGCTGCGGTTTGACGTCCACCTTACGGACATAGAGATCGTCATGGACGGGGTCAGCGTAGCCCACCTCATCATCCTCATCCTCGGAGTCATTGTGCATCTCCCTGAACAGGCTGTCAGTGGACACGCCCCGACGGTGGTCCACCTTCACCGAGCCATGCTGGGAGGGCCTCATTTCCCCTCTGCTGCTCAAAAGAGACAGCCAGCTATAAGTGTGAGAAGAACTTTTTCAGCAGCGGAGCAGAGCGGCACACAGGTCAAAACCCTCAACAGCTTCAAATGAGATGACACAAGAGGCAGCAAAACCAATGCAAGCTCAAAACCAAACCGAGAGGCAAAACTTGATCTGAGAGGTTGCACTGCCAACTCAAATCCTTCCTTTCAAGCTCATGAAGTTCAGGAGGAGCAAATAAAGTTCTGCTGCAGCTAAACCATGTCAAAATAAAGTCAAACCAAAACTCAAGAGTGTTAGAGGCAGCCACAATATGACCCAACATACTGCTCATGGTTACATTTAACCATGCAAAATGAGGGCAAGAGAAGCTTTCTCTCATCAAGCAGGCACATCAAAGCCACACTTAATGTTCTCTGACCTGAGGCAGGCCACATTTTGTTGAGGAGCAACACTGGAAGTCATAGTGACCTTGGGCCAGGTGTCCCCTCTACCCCGGGCCGTTCTTCCCCCAACTTGTGGACTGATAGGTACAGCAAAGTTAGTTGGAGGAGCCGGGGAGGGGCTGTGGAAGCGTCTGCTGGCCAGGTCATCGAGAACAAGATCGGGATCCGGCCGGTCGGCGTCCGAGTCACTGCCGCTTTCATAGTCATCGATCCACTGGAGGGTAGCTGGCGGAAAGGCGGTCTGGGCTATCTGACTGTTGCCGTGAAGGTCAGAGGACATCCATGTTTCACAGAGGTTGTTATTCCACAGCAAAAATCAAACCCGGCACCAGTGACCATTCGCAGACAGCACAGTGATGAGAGAAGAGAAAACAGCCACCACATAAACTTACAGCATTTGAAGCACAAACCAGGCATTTAGGTGAGGAACTTTTTGTCTATGTCACTTTTAAGCACAAAAAAATAATATCACTGCCATACTTTCAGATGCTGCTGATGGCTCCTCATTACACATGAGGTTTCCTTTTGGACCTGATCATGACGCACCAACTTCAGAAATATGGGAAATAGCAGTTCCATTTTAACAAACAGCTAGCTTCCAGAGGTGGGTAGTAACTAGTTCTGTTTATTCTACATTTAAAACACAAAGTTGTTTTTTATTCTGTAGTTTTAATACAGGATACTTTTTACTCCAATAGGTTTCTTAAGAAAAAATTTGATTTATTCTGTTAACATTTGACTATAATTGTAAGAAAAATCTGATTTGATTATTTTGAAATGACTTCTGCTTTTCAGAAACAATTGAATCTTTAGTAAAAAAAATTTATAATGCTATTCCAGTAAAATCCTTGTTCTTCTTTGTTTTCTGACTTTGGAAATACTTAAAAGTGCTGTTTGTGAAATGTTGCCCTATTTTTATTAAAATAAATGAACAATTCACGTCACCAGCAGTGGCTGAGTGCTGTCAGCCACTGCTGAGTGCCGACTCCCCTTGGCTCTCCTTCTGTTTATTTTCAGATTCTTGATTACACTACCGGCCTGGCCATTAATTTTGTAGTGCCCTCCCCTTGAAACCTTTAGCCCATCTCTGTGGTAGATCGGTCGCTAGCAAGCTGGCTTGTTCTTTTCTGCCCCCTGCCATTCCAATCTGCTCATAGGAAGCTGCAAAGGAATCATGGGAGACTTGCCAGTTGGGATGGAGACTCTTGAATGGCAAAAGGTAACAGAAAAGCACAGGGAGTTGACCCGCCACAGGCAGGTATTGCTCAGGTTAGTTGTTACTAATGACTCTACTTGTTTTTGGCCAAGAATTAGAAGGCGGAAGGGGAGACAGTGACGGCCGGCATTAGGAGCTGTGGCCAAGAGGCAGCTTTGTTTTGGTTTCCGAGCGGAGCTCTTGTGACATCTAGTGATGGAGAAAAACCTTGATAGTGCCTTTAATTTTTTACCGTCTTCTGTTTCTTTCTATGATAAGATTTGGATTATACTTTACAGTTGAGTTTCCTCAGATAAAATCTTAAATCTGAAGTTGTACTGGTGTAGGATCTTGATGATTTACTGCTCCTTCTAAACGGTGAAACAGCAGTAGTGCCAAGTTAAGATCCACTATCAGATAACCCTATATAACATACCTTTAAGTTTATTTTGGCCTTCTTTGTCAAATTATAACTAATAAAATTTACAAACCCCACCTGTATTCACTTGGTCATTATTTGAAAAAATAAACTTGATCAGTCACTCACAATTTAATACTTTGGGAAGGGGGGGGGGGGTCAAGAAAAAATGATTTACTAACATACGCATTTATGTTGGCAGGTGAAAGATCCCACTTACAACTGCCATGACCTGCTACATTACAGACTGGTATGAAAGAACACCTTATGTGTAAATTTGTACCATCAGCAACTTAGACAATACGGCAGTATTTGACACTCCAGGAATATGAACAGGCTGTCAAGAAATAACCTGGCTGCACTGATAAGCACAATCTTCAAACAGATCAACACAGCATATGCAGGGGTTCTTAGTTTACCTGGTAAGATTGCCTTCATCCTCTGTGAAACTAGCACTGGCCCAGCTGCGCCGGCTGTCATCATAGCGTTCGGCCCGTTTCTTCCTTAGCGGCCCAGGCACGTAGGCCGAAGGTTTGTCTTTAGTGGGCAGGAACTGGTTAAACGGGGCGGTGGTTTTCGGCGTGATGACTGCCGACCGGCGGTAACTCTGATTGTCATTTCTGTCAGCCATCCTGAAGCTGGAGTCTGCCTCAACGTCACTGCAACAACCTGGATCATGGAAAAGAAGGGGAGGACAAACAGGTGTAAGACAGGGGAAGAAAGGAGGACGAGGAATGAAATAAGAACAAATGAGGTGAGAACAGAGAGGAGTAAGGGAGCGAGTTGTTTGTGTTCTGGTGTTGACTTTGGAGGAGTGACAGAGGGGAGCAGGGTGGGGAACAGAGGCCTCCTCATTTACAAGCTGGTGTGTATGGCTGTGGAATGTCTCACTGCTCTCCACTGTGAAAGGAAGAGTGGCCCTGAGATCACTTTCCTTCTTTAAAGCACACTGCATGATCACAGATGGACTTTGGTATTGACATTGACCTTCCAAACCACACCACTAGATGGCATTAGCCATTTGTTTTCACAATGGGAGTCAACTTTCCTGGCTTCTGTTTTGTGTGTCTTCCCTTTTCACAAATATTTGAGTTCCTACTCAGATTAACTGGATCATAAATACTCACGCAGAGACACAATTTGAGAAAGTCTAAACAAACGGACTACTGCCCGGTGCTGCGGTAGCGTTTGCGTAGACGGGAAAGGTGAGATGTTTCCTACCCTCACTGCTGCCTTTAAGCGTGTCCGATGAGATGCTGTGGGGTCTGGAGCCCAAAGAGTCCAAGCTGTCCAGGGAGTCGTCTCTCCTGTGTCCTCCTCCTCCTTCACCTCCTCCTTCCCTCAGTTGGCAGAGCTCCTCTCGTTCCGAGTACCAGCTATCTCCAAAACCGCTGTCTCGGACGTTGCTGCCTTTCTGACTGGAGGACTCCTGCAGAGCCTTTCATGAACACAAACAATTTCAGATAATAGGGTGCCAATTACAACATTTAGCTCCAGCATGTGTGTGTGGTAAGATCGCCCAGGTAGAGTGAAGCCCGTTTTGTCTGGCCTCTCAGTCTTGCAGTAGCTGTGAGCACAGTAATCCTACATCATGTATAGAGTGTACAGTATGTGATTTACAAGGACTAGCCTCATTGTTTCGTCTTCTTTATCATCTCTGTCTAAATAAACATGTGATGATCCCCACACCCATGATGACCGTGTTTACTACCCCACAGATGTCAAACATAAATACATCAGCGAGCCCCAGAGTGGTTACTAAACAAGCACAAACCTGTCAGCAACTTTAAAAAGAAAACCATTTTCTAGTCAGTAATCTGGTGAATCCTAACAGACAATACAAGTCCACAAACTAAACCCAATCTAACCCCCACGCCACTGAACTTGGATTACTGTGGCTAAATGAATAAAACGTGCTGCTTTTACTGTCAATCCATGTATTCAGCTGAATTATGGAGGCCTCGGACACCAGCCATAAATCTATGAGAGTGCCAAATTCAACAGTGGCATGAGGAACCGGGGCGGGGGGGGTCTTCTCCAAGAAAAGAAAGAGGTTATTTTCATGTGCGAACTATGCAGTGCAGAAAACAAGATTAGAACAGCTGAGTCAAGTTTTGGTTTTAGTGGCTGAGAGACTGCAGCCCCTTCCAGATATTGCTGCCATTCTTTCACACAGTCTACATACCAGGAAGGATTCAGAAATGTACGGTGCTGTTAGTGCGTGACAGGATTTAAATACATATCTCAGCTTTCCAAAAGAAAAGGAGGGATAATTGTCCACTTAAGAGGCATTTACCTTGTACAGTGCTGTACCCAATAATCCTTCGAATGCCTTTAAGTTCAGGTAAGGTCCATCGTAGAAACGGTCACACTGAGCTCTTCTACCCAGCCAGTAAATGGTGATCAATACCTGTGGGGGAAAAGAAGAGAATATTAGCATATTACATAAATTAATGGAAAAACTGAAAGGCTCTGAAGTGAACCTTTTCCAGCAGTGATGAATGCGAGGCATCACACTAAAGCACCTGATTGTTTCTGAGAGCAGTGACTGATGGTCACATCACTCAATGCTCTTATTTCTAGGTTCATCCAGAATACTCTGCTGCCGTTTGTGTGTGCATCATTAGTTCAGGCGGAAGTATAGCGGACTGTAAACACTGCACCAACAAAGATGCACCACTATTATAGAGGCATGACACAGTTTATACACATGTCAGCAATTTGCTTTCATGTCAGTGATGCCAGAAAATGATTTCTGTTGCAGGTAAACAACGATGAAGCTGAAAACAAATTCTTCAATAATTTCACATGAATTTAAAAACATCTAAATTTCTTCATTTTGTGCCACAAAGAATAATAACATAATCACCAAAATGACCAAAACACAGACGACCATTTGCCTTTTTTCATACAGTTTATCAGTAAATGCACATTTTTATAGATGCATTACATAACAACTCGTTTCTTTTCTGGTGAGTGCAATAGTCAAACTCTGCATTCAATAAATCATTTAATCAAAGGGGGCATACAAACCTGACATTCACAGTGTGGATGTGGCTAAGAGCATATACCATGTTATTCTTGATTTATTGTCCCTTTTCTTCTTACCCCTTTTAGCAATGTGATTTAGGCAGAAATTTCCAAAAATGTTTGTTTACATAAGTGAAAAAGTATTTAGTTAACTGTAATCTATTATGAGATTAACTTCTGCAAAAAGTGTAGATGTACAGAAAGCTATCAATATGGCTACAAGCTACACGTAGGCAGCATGACTAAAGCAAACTGAACTTTGTTCCATTACTACTGAATGACTGGACAGAAAATCAGATAAACACTCACATTTTTTAGCCTCCGGTTGGTCTCTTGATCCCTGTGTGCAGAAAAAAGAGGAGAAAACTGGGGTGAATGTGCATGAGAGAAAACGACAATAAAAGAACAGAGGGCATCGTTGTTGGGTCTATGTGTTGGGCAGTGAAAGAGCTGGAAACTGAGAGCACAATCCATACTACTGCCAGCCCTTCATTTGCACTCACACAACACAAAGGCTATGAGGGGGGAAAGGAGAGAAAAGAAAAAAAAATCAAGCACACATTTCTGAAGTGGGGGGAAAAACATGAAGAAAGGGGTTGGGTTTTAACAACAATTTTCCTCATTTAAGGCCAACTGTAAAATTAGAGGCTTGTAAAACATTTTAATTGTAGGAACACAAAGAGTTGGTTCTGATTTTAGATAATAAATGACTGGGAAAATTAAGACCACACAAACCTGAACTCTGGGAACAAATAAGTCCCAAATATCAAGGAATGCACAAGTTTAATCTCATGGGTTTGACCTGTGACAGAAAATCACTTTTCCCATGAAACATGTAGAACGCGCCAAAGACAACGGTCTGAACTTGCAAAGTCAATTAACCCGAAGCATTTTTTGTGTACACCGTGTACTTTTCATCGAGATGATTATAGTGTCTTCTGTATGTTACATCAGTATGCGGTAATAAATAGCTACAGCACATACAGCAACCATAATGGTGACACAGGAAGATTTACACACGGCTTTACATCTTCTGTGTGCCACACATTCCTGCCATCATGTTGCAATACATGCCTCACACCGAGGTTTCTCACAGGCTTGTTCCCAGCGGGCGTTTTAACAAGTTAACCTATAGAGACTTATAGGTTGCTTTGTTTTAGAGTCAGTGATGTTATATCATTATATCTTTTTTTCCTGAGAGCAATTGGAGTGAATCATAAAAATAAACACTATTCAGATGATAAAAAGATGTGGTAACTTATCAACCCATGTGATTAGAAAGTATAATTTTAGGTTTCTTCCAAGCAGCAATCTCCAGTGGTGAAAAATGAAGGTAAAAACTGCTGTTCTTCCTGCATCTCCAACATCAGTGTAAGACTATTTTCACATTAAACGGTATCGCATGGAATGTTGGGAAAGTCAAGTTTTAGAGGTTATACAGTTTATTTTATGGCCCCATATTGTGACAAGGAAATATAAAATGTTCACACCACAACCAAAAGCATACTTCAGTTAAAAGCCTTAAAGAATCTAGTAGATTTAATATGACATCAAACAAGGACAAAAACAACAGACTGCTATGCAACTCATGATTGTCCCACTCAGAAAATATTTACCCCAATTAAATTAGGGGCCCATTAATATTAAATTAATATTAGCTTTCATATTGAGCTGTAAAACAACACGGAAGTGTTTTTGGTCTTTAAAACTACAAATGCAAGTCCCTGAAGATGTTAAACCATAAAGTTACTCCCTGGAAAATTCACAACATGGGACCTTTAAGCATGATTAATTTAATTGCTGATTATTACAGCCAGGAAAATGGCACCATTCCCCCTCCATAAATTTTTACAGGAATCCCCCCCACCACCATTCTCAAAATCTCACCCATTTTAAGTTTTTAACTGGGTGTACCACACTGATAACTGTGCCAACATTGGCCTCTAGCCAAAAGATGTATGCTATGCCACGTAGACAACTAACTAATCTTAATCTCTAAATTTAGTATCTTGAACAAGGAGCATTTTTAATAGAATTATTAAAGTTACATAGTACAGATACAGTCAACAAAGAAATGTTTACTCCAATTTAGCTGATAAAAGTAGTGTGTTTTCAGTTAATTGGCAATAATTAGCATGCTAGCTAATGCATGCTAACTTGGTAATCAAGTTAGCATGCATTAGTGTCCAAAACATTTTGTCAACTAATGCTAAAAATAATCAGAATTCAGGATGCAGTATTAAGAAAAATACATAGGTGATGCTACTGAGGCTACTACTATCTTTTGCCTTTTTGAAGGGGTCATTGACAGTACTTTTTCCACATCTTAGCAACTCACACAGGTTTTAATGAAATGTTTGTAACATACTTTCGTCAAATTTTCTCTAATGATTTAATTATTGCAACATAATTGTAAATCATCTTTTGCAGCCTTTCTCAGAATGGCTGGTTTCAGTGCATGTCTTTTTAAATCTGGATCAAGCCTGAGCACACGACGTACGTTTGTCTTAAAGAATGAATGAAATAATGTATCACTGAAGGTTTCAGTGCTCAGTGGGATATGGCCAGATCCTGGAGTATAATTAACACAGAAACATTTGTGAATGAGCCAAGGCTAGTGGCTTAACTGCTAGCTTTAGCTAGCTGGATTGGTTGATAGTTCAATGCAGCATCACAGAAAAATACAACAAAATAAGCCAGAATGACAAGATATATTTTAGACTATTATAGACACACTAGTGAACCAGGTGGAAACAGTTATGTCTATTAAGGTGACTGAAATCTAGAAAAAAATATAAACAAAAATCTAATAGTACTGCTGTTAACTCTTAAGCTAACGCCTTTGGCTCCCTTCCCATCTACATGACAAACAGCTGACTGGCCAATAATAGAGCAGCAGGCAGGAATACAAGTAGCAGTTAGCTTTTAGTAATGCACAGGAACAAAAACAAAAGAGTTCAAATAGCTTCTCAGAGAGAAAAATGATGTATAGGCTGTATTTTTTTTAAGAGGAGTCTTTTGATATTTTTTTGACAATCACACGACCAATAGACAAATGTCAGAAGGTTAAAAACCAACAAAAATACATTTATTTCAGTCTGACACCTTTGAAAACCTTTCATTTCATCCACGGTTTCAGGAGCAACTGGAAAAAAAAAATACTAGTGTACTGGACAGCCAAATATTAACCAGAGCCAACAACTTAATTTGATGCTATGACAGAAATATCGTTTACCATTTGTACTTAACCACAGTAATGCTGATAGGAAGTCTATTATATTAGGAGAGGGCAAGCTAACTTTACAACACTGTAGCTGACTTCTAGTCTTACTACTTACAGTTTTTATTTTTTTAAAGGCAACTCATATTTTTGATGTTGTGGGTTAATGTACTTTCAAAACATTTTATATTCAGTTTGTTTATCAGTGTGTGATTGTGTGTGTGAATGGGAGATAGCAGGATCTGTAAAGAGCTTTGGTCATCCAGAGATGAGAAAAAAGCACTATATACCTAAGTGAATGGCATTTACCATTTATCATTTTTATAGTAAATAAATAATATAGGACACAGACTGTTTAGAGAGGTATAAACACTCAAGTTTTGTTTTTGTTTTTTTCTTTTCATGATAACACTCCTGTGTAGACCTCTATATTAAGATCACAGTTCTTCCACCACTCGCAGCATGTAACCGGATGGGAAGCTGATCAACTTTCCCACCAGTATACTTCATCTCACACATTTGGTCTATGATCTCACACCAAGGGTTTTCCAAGATGCCAAGTCCCCAACAACGCAAACATTTACCAATTAAGCATACAGCCAATATATGGAGACAATAAAAAAAGCGGGTGGAAAAAAAAAAATCTCTCCTTTGTGTGGCTTGGAACGTGGGCACAAGGACTATAGTGGTGGTGGCCAAGCCCAGGGGAAAAAGAAGCGTCACACCAAACTTACCAACACACCATTTCCTGCACTCCTCATTTACGTCAACTGTTAAACATGAATAGAGGGGGGAAAAAAACAGAAGAAGCACTGCTTCTTCAGGCTTCTGAAGCCTCTGGATTTTACTGAAGGCTTTAGATACTCACATGATTAAGCAAAGATCCAGTAAAACCCACACAGAAACTCGCTAAACTAAAGCAGCCTTTATATACAAATAAAACACAAATGAGGTAAGAGTCTAAAAAACCATTTGTGTGTATGCAGTTGACAAATTTTTGCCATCAGCAGCATCCTGCATTGTTACTGCTGGCCAAAAGAGCATGTACCAAAGATAAAATGGACAGTTTGGAGTATTCAAACGGCAGACTCCACAAAACGTAGGCAATCACCCATCTATCTAAGCACTGACTGGAAGTCCTTCAACTTGATTTGGGGGAATAATAAGCTCACCATAGACTGCATTAAGAAATTGACATGCAATAAGCTTTAATTTGAGCATGCTTATCAACACTTTCACAACGCCAAACTCCTGCTGAGGTCAAAAACTGAAAGATGACCCATAAAACGTCAGTTAGACATAAACTGAGTGAAAATACAAGAGACAGTACTGCACATGAGTGAGTCAGCTATCTCTGCTGTACGATCATGAGAATGAGGAAAATGTAACATCTCATCAAATTATCACAACAAAACGTCTCACATTAGGCAGTTTTAAATGTGTGACACCATTGTTCCAAAAGGAATCAAATGAAACGGCAGACAGATCCTAGTTAGAAACATACCAACTGAAAAAACATACAGCAACTGATTTATCCAAAACATAATGTAAACTTACTAACTAGGTTAAAAGGGCTGGAGATTTACACCGCCTGACCACATAAGTCACCATCTTGATTTAAGTAAACAGGTAAAAGCCTTGCCTTTGATAATATGTATGTGCTTCAGTTGGTAATTTAACCCCAACTTATTCAGTGAGCAGCTTCTAATTTCATAACAGTGTTTTTCAACCTTTTTGAGCAGAGAAGCCCTTTTTAAATTGGAAAAAAAAAATCTCAGGGAACCCTACCAACCAAAAATGTCACAAAATGACACATTCTAGCCTATTACAGCAGATGCAATGACAATTTAATCTTGTAATTAGTGTATACTTGCTCAGTGTGAAACTTGGGCCTTTTTAGATGAACTCAGAGCTGATATCCTGGCAGGAACATGTCAAGGTTGGCACTTTCCAGATGTTCTCGCCAGAGATGCAACTTTGAACAAAATCCATTTATTTTGTTGGATGGAAAAATAAGGTTTCATGCCCTGTTCCCATTTCTTCACATAAAGATGTGGCTTTTCAGAGGTCTTATCTCTAGAAAGCTTACCATCCGCACATCGCCATCCAACACAGGAGCTAGGTCTGCTGGCACAGTCTTGGCAACAAGCACATTGCAATGCAAAAAACAGTACGTATCAACATCTGGCTGTCTTTCACTATGCCAATGAAGCCATTGGCACACCCAATCATAGTGGCCGCTCCATCAGTAGAGCGCCCAGTTCAGAGTCTGAATCATTCCTCTTTAAATTTATTCATTGCCATTTTTCATCTAGTCAAGTGACCTCTAGCATATCTTAACAAGGTCATTAACCTCTGTAAAACACATGAAAAAGAGGAGGAAGACAAAGACGGTAGCCATTATCATTTCATTCATACTGCCACCTACTGACATGAAAGAGCCAGAACAAACACCCATGCAGAACAACAGCAAGTTATTTGCAATTGTTTGGACCAATTAAGAAGTGAAATTAGACAATTTCATGAGAACCCCAGAACTTTCTCTCAGGGACCCCTAGGGGTCCTTGGGCCCCGGTTGAAAAACGGGGTCTTAACCATATCTTAAGACAAATCCCATTGTTTCAGAAAGGGCAAATTATTGGTCTGCATCAAGTATAGAAAACAACTAAGAAGACTGCTGAAACTATTAAAACTGAGTTAAGAACTGTCCAACACATCATTAAAACCGACAAGGTCAGAGGGGAAACACTACCTTAGTGGAAGAAATGTGGTCTGACTGTCCTATGGTCAATACAAGACTTTGTATTTTGTAAGTTTTAACAAAATACAGAAGACTTGTATAAATTAATACAACTCTGGACTAACAAAAAAAGTGACTTTGTATAAAATTATCTGATACCACACTGAATATGTGTCATAAGTGTGTGACTTTTTAATCAGGAAGTGCATAACAAAATGAACAAGTTATGCTAAACATGACCAACCTGAAACTGACTGAAGTGTTAGTGCTGCCAACTGTAGCATCAAACCAGCTCAGCCTCTTTAAGGCGAAAACATCAAAAGAAAAATGCTAAGGCCTTAAATGAATGGGTGTGTAAGTACAATCAGAAACATACCTCCGCAACAAAGATCACTCACTGCTTTGACACAATCCCAAATAAGACCTTTATCTCTGCTCTCTGGATTTAAATTGCACACACACGCTGATGTTACTGGTACTGAGAAACTTAGACAGGAACAGAAAGAAAACAGGCATCAGCTGGTGGTGAAACAGTTTCAGACATCATTGTGCCACACTTATTGGAGACAGAGCTGCCTCTGTGAGCAGGGAAACAGGGTGAGGCTGGCGTTTCTTCGGAGAAACTAGAAAGCACAAATATAACCCTTGTGTTCTCTCTCTCTTTTTTTAAACAGTCAGGGCTGTGTCCTGTGTGGTGTAGAAACTTTATTGGCCTCTCAGAATCATCATCACACATTTGGTTTCACAATCTATCCACAGTTCACACAGCATGGCGTCAAAAAGTGATGGCACTGCCATATATTGAGACATGAAACTACAGTGCCAGATAAGGGAACCACACCCAGAACACTAACACACAGGGCAGTGAGTTTGATTCTCAAAATCAAAGAATCTGTAACTATTGCCAAAGATGGAGAAAAGTGCAAATACTTCATTACATAGCCAAGTACAATTTTACTGAGTTTATAGGTTTCAGATGACTTTATTTTTACTGCCTAGAATTTGAAACAAATCAGTGTATTTTCTACTCCCATTTTCAAAATGGGCTCACTGTTACTTAATACTTTATTATCATCAAAATCAAGGCGCATTTTAACCTTAATAAGTAGATGGAACAATAACGTCTAAAAAGGACAAGCCCTTTATGTACATATCAGTGAGTCAGTTTTTATTCAGTCATTGACTGAAAATTTTTTGTTTTTGTAGGTTTTAACCTTCTGAAATGCCTCTATTGATCATATGATTATCAAAAAAAAAATATATATATATATCAAAACACCAATTTCTCTTAAAAAAAAAAAAAAAAATTTAAAGAAGCCCTACAGCACTCCTCATGCTTTTCTCTCTAAGAAGCCGTTTTGACTCTTGTGGGTATTTTCCTGTATGTCAAGGAATGAGAAATGTCACTATACTTGATACCTGCCTGCTGCTCTGCTATTGGCCAGCCTATCTGTCAAGTAGATGGGTGGGCAGCAAAAAGGCGTTAGCTTGAGAGCCAACAGTGGTATTGTGGTGGCACAGCGGGAGGTCTGACTCGCACCCAGGACTTTGGGGAACGGGGGAAGGAAGGAGACATGGTAATGCGGGTGCATCAGGCGAGAGAGAGGAATACAGGTGCTGTGGCACCCTGGGGGGGGGGGGAGAGTTGAAAAGATGAGAAGCAGATTTAGGCACTAGAGTGCCAGGGGGGAGAAAAGTTCTTAAGATGTGCCTTCACAATGGGAACTGCAGGTGTGAATGTATTGAGATGTAATGTATGTATGATAATGGCATGTACTCTCGGTGCCAAAGGAGAGAAAGTGAAGCTGTATAAAAAGGTTGGCTTTGGCACCCAGAGAGGATTCCTACTTTGCTGATGAAGGAATAAAGTCTGTGTCTACATGCTCGTGTCTCGTCTTTGTCCATTCCTCCACATTGGTGACCCAGAGACATGAAAATGGAAGACAGAGCACCTCTGCAGGAACATCCATGCTAGGATTTCCCTCTGGGACCCCAACTGCATGCACCGTGGCAGCAAAACTCCCAGACCTTTGGCTTCACAAGTGGAGTTCGCTCTCCCTGGAGTCTCAGTGGATGAGACGAAATACCATTATGTGATGGCTTCGCTGGACTTGTGCTCCACTCAGCGTACAATGAGTCTACTCTGAGCCCCTCCAGCCCAGGAAAAGTACGATGCACTCAACCAGCTGCTGCTACGCCTTTACATCCTTTTGGAAGGAGAGAGGGCAGAGCGGCTCCTCTCACACTCTGAGCTTGGAGACGGATCGGCTGTGGAATTGATGGAGAGCATGCTGGTGCTGATGGGTACGGATGGCGAATCTTTTCTCTTTGCCCACCTCTTCTGGAGGAAACTACCAACTACGGAGCCGGCGATCCTGGCCAACTCGCCACTGCTGGCGACCAGGGACTACCGAGTGCTGGCTGAAGAAGCAGACTGCATTATCCTGGCAAACAGGAGCTTCGGTGTCCAGGCAGTGAGACCCGGATTGGTGGCAGAGCCAACAGAAGGTGAGGAGCCGACAGTGGTGGCCGGGACGGCACACTTGGAGACGCAGGAACAGGACGACTTGTTCTTATCACCAGCGTTTTGGCGCTGAAGCGGAGCGTGTGTCCCGCAGTGCCATTTCAAATTGCCGGAGAAGCGGGCCAGCCAACAGTCAGTAGCAGCCATGACCACTAGCAACAGGGAGAAGCTGCTTTTCATTGAGGACGCGTGTTCTGGGAGACTGTTTTTGGTGGACTCTGGTTCCCAGAAGAGCCTTATTTTGACGGTTGCCATTGATAGACTGGCGGAAGGCTGTGGCCCGTCATTAACGGCCGCCAACGGTTCCCCCATTAGGACTTTTAGAGAAAGGTCGGTGACTGTGTTTGCATGGACGCAACTACAGGTTGGACTTTGTGGTAGCTGCATGTTCAGTCCCTATCTCAGGTGCTGATTTTCTGTGTGATTATGGTCTCCTTGTTGATGTTGCTAACAGACGTTTAGTGGATGCTGTGTCTTTTGCCTCACTGCCTTGTATGGCCCAGGGAGCTGGGCCACCAACACGTGCAGATTTTTTTAGCCTTGGGAAATGAGTATCAGCGTTTGCTTTCCGAGTTTCCCACACTCATGGTGCTCACCTTTTCCGCTACCATAACCAAGCATGGGGTTGAGCATTTTATCACCACAAAGGGCCTGCCAGTTTTTGTGCATCCGCACCGCCTGGATGCGGCTAAGGTAGCAATCGCACGCGAGGAGTTCACAAACTTAGAACACCTAGGGATCATTAGGTGCTCCAATAGTCCTTGGGCGTCCTCGTTATACATGGTCCCCAAGTCCGATGGTTCGTGGCAGCCGTGTGTGGATTTCCGTCACCTGAACAACGTCACTGAACACGACCGCTACCCCATCCCGCACATCCAGGATTTTTCTGTGCACCTAGCTGGGATGTGCATTTTTTTTCAAATGTGGATCTCCTCCGCAGTTACCACCAGGTCCTGGTTCAGCGCGAACCAGGACCTGGTGGTAAAAACTTAACATAAACTTAACGTAAAAATCGATTTCTTGGGCTACTGCATCTCGCCGGAGGGCGCAATTCTGCTGCCGGATAAGGTACGTGCGGTGTCAGATTTTCCGCATCTGCAGACTGTGAGGGCGCTGCAGGAATTTTTGAGGACGGTCAATTTCTACAACCATTTCCTTCTCTGGGCAGCCCAGAATCAGATTTATTGCCATTGTTCATGTAGTACACAAACTAGGAATTTGTCTCGGTGCAATGCTGCAACATTAAACATGATAAAATAAAAGAAATAAACTATACATGCAATAAAGTGTAGAATAAGAGAGTAATACTGGTCAGCAGTTAAAATATATTAGCGAGCAGCAGATAATGTGGAGAACCATATAGTGCAGTCGGTAATGCAGGAAGAAAACAGTGATGATTGACATGAGTCTGGTTGAGCTGCTGTACATAGTGCACGAGAGTCAATAAGTCACTTAGTGTTCAGCAGTCTGATGGCAGAGGGGAAGAAGCTGTTCATGTGACGGGAGGTTTTAGTCTGGATGGACCGAAGTCTTCTACCTGAGGGGAGAGGGGCAAACAGTACGTGACCAGGGTGTGAGGGATCGGCTATGATCCGGCCAGCACGCCTCCGGGTCCTGGAGATGTACAGATCCTGGAGAGATGGGAGCTTGCAGCCGATCACCTTCTCAGCAGTGCACACGACGCGCTGCTGCCTTAGTCTGTCCCTGGCAGTGGCTCCTGCGTACCACACGGTTATGGAGGTGGTGAGGATGGACTCGATGATGGCTGTGTAGAACTGCACTAACATCTTGGTGGGTAGCTTGAGCTTCCTCAGCTGCCGCAGGAAGAACATCCTCTGCTGGGCCTTTTTGATGAGGGAGCTGATGGTCGGCTCCCACTTGAGGTCCCTGGTGATGGTGGTGCCTAGGAAGCGGAAGGAATCAGCAGTGGTGATGGGAGAGCCTGTGAGGGTGAGGGGGGGCAGAGGGGTTGTGACTTTCCTGAAGTCCACAATCATCTCCACTGTCTTCAGAGCGTTCAGCTGCAGGTTGTTGTTGTTGCACCAGGACGCCAGCTGGGCCACCTCTCTCCTGTAGGCGGACTCGTCGCCGTTGGAGATGAGCCCGATGAAGGTGGTGTCGTCCGCAAACTTGATCAACTTGATAGACTGGTGGCTGGAGGTGCAGGAGTTGGTATAAAGGGAGAAGAGTAGGGGGGAAAGTACACAGCCCTGGGGTGATCCGGTGCTGATGCTAGCAGAGTCTGAGACAGTCTTTCCCAGCCGCACATGCTGCCTCCGGTCCGTCAGGAAGTCGGTGATCCACCTGCAGAGGGAGTCAGGCACGTTGAGCAGGGACAGCTTGTCCTGGAGCAGAGCGGGGCGGATGGTGTTGAATGCGGAGCTGAAGTCCACAAACAGGATCCTGGCGTAGGTTCCCGGGGAGTCCAGGTGCTGCAGGATGGAGTGGAGGGCCAGGTTGACTGCGTCGTCTACAGACCTGTTGGCTCGGTAGGCAAACTGCAGCGGGTCCAGGAGGGGGGTGGTGATGGACTTGAGGTGGGGCAGGACCAGGAGCTCAAAGGACTTCATGACTACAGAGGTGAGCGCTACAGGTCTGTAGTCGTTAAGTCCAGTGATCCGTGGCTTCTTGGGGACAGGGATGATGGTGGAGGATTTGAGGCAGGACGGCACGTGGCATAGCTTAAGGGAGGTGTTAAAAATGTCTGAAGACAGGAGCCAGCTCTTTCGCACAGTGTCTCAGGGTGGAGGGAGACACGCCGTCCGGACCGGGGGCCTTGCGCGGGTTCAGTCTGGAGAACTGTTTGAGCACGTCCTGCTCACTGGTGACAAGGGCAGGGGGGGAGGAGGGGGGGCGCCTTTGATGAAGTAGGGATCGTGGAGGCTGTGGAGCTGGAGGGAGGGGGGGAGTTGGACACAGATGACGGGGTGTCAAAACGGGCATAGTGTTGGGACAGTCTTTGACAAAGGGCTTTGTCATCCTGACCTTTAGGAGCCTGAGGCCGATAATTGGTGATTTGCCTCAGTCCTCTCCACACAGAAGCCGAGTCATTAGCAGTGAACTGCTGCTGGAGTCTCTCAGAATACACAGATTTAGTTCTCCTCAGCTCTCTGCTAAACCGATATTTAACCTCCCTGTAGCAGCCCCCGTCTCCACTTTTCAGCGCTGCTTCCTTCTCCTTCCTGATCTGTCTGAGCTTAGCTGTGAACCAGGGCTTGTCATTAGAGTACCTCACCCTGGTGCGCGATGGAAGAATGCTCTCCTCACAAAAGTGGATATATGAGTTCACAGTGTCCGTGTACTCATCCAGATCATGCGTGGCTCCTTTAAACATGCCCCAATCAGTTATTTCCATGCACGTTTCCAGCTTCTCCTCAGCTTCACTGGTCCGTTTCTTCGTAGTGCTCACAACAGGTTTAGTGAGCTTCAATCTGTCTGTATGTGGGAATGAGGTGGACCATCACGTGATCAGATAATCCGAGCGCAGCGCGGGGGACAGCGCGATATGCGTCTTTCACTGTGGTGTAACAGTGATCCAGCATGTTTATTCCTCTGGTGGGGCATTTAATAAACTGTAGCGGGGGAGATCGTGGCTCAGATTGCTCTGGTTAAAGTCGCCAACCACAATAACCAGAGAGTCTGGAAAAATCCGCTCCGTGTGTTGGATGTGATCCGCGAGCACGCGCTGAGCTTCGCGTGTGTCCGCGTCGGGAGGGACGTACACAGCGGCGAGGATGAATGAGGCGAACTCCCGCGGGGAATAAAATGGCTTGCAGTTAATAAAAAGAAATTCCAGGGCGGGAGAACAGTGTTTGGAAATCACCGTTACATCACAGCACCAGCTGCTGTTGATGTAAAAGCAGACTCCGCCTCCTGAGGATTTACCGGAGAGCTCTGTGTCACGATCAGCACGAAACAGCTGAAATCCCTCGAGGCGCAGCGCGCTGTCCAGAGTGTTTTCCCAGAGCCAGGTCTCGGTAAAACAGAGGGCAGCCGAGGAAGAGAGGTCCTTAAAACGCATCAGCAGTCTCAGTTCATCTACCTTGTTAGAGAGAGAGTTGGTATTTGACAGAAATATGCCAGGCAAAGCTGTGCGCGTGCCTCTCCTGCAAAGCCGGACGAAACCGCCTGCTCGTCTTCCTCTCTTTCGCCGTCTCACTTTTCGAGCCAAGCAATGAACCAGATCGGCGGCAGGAGCTAAAAAAACTGGGAGTAGGTCCGTGGGAGTGAAAGTCCTGATATTTAGAAGCTCTTCACGGGTATAAGAGCTCGCAGACACACAATTGACAAACAAAAACAAACAAAGGGCGCAGCGAAGCACCAAGGCGACCACTGCGGGCGCCATCTTGCGCAGAAGATGGCGGTTGCAGCCCAGCTGCTGCAACCGCTGTACGGTGCACTCAAGAAAAAAAATCCGCGGATAGCGTCGACTGAACCCCCGATCGGGTCCAGGCGTTCGCCGGCGCCAAAACAGCGCTCGCTAATGCGGCTTTGCTGGCCCACCCAGCCGTCGGCGTGCACAGCACTCACGACGGACACATCTGACATCGTGATAGGAGCTATGGTGGAACAGTACATCTCCGGTTTGTGGCAACCCCTCACATTTTTCAGACTCACTTTGCGTGACAGTGAACGCAAGTATAGCACTTTTGACAGGGAGCTTTTGGTCCTCCACCTGGCCACGCGTCATTTTCAGTTCTGGCTCAAGGGTCGTGAATTTACCATGTTTTTCAACCACAAGCCCCTAACCTACACGACGGCCAAAGTCTCAGAACTGTGGTCAGCCCAGCAGCAGCGACACCTGGCCGCAATCTCGGAATTCACTACTGACATTCAACATGTAGCTGGTAAACTTAATGTCGTGGCTGACTGCTGTCGCACGTGCTAGTTTCCCTGGTCTATGTGGGTATTGATTTTTCCGCTATGGCCGCCAACCAACCTCGGGACGCGGACATTTGCATGCTCCGATCCATGTGTAGCGGGCTAAAACTGGAAAGCAGGACGGTACAAGAGGGTTGCCCCCTTGCTTTGCGACGTCTCCACCAGCTGGCCCCACCCAGTGGCTCCAATCGCGTGGAGCCGCCACGTTTTTGAGTGAGTTCACTCTCTTTCACACCCTGGCGTCGGGGCTTCAGTTAAGCTGGTGGGGTCTAAGTTCGTCTGGCCCCGCTTATGCAAGGATGTGAAAGAGTGGGCCGCCGCGTGCGTTGCGTACCAACGGGCTAAGGTTCAGAGGCACACCAAAGCCCCCCTTGAGCCTTTCCAGATTCCGAGCAAGCGGTTCGACCACATACATGTCGATTTGGTGGGCCCCCTTCCGCCGTCGCAGGGGTTCACACACCTTTTAACAATAGTGGACCGCACCATGTGTTGGCCAGAGGCGGTTCCGCTGGCTTCCACCACATCTCAGAACTCAGAAAAGATTTATTGCCAAGTACATTAACAGATAACTGATAACATACGAGGGATTTGACTTGACACAGAAAACGACCTGCATTCCCGGTGACATGGCTGCATCTGTGAACGCGCCTGCCAACAGAAGGGTACAGGAAGCATGGGAAAGGGTAATACAATAGGAAGGAGCAAAAAAATCATTGATTTCAGAATAGTGGTCATATATGATCAATATTATGAATACAAGAAAAAAAAGCCCTCAATGCACAGTCAGCAGACAAAAAAGATCACAAGACACAGAGAGAGCAGTGAGTGAGTCATCTTTATCATCAGTTTATGAATCAGTATGAGTGTAATGTTGAAAGTAGGTGCTGTATCAGTTAAGAACAACAAGGACTCTTTGGCAGGAGATGTTTTGTCTGGCTGCTGGCATTGTCCTTGGAGCCATGCAGCTGCCTGTCCGAAGGCCATGAGCTCAATGTTTTGAAAACAAAGACTGCAGATGATCAGGAGGATTTTTGTGAGGGAGTCAGATTTCGTCGAATAGTACTGATCACAGAGAGAAAAGAACTATATATTCTCTTACAGATACAGTACTTAATCCTTCATTGCTGGACGTTGAATCCATCGTGGATGGCCCTAAGCGTAATCATGATGTAATCCACCTTCCGAGACAGTTCTCCATTTGCCGCTATCAGGGTCCTCTCCATTTTTTCAATTTGATGGATGCACCTCGCCTGGCCAGCATTTTGATAGGTTGTATCCATCTTCAACAATTTGCGGTACACCAGGACAATCCCAGATCCAATCAGAACGATCCCAATCACCATTACTACGAAGACGTATAAATCTTCTACATCTTCGATAAAAAGATCAGTCAGGCACAAGAGTTTCCAATTACTTGTTTCCCGTAAATAGCCCGCAGCAGCCGTTCCTGCGGGGCAAACAACCTCCCCCGGGGCACTTTTCCTCGTTGAAAAGATAGTGTCAATTGCGTTCAAAGCCCAGCTTATTAATTCCATAATTTCTTTCGATAATCAGCAGTAAAGACGCAGACAGACGACAGCAAGCTGGGATCCAGTTAGTTAGGGGAGGAGGAAAGTCAGAGCAGGAGAAGAAAAAAGCGTCTGCTCTCTTTGGAGGGCGGAAGTGAAGACGACGTGGCCCGTGCATTTTTGTCATCCTGGGTCGCACGTTTCGGTTCCCCGTCAGATATCACTTCTGACAGGGGTCCACAGTTCGTTTCAGAACTCTGGTCCACCATGGTTGAGAGCCTGGGGGTCAAAATCTACCTAACCACCGCGTACAACCTGCAGGCTAACAGGTTGTGCGAGAGGTTTCACAGGTCACTTGAAGTCGCGCTCAGAGCCTGATTGACTGATGCAAATTGGGTTGACTGCCTCCCTTGGGTCCTACTGGGGTTGCGCTCTGCACCTAAGGAGTATTTGGCAGCTTCCCTGGCGGAGCTCGTTTTTTGTCAGCCATTGCGGATCCCGGGTGAATTTTTGCCAGAAAATCCCATGCCCAGGGCCAACTGTTGTGTCCATAACTCGGTAAATGAGGAGGCTCAGTGTGCAGTTGAACATATTTTATTACAAACAGAACCGCAGACGCTCCGTACAGGCCAAGGGGTCAACGACAAAGAGACAGAGTCTCTTCCACCTTTATACCCCTGGTGACGCCACCACCGGAAACACGGGTCATCACCTCCCACTACACCCACGGCCGCCATCTTACCACACTCTATATCATATATACATATCACCCCCCCACCCCAACAGAAAAATGCCAAGCACACAGATTAGGCCCTCCCGAATTTAAACCCGACTCATACACTAATGTCAACCACATATGTACAAAAGTAAACAAACAGGCCTATCCATTCACACCAAAAAAACTAGAGGGGCCAGGTGGACTACTGGCTCCCCCTACATGGCCAGGCAGATTATTCTGCCACCTTGATCTATAGTCCAAAAGAAAAATATACTGTAGCTGTGTACATAAAACTAAATTAAGAACCTTATACATATATATTCTCAAATTTACATAACAATTACAACAAACCATATCAAATAACACACTTTCTTATTGGCGGTCCTCCCCAACCCAACACACCCACCCCACAACCAGGGCAATTCACAGCAAAGCACACTTTTTTTTTTTTTAACCACAAACCGTGTTGGGGATTTACTTTTTTTTTTTCCCCTTCAACTCAGGCCAATACACAATAAGAATGGTCAAAATTTAATAGAACATATTAATTAAATGACCTGGGGTCCTAAACCAACACAAACATTTATTATACATCACCCCCAGTCATTTGACCGGCCCGATGAAAAGGGCCACCCTCTGGGTCTCCATCCAGTGGATCCCGCCCAGAGCGCCTCCGCTTCTTGGACTCCGGAGATGAGCCGCGCTGGTGCCTCTTCTCTACGTGCCGCAGCTCATTTGGGTGTCTCCACAATGTGTCTGACAGTCCCAAGTAACCATCTGCCCGGGCAGCCGCCACTCATAGCTGCCCCTCTTCATCTTGTCGCTCTCTTCTCCTATGGATGCCCCTCAGCCAAGCTTCCACTTTTGGTCGAACCTCATCACCGATGTGCAGGGGAACTCTATTACGCTTCCACAGTCCACTATGTCGCGACGGGGCCTCCCTTCCGGGTCAAGACAGTCCACCGACCCAGTCCGAAGCCCTCCTGTGACGCTGGTGTCTGGTGCGCCATAATATCGTGCTAGCCAGTCCTGCCCCGCTCTCTTTCGTTTTAGCACCAGCAGTCATCCTCCCGGGTGTCCCGCTGTGCCGTCAAGTTCCCACATCCAGGGCAACTTTGACACCGGCATCAGGATCTTCCCGCATTTGTTCACCGCAGCGCTGGTACTCATCACCTTCCAACTCGCCAGGCCAATCACTGTCCCAGACCGCGTCGTCCTCCATGTGCAGAGCTGGTTGGTCCCACAATCCACAGCCCGACCACTCCTCTCCAGCACCGCTGGTTATCTTGAATCCCAAGCCGTAAAACATATCACAGCCTAAGATGTTTGACCCCGAGGCAGTCACCACGAACTGGACTCCGGTCATCACCGCCGACTTATACTTTGCCGTCAGCTCCAGCGATCCCACTACGGTCATCCTGCTTCCTCCATAGCCAAAACATGGCGTCATGTACTCAAACGGTATGGGAACAGCTTCTCCATGGTGGACAAGTTCAGCACTGAAGCAACCACTCCCATGTCCACCAACAGCAAAACTGCCACGCCATCCAGTGATACATTGCAGTATACTGTATGTACCCATTTGTACTCGGAGAAACGGTATGAACAACCGTGGGATCCACAGCGGGAAGATCCATTCCACATCTTCGGTCCTCCCACTCAAAATTCATGCAGGGTTTGGCAAAGTAATGCAGAAGACCACATTTTCCGCATCGCTTGCCCTTCGCTGGACACTCTCTTGCCTTATACCGGTGCCTTGCGGACCCACAGCCATGACATTACGGTGTACCCAATTCTTACAATGCCGGCATATTCTTCATCACTCATGCCATCCTCGCTGTCCAAGTCCACAGCCAGCATCCTCCAACCTGGTTCCCCATGCTTCAACGTGTCTCTCTCACGGAGGTCTTCAGATAAATTTTCCGCTGTCTCACACTGCTGCGCAATCTCCAGAGCCATGGCTAACGTCAGTTCAACCGGGTAGGTGAGGAGCCTCAACCGTGCTGAACAAAGGACACACTCCGCCAACTGATCTAGGACCATTTCATTCTCCATGGCTCCAAAGTGGCACTCCGCCGCCAGGCGACGTAGGTCTGCGACGAAGCACTGCACCGACTTTCCTGTCCATTGGTGGCACTGCCAAAACTTATCCGCCGGACTATGACGTTCTCTGGGGCGTGAAAATAGCATGCCATTAGTTCCACCACGTCTTCATAACTTTCAGCCTCTCCTAGCGTGCTAAGGATCCCCTGACCCTCCATACTGAGACTATGAACCAAAATAGCTCTTGCACGCAACATTTCGAGCTTACCGAGGTTAAGGGCCACTAAATGATTTCTAAACACCACGTACCACCTAGCCCAGGGTACATGCGGCTCATCCAGGACTTCCAAAAACGACCAAAAAGTAGTGCCAGCTCGTTCCATACCTCCTTTCTCCTTGTCGCCAAATGCGTCCATAACTCGGTAAATCAGGAGGCAGCTCAGTGTGCAGTTGAACGTACTTTATTACAAACAGAACCACAGACGCAGAGGCCAAGATGTCAACGACGAAGAAACGGTCTCTTCCACCTTTACCCTTTATACGCCTGGTGATGTCACCACCGGAAAGGCGGGTCATCACCTCCCACTACACCCTTGGCCGCCATCTTACCACACTTTATAGCATATCATATACATATCACCAACACGTCCACACACATTTTTTCTGGTGCAGGGGCTAGCAGTGTTCCGGGGCCGGTGCACCATTGTTTTCCCCTCACCTTCGTTCCAAAGCGTTTGGAAAATTCCAAGTTCATTTTCGTGAGGCATGACACCCACTGAACCCTGCTGTGTTTGCCTTACGACCTGGGGGGGGGGGGCGGAAGGAAATCATCTGCATAGACAGGCTGAAGCCCGCTTATATTTTAGCAGAGGAGCAGGTGGTGCTGGCCCAGGCCCGCCCGCGGGGGGCCCACAAGTTTCTTTTCCCCCTTCAGAGAACCATTTGCAGGAGATCAAGGTTTCCCCCTCCCCACCTTTTCTCCCTACAGAGAACTGTGCACTGGAGTGTGGTCCCTATCCACCGCAATAGAAAGGCCCTTCAGTCAGCCCGGTGGCTCCACGTTACAGCCGTTAAGGGCAATTGATCAAGCCTAAGGCACCGGATAGTTAAGACCCCTTCTGGGTGTTCGGGGGGGAAAGGGGGCCTGTGGTGGCACAGCAGGAGGTCTGACTCGCACCCAGGACTTTGGGGAATGGGGGAAGGAAGGAGACATGGTAATGTGGGTGCCTCAGGCGAGAGAGAGGAATACAGGTGCTGTGGCACCCGGTGGGGGGAGGGATGCGTTGAAAAGATGAGAAGCAGGTTTAGGCACCAGCGCGCCAGGGAGGAGAAAAGTTCTTAAGACATGCCTTCACACTGGGAACTGCAGGTGTGAATGTATTGAGATGTAATGTATATATGACAATGACATGTACTCTCTGTGCCAAAGGAGAGAATAGGAAGATGTATAAAGGTTGGCTTTGGCACCCAGAGAGGATTCTTACTTTGCTGATGGAAGAATAAAATCTGTGTCTACAAGCGTGTCTTGTCTTTGTCCATTCCTCCACAGTACTAGGAAGCAAGTGTTTATATTGTCATTTTCTTTAGATTTTAGTTACCCTAAAAGATATCACTGTTTCTACCTGGTTCACTGTATAGTCAATAATATCTCTCATGTCATTATGACCAATTTTGTTATTTTTGGCTTTGATGCTACGTTGTTAGCACCATTAGCACCACCAAGGTGGCTAGCTGAAGCTGACCGTTCAGCCACTGGCCTTGGCTCATTTGCGGATGTTTCTGCGCTTACTGGACTTCAGAGACTGGTCATATCCTATCGACCACTGAAACCACGCACCCCTGTCCATCAGTGATGCATTATTTCATTCATTCTTTAACCACTTGCACTCCGGGCAATTTTCCTAAAAATGCCAAAAAATAACGTGCCCAAAGTAAATCAAAAGCTGTTCTTCAACCCTTTGCAGCATCTTCATGGGGTTGGTCTCATTTAAAAGAAAACACTTTGAATTTTTTGGCAAAAAAAAACAATCTCTCTACGTGCTCCGGCCACTGAGTTACAGTCATCTAAACATACTGAACTTGAAGAAAAAAAATTTGGACACTTTTTTTGGATACAAATGCTTGTAAATAACACACAGATGTCCGATCCGGCTGGAAAATGCAACAGAAATGTAGAACCAAGTGTTATCCAGCTGAGATCCAAATTTGGTAACAATACCACAAAAAATGAATATTTTACACAGCTTTGTTCTCAGGCTGTTCCCAGGCGTTTTGGAACTGTGCCAAATTGTGCCAAATGGCACAGTTTGGAAAAACGTCTGTAACTTTTGAATGATTCAATGTAGAAGCTTCATTTTAGGCTCAAAGGAAAGGTTACACTCAGGGCTGTGTCTGTGTGTGTGTGGGGGGGGGGGGTCGTCCCCCCCCCCGCTATCAAGGACAGAGTTCGGCCCTCGCTACATGACAGATTACACTCGATGCATGTTTCCACAGCAACGCTGTCACAGCGGCCCCCCCCCCTCGCTACTGTGTGTGTGTGTGGGGGGGGGTTGTCCCCCCCCCCGCTCGCTACAGAGGATGGACTTTAGCCATCGCTAGACAACGGATTAGCCTTATGTGGTGATGTAGGACAGCAGTGCAGTCACCGCGGCTCCCCCCCCACTCGCTGCAGAAGAATAGCGGGGGTGGGGGGGCGTTCACAGCCTGTACACTGCGAGCAACCCCTTGTACCGCGGCGCACGAACTTCAGACTTCGTGAACCGCACAGCTGTAATTTACTGATCGGTCAAAAGTCATTTTGGATTACAATTTTCAGGGATAGAGAATAATTTAGCTTATAACACCTTACCTCTTCACAGCGGAGTCTTGGCGAACTTGTCTTCCTCATTGTCAGACGAACACGACGCTGGTCCGCTCTGGTTCTGGTCTCGCGACTCGATCAAAACATAATTCCATTATTGCGGTTTTGTGCTTCCATGATTGCGGTTTTTGGCGAACGATTTTTCAAAACAAATAACAGTAGTAATTAAAAAAAGACTGGCGAAGGCGTGTGTGTCACTCAGCCTTCGTCGTCAGCCTCCGTCGGTCTATAATGACCATGGAAGAAATCATAACGTCTACTCTGCTGGAACCAATACAAAATAAGCACCGCCTGTGGCCGAACATGCCAATCCACGAATGGCACTCCCTGTCACACAGGTTGCATTTGTGGATGGTCTCCATGCTGCTGGGTCTGTGGAGCTATTCCTGTGTCCTTTTTTGATCCGCTGCAGCAGCCAGTCTTCACCCAGCCTTAAAAAAAAAAAAAAAAAAAAAAAAAAAAAAAAAAAACTGCTCACGAACTTCTCTGCTTCAATTGGCTCACTGCATTCAAAGCGTTGGGAGGCGGGTCCTCCTTCCTAGGTTTTCATTCATTGGTTCTTCAAGGTTTCAGAAACCCAATTCAAGGCTCTTATTAGTCGAATGAGAGGTCAATCAGATGAACTAATCTGTTCGCGGCTGTGTTTGCAGATTTTTTTTTCAGTGGCGCTTGGAGGCCACACCACCTACACCACCACCATCAATATCCTTATCATGCGTCATGCGCACGAGTGCGCTCTCGTGCGCCCTCGTGCGCCCTAGGACGCAGAGACTTGCCCGCCCGCGGAACAACGGAGTGCAAGTGGTTAAGACGAGGTAATGTTTCTACCGGGGTTTGTCTGTCTGTCTGTTACCAACATAACTCAAAAAGTTATGAACGGATTTTGACGAAATTTTCAGGACAAGTCCGAAATGGGACAAGGAAGAAATGATTAGATTTTGGGAGTGATCCGGATCACCGTCTGGATCCAGGAATTTTTTAAAGGATTCTTTATCATTGCGAGATAGGGCCATTTTTAGCATATGTGTATATAACTCCACAATAAATGGTCAGGATGCTTGCCAAAAAAAAAAAAAAAAAAAAAAAAAAAAAATACAGGATAAGATCCCAATAGGTTCTAGGAAATATCAAAGACTGATCCGGATCCTGCAAAAAATCCAGATACTGTGATCCAGAACAGGAAATAATAGGGGATCTTTGGAATTTTCATCACTGTAAGGTAACAACTTAAGATATTGTGGAGAAACAAATAAGTTCAGGCGAGACGCTACGAGCTGGAAGGTTTCAGAGTTTTATTTCCTCCATCATGAGACACACTGTAGCGCTGTGCACTGTGCTGTGTGTGTGCGCGTCCTCTGTGTGCTGTATCTGAGGCATGTAAAGTCAGCTCTTTTATACACACAAGAGAGAATGCATGGCACATTTGCATATTGATATACATATCAGTCAATACATATCAATCGTGTGATTAACTGGCGCCGGACTTCCTCTCTTTAATCAGGGGATGTATAACAATAGTCATTGTTCTGATTGTCTCCTAGGGGCTCTCTGTCCGTATGCAAATTGTCGTCTGCTTAGTGCAGCCTGGCTGAGTGTGAAGGCTGAATGTCCATGTAGATTGTGGTGGGTCACCACAATATAAACATACAACAAACACCAAAATATAGCCAAGACACTGAGGAATCAGTAGTGTGCCAATGCATTTGTTGCATCTTCAAAAGCTATGGAGCTACTGTATATCCAGAAGAAAACCGCCATTACAGAAAAAGTGATTTTTGTCAATACCTACTGAACTAATAAAGATATCAATGTGAATCCAATTGCTAAAGTTATGTTTTGATGGTCAAGGAATCTGAAAATATAGATAAAATAAATGTAGGACTATTCTATTTGGGGAAAATCCCAATATTAGGGGGAACTGAGGTACTTGGCGGAGGTCTGCGCTCTCCGAGTGCTTTTCTAGTTTCAAATGTGGCCAAATTGGGATATAAATAGAATACATCATTGCTATCATATCACTGCATGAGAAGCAAAATATAGAACATGTAGCGACGCAAGACAAAATTAGACTAATTTATAGATTAATCAGGCATGGAAGTGTGTTCTTGTAATGACCAGTCTTTGAAGTTAAGTTACAGGCACTGAAAACTGATTTGCACATCTGAGCAAATGAAAAATTCATTATTTTCCTTTTTCATTAGAATATTTTAAGAATTACAAATATATTCATGGCATGAAGGTCAGTTAGCTTTATTTTTATACTTTAAATTTCTACTTTAATACTTTTACTTGTGTAAAGAAGGTAAATCAATACTTCTACTTTTACAAGAGTTGTTTTTTAGCCAAGCATTTGTACTTTTCTTTATTAAGTAATGCATGGACTTTGCCCACTTCTGATTTTTTAGTCAGTTTTAAACTACTTACACACAGCAAGACGTGCAATCTACCTTAGCGTTCAGTAAACTGATAAACAGTTGTGCATTCTGAGGAAACAGCACATTCCTTAAGATAGTTCAAACATTTGGTTTGATCATTAGTTGGCGGAGTTACATAATCAATCTCATGCAATCGCACGCACAGTAACTGCCTTATCTGTTGTTTAGAAGGAATCATTGACATTCCTCAGAGGACAATGAATTTTGATGGACTTAGCAGCCCTATGTATCCCCCCCCCCCCCAGTATGGTGAGCAGCCAGGCTTTGTCAATAAATTGCCTAATCACACAGTGGAAGCAAATTAAACTTTGAACTCATCTCTGTGGGGGGTTCTGCTAGTTAAGGGAGGCCCCAGTGCAAAAGATGAATACCAAGAGCTTTTCACTTAAGTATAACCAATATTAGCAAAGCATATTATACACAGAAGTTGTGCTGTCATAACGCTGCTTAAGTACATGGTTATTATCTCCAAAACATAGTTAACATAGCAATAACCAATTTTGGGGCATTATGTAGCAGAGGTACAAGGTATAAAAAAAAAAAAAAAAAAAAACTAACAAGGATTGCAAATAACCAATGATTTACAAGGGTTGTAAAATACACTTTATCTTGTTTATAATTATCTGATAAATAAGGCCATACAATCAGTACTTACATTATTTACAGTATATTCCATCAGCTTGTCCAGCCTGCTTGCTTTGTATATGCTGTTGGTTTTATGTTGGCTTTTTAAATTTGCCGTTTTATGGTTTTTCCCAATTCTGCTTATTTAGACATGCTTCTAACAAAATTTCTTATAAGATAAAGCATACTGAATTTAATTGATAGGTTAAATTAATTTCTAAATCATTTTTTATTAAAATTAGCAGCTAAAATAGTGTTAGTGAGGCTGGGCAATTAACAACCACAACAAAAAAATGGTGTTCAGGACAAAACCGGCTTAATCTTGCTCATGCTGGTTTTGCTGCTTGTTTTCCAGTTCTTCCACTCTCTCTGTTGTGTGCGTCTATATATGAGAGTTTTCATGTACTCCCCCTTTAAAACCTCTCCTGCATGTGTTAGGACCCACTTTCTGGGCCAAGGCCAGAATTGCCCATTTCAGCCTGGGATCACCAAGTCCATTTCAAGCTCATGTCAAGGTGGACAGACCTATAGCCATTTTCACCCACAGGCAAGGTAGACTAACACCTACACAGTCTTTTTCGCACACAGCAAGGCAGACATACACTTATATCCCAGGCTAGGATTTGAACCCATGACACTATGATCTAAATCCTCCCACTCTTACCACTGATCCAAAGAGGACTTCCTCTCTAGCACTTGGCTAGTAGTGGAGGACTACCTAGAGGTGTCAGGAACTGCACCACTGACCAATTCCCCATGGAGGGGGCCATAACACACGCGTGGTCACGAGTCTCCATAACCTGGCAGCACTACAGTCATATTGCACAGCGCTATTCGGAAGCCGGAGAACACAAGAGGAAAAATTAAAGCAACTTATCCTGAAAAGAAATGCAGTGTCCGCCCGTAAAGTATGTGGGGATTGAGTGGCGTGTGTGCAAATTAATATGTAAATGCACCAAAGCTAAATTGCCGTTAGCCTCTAACCCAGGGGTGTCCAATCATGTGCCATGGAGGGCCAAGACACTGCAGGCTTTACCTCCCACCAGTGTCAACACCAGATTCCACTGAATTTCTTCCCACTGATTGCTGATAAGTGAAAACACCTGTTGACAAAACTGGGTAGAAGAGAAAACCTGCAGGGTCTTGGCCCTCCATGGCACATGATTGGACACCCCTGCTCTGACTGCTATTCATGTCAGCTCGACCAGTTTACAGTGGGAATGGATGACAAAATGGACAAGTGAAGGTTGGATTTAGCGTCCCGATCAGATTCCTAATCCCTATGTGGTAATAACCTAATCATGACATTAACTTAATCATGCATAAAGGACTCCCTCAATGCAGCAAACAAGCTAACTAGCCACCGCTGTGTCACAAAACCTCAGGATGTATATAAATATTGACTTCTGCAGTTAATATTTAATTTGGTTATGCATGTGAAATGATAATATATCCGTTCTTTATTATATTATGCTCATTTGCTACCAAATCACTGCAGCGATACAGTCATTAATATTGCACTCCCTCTCGTGTCTTCTTTCAGCCATACCCTTTAGAGGTCTCCACGGTGAATCATCTGCCTCCATCTCATCCTATCCCTTGCATAGCTCAAGTAGGTTCATTTTGTGTTCTTTTAATTATTTACCTTGTGTTCTTATTAAAGACAAAAATAGAAAGATGTTTTTACCTTCTTTACATGTTTCGACTGTTCACTGCAGCCTTCGTCAGAAGTGTCAGCTGATTGCTGCCAGGTGTCATTTTATCAGCTGACTTTCGTAGGCGGGGCCAGCCCAGCAGACCTGTCAGATCCACCGAGCCGGCCCGGTTTTCCGCCGTCTGATGGTCTCTGGAGAATGTGATCCCAGGTGTGGGAAAGCATAAAGGCCCCCTCATCCCGGTTCATGGTATCTTTTCCCTGCTTCCTGATTTCTATGGCCTCCTTGATCCAGCGTTTGTCTGTTGCTCTCCAATCCAATAATTTTTGTGCTGTCCCAGTCCATGATGTGATTATTTCTTTTGCAGTGATCCAATATTGCTGATTCATCACACCTGGGACCACATTCTCCAGAGACCATCAGACAGCGGAAAGCGGGGCCAGCTTGGTCGATCTGACAGGTCTGCTGGGCTGGCCCCGCCTACGAAAGTCAGCTGATAAAATGACACCTGGCAGCAATCAGCTGACACTTCTGACGAAGGCTGCAGTGAACAGTCGAAACATCCATCCATCCATCCATCTTCTACCGCTTTTCCGGAGGTCCGGGTCGCGGAGGCAGCAGTTCAAGCAGAGAAGCCCAGACTTCCCTCTCCCCAGCCACCTGCTCCAGCTCTTCAGAGGGGATACCAAGGCGTTCCCAGACTAGCTGAGAGACATAGTCTCTCCACCGAGTCCTGGGTCTGCCCCGGGGTCTCCTCCCAGTGGGACGTGCCTGAAACACCTCAAGTGGGAGACGTCCAGGAGGCATCCTAATCAGATGCCCATACCACCTCAACTGACTCCTTTCAATGTGGAGGAGCAGCGGTTCTACTCTGAGCCTCTCCCGGATGACTGAGCTCCTCACCCTATCTCTGAGGGTGAGTCCAGCAATCCTACGGAGAAAGCTCATTTCAGCCGCTTGTATCCGCGATCTCGTTCTTTCGGTCATTACCCAAAAAACAGTCGAAACATGTAAAGGTAAAAACATCTCCTTTCTATTTTTGACTTTAATAAGAACAAAAGGTAAACTATCCCTTGCATCCTCTTCTGTAACACCAACCCTCTCCATGTCCTCCTTCACTACATCCATGAATCTTCTCTGTGGTCATCTTTTCCTCCTGCCTGGCAGCTCCATCTTCAACATGATTTGTCTAATATATCCAGTATTTCTCCTGTGCACATGCCCAAACCATCGTAGCCTTGCCTCTTACTTCATCTCCAAACTGCTCAACCTGAGCTGTCCCTTTGATAGCACTCCCTCTCATGTAATATTGCTTAATTATGAGCCCTGTCAGTAAACTATAGGCCAAAAGAAGAAGGGGGGGGGGTGGATGAAAGGTTCAATTCACCATGATCGTGATTTAAGGTCAAATCACCCAACCCTAAGTCTAGTGATTTTTTTTTTTCCAAATTATGCTCAATATATGTTTGAATAATAACGATGATGACTAGGGGTCATAATCACCAGAATCCCCACAATATGATATCATCATGAAACTTGGGCCACAATGCAATATTATCATGATCTTCTGATATCCTGAGTACTGCAATTTCCCATCCCGATCTTTGTCTTGTTCACCTCCCAGCTAGATCTCAGATGTCTCTCCTTTGCCATGCAGACCTATCCAGACTGAGAATTTAGCATCACTTAATGGACTGAAAAGTCAACTGTTTTTTATTACTCTGGTACCTAAATAGGCAAGTCTGTATTTGCAACATTACTCTTTCTGCATCAATACAGTATCGCCACAACAAAGTATTCTGATATTACACTGTATCGATTTTTATTCCCACCCCTAGTAGTGATAAACTTCCACAAAAACTATTCTTTCTGGTACAAATGCCAACTGTAAAAAAGAAGAAAATCACAGGCATCAGCTGATTGGTCAAAACTTTCGTCCACTTCTCTTAAAGTCCTCGGACGGTGACATTTTTTTATTGAACCAATAAACTGATTGTATGAAAATATTCCATTCTGGCCATTCCCGTGATTTAAAATGTGTCACCAGCCTCCATAAATGACTTCATTTGTTAATAGCCCATATTTCACTTAGTGATGCTGCAGTACCGCCATCTCTCGATAGGGGTGTGCAGCAGTGACGTCAGGTCAGGGAGAAACAGGAAATGGCTGCAGGAAATGGATGATAACCTGCCTGCAGAAATGGCTGAACGACAGCAGAGTGATTCGGACAGCGATTATTTTATCGAGTATGACGACCGCAATATAAGTGATGATATTGAAACTGACGAATCTGATGATGAAGTAGTTTTGGGTGGTGCTGATGGGGTTATTCAGCCGTATTTGTTCGAGCCCGAGGGTGCGGCGTAAGACGCGGACGAAACAGCGACCGGAGCAGAACGAGAGGACGAGAGGCAAGAATGAGAGGCTCGCCGATTTATATTGGTAAAATAGGCTTTGAAATTTTTTTTATTTTTTTTTTTTTAGGCGATATGCATGGTCACACACTTAATTATCAAAATAAAACTGCCAATTTTTCCCTCGCTGCCTTACTTGGCGACTTATAAACATTCTCTTTCTGCTCAAAATTTTTTACATGTTTTAAATATTTTCTAATCAAACTTCATAGACCAATTTATATAGCACTCCCACGAGCCATTAGTTTATTATAAGCATCTGATTATACCATTTTTTTTTAACAGGTGCACTTGTGAGAAATGCAACATTATGCCAACATCAACTGAATCTCGGTGCTGCCAGGAGGTATTGAAGGTGAAGAAGTGAGGGTGATATTGCCTGCCTGTGCTGTGAGCCTCATCAGAGAAACATTCCCATCTGATCACTACAAGGGATTTTGCCTACCAAGATTAGATTTGTGATCAATGTTATTTAAATAAAGTTTTTTAAAATCATATATTGAGTTTATTAATGTGCATGTCAATTTTATAATTCTAATATTTCAGCATTCATCAAAGTCGGATCTCATATACATTAGAGTAATTTTTCTACCATTTTATGGTGTAAAATTCGTGTTCAATTTTTAAAAGCACATTTCTCTAAAAATCTTAGGCTTATATTTTTTTGTCTTAGCAAAATATGTTGCTTCCCTAACAATTGAAAGCTGAACTTTCATTGCTAATTGGAAATTTATTCTACTTTTACATGTTTGATTTTGAAAATCTAGATACATGTTGCTCAACAGCATCAGCTTTGATGGGACGCTGAAATTTGGCACTCAATGTTGCTGGAACTCTGGCTTGTACAGAGTGCCACTGCTCCAATAAGTGGGTTGGATCAACCAAGGTTTTGTCGAAAAGAGTATTCATCAGATCATCCACATATTCTGAAATAAAATTAATTTAATAAAAATTAGAAATCGAAAGCTCCTTGTAAGTGGTCGTGGAAATTCCAACAATACCGACTGCATTTAGAACTCTGAGGACCTTGACATATGACGCACCAGTGAAGAGAATGGCGGATGAAAGCTGTATGTTACCAGCTGGCATGTCCCTGATCATCGGCTGGCTGTGCCAGGATCGATCCTCAACACAATGTGGACAATGTTGTCTGATCACCAACAGAGAGCCTTTAGTGTGACTTGTTACCTCACATGGATGACTGCAATGAGGACAATTGCTGAATAATCAAATTCAAAAAAAAAAATCCACAGTATTTGAAGGTTGAGTGACAGTGGATAACATCTGCAAAAACAGTAGATCAACATAATTTCATTCCAGAGGTGTCAAATTGGATTACATATATAGAAATATAACTTGAGCAAACAGGCACAACCACCTCCCTATACAGCACTGAATATTTCATATTTGATTAGTATGAATACCCTAAAATTCTAATATTTGATAAGTTGTTAAGGCAATGAAATTCATTGCTTGTAAATAATTTTAGTAAATATTGGCAGTGAATATTTAAAAAAGAAAAATTACCCTGTTTACTTATCTTTCTGACAGCAGATTGCTGTCAGAAAGATAAGGTTGATCAGAAAGATAAGGATATCCCAGGTTGGCCTAGGATAGCCGGCCCCGGCCGGTGCTGGAAGGGCTCTCGCGACCGGGCCGGAAGGCGGCCGCCCCTCCCCGCTCACGGACGCGTGTTCGTGGAGAACCCGGTGCTAAATAACTCGTAAACGACCTGATGCCGGGCGTGACCCGCTCCGGGAACAGTGGCAAGTGGGGAGTTTGACTGGGGCGGTACACCTGTCAAACTGTAACGCAGGTGTCCTAAGGCGAGCTCAGGGAGGACAGAAACCTCCCGTGGAGCAGAAGGGCAAAAGCTCGCTTGATCTTGATTTTCAGTATGAATACAGACCGTGAAAGCGGGGCCTCACGATCCTTCTGACTTTTTGGGTTTTAAGCAGGAGGTGTCAGAAAGATCGCATCGGTAGATCACCCTTGCTTTTCACGCCACTTCACTGACACTGTCTGAGAGTGGGACTTTGAAATGAACGGATATATAGTTGGAACAGCCGATTTTTTTATCAGCAATCTTTTTGCTAATTTCATTTCAAATTGCATCTTATTCTCAAAATCGCTGTCAACAAAATGTCTAATGCACATGTTGGGTGATTTTGCGACATAATTCCAATTTTTTAGCGTTTTCTGAACGAAATTCACCCATGCGGTACTGATTTTCCCAGGCAGGGGAAGTTCCTAAACACTCACCGCGTGCTCCTCAGCGTGCTCCTCCTCCTACTCAGGTCGCTCCCTGACCTGACGTCACACAGTCAGTGGCCATTTTAGCCACTGATCGCTTGGCAGACAAGACAGCTCTCAAGGAAATAATACTTCAATAGCGCATTGTCACCTTATGCGACATTTGTTGACACCAAAACATGTGCGGTTCAAATTAGCTCGTCTCTCACACAAATTTAAGATATGATTTAGCGATATTGTAATTTCGTCCGGCCGAGGCCTTTAATATCCATATTACAGCTGAGTAATGGGAAGCGTTTTAATAAGGCAATGATTTGTGCTCTGCATACGTGTGAATCACAGTGTCCAGTAATGAATCAGATCCAGCCTGGTACACCAACGCGTTTAGAAATGTGGTCACACTCGGTGAAAGTTCAACACATGGACGCTGTGAGAGAACTCGTTTCAGAAACCTGGGACATCATTCACCTTCCACTCTTATCTGTTTCTGTTACAGCAGTTATTACAAGTCAGATTTTGAATGTGCTTGCAACTGATAAAAGGGTTTTTATCAGAGGAAAGATTTCATAACGCGAGGCGATACAGAGGTGCGTGTGGCAGTGAGGTCAATACTACGACAACTGCGACGCTCAAAGGTCAGATGGGACATTCAATGGAGGTTTTATGGCGGTCGTAATTTGGTCTAGAATAAAACTGTGTTGCTTCAGCAAACTAAAGTATTCCAAGTCAATTAATTATTTTTCTTTAAACAATTTTGTTCAAATAAAGCGAGTAATTATTTGGAAATATATTAAAAGAACGAAGTTGTAAAAAAACATGAAAAGAATGTAATTGCTTTATAGTGTTCGTAAGTGAAAATCGACAAACATCACCAGCAGAATAACGACCTCGCTGAGGCTGAAGGCGAGAAGCTGAGCAAAGCACCTGTCAGACTGGGTTTAAGGGAGTGGAGGTTGGACAAACACCAGGGGCAAAGACAGCTGATGGAGACAACTTTCTCCCTCTCTGTGCCCTCAGGGCTCATTTGCCTAGCCTCTAATAAAGCGACAGGGCAATAAAGCTCTTGGCTGTGCGTCTGCAGCCTGGATAGGGATGCTCTCTCCTCATGTTACATGCTGTGTGCCATCTTGTGCTGTAGATGTTAGAAATAGTCCTGGTGGAGAAATCAACATCAGCATGCACTGCTAAAACATCAATTCATTGTTATCTATGAGCTCTTACCAAAAAGAAGACTTGTCTCATAAGGCCTGCTGCATTTTAGGAGCAAGAAGGGCTTATCAAGAGTGATTCATGTTCTGGGTGGTAATAGCAATCAAAGATAATCAACCACTGACAAAATGTATTTGAGTGTACAGCTACATGCCTGAGACAAGCTGAAAACCAGGCACCCACAGGCACACCACGAACACTTCCTGCAGCGGGAGAATATACTGGGAGCAGACTACAAACTATAAAAAGCTCCCCTGCCCTGACTCCTGATACCATTCCAATCAATCCTGGTTGTGGAAGCAACCCTTGTGGCTAAAAATAAGAGGACGAGAACATTGTAACAAAACAGACACGTTACAGATCGCTCCAGGGAGCTTTCTCTGCATGAACATGGGTATTATTTTGAAACCTCGTTACTGTCATATTTACAATGTGTAATTTACCATAAATATCACTGGAAAGTGTTATGTAAGAGGTCTGATAGTACATGGGACAAAGGGTGGATTACACTATCTTTATGACTGATTCAAACAAAGTGGATTATGGGGTATATTAAAGACAGCATTTTCTGCTGTGGAGAAAGGGTGTGTCTGGATGAAAGGCTGGCACATTTGTTTGTTTTATGAACAGTACATCCCCAACTGCATGAATGTGGTTTTGACATCAGTTGTCAGATAGAAATTGGTGGATCATGGGAAAAATTGCTTGGAGTGGTTGTGGGGACATCACCTGAAGTGTTGTATTTGCTGTTAAGTGCTTATTTACTTCAAACTTCAGAACCTGCAGGTATTGTTGCTAAAGCTGCTTTCTTTGTGCTTGCACACATACACATATTGTTATGGGCGGGGGGGGGGGGGCTGGGCTCTGAGGTCTGCCTCGCTTTCTGAAGGCACACCTGTGCACAAACTGAACAGGTCTTTCAACATACTGCATGCTAATTTGGTGGGCACACAACAGACAAAAAAAACCAAAACAAAACAAAAAAAAAACAATTGCCTGAAACAAACAAAAAAAAAAAAGTCACTTTGGCAGAGTCAGAGCCAGAGCATCAAACCATCAAACTATCAAAGTATAACTTGGGACATTTCCAACACTCTACACTGATACAATCTGTCAGTGATGCATTCCTTTCATGACTCCTTTTCAGTGACTGGTGTCAGGATGTGCTAAATTAGCATCAAGCAGAACTGAATTTCATCAGAATTTCTGACAAGACATGCTGCGCCTTTGTTCCACTGGCATGTGTGCTTCATTGTTTCATTTTCCCCATCATTCAAGTTGTGAAGAAGCACATGCAATTCGGCAGGTGTGGACCAGGAACAGAATACATGCACACTGAAAATAGCAGTGACCTTTTATAACTGCAGCTTGAATCATAACTCACATGAGTGAACATGTGCTCTACAATAGTGTAAAGTGTGAATGTTACTTTGAAACCTTCAGCCTTTGTGTGCAGAACCAGGAGCAGACAGAGTCAGTCAAAGAAGAAACTAAACAAGAACACTGAGATTTCATCTCTGAAGGTTAAGGATGAGTATTTAATCATAACATTAACTTACTTGACTGTAACTCTTGTGGACAAGTCTTGAAGATCTCCGGGGTGAAAAAGCTGCGCTTCCTTTAGTCCAAGCTTCCCACAGGCCTTGAGGAAGACGTTAAGGTTGTCCTGGATGAAGAACAAAGTAGGGATGAGGGCTGTCTACCTACACTCTACAGAGAATAATCACTCAACAGTTCTGTAGCAGGGAATACAGCCTACAACTGACTGCTTCCAAAGTTCACAGAGAGCAGAAGTGGACTGGGAGGAGCATGCCTGTAGCAAATAAGAAGTGACCCATGGCAGAATGCACACAAACACACATGCATGGTGGAGGGGCGGGCCACCTGACAGCAGCAACACTACCTGTGGGCCAAGTTTGAATAGGAACAAGCCAAACCAGGCAGAATGACATCAGAGCTTTGCATAACTCCCACTCAAACAGCTCTGACACAGACGGGAGCACACTGCCTGCTGCCGTCTCCTTTTTCTCACACCCTGAAACTGTCCCCTCCCCTCCCTGCCAAGCCCTTTACTCGAGAATACCTGTGGAATCTGCAGGCTACTGGATTATTTTGAAGACATTTGGTTGCCATGAAACATTATGACAGGTGACAGAAACTTGCAAATATTTCCCTGGAGCAACTCTTCAGAGGACATGGGAGTGGAAGGATGATTTTTTCGCCCTAAAATGTGTCAATCCTTTTAAAGTTTATATACGTTCACACAGATGTGCGAGAGTAATGTGAGACAGCAAAAATAGATTCAGAATTAGAAATACACACGCAGGTGTGAGATGTTTTAAACAACTCTCATAGCACAAGAGCACTGCTCCTTTCTGTTCTTGGGATTTTTCCAGTTATAATCCCATTTGCAATTTTGCATTTCCACTGGGACGGTACAGTTTATGAGGGTTTTCTTGTAATCACACATGGTTTCAACATGGGCTGGAATAATTAAGGGGTAGCTAGTTCTATATTTAAATAGGAAACACGCCTATTAGCAAATGGAGGAGGGATCTGACCTCTCAAATATACATGCATCCCAAACAGCCTTACATATTCCTTTGAAGGACGCAGGGCCCCAAAAGACTGTGGACCTGCACTCCAGCTATATGAACACTGGAGGTACTCTTCATAAATTATTTTGTCAAAGTCTTTTTATACTCTTCATTTGCCAATATAACAGCTTAAGAAAACATTTATGATCCTGCCATTCAGTGAGCACAGCATTTACTTGTCAGAGATAAACCCATACATACCTTCTTGCTTACTTTGCCTCACCTCAACGAGTTGCTTAACAAGACAGCAAGCAAAAACACACCCTTTGAAGCATAGATACTGAGCCTAATAAATATAAGAAAAATCTGTATGTGCAACAACAATACCAACTATGCCGAGAGTGGAGAGACCATGACTTGATAGATAAATAACAAATAACACAAGGCTCATCTTATAATAACAGACTAAACCAGTGATTTTCAGCCAAGATGCCATGAGAGAATATTTGAGGTGCCACGGGAAAGTGTCTAATTACACTTAATTGGTCCAAAAAATTGCAAATAATTTGCAGCTGTTGTGTGTTGGTGCCTGTAATGGCTCTTCCACGTAAGTGGATGGCAGTATGAATGCAATAATGGATGCCGTTTTCTTCCTCTTAACATTTTTTTTTAGGCTAATGAACTTGTTAAGACGTGCTCCAGGTCATTTCAGTCATGGTTCTACTGGATCCAAGTGCTGCCTTTGATACAGTAGACCACCATATTCTTTTAACCAGACTAAAGGACCTGGTTGGCTTCTCTGGTACCGTTTTTAATTGGTTCAAGTCCTACCTCACCGACAGGGACTTTTTGGCAAGTATGGATACGTGTTCTTCCAGAGTCTACAAAATAAATTGTGGCGTGCCCCAAGGTTCAATTTTAGGTCCAGTACTTTTTAATCTGTACATGCTGCCCCTTGGGGACGTTATCAGGAGACATGGTGTTAATTTCCATAGTTATAGTTTCCATAGTCTTCCAGTGTGGACACTGTGGGAAATGATGAGGCCAGTTTACGAACAGACAAAATTTATTAACACTTTCTCATCATTCATATACAGAAAAGCATGAAAGCACTCAAGCACGGTTCTCCTTTATATCGCCACTGCTCATCTCATATCTGCGTGACATTCCACATCACACTGCATGACATCCAACATCACAGTGCATTCACCCTTAAACCCCCCCCGTTTACTGTTTACTCTCTGCTTCCTGACTGAGACGCTGTCTGACTCCACCAAGCCTCTACAAGTCTACAATATGCATTTTGTGTCTGCTACACCCCCCCCCCCCACACCCCCAGACAGAGTTTCAGTCACAAAGTCTTTTGGGCTTCAGTCTGTTCCCATATCTGCTGTAACTGGGGTCTCTGTGCCGGCGGGGGAACTGCTGGACGTGTGTCTGACTGCGGGTGGGCCATGACGAGGGGGGGAGGAAAACCGCTTTGCCCGTGTGGCTGTCCTGGTGAATCATTTGCCTGGGGAGCTCTCAGTGGGGGTCTTCCACGCCGAGGGGCCCGGGCCAGCAGCACTTGCTCGTCCGCCACTACAAAGGCGGGCTTAAGTCTGTCTATGCCTATTTTCTCCCGACGCCCCCCCAAGTCTAGCAAAAAATGCTTGTCCCCTGTTTCCAGCACTCTGAATGGGCCATCATAGGGTGGATGCAATGGCAGGCAGTGGGCATCGTGTCTGACAAACACGAACTCCGCGTTCTTCAAAGTTTTTGCCACAAAAGCGCGTGGAAAACAACCCCTCACAGCACCAGTCAGCATACAGGGAACAGACATTGAGATGGTGACATCCTACAAGTACCTTGGTGTTCATCTGAACAGTAAACTAGACTGGTCACACAATACCGACACACTCTACAAGAAGGGACAGCGCAGGCTGTTCCTACTGAGGAGGCTCAGGTCTTCTGGTGTACAAGGGGCGCTGCTGAAGACATTCTATGACAGTGGTGGCATCAGCCATCACTTTTGGAGTGGTCTGCTGGGGCAACGGCATTACAGCAGCCAATAGGAAGAGACTGAATAAACTGATCAAGAAAGCTAGCTCTGTCCCGGGGCAACGCCTTGACCCAGTGGAGGAGATAGGGGAGAGAAGGATGGTGGCTAAACTGTCATCTCTGCTGGAGTCCGAGTCCCACCCTATGCAGGACATATTGAACGCACTGAGGAGCTCATTTAGCAGCAGACTACATCATCCTAGGCGCACAACCGAGAGGTTTCGCAGGTCCTTCCTACCTACGGCTGTCAGACTGTATAACCTAAGCAGGGCTGCTCGTAGAGATGGCAAAAAAACGTGACGACCTAGTAGTACTGAATGCAAAAGACGCAACAGACTTACACAAATGGTCCCCTCCAGTATACAACTAGGACAATATCAGTCGCTACGGAGGGTGACAATATGTATGGGTACATATTCATACTATGTAGGATAACTAAGTAGACGGTTATGCTGTTTATTCCATCTTGCCACAATGCTCCGCACTTTGTATATATATTTATACATCTATGTGTACGTATGTATATCCACTGCTCTTATTTATATTTTTTGTATCTTCTTAATTATTGCTCTGAGTGTTGCTATCCCTGTGCTGTTGCAATCCTGGAATTTCCCCATTGTGGGACTAATAAAGGCTTATCTTATCTTATGCTGATGACAACTTTATATCGCCATGCCTCCTGATGACATGGAACCAATCAATACCCTTTATCTGTATTTTAGACATTAAATCATGGATGGCGGAAAACTTTCTTCAGCTTAACCAGGACAAAACTGAAGTTTTAGTCATCACTTCTGAAGCTCAGACAGAGAAAATTTTTACCAAAATTGCATAGTCTGTCCTTTACCACATCCCAGTATGTTAAGAATTTGGGTGTCATTTTAAACTGAGCTTGGTTTTACTCCACACATTAAAGATACAACACAAACAGGATTTTATCATCTAAAGAACATAGCCAGAGTCCACCCATTTCTTTCTCGAGCTAACACGCAGATACTGATGCATGCTTTTATCACCAGCCATAATGATTACTGTAATTTCCTGTTCTATGGGCATCCCAAAAAGACAATTTCAAATCTGCAGTTATTACAGAATTCAGCTGCTCATGTTCTGACGAACACTAGATGGCAGGCTCATATCACTCCGGTTTTAAAGTCACTGCATTTTGATTAGAGTCCCATTTTAATTTTCTTAATTTTTGATTTTAAACCTATTTTATGTTGTTTTTGTTACAATTATTCACTTATTAAATACTTTTACATTTTAAATTAATTTAAATTTTTTATTATTATCTTTGTACTAATAAATTATTCATTTTATTACTATTACTTATTAGTGATAGTTTTATTCATCTTATTAGCCTGTCCTAGGTCCAGCATTTCCTCATAGGGAGCCCTCCAACAGGGAATTGTCCGGTGATGGTGCGCATGTGTTGGCATCTGTCGGCATCTGTAAACGTCACGTCGTGTCAAAGCGTTATCTTATCCGCTTTTGTTTGTTTTATTAACTCCGTTTTTAATTTTGTATCTCTCTTTTATGGATATTAGCTTTTTACTTAGTGTTAGCTTAGTAAATACAAAAGCCCGATCAGGCACACAGGCGAATCAGACCCTGGGCAGGGCCGTTTCACCAGGCTAGGCTAACCTGTTTTTAGCTAGCTAGCTATCCACTTCTCGCCTGGAACGCCATGACTCCATCCCAGACGTGTGTCAGCTGTGTGTCCCTCCTTAAGGTTTCTGAGTTGGAATTGAGACTCTCCAATCTATATAAGACTCGGGAGGCTGAAGACCACCTAGATACTATAATTCTTGGGCGGACATAGGCCCCGGCAACTGACTCATAGCTAGCAGAGACGACTACTTACCTGGGTGAATTTAGCACATCGCCATCCACTTCCACCCTTGCTCCAGTCTCCACAGCTGTCCAAGACCCCAGCAATAAACACTGGCTTCAGCTCGGCGATAAACCCAAAGCCCCAGGTGGTTTTCCACAGCCTCAATGCGTGCCCTGGGCCAAGCTTGGTTGGGCCAACTAGCAAACATCTGGGATTGACCAGACATGGCCGCGCCTCCTCTCTTCCCCTGTTGCTGGAAAACAGATTTGACATCCTTTCCCTGAAAGATTTTCCCCACCTGGATGTCGATCATCCTCCCATGGCCGCTCCTCCTCCTTCAACAGCGGCCCAAACCCGCAAGCCCCGGATTAAAACTACTTTAGGTGTGCCAAACTGTACACCAGCTCCAAAAAGAAGAGAGCGCATCACCTCGCCATCACAACAACGGCAAAATTATCCACCATTTCAGAAGCCACCGGCAAAGCCCCCCCTCCCCAGACAACGCTGGTAATTGGTGATTCAATAATGAGGAACGTCAGAAGCAGGTACTGTGTCACTAAATTTTTTCCTGGGGCTAAAGTGTCAGACATTGAGGCTCTTACCCCTGACCCATTAAATGAATTCCCCCACGCTAAAACTGTCATTGTACATGTTGGATGCAACAACATCCCAGATGAAGCGCCAGAGAGCTTAAAGAGTGACGTCAGGAGCCTTCTGTCCACTCTTATGAACTGTGGCAGACATGTGTTTATTTCTGGGCCATTGGCACCTTTCAGACGAGGTTGCAATTATTTTAGCAGAACTCTCAGCCTTAATACCTGGTTGACTTCAACATGTCCTACTTTTAACATTGGTTTTGTAGACAATTTTAACTTGTTTTGGAAGCGCCCATCATTTATGAGGCCAGATGGCATCCATCCAAATAGACTTGGTGCACGTGTTTTAAGGACAATCTGTTGTATTCCATTCAGCGTTTTTTAGTACAGTGACTGAAATATGGTGCGTTAACTCACCCGAAGTTCCTGGGTCTGCCAACCAGCCCTTCTTTGTTTTCACTTCTCATATTAATCCTATTAATCCAAATAAACCTCACTGTTTAGATCAGTCTTCAATTCAAAACCCCATAGAGATTGTGTCTGTCTCCCGTTACCCAAAATATTATAACCCAAGACAAATACAACATAACTTGATAAATGCACGCCTTTCTGCAGCTCCTCCTCATCCGCCACCCCTCAACTTAGCCCCTGTCTTCCCCTTCAGAGAACCTTTGTCTACTCCCCCCAAAGTTAATAAAAAATATAATGTATAAACATCCCAAAGTGATTAAACAAAAAGTTGGTAAAACTCAAATTAAACATCAAGTCTCTAAATTTAATGATTTGGCCTCTCTTCCTCCTCATAATTTAAAAATTAAATGCGGTTTGTTAAATATTAGGTCTCTAATTCCCAAGTCTCTTCTAGTCCATGATCTGTTAATTGATCATCAGATTGATTTAATATCCCTTACAGAGACTTGGCTAGGGCAAGATGACTATGTTGGTTTAAATGAATCAACTCCCTCTGGTTATCTAAACTATCATAATCCCAGAAGTTCTGGTCATGGAGGTGGAGTAGTGGCAATTTACCATTCCAAATTACTAATTAATGTAAAGCAAAAAAACATGTTTTAATTCCTTTGAGGGCCTGGTCCTCAGCATGGGGCATGTTAGCAATCTTAGTTTAAACCCAATTTTCTTTGCCATAGTTTACCGTCCTCCCTCAGTCTACTCAGAATTTTTATCCGAATTTGCCAAATTCTTAGCTGATTTAGTGCTGAAATCAGATCGAGTAATTATAGTTGGGATTTTAATATACATGTTGATGTAGATAGTGACTGTCTTAAGGCATTCAATTCAATATTAGACTCAATGGGATTTTCCCCAGAAAGTAGAAAATTCTACCCATTATCTCCACGACGCACTGGACCTTGTTCTGACTTATGGCATACATATAGAAAGTCTGATAGCGTCTCCTCATAATCCTGTAATGTCAGACCATTGTCTGTTAACCTTTGAGTTCACTATTCCTGACTATTTGATTCCTAATGAAAAATATTACTACAGCAGATGTTCAGATGATGTTACCAAATTTATGCAGATTGTCTCCTCTATGCCATGTGTCAACACAATGGAAATAAGCAATGGAGAGCTTGCTCCTTCCGTAATTGATAGTGTTACAGCTTCTCTGCATCAGACTCTAGACTTGGTGGCCCCTTTAAAATACAAAAAGTCCAGAGATTTTGAACCCCTTTAACACAGAAACTCGTCACTTAAAAAAGAAGACTCGTCAAATAGAAAGAAAATGGCATTCCACTAATTTAGATGAAATCTATTTAGCTTGGAGAAATCATCTTTTAATTTATAAAATACCTCTTAGAAAAGCTAGAACAAGTTATTACTCTGCATTAATAGAAGAGAACAAGAATAATCCCAGATTTCTTTTCAGCACTGTAGCCAGGCTGACAGAGTCAGGACTGTCAATCCTCGCATCCCCCTAGAGCTTACTAGTCAGGACATTAGGAACTTTTTCAATCATAAAATTTCATCTGTTAGAGATAAAATCAGTCAGATTCTTCCCACCGTGAACTTAAGTACAGCAACTGCTACAACTCCTTCAACTGATGTCTGTTTGGATAAGTTTACTCCAACTGACCTTTTAGAGTTAGATAAAATAACTTCCTCATCCAAGACTTCAACTTGTCTTTTAGACCCTATTCTTACCAGGTTATTTAAAAAAAAGTCTTCCCATTTATTGGTAGCCGTATTCTTCAAATAATCAATTCTTCTTTAACATTAGGCCATGTACCACAGGCTTTGAAAACTGCTGTAATTAAACCCTTACTCAAAAAGCCAACGCTCGATCCAGGAGTTTTAGCTAACTATCGACCAATCTCCCTTTCATTTCAAAAATCTTAGAGTTGTTGCTACGCAATTATTTGACCACTTGCAGGGAAATGGTTTATTTGAAGAGTTTCAATCTGGGTTCAGAATCCATCATAGTACTGAAACAGCCTTAGTGAAGGTCACTAATGACCTCCTTATCGCATCTGATAATGGACTCGATTCTGTACTTGTCCTTTTAGATCTTAGTGCAGCCTTTGATACTATCGACCATGATACTCTACTTGATAGATTAGAACACTATGTTGGACTAAATGGAACTTCGCTGCAGTGGTTTAGATCTTATTTGTCCGATAGGCTTCAGTTTGTTCATGTCAATGAGTTTTCTTCCAACTCTAAGCTCAATTATGGAGTTCCACAGGGATCTGTGCTTGGCCCTACTCTTTTTAGTTTATATATGCTTCGGTTAGGCAACATCATTAGAAAGCACTGTATACATTCTCATTGTTATGCAGATGACACACAATTATACCTGTCAATGAAGCCAGATGATAGTAATCAATTAGCCAAGTTAGATGCCTGTCTTAAGAAAATCAAACCTTGGATGATTTGTAATTTTCTGCTATTAAACCCAGATAAGACTGAAGTCATTCTTGTTGGTCCAAAAAACCTTAGAAATACCTTTCCAAATCAAACTCTTAGTTTGGATGCGATTACTCTTTCTCTGACTAGTTCTGTGACGAACCTTGGAGTTATTTTTGATCAAGATCTGTTTTTTAATTCACATATTAAATTTGTTTCTAAGACTGCCTTCTATCATCTGTGCAATATTACCAAGATTAGGAGTATCTGGTCTCTGAGTGATGCTGAGAAACTGATCCACGCTTTTGTTAGCTCTAGATTAGATTACTATAGCCCATTATCAGGTTGTCCTAAAATATCTTTAAAAAGTCTTCAGTTGATCCAAAATGCTGCTGCAAGAGTTTTAACAGGTACTAGAAAGAGAGATCATATCTCTACAGTTCTGGCCTCCCTTCACTGGCTTCCCATAGAGTTTAGAATTAAGTTTAAAATCTTTTTATCACTTACAAAGCTCTTAATAATCAGGCCCCCTTTTATATAAAAGATTTGATATTTCCCCATCATCCTAACAGAGCACTATGCTCCCAAAATCCTGGATTACTTGTAATACCTAGAATCTCCAAAAGTACAATGGGAGGCAGAGCCTTCTGCTATCAAGCTCCTTTCCTGTGGAACCAGTTACCAATCTGGGTTCGGGAGTCAGACTCGAGCTCCGTTTTTAAGAATAGGGTATAAACCTTACTCTTCAATATAGCCTATGATTAGGGAGGGATCTTGTGTCTCTTAACCCTCCCTTTGTTTTGCTGTTAATAGATTTAAACTGCCGGGTGACCTCCAATAATGTACTCCGCTTCTCTCCATTAATGTTATGTCTGTTCTTTTCATGTTCTCTATCCCCTCACCCCCCAGCCAGTCGCAGCAGATGACTGCCCCTCCCCGAGTCTGGTTCTGCTAGAGATTTCTTCCTGTTAAAAGGGAGTTTTTCCTCTCCACCGTCGCCAAGTGCTTGCTCACAGGGGATCGCCTGATTGCTGGGGTCTTTCAGCAATTGTGGGGTTTCCCCTACATTTGAAAGTGCTATGAGATGACTATTGTTATGATATGGCGCTATATAAATAAAGCTGAATTGAATTGACATGAAAACATTCTTCACAGGTTTGAGCAAAATCTATGGCCCTAAAAAAAGAGGATTGATCCAACTAAAGGCTATGGATGGTGAAACCGTTTTGCAGGAGAAAGACAAGATCCTGGACAGATTTGCAGACCACTTTGACCAACAACTAAACAACCCTGGAGATCTCACTGAAGAGACTAAAGAAGCTCTAGTGCAGCGACCAGCTGTATCAAGTCTGGATGAACCACAAAATTTTGATGAACTAATGGCAGCTATCAGGACAACACAGGATGGTAAAGCTCCAGGAAGGGATGGAATTCCAGCAGAAGTGTGGAAATTTGGTGCTGTTCAGCTGAACAACTGCCTGCACAAGCTCATCCAAGAGATATGGGATGCCCAGAAAGTACCTCAAGACTGGAAGGATGCAAGTATTGTGCCTTTGTTCAAGAAAGGCGACAGGAAAGATTGTGGAAATTACCGAGGTATATCACTGTTAGCCACTATTAGTAAGATTCTCTCACGTGTACTACTGAACAGACTCAATGAACACATCTCGCAGAATGTATTACTGGAAACCCAGTGCGGCTTTAGAAGTGGAAGAAGCACAATGATTTTCTGCTTGAAACAGGTTCAAGAAAAGTGCATCGAACAGAACATGCCGCTTTATGTAATCTTCATAGACTTCAGTAAAGCCTTCGATACTGTTTCGCGACAAGGACTTTGGCAGGTATTCAAGAAATATGGCTGTACAGAGAAGTTTGTCAGCCTGATTGAGGCACTACATACAGTATGCAAGCAAACATGGCAATGAGTGGTTCAGTATCTAAAGACTTTTCAGTAAGCAACGTGGTGAAACAAGGGTGTGCTGGCGCCTACACCCTTCTCGCCTCGCAGCCATGCTTGAGGTGGCCTTCAAAGACACTTCAGAAAGAGTATACATTCAAACAAGAAAAGAAGCAGACTTGTTCAATGTGGCACAGTTTAAAGCCAAGAGTCATCATTATCATCATCATAGCAGTCTGTCGGGGGCGACAATGACCGTTTCATTTAGGTCTGATCAGATTCCTCCACGCAGCTCTGTCCTTCGCCTTCCGCTGCCAGGAACTCCTGACCTTGTTAACCTGGGCGACATCCGAGCCGGTATGAGTTGCTTTCTGATTGACCATTTCATGAACTGCAAAGTATTTGAGCACCGCTAGCTTTTGCTGGACTAGCGGCACATTCTTGGCAGATAGAGGTATTATCAGTGGCAAGGACAAGCCAAGACAAACCGACTCCAGTATCTGTTGCAGTGACTGACCAGATGATAGGTTTGTTTATCTCTGCTCTTTGTGTAGTGCATGTCACGATGCACAAACTGGCAAAAGTCCACCACAGACCTTGCAACAGATGAGCTTATCTGCCAGGATGTCTAGTCTCACCCTGTGTAACGGAGTGGTCCACCACAGACCTGTGACAGATATTGTTTTTAGTTCTGCCAGGATGCCCAGTTTAACCCTCTACACCTTTGGAAGGGCAGGGTTGCTGGTTGAATCGCCAACGGCCCGACCCATGAGACAGGTAGTACCGGTTTTCATGGTTATCCGGTAGCAAGCAAACCAGTACCTGACCATAACAAAATTACTGTTTTTGTTCAAATAAATTTACCGTTTAAAAATTTAGTCATGCGTTACAATTACTACAATTTGATCCAATGCGTTACTCGTTTTATTAATATGGATAGATATTTTTTAGCACAAATAAATGAACATACAAACTGACCCTACCGTAGCTGAGATGAGCCGTAAGACATCAATAAAGGTAGTAAGAGAAATGCTCTTTGCCAACGACAGTGCTCTAGTTGCACACAGTGTGGAAGATATGCAATCTTTAGTGGAGAAAGTTGCAAGAGCAGCTAGCCAATTCAGCCTCAAAATCAACATCAAGAAGACAGAGTGCTTTTATCAACCACCAAAGCTCCAGTTATCAACATCACTACCAGAAGAGATCAGCATTGGTACAGAGCCACTAGTCAAGTGCGAGACTTTCAAGTATCTAGGGAGTACTGTTTCAGAGAATGCTAGGCTGGAGGATGAACTCTCTCTCAGAACGGGAAGAGCATGTGCTGTGTTTGGAAACTTGAGGGAGAGACTGTGGAACAATCGACATGTGTCTCTCCGTGTGAAATGCAAAGTGTACAGAGCGACAGTACTGGCTACTCTATTGTACGGTGCTGAAACTTGGACCGTCTACAGGGTGCAGGTAAAGAAACTCCACGCGTACATGATGAGACACCTTCGAGCCATAATGAACATCTCATGGAAAGATAACCAACATAGAAATGTTGAAACGAGCTGGTCTACCATCAATGGAGGACATGCTAATACAGACGAACCTGAGATGGCTCGGACATGTTGAGAGGGTGGACCACCAGCGTCTCCCTCAGCAGTTACTCTACTCACAGTTGTGTGAGGGCAAACACAATCAGGGTAGACCAAGGCTCAGATTTCAAGATACTGTAAAAAGAAACTTTAAGCTGGATATAGACAGGAGTTCCTGGCAGCGGAAGGCCAAGGACAGAGCTGCGTGGTGGAATCTGATCAGACCTAAATGAAAGTCATTGTTGCCCACAACAGACTGCTATGATGATGATCTGAAATAAAGATTCATTCATTCATATTTAAAAAAAAAAAAAAAAAAATCTGCAAAGTGGACTCCTAAGACTGGACTTGAGTAGTTGCAGATGTGACGTCCCTGTAGCTGTGGACTTGGCGCTTTCCTCGTGTTGATGGCTCCCTAGGATGGTGCTCCTACACCTGGATCCTCAGTGCTCAGCCATGTCTCACATAGATGAGTGTATGTGTGTGGGGGTCTAATTGTGTCATCACTCTATCATCATCACTCTATAAAAGCAAGAAATCTCTTGTCATGCTTCATAGGACAGCCTATGATCTCTGCCTGATCATCATAGGATGTCCTATGAACTCAGGCATCATAGGACACAGACAAATGTGTCTTTATGACGTCATATAGACCATGAACTCAGGCATCATAGGATGACTTGCAATGCCTATATGATGGCACATAGACAAATGTGTCTTCATGATGTCATATACAGTAAGTCCATGCCCGAAAGCCACTTTTTGCTGAGATCCGTTTTCATGATCCTGTCCATGAACTGGAATTACGACACACCTATCCCTCAACCAGTGAAGAAGACGAAGACAAAGAAGAAGAAAACGACCCAGCAGATGGAGAGCAATAGAATAATGACAACTGCTGCACGTTAGAAAAGATGTCACAAAGATGAAACACCTGAGGTTCCAACCCTACATCGCACCTGTCTGAGACAGGAGGACACCCTTCACCAGCATAGGGTACGGCAGACTTTAAAGCATGTTTCTCGGACATCACAGCACAGCCTATGAGCTCTGCCTCATCATCATAGCGCGTCCTATGAATTCAGGCATCATAGGACGACTCGCCATGCCTACATGACGGCAAATGTGTAACCTTGACAAATGCCAGTCTACACTACAAATGTGTAAAATGCCAAGCAAAGCACCGATTTTCCTCCAGGTGCTCTGGTTTCTACGGGCATGCATGGGCCTTCCTGAACAGGGTCGAAAGCCACTTTTTCAGGATTGTGCCCATGAATGAGAATTACAACGCACCTATCCCTCAACCAGTGGTCTGAACGAAGAAGAAGAAGACCCACCAGATGGAGAGCAATAGAATGTGAAGTTTGCATGTTCTCCCCGTGTCTGCGTGGGTTTACTCCGGGACTTCTCCCGTTTCCTCCCACATGCCAAAAACATGCAAGTTGGGTTAATTGACATCAACTGGGGATTCTAAATTGTCCTTGGGTATGACTGAGAGTGAATGGCTGTCTGTCTCTCTCTGTGTTGGCCCTGCAATGGATTGGCGATCTGTCCAGGGTGTACCCTGCCTCTCGCCTAAAAAGATGCTGGGATAGGCTCCAGCCCCACCGCGACCCGAAAAGGATTAAGTGGAAGAAGATGGATGGATGGATGGAACTGCTGCACGTCAGAAAGGATGACGTGAACATGAAACACCTCAGGTTCCACCAGTACGCCGCAGGCATGACTGAACAACACAGCCATCTGAGACAGGAGGAGACCCTTCAGTGGTCTGAACAAAGAAGACCCACCAGATGATGTCTATATGACGGCACATAGAGCACATGACTCCCTACAAGACATCACTCTATAAAATCGAGTGAGTGAGTGAGTGAGTGTCATAGCACATCATAGGATGAACTATGATGACTGCATGATGTCCTATTATAGCAGGCAACACAGGACTCGCGATGCAGTCATATAGACAAATGTGTCTTTCTGATGTCATATAGACCATCATTCACGACGCCAGAAGAGATGTTCATCACCTGATTACAAAAAGGACAAAGCACTTTAAACCACACCCATTCGAAGCAGTAAATCTGGAAATCTTACTCACCCGATTAACAATGGGACGCACTACTTTACAGCACACCCATTCGAAGCAGTACATTGAGGTCTTTAGATGTCATATAGACCATCACTCATGAAAAAAAGAGATACTCATCACCCGATTGAGAGTAGGACAGTACTTTAAACCACCCCATTTGAAGCAGTAAATATGGCAATTTCACTCAGTCAGGCAGAAGACAGATCAATAAATACAAATTATGTAGTCGAAAAGTGGCAAGAATATTGGGACTCAATAGATACAGGAAGACATCTTTATGACATTCAAAAGCATGTAAACTGTGGAATGGGAGTTGCCAGATATAGGAAAGAAGAGATACTCATCACCCAATTAAGACCAGGGTACTAATTTAAACCAGACACTACATAAATGGAGAGCAATACAGGTTCAGGTTCCTTTATTTGTACCCGTAGGTAGATTTGTTTTGCAGTCTGGTGACATCCATATTTACAAGTCACAAATTACATTCAACATAGACACAAACACAGGCACACATGAAATTGACTATAAACATGATAAAAATACTCAAGGCTCAGGGTATAAAAAGACAGAGATGGGAGAAAAACCAGAGGTAAGAGAGAAGAGTCATATTAAAAGTTAAAAACTAGTCAAAGAGGTTAAAAACTCAAAGGTCTAAAACCCAATAAAATATTTAGAACCCAAGTAACATCCTACAAAATAAGTAAATATAAAATGGAGTTAATAAATAGGTACCTAAATTATGTGCAATATATTGTTACAGCTTGTTCAACTCTTTGACAGCAGCAGGAACAAAGCTGTTTTTGTAGCGCTGGGTTTTACTTTTTGGGACAGCAAACCGTCTTGAGGGAAGAAGCTGAAAGTTGCAGTGCAAAGGGTGGGAGTCATCATTTAAAATGGAGGTAGCCATCCTCTGTACTTGTCTGGTGTACAGGGATGTCAGGCTCAGCTGTGACTCACCAAGCAAACGACTGGACCATCTAACTACCTGATCCAAGGATTTCCTCTGTTTCAGTTTTATTTGACCAAACCATGACACTAAAGAAAAGGATAAAACAGATTCAATAAAAGCCCGATAAAACACTGTCATTATGGTTCGGTCAATTTGGAAGCGTGCAAGTTTTCTCAAGCAATGCAAATGTTCCTGACCCTTTTTGCACACCCTTTCACAGTTCTCTTCAAACTTTAAATTACTATCAATAATCGTCCCAAGATATTTGTAGGATTGTACACATTCGGTGGTCTGGCCTTTTAGTACGGTGACTTTGTGCCTGGGAGTTTTCCTCCTAAAGTCAATAATCATGTCTTTAGTTTTTGTCGTATTCAGCTGCAGGTAGGAATCCTCACACCAGTGAACAAAATCATCAACTACTGGGCCGTGGCCACTCTCACCCTCCTGTAGAAGACTGACAATAACTGAATCATCAGCATACTTTATAATGCGTCTGTTGTCATGTCTGCTCCGATACATGTTTGTGTACAGGATGAAGAGTAGTGGTGACAACACACACCCCTGAGGAGAGCCAGTAGAAGAGCACTTTAGGTCAGACAATGTACCATTGACCCTTACTCTCTGCGTCCTGTTGGTTAAGAAATCCAGAATCCAACCCACCAGATTATTGCTCAAATCAAATTGTTGCAGGAGTCTTTCAACTAAGATATGAGGTTGGATTGTATTAAAGGCGGAGGAAAAGTCCACAAATAAAAGCCTGGCGTGTGTCCCATTAAAATCCAGATGTTTAAAAAGCATGTTAAACAGAGTGACAGTGGCATCCTCCACTCCTCTGTGAGGCCTATAGGCAAACTGCAGAGGATCCAATGCATGCTCAGTCTGCTTTAGGACCTCACATCTGACCAGTTTTTCAAAAATATTCATTAAAATTGAAGTCAAAGCAACTGGTCTAAAGTCGTTTACCGTTTTAGGACAGCTGGATTTTGGAACGGGAACAACCACAGCTTCTTTCCAGATCTTAGGCACATGTTGTGTCTGTAAGGACTTATTGAAAATGTAATGAAATATAGGACTCAGTTCATGTGCACAGGACTTTACCAAGCGCCCACATATGACTTTTTTTCACTTTGTTTTTTTTCCACCTGACTTTTTTTCCACTTTTACAGCACAGAACTCCCTTTTAACATCCTGCACCTCATTATTAAAGTGCTGATTGTCTTTGAGTTTGTTTCAAATCTTGGGTTTCTGTGCTAAAATCAAAGGAGTCAAAACGACCATAAAAACAATTAAGAGCATTAGCCAGTTCTGTGTCTGAATTAAAACCATCTAAAAACACACAATTACTGCGCTCTGTGCTCTGAAGGCCTGTAATAGTTTTCATACTGGCCCAGGCTGAACCAAGTTTCTTTGTTGCCATCTTGCTTTCCAATTCTGATTTATAATTCTGTTTTGCTCTTAAAATTTCGGACTTCAGCTCTTTTGTGGCAACCTGTAGCTCAGAAACAGACCCCTGTTTAAAGGCAAGTGCTTTCCTCTGTAAGCAGGATTTAACTGATTTTGTAACCCATGGCTTGTTGTTGGGATATATTTTGGCACGTTTATGTGGAACGATCTTATTTTTACAGAAAGCCATGTATGAGCATGTGACGTCCACCAAAGAGTCCAAATCATCCCCGCAGGCCAGTGTGAACATCTCCCAGTCTGTACAGTCAAAGCATTCCTGGAGGCTGTGCACTGAATCCTCTGTCCACACATCAATGTCTCTCGTCTCCACCTTGCCTCTTCTGAGAGCAGTTTTATATGTGGGCAGCAAATGTACACAGTTGATGTATACAGTGATGAGAACTGCTGCATGTCAGGAAAAATCCTGTGAAGATGACACAGCTAAGCTTCTGTCAATAAGTCACAGGGCCAGTCTTTACAGCGCGTTGGTGTTTTCTGCACAAGAGATTTCTTCAGCCATGGCCAATTCTACGTTGCCGCGAGCAGAGTTAGAAGATCAAGCAGTCTTTGTATTCTTACTCAAGATGAAGAAACTAAACAAAAGCGTCGCTTTCTGAGCAATGTAGTTTTTAAAGAGGTGCTGACACAGTAAAAATGTGTAACCTTGAAGAATGGTACCATATTTTTTGGACTATAAGGCGCACTTAAAATCCTTTAATTTTCTCAAAAATCGACAGTGCGCTTTATAATCCGGTGCGCCTTATGTATTAATTCTGGTTGTGCTTACTGACCTCGAACTGGTTTTATGTGGTACACGGCACTCAAAAATGTTTTAGTACGACTTTGGTAAGCTACGAAGCCGAACCGCTTGATGGATTGTCGGAGCATTACGGTAGTCAGGAGCCTCGCGGCGTAATATGCGCTTCAACATAATGGCCGGATGGCTTTTTTTTTTTTTTTTGTTACTTATTTGTACCCGTAGGTAGATTTGGTTTGCAGTCTGGTGACAAGCCACCGGCTGCCGGTCGCTGCGTGCGCGAGCGCCCTAAACCTACATGTTTTTGGTATGTGGGAGGAAACCGGAGAAATCCCGGAGTAAACCCACGCAACACGGGGAGAACATGCAAACTCCACACAGCTCACTGTTGGTCGGGGGCTGGGATCGAACCCACGATCCCCGCGATCCCCCGGCCGAGGGTAAACTGTGCTGCCACAGTGCTAAACCACTGCGCCACCGTGCAGATTTTTGCCACAAATCTCTGTCCCTATTGATCTGCGACTCCATGCGCAGCCATCTCACAGATACTGTCAAAACCCAAGTGAAGCAAATTAATTCGGAGCTTGCCATCATTCCGGGTGGATTAACCAAAGAACTCCAACCGCTAGATATTGGTGTCAACAGGTTGTTCAAAGTTAAATTGCTAGCGAGTTACGCCACTATCTGCCAATGGATCGTGGATCGAAACTGCTCCCGTTTGCGATGTAAACAGCCACGGACAAAAAACAAAAAAAACAAACACGTACATTTGCTCGTGGAACAGGTCATTCACACTCGCAGACAATTGGGCTATATGTGTCTATAATGACTAGAGATAGGATTTTCTTTCCATGCACGCAAAAAAAAAAAAAAAAAATTCACGGATCCGACTACCTCGCAAGGTAGTCAATACCCAAAAGCCGATGGTGTACAGAACACGTATTAGGATTTGTATGTGAAATTTCGGCATCGAAACTGCTCCCGTTTAGCTAATATTTAAAAATGATATTTTTGGGATGAAAGAATTCAAGCGTCCCGGCATATGTTTACTTATTGGGGCCGCCGCCGGAGAGCAAGCCGTATCGAGTACCGAGCAAGTATCCTGGCCAATATGGCGATGTAAACAGCCACGGACCAAAAACGTTCCACCTGCTCGTGGAACAGGTCATTCACACTCGCAGACAATCGTGCTATATGTGTCTATAATGACTGTAGATAGGATTTTCGTTCCATGCACGCAAAAAAATAATTTTTCCCAGATCCGACTACCTTGCTTTAATGCGCCTTATAAGCCAGTGCACCTTATGTATGAAAATAGACCATTCATTGATATTGTGCCTTATAATCCGGTGTGCCTTATAGTCCCAAAAATACGGTAGTCTACACTACAAATGTGTAAAATGCCAAACAAAGCGCTGATTTGCTCCGGTTTCTTGGTTTCTACGGGCATGCACAGGTCTTCCTGTACAGGGTCGAAAGCCACTTTTTGCTCAGATCCATTTTCATGATCCTGTCCATGAACTAGGATTACGACGCACCTATCCCTCAACCAGTGGTCTCAACAAAGAAGAAAAAGACCCACCAGATGGAGAGCAATAGGGTGAGGAGAACCGCTGAACGTCAGAAAAGATGCCGTGAAGATAAAACACCTCAGGTTCGAGTAGTATGCCACAGGCATGACTGAACAACACAGCCGTCTGAGACAAGGAGACCCTTCAGCAACGGGCATGCAGAAATACTTGCTTATACTTGGTTTCTATGGGGATGGACAGGTATGCATGGGTATGTACTAGTACTGTGGACAAAATTGCTTACCTATATAGACACAGGTAAGCAACATAACACAGAACAGTGACAGGCAGGAGAAGAAGTAACAAGCAGGGGCAAACAGCCCCAGATGGCAGGGCATATTTTGTGTGATTTTTATGTTTTGCTGCATACAAAAGCCATCACATGTGACTGCCACTTAGTGCTGTGTTGCTATACCAACTGTCCTGTAACTGGCAAGAATTCTGTTCCAGTGCATCCCCTCTACGGGCATGCACAGGTTTCTACGAGCATGCAAGGGTATGCACTAGCATTTTTAATTTGTAAAGCACTTTGTGTAAAACCTGTATGAAAAGTGCTATATAAATAAAGTTTTGACTGACTGAGTTTCACAATGAGTGAGTATGAACTAATTACAAAACTAAATTACCATTACATATGCTATAATAGGCTACAATGTTTCATTTCATAAAATTTTTGATTGGCGGGGTGCCACAAGATTTTTTTCAATGCAAAAAGTATGCTGTAGCTCAAAAAAGATCGAAAAATGCAGCTTTTTACAAATTTATGCCGAATATGGGCCATTGTCCTTCATTCTGTGGTAATGCGTTTGATTAAATGCAATGATGTAAAACCACAATTTATCCATTAGCTATTATTATGAAACCTAAATGCAAAATCAAAATGATTTTTTTTTTTTTTTTAGGTGACATGTTTCAACTTGTCCCCTCATTTACATACAATTGATATGCATGAAAACAGAAGGTTTTTAAGATTAATGTGATGCATTCCGGACTGTTTTCCTTTTGCTTAAATGGGACAACATCACAAAGTATTTACATGGAAATAGCACAGTGGCCTCTGCCTGTCTGAAGCATCCGTGTCTCCTGAGTGGAAAGATTCTTACCATTGCTAAAAAGAAAAACTTTTCCTCTTATTTTTGAATGCTTTGGGCCCTCTTGACAGTCGTCCGTGCAGTTTCCCAAAAGACACTCCACTGTATGCCAGTGTTGTTAGTTTCTGTCAGCACATTTTTTAAGGGCCTGAGCCACTGACGTCAGTCGGCGAAAGCCCTATTGTAATTGCTCAGCTCGAAGAAATTCTTCCGCCTAAACGAATGAATTTTTCACCCTCCGAACATTAACCAAAACGCGATTGTTTTTGATAAACTAGAAAACATATGTACCCCCCCACCCCTAATTTTTGTGGGTGGGGCCAAACGTACAAGGTCGATGGAGACCATAAACTTTGCAGTACAGACATAAAATTTGGTTGAGGTGTGCATCATCTCAAGACATGCAAAAACATAATTGTGGCCCATACCCACCACCAACAGGAAGGCCGCCATCTTGCCTCAAAGTCGCCCAACCTCCAATTCGGAAAAAAGTCACACCTCGCATTTGAACAAACTAGTTCTAGGGACCTACTTCGATTGAACTCATTTTTACATGGCAGCATCTATAGGCATTGGCCATTAAAACTTGTATAAATTAAGTCAAAATCTCAAAAGGTGTGGCCAGGGCGCCATGGCAAATTTTGACTCCTCCCCTTACACCTTCAAACAGCTGTCACTTGGGCAAAAATTATCCGATGTCCCCCAAACTTTCCATGATGGAAAATAGTCCCGCCCCAAATGCGTCAACATTAAAGTACCTGACAAGATATAGCGCTACATAGTGGTTAACGAAAGAATTGGTGAAAACTTATTTATTACTCACACGTCACTTGCCAGACTGACGTGAAATTTTCTGAGATTAATCACACCACAGGGATGATCATAACTGCACATCAACTTTAGCATGATGTCACGTTACCATGGACACGCCCTCCTCGCCATTCAATCAGGTTTGGGTTTTTGGGTTGTTTTTTTTTTTTGTTGTTTTTTTAAACAGGATTAGGAATGACCTGGAGTCATGAAATCTTGAACATAGGTTGAGGTGACTGTAATATATAGTCCCATATGGGTGGACAACTGATAGGTAAGTGTTGCCATGGCAACACGGCGTACGCTGACTCTTCGCCATGGAATATCAAAAACTTGCAAATTGGACAAACTTCATCTGATTTCCACCAAATTTTCGACAATGGATATGACTCCCGCCCCGAACGCGTCTATGTAAAAATGATAAAAGCTGTAGCGCCACCTTGTGGCTAGAGCAACAGACACTTGTAAATTGGACAAACTTTGTACGATTTTCACATAATTTTGCACAGTCGATATTAGTCCCACTGCAAACACATGTATATAAAAATAATAAGTTATACAGCCCCCAGGTGGTTAAAGGAAGAATTGCTGAAAACTCTTATTACTCACGAGCTGCTGGCCAGAATGATGTGAAATTTTCTGAGATTCATCAGACCAAGGGATAATCATAACTGCACATCAACTTTAGCATGACATCACATGTGTTACCATGGACACGCCCTCCTCGTCATTCAATCCGTGAGCTTTTCGGGAGGGGTGCAAAGGTCCCAGAGTCATGAAATTTGGAACATACGTTGACATGACTGTCATATATAGTCCTATATGGGTGGACCACACGTCTTTCTGCAACTGTGGGGGTCCTCCCTACAGTTGATAGTGCTATGAGATGACTGTTGTTGTGAAATGGCGCTATATAAATAAAGTTGAATTGAATTGAATTGAATAACTGACAGGGAAGTGTCGCCATGGTGCCATGGCAAAGTTTACAAAATCGAGCAGCTTTAACTCGCGCAAAACTTGTCCGATGTGCACCAAAGTTTCCAAGATGGAAAATATTACCACCCTGAATGTGTCATCAAAATACCTGACAAAAGATGTAGGGACACACAGTGGTTAAAAGAATTGCTGATTTATTTATTTTTTTAATATTACTCATGCATCACTTGCCAGACTGACGTGAAATTTTCTGAGATTCATCACACCACAGGTTTGATCATAACTGCACATCAAGTTTAGCAAGATATAGCATGTGTTACCATGGACATGCCCTCCTCACCATTCAACCTTGATCTTGTTTGCAGAATTAGGAACAACCTGGAGTCATGAAATCTTTAACAGGTTGAGGTGACTGTCATATATTCCTATATGCGTGGACAACACATAACTGATAGGGAAGTGCTGCCATGGCCACATGGTGAAGGTTGACTCCTCGCCATGAAACATCAGAAAGTCTCATCTTGGACAAACTTTGTTTGATTTTCACCAAACTTTCGACAATGGATAATAGTCCCACCCTTAATGCTCCTATATAAAAATAAAAGTTAGAACTCTGCCTAGTGATTACAACTTCGGACCCTTGTAAATTTAACAAACTTTGTACGAGTTTCACAAAATCCTCTATGTTTAATATTTCTCCTGCCCCAAACGAGTCTATATACAAATAAAAGTTTTAGTGCCCCCAATGATAAAAGGAAGAATTGCTGACAACTGTTTATTTTTCTCTCACCAGCTGAAAAAATGACATGAAGGAATGACTAGGGCTCATTGACAGTACATTTACATAGTACAGAACTGTTTCCATGGCAACCAGCGTACTTCGACTGCTTTCTCGCCATGCAAAACATGATAGTTACAGCTCAGACAATCCTTGTCTGATTTGGACCAAACTTTGCACAAATCATACTAATCCCACTCTGAACACGTCTGCATATCAATAATCACACAAAGCTGTCACACCGGTACCTACTGCCGACATGAGATACTGCACAAAATTGTTTCAAATTTTGTGCAAACACCAGTGGTCACAATGACGTGACATTTTCAGTGGTTTCTCAGAGGTCATTGGACTACCTATGGCAGCACGGTGCAGCATATTTGGGCAGCACAGTGGTGCAGTGGTTAGCACTGTTGCCTAATAGCTAGAAGGTTCCAGGTTCGAATCCCCAGGCTTGCAGGGGTATGAACCTTTCTGTGTGAAGTTTGCATGTTCTTCCTGTGCTGCGTGGGTTTACTCCGGGGCCTCCGGTTTCCTCCCACATTCCAAAGATATGCATGTTACGTTAATTGGTTGTTCTCCAAAAAATTGCCCCTACTCGTCTGTCTCCTATAGGCCCTTAGAATTGAGAGTTAGTACTAGTGAAGTGCTTTGAGGGGTCTTTCAGACTTGAAAAAGTGCTATATAAGTACAGGTCCTTATCCCTTATCCTTACCCTCAGTGGAAATCACTTTTGTCCTGCGATAAGCACAGTTGCCATGGAAACCCACTCCTTACCTTTAAATAATGGACACCTGTACACTGGACAAACTTTGTACGATTTGCACCATATTTTCTACGATCGATATTTGTCCCGCTCCAAGCGTGTCTATATAAAAATAATAAAAAGTTTAAGCGCCCCTTATTGATGAAAGGAAGAATTGCTGAAAACTGTTTTCTTTTTTTCTCTCACCAGCAGAAAAAAATAACATGAAAGAATGACTAGGGCTCATTGACAGTACATAGTATAGAATTGTTTCCATGGTGACCAGCATGCTTCAATGGCTTCCTTGCAATGCAAAACATGACAGTTACAGCTCAGACAATCTTTGTCTGATTTGGACCAAACTTTGCAAAAATAAAACTGATCCCATTCTGAACATGTCTGTATATCAATATTCACAAAACTGTCACACCACCACCTACTGCTGACATGAGGTACTGCACAAAATTGTATCAAATTTTGCGCAAAGACCAGTAGTCACAATGAAATGACATTTTCAGTGGTTTCTCAGAGTGCATTGGACTACCCTCAGTGGAAATCACTTTTGTCCTGTGATAACCACAGTTGCCATGGAATCTCATTCCTTTCCATTCAAGACGTTTTATACTGTAACGTCGGGGCCATTTTAAGGGGGCCAGGGATTTCCCAGCATGCTTTGCCAGTTTGAAACGTTACTGTGTGTGTGTTAAATGTGTTATTTCTGAGTTATACTGCTGTGTCATTATAACTGCATTATAATGACCCAGCAGTGTTTAGCAGGATTAGGGCAAGATGTATCATGTGTGTGTGACCATGATTGAAACGGAGGTCTGGGAGAATGACCTCCACTCCTGTCTGTGCTCAGAAGTAGGTTGGGGGTCGGGGTGTGTGAAAAATAAATCGGGTTGATCACAGCCATCTGCTCCATTGTCTTTGTGTGAACCCTGCAAACGTCACACTGGTGTCAGGAGTGGGATATGGAGCAAGATGAGGATCCAGGCGGAGGTGCAGCGGCCGGAGCGATTCATCGCTCAGCCGGCAACGGAGTGTAGAGCTGAGACGCCGGCCCCTGGAGAGCTTCGCCGCGATGGACGGAGCAGAGCAAACCAGCCCTGTTTCCCGCCCTTTTCAGGGCAGGACGGGCTGGCGATTCCAGGGCGATCAGGAGCGGTGATCGACCAGGACGTGACCGTCCCATTCATCCGGCAGCGGGCCAAGATTCCCCGCTACAACGGCGAGAACCTGTTTGATGACCACCTGTTCCAGGTCGAGCTGGCCGCCGCGCTGAAAGCGAGCGGGAGGAGGAGCTACGGCAGATCACAGCAGCGCGTGCACGAAGGAAACAGCCGTGGCGACGCGAGGAAGGACGGCTTCCGCTGCACAGTGCCAGGGTATATGGCATGGTACTGCCCCGCACACAGCGCACGACAAACTGGCCCCTCGCCGACGTTAAATTAGAGCAAGGTGGCATGGACGGGGAAAAAGCCGCCTCCTGCAGATGCTTCCCCCGGCAGGTGACGTCACAGAGGCCTTTGGAGCGCAGCAGCAGTGGAGCGAGCAGGACAGATCCGGTCTTTTCTCGGGATCGGCAGGGGCTGGACGCCTGGACGCGGGCCAGCGGCCAACTGGGAGGTCCTGGCAGCGGTGGGAGTCATGGGACTCCCGCTGCCAGAGGAGGAACTGCGCGTGTCCTACCGCCACCCGATGCTTTTCCTTTCAGTGACGTCACGGAGGCCCTCGGCGCAGGAGCGACGCAGCGGAGCGAGCAGGATGAAGATGCGGCCATTTTCCAGGCGCGGCAAGGGCTGGACGCATGGATGCGGGCCAGCGGCCGCCTGGGAGAACTGGCAGCGGTGGGAGTCGGCCGGAGCGGGCCTGGGACTCCCGCTGCCAGGGAAGGGACTGTGCGTGGTCCTACAGAGGCTGTCAGATGTGTCCATCCGCCTGCTGATGGCCAAACCGGAACCCTACCCCAACCAGATGCTCTGACCGAGACTCAGATGGCCCATGCATGCCGCCCCGGCACCGGGCTGACTCGCATTGGATTTCTGAAAGTGGACTTTGAATTTTCTGGGGACAGAAACCAGTCCGGGGGGGGCAGTGTAACGTCGGGGCCATTTTAAGGGGGCCAGGGATTTCCCAGCATGCTTTGCCAGTTTGAAACGTTACTGTGTGTGTGTTAAATGTGTTATTTCTGAGTTATACTGCTGTGTCATTATAACTGCATTATAATGACCCAGCAGTGTTTAGCAGGATTAGGGCAAGATATATCATGTGTGTGTAACCATGATTGAAACGGAGGTCTGGGAGAATGACCTCCACTCCTGTCTGTGCTCAGAAGTAGGTTGGGGGTCGGGGTGTGTGAAAATAAATCCGGTTGATCACAGCCATCTGCTCCATTTTCTTTGTGTGAACCCTGCTTACGTCACAATACATTGGAGGCTTCGGGAGGTCCAAGGGTCACCAAATGTGGAACGTAAGTCAAGGTGACTCTCTTCTGTAGTTCTGTATTGGTCTGCAACATGTTAAGTGTTACAATGGCCACATGTCCAAGTTTACCTTATCGCAATACGTTGGACACTTGTAAATTGGACAAACTGTCGGATTTTCACCGTCATTGCCATGATGGACATTAGTCCCACTCTGCACGCACCTACATAAGAATATTTGACAAAAGTTATAGTGCCACTTACTGCTTAAAGGAAGTTCTTGCCAAATGGTTTACTTTATTATTCACGCTGCCCTTGCAGCGACAACAGGAAATTTTCTGAGCCAGCAAGGTATGACTGGCGCTGGGTTGCGCGGGGCGCGAAGGCCCGCCTACACCTGCTTGCAGGTTTAATTTACACCTTGCGTCACACCATCAAATTACCAGTAGACCGTGCGCCTGCTCTGCGCTTGGAGGAGGCACCTCATTTCAAAGCGGTGTGGCTGCACGTAATCTAATGCGCATTACTATAATGGTGCATTCCATGATAATCTGCTTTTGATCAGGAAAACGGAGGTCCGTTGTCAGAAGCGCATTGTTTAACGATATTTCAGGGGTGTGTTTTGAAATCGCGCAGCTCCAGAGCTCATGAGGAAATCGCATCCGCTGTTTTTTTTTCCCCCCCTGTAGTTCAATGGCGAGAACAGTCATACAATCGCCCGTCATTTTAATGATGTAGCCCTTTGAAAAATAGACTATATAGTTCATTGATTCATAAATAGGAGTTAATAAATAGAAAATAGAGCATGTTCATTAATCAAATAAATAGTTAAAAATGGTTAAAGTATTCATGGTTTGATATTTCATATAGTGTACTAAGTTTGGAATTTGATGATTGGGGTCATGTGTTTTATTATTTACATGATGTGAAATGTGTTTTGTTTTTATACTAAGTTCTTAAAGCTGGAAATATTGTAAGAACATTTAATTTTCTACACATTTGTAAACTAAATGGTAATTTATGTTTTTTTCTGTATTATTTATTTTCTAAGCCAATGAGAAGTGAGCTTAAGGTCAAGGGTTGGCTGGAAATGGGCATGACATTGGGTGAACGAAAACGGAAAAGGAGACGAAGAAAAAAAAAAAAGACGAGACGGAAAAAAGGACAAGGGAGAGAGAGCAAGCGGCCCATGGCAGGAGTGTGCTGGTGGTAGAAGCTTACAACTGGGGAAATACATGGCCAATGTGTTTCTGGAGTTTTGGAAGTGATATAGTAACAAGGGTGCACAACAAGTGAGCTCTGTACGTTATTATATTGGACGGTGGGCCTGTGTTGAACAATTTATTCCAATGAGGAGTAGCAGTTCGGGAGTCCGCCATCCTGTCAGCCTGTGTGGACTGTATGCCTGCTAACACGGTGAGCTGAAGATGTCTGCATAACCTAGAAGAGACATTAACCTAGCCCTGACGTTCCTGTGTTTGGGAGTGACGACTGCACTGGACTCCAGGGAGAGGAGCTGTACGTATGCTGATGCCTGTGGACCCTGTGAGTTGCCCAGGTCGTTTCTAGTCCAGAGGGAAGGAGCCACCATTATGGGTTGGATGCCATGCACGCACGTTTCGCGCCATGCCTGCAACACTTAGGACTGTGGGGTATTTAGAATATATTTTTGCCGGCTATGTTTCCTTTAATTAAGGTTTAAAGGGCCCCTTTTCCATTTTCTATTATTTCTTTGCTTGTTTTTTTAGGTTGTGACCATTGAAATATTACAAAGCAGTGATTTATTTTAATAATTCAAGTACTGACATTCCTGTTTGATTTAAGTCTGAAAGAAAATTTGAAAAAAGGATTAATTATTTTGATGTGTAAATAGTTATTTTTTTAATAAAATCATTTCATTGTTTCTGAATGGTCATTTGTCATTAAAATTTTGAACTTTAGGATTTAAGGGTTTATTCAAAGGTAAACATTCACGTTAGTGTTTGAGTTGCATGAAGTTAAAGAGTGAATACTTAAAGGTGAAAGAGTCTTGCTATATACCCGTTTTTATTCAAAACTGAAAGACAAAGTACCACAACATTAACGGTAGAGATGCCACTTTTTTTTTTTTTTTTTTTTTAAAGAACTCAGAATAGCCATCCCATTAATGCCTGGACAAGCAAGGGGGCACTAGATAAAATGCAGGCACCACTGGGATTATTTTGTTAAGCCTTTTTTTTTTTTTTTTTAAATCCTTGATAGCAAATCAAAAGCAAATCAAACTTTATTGTCATATTGCTGTACACACAACTGTAGTGCAGGCAAGATGAAATTGCGTTTCTCTCGGCATCCATATAAATAGAAGCAGCATGATATAAGACACACTCACACATATCTTCACCCCCCCCCCCACCCCCATCCATTCACACATCCCTGAGACATACTTGGGAAAAACTAACTATAATATACAAATAATATACATAATGCCCGTGGTGCAGTAGTGTGTATGAGAGATTCCGGGTCAGCTGTTCAGCATCCTGACAGCTTGTGGAAGGAAGCTGTCAATCAGTCTGGTGGTTCTGCCTCTGATGCTCCGGAATCGTTTACCAGATGGAAGAAGTTCAAAGTGTTTATGCAGAGGGTGAGAACGGTCCTTGACAATGTTCAGTGCCCTGCTCCTACAACGGTTCTGAAAAAGTTCTTGGACAGAGGGGAGGGAGACTCCAATTACCCTCTCAGCTCCCTTGACTATCCTCTGCAGGGCTTTTTTGTCTGACATACTGCAGATGGAGTACCATGTTGCAATGCAGTACGTCAGAACACTCTCCATCACACCTCTGTAGAAGGTCCTGAGGATGCAGATGGGGAGAGAGGCCTGTTTGAGTTTCCTCAAGAAGTGCAGTCTCTGCTGAGCCCGCTTCCTGATCCCCAAGGAATTCTTGCTCTAGGTCAGGTCCTGCGAGATCTGCACTCCGAGGAACTTGATGTTCTCCACTCTCTCCACTAAACGGCCGCTGATGCCGAGGGGGACATGTTCAGGCTGTGACCGCCGGAAGTCGATAATCATTTCCTTCGTTTTGTCCACGTTGAGCACCAGATTGTTCTCCCTGCACCAGCCCTCTCACTTCTTCCCTGTACATTGATTCCTCATCCCTCTGAATAAGTCCCACCACCGTGGTGTCATCTGCAAACTTAATAATCTGGTTCCCCTCGTGTCTGGATACACAGTCATGTGTTAGAAGTGTAAACAACAGTGGATTGAGTACGCAGCCTTGAGGGGATCCGGTGCTCAGCGTGACAGCGTTGGAGATGTTGTTTCCAACCCAGACAGACTGAGGTCTCTCAGTCAGGAAATCCAGGATCCAGAGACATGTGGCGGTGTTCAGACCGAGAAGGAGTAATTTCTCCATCAGTCTCTGGGGAATAATGGTGTTGAATGCTGAACTGAAATCAATGTACAGGAGTCTGGCGTAGGCGTCTTTCTGGTCCAGGTGGGTGGTGACAGAGTGCAGGGTGGTGACTATAGCATCCTCCGTGGAGCGGTTTGAACAATATGCAAACTGGAGCGGGTCGTGTGATGCAAGGAGGCAGGCTGTAATGTGTGGTTTGACAAGCTGTTCAAAACACTTCATCACAATTGGTGTCAGTGCAACAGGACGATAGTCATTCAAACAGGACACAACTGGTTTCTTTGCCACCGGTACAATGATAGAGGTCTTGAAGCATCTGGGAACAATGGCTTGATTCAGGGAGATGTTATAAATATCAGTCAGGACATCCGCCAACTCGCTCGCGCAGTCTCAGAGTACACGTCCCGGGATGTTGTCCGGACCTGCAGCTTTACGTGGGTTGACTCTAGTTAGGGTCCTCCGTGTGTCCGCTGTGTTGATGGTAAAAGCTGGTCCGACCGATGGTGGGGGTGGGCCAGCCCTCCCTCTGGTTGTCGGGTTAGATGCTTCAAAACGTGCAAAGAAGTCGTTGAGTCTGTCTGGAAGCGAAGCGTCGTCATCATCGACCCCCTGCCTAGACTTATAGCCCGTCAGCACATAGCACATAGCAAAGGACTTGTAGGTAACTTCTCTTTTTCCTCTTTTCACTTTAAAGGTCAACTACATAAAAATTTTGTTCATATGTTAACTTTCAGTAGTTGTTAATAAAAAAGATGACAATGGACATTCCGTTGGTGCATGCGAAGCTGGTGAAAGGGCTCAGAGAGTGGTGTCAAGGCGAGTCACTTGAGGAAAACCATGGGTTATTGGTGCTCGTTCCCAAAGGTGTGGAGACTGCCCGGGTGGAAGAGATGCTGGAGACTGTGAAGGCCCTGGGATGAGTGAGAGTCAGAATGTACAACAACAAACTGGATTGGTTGAGTGTACTTTGTGAATGCTGAGAAAAAATTGACCCAACCAAGATCCCCTCTGAAGCCAAGGATCCGGCTACCGACATCAGTTGGTCCATCATCATTGTAGTCAAACGTTCAACTCCTGCTGGAGATGCACCAAATTCACTGACAATTCTGCTAGATGCAGCAGCATCCAGTAGCTCTGCTAAGTCAATCATTCGAGCAGTTGGCGATGTGCTGTTAAAGATGGAGAAGCCATCAGGGGAAAACAGTAGCCATCGCTGCCTCCGGGGGTTCTCTGGCACGTTACCAACACCTACAGGCGAAGAAGCATTAGAACAATGGCTGGAACAAGCCCGTTTAATGGTCAAAGAGAGCGACTGCTGTGACAAAGAAAAACGCCGACGTATTATGGAACGCCTTAGAGGACATGCTCTCGCTGTAGTAAAAGCCATACAAACAGCTGAGGTAGATATCACCCCTTCTAAGTGCTTGGATGCTATTGAGAATGCATTTGGCTCCGCTGAATCAGGTGAAGACCTCTACCTCAAGTTTAGACTGTTGCAGCAAGAAAAAAAAAAAAATGAAAAACTGATTTCCTGAGGCGGGTGGAACAGTCCCTCACTAAGGTAGTTTGTAAAGATGGTATTCCTGCCAGTCATGTGAATACTGTCCGAGTTGAGCAGCTACTGCGAGGGGCCATACATTCAGATCTCATGCTGGTGCAGATTAAGCTAAATGGTAAATGGTGTTCACTTATATAGCGTTTTTATTCTCATCTCTTGATGACCAAAGCGCTTTACAGATCCTGCTATCCACCCATTCACACACACACATTCACACACTGATGGTGGCATGCTGCCTAACATGGCGCTTCCAGACCCACCAGGAGCAATTGGGGGTGAAGTGTATTGCCCAGGGACACAACAGCAGTATATCTGGGGAGAGCGGGATTTCAACCGCCAACCATGCGGTTATTGGACAACCTGCTCTACCTCCTGAGCCACTGCCGTCCCAGCAAAGGGAGAGAAAGCAGACTCCTAAGTTTTTAGAGCTGCTTGCTGAAATCTGAGCTGAAGAGGAATATGCAGCTGCAAGAGTCAAGTTTTGTACATCTGTTCATAACATACATGTCAATGGAGAAGTGGACAGTCGGCTCACAGAGATACAGTCCCTGAGAGCAGATATCAAGGAGCTGAAGTCAACGTTTGCTTCCCCGAGTATAAAGCCCTCTTAAGGAGTAGCCAGTGCTATTGGGCCTGATCCAGTCACTCAGGGCCCTGCAGCAGAAAATTGTGAAAGTACTTAAGTAGTGGCATTAAAGAAACAAGTTAAAACATTACAAAGAAAAACATCAGCCAAAGTGGCCAAAGTCTCTGACACCCCAGCAGTGCGCTAAGAGTAGAGCCTTCAAGATCTGTTCAAAGCAACCGAAAGCCGAACAAGTTTAACAGAGATTCAGAAGAAAGCATATAGATGTGATGAATCTGGACGTTTTGCCAATAAGTGTCAGAATGCTAAGAATCAGAAAAAAAGTCATCCAAAAGCTCAATCTCTTAAGAAAGCTAAAGAGGGACAATCACCTAGCCAAGAAAGTAAAAGTTCCAACACTGTTTGCTCTGTGAAGAAAAGCGAAGTGACTTCAGTAACAGACCGGAATATTCCACAAGGGCTGATAGGTCCCCCCTCAATAGTCCCCTTGAGAGTGAATGGCCATCAGTGTGATGCTGTACTAGATAGCGGATCACAAGTAACCATTATCTTTGAAAAGTGGTACAAGCAGCACCTGTCAGAAGTTTCAATTCATCCTGTGCCCAGCCTAGTCATCTGGGGGTTAAGTGAGACCAACTACCCGTACCTTGGCTATGTCATAGTAGATCTAGAGTTCCCTGAAAGTGTCACTGGTTCTAAAGAATCAGTCTCTGTCTTAGCCTTGATCTGTCCTGGCCCAAGAACCCCAGACCAAATTCCTGTAATCCTGGGGACCAATGCTAGTCTTTTTAAGCGGTTGACTAAACTCTGTAAAGAGACTGCAGGGGTTGATATCGCTCAGACTTTGGGTATCAGAACTAATGATAGTACAAACGAGTGAGAAGACTAGTGAGGGAGAAAAGGATGCTGGATGTGTGAAATGGATGGGCCCTGGCCCGCTGACCTTACCTGCTGGCAGTGACTGTCGAGCTGTGTATCACGTGGAGTTAGTGAAACCATCGGACAAAGAGGTGCTGATGGTGGAGGCTTCGCCCACAGTCCCACTCCCAGCTGGTGTGCTGCTGCAGCCATGATAGTGCCAAGCTCAGAGGTAGATATGAACCATTTCCCTGTGTTGGTGTGCAATGAGTCAGTACGAGACACAGTCCTTCAGGTTGGGACAGTGATGGGAAATCTGTGCTCTGCTGATCCTGTGATGCCTGCCCTGCCCACAAAGACTAAGTCTGAAGTGAACCCCACAGAGTTTGACCCTAGCCTCATTGACTTTGGTGATTCACCCATTCCAGAGCACTGGAGAGCCAGACTCAGACAAAAGCTGTCAGAAAGAGCCAGTGTGTTTTCTCTCAATGAATGGAATGTGGGACTTGCAAAAGGGGATGAGCATCATATTCGATCATCAGATACAAGACCTTTTCGAGAACGGTCACGGAGATTAGTTCCAGCAGACATTGAAGATGTAGGCAAGCACCTGCAAGATCTTCTGAAGGCTGGCATTATCAAGGAGTCTCGTAGCCCATATGCTTCTCCAATAGTTGTGGCTACAAAGAAGAATGGCAGCACTAGAATATGTATAGACTACAGAACACTGAACACTGCCAGACCAATATACCACTCCCTGCAATGACCATGCACTTGATTGCCTGACAGGGGGTTGGTGGTTTTCCGTGTTAGATCTAAGGTATGGTTATTATCAGATCACTATGGGAGAAGCTGATAAAGGGGAGAGAAAAAAAAAAAAAAAAAAAGCCTTCATCTGCCCGCTAGGGTTTTATCAATTCGAAAGAATGCTGCAAGGTATCACAGGTGTACCTGCGATGTTTCAACGATTGATGGAAAGAGCCATAGGGGACATGAACCTTCTCCAGATATTGGTTTACCTGGATGACCTGATAGTTTTCGGGAAGTCCTTACAGGAACATGAAGAGAGGCTTCTCAAAGTATTAGATCAACTTGAAGAGGTGGGACTAAAGCTTTCTCTAGACAAGTGCCAGTTTTGCCAACCAAAGGTAAAATATGTGGGTCACATAATATCCGCAGACAGCATTGCCACCGATCCCAAAAAAGTGAAGGCCGTCATCAACTCGCCTCGCCCTACAGATCTGAAGTCTGAGATCTCTCCTGGGATTCTGCGGGTATTACAGGCAATTTGTGGTGAACTACTCAGCGATTGTCAGACCCCTCACCGAACTCAAAGGGTATGCCCCCACTCAGAAAAGCAAACATCCAGCCAAAGAGAAGTTGAAGACCTACCTGAAAGAGTCTGAGCCATTTGGAGACCGATGGAATCAAGCTTGCACCGATGCTTTCCATCAAATCATTCAGTGTCTCACCAATGCACCAGTCCTTGCATTTGCAGACGCCAACAAGCCTTACATCTTGTATACAGATCCCAGCTTGAAAAAGCTTGGGGCTGTGTTGTATCAAGAATACCCAGAAGGACTCCGACCAGTGGCTTTTGCAAGCCGAAGGGTGAGTGCCACTGAACAGCATTACCCAGTCCATCAGCTTGAGTTTTTAGCTCTTAAGTGGGCGATTATGGATACATTCCACGATTGCCTATACGGAGCCAAGTTCACCGTCTGAACAGACAATAATCCACTTACATATGTGCTAACAGCCAAGCTTAATGTAACCAGACAAGTTGCTTGCAGCCTTAGCAACATCTGACTAACATCCAGTACCGGCCCGGCAAAGCCAACATTGATGCCAACTTTCTGTCCAGAAACACGGCTGATGAAGTTGAGAATGAAAAATGGGAGGAGATGCCTCAGAGCAGTGTGAAATCAATCTGTCAGAAGATCTGTATGACAGAGCTACTGTATCTGCACCACCACCCAGATATGTCGATCAACTGGGCACATCCCCTGAGTGCATCCCTGATGCATTTGCTTTTCCCACTCACCTCGACCTGCTTTCCTTGAGGCAGCTGTCCAAAGCTGACCTGAGAGAAGCACAACAGAATGATGATGTCATAAGGAAGGTAACGGAAGCCATGCAGAAGCCATGCAGCAAGGTAAATGGCCAAATGACAAAGAGAAACACTGAGTTGAGTCTGCTCAAGAGAGAAAAAGACCATCTTGTGATGAAAGATGAACTACTTCATAGAATAAGCCAGAAACCCTCCGGAGAGCAAATAATCCAGCTCATACTATACCTGCTGAGTTCTGGGAGGCTGTCCTGCAATCCCTACATGATGACATGGGTCATTTAGAAGTGGAGCAGACGACAGATCTTCTGCGGAGTAGGTTCTATTGGCCCAAGATGGCTTTAGATGCTGAACAGTACATCAAGGACTGTGGAGAATGTATTATGTGCAAAACCCCTTGCAAGAAGGCTGCACCCATGCACCAGATTGTGAGCAGTGGTCCTATGGACCTGGTATGCATAGATTTTCTCTCCATGGAACCAGACTCGAAAGGCATCAGTAATGTATTTGTTGTGACAGATCATTTTACAAGTTATGCACAGGCATACCCAACCCGAAACCAGAAGGCCCTCACTGTAGCAAAGATCCTGGTGGAAAAGTACTTTGTGCATTATGGTCTGCCAAGCAGAATACATTCTGACCAGGGAAGAGACTTCGAAAGTCGGTTGATACGAGAGCTCTTGATGATCCTAGGGATACGGAAGTCCCGAACAACACCATATCATCCACAAGGGGACCCTCAACCTGAAAGGTTCAACCACACTTTGCTGTCAATGCTTGCGACCCTGGGGCATGAAAAAAAGCATTTGTGGAGTCAGCATGTTCCCCATGTTGTCCATGCCTACAACAGTACATTCTCCTTATCTACTGATGTTCGGCAGAGAAGCTAGGCTGCCCGTAGATATTTGCTTTGGCACGTCAGCTGACGGAACTGAGTCAGACACCATTCGCAATATGTGGAGAAACTGAAGGGAGATCTGCAAAAGGCCTATGAGCTCGCATAAGTCACACCAGAGAAACAAAAGAGCCTATGACCAGAAAGTACGTTTCCAGACTATTGACACAGGTGACAGGGTACTTCTCCGAAACTTGGGGCTGCAAGGAAAGCATAAGCTTGTAAGCCGCTGGAGCTCTGTGCCATATGTTGTAGTTGGAAAGCTACCTAATTTACCAGTTTACCGAGTGAAATCTGAAGATGGGAAAGGAGGGGTGAAAACCATGCATAGAGATCATCTCTTACCCGTAAGTCAGTCCATCAGAATGCCAGGGGGCAGAGTTCATGACAAATCACCTGTGAAACCAAAGACTCGTCAACAAATAAAGAACCGACACCCAAGAAAGCCTGAAAGCACACCCGAAGTGGAACCAGAAGATGCTGAATCATCTTCAGACATGGAATATGAAATTCCTAATAGATTCTATGGAGAATATCTGCATAAGCTCTTGCCCCAAAGAATCTAGGATAAACATGCTGATGGATACCAAAGTGATCATAAGCTTCTGTCATTGATTCAAGTGAAGATGAGGAAGTGGTCTCTGTTCCAGATGATGGCGAACCTGAAGTCACTGATCAAATCAACCTTTATCGTCATATTGCTGTACATACAACTGTAGTGCAGGCAAGATGAAATTGCGCTTCTCTCGGCATCCATATAAGTAAAAGAACATGATTTAAGACACACTCACACATACCCTCACCCCCCACAGCCATTCACACTTCCTTGAGACATACTTGAAAACTAACCAGGACTATAATATACAAATAATATACATAGTGTCCATAGGTGCAGTAGTATGTATGAGAGATTCCGGATCAACTGTTCAGCATCCTAACAGCTTGTGGAAGGAAGCTGTCAATCAGTCTGGTGGTTCTGCCTTTGATGCTCCGGAATCGTTTGCCAGATGGCAGAAGTTCAGTGTTTATTCAGAGGGTGAGAACGGTCCTTGACAATGTTCAGTGCCCTGCTCCTACAATGGTTCACCCTGCTCCTACAACAAGGAGACCAACCCACTCCTGATGACCAGCTGATGAGAAGTCAGAAGATGACAATGCCAGTGTCCAATCCAAAATGGCCACTTTTCATCCACATTCCCCAGACAGATGTTAAATTGTCATCCTAAAAAAAAAAATAAGGCAAGGTTACATTATTATTTACAAAAACCATTCAGCTAATTTTGCAGCCCATTCTTCACCGTTTGTTCTTTGTAGCATAACTAACTGGGCATCAACTGTGATTGATGTCTTCCTTATTACCAAGCAGCATTACCATCACGAGCATTTTGGCTCACACACACGGGCTTTGGTCAGCGCAAAACCCGTCTTAAACAGTCATGACCACAATTCACTTTAGATAATGCGCCTCTGTGCATTAAAGGGATGGGAAGGAGCGCTTTGGATTGGACTATCCTCTGAATGATTAGACTGGTCTCTTTGTGTCATGTGCCGGTGAAACGTTTGTTTTTATGCCGTTGTGCAAAGGAAATGAACTTGGAAATGCCCATAAACACGTTCTGCATCACTGACAACTAACCAAATGATCCCATCACTGTAATACGGCCCTATACTGCATGTTCGTTTTTTCTGTGCAATGAAATAATATTAAAACTTACTACCCTCCTGAGATTTCATTCACAGCTGCTAGTATAAACATAATCCAGAGAGCAAACACAATATTTGGTCCTTTAACACAACTAAAAATTAATTTTGTGCTACTGTACATCAGTACTTTGTTGTTGAAAGGTAGATTAGAATTTCACAAAAAAAAAAAAAAAAAAAAAAAAAGGCTCCTACCTTAAGTCCTGGCCAACAGAATTAAGTGGAATAAAATAATAATTATTGACTTGAGGAATGAATGTAATTTAACTGACAAGGGTGTTACAAAAACTAAAAGCCCCCAATAGTCAATCCCTGAATACGCAGAGATAATGATGTTGAAGGAATTTTTATGCTGACTTGTGCCTACACATAATCCTGCTAAATATGCTGTACCCATCCAGCAGCCACTAATCCTCTCATACAGACTTGAGGATTTAAGCACTTCACAGTAAGAAATACAAAGCTTCGGCGCTTATGCCATCTGAATCAAACTTTATTTGTATACACTTTTCAAACATTAAATGCTGCACAAAGTGTTTTACATAGATAAAAGCAGACAAATTTAAATGCATATAATTGCACAATGCATCCCACCCCTCCCATACACACACATAAAACAGAAGAGGCATAGCTTGGCACCGAGGCACGATGTGAAGGAACATCATCCTGTGGAGCCCCCCCACATCAGGAGACTACACAACCCATGACCACAGGGCATGCCACAGAGGCCACCCCGACCAGGACAGACCAGAGCCCACACCATATCTGTAAGACAATGGCATAGAGCCCCCACCCAAGCAAGCCAGAGTGACCCACGAGACCAACAACCGTGCAGATGGGCCAAGCAGCATGCGGCATGAGGGGCTCCACTGAGGAAAATACTGGTGCTAAAACACATAAAATACAAAATAAAACTAAGAACATAAAACAAGAGGAACCAAAAACCCATACTTACAAACCAAGCTAAAACAACAAAATAAAAGATGAGAAAATCTTAAAAAAAAAAAAAAATGGAGCTAAGAAGGATGTAAAACAATGGTACATAAGTGACTACTTCATAATAGTTAAACAGGTTTGTTCAAAGCCAAATTAAAAAGGTGGGTCTTGAGCCGGTTCTTAAAACAAGCTCAAGACCCATTCTTAATGCTCGTGTAGTGGACATTTGGTGAATTCTTCGATTAAGAAAGGCAAACCTCACCTGTCACCTCAACTGACCTCCGCTAGGGTTTCAAAAAAGCAAACAAAGCTATGCTTAAACAATCAGGCTATGCTCTTCAAAATCCTATGACAAATAAACAAGAAATTGAATGCTTGAAATGGTGTCTCTCATCAAACAGGGCCAATAAAGGGCCCACCCATCCCAAAACCCAGTTCCAGTCATAACATGCACCCATGCAACACAAACACAGTAACAAAACATGGTGAAATGCCTCTTGCTGCACAGATGATTACACATTTAGATGAGTAAAGGCACCCCAAGGGCCACTGAAACCGTCTCTTTTACCTCCTCCTCCTGCTACTTCAACTCACCAAGGAGTTGGTGTTTGCAGGAAGTTGGAGCACCATGCCAATTACAGTGTATTTACGGTGGGCCGAGGCCAGCAGAGTCATCTTCAGATCCCTCCCTCTGACTTCACCCCATGGAGGCTCAAATTAAGCTCCCTACGTTCAGGCAGTTAGCTGCTCCCACTACATAAACTGGCAGGCTCTGGTTAAAAACAGAACCAGGCCCAAACTAGGGTGCTGTGACCCAAACCCACAGCTCACTCAGCAAGCAGGCAGAGGAGTGTGCTGACATGAGAAACATTCCCCAGAACACAAATGAAACCGAAGAATAGAGCCCAGTCTGGAGCCAGTGTTGCTAAATATTCCACAAAACTAGAGGTTTTACATTTTTTCCCCTCTGTGGCCTTTTCACTCTGCTCTCTCTGGAGGCTGGTATCAATTTAAGAGTGGTGAAAATCTCCCAGATAGCAAAACTAAAACAGCATTTAAGCCTGTAATAAGAAAATGTTCATATTTGAGAATAAATGAGGCGTGTTTGCAAAGAACCTTTCAGTGAGCAGTAACTAAACACAAACCATGGCTACACTGCAAAATGAAAAGGGCTAACATTAAACTATATGACAAATAAATACTACACTAAAGAGCTCACTTATAGAGATGAGAGATAAAGAATAGACCACGTCTACGTTGGGAGAAAATCTATTCTCACAACAGAGTGAGAGTGACTCGTGTTTGTTTGGAGAATTTTCCACTTTTCTCCATGTGGCTGGCAGTAACTTCTACCCTCGGGCCAACCAGAAGCCTTCACATTTGCAGGAGAATTTATGGTCAGGTGGTTCAGGTTTGCGTGCGGGTCTCGGAAATACCACACAAATGCTACTGACGGAGGAATACTTATTACCTCAGCAGGAACCCTGCCTGTTATAATGCTAACAAACTGGCAGGATGTTTGACTTATGTCATAACATGTATATTGCAAATATCAGGTTTACCATTTAGAGTTTAGTTACTTTACTGCCACCTTGTCATTGTCTTCCCAAACATGTTGAGCGTTGTAGAACTTACTGTCTTTCATAGGCTGACAATGCTAGGGTTAGGGCCGGGATTCTGTACAATTCTTCTAGACAGATGGTCTCAATTACTCCCACAAGAGAGAGAACCTTTGAGAGATGGGTGCAAGGTAGGTTTTTAAACCTCTATTTTCCAAGAACTTGTTTGCAAACACACCCAAAACTAAACGTCAGTGAAATGTGCCACTGTCGCCCAAAAGACTTGTCTGAAGATTCTCAACTCTGCACACAAAGCTAGACCTAAAACAAAACAAACAAAAAAAAAAAACTAACATTATTGGAGCTTTGTTAAACCATAGACTGTACAAAAAACCCTCAGTGAATCGCCACCCTATTGTGGTGGAGGGGTTTGTGTACCCTAATGATCGTAGGAACCTTGCCAATGGTATGATCTTTTGAGGCAAACTGGTCCTGGTGAAGCGCCAGACCAAGAGTGGACCAGTGGATCCCTATAAAAAAAAAAAAAAAAAAAAAAGTTACGAGGATCCTGTATGTCCCATCCAGTATGGGATTACCAGGGTCTTGCCCTGAAGCTTGGCTTGGAGGAGGTGCTCAGTGACCTGGGGCCTCATGTATAAAGGATTGCGCAGCTTTCATACTGAAAGATGGCATACTCACAAAATTCGAAAAGTATGTGCGCACAAAAATTTTCAGATTTATACAACTGTGCGCACACCTGATTCTCGGCTCTTTTTTTTTTTTTTTTTTTTTTTTTTTTTTAAATACATCCCACCACACGTGAAAAGTCAGTGCACGTGCTCTTTACTCTACCTTGGTTCCTCTCACTTATGATTATGTAAATGAAGAAAAACGCCCCTTCTATCACTCTTCTGTCAAACAGTGATCATCAGTCCTGCAGAAATGCACAATATAAAAATTAACTTATGGAGTGTGATGCTGAGGTGTTGATAACGGAGGTGGAGGTCAGAAAAAATATTTTATTTTGTTCTGACCCTTCAGGATCAACAATAAACCTAAGTTTAGCGAGTGGGCCGTGTTACAATGACAGTTTTTTTTTTTTAATTTCTGTCAGATCATAAGATAAAGAAAAGGAAAGAGGAAAAGACAACATATTTCAGACAGAAAGGGTATAGGCAGAAGCAACAACTTGTGCCTACACCTCAGTTAATGCAGCTGCCTCAGACTGAAATAAAATAAAATGGTATTAAAGTTAAAGTCTATAGACGGATCACTATATAACAGTGTAAACGGCGGCAGCGGGGGCTGACACAGGAAAAAAAATGCTGTGTAAGAAAACCCTCTGTAATCTGCATACAGACGTGATGTTACTGAGTAAAATAAGTAAATGAAATAAAGTAAATAAACACCACTGAATACCACTCAAATCTTGCAGCTGAATTTATAGTTACAAACCAAATCTGTCAGAATCCAAATTATGCATGACAGCCAGGGAGAAGCCTTTTATTTCCAGATTGCAATCTCCAAATAGAGATATTTTAGACTATGGAAACATCTCTTCACTCCGATACAGCTGCAAATATCACCACTGCAGCTACCGGGGTTCACCTGCAGGGATCCGCAATCCAGTTGCCTCCAAGTAGACTGCAGTCAGGGGCTTCTCGTTGCCTCTGCATATATTGTGCTGGAGCCGGGGCTCTATTAGAATGCATTTTGCCGAACAGAATTCCTCCCAGGAGAGATGGCTCTGTGCACGCTGCCTCGTGAGTCAACTGTAGTCTCCGGTAATTTTTTATTATTTTTTTTTTTAAATGTCAGTCACATTTACAGAGACAGGATCCAGTTTCCTGTGGCACTGGTTTTGGACCATGAATGAGGTTGGTAATATCTGAGGGAAATTATTATTTATCTGAGTTTCATTGCGTTCAATAAGTAGAGTTGTGGAGATAAATCTTGTAGTAATAATAACAATAATAATGTTTTTCAATCACTAATTTGTAGACAAGTCATTTTAACTGAAGTAGAAACATTATTTTAACACAGCCTGTGAGTTTCAGCTGTTTTGTAGTCCAACAGACCCACCTGAGAGTCAAACAGAATTTTGGGGAGAGCCCACAACTTCTCATGGCAGGTGGAAACAATGTGGCTCAGCCTGCAAATTTTCACATCACGTTTGTTTTTATACATCCCGCTGTGTGTGAAAATCAGCGTACGTCATGTTTTTGTGCGTGCGCACCATTTATACATGAGGCCCCAGGTTTCTACACATAGGATCTGGCAGGGTTCACCCTGAGCAAGCCACATGGGTCCACCTTCCAGTGGGCTCACCACCTGCAGGAGATCACAACCCAAACTCCCAGATAAGATTTTTATTTAATTGAAATCACAATTGAAGTCACCTTCGGGGACCTTCCTGTGGTAACGTATCGTCACTTCCTGTGTTGCTGGCTGTCTGTGGTTTGCTCTCCTCATTCTCCTGAGGATTTTGCCTTTAATTGTATTTTAATCACTCCCCCCCCCCCCCATCTACCGTTAGCTCTCACTTCTGTTTATCAAGCCTCTTGCACCCATGTACGCACTCTGTGTCATCTACTCACCCTCTTTAGCCTTCTGTTCACCTTTCATCGATGTGTTTGTTAGCTTCGGGTTAGCCACTAGCTATGGCTACTAGCTCTCCTTCCCCTCCTCTGGTGTGCTCTCCATGTCAGATGTTTAGCTACACCTCTGCCTCCTTTAGTGATAATGGTAAATGTAAAAAATGTCTTTTTGAGGCGCTCGAGGCAAGATCGTCTGATTTGGAATCCTGGCTCCGCTGTATTGAAACACTGTCTGCGCCAGTTAATCACGACGGACGTCCCTTAGCTGCAGCAGAGCTCCCTAGCTTAGAGTGGCCTGCTAGCGGTCCTCCAGTCCTCCTCAGCAGCGAGGAGACTGGGTGGGTGACTGTGAGAAGGAAACCTAGCCGTAAAGCCCCGGTTAACCACCAACCTGTTCATGTTTCTAATCGCTTTTCCCTGCTCAGCGACACAGCCACTGAGGAAAAAACTCTGATCATTGGCGACTCTGTAGTCAGAAATGTGAACCAGAGACTCCAGCGGCCATAGTCAAATGCATTCCTGTGGCCAGAGCGGGCGACATCGAGTCAAATTTGAAAATGCTGGCTAAAAGTAACTGTAAACACTCCACAACTGTTATCCATGCCGGCATTAACGACGTCCGACTCCGGTAGTCGGAAGTCTCAAAACTTAATGTGGAATTGGTGTGTGACTTTGCAAAAACTGTCTGCCTCTGTAGTATTCTCTGGGCCCCTCCCCAGTCTGACCAGTGATGACATGTTAGACAGCCAGCGGCTGAAGGATGACAAGCGGTTAGTCGTGTCCTGCAAACAATGTGGGCTACATTGACAATTAGAACTCCTTTTGGGGAAAACCTGGTCTTATTAGATGAGATGGCGTCCATCCCACTTTGGATGGTGCGTCTCATTTATCTAACAATCTGGCATCATTTTTATCCAAATTTCCAAAACACTGACAACTCAGAGTTGGGACCAGGAAGCAGAGTCGCAGTCTTACACGCCTCTATGCAGCTCCTCTTCATCTGCCACCCCTCAACTTAGCCCCTGTCTTCCCCATCAGAGAATCATTGTCTGCTCCCTCCAAAGTAAAATAAAAATGTAATGTATAAGCATCCCAAAGTGATTAAACAAAAAGTTGGTAAAACTCAAATTAAACATGAAGCCTCTAAATTTAATGATTTGGCCTCTGTTCCTCCTCATAATTTAAAAATTAAATGTGGTTTGTTAAATATTAGGTCTCTAACTCCCATGTCTCTGCTAGTCCATGATCTGTTAATTGATCATCAGATTGATTTAATATCCCTTACAGAGACTTGGTTAGGACAAGAGGATTATGTTGGTTTGAATGAATCAGCTCCCTCTGGTTATTTAAACTGTCAAAATCCCAGAAGTTCTTGTCGTGGAGGAGGAGCAGCAACAATTTACCATTCCAAATTACTAGTTAATGTAAAGCAAAAAACACATTATAATTCCTTTGAGGGCCTGGTCCTCAGTATTGGGCATTTTAGCAATTTTAGGCTAAATCCAATTTTATTTGCCATAGTTTATCATCCTCCAACCTACTCAGAGTTTTTATCTGAATTTGCCGAATTCTTAGCTGATTTAGCGCTGAAATCAGATAGAATAATTACAGTAGGGAACTTTAATATACATGTAGATGTAGATAGTGATTGCCTTAATTTGGCATTTAATTCAATATTAGACTCAATGGGCTTTTCTCAAAGTAGGAAATTCTACCCATTATCTCCACCATACGTTGGACCTTGTTTTGACATATGGCATAGAAATAGAAAATCTGGTAGTGTCTCCTCATAACCCTGTACTGTCAGACCATTGTCTGTTAACCTTTGATTTTACTATTTCTGACTATTTGGCTCCTAAGGAAAAATATTACTACAGTAGATGCCTCTCAGATGATGTTACCAAATTTATGCACATTGTTTCCTCTATGCCATGTGTCAACACAATGGAAATAAGCTATAGACAGCTTTCTCCTTCTGTAATTGATAGCATGGTAGATAGTGTTACAGCTTCTCTGCATCAGACTCTAGACATGGTGGCCCCTTTAAAAAAGAAAAAGTCTAATCAGAGATTTCCAGCTCCTTGGTTCAACACAGAAACTTGTAGCTTAAGACAGAAGACTCGTCAATTAGAAAGAAAATGACGCTCCACTAATTTAGATGAAATCTATTTAGCTTGGAGAAATCATCTTTTAATTTATAAAAAGTCTCTTAGAAAAGCTAGAACAAGTCATTCTGCATTAAAGGGCCTATATCATGCAAATCGACTTTGAGCTTTTAAGCATGTTATGTTAATTCCTTACCAAAAACACCCCCAAAGTGGTATTTTGCTCCATTCACGCATCTCTGAGTATTCCTCCTCAACCCTGCTCTCTGAGCTGCTGCTCTGCCCTGTCCCTGATAATGACTGGGTCCCTACGTTCATACGTATGAACGTGGGTGAGCCGTCCACTCCAGGAAGTGCCTGTGCTGCCAGCACCGCCCCCAGGCTAACACACACCCCCACTTTCTCCACGCAGCAAACGGAGTGGTGATCGGCAAAACTCTTTCACTTTAGCATTGACGCTGTGAAGAAGTAGTTCCTCTCGCACCTAATCTGCTCAGTGACAACAACCGTTTGCTTTTTTACGTAAAACAATGTCTTCTAAGTGGCGTAAATGTGTCTTTGGCTGTGAGAGATTTAGGAGTTTGTTCAGCCTTCCTAAAGAAGAGCCTACTCGTCAGAAATGGTCAAAATAGACCAGAATGCAGAGGCTAAAATCATAATTTTAAACGTGATTAACCATGCACTACATAAGAATAATATTATTATTATTCAGTTCGCCTACCAGCATGGCATTGGGGTGGAGGATGCGGTGATCTTCCTCCTTCACCGTTCTCTGTCCCACCTGGAGAAGCCCGGGAATATGGTGAGGATCATGTTCTTTGACTTCTCCAGTGCTTTCAACACCATCCAACCGATGATCCTGAAGGACAAGCTGCTGCGCGCAGGGGTGGACCAGCACCTGTCATCATGGATCCTGGACTACCTCACGAACCGGCCTCAGTTTGTGAGAACCCGGGACTGTGTTTCCGACACGATCATCAGTAGCACGGGGGCCCCCCAGGGAACGGTGCTGGCTCCCTTCTTGTTCACTCTTTATACTGCGGACTTCTCACACAACACAACACATTGCCATCTACAGAAGTTCTCTGATGACTCTGCGATCGTTGGTCTCATCTCCAGCGGAGATGAAGCTGAGTACAGAGGGCTTATCCAGGACTTTGTGGACTGGTGCCATCGGAACTGCCTCCAGATCAACGCGAGGAAAACTAAGGAGCTGGTGGTGGACTGCCGCAGGCATGGGCCTGCCCCTCACAGCACCAGTAAATATACAGGGAACAGACATCGAGATGGTGACATCCTACAAGTACCTGGGTATTCATCTGAACAATAAACTAGACTGGTCACACAATACTGACGCACTCTACAAGAAGGGACAGCGCAGGCTGTTCCTGCTGAGGAGACTCAGGTCTTTTGGTGTACAAGGGGCGCTGCTGAAGTCATTCTATGACACGGTGGTGGCATCAGCCATCACTTTTGGAGTGGTCTGCTGGGGCAGTGGCATTACTGCAGCCGATAGGAAGAGACTGAACAAACTGATTAAGAAAGCTAGCTCTGTCCTGGGGCACACACCTTGATCCGATGGAGGAGATAGGAGAGAGAAGGACGGTGGCTAAACTGTCATCTCTGCTGGAGTCCGAGTTCCACCCTATGCAGGACATACTGGATGCACTGAGGAGCTCATTTAGCAGCAGACTACATCATCCCAGGTGCACAACCGAGAGGTTTCGTAGGTCCTTCCTACCAACGGCTGTCAGACTGTACAACCTAAGCAGGGCTGCTCACAGAGATAGCAAAAAGACGTAACAAACTAATAGTTTTTTTTGAATGCAAAAGATGCAATAGACTTACACAATGGTCCTCTCCGGCATACAACTAGGAACATACCGGTCGCTATGGAGGGTGAGAATATGTATGGGCACATAATCATACCATGTAGGATAACTAAATAGACGGTTATGCTGTTTCATCCCACCTAGCAACAATGCTCTGCACTGTGTGTGTTATATATTTACATATTTATTCCATCTAGCTACAATGCTCTGCACTGGGTGTGTTTATATTTATATATCTATATACAGTATTTATTCCATCTAGCTACAATGCTCCGCACTGTGTTTTTATATATCTACATATTATTCCATCTAGCTACATTGCTCCGTACTGTGTGTGTTTATATACTTGCATATTTATTCCACCTAGCTGCAATGCTCCATACTGTGGGTGTTTATATATTTACATATTTATTCCATCTAGCTACAATGCTCTGCACTGTGTTCATATATTCATATATTTATTCCATCCAGCTACAATGCTCTGCACTGTGTGTCTGTGTGTGTGTGTGTGTATATATATATTTTATAGTAATATGTACATATGTATATTAGCTGCTCTTGCTTGCTTGTTTTTTCTTGCCTTCTGATTGTTGCTCTGAGTGTTGCTATCCCTGTGCTGTTGCAATCCTGGAATTTCCCCGTTGTGGGACTAATAAAGGCTTATCTTATCTTATCTTATTATAGGCTAAAATAATAACAGGAGGCTAAAGAGTTCAACATGCTCATCCATCTTTTCTAAAGTTTACTGTAGATGTTTTCGTGGGCGGAACCCAGCGACACACTGCAGCAGCCGGCTCAGGGGTTACGTCATGAAATGGGCGGCAGCCACAAGAAGGAGAGGCAGAGCCTCAGATCGAGACATCTTGCTTCCGGGCTCGTGAAAATAACTCATATTTCATAAGAAATTCATTCTCCAGGGTACCAAAGGTAATATACTATCACATACATGCATATAGTTTACTCTGAAAGGCTTAAAATAGCATGATATAGGCCCTTTAATAGAAGAGAACAAGAATAATCCCGGGTTTCTTTTCAGCACTAGCCAGCCTGACAAAGAGTCAGGACTCTGTCAATCCTAGCATTCCCTTAGAGCTTTACTAGTCAGGAATTTATGAACTTTTTCAATAATTAAATTTCTTCTATCAGAGTCAGGGAAGAATCAGTCAGATTCTTCCCACAGTTAACTTAAATACAGTAACCACTACAACTCCTTCAATTGACATCTGTTTGGATCAGTTTACTCCAATTGACCTTTTAGAGTTAGACAAAATAGTTTCCTCATCCAGGTCTTCAACTTGTCTTCTAGACCCTATTCCTACCAGGTTATTTAAAGAAGTCTTCCCATTTATTGGTAGCTTTATTCTTCAAATAATCAATTATTCATTAACTTTAGGCCATGTACCGCAGGCTTTGAAAACTGCTGTAATTAAACCTTTACTCAAAAAGCCAACGCTGGATCCAGGAGTTTTAGCTAACTATAGACCAATCTCTAATCTCCCTTTCATTTCAAAAATCTTAGAAAGAGTTGTTGCTATGCAATTATTTGACCACTTGCAGGGAAATGGTTTATTTGAAGAGTTTTAATCTGGATTTAGAATCCACCATAGTACTGAAACAGCCTTAGTGAAGGTCACTAATGACCTCTTGATCGCATCTGATAATGGACTTGTTTCTGTACTTGTCCTTTTAGACCTTAGTGCAGCTTTTGATACCATCGAACATAATATTCTACTTGATAGATTAGAACACTATGTTGGACTTAATGGAACTTCGTTGCAGTGGTTTAGATCTTATTTATCTGATAGGTTCCAGTTTGTCCATGCCAATAATGAGTTTTCTTTCAACTCAAAGCTCAGTCATGAAGTTCCACAGGGATCTGTGCTACGCCCTACTCTTTTTAGTTTATATATGCTTCCCTTAGGCAACATTATTAGAAAGCACTATATACATTTTCATTGTTATGCAGATGACACACAATTACACCTGTCAGTGAAGCCAGATGATAGTAATCAATTAGCCAAGTTAGAAGCCCGTCTTAAGGAAATCAAAGCTTGGATGACTTGCAATGTCCTGCTATTAAATTCAGATAAGACTGAAGTCATTCTTGTTGGTCAAAAAAATCCTTAGAAATCTGTACCTTTCCAAATCAAACTTTTAGTTTGGATGCAGTTACTGTCTTAATAGCTCTATGAGGACCTTGGAGTTATTTTGATTAAGATCCGTTTTTCAATTCACATATTAAATTCGTTTCTAAGACTGCCTTCTATTATTTGCATAATATTGCCAAGATTAGGCATCTGTCTCAGAGTGATGCTGAGAAACTAATCCACGCTTTTGTTAGCTCTAGATTAGATTATTGTAACTCTTATTATCAGGTTGTCCTAAAACATCTCTAAAAAGTCTTCAGTTGATCCAAAATGCTGCAGTAAGAGTTTTAACAGGTACTAGAAAGAGATCATATCTCTCCAGTTCTGGCCTCCCTTCGCTGGCTTCCCATAGAGTTTAGATTAAGTTTAAAATCCTTCTTCTTACTTTCAAAGCTCTAAACAATCAGGCCCCTTTTTATTTAAAAGATCTGACATTACCCTATTATCCTAACAGAGCACTATGCTCCCAAAATGCTGGATTACTTGTAATACCTAGAATCTCCAAAAGTACAATGGGGGGCAGAGCCTTCAGTTATCAAGCTCCTTTCTTTTGGAACCAGCTACCAATCTGGATTCGGGAGTCAGACTCGATCTCTGTTTTTAAGAATAGGTTTAAACCTTCCTTTTTGATATAGCCTACAATTAGGGAGGGATCATGTGTCTCTGTACCCTCCCTTAGTTATGCTGCCATTAGGTTTAGACAGCCGGGGGACCTCCAATAATTGCACTGGGCTTCACTCCTTTCGTCACTCTCAATGAAATTTTTTTTTTTTTTTTTTTTGCTGGTCATTAACATCTGTTTGTTCTTTCCCATAGACTGAGTCTCCATCGTGCTGTTTGCTCTCTACATGTCTGTTCTTTTCATCTTCTCTATCCCCTCACCCCCCAGCCAGTCCCAGCAGATGACTGCCCCTCCCTGAGCCTGGTTCTGCTGGAGATTTCTTCCTGTTAAAAGGGAGTTTTTCCTCTCCACCATCACCAAGCGCTTGCTCACAAGGGATCGCTTGATTGCTGGGGTCTTTCTGCAATTGTGAGGGTTCCCCCTACAGTTGAAAGTGCTATGAGATGACTGTTGTTGTGAAATGGCGCTATATAAATAAAGTTGAATTGAATTTAAAGTTGAATAAGCAGTACAAGATGGGTAGATGGCTTGTACAAAAAGATACAGATACCATGAGGTAATCCACTGGTTTATAAGCAGATCACTCAACTAGCCTCATTCACTATGTCTAGGCTACAGAAACCTAGGGCCAATTTAGAATCACCAACTGGCCTAACATATACAGTATGTCTTTAAACTGTGGGAGGAAACCTGAACTAAACCCACACAACCATAGGGAGAACATGCAAAGTCCACACAGAAACACTCCTTCCAACCTGTGAATTGAAGTGGGAACCTTCTAGTTGCGATACAACTTTTGCCATTTCCATCAAAAGTTACTCATGCAAAATTTTTGTTATGTGCAAGAAATCCTCGATGCAATGTATAATATCTGAATAAATTCCAAAATGTGCAATCAAATTTTTTTCACTTAACCTCTTGCACTCCGGTGTACCGCGGGAGGACACGTCTCTGCGTCCTAGGGCGCACTGAAGAAAAAAAAAAAGCTGCATTTGCGAACAGAAAGCCAAAGGAGTGCTTTGATTGGTTTAGATGTGATTGACCTCTCATTCGACTAATAAGAGCCTTGAATGGGTTTCTGAAACCTTGAAGAACCAATGACTGAAAACCTAGCAAGAAGAACCCGCCTACCAATGGCTGCGAATACAGCCAGCCAATTGAAGCACAGAAGTTCGAAAGCTGTTTTGTGTAAGGCTGGGTGACACACAGGCGTTCGCCAGTCTTTTTTTCTTACTACTGTTATTTGTTTTGAAAAAAATCGTTTGCCAAAACCGCAATCATGGAAGCGCAAAACCGCAATAATGGAATTATGGTTTGACCGGGTCGCGTGACCAGAACCACGAGTCCGTAACAAGCGGACCACCATCATGTTCGTCTGACAATGAGGAAGGGAAGTTCGCCAGCGACAGTGCTGTTGTGGACAGGTAAGTGTTATAAGCTAAATTATTCTTTATCCCTGAAAATTGTAATCCAAATGACTTTTGACCGAACGGTAAATTACAACTGTGCGTTACTGCAACATGACGGACGGCCCCCCCGTCATGTTGTGAACACCCCCGCTGCTCTTCTGTAGCAGATTGCAGATATATTGCAGATATTTTAGTCCAACTGTGCGTAGTAGACCACGGCGCACCGTCACCGCTTTCTGTAATGTAGCGATGGGCGATGTCCGTCCTCTGTAGCGGGGGTGGGGGGTGGGGGGGTGGGTGGGAGTTGTTATCTTCTACATTACAAATATTTTAGTATAATTTTTAGTGCACTGTAGGTTATTTTTTCTTGTAAAAAAAAAAAAAAAAGCCACACATTTTTTACGTGGCATGCTTCTGTGTGTGGGGGCTTGTTTGTTCATTCATTCATGAATGAATGAATAAACAACCCCCCCCCCCACACACACACACACACACAGCCCTTCACCTTTCATTAGAGCCAAGATGAAGCTTCTATATTGAATCATTCAAAAGTTACAGACGTTTTTCCAAACTGTGCCATTTGGCACAATTTGGCACAGTTCAAAAACACCTGGGAACAACCTAAGAAAAAAGCTGTGCAATATTCATTTTTTGTGGTATTGTTACAAAATTTTGACCTCAGCTGGATAATACTTGGTTCTACATTTCTGTTGCATTTTCCAGCCAGTATCTGAAGCTGTGTGTTATTTGCAAGCATTTGTATCCAAAAAAAACACCCAGGCGAAATTTATTTTCTTCAAGTTCAGTATGTATAGATGACTGTTACTCAGTGGCTGGAGCACTTAGAGAGATTATGACTGTTTTGCCAAAAAATTCAAAGTGTTTTCTTTTAAATGAGACCAACCCCATGAAGATGCTGCAAAGGGTTGAAGAACAGCTTTTGATTTACTTTGGGTACGTTATTTTTTTGGCGTTTTTAGGGAAACTGACCAGAGTGCAAGGGTGATTAACATAATCATGATTAACTTAGAGGTGCACAAAGTAGTATTTTCATGAAGCTATATTTAAAAAAATAATACATCAATAAAATCTTTAGAAATGTGCAGAATTACAGTCTTTATAGCCTTTAAAAAAAAAAAAAAAAAAAAAAAATACGGGTTCGAAATAATCATAATATTTACATCTGAACAGTTAGATGGCAAGACTGGTGGCGGTAACATAGATATATATATAAACACTAGATGGGATTTGGCTAACGCTTTCATGGCAAACAAAGGCGTCATATCTGTGGGTAGTTTATAGGTTGACAGCACCTACAGCAGCGTGATAACGAGATACACAGTTGTTTGTTGTATTTACTATAATCATAAGTCAGCTATGTATATGGAATGTGATGTCATATTCCATCTAGTGTTATATATGTATAGCTGGTAAACATGTCACAGCTGGTCACAGCGAATAGCATAACTGGGTTCATGTCACGTGTCTCTACCAAGCAGCTGGGCAAGAGTAAGTGTGACACCCACTGGCCAGGAGGTCACAATGTTGTCTCCGTTACCTTTAAGACAGAAGAAAATAGCGGATATGCATTAATGATGACCTCACAGCTGTGCAACAGGTCACTGCACCAAGAAAACACACATGGCTCCTGAAGAGATAGGAGGTTTGTGGCTTGATCCCATTGCGGCACACAACTCTTCAGAAGTTCTGGACAATAGTTATTTTTTTCACACCTGGGATTTCATGTATTATTTCTTGCAGTTTTGTTTCAAAATTTGATTACTCTCACCTGCCTAAGTCTCTCAATGTGGTTGATGGAAATAGACATAATTTTCTATCTTCTTTAGATATAAATCAGGGCAGCACGGTGGTGCAGTGGTTAGCACTGTTGCCTTACAGCTAGAAGGTTCCTGGTTCGAATCCCCAGGCTGGCAGGGGTTGGAACCTTTCTGTGTGGAGTTGCATGTTCTTCCTGTGCTGCGTGGGTTTCCTCCGGGGCTTCGGTTTCCTCCCACAATCCAAAGACATGCATGGTTAGGTTAATTGGCTATTCTAAAATTGTCCCTAGATATCTGTTTCCTATAGGCCCATAAGATAAGCCTTTATTAGTCCACAAATGGGGAAATTCCAGGATTGCAACAGCACAGGGACAGCAACAATCAGAACATAAGAAAAAAAAACAAGAGCAGCGAGTATACATATGTACATATAAATATATAAACACACACAGTGCGGAGCTTTGTAGCTAGATGGAATAAATATATAAACACACACAGTGCGGAGCATTGTAGCTAGATGGAATGAACAGCATAACCGTCTGCTTAGTTATCCTACATGGTATGATTATGTACCCATACATATTGTCACCCTCCGTAGCGACCGGTATTTTCCTAGTTGTATACTGGAGGGGACCATTGTGTAAGTCTATTGTGTCTTTTGCATTCACTACTATTAGGTTGTCACGTCTTTTTGCCATCTCTGCGAGCAGCCCTGCTTAGGTTATACAGTCTGACAGCCGTAGGTAGGAAGGACCTGCAAAACCTCTCGGTTGTGCACCTAGGATGATGTAGTCTGCTGCTAAATGAGCTCCTCAGTGCGTTCAGTATGTCCTGCATAGGGTGGGACTCGGACTCCAGCAGAGATGACAGTTTAGCCACCATCCTTCTCTCTCCTATCTCCTCCACTGGGTCAAGGCGTTGCCCCAGGACAGAGCTAGCTTTCTTGATCAGTTTGTTCAGTCTCTTCCTATCGGCTGTTGTAATGCCACTGCCCCAGCAGACCACTCCAAAAGTGATGGCTGATGCCACCACCATGTTGTAGAATGTCTTCAGCAGTGCCCCTTGTACACCAAAAGACCTGAGTCTCCTCAGTAGGAACAGCCTGCGCTGTCCCTTCTTGTAGAGCGTGTCAGTATAAGTGCAGGTAAGCGCTATATAAGTGCAGGTTAGTTAGTATTGTGTGACCAGTCTAGTTTATTGTTCAGATGAACATCCAGGTACTGAACAATAAACTAGACTGGTCACACAATACTGACGCACTCTACAAGTGCTTTGAGTGGTCTTTGTGACTAGAAAAGCGCTATACAAGTGTAGGTTAGTTAGTTAGTAGTTAGTTTAGATACCCATCTTCTACCATTTATCCGGAGGTCTGGGTCACGAGGATAGCAGTCCAAGTAGAGAAGCCCAGACTGCTGCCCGGTTGACACAGCACCATGATCCCTCCTGCAGGTGGTGAGCACAGTGGAGGGCAGATCCATGCTGCTCCTTTGGGTACACTGGATTCATGCTAAAACTTTTTCATGGGGACCCAAAGGATCAGTTTGCCTTGGGAGATCCTACCAGGGGCAAATTGCCCCTGACAACATAGCTTCTGGTATAATTAGGGTAGTAAACCCCTCCACCACAATAAAATGGCGATCCAGAGAGAGGTCTTCTACAGAAATCCACATTAAAACTGTAAATAAGTTGGAGGGAAACCCACTAAGCGCTAACCAGCACCATTAATATCAAAAAGAAAATGAGCCATAAAGGCTGAACCTGCTTCTTGTATTAGAATGTAAACATTTTCATTCTGTTGTACAGACTTCCTCAAATGGTCATATGAGAAACTGCTTTTTTGGCACTTCTCCTTCAGCTTCATTTTCAGTATAACTAGGTTTCAACATAAACCCAACCATAACCCCCTGCAACATTCCATCTTTCAATCAAACAATTATAACACAAACGCAATGACTTTTTGATTGAACATAGTCTCAAGCACAGCAAATGTCACATTTAAGAAGGAATTAAATGTAGCCGGCGACCTTTCAAGCAGCCTCACGTTCACTGAACTTATTAGTGTGGATGGATATGAGGAGGGACAACCCAGTGAGGCAAACACTTTCACTGGCAGTCAAGTCTCAGACCTGTCACCAGTCAACTACTGTATACTGCTGCTGAACTTTGCACTGTTTCTTTTCAACTCTTAACCAGTTTCCAAAGAACATACATGGAAAAAAAACTAATCAGAGACGTTGGGATGAGCTCCTGAGGAAGTGTGTAAAATTACCTTTTGGTATAATCATACTAAGACTGACAAAAGAGAGAAGAAAGCTTACCAGTCCAGCGATAGGTGTTGGCAGCCTGTTAACCCTTTTAATTATACCAGGCTTGATTTTGTTGATCAAACTGTGAACAAAAAAAGAAGAAAATAGAGAACATGAGAAGAGGTGAGAGGGTAAGGCAGAAATGGGCAATTATGTGCCATGAAAGGCCATTCTACTGCAGGTTTTCTATTCCACCCAGTCTCTTCAGCAGGTGTTTTCGATGATTAGCAATGACTGAAGCTGATCAGATCAAACACCTGCTGAAGAGACATGGGTGGAACAGAAAACCTACAGTGGATTGGCCCTTACTGCCCACCCCTGGGGTAAGGGAAAGCACTCAGTCATTGGCTAGACTGGTTTAACTATGGTGGATTGAACAAAAACGTGGAGCAAACTCCCGGTGTTTTATGTTTACGACTTTGTTTAATGTTGGCCACCTGGCTTCAGTTTAGCAAATCGTCAGTGCTGCACCAAGACAAACAGAGAGGGCTGTCTGCTCTTAAAAACATACCCTCCACTATTGAAACAAACCCAAACAAACATCGAATAACCACATTTTCAGCCCAGAGAAACAGGAATGTTTGCATTTATCATATGACCTAAAAACTTTTTAAAGGACTCATGAAGTGGGAACAAAAAACCACTCAGAAAATGCTGAATTCTAAGTTTAAAAACAGAAAGGAGAACTATTTACTATGTCAGAGAAAGATGAATGTGGGTGCTACTCCTTATTTATCATCAATTTATAAAAGAACTAGAGAAGCACTCAGAGAATGCATACCTCCACCAAGGCTCCTTCCGTCCCTCATGGCATCACCTCCAAAATGTAATGGGTTGGTCTGTAACCCAAGAACCACCTCTGGTGAAAATTTCATCAAAGTCTGTCCATTAGTTTTGGAGTATTGTTGCAAACACTCTGAGAAGATAAGAGCGTTGGAGGAGGTATCCATTCTCAGATCATCACAAAAATGTATTGGCTTCCTCTGTAGCCCAAGAACCACCTCTGGTGAAAATTTCATCCAAATCCATTCAGCGGTTTTGGAGTATTGTTGTTAACACTCTGAGAGGATAAAACCCTTGGCAGAGGTATACATTCTCGGATCATCACCAAAATGTAATGGGTTCCTCTCTAGCCCAAGAACCACCTCTGGTGAAAATTTCATCCAAATCCACCTGGTAGTTTTTGTGTAATCCTGCTACACAAATACAAACAAAGCCTTTGGTGGAGGTATGCACTCTCAGATCATCACCAAAAATCATCTGTTCCCCATGCCATTACACACCTTTCCTGAAAATTTCAGCAAAATCTGTTCATAACTTTTTGAGTTATGTTGCTAACAGACAGACCGACAAACTAACAAAGCAACCAACGCCGGCAAGAACATTACCTCATCTTCTTGGCGGAGGTAATTATTGTCATGAAACCAACGTCATATCCTTAGAAAAACAAAACACAACAGTGAGGTCACAAAAACAAATATGTGGAATTTGGAGAACAAACCGATAGAATGGTCAGCATAAATGGCACCTCTTTAAAGGAGAGTACGCACTTCAAATACCTCGGCTTGATACTCAACAGCAATGGCGATACACTATACAACACCCATGGGCAGTGGGGGCAAGGATGTCCCAGCGCCTCAGCCCAAGGGGTAGGAGGCCACGAGGATGGCCAAAGAAATGGTGGCTTGACCGGATCAAGAGCAGACCAGGAGCAGTGGTCAAAGCATGTGGAGACCAGCTGGCAGAGATCCTCGCCAAGCTGTTCAACCTCTCTGATGCATGCCACCGTCCCCTCCCACCTCAAGGCCTCCACCATCATCCCCATCCCCAAAATGTCTGCAACTGACAGCCTGAATGACTACAGACCCATAGCACTCACGTCTGTAGTCATGAAGTGTTTTGAGCAACTGGTATCCCAGCACATCAGGAACTGTCTTCCCCCCTCCTTCAACCCCGCCATTTCACCAACAGGGAGAACCGGTCTACAGAAGACGCCATCGCCACCACACTCCACAGAGCGCTCAGCCACCTGGAGAACCCAAAGAGCTAAGTGAGGATGCTCTTTGTGGATTGCACCTCCTCCAGATTCCACACCTCCTTCCTGCTCCTGGATAAAAAAATAAAAATTCTCACCAACTGCCCACAAACAGTCAGACTTGGCCCCACCACTCCTCCACACTGTCTCTCAGCACTGGCTCCCCCCAGGGCTGCATGCCAAGCCCACTACTGTACTTCCTGTACACCTTTGACTGTATTCTAATCCACCCAACCACCATCATTGTAAAGTACGCGGACGATACCACCTTGGTTGGGCTCATCACCGATGTCGATGAGAAGGCATACAGGGCAGAGGTAGAGAATCTGCTGCTGTGGTGCAAAACAACTTGAAACCGAATGTCCAAAAAACCCAAAGAACTCATACTGGACTTCAGGAAGAAAAGACAGGACCACCCCCCTAATCATAAATAGTGACCACATGGAAACCGTCCCTACTTTCAGGTTCCTGGGCACCCACATCTCCTCTGAACTCTCCTGGACTGTCAATACCAAGGCCCTGGTGAAGAAAGCCCAGCAGTGGCTGCACTTCCTCTGTGTCTTGAGAAAGAACAACCTGGACCAGAAGCTGCTGCTGGCCTTCTACCGCAGCTTAGTGGAGAGCGTGCTCACCTACTGCCTGGGTGTGTGGTATGCCGGCTCCATGGCCGAAAACAGAAAGGCTGTGCAGAGGGTCATCATCACCCCCCCCCAAAATAAATAAATAAATAAATGAATAAATAATCGGCGGCCCTCTGCCCTCCCTGGAGGACATTTCCAGAGCCTCCTGTCTCACAAAGATCAAGGCCATCACAGGAGACCCCTCACATCCCCAAGCACAAGGACCACCTCTGGTGAGAATTTCACCATATTTGTGTAATCCATTGTGTAATCCTGCTGCACAAATATAAACAAGGTCCTAGGTGGAGATACGCACTCTCAGATAATCACCAAAATTTAACGGGTTCTTCCTTGGTCCAAGGGCTACCTCTGGTGAAAATTTCATCAAAATCCATCCAGTACTTTTTGCGTAATCCTGCTAACAGGCAGACAAACAAACAGACGGAGGGCCAAAGGGACAGACAAACCACCCCGATTACATAACCTCCTTGGCAGAGGTAAAAAGTCATGATGGTGAGACTCCATGAAGATAGTACATATGGGTATATTATGAGGTGAGGAACCAAGATAATCTTTTATATTGTGGAGAAAGGAAACAGGCGAGGCAGTGAGCTAGAAGACACACGTACTTTATTCTTTCTCCAACATCAAGTACAGTAAAAGAGCTCCCGGGTGTCTGTGCATTCCTCTTTTATACCTTTAATTCCATGCATTGAGATCCGGAACTTCCAACCATAAAACAGTGTTTGGAACAAAGACCTGTGCGGCACATTAACATGACATAACGCCGGCACCACTCTCACACCCTTTCCTCTTCCAGTGGCTCCGGCAGTTCCTCCTCTCCCCGGGGGGCGTGTAGTCCTTACTGTCCCGTCTGAAACCCCCCCATGACACTTCCTCCTTCGGTCCATTGTTCCCCCCTTCCCAAGCTGCCTTGTCTGGGTGGAGAATCCCCCACCCGTACCACCACACAGCCCCCCCCCCCCCCCCGAACACCCAGAAGGGCCACTAAACCCCCCCCCCCCCCATCCTTTGGGCTTGAGCCGGCACCCATAGCGGCTGTAGCAGGGGGTCGCCGATCCAGTCGAAACACCCTGCTGGCGAGGTTTACAGGAGGGCATGTCAGTCTGTGGAGGGAAAAAGGGAGGGGGGGGAAAACACATCAGTTTCGCGAGCGCAGGTCCTTCCCAAGGGAACACCAACTTGTGGAGCCACCAACAGTGGGCACCTGCGCTGGAGAACTTGGGCTAACACCACCTGTTCATCTGTCAACACAAAAGCAGGCTTCAGCCTGTCGATGCAGTCTCCCTACACCCCCCAAGTCTAATGTTTCGCCCCAGGTTCCAACACCCTGAACGGTCCGTCATACAGTGGGCACAGCGGGGTCCGGTGTGCATCATGCCTGACAAAAACAAAGCTGGCATTCTGTAAACTCTTGGGGACAAAAGTGCGGGGAAAACAATGGTGGGCTGGGCCAGGTACGTTAACAGCCTTCGTGCTGTGCAAAAATTGTCCGGGTGGATCAGCCTCTGGCACAGGGTTTTCTGGTAAAAACTTTCCGGGGATCCGCAGTGGCTGAGAAAAAATGAGTTCTACCGGGGAGGCTGCCAAATTCTCCTTAGGCGCCGAGCGCAACCCTAAAAGAACCCAGGGCAGGTCGTCCACCCAATTTGTGTCCGTGAGCAAAGCTCTGAGCACTGCTTTAAGCGACCTATGAAAATGCTGGCATAACCCAATAGCTTGGGAGTTGTATGCAGTAGTGTGGTGAATTTTGACCCCCATGCTCTGGGCCATCGCAGACCACAGTTCTGAAACGAATTGTGGACCCCTGTCAGAAGTGATGTCCGATGGGGATCTGAACCATGCAACGCAAGCCGACAAAAAAGCATGAGATACTTCCGCGGACGTGGTAGAAGTCAGCGGAACCACTTAAGGCCAGCACATGGTGCGGTCCACGATTGTCAAAAGGTGCATGAAACCTTGCGACGGCAGGAGGGGTCCCACCAAATCCACGTGGACGTGGTCAAACCTCCTGGCCAGGATTTGGAAGGGCTCGAGGGGGGCTCTGGTGTGCTTGTGCACTTTGGCCCACTGGCACGTGACGCAAGTTGCAGCCCACTCTTTCACGTCCTTGCGCAAGCGCGGCCAGACGAATTTCACCCCCACTAGCTTCACCGAAACGCGTACTCCCGAATGCGAAAGGGAGTGGACCGAATCAAAACTGTGACGGTGCCAAGAGCTAGGAACCACAGGGCGCAGGCGGCCGGTGGAGACGTTGCAGAGCAAGGAAGGGCACCCTTCTTACACCACCGGTAAGGTAATGTAACGGTAATTTCCAAACACTGTTCTCCTGCCTTGGAATTTCTTGTTATCAATTGCAAGCCCTTCTATTCCCCGCGGGAGTTTGCTTCTTTCATAATGATCGCTGTGTACGCCCCTCCCGACGCGGACATGCGCGAAGCTCAGCGCGTGCTCGCGGATCACATTCAACACACAGAGCGGAGTTTTCCAGACTCGCTGATTATTGTGGCTGGCGACTTTAATCAGTGCAATCTGAGCCACGATCTCCCCCGCTACAAACAGTTTATTAAATGCCCCACCAGAGGATTAAACACACTGGATCACTGTTACACCACAGTGAAAGACGCATATCGCGCTGTCCCTCGAGCTGCGCTGGGATTATCTGATCACGTGATGGTTCACCTCATTCCCACATACAGACAGAGATTGAAGCTCACTAAACCTGTTGTGAGCACTACGAAGATACGGACCAGTGATGCTGAGGAGAAGCTGGAAACGTGCATGGAAATATCTGACTGGGGCATGCTTAAAGGAGCCACGCATGATCTGGATGAGTACACGGACACTGTGAACTCATATATCCACTTTTGTGAAGAGAACATTCTTCCATCACGCACCAGGGTGAGTTACTCTAATGACAAACCCTGGTTCACAGCTAAGCTCAGACAGATCAGGAAGGAGAAGGAAGCAGCGCTGAAAAGTGGAGACAGGGACTGCTACAGGGAGGTTAAATACCGGTTTAACAGAGAGCTGAAGAGGGCTAAATCTCTATACTCAGAGAGACTCCAGCAGCAGTTCACTGCTAATGATTCGGCTTCTGTGTGGAGAGGACTGAGGCAAATCACCAACTATCGACCTAAGGCTCCTAAAGGTCAGGATGACAAAGCCCTTTGTCAAAGACTGTCCCAACACTATGCCCGTTTTGACACCTCGTCATCTGTGTCCAACTCCCCCCCTCCCTCCAGCTCCACAGCCTCCACATTCCCTACTTCATTTAAGGCACCCCCCCTCCTCCCCCCTCCCCTTATCATCAGTGAGCAGGATGTGCTCAAACAGTTCTCCAGACTGAACCCGCGCAAGGCCCCCGGCCCAGACGGCGTGTCTCCCTCCACCCTGAGACTCTGTGCGAAACAGCTGGCTCCTGTATTCACAGACATTTTTAACACCTCCCTTAAGTTATGCCACGTGCCGTCCTGCCTCAAATCCTCCACCATCATCCCTGTCCCCAAGAAGCCACGGATCACTGGACTTAATGACTACAGACCTGTAGCGCTCACCTCTGTAGTCATGAAGTCCTTTGAGCGCCTGGTCCTGTCCCACCTCAAGTCCATCACCACCCCTCTCCTGGACCCGCTGCAGTTTGCCTACCGAGCCAACAGGTCTGTAGACGATGCAGTCAACCTGGCCCTCCACTCCATCCTGCAGCACCTGGACTCCCCGGGAACCTACGCCAGGATCCTGTTTGTGGACTTCAGCTCCGCATTCAACACCATCCGCCCCGCTCTGCTCCGGGACAAGCTGTCCCTGCTCAACGTGCCTGACTCCCTCTGCAGGTGGATCATCGACTTCCTGACGGACCGGAGGCAGCATGTGCGGCTGGGAAAGACTGTCTCAGACTATACTAGCATCAGCACTGGATCACCCCAGGGCTGTGTACTTTCCCCCCTACTCTTCTCCCTTTACACCAACTCCTGCACCTCCAGCCACCAGTCTGTCAAGTTGATCAAGTTTGCGGACGACACCACCCTCATCGGGCTCATCTCCAACGGCGACGAGTCCGCCTACAGGAGAGAGGTGGCCCAGCTGGCGTCCTGGTGCAGCAATAACAACCTGCAGCTGAACGCTCTGAAGACAGTGGAGATGATTGTAGACTTCAGGAAAGTCACTACTCCTCTGCCCCCCCTCACCCTCTCAGGCTCTCCCATCACCACTGCTGATTCCTTCCGCTTCCTAGGCACTACCATCACCAGGGACCTCAAATGGGAGCTGACCATCAGCTCACTCATCAAAAAAGCCCAGCAGAGGATGTTCTTCCTGCGGCAGCTGAGGAAGCTCAAGCTACCCACCAAGATGTTAGTGCAGTTCTACACAGCCATCATCGAGTCCATCCTCACCACTCCATAACCGTGTGGTACGCAGGAGCCACTGCCAGGGACAGACTAAGGCTGCAGCGCGTCGTGCGCACTGCTGAGAAGGTGATCGCTGCAAGCTCCCATCTCTCCAGGATCTGTACATCTCCAGGACCCGGAGGCGTGCTGGCCGGATCATAGCCGATCCCTCACACCCTGGTCACGTACTGTTTGCCCCCCTCCCCTCTGGTAGAAGACTTCGGTCCATCCAGACTAAAACCTCCCGTCACATGAACAGCTTCTTCCCCTCTGCCATTAGACTGCTGAACACTAAGTGACTTATTGGACTCTCGTGCACCATGTACAGCAGCTCAACCAGACTCATGTCAATCATCACTGTTTTCTTCCTGCATTACCGACTGCACTATATAGTTCTCCACAGTATCTGCTGCTGGCTAATATATATTTTAACTGTTGACCAGTATCACTTAATCTTATCCTACACTTTATTACATGTATAGTTTATTTATCTTATCTTATCATGTTTAATGTTGCAGCATTGTACCGAGACAAATTCCTAGTTTGTGTACTACATGAACAATGGCAATAAACCTGATTCTGATTCTGACCCTGCTCTCCAGCCTTAACCCAGTAGGTGCCAACTGGAGCGTACAAATGTCCACATCCTCGGCTTGCTCTGTGGCCATAGCAGGAAATCTATTCCCATGTAGACCAGGGCAACTAACGCGCGTGACAGATCATCAGCCACGACGTTGAGCTTACCGGCAACGTGCTGAATGTTGGTCGTAAACTCTGAGATCGTGGCCAAATGCCGTTGCTGCCTTGCTGACCACAGTTCCGAGACATTGAACATCGTGTATGTCAGCAGCTTATGGTCCATGAATGCGGTGAACTCGTGCCCTTCTAGCCAAAACTGGAAATGGCATGTCACCAGGTGAAGAGCCAACAACTCCCTGTCGAACATGCTGTATTTGCGTTTGTTGTTGCGCAAAGTTTGACTAAAAAATTCGAGCAGCTGCCATGAACCGGAGACGTACTGCTCCACCACTGCTCCAATGGCAACATCAGACATGTCCGTAGTGAGCTCTATCCGTGCCGATGGATCCAGATGGGCTAGCAATGCAGCACCCGCCAGCACTATTTTGGCGTCCATGAAAGCCTGGACTCGCTCGGGAGTCCAGTCGATGTTTTCCGCGGGCTTCTTTTTTTTTTCAGTGCAGCATACAATGGCTGCATCAGCTGGGCTGCCCGAGGAAGGAAACGGTTATAAAAATTGACCATTCCCAAAAACTCCTGCAGGGCTCTCACGGTCTGCGGGTGCGGAAAGTCCAAAACGGCATGCACCTTATCCGGTAGTGGAATCGCGCCCTCCGGCGAAATGCAGTAGCCCAAAAAAATCAATCACTGGCACACCGAGCTGGCAGTTCACCGGGTTCACTATAAGTCTGTGCGCTTCCAACCTCTGGAAAACCGTCTTAAGATGGGCGATGTGCTCCTCCTTGGACGTGCTAGCTACTAGAATGTCGTCTAAGTACATAAAAACGAAGGACAAGTCACGAAGCACTGCATCCATCATCCTCTGGAAAGTCTGCACCTTTTAATCTGAACGGCATGCGTAAAAACTCAAAAAGGCCAAAAGGAGTTATTACCGCTATTTTTGGAACATTTTCTGCACGCACCAGGACCTGATGATATCCGCGGACCAGATCCACTTTTGAAAAAACACGCACCCCAGCCAGGTCCACGGAAAAATCCTGGATGTGCGGAATGGGATTACGATTGTGTTCCGTGGCGTTGTTCAAGCGCCGGAAATCGCCACACGGTCACCACGACCCGTCGGCTTTAGGCATCATGTGAAGTGGGGATGCCCATGGGCTGTTTGAGTGCCTGATGATGCCCAACTGCTCTAAGTTGGCAAACTCCTCACGTGCGCTGGCCAGCTTAGCTGCGTCCAGGCATCGCGGATGCGTGAACACCGGCGGGCCTTTAGTAGTTATGAAATGTTTGACCCCGTGTTTCGTTATTGTAGCCAAAAACGTCAGGACCGTGAGTGGTGGGAACTGTGCGAGTAAATGTTGGTACTTACCCCCTGGAGCCATAACGTTAGCCAGTGTTGCTGACCCAGCTCCTCGAGCTGTGCAGGGGAGTGAGGAAAAAGAGACAACATCCACTAATCGCCTATTAGCAACATCAACTAACAACCCATAAGCACATAGAAAGTCTGCGCCTAAAATGGGGGCAGCACATGCAGCTATCACAAAGTCCCACTGGAAATTGCGTCCATGCAAGCATATCGTCAGTGTCTATTCGCCAAACGTCCTGATGGCTAATCCGTTGGCGGTCGTGAGCTCGGGACCACTGCTTCCTGCCACCCTGTCTGTGTTGACCAGCAGGATGAGGGAGCCGGAGTCCACCAAAAACCATCTCCCCAAACATGTGTCTGTGACATTAAGCAGTTTGTTCCTGTCACTAGCAGTTGCAGCTGCAACTGAATGTGGAACGTGCCGTCTTCCTGACTTCTTGAATTGGCATGGTGGCAGGCAGCGCTGGGCATTCGAGCCAAAACAGCGATGATGAAAACAGATCACCCCATTCCTTCATCTCTTGGTGTCCGTCCCAGCTACCACCAATGACTCCTCAACCTCACTGAAGTCCCTCATGGATGCCAGTGCCGCTGCCTTCACGCTGAGAGTTCTGGTCGCCAAAATGATGCAGTCCACTTCCTGCGCCAGGGCGCGGTTGTCCTTGGCAACCAGCCGCGGTGAGTTGGCCAGGATCACCCTCGCCGTAGCCGGTAGGTTCCTGAGGAACAAGTGGGTGAACAAGAAAGATTCATCGTCCTTCCCCCTCAGCGCCAACATGCTCTCCATGAGCTCCACTGCTGATCTGTCACCTAACACCGAACATGTTAAGAGACTCTCTGCCCTCTCACTGTCAGAAAGGGTATAGTGCTGGAGTACCATCCTCCTGAGGGCTACATATTTCCCCTGGACCATTGGCTCCTGAAGGAGGCTCGTCACCTGTTGCATAGCTCGCGCATCCAGCGCGGCGACCATGTAGTAATACTTGGTATCGTCCGTTGTTATCTCGTGAAGTGCGAACTGGGCTTCTATGTGCAAGAACCACACGGTCGGGTTGTGAAGCCAGAGTTCTGGAAGCTTGACTGAGACAGTGCACGCGGCGCTGGTGCTCTCCCTCCAGGTAGTCTCCGGGGTGGTGCTCAGCTCACTTTCCATGGCATGTCTTGGGGTCACCAATGTGGAGAAAGGAAACGGGCAAGGCAGCGAGTTGGACGACACACGAACTTTATTCTTTCTCCAACATCAAGTACAGTAAAAGAGCTCCCGGGTCACTGTGCATTCCTCTTTTATACCTTTAATTCCGTGCATTGAGAACCAGAACTTCTGACCATTATACAATGTTTGGAACAAAGACCTGTGTGGCACATTAACATGATATAACACCGGCACCGCACTCACACCCTTTCCTCTTCCAGCAGCTCCAGCAGTTCCTCCTCTCCCCGGGGGGTGTGTAGTCCTTACTGTCCTGTCTGATACCTTCCCTTCCCCCCGGTGACACTTCCTCCTTCGGTCCACTGTTCCCCCCTTCCCCAGCTGCCTTGTCTGGGTGGAGAATCCCCCACCCGTACCACCACAATATATTAGTTGGAGGACTGGACGCCTCCCACTTGAGGTGTTTTGGGCATGTCCCACTGGGAGGAGACCCCAGGGCAGACCAAGGACACGCTGGAGAGGCTACGTCTCCCAGCTGGCCTGGGAACATCTTGGTATCCTCCCTGAAGAGCTGGAACAGGTCGCTGGGGAGAGGGAAGTCTGAGCTTCTCTGCTTGAGCTGTTGCCTCTGCGACCCGACCTCCAGAAAACTGGTAGAAAATGGATGGATGGATGGATGGATGGTTATGTTATATACAAGGTACTTGCTGCAAATTATTTATTATATACAAGGAAAAGTGGTCTTCTCAAAGGTAACTATAATGTTGGACCATATACAGTCATGTGAAAAAAAATTAGGACACCCTATGAAAGCCTGTGTGTTTTTTTTAACATATTTGGACATACAGTATGGATATTTAATATCAATTTTAACAATACTGGGAGATTTAAGTACTATAAACAATTAAAACTGAAGAAAAGACTTTAAAATCTTCTGTAAAATGTAATTCTAAAAACATGCAATTTCTGGTGAGCAATAAATTAGGACACCCCCACATTTATTCCCACTTAAAATGGCTAAAATCACTCACAGGTGTATCACATCAGGTGCACATGATTAGAACATTGTTACTCAGCATTTTGAAGGAGCCTTGTCCTATTTAAACCTAAGACATTTAGTTTGGTGTGCTCCTGACTGTTGAAGTGAGAGTGAACACCATGGTGAGATCGAAATGGTGAGTTGTTTACACTTCTAGCACATGACTGTGTATCCAAACACGAGGGGAACCAGATTATTAAGTTTGCAGATGACACCACGGTGGTGGGACTTATTCAGAGGGATGAGGAATCAATGTACAGGGAAGAAGTGAGAGACCTGGAGGGCTGGTGCAGGGAGAACAATCTGGTGCTCAACATGGACAAAACAAAGGAGATGATTATCGACTTCCGGCGGTCACAGCCTGAGCACGTCCCCCTCAGCATCGGCGGCCGTTTAGTGGAGAGAGTAGAGAACATCAAGTTCCTCGGAGTGCAGATCTCGCAGGACCTGACCTGGAGCAAGAATTCCTTGGAGATCAGGAAGCAAGCTCAGCAGAGACTACACTTCTTGAGGAAACTCAAACAGGCCTCTCTCCCCATCTGCATCCTCAGGACCTTCTACAGAGGTGTGGTGGAGAGTGTTCTGACGTACTGCATTGCTACATGGTACTCCAGCTGCAGTATGTCAGACAAAAAAGCCCTGCAGAGGATAGTCAAGGGGGCGGAGAGGGTAATTGGAGTCTCCCTCCCCTCTGTCCAAGAACTTTTTTAGAACCGTTGTAGGAGCAGGGCACTGAACATTGTCAAGGACCGTTCTCACCCTCTGCATAAACACTTTGAACTTCTTCCATCTGGTAAACGATTCCGGAGCATCAGAGGCAGAACCATCAGACTATCAACAGCTTCCTCCCACAAGCTGTCAGGATGCTGAACAGCTGACCCGGAATCTCACATACACACTACTGCACCTATGGACATTTTGTATATTATAGTTAGTTATTCTTTTTCCCCAAGTATGTCTCAGGGATGTGTGAATGGATGGGGGGGTGGGAGCTATGTGGGAGTGTGTCTTAATCATGCTGCTTCTTATATGGATGCCGAGAGAAACGCAATTTCATCTTGCCTGCACTACAGTTGTATGTACAGCAATATGACAATAAAGTTTGATTTGATTTGATTTGATTTGATTTGATTTGATTTGAAAGAGCTGTCTGAGGCCTTCAGAAAGAAGATTGTTGCGGCTTATGAGCCTGGTAAGGGATTTAAAAAGATCTCAAAAGAATTTGAAATCAGCCACTCCACTGTCTGGAAAATAGTCTACAAGTGGAGAACATTCAAAACAACTGCCAACATGTCCAGGAACGTCATGCATAAACGGTGCGCACGCACCAAAACACAGCGTATGCTGATTTTCACGCACACAGTGGGATGTATAAAAACAAATATGACATGAGAATCTGCGGGCTGAGCTGCAAAGTTTCCACCTGCCGTGAGAAGTTGCAGGCTCTCCGCAAAATTCTGTTTGACTCTATCAGGTGGGTCTGTTAAACTACAAAACAGCTGAAACTCACAGAATGTGTTAAAATAAAGTTTCCACTTAAGTTAAAATGATTTATCTAGGAATTAGTGGTTGAAAAACATTATTATTATTACAAGAGTTATCTCCACAACTTGGCTTATTATGCCTCGGTGAAACAGAGAGGCATACGGTAATCAGTTAATGCGTCTGTGTGTGTGTGGTTGTATCTGTCTGTCTGCCTGTTACCAGCTTTTCAGCTCGCCCAGTCAAAATTAAGTGCAACTAAAGGCTTGTATCATTGTATGACCATATTTTCTTGACTTTTAATTTGCCAGAATTTTGAAATAACACTTTCTTTGTGAAATAAACACAAATTTAATTCACCATTTCTGTCAATGCTGCAGCAAAAAAAAAAGGTATTGTAATAACTATTCCGGGCCACTAGAGGTCGGAGTGCCACTATTTTACAGCTGCCCATGCTACCATGCCACAGGTGCGGAGGCACAGCACCTTGGTGCTTTCATTGAGCACAGTCAAACCCGATGAATAATAACTAATTTCCCTCAAATATAACCTGCTTCATTCATGGTCCAAAACCAGCGCCACTGGAAAGTGAATCCCGTCTCTGTAAATGTGACAGAGATAAAAAAAAATTTTACCGGAGACTATACAGTTGACTCACGAGGCAACGCGCACAGATCCATCTCTCCTGAGAGGAATTCTGTTAGGCAAAATGCCCTCTCATCGAGCCCCAGCTTCAGCACAATATCCGAGGCAGCTGGATTGCAGATCCCTGCAGGTGAACCCTGGTAGCTGCAGTGGTGAAATTTGCAGCTGTGTTGGAGTGAAGAGATGTTTCCATAGTCTAAAATATCTCTGTTTGGAGACTACAATCTGGAAATAAAAGGCTTCTACCTGACTGTCATGCGTAATTTGGATTCTTCTTAGTCACCCCAATAGCCATTCCTGTTATCACCTGGTTGGGCGGTGTGCCTCGCGTCACCATTTCTCAGTGGTTTCGTCCTGATTCCATGGCAGACTGCCCATACTGGTGTTATGCCGAGAACTCCCCTGCCAATCCAGAGGAGTTCTCGGCATAACAGCGGCCAGTAGCCCTGCTCTCGGGCCATAAAAGCAACCGGTGCGCCGGAGTGGGCGATCCGCCGCGGAATCATGATGAAACCAATTGAAGATGGGCTGGAGTGAACCAGGTGGTAACAGGGATGGCTATTAGGGTGCCCAAGATCTGAAGACAGTCTAACAATATAAGCCACACTTACAGCCAATGTCCTGCTACTTGTTTTAGCTCGTGGGATAATAGCTCAGGGGCTAATAGGCTACCTCTGGCCACCACTTCAATCTACATGACAGAAAGCTAGGTGGGCCAATAATGGAGCAGAGGGTGGGTCTTTAGGATGGCAGCGGGTGGGCTTTTTCAAGACTTGACATAGGAAACTTACCCGAAGAGTCAAAAAAACATTTTTGGGAGTTTCTCTGAGAGAAAAATGAGATAACAGATCGTTGACTGTTTGGAAAATTTTGGGCTAATTATGTGACCAGTTAACACATTTGAGACAGTTAAAACCTACAAACACACCATTTTTTAGTCAGTGACCCCTTTAAATAAAGTGCAGGCTCAACATGAGGTAAAATAATTAACCATGTCCAAAGCATGGGGGTGGATGGAGTGGTGTGAGACTTAGCATGGGCGGAAAACAAATGTAAAGAAAGAATCCAAAAGGCCATTCGGGTTTCATGGCAGCCATTTAGCAGTGAAACAATAGCGCTTCACAAGATAACACACACACTTTTAAGCCAAGTAGTATATAAACAAGAGTGTGACCCATACGAAACATTCTGCTGTGAGGAGAAACTGTGATAACCACAACACAATGGAAAGGGAGGCTAAGTTTGTAGGTGAAGGTGATTTAATCTGTCTTCCTCTTCCTCATGCTGAGAAAACACGGACAGGTTGTGAACAAAATTGTCTGTGTTGTTCTTTAAGATTGTGCAAACAGTGGAGTCACATCATCTTCTTTGAACGGATGCCAGAGGAGGTTTGGGAGATTCTGCACGGGCTATGGGGTAATTACGGCTTCCCGCTGATTCGTACAAATCACATCACTGTCTTTGCCCATTTAGCAGTGTTGCACTGGTAAAAGAACACGATGCTACTTCTCACTCACATGCACCCACATAAATATGCACATCCTAAACAGAACCCCCCACCCCCACCCCCCCAAAAAAGAGAAACAAAATGATGCAACTTTAAGAGGAACAGTTTCCGAATAAATGCATAAGCTGACTATTAACATAAATTTGTTCCTTGCGGACATCCGAAATCATGATGCACCCATCTAATGAGAACGCAGGGTGCCTCTCCCTTCCGATGTGGTTTCAGCTAGAGGTTTTCCATTCACTACAGGGCTCCTCGCAGCTCTCATTTAAGGAAGGATGGCACCTTGCCCAATCCACAGATCTGTAACATCTGTCTAACAGGCAAGGCAGCTACTATTGAAACAGATCATATTTCTCAAACAAGACCACATGGGGAGGATCAGACAATAAAAACATCAAATGACTACGTAATACAGTCACTACTGTGACTACTGCGGTGTCCTCAAGACAGGCCCACTTTATGTGGCTAACAAACAAACAAACAGTGACCCAGCAGGGGAGGGGGGGGGGACTGTCTGGGAAATATCAGTAACACTTACATCGGAGTGCAGACCCAGAAGAGAGCAGAGGGATTCCTTATGAATGAGTAGCTTAAAAGAGGTGCATGGGAAGAGCAGAGTACTTACTCACACAGCAGAACTCCATTCTCCAGCGCTGCTCGAAAGTCGTTGCCCACAAATTTTTTCTTGGTTACAGCCTGGAAAAAAAAGGGAAGAAAAAAGTGATACAAAAACAGTGAGAAAAACAGCAAGAGGGGTTGGGTGAGGAGAGGAGAGTAGAGGAGGCGTGAAGGGTGGGGAGCACAGAGAAGAAAGGTAGGATGTTGATAACAGTGGCAGAGGAAGTTAGAGGTATTTCCTCCTGAGTCCCTACACTGTCTGCGGGACAAAGTTGAGCACAGTCCTTCAGGTATTCCTTGGGAGTCACGGAGCAGCTTGGTACTTCTCAGTTCAACACTAAAATGCTGCTGGCAAAAGGGGAGAGCTGAGCTAAAACTGGGCTGGAGACAGACTGGCCAAGCCACAAGGCAATGGGAGCATCTGGAGCACCAGAGGAGCACAGCACTGTGTTACAGCCTCATGCCTTTCCCATGATCTCAAACGACTACTGCAGGAACACCAAGAGCCATTATGTAGGCAAACTCACACACTGTATGCATGGTGTGCAGCCTTACACACTTCAAGACATGCACACATACAGTAGACACAGATAAACATTCAGCTTTGTAAATGTTTAGTCTTATTTTTTTTATTCAATTCAATTCAGTTCAATTCAACTTTATTTATATAGCGCCATTTCACAGCAACAGTCATCTCATAGCACTTTCAACTGTAGGGGAAACCCCCACAATCGCAGAAGGACCCCAGCAATCAGGCGATCCCCTGTGAGCAAGCGCTTGGTGACAGTGGAGAGGAAAAACTCCCTTTTAACAGGAAGAAACCTCCAGCAGAACCAGGCTCAGGGAGGGGCAGTCATCTGCTGCGACTGGCTGGGGGGTGAGGGGATAGAGAAGATGAAAAGAACAGACATGTAGAGAGCAAACAGCACGATGGAGACTCAATCTATGGAAGAGAGCAAATAGATGAATTAATGAAATAATGACCAGCAAAAAAAAAAAAAAAAAAAATTCATTGAGGGTGAAGAAAGGAGTGAAGTCCAGTGCATTATCTTAACACGCTGTGTGTGTGTGTGTGTGTGTGTGTGTGTGTGTGTGTGTGTGTGTGTGTGTGTGTGTGTGTGTGTGTGTCATTCATTCATCTTCTTCTGCTTAATCCTTTTTTTCGGGTCGCGGGGGGGCTGGAGCCTATCCCAGCATCTTTGGGCGAGAAGCAGGGTACACCCTGGACAGATCGCCAGTAACCTTTTGGTCCGAAAAGTGAAGCTGATGTGTAGCTGATGTGTAACCATCTTAAATGTGTAATTGTTTCCTTGGGCCAGCAGGGGGGCAACTCTGCAATAATGCTGTGCTACTCCCTAAGTATCAGATCTGAAATTTCATCTGGAGCACTACCGGAACCCTCACCATGCCCGACTTCTTTATACAAGATGGCTGCACCCGTGTACAACACATCAACATGTAGTACAAAATGTACTATTAATTAGGACTCTTTTCTAGTTGGTTCATACGCTGAGTACTGCCCAACTTCTATCTCTGAAAATGACATTTTGGTGTTTTTGCAATGTTCTCAGTCGGCATTGCTGACTTGACTAACTTTTTTTGTTGGAATTCAGTCAATGCAGAAGTGATGTCATTACAACCATTGTGCTTTGAGTTCGGATATACCTGGAACACAACATAAAAAAGTCACATTGCACAGCTGCAATGTAAGAGAAAACAAGTTTTACTGCCTAGCTATAGCCAAGAATTGTCAATACCCAAAACTAAAGAGCTGGTGAAAGTGAAAGTAAAAATGGAACCTGTGACTCAATAAAAACAATGGAGAAAAAATCAAACAGGGCAGGGCATAAACCTGCATATCCTGCATGACAGATTGCTGATTTATTCCACCACCACCTGAGGACTTTATGACTCTTTTTAAAGCATTGGGTATTAGTGTTCTCAGCTTCAAATATTGACATGGTGGGTTTGCACTGGAGTCGATTACAGACGCAAGCACAGATCAAGCCCAGATGCCTGTGACGCTAAAGCCTCTGACCAAACAGCAATAATATATTACACACCAGGAGTGGGAACGTGTTGGGTTTCTTATGGTCTCCATCACTCCTTTTAAGCAGAATTTAAGATGTGTTATTCATTTCATAATTTATGGTTTCTTTTAAAGTAAAATAGGCCAATGTCTTGCTCATCATTTGTTTTCAAAATGTGAAAAGGTATCAAAGGACTCCAAAAACATAAGTGGCATGGTGGTGACTATGTATGTAAATCTATTTATACCATCTAGATATGCATTCCTTTTATAATACAGTTCTACATTTCTTTAGAAAATAAACAGTGTTATCTGAATACCTTAGAAAAATCTGACCTCTTTATTCTGTGTCTCGATGTGCATCAAGATTTTGAAAACTGAGCAGGAAGGCATCCCATTTAATTACACTGGTCAACACCAAATTTATTGTCTTAAGTTTTTTTTAGCTGATTAAGGACAATTTTGATGTGCTGAATCCAAAAATCACATTGGTTTTGCTCAATCAGGTCAACTTTTTGAACTATGGCCACATGTTTTCTTACATTTTTGTTAACATGTACGGGTATTTTCGCTTTATATGATGCAAAATTCTTTATTTCTTGAAATTCTCTGAATTTTGAACAATGATGACATAACATTCAATTTACATGTACTTACCTTTATCAATGTCTACTATTCAATTTACAGTACAACTGTACAACTACTTATAACTTAACATAAAAACCTGACCTGATCAAGAGAAACGGATGTCATTTTCGAATTCAGCGGTGCAAAATTGTCTTAAATCAGTTGAAAAAACACAAACAACTTACAAAAAATTATTTTTGTTATGTTGTGTTATCACTGCCAAGGAGGTAATGTGGGCGGTTTGTTTGTTACCTCTGCCAAGGAGGTAAAGCTTTCATCCCTGTTGGGTTTGTTTATTGATTTGTCTGTCTGTCTGTCAGGAGGATTACACAAAAACTACTGGAAGGATTTAGATGAAATTTTCACCAAAGGTGGCCCTTGGCCTAAGGATGAACCCATTAGAGTTTGCTCATGATCTTAGAGTGCATACCTCTCCCAAGGGCCTTGTTTGTATTTGTGCAGCAGGATTACACAAAAATTATTGGACAAAGTTTGATGAAATTTTCACCACAGGTGGTTCTTGGGCTACACACAAACCCATTACATTTTGGAGGTGATCCATAAGTGCATACCTCTGCCAAGGCTCCATCCTCTCACAATGTGTTAGCAAGATTACTCCAAAACTACTGGAAAGAGTTTCATGAAATTTCCACCACAGGTGGTTCTTGGGCTACACACGGACCACCCATTATATTTACATTTGTGCAGTAGGATTACACAAAACCTACTGGATAGATTTGGATGAAATTTTCTCCAAAGGTGGCCCTTGGCCTAAGGGTGAACCCCTTACATTTTGGTGATGATCCGAGAACACATACCTCTGCCAAGGCTCTTATCTTCTCACAGTGTGTTGAAATTTCTGTCACAGTGTGTTTGCCCTGCGTGGCTAACAAGCTATGGCAGTGAGCAGGGGGTATTTCTAATCCAGGTTCGATGAGGAGGTTGCCTATCAAATACTGTTGACCATTAGCAGACTTAATACGTTCACCCCAAAGGAGAACACATGACAAGGTAATGAGTTAGGAGAAATGTCTGTATATTGTCATTCCCTTATGTATTCGTGTGTTCCATCAGTTCACCAACAATGACAACATGAATTCTGAATAGTAACTAACTTCACAACTTAAATCATTGGCTATTGAGATACAATTTTCTCAGTGTAACCAAACCCCTTCTGAGATTTCAGGAAAAAACAAACAAACAAACAAACAAAAAAACGAGTCCTTTGAAGAAAAAAAAATCACACACAATGAATAATCTCAAAAGAGACCAAAGTTCTCCAGAAAGTCCTACCACCCTCCTTGAAAGAGTGTCCAGGGTGGATATGGGTGAAGGCGTGGAGGTTGGATGGACGAACCCAGGATAGACGACAGCAGGTGTTGAGGAATGGATGAAGGCAGGGAATCCAGCTGTGGCCTCTACAAAAAAACAGCCGGGATTTCTGCTAAAGTTTCTGTAGTTCCAAGTGGCTCTACCCGTGGCTCAATACTCATCTATCTCCTTTAGTACCTTAATATTAAGGTTTGTGTGTCTATGTAGTTATCTGCATCAAGTTTTATTCAGTTTACATCTAGTTTCTTCTGCTTTTTTTCCATCTACACAGCCATTGCAGCGCGTGTCTGAAGGCCATACATTGTTTAATAAACAGGAGGATCACTCCTCATAGATTTTGCAGACCGTGATAGGTTTACGATTAAGATGACCACTCCTAATGAAGTTTCAAAGTTTATATTAACTTCAGCAGTTTCTTTATTTTGGATAGATTAAAAGTAAAGATTAAAAAGAAACAGAATAATATAACAAAGGGGAAAAAAGAAAAAAAATCCAACAAGGTCAAATTAAACAATAACTCCTCTGATTATACAGTTCAACATAAGTTATCCGAAATAGGTGATGGCTGATGCCGCAGCTTATATTGCCCACCCATATTCCATCCAAGAATTCAAAAGAAAAACAAAACAAGAGCGATTACAATTCAGAACAAAGCTAAGACAAAATGTGACAAAAAAAAAACTAAGCAACAGCACAACACAGACTGGATATGACAATCCTTATGTGATTTTACATGTCATCTTGTAAATATGTTTGGAGTATTTCTTCCTTTAGTTTTTGTTTAAATTGTCCAAGTGTTGTACATGATTTTAATTCAGGTCCAAAAGTGTTCCACAATCTGAATCCTTGCACAGAAATACAGTGTTGCTTGGTGGTAGTTCTCACTGAGGGTTTTTGAAATATACATGTTCCTCTGACTGCGATGGACTGGGGATCTGTCCAAGGTGTACCCTGCCTCTCGCCCAAAGATGCTGGGATAGGCTCCAGCCCCCCCGCGACCCGAAAAGGATTAAGCGGCAGAAGATGAATGAATGAATGTTCCTCTGAAATGATATTGTTTCTCCCTTATTTGGAACAACTTTTGGATATTTGCGGGCAGTGATAGATTCTTTACTTTAAACATAATTACTGCAATTTTAAAGTCAACCAGATCTTTCAACTTGAGAGCTTTTAATTTAAGAAAAAGTGGGTTTGTTGGTTCCCTGTAAGCAGCTTTGTTTATTATTCTAATAGCTCTCTTCTGAAGCATAAAGACTGGATATATGTTTGTTTTATATGTATTTCCCCATACTTCAGTACAATATGTCATGTATGGGAGTATTAATAAATGATACAAGGTATATAGCGTGGGTTGATTCAGCAAATATTTCGCTCTGTGTAGTATTGCAATTGATTTAGATATTTTACCTTTAATATAATTAATATGTGACTTCCAACACAGTTTATTATCAATTATTACTCCAAGAAATTTAGTTCCGGATACCCTTTCAATCTCTACACCATTTACACTGAGTTTAGATACTAAGTTGTTGTGATGGTTGTTAAAAACTATAAATTTTGTCTTACTTAAATTGAGCGTTAATTTGTTTGAATTTAACCACAGTTTAAGCTTTCCTAATTCCTTTCCGAGTGTATCCAAAAGTTGTTCCAAATTGCTTCCACTGCATAATAGATTAGTGTCATCGGCAAACAATATTAAATCCATTTTTTCCGAAACTTTACATATATCATTTATATACATATTGAATAACAGTGGCCCCAAAACTGAACCCTGTGGGACTCCACAAGTAACCTTCAGTAACTGTGAGTTTTTGTTACCAACACATACATACTGATATCTATTCTTTAAGTAACTACATAACCAGGACAGTGCTACCCCCCTAATACCACAATTTTGTAGCTTCTTTAATAATAAATTATGATCCACTGTATCAAATGCTTTTTTAAGATCCAGGAATACCCCAACTGAGCACTCTTTATTTTCAACGGCAGTTGATATTTTTTCTATAAATTCCATAAGAGCAAATGCAGTTGTCCTCTTGTGTCTGAACCCATATTGCTGCTCACACAATAAATTATTCTTCATTATGAAGTTGTGAATTCTCTCACAGAATATTTTTTTCAAGTGTCTTGGAAAATTGCGGCAATAGTGAAATTGGTCTATAGTTTGAAAGTTCCCCTCTGTCACCGGTCTTGTATATCGGGATTACTTTAGCTATTTTCATTGCATTGGGAAATATACCTGTTTGGAGAGACAGGTTACAAATATATGTCAGTGGTTTCACTAAGCATTTAATAATAGTTTTGACTAAGAGCATGTCAATACCATCACAGTCCGTAGATGTTTTACTTTTAAACGATTTAACAATTTCAATGGCCTCTTTCTTGTCTGTGTTCTTTATGAAAATGGAGTCTTTTATAGCAGTGTTTTTGCTTATTGTATCACCCGTAGGTGCCGTAATGGGTATTTCTCGAGCCAAATTAGGGCCAATGTTAACCACTTGCACTCCGTTGTTCCGCGGGCGGGCAAGTCTCTGCGTCCTAGGACGCATGAGGGCGCACAAGAGCGCCCTCGTGCGTGCTTGGACGCATGACGCATGATGGTGGTGATGGTGATGTAGTGGCGTCCAAGCGCCACTCAAAAAAAAACTGCAGAGACAGCCGCGAACAGATTAGTTCATCTGATTGACCTCTCATTCAACTAATAAGAGCCTTGAATTGGGTTTCTGAAACCTTGAAGAGCCAATGAATGAAAATCTAGGAAGGAGGACCTGCCTACTGTGAACGCAGGAGCCAATTGAAGCACAGAAATTCAGGCTGGGTGAAGAGAGATTTACTGCTGCAGCAGATGAAAACAAAGAACGCTGGACAAATCTACTACAGACTCCGCAGCATGGAGAACACCCACAAGTGGGACCTGCACTCATTCCAGCAGAATAGACGTTTAGGATTCTCTTCCGTCATCATAGACCGACGACAAAGGTCGTAAATCATTCACCAAAACCGCAATAATGGAATTATGTTTTGATCGGGATCCACGAGCCGAGCAGCGTCGCGTTCGTCTTACAATGGGGAAGAGAAGTTCGCCATGACTCTGCTGCTGTGAAGAGGTAAGGTGTTATAAGCTAAATTATTATTTTTCCCTGAAAACTGTAATCCAAAAATGACTTTTGACCAATCGGTAAATTACAACTGTACTGCGCACGAAGTACGAAGTGCGTGCGCCGCGATAAACGGTTCATTTGCCGTGTTCGGACCGTGAACGCCCCCCCCCCCCCGCTGCAGAAGAGGAGCGGGGGGGGGCCTTCACGGTCCGAACGCCCCCGGTCCGCGGGGGGAAGCGTATGAGTCTATTCCTTCATGTAGCGATGGCCGTCTTCTGCAGTGGGGGGGGGGGGGACAACCCCCCCCCCCACACACACACACACAGTAGCGAGGGGGGGGGGACAACCCCCCCCACACACACACAGTAGCGGGGGGGGGGGCGCTGTGAAAACATGCAAGGAGTGTAATCCATCATGTGGCAAGGGCCGAACTCCCGTCTTTTTTAGCGGGGGAGGGACAACACCCCCCCCCCACACACACACACAGACACAGCCCTGAGTGTGACCTTTCATTAGAGCCCAAAATGAAGATTCTACATTGAATTATTCAAAAGTTACAGATGTTTTTCCAAACTGTGCCATTTGGCACAATTTGGCACAGTTCCAAAACGCCTGGGAACAGCCTGAGAACAAAGCTGTGTAAAGTATTCATTTTTTGTGGTATTGTTACCAAATTTGGATCTCAGCTGGATAACACTTGGTTCTACATTTCTGTTGCATTTTCCAGCTGAATCGGACAGCTGTGTGTTATTTGCAAGCATTTGTATCCAAAAAAACACCATGTCCAAATTTTTTTTCTTCAAGTTCAGTATGTTTAGATGACTGTAACTCAGTGGCCGGAGCACGTAGAGAGATTATGTTTTTTTTGCCAAAAAATTCAAAGTGGTTTCTTTTAAATGAGACCAACCCCATGAAGATGCTGCAAAGGGTTGAAGAACAGCTTTCAATTTAGTTTGGGCATGTTATTTTTTGGCATTTTTAGGAAAATTGCCCGGAGTGCAAGTGGTTAACAAAAAAGTTATTAAATTTATCTGCAGGGGAAACTGCATTCACATTCTGAGTCGTTTTATTATTTTTTGAAAAATTGGTTGGGTAGCTCGTATTTCTGTTTTTATTTCCAAGAATATTGTTAAGTATTGTCCATGTATTTTTAATATTGTCTCTGTTTTTCTCCAGTTCTTTACTGTAATAGTCTCTTTTACTACATCTCATTATATATGTTAACTTGTTTTTGTATGTTTTATACCGCTGCTCTGCTTCTTTTGTCCTTTTCTTTAGAAAAGCTTTATATAATGAATTTTTCTTTTTACACGCCTTTTGTAATCCTTTGGTTAACCATGGCTTATCGACAAATTTATGTTTAAAGGCCAAATGTCACGTAATTTTTTTTTCTAAATGACAACGAATTTAGATAAAATACACATAGCTTAAACCAAATATTCATACCGGAGACCATATCACCCACCTGTATTTACATAATTGCACAAAATACACCAGGTGAAGGCCCCACCTTGCTTGCTGGCTTGTGACAGCCAGTCCAGACCACGTCCATGTTTTTGACATCACCAGTTGTACCCTGGCTGCCCTGCCTATCCACATTCACACTTATCAACATTGGACAATCATGACGGAAAGTGACAGCGATTGTGAACAAATTAGTTTAGTTTTGTCTTTTTTTTTTTGTCTTTTTTTTGTCAGTGGTTCAGACAGTGACAGAGGCATAGAACCTTACAGGTTCGAGCCGTCCGAGACGGAATCAGATGCTTTGTCTGATGACAACAGTTCCACCGATGACCAGAGAGCAGAACCAGTGGAAAATGTCATTGAACTGGACATTAATCGCCTCCAGAATTGCGAAGCCGAAGGGGGTCTGTCGAGGGCGCCCCATAAATATTGATTTTTCGGAAGCCATTATTATTACAGTGGAGGAGAGCCGCTGCTGTCAAGAAATTGACCAGATCAATATGAAAATGGAGGCGCATACCTGTCAAGGGAGACGTTTTCGCCGTATTTTGGTGGGCGGAGTGGTGGTGGACACTTTTCTGGGAAATGTTTTAAATGTAGTTCATGTTGTTATTGTCAAATATTTTAAGGAAAATACCTGGAAAATGCAATTTTAGCAAAAACGGGCGTATTGCCATTTCTGTACGCCCAAAAGGAAAAATATACTGGAAAAAAAATTGAGTGTTTTGCGGAGCACTCCTGTGTGTGATCAGCCACAGCTGGTGCTGGCAGATTGCTCAGCGTCAGCTAGTCGCACTACCATGAGAAGTGTGGAGTCACTCATTAGTTTAATTGTCTGGGCTGGCTGATCGCTCAGCGTGAGCTATTCGCACTACCATGAGAAGTGTGGAGTCACTCATTAGTTTAATTGTCCGGGCGGGCTGATCAATCAGCTTGAGCTGTTCTCACTACAATGAGAAGTCATTAGGACAATGGTTTAACACGTTGAGCTGTGCAGCGGTTGCGGAACAGACAGAGATCCCAGAGAGGTGTCCCTTGTTGCTCCGCGGTTCCTTATAGCCGCTTTTTACGGTGTTGAAGTACGGCGAAAACGTCTCACTTGACAGGTATGAAAACATTCCCCAGAGAAGTGTCCCTTATTACCCAGCTGTCCCTGATAGTCCCGTTTTAAGGTATGGGTGAAATATCCAATTTTTTCTTTCTTGTTGCTCACTTCAACCTTCCAGTCTCCATATAAACAATCAATTGAAATACCCCAAGCATCAAACTAGGGTACAATCGATTTCGTCACTTCCGCCTTCTTCCCCAGGCGATTCCAGGGGCCGTGTCAGGCCAAGCGCGGCAGTTTTAAATTAACGAATATTCCATTGTTACTGAAGCATATGCACCAAGACCCGAACAGATCGGTTCCCTTTTATATCTAGTTTCAAGATATTTAAAGTACCCTGTTACGTGACATTTGGCCTTTAAGCTTTTTCTTTACTAATGGACAATTTTTTTCATAAAGAGTGGTTACAATGTTTATAAATGTGTCATAGGCTTCATTTACATCTGATACATAGACTTTTGTCCAGTCTTGCTTCAGCAAGTCTTCTTTAAAAGAACTGATTGCATTTTGTGATTTGTATCTGAAAGATTTTAAATTTTTTTCTGTATTGGCCCCCGTGTGGCCATGGATAAGTGCAAAGATTGGCAAATGGTCACATATCATTTATCAATAATCCACTTTCTATTTTCTTATCAATAATATTAACAAATAGGTTGTCAATAAGTGTAGCAGTGCGAACTGTGATTCTACTGGGATGTGTTATTGTGGGATATAGACTCATACTGTACATAGAATTCATGAACTCTGTAATTACATTTTGTTGAAATGGATTTAGTAAATCAATATTGAAATCTCCACAAATTACAACCATTTTCTTACTAGTAATATTATTGTACAGCTCGACAAACTTATCTCTGAATGTCTCAATGCAAGTTCCCGGCATTCTATATATACAACTTACAATTAGATTTTTTGTTTTATCTTGGTCGATCTCAACAGTAACACATTCCAAAATCCCTGGTAGTGCAAAGGACATTCTATTTACAAGCTTACACCTATACAAGTCATCAATATACAGTGCAACACCACCACCCTTTTTTTGAGATCTGTTAATATGAAACATCTGATATCCCTCTATTGCCATCAGGGGAGCCTGCTCTTCATTAAGCCAAGTTTCAGAGACTGCGATAGCTGTAAATTTTCTGTCTAGCTGTTTTAAATAGTCCTGAATCTGTGGAAAGTTTTTGTTAAGACTTTTGCTGTTGAAGTGTATTATTGATAGTTTACCATCTAGTTGCACTTGACTTTTGAATTGCTTTTCAGTGTAATATTCACAATGATTATGAATTTTATTGAAAAAGTGGTTATCAGGATCAATATCATTCTCCATCTCTTGTAGTTTATGTTCAGCATAATGGCATATTTTCAGAGTTTGAATTTCCTCACTCTGTGTCAAATGACTTCCTCCAACTGGGGATAATTGATGTCTACTCAAGTCAGTCATAAGTTTTTTTTTGTTTTGTTTTTTTAAAGTACATTGACATGGTATGTCACAGAAGAACTATTCTTGCTGTGTGTGTGGATATGGATTATCATAGTCTCTTAATTTTCTTAATCAGTGTTCATCCATATTTATTTAAGTCAGTAAGATCTCTGATTATTATGGTCTTCGCTTCCTCAGGTGTTCCATTTAGTTTGATCCAAACTCTACAATTTCTTGTTCATGTTGCCTGTATCTTATTTTGTCTTTTCAGCATCCGTGCTTGCCGTGCTATTTCAGCATTAGTCTTTGTTAAATGTTCATTTAGGTAAACTTCTGTTCCCCGTAGCTTTCTGGCCTGCCTCAGTATGTCATTCTTTACCTTTCTGTTCACAAAGCGCATCACAATTGATTTCTTTGTTTTATTATCCTTTCTGGGTAAAGCATGACAGGCTGAAATTGCATTTGCTTCAACCTTTATATTTCTACTTTCTAGGAACTGAAGCACCTGGTTTTCCAGGGAGACTGATTCACTCAGGGGAGCCTCCTCACCTCTCATTCCTGCTGTAGCATGAGCATATGATTGATATTTAATGTCTAGTCCACTTATAATTAGATCATCCATACGAGAACATTGTTCAAGATCCTCGACGCTTCGCTCCAAGTCTGCAATTTTTTTTGTCTTTTTCCTTAATTGTTAATTTTAATTCTCGGACTTCTTCCATTAGCCCTAATATTTTAACCCGTTGACTAACCACTTTGGTCAGTTCTTCTGACAAGAAGTTCAGAGATTTTTTGATCTCTTCCATTCCCTCCTTTGGTGGCATTTTTACTGACCTGTTGATAGTAAAACAATCTCTGCTGGTGACGCCGGTATCCGATCCAACCGACCGACCTCGAATCCAGCTGGGCCTCAGCTAGCCCCCTCCGCTGCTAGTCCCGCTGCTTACCGCCGCTGCAATTGAGCTCCTGTCCAGCCGGGGTACCGGCAGCTCCTCCACTGAGTCCCGCCATCCACCGCCGCTGTAGTTGAGCTCCGATCCTGCTCCTGTCCAGCTGGGGTCCCGGTAGATCCTCCGCTGAGCCCCGCCACCTACCACCGTCTTCCTTGGTAGTTCCTCCACCGAGCCCCGCCGCTGTAGCTGGGCTCCGATTCCGGCTCTTATCCAGCTGGGGCCCCGGCTGCTCCTCCAATGGTCCCCGTCCCCTACCACCGCTGTACTTGAACTCCGATCCGGCTCCCATCCAACTGTTGCCTTGGTTGGTTCCTCCGGCGAGCCCCAATCACCGGGGACAGAGTCGCTTATTTGTATCGGTGTTAGGTGCTACCTTTCTACTGAAGTGATACTTCTTTGCTGAAATTGTATGGTCAAATTTAAAATAGGAAAATATATTTGGAACACAATTAACTATTTGGATCCTACAAGTATTGATCTAAGGCTGAAATAACCTAGGGGACAAAATTACCTTATATTATCCTTACATTAGCAAGAATACTCCAAAACTAATGGACAGAGTTTGATGCCGTTTTCACCAGACATGGCTCTTGCCCTACACACAAACCCATTACATTTTGAAGGTAATCCATGAGGGACAGAAGGAGTCTTGGCAGAGGTATGCCCTCTCTGAGTGCTTTTTTAGTTTGTCTGTCAGCAGGATTATGCAAAAACTACTCCATGGATTTTGATGACATTTTCACCAGAGGTGACCCTTGGCCTGTGAATGAACTCAGATTTTTAAGGTGGTCCATGAGTGCATAATAGCATAATATCCAAGGCCCTATCTCATAATATAATGCGATCATTCATCTGTCCATGACCAGGATTACACAAAAACTACTGGACAAATTTGGAGGTATGGACAGAGGGAGTCAGGGATGGACAGCCAGACAGAGCCTTGGCAGAGGTATACACTGTTTGAAGGGCCTCTAGTTTGTTTGTTTCTCTGTTTGTTAGCAGGATTATGCCAAAACAACTGGATGGATTTTGAAGAAATTTTCACTAGAGATGGCCCCTGGGCTACAGATGAACTTAATGTATTTTGGAGGTGATTCATGAGCACCAAGGCCCTATCTCGCAATGTAATGTCATCATCCGTCTATCCATCCATCAGTGGGATTACAGAAAAATTACTGCATGAATTTGGAGGTACGGACAGATGGATGGACGGATGGACAGAGATTGAGAGAGGCAGGGAGTGATGGATGGCCAGAGCCTTGGAAGAGGTATGCGCTCTCTCGGTGCCCTCTAGTTTGTCTGTCTGGTTTTCAGCAAGATTATGCAAAAACTACTGAATGGATTTTGATGAGATTTTCACCAGCAGTGGCCAATGAGCTACAGATGAACTAATTACATTTTGGGGGTGATCCATGAGTGCATACCTCCTGCAAGGCCTTATCTCACAATGTTAAAGAAAGAGAAAAGGTGATCCAAAATCTGCATCCTGATGTGGATCACCTCTAAAATCTAATGGGTTCATCTGTACCCTAAGGGCCACCTGTGGTGAAAATTTCATCAAAATCTGTCAACTACTTTCTGTGCAATCCTGTTCATAAACCGACAGACAGATCTTGGCAGAAGTATGCACTCTTGAGTGCCCTCTATGTTCATATGTAACAGATACAGGTATAATACAAAAGACTTCAAAAAAGCGCTGCCTTGCAATGCTGAGATCATTTTATAACAGATACTGGACCCTGATTGCCATCACCCATGAAACATGTTTCTGAACCAATGATCAAACTTTTCAACATATTTTAATGTTTCCAAGATGTTTCTATTGTTTTTCTCTCAAATTTTCACATGCATGCCCTTGATTTTAGAAGTTGAAAATAGTCAAACATGCAGTGTTGTTGATATTGAAGGAAGACCAGACATCTGGGCAAATAAGTTATGAAAACATGTGGTTTAGCATTATAAAACTCCAATGTAATTCAGTAATAAGTCTGTGTGGAAATTAATTCATCTATATTACCACAAGGGAAGATAAGCCTGCTATTACACTGTGAGATTTAGCAAGACAGTCACAGGTGGCATGAATGAAAACACACAAGCACACACTGTATCACAAAACAAAACGAGTTGGACGGGTCTCATCAACCAAATCGCCTTGTTTCAAGCCTTTTGTCTGATTGGCTTTGTGCAAGGGAATGGGACAAAAGCTGGGACAATTACCACAGTAGATAAGTTAATGCCATCATTACGAGGGTGACGGGAGAAGTCCAACAATTAGACTGGATGCCACTATTATCATTTCCAAACAAGTGGCGCTACACCTCAGAACACACCCTGGGAAGCCGAGATGGCCAAGACCTCAAATACCCATCATTCCAAGAGAATTAGACCATAGTGTAATAGATGAATAAGATTAAAACTTTCTCACACACCAGCAGCCTTTCAGCAATTGTGATCAAGCTGAAATACTCGTTCAGTTTACAAAACATGCGGAAAACCTGGCCTGCTCCCCTTTCATTGAGAAAAAATGTGATTGTGACCACACATAACAAGACAAACAAAACAAACACTGACTGACACGCAAAGCTGCAAACATGTAGATGCACACAGAAGGTAGACAAACATGCACAGTGCAGCGCATAATCAGTCAGCTACTGCAGTTGGCATATGAAATCCTGACCCCTACTGTTCTATGTAAATGCAACACTGTAAACAATCTTGGCCCTATCAAATGTCACCATGGGAGTTTTTTTTTTCCAATCTAATAAAGATTTCAGGAGTAACGACATCAGCTCTCAGCCCAAAAGTAAGACCAAACCTGGCACTGTCACTAAGCGGCATGTAACGGAATACTTTTTACTTCAGCTGTTGTCATTAGAGGTATTAGCTCCCCTTAGATCCAGCCTGCTGTGCCCTCCCTCTCCTGCTGAACTTGCCATGTGGGATAATAACTATAATCTGCCACTACGTAGTGTTATTCTGGTTTAGCAGTAAGATTTAAGCAGGAGCAAGTGGTTGCAAGGGAAAAAAAAAGACAAAGATGTAGTCCTCAGGGTTCATGATCAGTTGTGAAAGAATGTTGATACTAGATGATAATGTCCTTGTGCCGCCGAGTCACCAACAAAGTTACTGTTTATTCACATAGGAGCATTGAGGCAAATCTGTATTCAAGGTTTGTGCATGCAGTCCACCCCATCACTAATTGTTCCTAAAATTCTTTTGTTCTCTCCCTCTCTCTCTGCAGTAAACTTGGGTACAGGCCATCAGAGGGCAGCTGGGAAATTATCCAAACATCTCAGGGTTCTGACTCAAGGAAAATATACTACTGTTGAGGCCATCAGTTCCAACACTATCATCATACTGGAATAATAACACTACATCAACAAGTAACTGCGAGCAAAAGGCCTCTTGTTTGAGCTCTGGTCTCACATGAGTACATTTGAATGAATGTGGCCTCATTTTTAATTGGTTTCTGTCAAAACAGTCAAAAAAACCCCAAGTGGTTGACTAATGACCAAACCCTACGTACAGGTTTATTATGATGTAGATTACATAAGAGCTCCCAGCAAGTTTGCCACAATGTGTGAAAGAAAAGAAGCATTGGAGAAAACTGTAACATGAATACCTATCTCTACAAAGAAAATTCCAGAATACTGTGGCTTTCATTGGGAGTACTTCCATATATGAAGAGACAATATCAACATTCATGTGAAAAAGAGTTTCAGTTAAATCTTTTGTTCTGCACTTTGCTGAACTTCTATTGTTTTCAATATGCATGGTTTCCTACAGAGATCTGAAATACAGACAACATGATCAAAACTCCATCCAGGCTTAAAAACACTTTTGGGTGAACAGCTAATCTTTTAAAGAACAGGATATAAATAATAATGTTTCAGTAACAGTGAGGTCATCATGTCCTAATGACTAGTACTGCATTTCCCTCTATGGCTTAATTTGCCAGAATTTCAAAATAAACACAAATTTAACTCACCATTTTTGTCAACGCAGCAGCGAAAAAAGCTACTGTAATAAGTATCCCGGGCCAGTAGAAGTCGGCGTGCCACTTTTTTACAGCACACCATGCCACCATGCCACAGGCACCGAGGCAAAGCACCTTGGTACTTTCATTACTCCAGTACCCGAAAAAAAAAAATGAATTTGTATGTGCAACATTTATTATGTATTGAGATACTTGTTTCTCTGAATTAATACAGTATTGTGGACACAAAGTATCACAATACTACACTGCATCAATTTTTTTGCTCTACCCCTACTTTCTCCCACTACGTCCTTTTCATCTGGTGTTTTTGCAATAACACAGGCCAACTGTACCCATATCTGAAAGAATAAGTTCTGTTAACCCATCAAACAGCTTTTTAAATGGAGGATAGTGGTCATTGTGACAGGTTGAATCAATGTGTAAATGTGTAAATACCGCTGTGGCACTAACGGACAAAGCTGCTGTGCGGATCCAGTAGCACCATTGGCAGACTTTCTACCAGCTGATGTCAGAGACTGGCAGAAAGTTATTGGAAATGTCTCAATGAGGCTATTTAAAAATTGAGAAAATATGGCGATACAATGATACAAGCCTTTAGTGCCACTTAATTTTGACTGGGTGAGCTGAAAAGCTGGTAACAGACAGATACACACACACACACAGACACATTGAGTAATTACCATATGCAGCTGTTGCACTGAGGCATAATAAAAAAATATATGACAAATTTGTGTAAAAATCAAAACACAATGATTGTTATTTATTTTACCACAAAAAGTTGCAGTTTTGTAATGAAAAGGGTAACAAATTTACCATCAAAAAAGCTGCAAATGTATGACAAAACTCTCTTAATCCAGATGTTGTCAGGCCAGACTGTAACTGCAATTCTGCCATTTTACCTTAATTTTCTGATATGTTTGTAGCTCCATGTAGATTTTTTTAAAACAAAAACACTCAGGGTGGCTCTTTCTGATGTACAAGTTGCTGACCCTGGCCTAGGAGGACTAGCAATTTTTCTGAAATCACATTTGCCCAGATCACCTCACCACAGACCCAGCTGAGGATCATTGTGTGCGAGTTTGGTGAGTGTCGGGAAAATGCGTAGACAAGTAATGATTCTTGTGAAATGTGGATGGACAGACAGACGGTGGACACTGCATCATTGCAGTAGCTTCTTTTGGCTTTGCCGGATGGGGATTAATAAAAAATCTCATCTTACAAGTTGATTTATGTGCTGCATTTGAAGTTATCAATCACGCACTACCCTATATCTTTTAATAATTTGGTGCTCTCAACAGTCTCTGTGTAAATGTTATTAATTTGCAGAGTTCTTCTTCTTTTGCCTGCTCTCTTTAGGGGTCACCACAGCAGATCATCTGCCACCTTCTCACCCTATCCCTTACATCCTCTTCTCTCACACCAACCCTCTCCATGTCCTCCTCTACTACATCCATGAATCTTCTGTGGTCTTTCTCGTTTCCTCCTGGCTGGCAGCTCCAGCTTCGAACCAGTGCACTCCTAATGCCAGTCACAAACCCAGATAAATGGAGAGGGTTGTGTTGAAAGAGCATCTGGCATAAAATCTTTGCCAAATCAAACATGTGGATCATCACGAATGAGGCTTCCATTAATTTGCAGAGCTAATGAGTGTAAAAACAGGGCTCTAATTATCATGGTGAAATAGTAGAAAGATGTGCCAAAACATCTTGAACCCTTCCATCTGTTACATCAGTATCACCTGTGTCATCCTACATATAAACCGTGGCTCTCCTCTGTGAGTATGCAGCTGTCAGAGTGTAATGGTGAGACAGCTGTAATGAAATACTGAGCTGATTTTACCCACTGTTTCAAATGATTTTTGGCTGTCTTAGTGGCATTGTGTGTTAGTAAAATATCAGCAGAGCTTACTTTGAGCACAAATAAGCAATTAATAAATATTTATAATGAAGTGCAGCTACACATAACCTGTGAAGCTGAATGCATTAATAATCTAATCAACATTTCTTCAGCTTCTCAAAAAAAGCTTCACATTTTTTTTTCATTTAAATATTTATATATTAATGTTTATATTATATATAAATATTTATATTCATATATTCATCCTCTGCAGAGGATAGTTAAGGGAGCTGAGAAGGTAATTGGAGTTTCCCTCCCCTCTGTTAGAGAACTTTTTCAGAGCCGTTGTAGGAGCAGGGCACTGAACATTGTCAAGGACCACTCTCACCCTCTGCACAAACACTTTGAACTGCTGCCATCTGGCAAACGATTCCGGAGCATCAGAGGCAGAACCACCAGACTGATCAACAGCTTCCTTCCACAAGCTGTTAGGATTCTGAACAGTTGATCCGGAATCCTTTACACATATTACTGCACTTTATGGACATTATATATATTATATGTATATTATAGTTTTAGCCAGTTTTAAGTATTTATTTCTCTTAGCTACTTAGATTCTCTCAGCCATTTTAATTGTTTTATATATACATAGGCAGTTATTATCATTTTAACTGCAACTGTAATAAGTTAACATTACTGTAATATCCAAATGTGTCTCAGGGATATGTGAATGGCTGTGTGAGTGTGAGCTGCTGTGAATGGTATGTGAGTGTGTTTTTAAATTATGTTCTTTTTACAATACGGATGCCTAGAGAAATGCAATTTCATCTTGCTTGCACTACAGTTGTATGCATAGCATCATGACAATAAAGGTTGATTGATTGACTGATTGATTGATTGAAAAAGACATTTAAAACCCTTTGGCTCTAAATATTTATGTTTCATTTACAATTTTATTATTATTTTATTTATAGAAAATAACTAGCTTATGAACTCATCATCATCATAGCAGTCTGCCATGGGCGACAATGACTGTTTCATTTAGGTCTGATCAGATTCCTCCACACAGCTCTGTCCTTCGCTTTCTGCTGCCAGGAACTCCTGTCTATATCCAACTTCTTCAGGTTTCTTTTGACAGTGTCTTTAAATCTGAGCCTTGGTCTACCCTGATCGTGTTTGCCCTTGAATAACTGTGAGTAGAGTAACTGCCGAGGGAGACGCTGCTGATCCATCCTCTCAACATGTCCGAGCCATCTCAGGTTCATCTGTATTAGCATGTCCTCCATTGATGGTAGACCAGCTTGTTTTAGCACTTCTATGTTGGTTATCTTGTCTTTCCATGAGATGTTCATTATGGCTCGAAGGTGTCTCATCATGTACACGTGGAGTTTCTTTACCTGCACTCTGTAGACAGTCCAAGTTTCAGCACCGTACAATAGAGCAGCCAGTACTGTCGCTCTGTACACTTTGCATTTCACACGGATAGACACATGTTGATTGTTCCACAGTCTCTCCCTCAAGTTTCCAAACACAGCACTAGCTCTTCCCATTCTGAGAGATAGTTCATCCTCCAGCCTAGCATTCTCTGAAATAGTACTCCCAAGATACTTGAAAGTCTTACACTTGACTAGCGGCTCTGTACCAATGCTGATCTCTTCTGGTAGTGATGCTGATAACTGGAACTTTGGTGGTTGATAAAGGAACTCTGTCTTCTTGATGTTGATTTTGAGGCTGAATTGGCTAGCTGCTCTTGCAAATTTCTCCCCTAAAGATTGCATATCTTCCACACTGTGTGCAACTAGAGCACTGTCGTCAGCAAAGAGCATTCCTCTTACTACCTTTATCGATGTCTTACTCTTGGCTTTAAACTGTGCCACACTGAACAAGCCTGCTTCTTTCCTTGTTTGAATGTATAATCCTTCTGAAGTGTCTTTGAAGTCCACCTCAAGCATGGCTGCCAGATATAGTGAGAAGAGTGTAGGCGCCAGCACACATCCTTGTTTCACCCCACTGCTTACTGAAAAGTCTTTAGACACTGAACCACTCATTGCCATGTTTGCTTGCATACCTGTATGGAGTGCCTCAATCAGGTTGACAAACTTCTCTGTACAGCCATATTTCTTGAGTACCTGCCAAAGTCCTTGCCGTGATACAGCATCGAAGGCTTTACTGAAGTCTATGAAGACTACATAAAGCGGCATGTTCTGTTCGATACACTTTTCTTGAACCTGTTTCAAGCAGAAAATCATGTCCGTTGTGCTTCTTCCACTTCTAAAGCCACACTGGGTTTCCGGTAATACATTCTGCGAGATGTGTTCATTGAGTCTGTTCAGTAGTACATGTGAGAGAATCTTACCAACAGTGGTTAGCAGTGATATACCTCGGTAATTTCCACAGTCTTTCCTGTCACCTTTCTTGAACAAAGGCACAATACATGGATCCTTCCAGTCTTGAGGTACTTTCTGGGTATCCCATATCTCTTGGATGAGCTTGTGCAGGCAGTTGTTCAGTTGAACACCACCAAATTTCCACACTTCTGCTGGAATTACATCCCTTCCTGGAGCTTTACCATCCTGTGTTGTCCTGATAGCTGCCATTAGTTCGTCAAGATTAGGTGGTTCATCCAGACTTGATACAACTGGTCACTGCACTAGAGCTTCTTTAGCTTCTTCAGTGAGATCTCCAGGGTTGCTTAGTAGTTGGTCAAAGTGGTCTGCAAATCTGTCCAGGATCTTGTCTTTCTCCTGCAAAACCGTTTCACCATCCATAGCCTTTAGTTGGATTAATCCTCTTGGTTTAGGGCTATAGATTTCTCTCAAACCTGTGAAGAATGTTTTCATGTTGTTCATGTCTGCTTTAGTTTGAAATTCCTCTGCTTTTTCATCCCACCAGTTGGACTTCATCTCTCTGGTGTACTTCTGTAGTTCACTCTCAGCCTTTGAGTATTTCTTCTTCTTCGACCTTGTGTTACACTAGATTTTCCTGCCTAGCTTCTAGTAGTTTCTTCAGATGTTCATCATGCTCATCAAACCACTGTTGATGTTTCCTCTCAGGGTGGCCTAAAACATCACTCGCAGTCTGATACACCGTAACCTTTAGTGTTGCCCATTTCTCTTCTATGTCATTCTCTGAGTTGTTGCTGTCCCAGTCTTTCAAGTTTTCATCCATTTCCTGTGTAAGTTCTTCCTCCTTCTTTTGGCATTTCAGTGCACTAGTGTTTAGCTTCCGTGGTGGCTTTGCACCCGTCCTGCAGTGCTGTTTTCGTCTGCAAATCCTTAATGTAGATCTCAGCATAATATGATCAGTACCACAGTCCGCACCTCTCATTGCTCTGGTGTCCAATACATCCCTTATGTCTCTCTGCCTTACTATGATGTAGTCTAACAAGTGCCAGTGCTTGGATCTTGGGTGCATCCATGTCTTCTTGTGTCCTTGTACAAAAATAAGTTAACATATATAATAAGATGTAGTAAAAGAGACTATTACAGTAAAGAACTGGAAAAAAAACAAAGACAATATTAAAAATACATGGACAATAATCAACAGTATCCTTGGAAATAAAAGCAGAAATACCAGCTACCCAACTAACACTCCAAAAAATAATAAATCGACTCCGAATGTGAATATAGCTTCACCTGCAGATGAATTTAATTATTTTTTTGTTAACATTGGACCTAAACTGGCCCGAGAAATACCCACTACGGTGCCAACAGGTGATTCAATATGCAATAACACTGCTGTAAAAGACACCATCTTCATAAAGAACACAGACGAAAGAGAGGTCATTGAAATTGTTAAATCGTTCAAAAGTAAAACATCTACTGACTGCGATGGTATTGATATGCTACTAGTCAAAACTGTTATCGAATGCATAGTGAAACCACTGACGTATATCTGTAACCTGTCTCTCCAATCAGGTATATTTCCCAATGCAATGAAAATAGCTAAAGTAATTCCAATTTACAAGACAGGCGACAGAGGGGAACTCTCCAACTACAGACCAATTTCTCTATTACCGCAATTTTCCAAGATACTTGAAAAAATATTCTATGAGAGAATTGACAACTTCATACTGAAGAATGATTTATTGTGTGAGCAGCAATATGGGTTCAGACACAAAAGGACAACAGCATATGCCTTAATGGAATTTACAGAAAAAATATCAACAGCCATTGAAAATAAAGAGTATTCAGTTGGAGTATTCCTGGATCTTAAAAAAGCATTTGATACAGTAGATCACAATCTATTATTAAAGAAACTACAAAATTGTGGTATCAGAGGGGTAGCACTGTCCTGGTTAAGAAGTTACTTAAAGAATAGATATCAGTTTGTATGTGTTAACAACAAAAACTCAGAGCTACTGAAGGTCACCTGTGGAGTCCCACAGGGTTCAGTTTTGGGACCATTATTATTCAATATGTATATAAATGATATATGTAAAGTTTCAGAAAAAATGGACTTAATATTGTTTGCTGATGACACTAACCTGCTATGCAGTGGAAACAACTTGGAACAACTTCTGGATACACTCGGAAAGGAATTAGGAAAGCTGAAACTGTGGTTTGATTCAAACAAATTAACGCTCAATTTAAGCAAGACAAAATTTATAGTCTTTAACAACCATCACAACTACCCAGTACCCAAACTCAGTGTAAATGGTGTAGAGATTGAAAGGGTATCCGAAACTAAATTCCTTGGAGTAATAATTGATAACAAACTGTGTTGGAAGCCACATATTAATTATATAAAAGGTAAAGTATCCAAATCAATTGCAATATTACACAGAGTGAAAAATTTGCTGAATCAACCCACACTATACACCTTGTATCATTCATTAATACTCCCATACATGACATATTGTAATGAAGTATGGGGAAATACATATAAAACAAACATATATCCACTCTTTATGCTTCAAAAGAGAGCTATTAGAATAATCGACAAAGCAGCTTACAGGGAACCAACAAACCCACTTTTTCTTAAACAAAAAACTCTCAAGTTGAAAGATCTGATCGACTTTAAAACCGCAATAATAATGTTCAAAGTGAAGAATCTATCACTGCCCGCAAATATCCAAAAGTTGTTCCAAACAAGGGAGAAACGATATCACTTCAGAGGAACATGTATATTTCAAAAGCCTACAGTGAGAACAACTACCAAGCAACACTGTATTTCAGTGCAAGGTGTCAGATTATGGAACGATTTTGGACCTGAATTAAAATCATGTACAAAGCTTGGACAATTTAAACAAAAACTAAAGGAAGAAATACTCCAAACATATTTACAAGACGACATGTAAACTCACATAAGGATTGACATTTCAAGCCTGTGTTGTGTTATAGCTTAGTTTTTCTTTTTTCTCTGTGACACTATGTCTTAGATTTGTTTTTGAATAGTAACCGCTTAACTTAGACTAGCTCAGTTTTCTTTTTCTCTCAGTCATATTTTGTCTTAGCCTTGTTTTAAATTGTAATCGCTCTTGTCTTGTTTTCTCTTTTTTCTCCTTTGAATTCTTGGATGGAATATGGGTGGGCAATATAAGCTGCGGCTTCAGCCATCACCCATTTCGGATAACTCACGTGGAATTGTATAGTAGAAGGAGTCTTTGTCTAATTTGACCTTGTTGTTATATTATACAGTTTCTTTTAACCTGTAATGTACTATCCGAAATAAATTCATTCATTCATTCATTCATTCAAAATAGGGTGCTGGTTATCACAACGTTGTACTCTGAACATAGTGCAAGTAGAAGTTCTCCATTAGCATTGCACTTGCCTACTCCATGACTGTCTAGCACTCCTTTCCATTTTTCAGTGTCTGAACCAACGCTAGCATTAAAATCTCCAATGAGTATCAGCCTGTCATCAGTCGGTACACGCCTGATAGTCTCACGTAAATCACTGTAGAACTCTTCCTTTGCCTCCTCTGTGTTGGTCATTGTTGGGGCATACACACTGTTGAGTGTGGCATACATCTTCTGCTGTAGTGGGAGTCTCATAGTCATTATCCTGCGTTGATTGGCACCAGTTCCTCATCAAGCATTGCTGCTATCTCCTTTCTAAGTGCAAAACCCACTCCTGCTTCTCTCCTTTCTTGAGTTGATTTCCCACTCCAAAAGAAGATGTATCCATGGTCTTCCAAGCTGTCATACCCAAGCAATCTTGTTTCACTAAGTGTAGCTATGTCTACATTGTACCTGTTCATTTCCAAGGCCACAAGTGCAGTCTTTCTGGGTGCTGTGATGTTGATCTGTCCAACAGAGTTCGTACATTCCATTCTGCTACACACAAGGCTGCTGTTTTCCTCTTCTTTTGTCTTCCTGCTCCTAGCTTACTTTTCACTGCCAGTCGGAGTGTGAACAGATCAGCGTGGACCTTGTTAACCCAGGCAACATCTGAGCCGGTATGAGTTGCTTTCTGACTGACCATTTCACGAAACTGCTTGCAAAGTATTTGAGTACCGCTAGCTTTTGCTAGACTAGCGGCACATTCTTGGCAGATAGAGGTATTATCAGTGGCAAGGACAAGCCAAGACAAACTGTCTCCAGTATCTGTTGCAGTGACTGACCAGATGATAGGTTTGTTTATTTCTGCCCTTTGTGTAGTGCATGTCACGATCCACCGACTGGCACAGTCCACCACAGACCTTGCAATAGATGTGTTTATCTGCCGGGATGTCTAGTCTCACCCCATTTAACTGGGAGTGGTCCACCACAGACCTGTGGCAGATATTGTTTTTAGTTCTGCCAGGATGCCCAGTTTCACCCTCCACACCCTCGGAAGGGCAGGGATGCCGGATGGGTCACCGACGGCCCGACCCATGAGACAGGTAGTACCGGTTTTCACGGTTATCCAGTAGCAAGCAAGCCAATGCCTGACCTGACAATATCAAATCACATTACATAAAAGCTGACCCTTCATTTAGAAATAGTGATTCAACTATACATAAGAAATGAACAAAAAGTATTTTAGTTAGAGCAGCTTTTCTTGAAACTGTCATGTTTACTGTTTAAAAATGAACTTGTTTAAAAATGAACAAGCCACAAATATGAAAACACCTTTGAAACGAACATAAGAGGATGCCATATCTTTGTTTTTAAAACAAAAACCAGGCAATTATTACACAACATTCATTCATTCATCTTCTTCCATTTAATCCTTTTCGGGTCGCAGGGGGGCTGGAGCCTATCCCAGCATCTTTGGGCGAGAGGCAGGGTACACCATGGACAGATCGCCAGTCCATCGCAGGGCCAACACAGAGACACAGACAACCATTCACTCTCACATTCATACCTAAGGACAATTTAGAATCCCCAGTTTGATGCCAATTAACCTAACTTGCATGTTTTTGGCATATGGGAGGAAACCGGAGAAATCCCGGAGTAAACCCACGCAGACACGGGGAGAACATGCATCACTGTTGGTCGGGGGCTGGGATTGAACCCAGGATCCCCCGGCCAAGGGTGAGTTGCTGTGCTGCCGCAGTGCTAACCACTCCGCCACCGCACCGCCCTATTACACAACATAACAACAATAATTTTTTTGTAAGTTGTCTGTGTTTTTTCAACTGATTTAAGACAATTTTGCACTGCTGAATCTGAAAATGACATCCGTTTCTCTCTATCAGCTCAGGTTTTTATGTTAAGTTTTAAGCAGTTGTACAGGTGTACTGTCTCTGTTTCTCTGACCCTAGGCCACACAGCTACTGTAAGTAGTGAAAGCTACAGTGGGGGGTCAGTCCTCTGTGTGGCCTAGGGTTCAGAGAAACGGAGATAGGCGCCGCCCATATACACCTTCAGGTGTGAAGAGATTAACTAACTAACTAACAGGTGTACTGTAAATTGAATAGTAGACATTAATAAAGGTAAGTACATGTAAATTGAATGTTACGTCATCATTGTTCAAAATTCAGAGAATTTCAAGAAATAAAAAAGAATTTTGCATCATATAAAGCAAAAATACCCGTACATGTAAACAAAAACATAAGAAAACATGTGGCCATAGTTCAAAAAGTTGACCTGATTGAGCAAAACCAATGTGATTTTTGGATTCAGCACACCAAAATTGTCCTAAATCAGCTAAAAAAAACTTAGACAATAAATTTGGTGTTGACCAGTGTTATCATAGTTCCTCAAAGTTCAGCTTATGAACTGATGACAATAAAAATTTAAGTAGCAATTTTAAAAAAACTGGGAAAAAAAGACTTCATAGGGCTGGCATAATTAACACATCTTTTTTTGATTAATGTGGGCAATTAACATGTTAAAAATTAAACTGATTCCATCAGGTCACTCCTTGAGGTGGTGTTAGCAGTGGTGACTGGTTTGTCCCAGTAGCTAGCTCTGCTTAAAACAAAGGTAGGTCTTGTTTTTCAGGGTTCAAATTTACACCACACTAAACTGCTCCTCTGGTACTCAGGGCAACTGCGCACACGCCCCACTTGAGGAATGCACACATACACACACCTGACCTAGTATCATTGATTAGGGATGCTCGACCAAAAGTATGAGAGGAGGTATAATTTCTGTTGTAGTGTGTGGAGGAAAACACTCCGATATAAAGTGAATAAAAGCTTCTATCTCAGCATTTAGGTTTGGAGCTCTGGATATCAAGAATTGCTCCATTTGTTGATAATTAGGAAAGTTACCTTAAGAAGAAGCACTAACTTTCTCTTTGATGATTTCAAAACAAAACAGAAAATGTGACCATATTAAAAATGGTAGTTTTGTAGAGAAATTGACTCCATCTTTATAATGAACTGAAAACAAATATTACAAATTGCTATCATAAATTGTAATGTTTTTTAACTGAAAATACATTTATGATTATCAAGTGTTTAATGTTGCTCCAACGATTTTTGCTGAATATGAATCACAAGTATGTTCAATGAAGGCAAATGCAATTAAAAGTTGCTAAAATATACTTTCTTCTATTGATTCTTTTACACAAATTTAGCCATTAATCACAATTACAGAAAAATGTGCAATTAATTTGTTAAAAATATAACCGATGCACAGCCCTAATTAATAACCAAACGTTAGAATTTTCAGCTATGTAGCTATACATTAATTCAGCAGAAGAGCTTGGATAATGTTCGGTTTTATGTGACGACAACAAGAGGACAAGTAACAAAGCATTGAGAGGTGGATTATTGGCTGCTTTGTCCCAAACTGTGTGAGGAACACAATATGGTTGAAATTTAAGACCAATGAGATCCTGCATTGTTACATGAACTTTCAAAACCTGTTTGAAGAGACACTGTAAGTGTTCAGGTTAAGACCTCAGAGGACAGTGCCTTTGTCTATTACAATCACATAAAAAAACAGAAGGAAGAAAAACTGTACAAATAACCCTAAAAGTGACAATTTCTGGCCGACGGAGTATTCGTAAGCTTATTGGCAAAATCCAGTTATTCCACTGTATTTACTGTAATTTCAGTATAAGCATTTCATTGCATTCGTCATAACTTGCTTATTGCACAGTTACACAAGCATTGAAATATTCAATATTTTAACAAACATCCTGAAGACGAATGCTGGCTGGGTGCAACTTATTGCCACAGGAATCCCTTTCATCACCCACTGTAAGCTAATCTTTAACACTTACAACCCCAATTCCGGTGAAGCTGAGACATTGTGTCAAACGTAAATAAAAACAAAATACAATGATTTGAAATCCTGTCAATCTATATTCAAGTGAATATACAAAGATAAAATATTTAATGTTCAAACTGAATAAACTGGGGTTTTTTTTTAGCAAATATTCTCTCATTTTGAATTGGATTCCTGCAACATGTTCCATCCACTGTGTTACATTACCTCTCCTTTTAACAACACTCAGCAAACGTTTAGGAACTGAGGACACTAATCGTTGAAGCTTTGTAGGTTGAATTCTTTCCCCATTCTTGCTTGATGTACAACTTCAGTTGCTCAACAGTCCAGGGTCTCCATTGGCATATTTTACACTTCAAAATGTGCCACATATTTTCAATGGGTTAGACAGGTGTGAACTGCAGGCAGGCCAATCTAGTATCCACACTCTTTCAGGTTGCATGTCCCCAAAATGCATTTTTTCAGTTGCGGACAACTATTTTATGTTCAATTTCTATGTAGTCCAGTGTTCAATGTGCTCAGTGCCCTTGGCGCTAAAACGCCCTTAGCGGTCAGCGTATTTTGTTGCTGTGCTGAAAGTTGAAAAAAGTTCCATTTTCAGAGCACTGCAGCGCTCGTCAGCTGCACACCTCTCTCACCAGCTGATCATAATTAGACTAAAAGTACACCATAACAGCAAAATTTTTCGTTCTTGCCTTGAGAGAGAGCAGTCGCTATGACTGGCGCCTAGCGGCTGCCCCGGCCTTGGATGCGCTCTGCAGAGCGTGCCCAAATGCCAAGTCACGTTTCGTTACCTTGTATTCATACATGTGTAATGACAATAAAGTTGAATCTCATCTCAAAAGCGTGGAGGGACGTGTACTTTCTTATCAGTCTGATGCAGTTTAGTGCAGTGAGTAGAGCATTTCAGAGCAAGATGTGTGAAACCCCCAGCACGCTTTGAGTGACAGGTCAAGCGGTTGCTAGGATACTGGGCAGAGTGCTTTTCTTAGGAGCGCATGTATAATGCCCAGGAAAACAATTTAGAGCATTTTTACATATGGACACACAGCCTTACTACGATCTCACGCTGTTGTAACACGTGCAGAATGTGGCTTGGCATGGTCTTGCTGAAATAAGCAGGGACGTCCCAGAAAAGGCATTGCTTGGATGGCAGCACATGTTGTTGCAAAACCTGTATGTACCATTCAGCATTAATGGTGCCTTCACAGATGTGCAAGTTACCCATGTAATGGGTAAGCTACCCATACACACCTCCATACCATCATAGATGGTGGCTTTTGAACTTAACACTGATAACAATCTAGATGGTCCTTTTCCTTTTTAGCCTGGAGGACACAGCATCTATGATTTCCAAAAACAATTTGAAACATGGACTCATCAGACCATCTCAGATGAACATGGGCCCAGAGTAACCGGTGGCATTTCTGGGTGTTGCTGATATATAGCTTTTGCTAAGCATGGTAGAGTTTTAACTTGCACTTGTAGATGCAGTGACGAACTGTGTTAACTGACAATGATTTTCCAGTGTTCCTGAGCCCACATGGTAATATCCTTTGATAATGATGGCTTTTAATGCAGCGTCTCCTGAGGGATGGAAGGTCACATGCATTCAGTGTTTTCGGATTGTTGCTTACGTGCAGAAATTTCTCCAGATTCTCTGAATCTTTTGATGATATTATGGACTATAGATACTGGAATCCCTAAATTCATTGCAATTGTGCATTGTGAAACATTGGAAACTGTTAGCTATTTGCATATGCAGTTGTTCACAAAGTGGTGAACCTGACCCCATCCCTGCTTGTGAACAACTGAGCCTTTTGGGGATGCTCCTTTTATACCCAATGATGACACTCACCTGTTTAAATTAACTTGTTCACCTGTGGAATGTTCCAAAAAGGTGTTTTAGATAGATAGATAGTTTATTTCGAACACAAAAAATATAACAAAAAACAAGCAAATAGCAAATGCAATAAAGTTACAGTATACACTGTTCGAATTTTTGACCATCACTCAACTTTTCCAGTGTTTTGTTGCCCCTGTCCCAGCTTTTTTGGAACGTGTTGCAGGCCTTAAATTCAAAATGAGTGAATGCAAAAAAACAAGTTTACCAGTTTGAACATTTAGGGGCAGATTTACTAAGGCAGTGCAAATTAGCGAGTGCACAAATTAGACCGAGCGCCTAAGGGAGTGGCCAATTTTTGCCAGTGATCTACTAACAACACACACAATTATGAACACAGACACAGTCACTTCATTTCAATAATGACCACCCATCCACCAAGAGAACCGCAAAATTGCGCACAGGCACTCCTGAGGAAGCGGGTCATCAACACAGGCGCAGCCAGTTCGGAGGAGCATAATATGAGTTTTTTTAAAAGCTTTTTTTAAGCTTTTGTTTAAGTGTAAACCCCAGTAAAATAGTTTTATTTTGTTTGTCATATTTCCAAGTTTTGATTTTCATTTCACATGACAGACTCCTTTGTTTAATTTGTATAAATTAGGTATTTGTATATAATTTAAAAAAGTACTACTCATGAATAAATTGCTTATTTGACCAACATCTTTATTTTATTAACACAAGAACCATCAAGATGGTCTGATGGAGACTCTGGGGTTTTATTATGTTGTGGTGGACACAGTACACATGGCACTCCACCCAGGACAAAGGGGTTGGTGGGGGAGAAGATAGTTAGGGATGCTAATGGAGAAAGGTGAGGGGAGCCAAACAAACAAAGATGTGCCTTTCGCCCTCGCCGTGCCAGGTTCACACCTGAAAACGCAGGGGATGTGAATGCATGGTAGCAAGACCTGTTCTGTGGCGTATGGGTCAATGTTATGTTGATGTGTGTGCATGTCTTTCACGTCTGTATGTTAATGTGTTTACCCTGTGTGCCGGAGGCTGGAATAAAAGCATATAAAAGAGCTTGCTCAGGCACTCAGAGTACTGTTGTTTTGTGTTGAATTTTGGAAGTTGAATAAAGTTCGAGTGTTGTTCAGCTCGCTGTCTCGTCTGCTTTCATCTTCCACATTGGTGACCCTAAGACATGCAATGGAGAACAAGCTGAGCACCACCCCAGAGACAGCCCAGAAGGAGAACACCAGCGCGGCATGCGCTGTCACAGTCAAGCTCCCAGACTTCTGTCTTCACAATCCGACCGCTTGGTTTCTACATGTGGAAGCCCAGTTCGCACTCGCTGTCTCATCTGCTTGCATCTTCCACAATGTGAATAACTTTGTTTTAACAAAATCTACAGGTCTCCCAGTTCACGACTTTTTTATAAATATGTACATTTTATGTTTTATGAAGTCTGGAACGTAATAAAATAAAACACATGATTTCGCTTATTCCTTGGACCGCCACAACAGAGACTGCTGTCACTGAGTTATTACAATGTTGCAATTTCGGGGGGACGTTTCTATGGGTCTGTGCTTTTTTTTAATAATTTGTGTAACACTTTGATATTTTTCCTCAAAATGTAAAGTACATTATATATAAATTAGTAGTAGTACTAGTACTACTACTACTAGTAGTATATATAAACAAATGAAATTTAAAAAAAAAAAATCCTCTGTCGGCTGATGTCCAGATCTCTGAGATCGTTTCTGTTTATATAATCTGTTCTGTCATGCCAAATAAAGTAACATGCAAAAAGAAGCTTCTGTCTCTTCAGCCATGCACCCTCTGTTCTTGCCGGTGTCTCGGCACCAACGATCACCGTCATGTCAGGCACAGATGAATTAAGACATGCTTTTTTGGGCATTAAATTCTGGCGCCTTTAGCAGGAGATTTGCAACCACAAACCTTAGTAATTCACCTTGCGCCAGCCATTTAAATACTCTCCTCCCTCAAATTTGCGCTTTGACATGACAACTCCTATAAATACATATGCAATGAGACCAGGTACAAAATTAACATTGTTCACGCCTTTCCATCACCAAACTTGCCCTGTGCCCATTAGTAAATCTCGACAGTAGATTTTTAACACCAAAACAGGGTTTTGCAATAGTGCAGTACATTAGTAAATCTGCCCCTTAATATCTTGTCTTTGTAGTGTATTCAATTCAATATAGGTTGAAAAGGGAATAACTGGAATTTAGGTTTTATTAACTTGAGTAATGGTAAGAATATATGGAAAAAAGTAATGGGTAGTAATGTTGGGTTGTATATCTTCATATGCGTTAACATTTGCAGATACTTTAAAAAAAAAGGCACATTATTTTACAAATAGTAAAGTTCTGCTATTTTCTCACAGTATATTGCATCAAACTTAATCCCTTATTTTATTATTAGTACAGTATATGCAAGGTTACTTCTCATAACAGACTGTTTGTCTTTATAGACAGCCACAGGCATGATCTTCTGACCTGGAAGTCTAAACACTACCACTTGTTCTTGATTGCCCCAACAGTCACACTTGAAGCCTTTCTATTCAATTAACAAGGACCTCTATTATTCCAGTAGGCTCAGTGGCTATAGGACGCAGTGCTCCGAGCTGACCGCCAGCCAGCTCTGAGGGGGCTATGTTCACGGCCATGGAAGCTAATGCAGGAATGTGTCCATGTGACGGGCTCCAGACCATTTAGTCTAGTTTTTAACAACACCACCAACCTCGCCGTGTACACATGCCTCTGTTTAAAGGGCCGTGAAACCAAGCAGCCTGTTAATCACTCAGTGGCAGAATCCAAGCGCCAGGAAAAAAAAAAAAATCTTTGAAGGAAAACTCTTGCCCCGTGCCAGCATTTGGTCTCCAATTGATTTTGTATTGCAGCAAGCATCCCATAAATTTTCTTTTGCCCTGTTACCTTTACCTGTTTGTTCAGCTTTCTGCACCCCCTCCCCAATGATCCTTCCCCCACCTCAAGCCCACGTGCTCACCCACTACAATGGCCCAGTGTGCAAATGTGAGAGACACTGATGTCACATAGTAGGCATTCAGATTCACCCCCATGAAATTGAAACAATATTTGTTTAGTTACAGTCATGCAGCAGCTCCGAGCAGCCCCGCTGGGAAAAGAATTTGTGAGATGAGAAAACATAATTTCGCCCATTTGTGAGAAGAAGAGAAAGAGTGTGAGTCTGGTGTGAGTTTGAGTGGAAACTTCACATAATGACATTTTAGAAACGAAACAGGGCTGCTGTCAAAAGTTCTGGCAGATGTTTTTTTTTTTCTTTAGGTTGGCTGCCATTTTAAAATTTAATGACTGCCACAGGAAAGATTATAAAAATACAGTCTTACCTCAAAAATCTACATTAGTCAGAATTCGTCACATTTCCTTGAGATTTAATTATGATGTTCTCTTAAATATCAAAGACTATGTTTGAAACAGGCATTCTAATACTCTGAATTATTCTTCTGCGCAGTCCAAAGACTTGATTCATTCACATATCAGGTTTTTCCCAATTGCCCTGTTGAATTTTCACTCTTGCAAATGATGCCCTGGAGCCAAGGAACATTTAAGACAAAGAAGAAATGATGATCAGGCCCAGGCAGGATCTGACAAAAGAAGCAGCAGTCAACACTAATGATGACTTGGGTCATAGCCATGTCACAACAGGGTTAGAGCCCCAAGAAGCCAACTGTTGCTCTATAAAGGAAAAGATTGATGCTCCTGCTACCTGAGACTTGAGGTCAAAAGGTGGCACATGCCTGCGTACATCTGTTGGTCCAGGCTGTTATGAGGAACTTGGGTGCATGGAGAAAGAGTAGGCCTTAGGTTTTCAGCCATAAATTAGGCAGGGGTGCGTAGAGTAGTCAGAAATTGCACTCAAGTAGAGGACGCATTACTTCTATTACTCAAGTAGATTAGTCACCTAAAAAGTTACTTGAATAAGAAAGCATTAACCAAAGGTTTAGATTTTTTCCATAATTTGTGACTTTTGTCTCTTTAAAACCCCTTGACGCCTGAATTTATTTCCAATTGTTAATTTTTTTTTTTCATAATTGAAAATCATTGTTTTTTTGTTTTTTGTTTGGTTTGATGCGAATTCGCGACAATAGGCGTCAAGGGGTTAATTTACTTTTTCTTATAAATTTGAAGATATTTTGCGCATTTTTTAGCTTTTGTCATGTAAATTTGCATAATTTTTAATCAGAATGTGCAATCTTTCTCTTGTACATCAAATGTGCAATCTTTCAAGAAAAAGATTGCACATTCTGTTATTCTCAAAAAAATCTCAAAAATTTGATCTTTTTCTTGTAAATTTACAAGAAATTACGAATTAGCAATTTGATAATTTTGTTAATTTTTTCATGTAAATTTGTCACTTTTAATTAATTGTAACTTTTTCTTTACTCTTGGATAAAATTATAATTGAATGTAAACCAAGTATAGATACAGTAGATTGTAATAAATTAGATATTTTCTGAGAGAGATATAAAAATGATTTCAATGATTTCATCTCTGATGTCAAGTGAATTAACATCAAACATTAACTAAGGTGACTAAGGATGCACATCTAAACACCAATCACTACAATATAAACAAGCACATTTCTGAACAGTTTTCATATTAGTAAAATCAAGAGTAACTCAAAAATTATGGCCAGTAGGCAATTTGTTAATTTTTAACAAGAGGTGGCGGTGAAAGAAGGGGAGGGGGGGAATTCAGATATCTAACTAAGGTACAAATGCATAAATGTGAATCAAGAACAAATTTGCAAGAATAATGGTGCAAAATACAATAAAAGATGCTAACTTACAATTTAAAACTCACAAATTTACCATAAGCAAGTCACAAATTTATGAGGAAAAAATAAATAAATTTGTGAGAAAAAAAAACACCTCATGAGTGAAAGGGGAAAAAACATTTGCAAGAAAAAAAATTGCAAATATAAAATTTACAAGTAAAAATTTGTGAATTTACAAGAATAAAAGCTGCATATTTATATTTTTTCCCTTTTTCCTAATAAATGCCCAATTTTCCCACCAATTTGCAAAGTTTTTCTTGTAAACTTAGCCACATCTACAATCGTCGTGGGTTTCTCTGGACTCAGATGAAACTGGGATGAACCATCATATGGTGGAAACATCTACTGTGGTCTGACCAATCAGTATTCAAATCTTTTTTGAAAGAAATGGACGCCATATTGTTATGACTGAGGGGAAAAGACTTTATAGTAAAAAATTCAAAGGCAGAGTCTATCATGATGTGGGGTTGTGTCAGTGCCGTTGGCAAAGGTCATTTATACTCGATCATTGCAGCCTTAATGAAGCAGTACATTAATGATTGTAAAGCAACACATGCTATATTCACGACCACAACTTTATGAGGGACATACAGTACATGCATTTTAAATAATTTGAATTTTTTTTGCAAACAACATTTTGTCTAAGAAATGTAACTTTTAAAATACATTTAGTACTTCTTCCCTATAAACTTTCCCCTTTTTGTGATAAATTTGTTACCTTTTATTCCCCGCACAAATTTACAACTATAGACTTAAATTTAAAGGGGTCATTGCTTCAAAATTGCTTTGGTAGGTTTTAACCTTCTAAAATGCATCTGTTGGTTATGTGATTATTGAAAAAAATATCAAAACACACTTCTCTTAAAACACACACCGCCTTTATCTCTTTTCTTTTCAAAAAGCTGTTTTAACTCTTTGTGTTTTCCTGTATGTCAAGAAATGGGAAACATCACTAAAAGTTAAATGTCACTAGACTTGGTACCTGCCTGCTGCTCTAAAATCGACCAACCTAGCTACCTATCTGGCAGGGAGCTAAAGGCATTAGCTTATAAGCTAACAGTGTTGTGTGGGGTTTTGGCATTTGGGGCTTGCCGTAACCTGGACCGGGGGGTTGGGGGTGATGATGTCAGGCGGGCTACAGCCAGTGGATATATTGTGTTGTGTTCCTTAATAAAGTCAGTTTGGTGTTCAGTTCAACACGGCTCCGGTCTCATGTTATTCAGACATACCACTTTGGCGACAAGAATAAACCATGGGGGACTTCCGGTCTGGACGCCATGGCGACTGCAGCTTAACACTGAAGCTCTCAGACCCAATCCAAGATAACACCTTGAAAATCAAACTTAATGGATTTTTGGAGGAGTGAAAATCAAAAGACAAAATCATCATGTCTAAAGGAAAACAGAAGAAACTGAAATTCTCCAGGCCAGGACACGTATCGGCCGGAGAATCTGAACTGGAAGATCTCCGTTCAGAAGACGAGGAACTGGTGGTAGCTAACAAAAAGGTTAGCCTGAAATCGCTATTTGAAGAGCTACGACGATTTCGCCGAGAGGTTACGGCCGAATTTCGGGAATTCAGAGAAGAATTGAAAAGGACAAACAGCAGAGTGGACCAGACCGAGAACCGAATCTTGGAAGCAGAGGAACGAATAAAAGTGCTCGAAGATTCTGTGCTGGACCTACGCAAAAGACAAGCATCTATAGAGGCTAAGCTAGCCAACCAAGAAGGAAGACAGAGAAGAGACAATATAAGATTCATGGTCTGATAGAAGGAGCCGAAAACGGTTTTAACTCAATGGCAGAATGCGTGGAATCTTTACTAAGAGAGAAATTGGATATTCCACAAACCACCGACTTGAAGATAGAAAAGGCACATCGTTCATTAGCCGCTAGGCCAGCGGCGGAAGCGCCCCCACGTTCGGTGTTGGTAAGATTTTCCAATTTCAAAATAAAACAAGAGGTTGTCAGACTGGCTTGGCAGAAAAAAGGATTTATGCACCAGGAGAGAAAAGTCTTCGTGGAACACGATTACGCCCCGGAGGTCCTTAAAAAGCGCAGGGAATACAATGACGCGAAAAAGGTGTTAAGAGAGAAGAAATTGCGCTTTCAGACGCCATTTCCTGCGAAGTTAAGGGTCTTCTACGGCGAAGAAACATGTCTCTATAATTCGGCGGAAGAAGCAACAGCTGACATGGCGAGAAGAGGGCTCCCGGTAACGGTATTTAAACCCGCAGCAGACCCGAGTGAGAAGATCAAAACGCAAACATGGACAACACAAAGACCTTCAAAATCCACGGGCCAGCAGCGGGAAACCCAGCGCCAGAGCGTCGCGGATAAACTGTCCGTTTTCAGGTTGGGATAGCGACTTTTTTTTTTTCTTGAATCAATCTGCACATCCAACCCCCCTCATACAAGGTAACAAACATTAAAGGAGATGCGTATTCAGCATGTGGTAAAACATTTCATGGAACAGTCATAATAGTTGAAACAAATAAGTCTTTTTAATAAAAAAAAAAAAACTTGTTAAAATAGAAATGTGACAATAATCCACATGTTCTCCTCACACTAACAAATACTGTTTTTGCGTGAATGTTTGATGTGATGGGGGTGGGAGGGTGCACACAATTTCACAGGGTATAGGCATAAAAGGGAAAAAAAAATCATTACAAGTTCGGATTGGGTTCTGAAACTCATGTTAAAAGCATGGGACAACTTACAGGGGTAAGAGAGGGCCCTCAACACGTAACAGAGTTTGAGGAATTTCCCTCAGAGCCTTCACTCCATCAAGGCTCTTACAGGGTCTCTAAAAAGACCTCAGCTCAGGAAGTTCTTTTGACAGCTTTTTGTTTTAAAGTTTTATACACTATGTTCTTAATGTTTTTCTTGTTTTTAATGTTCTTTCAGTTTCTGAGTAGCACAAAAGGGGCCACCACACAGTTATACTAAACAAAACAACACAATGGAGAAACGGGGTGTAACCAAAATAATTTCATATAATGTAAAAGGAATCCTGAATCCAGTTAAAAGATCCAAGATTCTAGGCAAAATGAAAAAAGACAAAGCAGGAATAATATTTTTACAAGAAACCTACCTAACAGACGTGGAACACAATAAACTCAATAGACAAGGGTTTAAAATGATCTCTTCATCTTCATATAAGTCAGGGAGGAGGAGGGGAGTAGCGACATTGATATCAACCAAAATTACATTTGAAAAAAAATCAGAACACAAAGATAAAGAAGGGAGATACAGTTTGGTAACTGGGCGGCTAGAGGGAGAAGATATCACCCTGCTGAATGTGTATGCTCCCCCAGGGGCTAACTGGAAATTTTATAAAAATGTATTTGACCTAATGATAACTAAAGCTCAAGGTTTAGTGATATGTGGTGGGGACTTCAATCTTAGACTGAATCCATACTGGGATGCTTCTGGTAATTCTCCACATCAAAATAACACCCAAAGCAGGAAGACTCGGATGCTACTAAAAGAAATGGGAATCTGTGATGTGTGGAGGGAACTCAACCCCAGTGTAAAAGACTACACATTTTACTCAACTCCACATTCATCTTACTCAAGGATTGACTATTTTTTTATGTTTAATAGAGACATTGGAAGAGTAGAAATATGTAAAATAGGACTGATGGATCTCTCTGACCACAGTCCGATCTACATGGACTTAAATATCCAAAAATACACAAATAATACATTTTCTTGGAGGTTAAATTCAAATGTCCTGAAAGGACCATTGAAAGATGAATTGGAATCAGATATTCTCAGATATTTGGAAGAAAACGATAATGGAGAAGTATCCCCTTTAATACTGTGGGATGCATGCAAAGCTGTAATAAGAGGAAAGATTATTGCAAAACTGGCAACCCAAAAGAAACTAAGACAAGAAAAACTATCCACATTAGAGTCAGAACTTAGGAACCTAGAAAAAGAACACAAAGGCAACACTCATTCTACTGACTCGCTCAAGATTAAGGAAATTAAAAACCAAATAAATGAGATCTACACAATAGAAATCCAGAAGAAACTTACATTTTTGAAACAAAAATACTATGAAGCAGGCAGTAAATCGGCAAAATTGCTAGCCTATAAATTGAGGAAACATCAAACAGAAAGAGCAATCTACAAAATCAGAGACCCAGTATCAAAGGAAATAAAATTCAGAATTCAGGATATTCTTAAAAGGTTCGAGAATTACTATAAGAACTTATACTCCCACAAAAAACATAAAAACGCATCCGAGGCATTCCTAAACACATTAAACCTTCCCCAACTTACGGAGTCACAAAATAAAACACTACTGTCAGAAATACATCCTAAAGAATTGGAAAAAGCAATTATGAAACTTAAAGCTAACAAATCCCCAGGAGCTGATGGCTATACAGCAGAGTGGTACAAAACCTTTAAACAGCAACTATCTCCTCTCCTCCTGAAAACATTTAATTATGTCCTCCACACAGGGGAAATCCCCCCCTCCTGGAGAGAAGGGGTCATTGCAGTTATACCTAAACCTGAAAAGGATAAACTAGAGTGCTCCAACTACAGACCAATCAGTGTACTAAATCAGGACTAAGCTTTTTACCATTATCCTTGCCAAAAGGTTAGAAAATATACTGACAGACCTAATTCATTTAGACCAAACAGGTTTTATAAGACAAAGACAGACACAAGACAACATTCGACACACTTTACACATAATTCATCATATAAAAAAATATAACTTAAATGCAGTCATATTGGGATTAGATGCTGAAAAAGCATTCGATTCGGTTGACTGGTCTTTTCTATATAGAATCTTATCCAGTTTCAATTTTCATAACAACTTCATTAGAACTATACAGGCATTATATAAAAAACCAACAGCTAAAATAAGGATTAATGGTAATTTATCATCATCTTTTGAACTGGAAAGAGGATGTCGTCAGGGCTGCCCCCTGTCTCCACTGCTCTTTGCAATCTTCATAGAACCTCTGAGCCAATGGATAAGACAAAATCAAAAAATTCAAGGTATTACACTTGGTCAGAAGGAACATAAAATAGCACTCTTTGCTGATGACATTTTAATATACCTAGGGCAGCCGGACACTTCTTTACCAGAACTAACCTCAGTTTTTTTCAGAGTATGGAGATTTATCGGGGTACAAATTAAACATGCATAAAACCCAAATTTTAACATTCAACTATGACCCAAATCATTATTCACTAAGCAAACTCAAAACTAACTGGGAGTCGGAATCTATGAAATATCTGGGGGTCAATATCCCGAAACAACTCAACAAAATTATATCACTAAACTATGATCCACTGGTGACAAAAATAAAATCTGACCTAGCAAGATGGAATATGATACCATTCTTGGGTACTGCACAAAGAATTGAAGCAGTCAAAATGAATATACTTCCACGTCTTCTATACCTTTTCCAAACAATACCGGTAGAACCTCCCAAAAAAACATGGCAGGAGCTGGACAGAAGGATCTCAAGATTCATATGGCAGGGCAAGAGACCTAGAATCAGATATAGAACCCTACAGCTAAACAAAGACAAAGGTGGGCTCGCGCTGCCAAATATCAGGGACTACTTTAAAGCCGCACAAATTAAAACTTTAGTAGAGATATGTAACCCAGTCTACACTGCACAATGGAAGGAGATCGAATGCCAAATAACAAGTGACATCCCCCTACAGGCGATAATAGGGAACAATGCCTTACCTAAGCTTTTGAATAACACTAACCCGTGGATAGAGACCCCGCTAAAAATTTGGTTTAAGATAGTCAGAGAGAATCAAACTAAAGAGCCCTATCGACTTCTGCAATGGATTGCCTATGATCAAGACTTTACTCCTAATAAAACAGACACCAGATTTAAAAAGTGGAAGGAGAAAGGGCTGATAAAATATTACGATTTTTTTAAAGGGCAAATTTTGAAGATTTGAAAAAACAAGGCCTAATAAATCAAGACCTTTACAGGTTCTTCCAGCTTAGACACCACATAAACAATATACTTAAAAAGGAGGATTTGGAAAGGGCCCAGTCAGGTGTTCTGAAGGTCTTCTTAATGGCATATAAAGGGATCCCAGGGATCAGATACATTTCTAAAATATACCAAGGTCTTCAAGACTTAAAAGGAGACAACACATCTTATATAAAAGAGAGATGGGAAAAAAGAGGGGAATTTCACTTTACAACTGGAAATATGGGAAAAGCTAAATAAACAGCAATGGAAAAGTACCTCATCCCTGCAGTGGAGAGAATTTGGATGGAAAAACTTGGTAAGATTTTTCAGAACACCTGCACAAAACAAATTTACCCATAAGGGATTGAACTGTTGGCGCTTGTGTGGTGAAAAGACTGCAAATCATTTTCATGTGTTTTGGTCATGCCCAGTTATCCACCAATATTGGACCAATGTACAGACAATATTGGGGAAAATATTCAAAATAACAGTTCCCTTTTCTTTTGTAACTTTGTATTTGGGTTTACTACCGGACTCACTGGAAAGACGAGGAGAAAAAATACTTATTCAATGTTTTAATATTGGCAAGCAAAAAAGCTCTAACTAAAAAATGGATGTTGAAGGACTGTCCTACACCTGAAGATTGGATTAACATGATCCAAGACATTTACTCGATGGAAAAGTTGACATTCGCACTGAGACAGGACATGGATGGGTTCATGAACTTTTGGCAACCCTGGATCGCATATGTGTCTTCCATTAGATCTAATCTTTGACAAATACCATTTCAATAATGGTTCCACTCTTTGTTCCAACGCTACTCAGATGCTCTTTTACCTTTATTTACTTACTTTTTCTTTTTGTTTGTTTTTTGCTGGTTTGTTTGGGGTTTTTTTTTGTTTTTTGTTTTTTTTTTCTCTTTAATTTCACTTTTTCTTTCACTTTAAAAAAAAAAAGGGGTGTTGTAAGAATTATTCTTCCAATGTTGTCAGATATCAGAAAATAAGGGAACATGTGATGAAAATGTAAACAATGCATTGCTGTAACGACCTGTATACCCTTTACAAAAACTTAAATAAAAAAAAAAAACAAACCATGGGAGCGTGCATTAAACCGCCACCTCCATTTTTACAGTCTCCGGATATGCCAACCATATCATGGTGCCACTGGCGGGAGACATTCGAGGTGTATGTTGCTGCGGCCGGCCTGAGTGGCGCCAACAAAGAGAGACAGAGGAGCCTACTTGTTCACTGCCTCGGTGAGGAGGGCCAATGGATATTTCTCGCACTGGGTGGCAAGGGCTCATTGAGGGAATGTTTGGACTTAATGGTCTATTTCTTTAGGGACCATTCCAACATCACAGTGCAAAGATATAAATTCTTCGACCGCCGACAACGAGCTGGTGAGTCCACCCAAGGCTTTATTATGGAACTCTGTAGCCTAGCAAGAGAGTGCGCCTTCGGGCCGATTGAGGAGGAACTAGTCCAGGACAAGCTAGCACACGGTACGAGCAACGAGTGGTTAAAACAAAAGCTAACGCTGACTACAGACATCCTCGCGCTGGAGAAAGTGGTTGAACTGACTAGGCAGATAGAGTCCGCTGCCCAGCTGGGCCTGCCAATGCTAGCTAAAAGGAACCTAGCAACCCAAGTTTTCCCTCCAAGTCTGGCCGCTAGCAATGTAGCTAGCACTACGGGGTGGACCGAAGTGCCGTCTGCTGGCCGGTGTTGTTCGTGGGCCTTGGATGCATTAAGGCGTTCTACCACTGCCTGCTCATCGACCCAAGCGTGACACCAAAAATCCAACCATTACGGCGGCTTCCAATAGCTCTGCGGGCTGATGTTATGGCGTTACTGAACAGACTGCTCAAAGCTGGCATCATCGAGAGGGTGGCCGCTTCACCCTGGATATCGAACATCGTGGTGGCCAGGAAGAACACGAGCGGCATCCGGCCGTGTATTGACCTTAGGATGGTGAATAAGGCGATTATGCTGGACAAATATCTGCTCCCCATGATGGAAGAACTTACCACAGCATTCAGCAGCTCAAGGGTATTCACAAAGCTTGATCTCTGCCAGGATTACCTACTGGTGCCTCTTCACCCAGCCAGCAGGAACCTGACAGCGCTCGTGACCCACCTGGGCATTTTCAGGTACACCCACATGCCTTTTGGTCGGAGCTCAGTGCCTAGCTGCTTTCACAAGATCATATCCATGAATCTGGCCAGCCTCAAGGGTGTAATGGTGTACCTGGACGACATCGTGGTCCACGGCGCATCGCGGGAAGAGCACGATAATCATTTGGGACGGGTGATGGAGGTGTTACAGGAGCACGGAGTCACATTTAATGGGGAAAAGTGCATTTTCGCGGCGGACTCCATCAAGTTTGTGGGATTCCAGCTGGCAGCCAAGGGTCTGAGGCTCCTGCACTCGAACATGGAGGTGGTCCTCTATCTCCCAGATCCCACGACACCCACACAAATTTCCTCGTTCTTGGGCATGGTGAACTTTTATGGACATTTTATTCCCCATTATTCAGAGACGATCAAACCACTCCGGGCTCTTCTGAAACAGGATACACCATGGCAGAGGACCCCGGCCTGCTCAGCGGCGGTCCCTAGGTTGAAGTCCCAACTCACCTCCCCTCCAGTGTTGGCTCACTTTGATCCAAAATGGCTGACTTTTGTGACCTGTGATGCCTCTGGTTCGGCAGTGGGGCTGGTTATGTCTCAGGTGCAAGATGGTACCGAGCACCCAGTGGCATTCACGTTGAGGCCCCTTTCAGCGGCTGAACAGAAATATGCCATGAGTGAGAGGGAGGCACTCACCTGTGTCTGGGCATGTGAACGGTGGCACATCTATCTCTACGGGTGCCACTTCACCCTGCAAATAGACCACCGGGCGCTGACAACACTGTTGGAGACGACAGGCTCAAGGATATTGAAACCATGGTAAAGAACTGTGTCCCGTGCTTCGAGAGCGGAAAAACCGGCAGACCACCCTCCCCCCACCCCTGCGACCATTACTGTACCCAGAGGGCCCTTGGAAGCACATCCAATTAGACATCTGTGGCGAACTGCATACAGCACCCCCGAACAGCCGGTTTCTGCCCCTGGACCAACTGAGGCCACCCACGACCCCTTCTCCGGGGAACATGGATTCCCCACGAGATTGGGTCGTTGCCCAACAGCAGAAGATAAAACAACGGTTTGACAGGAAGCACAGGGCAAAGGCCCATGGACTCAAGGTGTCGGACCGAGTCTGGATCAACATCCCAACCACACGCATAAACTGCAGCCTTTCTCAACGGGGCCCCTACAGACTGTGAGGCGGCGGGGCCGGGACACATTCAAGCTATCGGATGGGTCACAGTGGCACTCCAGCCGACTCAGGAAGTCGTTGCCTGCACAGAGTCCGGTAGCTACAGCAGAACGGATTAGTGTGGGTTGGGACTCATGTGATATGGGTGTTAGGGACTCGCAGGTGCAGCCGACAGGGCCTGGAGCAGGTTCCCCTTTTGTGGGGCACTCGGCTAGGATGCGTCAGAGGCCCAAATACCTGGATGATTATGTCCTGAAAGTAGCTTTAGCAAACGCGTGTTGGGAATGGGCGGCAGAACAACACAGGGTTACAAAAATAATTTTTTTGTAAGTTGTCTGTGTTTTTTTCAACTGATTTAAGACAATTTTGCACCGCTGAATCCGAAAATGATATCCGTTTCTCTCGATTAGGTGCTAAGTAAAAACCTGTACTTACTTAGTACTGTGCATGTACTTACCTTTATATAAAGGTGAGTACATGTACTTACCTTACCTTTATATAAAGGTAAGTAAATGTAAGTTGGAATGTTACGTCATCATTGTTCAAAATTCAGAGAATTTCAAGACATAAAAAAGAATTTTGCATCATATAAAGCGAAAATACCTGTACATGTAAACAAAAGCATATAAGATAAGATAAGATAAGATAAGATAAGCCTTTATTAGTCCCACAACGGGGAAATTCCAGGATTGCAACAGCACAGGGATAGCAACACTCAGAGCAACAATCAGAAGGCAAGAAAAAAAAAAAAAAAAAAAAAAAAAACATGTGGCCATAATTCAAAAAGTTGACCTGATTGAGCAAAACCAATGTGATTTTTGTATTCAGCACATCAAAATTGTCCTAAATCAGCTAAAAAAAAACTTAGACAATAAATTTGGTGTTGACCAGTGTAATCCGCCCCAGCACGGGAGGGTGTCCAGGTAGTCTACCCAGGTGCCCATTTAATTGGTTAGTTTTGTTCTGTGTTTAAAAAAAAAAAAATTGTCTATGTCGCTTGTGTTCTACGGGGTTCATCATATATATATATATCAGAATCAGAATCAGCTTTATTGCCAAGTATATTTACAAGTAAACATACGAGGAATTTGACTTGACATTGGGCGCCCACGTTAGGCGCATCCAATGACGCGGCAGCCATGCGAGGCGCCTGTCATACACACACACATATATATATACTGTATATTATATATATGTGTGTGTGTGTGTGTGTGTGTGTGTGTGTGTGTGTGTGTGTGTGTGTGTGTGTGTGTGTGTGTGTGTTATTTATGGGGGTTTCCATGTTTTGTAAGTAGGGGGGGGATCTTGTGTGGGGATTTGGCATTTGGGGCTTGCCGTAGCCTGGACCGGGAGGGTTGGGGGGTGATGGCGTCAGGTGGGCTACGGCCAGTGGATATATTGTGTTGTGTTCCTTAATAAAGTCAGTTTGGTCTTCAGCTCAACACGGCTCCGGTCTCATGTTATTCAGGCATAACAAACAGTGGTTCAAGGAAGCTCTTGTTTATATTATGTTCTTCAGATTTCAGTCACCACAACAGACATTACTGCATCTACCTGGTTCATTAGTCGATAATATATCTCATGTCATTCTGGCTTATTTTGTTCTATTTTCAGTGTGATGGTAAATCATTATCACAGACAAGGCAGCTAGCAGAAGCTAGCAGTTTAGCCACTAGTCTTGGCTTATTCACGAATGTTTATGTGCTTATTGTGCTCCAGGGACTGGTCATATCCTATTGACAACTGAAACGTCACACCCCTGTCCATGTGTGACGCATTATTTAACTCATTTTTTAAGACAAATTTATGTTGGTTGGACTGGAGCTAGTATTTGGGCCAGCTAGAATGAGAAATGGTGATGTAAGAGGGAAGGCAGAGTTAAATGGGCCGTGCAGATTTAAAGAGTCATGTGCTGAAACCAGCTGTTCTCAAAAAAGGCTGCAAAAGATGACAATTTTTAATGTGTCACAAACATTTCAGACATGTGTGAACTGTTAAAATGTGGGGGGAAGTGCAATAACCCTTTTTAAAACTTTTTAAATAAATTTGCACCTTTCTCCCTGTACATTTTCAGCTACACTCTCACTAGTTTGCGACATTTTCCTCTTACATGTTTAGTCTGTCTGTACAAACCACATTAGTCATGAAGGTACAATTTTGTGACAAAGTTACTTGAGTAGATGTAGTAAATGCAGTTCATTACTATACTATCCTTGAACTCTGTGAGGATGGGGATGGGGGGGTAACAGGTCAACAAGGGGGATGGCATCCCCCTTACCTCCCTCAAATTGCCTAGCCAGCACGACCAAATGTACTTGAGTAAAAGTATTTTTATGAATGTACTCAAGAGTATATCCTTGAAAAAAAAAACCTGCCCAGATTACTTGATTACATGAACTTGAGTAAATACTCTGAAATTAAGAAACCTCTACTGCATTGGAACGAAAACTCAAAAATTATCACACAAACATCACAATACAAGTTTAGTTTAATAGGTGAAAGTTTAAAATCAGTCTTAGGACGCATTGCCTGTAAATTCTTGTCAGAAACTGCAGAGAAAAGACAGATTTGAAGCAGATTTTTGTGAAAAGCCACGACTCACCTCAATCCATCTCTGCGCCTCCGAGTAGGCTTGGTCGCAGCTGACGGAGGACTGCTCGCGCCACTCCATCACAAAAAAAAAAAAAAAAAAAAAAAACTTATCCTCGAGTCAAGTGGGTTTCCTCGTGGCTCCCCCACACACGCGCGCGCACACACTCAACGTGGGCCACTTTAAACAAGCAAGCACAAAACGAACGCACTTCAATAAAAGTCTACAAGCGCACAGGTCAGGCAGGGCACACTGGTGACTCCTCATTCGCCAAATATGCCTCCTCCTTTTGTTCTCCACTAATAATGAATGCAAGGTGTAGCAGTGTGAACTTTCCGGCGCATCGCCGCAGCTCACCTGTTCTTTCATCCGACACACCTGCGGTTTTTTGTTGGGTTTTTTTTTTTTTTCCCTTCCTGTTCGGTGGAATATTTTCACACGCCGCCTTTACGCACCGATCCAACGAGTCTTCGGAATTTGTCCAGCTGTGCCAGAACGGAGCGGAGATGATTTTCCTGTTCGCCCTACGGGCTCCCAGCTTTACAAGACTTCCCCGAACGTGTGGCGGGAGGGTTTTTAGAAGCGCGGACCGGGTCCCTCCCACGGGTCCCTGGGATGATTCCAGGTAAAATACGAGGTTTGAGCAAAGCACTGCAGCTGCTCCAAGAAGAGACGAGCAAATCCACATCAGTGGAGGTCAGAAAGCTGGATCAAGCTGCAAAATTCGTCTGGATAACAGCTTTTAAAAAAAAAAAAAAAAAAAAAAAGTGGCGGACTGATGAGCTGCACACAATAATGTCTAAAAGTTCTGAGCCTCTGGGCAAACTTGTGTTTAGCGGAGCTGGACTGCTCATATTTCAAATTTCTGTCCTCAAACGCCACCCAGCTGTAGTCAGGGGCATTGCAGCAAACTAAATCGATTTTAATTAGCCGTTTTTTATAGCAAGTTAGTGAGAGAGTTGGCTGCTCATCCATCCTTCCATCTTCTTCCGCTTAATCATTTTCGGGTCGCGGGGGGGGGGGGGGGGGGGTTGGAGCCCATCCCAGCATCTCTGGGCGAGAGGCAGGGCCCACCCTGGACAGATCGCCAGTCCATCGCAGGGCCAACACAGAGAGAAGAGTTGGCTGCTCAGAGGAATCAAATTTAACAGCCCCACGTTTAGGAGGGGGCTGAATCTTGCATATCATGGCCGAAATGCAAACCTATCTGAAAAATGCACGTTTTTGAGAAAAGTTAAAAAAACAACAACTTTGTTTTCTGTCAGAATGCTATTTTTTTTAAGGATACCCAGTACATAATACACTGTTTTGGACTATATTACCATATTATGTGTTAACAATACCACCTCCTATCTGCACTTTGCAAGGCACTAATGCCTAAGTGCATTTTTCAGACAGGAGGTTTTGCTTTTCGATCATGGATATGACAGCTACTCGAAATTCAGATTATACGTGTCAAGCCTTTAAAATGCCTTATGTACATCGCAGATTAAATAGCATTTGCTACTGTCAGAATAATCCAAACATCAAAGTGCTCCTTACATATTTTTAGATTAGCAACAACAATAAAATGAATGTGTTTATTACAATTTATGGGCTATGTATGTGTTTGGGCTACCTGTGGCGGAAATGCACCTGTGAGCTGGTTGCCAACCGCCAATCAAATCTAAAAGAAGAAGTGTTGTAGCATTTTTTTTTTCATTTTATGGTTCCTTTTCTTTGTAATTAATTTTTAATTTTTTTCTGTCTGTAAATGCTTTTTTTTTAATTACATAATTAAATCAAATTAATAACAGGTGCAGGCTGAAGTAGCAGCTACTACTGTGTTTCAACAATAAGAATATTCTGAGTTATTACCTCCGCCAAGGAAGTTATGTTTTGACCGGCGGTTTGTCTGTCTGTTAGCAACATTATTCAAAACGTTATGAACGAGTTTTGATGAAATTTTCAGGAAAGGTGTGTAATGACATGGGGGACAGGTTATTAGATTTTAGTGGTTATCCGAGAGTGCATACCTCCACCAAGGGCCTTGGCGGAGGTATGCACTCTCTGAGTGCCCTCTAGTTATTGAAATATTTTAGTTTTTTTGAAGTTAAACTTGCATATTTTTAGAGCCTATTCATCACACAGAGTGAGCCATTTCAAGCCACTTTTGTTTTCCCCCACTGGTTGAAGCCCAAAGGGGGATTGTTATGGGTCAGTCCATCCGTCTGTCCGTCTGTCTCCCTTTTGTGAAATCAACTTGTAAATAAGCTTGTAAGGTTTATTATTTTAGGTTAATTACCTGATAATAATTCTGAGATAAATGTTTTATTAGTAGTTAATTTTACAAAGTACAGCAGCCTCATGCCATCCTATGCACCGACGTAAAAAAGCAGGCTTTTATTTTGATAACGGTGGTTTTGTTTTCGCTTCCTTTGCCTGCCTGTGGAATTGTCAATAAGGCTACAGTGCTTAGCAGAGACAGTCGAGCTACGAACATTAACATTAATCAGTTTATGGACCCATAATGAGACACGAGCTCTTACGATGGTCGTAGTTTGTGTTTTACTTAATGTATAATGTGCTCAAACAAGAAAATAAACTGTAAACTTCACCAGCAGTTAAGATCACTGCCATCACATATTACCATATTATGGGGATCCATACAGTAAGAGCTTCACCTTTCCAGCTAACCTGCTATCGAAGATTCCAACAGGGGAAAAGGACAGCTTCTACAAATGGAAAGGAACACTTCTCTGGAGGAAAAGGACAAGGACAGTGGTCAGTTGAAGATGGTGTGTGTTATGTCTGGAATCAGAGTCAGAGTCAGACTTATGCCATGCAACAAACTCAGCTTTATTAGGAGGAACACAACTATATAGAGTGAGGCCGCCTCCCACCTGACGTCACCACCCAGGCGGGTAAGGCAAGCGCCACACACCACTCACACAACATTCCCCTCCCCCTTACAAAAGTCCAAAACACATACACACAATTCAGACCCATCCTAATTCAGGACCCGAATCATGCACTAAGGAAAATAACGGGGAACAATGAACTGTAATAAAATGGCGTATCACATTCACACAAAACAGCTAAAATCTAGGGGGGGATGGGTGGACCACCGTCCTACCCCCACACAGTCAGGTGGATTATTCTGCCATCAATAACTAAAAAGAAGTCCATTAATAACTAAAATGACCACCGTGTTCCTAAACTAAACCAAATATATAAATTAATCCCCAAACAACACATTCATATGTACATCATCACTCACATCATACACTTATTTAAAACACATGCACATATGAACACAATATACATTCCTTATCATTTTTTCACCACATAAACATATTTACATTAGTTTATTAAGTTATACCACTGTCCATGGGCAGCCAAGGGTAAAACTGGCTCGGGGGCCCAGGGCAGCCCCATGGCATTTGCGCCCCTGGCAGCCATCTGCCCCCAGGATGGAAGCTGACCTCCCTGGTGAAAATGTCTCTTTTCCTCACCCTCGGCTGCTTCTCTCGTCTGGACCCGCAGTGCTGCTGCCCGGCACACAGTCCCTCCGTACCTGTCGGTCCACTCCCGACCGTCTTCAACACCACTGCAGTTGCCGCCACTGTAGCCCCAAACACTCCGGCCTCCTGTGGCTGAACTCTGAGGAAAACCAAAGCTCGCTCGTTGGCACTGCTCCTCGACCCAGGCACTTCGTCGCTGCTCCCAGCACCCTTGTCCAAGGCGCTCCGCTGCCTTGCCTCTGCGCCCGGCTGTCGCTGCTCTCTCCCGGGGCTCCCAGCGTCATTCTCATCTGCGTCACTCGGTGACCCAGGCACCTCATTGCTGTGTCCAGCAACGTCGTCCAAGGCACTCCACTGTGCTGCCTCTGCGCCCGGCTGTCACTGTTGCTTCCCAGGGGTTTTCAGGCTGCTTGTTCCCACTTTCCCGCTGTCCAGACTCCAGCTGCGGGGAAGACTCAGCTGAGTCCGGTTGCTGCTCACTGTGCCATCAACATCACCAGCGCTACAGTCACGTACTGTGCTGAGCTCCTCGGCTGGCTTGCCGTCTTTGGTGACTGATGTACTAAATTGGCCTAACACACTCACTCAAAACAACCCAAAATAGGGCTGGTGGGTGGACTGATGCACAGCCCGCATGGCATGGTGGATTATTCTGCCACCAAATAACTAAAAGAGTCCTTCATTAAACTAAAATTCACAGCCATGCTCCTAAACTAAAACAACAATACATAAATAACCCCATAACGTAACATGCATATCACTCAGAACTATAAACATCATTTTACAGCACAGTCACTTGGGTGGGAGAGGTAGAACTATCATGGGGGACCCAGGGCAGCCCCTCAGCAAGCACACCCCTGGAAGCAACAAGCCCCCAGGACGATGGCAGATCTTCTGGACAGCGGAGCTTGACTCCTTCACCAACCGACTCCTGTCCAGCCTCGTCACCCGGAGCGTTCTCCTGGACACGCCAAAGCTGATTGGCGTGCCTCGATGAGCCATCGGACAATTGGAAGTATGCTGCGCCCAACTTTGCCATTATGTACAAACATCCTCGGTGTATTGCTGGCTGTCGTCTGGCCCATCTTTGCCGTGGTCATTCATCACCCCAAACCAAGTCCAAAACCCTCAGCGGGGCGGCTCGACCTGACATGGTGCTGCTGAGCATGCAGAAACTCCATGCTCATCGGTCTGGCCCCGTCCTCTTCTAAAAAGATTGTAGCGGTCACAGTTGTAGCTGCAGAGCCTCAATCCTCCTGCGGCCAAGCTCCGGAGGCATCTGGGGCTAGCATGGTGTCACTCGTTGACGCAGGTGCCCCGCCGCCACGCTTGGTACCTCCCTCTACCATGTCCCGAGCACCGGCACTGAGACTTTCCTGCGCCGAACCTGAGTGAAACTGGTCCTGCTTGACCACCGTGGTGTCTGTTAGCTCCTTGTCCTGCGCAACGTCTTCTCCAGCCACTGGAACCGGGGGGTTCCAGGGGCCACAACCCGACCATTCATTCCCAGCACCATCTTTAATGGCGAAACCCAGTCCATAAAACAAATCACAGCCCATGATGTTATCACCTTGCACTGTTACGTGGAACATGAAGTCAACCATCTTTGCAGACTTGCACCAAACCATTAACTCAAAGTCCCAACTGTGCACAGCCTGCCAACTCCATAACCATATGACAGCGCCGAGTTACCTTTAACCCTTATGCTGTGTAATTTCGTGTGCCCCTAGTGGCAGAGCGCGGCACTGCGTCTGCCAACTGATATAACATGCAAAAACACTGCCCAGCTGTACGGAGAATTTGTACTGATCATGCCAGTTCACAAGGTGGCAGGTACGCGTTGGAGGACTCATGGATGACATGTAATACACCAAACAGTAAGAAATCCTCCTTTTTCATCTTTGTTTTTGAGATTACATCGCAAAGATGGTGGGCACCAATCGTAGTGGACAGACGCGATCCCAGTCTGAGGAGTATATTCGGAGGATTTGGTCCCAAATTTGCCAACTATGGTTCTAAAAAGCGATTATTTAGCTTTTGAAGGTAGATGTTTACATGTTCTTATAACACAGGGAGCATGAAGCTCGTTGATTTGACCTGCTGGGGGCCCGGAGCGCCTGTGACTGGACGGCAATCACTGGTTGCATGTCATCATATAAGCTAAATTGCCGCGGAATAAAAGCGAAGTTAAGGTGGAATAATCAATAACAGTTTCTGGATGTAGGAGAGAATGCTAAAATGACCGGGAGAGGACAAAATAGTGACCAGAATGCTGCAAAAGGCCGCCGGTAAGTGACAAATGTCTTTGTTTGTATACAAATTAGATGCGTAAATTTACTCCTATCTCAAACTTTGGATCATATTCTACATCTTTCTAATTGACAGTAAGCCATTATCTCTTACCACTTTCAAGTTATAGCCTTGTAAAGTTCTGACATCTGATCTGAATACTTTCTTGAAAAATGTCTTTACCACTGTTGACCACTAGGATTTATGTCAGAGTTTGCTGACATACACTGATAAAGGGTTAATCCTGTAGTGGGGGAAGAACTTCCTCACCGTGGCCTAGTTCAACAACGACCCATCCGCCACCGTGTCGAGCAGCAGTGGCATCTCCACGCCGTCCAACTCCGCTGTGCAATACGTGTACCCGTTTGTGCTAGGGGACACCGTATGGATGGTTGTCGGGGGCAGGCGGAGCGATTTCTTCTGTGGGCTCACCGGTTCAGATACATGGCACACTCAAGCATAATGGTTCAAGCGTCCATATCTGCTACAACATTTTCCTCTAGCCGGGCAGTCCTTCGCCTTATTTCAGTGCGTTGCAGACCCACAACCCTTGCACAGGGGTTTTCCCAGGGCAGACCCTTGGCTTGCAGCATTGGTTTGCATAACGTCATCATCCAAGCTATCCTCGTTTTCCGAGTCTGCAACATTTGCCGCAGAGGGCGGCTCCGGTGGCCTCTGCGACTGGCACCAGGTTAACTCCAAAGCTAGCTTGTCTGTGGCCTCCAACTGGAGAGCTAGTTCGACAGCTCTGGCTAATGTTAAATCATTGGGCGCCGTAAGTAGCCTAGCCCACAATACAGCACTGCACATGTGCTCCACTAGCTGGTCACATACCATTTCATCTTCCAGCAGCCCAAAGTGGACCTCGCTAGCTAGCTGCCTCAAGCCAGCAACAAACTGATGAATAGACTCACCTACCCGCTGATGTCGCTGCCGAAAACGAATCCTCTGGACAGTCACGCTATCCATGGGGTGTAAATGGTTGGCTAGCAGCTCCACGATGTCCTCAAATGAGTCTGATGCACCGAGTGTCCGCAGGACTCGCTGGCCCTCAATACCCGGGTTATGGATGAGAACCGCACGTGCCCTTAGCTTGTCAAGCTGCCCGAGGTCCAGCGCAGTGATACAGGTTTGAAAAGCCTTGAACACCTCGGCCAAGGTACTGGCGGTTCACCCAGGAGCTTGAGGAAGGGACAAAGTGGTGTAATACACGCCTCCATGAGTTAATCCTCGGTCGCCAAATGTTATGTATGTAATACCTAGTGATGACTGAGGTAAGATGAAGGTTGGCGAACACAGCTTTATTGATGATGGAATACAGCGGTAACACGGCAGGCACCTGATGTGGGCACCAGTGTCAAAGAAGCCGTAACATGGTGGCCGGCCCACTATATAGGGCAGTGTGTTGATGTGACAGGTAGTCCACGTCACCACACTGCACTTCACAATAAAGTGCCCCTCTTCCATATACCACACCTCCCATTCAAGGAAAGACCATGCTTACCTGACAACAAGCAACTTGCTGTTGTGAGGCTCAATCACTTTAAAAGGAAGTTCATTGCAAATGAAAGGTACAAGAATGACTACGTGAAATACATGAAGGACATCATTGAAAGGGGTGACGTAGAAGAGGTATGCGCTGTAAGCACTGATGGGGGAAAGAGGTTCATACCTCACCATGGTGTCTTTCACCCCAAAAACCCTGAGAAGCCTCAAGATTCAAAGGTTTATCATGTGTATAGTTAAGAAATGCTACATTTCCTGAGCAGTGAAATTCTTACTTTGCTCTCTGGAAGGGTACAGAAACAACAGAAATGGGTACAGAAACAACAATTCTAAAGGGTACAGAAACAATTCTAATAGATCTTAGCTTAGAGTAGTATTCGACAGCTCGGCAAAGTATAAAGGAAGCAGTCTCAGTGAACACCTTTTGCCAGGCCCAGACATGATAAATAGTTTGACAGGCATACTTATTTGTTTCCAGCAGTATCACATTGCTTTAATGTGCTACATAGAAAAGATTTTCCATTAATTTCATGTCTCAGAGAATGATCGTGACTACCTACGCTCCTATGGTGGAAGACTGGTGACAAGCACACCTGTTCATGGTTTCAGGATGAAAGTTCATCTTTTTGGAGGCGTATCTTCACCAGGGTGTGCGAACTATGGATTAAAGCAGCTGGTCAAAGAACACAGTCACACACAACCATTAGGGTCACAGTTCATTACCAGAGACTTCTATGTGGATGATGGCATAGCCAGTGTCAAGTCTGAAGAAAAGGCCATCTGTCTAGCAAAGGAGGCACGTGAACTGTGTGCATAGGGAGGTTTACACTTGCACAAATTTGTGTCAAATAACCATGCTGCTCTGCAGAGCATCCCGCTAACAGAATGCGCCACAGATATTGAAGCAAAGAGTCTTACATTCAACGATGCAGCCTTAGAAAGAGCACTGGGAATACACTGGAACACTGAGAAGCACTGTTTCCCTTAAGGACCAGCCAGAGACACAACGTGGCGTCCTGTCATCTGTCGCCTTCGTGTACGACCCACTCAGCTTCATAGCGCCTTATCTCCTCAACGGAAAGAAAGTTCTCCAGGAAATGTGTCATCAAGGAACAGGATGGGATGACCCAGTTCCAGAGAGGTTAAAGTCATGGTGGGAGAAATGTCAGGATGACCTCATGAAACTGGAAGGAATTCACATAGCTCGCTGCTATCAGCTAGCTGGCTTTGGAAAGGTAGCTAAAGCAGAATTACATCACTTCAATAAAGTAATCTATCTATCCTCATATGCCAGTACTACTGGCTATGAACAATGCACTTATCTGAGACTGATTAATGAAAAGGGGGACATTCACTGTGCTCGTCTCCTGGGAAAGGCACGCATCTGACCGCTGAAGGTAACAACTATACCCAGGTTAGAACTCTCACCACAGCTGTTGTCTCAGTCACAGTGAGTAACATGCTTAAGGAAGAATTGGGATACTCCGACATAGAGGAGTTCTATTGGATGGATTCAAAAGTTGTCGTGGGCTACATTAATAATGATGCACGCCACTTTCACACCTTTGTAGCAAATAGGGTACAGAAAATCCGCTATGCCACAGACCCCAAACAGTGATTTTATGTACCAACTGATGATAACCCAGCAGATTGTGCTTCAAGGGGGACAACAGTGGAGGAGTTGCTTTCATCTGATTTGTTCACTGGAACTAGCTTTCTGTGGAAAAGGGAAATAGAAATGGCAGCAGAAGTGCCTATAGAGCTCCCTGTCGGTGACCCAGAGGTCAGAAAAGCTCAGACCTTTCAGACAGAGACCTCGGAACAAGTAAACCTTTTGGACAGACTGCAAGTTTTCACCTTGGTCCCAGGCTGTCAGTGCAGTGGCACATCTCCTGCGGCATGCTAGAAAGGATAAATCAAGCACCCCTCTCAATAGTTAGTGAAAGACAAAATCAAAGACCTGCAGAACCAAGCATACCAAGAAGAGATAAAGCTACTGAGCAAAGGACATCAGCTTCCAAGGCACAACAAGCTGTATCACCTCAATGTTTTTCTGGACGCAGAGGGTCCAGAAAAAGGGTCCTGCCTTCCAAGGTGGGAGGCAGGCTTAGCTGCTCATCTTTCCCTACCCCATTCAAACACCCTACTGTCATACCACAGGGACAACACATAACAAAACTTATCATTGCCCATTATCATGAAAGAGTGAAACACCAGAGTAAAGGCTTCACCATCAATAAGATTAGGTCCAATGGCTATTGGATCTGTGGACTGAGCAGAGCAGTTGCAACTTACATCCGTCACTGTGTCACTTGTCAAAGGCTGAGAAGGTCTGTTGAAGGCCAAAGAATGAGTGACCTTCCAGTGGAATGAACAGAACCCACGCCGCCATTCACATACTGCAGCATGGACTGTTTTGGTCCTTTTTGGACAAAGCGAGGGAGAAAAGAGTAGAGGTACAAGTTACTTTTCACCTGTTTTTGCTCTTGTGCAGTTCACATCGAAATGGACTTGTCTACAGATACATTCATTAATGGACTGAGATGCTTTATTGCTTTAAGAGGTGCTCTAAGATGAATTAAATGTGATCAAGGCACTAATTTTATGGGTGCAAAAAATGAACTGAATGCTGCACTGAAAGAATTAGACATGGACCAACTGAATACCTTTCTCACAGAGAAACAGTGCGAATTTGTATTGAACTCACCTCATGCCAGCCATGCAGGGGGTGTATGGGAATGGCAAATTAGAACTGTGAGAAGTGTCCTGAATGCCACTTTGCTACTGTCCCTTGGCAGGCTTAATGATGTGTCATTGCACAAATTCCTTTACGAGACTATGGCTATAGTAAACAGCAGTCTACTTACTGTTGATACTCTGAACAGCCTTAATAGTTTAGAATCACTTACTCCTAACCACCTGATCACAGTGAAATCCACTGGTGCCTTGCCCCTACCTGGCACCTTTGAAAGAGTGGATCTTTATGGAAGAAAGAGGTGGCATCAGGTGCAGTACGTGACGGAACTATTTTGGAGTAGATGGAAAAGGGAGTATTTCCACAACATCACAATGAGACAGTGCTGGCATAGCAATAAAAGGGACCTGCAAGTCAGCGACATAGTAATGGACACTGAGGACACTACCCAGGAGCCAGTGGAGACTTGGGAAGGTCTCAGAAATCATCAGAGGCCAAGATTGACTTGTGAGACGGGCCAAACTTCTGCTTGGAGAGAGAGAGCTGAATAACAAAGGAGAGCGCACCAACAAACTTTCTTTAGTTGAGCGCCCAGTCCAGAAATTAGTTTTGCTGCTCGAAGCGGTTAAAGCACAATGCAGTTATGAACTGTGATATAGTTTCCTGTGTGGTATACTGTAAATGTTCAAAGGGTTATTTTTCTATATGGAAATTATGTGTTTTAAGGTTTCCCTGTTGTAAAACACTCTAATTTGATGGGAGTGTAAATAACCCCCTGAAAGGTTTATTTTAGGTTAATTATCTGATCAATAATTCTGAGATAAATGTTTTCCTATTAGTAGTTAATTTTACAAAGTACAGAGGCTTTATGTCATCCTATGCACTGAAGTAAAAAAGCAGGGTTTTATTTTGATAACGGTGGTTTTGTTTTCACTTCCTGTGCCTGCCTGTGGAATCCGCAGTAAGGCTACAGTGCTTAGCAAAGACAGTCAAGCTACGAACGCCAACATTAATCAGTTTATGGACCCATAATGAGGCGCAAGCTCTTACAGTGGTTGTAGTTTGTGTTTTACTTAATGTGTACTGTGCTAAAACAAGAAAATAAACTGTAAACTTCACCAGCAGTCAAGATCATTGCCATCACATATTACAGGAATCAGTACACAACTCTTCCTACAGTTTTGTTCTGATTGTTTTGAAATTTGGTATACAGTACACTGATGATTGCACATATTTTAATTTGGTTCTGATCAGATAATTTTTGCATAAGTTGTAGCCCCTGACCTATGACTGACTGTTTCACCTCACTTCATAGACAGTTTGTCTTGTGAAATCAACTCCTCCTAGTTTTGTTCCAATTGTTTTGAAACTTGATACCATGGTTTGATATACACTGATGATGCAAATATTCCAATTTCACTCTCATGGGATGACCTTAAGGTCAAAGGTCAGATTTTCCCTAAATCTTCCAAGCATAATAACTACTGAAAGAAATGATGTAGGCTTTTCAAATCGATACAGTAGCTGTAGCTAATACACATCTTGGACGATTTACACCCTGACCTAACTATGGGTTTGGGGTCAAAGTTAACATTGCAGTTGCACTATGGTAAATGCTACATTTACTATTACTATAAAACAAGTAAAGCTTGGGCCACCAAACTTGGTACACAAGTTCACCCTGTGACCCTGAAGTGTGACTATAGTTTTGGGATCACAAGGTCAAAGGTCAACATCAGAATGGCTTGTAAACTATGGCTGTTGTAGTATATAAAATAGTTATAGGGTGCTGGGTGTACCCTGGGTGGGGGTATAAAGGGCCAAGGCGGAAGAGACTGTCTCTTTCGACCACGACCATCTGCCTATATGGAACACCTGTGTTAGTGTGAGTTCATTAAATAAAGTTACGTTCACCTGCACCTTTAGCCTGTTTACTGAAGTTCGTGTTATGGACATAACATTTGGCAACAAGGATAAAGGTATGGAGAAAGCTGTTTCTAGTGTTCAGCCGTTTTTGGAGGTCCAGGTGAACCGCCTGTTCCCTGGGCGAGGTGGTATGCGGCCTTCCAGAACTACTTTGTGTCCCTGAACCTTGGCGAATTGGAGAAACTGTGTGCGAGAGCTATTTTGGTGCGTAATCTTGGCATGGAGGGACAACGTATTCTCTGCACATTGGGAGAGAGTGATAGTTTTGACGACGTGGTCAGGCTAATGGTGTGCTATTTTTGTGCTCTGGAAAACGTCATAGTCCGGAGAATTCAGTTTCGGCAGCGCCACCAGCGGACTCGAGAGTCAGTGCAGCGATACGTCGCAGACCAGTGCCAGTTTGGAGCTTTAGAGGAAGAAATAATCCGTTGTGGGCACATATGTTAGTTACATATGCCCCACAAATATATTGCTGTGTGTTTATTGTGTGCTGCACGTCTCAGGGAACAAAGGGACTGAGCCTCCGAGAGGTAACGGGAGAGTGTGAGATTTGGCCTTTGTTTCAAGGAGATGACCTGGAGAGATTTCCAGACCACCGGAGACTAAAGGACGATGGTGTGAAGATCAGAGGAGTTACATTGTGATTGGGATTAAGTACCATGTGACTGTATGTTTGATTAAACACCATGTGACTGCAGTTTTGATGTCCGGGGTATAAAAGACAGATGTGAGATGATTCATCCTTTTTTTCCTGCTTTGAAATTGTTGGAGTATGTGATTGTGAATAAAGCTGAACCTGAAGAATAAACTCAGTCTCATCCTTCCACACATTCTCCACACTGGTGACCTTACAACGAAGCATGAGCAGAGATAATTCTCCCGAGCGGGGCTCGGCAGAAGCCAGCCTGATGAATGCTGCCATCTTCCAGCTGCCGGACTTCTGGCAGCATAGTCCGCGCTCCTGGTTTAGCGCGGTCGAGGCGCAGTTCAACCTCCGGAGAATCTCGAGAGACGACACAAAATTCTACCATGTGGTGGCGAAGCTGGACAGCCACACAGTCCAGAGGGTGGAGAATCTGGTCAATCACCCACCAGACAGTGACAAATACAGCGCATTGAAGGCTGCGCTTATCAGCCACTTCACCCCCTCGGTGCAACAGCGAGCAGAGGGGCTCCTAACGTTGACGGAGTCTGAGAACGACAGACCCGTAGACCTGATGGTGAAAATGCTAAGGCTGAGAGACTCCGAGGATGACAACTTTATCTTCGCCCACCTTTTCCTCAGGACCCTGCCGCCAGCGGTGAGAGTGACCCTGGCAGGCTCACCTCTGTTGGCCCGGCGAGACTACCATGAGCTGAGCAAGGAGGCACAACGACTCGTCGATGCCCACAAACGGAGCGCGGTTTCGGCCGCGGCAGTAGAGCTACGCGCAACGCCCGGAGATGGCATGGGGCCAGTGGTTGCAGCACCAGACTCACTGACGACGGCAGCAGCAAGGGCCAGGCGACACGGAGCGGACAACGTCCTTTGCTTCTACCATCGCCGCTTTGCAGAAAGGGCACACAAGTGCCTCCCACCGTGCCACTTCAAGCGCTCGGGAAACGCCAAGACCGGGGGTCGGTAGCGGCTGCGGCCCTCGGGGAGGAGAACAAGCTGCTCTACCTGACGGATGCACGCTCGGGGAGGCATTTCCTCGTGGACACAGGCTCCCAGCTGAGCTTCATCACGCCTTCCTACGCGGACCGGCTGACGCCGTCTAAGGGTCCCCGGGTGTCAGCAGCGAACGGCTCAGCGATTAAGACCTTCGGCGAGAGGACTCTGCTTCTGTCTTTGCAGGGCCGTGCATTTGAGTGGACTTTTGTTGTAGCGGCAGTCAATTTCAACATGTTAGGGGCTGATTTTTTGTGCTCACATGGTTTATTGGTTGATCTTGCTAACAGACGTCTGGTTAATGCACTCTCCTTTCACTCTATTCCCTGCACAGCTCAAGTGGCGCCGCCAACTGCACAAGCCAACGTCACAGCTGCGGGTGGTAAGTTCCACGCACTCCTCACTCAGTTCCCAGCACTCACAGTCCCAACGTTTTCGGCGACAGTGGCTAAACATGGGGTGGAACATTATATCACTACCACCGGCCCGCCCATTTTTGCAAAAGCTCGGCGCCTGGACTCAGCTAAACTGACCATAGTGCGCGAGGAGTTTGCCAACCTGGAAAAACTGGGCATCATCAGGCGTTCGAAAAGCCCCTGGGCTTCACCACTGCACATGGTCCCAAAGGCTGATGGCTCGTGGCGACCTTGCGGTGATTTCCGCAGGTTGAATAATGCCACAGCACACGACCGCTACCCAATTCCACATATCCAAGATTTTTCGGTTCATTTGGCAGGGACGCGCATTTTTTCTAAAATAGATTTAGTACGCGGTTACCATCAGGTTCCAGTGCGCGCTCAGGACATACCCAAAACAGCGGTAATAACTCCTTTCGGGCTTTTTGAGTTTTTGCGCATGCCTTTTGGACTCAAGGGAGCGGCGCAGACGTTCCAACACATGATGGACGCGGTCCTACGCAACCTCCCTTTCGTGTTCGTCTATTTGGATGACATTTTGGTAGCCAGCACGTCCGAAGACGAACATGAAAGCCACCTCACAGCAGTTTTTCGGAAGTTGGCAGAGCACGGGTTAATAATTAACCCAGCGAAGTGTCAGTTTGGGGTGGCGCAGATTGATTTTTTGGGGCATCGCGTTTCGCCAGAAGGAGTGGTCCCTCTGCCCGATAAAGTGCGCGCAATAACAAATTTTCCCCAACCTCAAACGGTCAAAGCATTACAGGAGTTTTTGGGAATGGTTAATTTTTATAACCGTTTCCTCCCCAGCGCAGCGCAGCTCATGCAACCATTGTACGCTGCGCTAAAAAAACAAAAACCCACAAATAAAATCGAATGGTCTCCTGAGCGGGAGCGCGCATTCTCTCAAGTCAAATCAGCCCTGGCAAATGCTGCTTTGTTGGCACACCCAGTTCCAACGGCCCGCATGGCGCTCACCACTGACGCGTCCGATGTAGCCGTAGGGGCGGTCGTTGAACAGTATGTAGCTGGGGCCTGGCAACCGCTCGCGTTTTTCAGCAAAACCTTGCGCGATAGCGAGCGAAAATACAGCGCGTTCGACAGGGAGTTGTTGGCTCTACACTTGGCCATCCGCCACTTCCAGTTCTGGCTGGAAGGGCGCCGTTTCACCGCGTTCGTGGACCACAAACCGCTGACTTTCGCGATGGCCAAGATTTCGGAACCTTGGTCGGGCCGGCAGCAGAGACAGCTGGCCGCGATATTGGAGTTTACCACCGATATCCAGCATGTGGCAGGTAAATATAATGTAGTGGCAGACTGCCTCTCACGTGCTGTGGCGGCTCCAGGCCCCGTGGGGGCAGACTCTGCAGCCATGGCCGCGGGCCAGGGTGGTGACACAGAAGCGCGCGCAGCCCCGGTCCGCGTAGGGTTAGATTATGCAGCCATGACCGCGGAGCAGGTTAGCGATGCGGACGTGCACGCGCTCCAGTCTGGACCAGCAGGGTTAAGGCTGGAGGACAGGGTGCTGCAAGATGGTATGCCCCCCTAATCTGCGATATCTCCACTGGACGGCCGCGTCCAGTGGTACCAGCTGCGTGGTGCCGCCGTGTTTTTGACTCGATCCATTCTCTGGCGCACCCAGGGGTGCGCGCATCAGTCAAAATGGTAGGAGAGAAATTTGTATGGCCGGGGTTGTGCAAACAGGTCAAGGAGTGGGCGACAGCCTGCGTAGCCTGTCAGCGAGCCAAAATACACAAACACACTAGAGCTCCTTTGGAGCCTTTTCACATCCCGGCTAAGCGCTTTGATCATGTGCATGTCGACCTGGTAGGCCCCCTTCCGTCGTCACAGGGGTGCACACACCTTTTGACAATGGTGGACCGCACCACGCGTTGGCCAGAAGTGGTCCCACTGTCATCAACCACAGCCGAGGAGGTGGCGCGCGCGTTTTTAACAGCTTGGGTAGCGCGCTTTGGAGTTCCGTCGGACATAACGTCCGACAGAGGTCCTCAATTTGTGTCCGAGCTCTGGTCAGCGATTGGCCACAGCCTGGGGGTAACGATCCACCGCACTACCCCATACAACCCCCACGCTAACGGTTTATGCGAACGTTTCCATAGGTCATTGAAAGCAGCCCTCAGAGCGTCGCTTACAGATACAAATTGGGTAGACAGGCTACCATGGGTTTTATTGGGGTTGTGTTCTGCACCTAAGGAGGATTTGCAAGCCTCCCCAGCTGAGTTAGTTTTTGCGCAGCCTCTCCGGCTGCCCGGGGAATTTCTCCCGGATAATCGTGCGCCAAATTGCCCCCCCGCTCAGCGGTTGCAGAGCGACACGGGATCAAACACGCTTCCTGGCCCGGTTCATCACAGCTTCCCACGCGTTTTTGTGCCAAAAGCTTTAAAAAATGCGGAGTTTGTTTTTGTCAGACATGATGCCCATCGCCCAAACTTGCGGCCGCCGTACGATGGACCGTTTAGGGTGCTGGAAACAGGAGAGAAGCATTTTTTGCTAGATTTGGGAGACAGAAAGGAGGCAATTGGTATAAACAGGCTCAAACCCGCTTTTGTTTTGGCGGATGAAGCTCTGCAGTTGGCGAGGGCCCCCCGTTGCGGCAGACCCCCTAGAAGGCATTCTCCAGAACACCCACAGAGACTGACTAACAGTTCTAATCCACAGGCAACAGTCCCACAGCAGGAGGACACTGCAGAGGCAGTAAAGCCGGCTTACAGCAAATACGGCAGAAGACTTAGGCCTAGGCAACAGGTGGATTGATATGTAGTAATGTTATTATGTCATGCATCTCTAGTTATGATTGTTCCATCTTAGACGTTTGGGGGGGGGGGGGGTCATGTGGGCACATATGTTGGTTACATATGCCCCACAAATATATTGCTGTGTGTTTATTGTGTGCTGCACGTCTCAGGGAACAAAGGGACTGAGCCTCCGAGAGGTAACGGGAGAGTGTGAGATTTGGCCTTTGTTTCAAGGAGATGACCTGGAGAGATTTCCAGACCACCGGAGACTAAAGGACGATGGTGTGAAGATCAGAGGAGTTACATTGTGACTGGAATTAAGTACCATGTGACTGTATGTTTGATTAAACACCATGTGACTGCAGTTTTGATGTCTGGGGTATAAAAGGCAGATGTGAGATGATTCATCCTTTTTTTCCTGCTTTGAAATTGTTGGAGTATGTGATTGTGAATAAAGCTGAACCTGAGGAATAAACTCAGTCTCATCCTTCCACACATTCTCCACACCGTGATCAATTGGCGGAGTACACACTTTGTTCTGCGACACGGTCAAGGCTCCTAACGTACTCTGGTGACTGACGTTGGCCACGGCAGTCGCAACAGTTTGAAGCAGTGGAAAAACTATCCAAGGACCTCAGTGAGAAAACCACGTTGAGGCATACCGAACCACGATCGACAGCGCTGGCTGTGAACCCAGATGGCAAAGACAGCGTGGATGAAGAGGAATATGCTGCTGCTATAAAAATTAGGTCTGCCCCGGGTACGCCAAGGTGTTATGGCTGTGGGTCCACCAGGCACCAGGTATAAGGCAAGAGAGTGTCCAGCGAAAGGCAAACGCTGTGGCAAGTGTGGACTCCTGCATCATTTCGCCAGGGCCTCCAAAAATTTTGAGCGAGGGGGCCAACGATGTGGAGCAATCCGCCACAACTCTTACGGTTGTTCATACAGTCTCCCCGAGCACAGATGGACGGATTTATTGCAACGTTTTGCTAGACAGTGTGGAAGTGCCGTTGTTGGTGGACACGGGAAGATTCGCAGAACGAAGTCAGAAACAGTTCAAAATAAGTTTTTTGCTTGGATTCTGCAGTGGTTTAAACGTAAAAACAATAATCCAGAAAACGGCAAAATCTGACTATTTAAGCTCATGCTACGTGACATTTTTTCTGATGTGCTGTATGCTTCGCTTAATGTATTAAACATGAACTAATTTTTTCTGAAGTCAAACCTTTTTTCCCCCATTAATGGAACTTTATTAACTAATGCAGTAATATAAAAAATACAGAATGACGCTGAAATAACTTGGTTTAAGATGAGTTGATGTTATACAGTATATCAACACTGCTGTTTGTTCTGTTTGTCTATATTAGACAGCTCGTCATTGTGACAGATGATCTTGTTTTATTTGGTTTGTTCATTCTGTCAGCTTTTGACTTGCTTGTCTTAATTTGTACACACTTGTTGTCCTCTGTTTTATCCATTTAAAACTTTACAAGGACACAAAAATCTGAACTTTATCCTTCGTCGGCCTCCGTCGGTCTATGATGACCATGGAAGAGAATCCTAAACGTCTACTCTGCTGGAACAGCACCGCCTGTGGCTGAACAGGCCGATGCGCGAATGACAGTCCCTGTCACACAGGTCACACTTGTGGGTGGTCTCCGTGCTGCTGGGTCTGTGGCGGTTCTTCCTGCGGGTCCTTTTTTCATCTGCTGCAGCAGTCAGTCTCTCTTCACCCGCCTTGAGCTGTCTGGTCAGGGTGCCTCTCCATTTGGAGCGGTCCGTTGCAAGGTCCTCCCAGCGCTCTGTGTTGATATCCAGGGCCTTCATGTCTCTCTTGCAGACGTCTCTAAAGCGCAGCTGTGGGCGGCCAACGTCTCTCCTGCCAGTTGCCAGTTCTCCATAGAGGACGTCTTTGGGGATTCTGCCATCCTCCATACGGTGAACGTGGCCTAGCCAGCGGAGCCTGCGCTGCCTGAGTAGAGTGAACATGGAGGGAAGGCCGGCGCGGGACAGAACTTCTGTGTTGGGCACTTTGTCCTGCCAGGATATGTCCAGGATGTGGCGAATGCAGCGCAAGTGGAAGGAGTTCAGTCTCTTTTCCTGCCGGGCGTATGTTGTCCACGTCTCACTCCCATAGAGCAGTGTGCTGATGACGCAGGCGTTGTACACTGCCATTTTCGTCTTGACAGAGAGTTTGGGATTCTCCCACACTCGTGTGGTGAGGCGAGCGAGTGTGAAGGCTGATTTTCCAATCCTCTTGTTGATCTCTGTATCAAGGGAGAGGTTGTTGCTGATCGTGGACCCCAGGTACGTGAACTGATTCACGACCTCCAGCTTGTAGTCATCAATGGTGATGGTTGGTGGTGCTTCCGTGCCTTGCGCCAAGATGTTAGTCTTCTTCAGGCTGATGGTAAGCCCGAAGTCCTTGCATGCCTGGAAGAAGCGGTCCATCAGGGTCTGAAGCTCCTGCTGTGTGTGGGTTGCGACTGCAGCGTCGTCTGCGAACAGCATGTCTCTGATTAGAGCCTCGCATACTTTGGTTCTGGCTTTCAGGCGGGCGAGGTTGAAAAGCCTGCCGTCAGATCTTGTGTGCAGGTAGATTCCCTCTGTTGCTGTGCTGAAGGCATGCCTCAGGAGCATAGCAAAGAAAATCCCAAAGAGGGTTGGCGCAAGTACACAGCCCTGTTTCACTCCGCTGCGTATGTTGAATGGCTCTGAGACGTTGCCATCGTGCTGCACTATCCCCTGCATGTTGGTGTGAAACGATTCGATGAGGCTTTGCAACTTTGGTGGGCATCCTATCTTTGGCAGGATCTTGAAAAGGCCCTCTCTGCTGACCAGATCGAACGCTTTGGTGAGGTCGATGAAGGCGACGTACAGAGGCATGTTCTGTTCTCTGCATTTCTCCTGGAGTTGGCGGACGGAGAATATCATGTCTACCGTCGATCGCTCAGCGCGGAAGCCACACTGAGACTCGGGGTAGACACGTTCGGCAAGCTTCTGTAGACGAACGAGAACAACTCGTGCGTAGACTTTGCCAACAACGCTGAGGAGGGAAATGCCCCTGTAGTTGTTGCAGTCGCTTCTCTCCCCTTCGTTTTTGTAGAGGGTGATGATCTTGGCGTCCCTCACGTCCTGTGGTACGGCACCTTCCTTCCAGCACTGGCAGAGGACGTCATGCAATGGCAGCAGTAGGGCGGTCTTGCAGTGCTTGATCAGGTCAGGGGGTATGCCGTCGTTGCCGGGTGCCTTGCCAGCGGCCAAGCTATCAATGGCCTTACTGAGTTCGTCGATGGTTGGCTCGGCGTCAAGTTCGTCCATGGATGGCAGGCAGTCTATGGCATCAAGGGCTGACGGTGTCACGGTGTTCTGTCTAGAGTAGAGGTCGGAGTAGTGTTCCACCCATCTCTCCATCTGCTTGTTCTTCTCTGTGATCATCTCCCCAGTGGAAGATTTGAGGGGGGCCGTCTTGCTCTGAGCCGGACCAAATGCTTTCTTGATGCCATCGTACATACCACGGATGTTCCCTGTTATGGCAGCGGTTTGAATGTCTTGGCTGAGCTGAGTCCAGTACTCGTTGGCACAGCGCCGAGCAGTCTGCTGAACTTTGCTTCTCGCAGCTCTGACAATCTGGAGATTCTTCTCGTTTGGGTACTTCTTGTACTCAGCAAGTGCTGAGCGCTTGGCTTCAATGACGGGGGTCATCTCGGTCAACTTGGCATCAAACCAGTCCTGTGACTTCGAGGTCTTCCTCCCAAAGGTAGCCAAGGCTGTGCGGTAGATGGTGTTTCGCAGCTCTTCCCACTTCTGCTTTGCAGATTCTCCTCCTTGTGGTACACCAAGTTCCTTATCAAAGGTGTTGGCAAACTGCTCAACAAGTTCTGGTTGGGCCATCTTGCTGATGTCAATCCGTGCCTTTCCAGGTTGTCTAGCACGATGGAATTTCTTCAGCTGCAGCTTGACCTTGCAACACACCAATGAATGGTCTGTGTCGCAATCTGCACTCTGGAACGAACGGGTGATTAGCACGTTCTTCAGTGAGGTGCGCCTGGTCAGGATCAAGTCTAGCTGGTGCCAGTGCTTTGAGCGCGGATGTTGCCAGGAAACCTTGTGTTGGGGCTTGGTGTTGAAGAACGAGTTTGTGATGCACAGATCGTGATATGTGCAGAACTCGAGCAGCCGCTGTCCGTTGTCGTTCATTCTGCCCACGCCAAAAGGTCCAAGACAGGAGGGCCAGGAGTCGTGGTCAGCACCCACTATGGCATTGAAGTCTCCAAGGAGAATGAGTTGTTCAGAGTTGGGGATGATCCTGACAGTTGTTGCGAGATTCTCGTAGAACTCGTCTTTTGCCTCTGGTGTGGCTGTCTGTGTTGGGGCATACACACTGACGAGGGTGACTGGGCCTTGAGTGGTGTTCAGGCGGAGGGTGAGGAGTCGTGCAGAGCCAGTGCTGCCCGGTTCCACCATCTTCAGCAAAGTGTTCTTCACTGCGAAGCCCACTCCGTGTTCCCTGTGTTCGTCACTGCCCTTTCCCTGCCAGTAGAACGTGTAGTCCTTCTCTCTCAGTGTGCCTGCATCAGCTAACCGTGTTTCCTGGAGAGTGGCGATATCCACTCCCAGTCTCTTCAGCTCATTACTGATGATGGCAGTCTTCCTGGTGTCGTTGATGTCCTTGAGGTTAGCAGCGAGTCCTGTCATCATAGTGCGGACGTTCCAAGTTCCCAGTTTTAGAGTTGGTCTCTTGTTTTATTGTCTTGCCTGGTGCGAAGGTTCTCAGCCTGCTGTTTGGATTTCTCCTTGTCCCCATGCACCCAATGAGGAAAGCAAGCTGTGGCGGGACAACACCTTATTGGCTGGGGGCTGCCCAGCTTGAGGCGGGCGGTAGCTGTCCAGTGAGATCTGATGATCCCTCCCACCGTCGGGAACAACCTCTGGCGCCACGCTCTACGCCAATTGAGCAGTGGCTTATAACCGGTAACTGTCATTCCCCGTGTTTTGTCTACGCCAAAGGCGAAGCTGGAGTGTCCTCTCCAGTGATCCGGTGTTCTACCTTCCAGCGTTGGGCGTTGGTAGGATTCAAGCCTGGGCAGGAAGATATGGAGGACAAGATGTTGCCCATGCAGCATGTCCCCCCTCTCCACGGCACTGATGAATCCAAAGGAACAGCAGGGCTGCTAGAGTTTGGCACCAGCGCCGTTGCAGGAGCTGCCAGAACGATGTTGAGCACAACATAGAACTGCCTTAGGGGCTCCGACTCCGGATTTTTCCTCAGGGTTGACTCCCGAAGCCTTTCCCGTGACCGGGTATGCCGCAAGGCAGCAGAGGTTTGAAATCAGGGTTTACCTTCCCCTAGATGGGCTACCTTCCCAGGTTGACGAGCCACCATCTACCCGAAGCATCTGGTTTTAAGGCGCCAGAGATCCGCCCTCGCCCCTTCTCCTATTAGTAAAAGCAGTTCCGCCGGGCTTAGAGACTAAACCACACGGGCAGGCTAAGAGTTGGACTTAGTTGTCAGAGGCTTTTCGAGACGCATGCCATAAGGAGCATTTTATGAGCACTGGGAGCTTAACCCCAGTGCCGCTCCTGGCTATGACAACCTTGGAACCAACCTTGTAACATTATCCAGTGCATTGTTTATCCCACTAACGGGGCTTATTTTATTTTTTTGTAAATTTGTCTTTTTCTATTTGTTCTTTTTAACAGTTAACAACTTTGCTTTTATTGCCCTGAGTTTATGGTGTATCACTGAATAAATTTCTTTTGTTGCAGGACAGGAGCTATGGGCCTGAGGTGTGTGGCCGCCGGTTCCCCCTGGTGGTGGTTACACTTGAGACCCCCTCTGAAATGCACATAGGTTGTGTGTCCGGTTGGTGTACAGTCACTTGGTGTTTAGTTTAAAACACCTTTTTTTCCCTTTTCCAGCTAGCCTCCCGGTAAGCCCCAGCCCTGGTCCTTGGCAGTTTTGCTCAGTAGAAATTTATTTTAAGTTAAAACTCATCGTTGGCAACAAGTTGTTGTTATGGTTTTAATTAACTTGTGATTGTTTCCCTTTTTTTAAATTGCTTAATAAAAATGATTTATTAATGAAATCACAATTACGGCTCCGTGTGTGTAACGAACCTGTGTGACCTTTTAGGTCTTGGGTAGGAAAAAAAACAAAACAAAACACCTATTTCCTGGGGCGGAATTCCCCAAGTGGCGTTGTCGTGCTTTTTATTAAAAACCCACTGCCCTGCCACATCAAGATTGCCACTACCTATATTTTCTTACGATAGAACATGTAAAAGCCCTCTAGGGTCACCAAACTTGCTACAGGGGTTCACCTCGGGATCTTGACCTACAGCTATGGGTTGTATACTTCGTTGTATATTCATGGGTGAGGGGCTTATCATAATTTGGTTCTGCCGCAGTAATTATATTGAAAAGTTGAAAACTGCTCTCTGTCAGCAAATATTGGGATCTTCAAAGAAAACGGAGGCGGGGGGTATTACACTCGTCTCAGAGTGCTCGTTTTAAATTTTGATGAATATGATTGTTGAAGCGGCTACCCAGAGCTGCGGCCGCAAGGTCGTCAGGGCGTCTCGTGGTGGCAACCCCTGAACCAAGTGGTGGACACCGGTGGTGAGGGGGGGCCATTAAGCTGAAGGAGGAGTCCTATCAAGCTTGGTTGGCTTGTGGGAATCCCAAAGCAGCTGAGGTGTACCGGCAGGTCAAGCGGAGTGCAGCTCGGGTGGTTGCTGAAGAAAAAACTCGGGTATGGGAGGAGTTCGGTGAGGCCATGGAACAAGACTTTCAGTCGGCCTTGAAGAGATTCTGGCGAAGTGTCAGGCGGCTCGGGGGGGGGGGCAGCTCCCTGTCCACACTGTGTATGGTGCGGGTGGGGCGCTGCTGATTTCGTCGGGCAGTGGAAGGAATACTTTGAGGATCTCCTCACTCCCACTGATACGCCTTCCACAGAGGAAGTAGAGCTTGTGGACGAGGGGGACAACTCGCCTATCACAGGGGCTGAGGTCACCAAGGTGGTTAAAAATCTCTTTGGTGTCTGGGCCCCAGGGGTGGACGAGATTCGCCCTGAGTACCTCAAGCCCCTGGATGTTGTTGGGCTGTCATGGTTGACACGCCTCTGCAACATTGCGTGGAGGTCTACGGCAGTGCCTTTGGCATGGCAAACCGGGGTGGTGGTTCCCCTCTTCAAAAAAGGGGACCGGCGAGTGTGCTCCAACTTTAGAGGGATCACACTCCTCAGCCTCCCTGGGAAGGTCTATGCCAAGGTACTGGAGAGGAGAGTCCGGCTCTTGGTTGAACCTCGGATTCAGGAGGAGCAATGTGGTTTTTGTCCGGGTTGTGGCACATCGGACCAGCTCTTTACCCTCTCGAGAATCCTTGAGGGTTTGTGGGAGTTTGCCCAACCAGTTTACATGTGTTTTGTGGACTTGGAGAAGGCATTCGACCGCGTCCCTTGTGTTTTTTTGTGGGGGGTGCTTCGGGAGTATGGGGTATCGGGCTTGTTGCTATGAGCTATTCTGTCTCTATACGACCGTTGTGAGAGTTTGGTTCGTATTGCCAACACTTGGTCGGACTCATTCCCAGTGAGAGTTGGACTCTGCCAGGGCTGCCCTTTGTCACCGATCCTGTTCATAATTTTTATGGACAGGATTTCTAGGCGCAGCCAGGGAATGGAGGGTGTCATGCTCGGTGACTACAGGATCTCATCTGTTGTTTGCAGATGATGTTTTCCTGCTGGCTTCATCCAGCAATGACCTGCAGGTTTTACTGGGACGATTTGCCGCTGAGTGTGAAACGGCTGGGATGAGAATCAGCACCTCCAAGTCCATGGTCCTCAGCCGGAAAAAGGTGGATTGCCCTCTCCGGGTTGGGGACAAGCTCCTGCCCCAAGTGGAGGAGTATAAGTATCTTGGGGTCTTATTCACGAGTGAGGGGAAAATGGAGCGAGAGATTGACAGACGGATCGGAGCAGCATCTGCAGTGATACAGACATTGTACCAGTCTGTTGTGGTGAAGAGGGAGCTAAGCTCTAAAGCAAAGCTGTCGATTTACCAGTCAGTCTATGTTCCTACCCTCACCTATGGTCATGAGCTTTGGGTAATGACTGAAAGAATGAGATCGCAGATACAAGCGGCTGAAATGGGCTTTCTTCGTAGGATTGCTGGGCTCACCCTCAGAGATGGGTTGAGGAGCTCAGTCATCCGGGAGAGGCTCAGAGTAGAACCACTGCTCCTCCACAATGAAAGGAGCCAGTTGAGGTGGTAAGGGCATCTGATCAGGATGCCTCCTGTATGCCTCCCACTTGAGGTGTTTTGGACACATCCCTCTGGGAGGAGACCCCGGGGCAGACCCAGGACTTGCTGGAGAGACTACATCTCCCAGCTGGTCTGGGAACGCCTTGGTATCCTCTCTGAAGAGCTGGAGCAGGTGGCTGGGGAGAGGGAAGTCTGGGCTTCTCTGCTTGAACTGCTGCCTCCGCGACCCGGACCTCCGGAGAAGCGGTAGAAGATGGATGGATGATTTAACCCTTTGAATTAAATTACTAACTAGAAAAGCACTCGGAGAGCGCAGACCTCCGCCAAGCGCCACAGTTCCCTCCCATACAGTGTTTGTGTGTACGTTTTCAGATTCCTTGACCATGAAAACATGACTAGCAATTGGATTCACAATGATAGGATTAGTGGTTCAGTAGTTATTGACGAAAATCGCATTTTACGTAATTGCGGTTTTCTTCTGGACGGTGATCCAGATCACCACCAAAATCTAATCATCTGTAGGATACCCCATTTCTGACAATCTGTGAAAATGTCATGAAAATCCATCCATAACTTTTTGAGTTATCTTGCTAACAAACAAACAAACAGACCGACAGACAAACCAACGCCGATGAAAACATAACCTCCTTGACGGAGGTAATCATGATATTCTAATTTTTGAGATGCACCAATATGCCTCAAAGATTTGTTTCAATTCAATCACATAATATAAATACTAATATTTTCTCCGTTATTTCCTAATCAATTTTGAATGTATTAACTTAATTACAGTAGCTATAACTTACCAGTATTTGTGCCCCATAAATAATTTAACTTCTTAACAGCTCTATACTGTTTTTAACTGATTTTTTTTTTTTACCTTTAACTTCTTGCACTGTCTTTGCATTTTTTTTAAATTATTGCTCTGAATGCTGCTATGCCTTTGCTGTTGCAATACTGTAAATTTCCTCATTGTGAGACTTAAAGGATCATCTTAAATTCACCCAAATGAAAGACTTTTTTTTTTTTTTTAAACACTGGTTCTTCTTGACAGTAGGTGATTTGAGGGGGGAATAAGAGGGGATGCCATCCCCCTCTAACAATAAAACCCCAAACTATTCCCCTTGTTCAGCTGTCAATCCCCCTCCCCAATCCCCAGAAAGAGTCGAAGGATAGATTACACAAGGCAGCTGAATATGTCAAGAATTATGTTGAGTATTGTTGCAAATGTACAAGAAAAATCTTGTACAAGGGAGGGCTGAAAAGTTCATAATAGTCAAATTTGACCAAATGCGGTTTATTTTTCCATATAGCCTCCCCTTCGGTCCACACATTTCTCCCATCGGCGTTGCAGCACTCGGATCCCTGCAGTTGAAAAATAAACCACATTTGGTCAAATTTGACCACCATGAAATTCTTGCCCCACAACCACCATTCCCCTTGATAACAATTATCAAATCCACCTGCTGTTAGGTTTCTGAAAGATACATATTCCCCTCAAATCATATTCACATGCATTTTTGGAACCCTTTAATAGCAGCACTTTTTTTTTCCGATTATCCAATTTGCATGATCTGTGGTTTTAAGCCTTTCTACTTTTACTTAACTACAACAAGACTGTTGTGGTATCACAATGGAAGTATTTCTTCCATTGTGATACCCAGTAAAGAGGGTTTGTGCGGCATTCTGTAATTTCCCAGTTTGGGATCAATAAAAGTACATCTACTGTAGCTACACATCATTGTACAGATGTTAAAGAAATTTGGACTGTAAAGCATTCTAAAATACCGTATTTTGATAACTTTGGATGTAATTTACCGTAGTTGTGATCCTTTTCTTATAAACACCTTTTTCTCAAGAAACACAACCACTCCTGCTTTGACTTCTGCATGCTTATAGCTAGCAGTAGGGTTGGGAATCGCCAGAGTCCACACGATATGACACTATCACGATACTTGGGCTGCGACGCGATACTATCAGAATCTTGCATTATACCTAGTATTTCAATATCATAGTGTGCTTTCCATCCCAATCTTTACCTCCGCCAAGGAGGTAATGTGATCGGGGTGGTTTGTTTGTTAGCAGGATTATGTAAACTACTGTATGGATTTCGATAAATTTTCACCAGAGGTAGCCCTTGGGCCAAGGATCAACCCATTAAATTTTGGAGTTGATCCATGAGGGACAGAAGGAGCCTTGGCGGAGGTATGTACTCTCCAAGTGCTTTTCTAGTTGTCTTGTTCAACTCCCTGCTAGATCTCAGGAGTTATGACTTTGCTGTGCTAACCTAACCAGACTGAGCATTTAGCACCATCTAGTGGACTGAAAATACTTTTTTTTTTTTTTTTTTAAACTCTGGTACCTAAAATTTTAGCAGAGTTTGTTTGCAACATTAATAATTCTTAATAAAAGTATCTATGAACATTGATACAGTATCACCACCACTAAGTCTTGCAATATTACAATGCATCCATTACTTTCCCCACCCCTAGCTAGCAGCATTGTACTATATAAACATTCGTGTTGATTCTTGGAAGCCCCAGACAGGAAAAGAAAATGTTTCCTGAAACTGTTAAAGCACAAACCGCTCAATGATCAACCGGCCCAACTTTATCGCCAAGCGCACATTTTAGAGGAATCGCAGACTGATGCAATTAATGTAAGAAAACAAGCTGAACTGAATCGTGAAGAAGCCTTTTCAGAGCATGCGTTAACAGTAATTAGGGCTGCAACAATTACTCAAAAAATTCGATAACAAAAAATTCTTGACTCAAAATCTATGCGTCGACGTGTCGTTTAATGTAGCATTTCCAGTCTATATGACCTTCTTCCGGTCACGCTACCCAAGCAAAACGCAGATTTGTTTAACGGCGCTATGTCAGAGCGGCATAGTGACGGGCCGGCAAAAATTAAGAATTTTTTTTTAAAAATGACCCAAGTATCTCCAGTCTGGAATAATTTCAAGCTCAAATTGAAAAACATTGTGCAGTGTGTACACCACGTTCCAAATTATTATGCAAATAGCATTTTAGTGTCAAACATTCAATTTTGTGTTTTTCAGTTAAACTCATGGACAGTATTGTGTCTCAAGGCTCTTTGGATCACTATCAATCTCAGACACCTGTCATAATTAGTTTGTCAGGTAAGCCCAATAATGGAAAACTACTTAAGAATGTTCCACATTATTAAGCATGCCACAGGTTTCAAGCAATATAAGAAAGAAAAAGGATCTCTGCTGCTGAAAAGCATCAAATAGTGCAATGTCTTGGACAAGGTATGAAAACATGAGATATTTCATGAAAACTTAAGCGTGATCATAGAACTGAAGAAATTTGTGGCTGATTCAGAGCACAGATGGGTTTGTGTAGAAAAAGGCATAATGAGGAAGGTTTCTGCGAGACAAATTCATGGGGTTAAGAGAACAGCTGTTAAAATGCCATTACAAAGCAGCAAACAGGTATTTGAAGCTGCTGGTACCTCTGGAGTCCTACGAACCTCAAGGTGTAGGATCCTCCAAAGCCAGGGTGTCCAGTCATGTGCCATGGAGGGCCAAGACCCTGCAGGTTTCTCTTCTACCCAGTCTCTTCAGCAGGTGTTTTCACTTATCAGCAATCAGTGGGAAGAAATTCAGTGGAATCTGCTGTTGAAGACTGGTTGGAGGTAAAGCCTGCAGGGTCTTGGCCCTCCATGGCACATGATTGCACACTGCTGCTCCAGAGGCTTGCAGTTGTGCATAAACCTACTACTTGGCCACCCCTAACCAATGCTCACAAGCAGAAACAGTTGCAGTGGCCCAGAAATACATGAAGACTAATTTTCAAACAGTCTTGTTTACTGATGAGTGCCGTGCAACCCTGGATGGTCCAGATGGATGAGTAGTGGATGGCCACCACCATGTCCTAAACTTTTTTTTTTCCCGTTTTTGTGTCACAGAAGAACCAAAAAGTGTTTAACAAACTTTTTTTATTTGGCAGAATCTAATTTTAAAAAAAAATGTAGGCACCTTCCACAAAGTTACCATTACTGCATAATAGCATTATCCTGTTGTCAATTTCAAAGCTGCGAATGAAATTGGATCAAGGTTCCTTTACTTTTTTTTTTTTTTTTTTTTTAAACCATGAGTCGATATACCATTCAAGTCAAATTACTACATATAGTATGGATCAATTAAGTTTTTAAAAAAAGCTGAGTTCCCCTCATGAAGTGAAAAAAGGTTCAATTCTTGTCTCCAAATTTTAAAGTCAAACCACATTAAGAGTGCAAAATCAAGGTAGGGCATTTGATATCTATATAACATTTCAAGATTATTCAGCAGATGATTATAAGATTTCTATTTTTGTGCGTGTGTGGGAAATACTGTTTTTACAAAGTAGCACTCAAACACTAGTGGAAGTTACTTTTTACAACAATATCCCTGACATTTTACCCCCCCCCCCCCCTCAAAAAAACAAAACAAAAAAACCCCAAAACAAAACACGCACAACATCTGCTATAGTGTTCTGATAGGATGAATCATTCCAGTAAAGTCAGCACTTAAGAATGTTTGGCAGTAATGTTTTCTTTGTTTTCCGTGGTTAGTTTTCTTCGTCTTGATCTTTGGAGAGGGCCAGGATGGTGAAATAGAGTTCCTGAGGGTCACGGGCCATAAAGCTCTTGCACACCTCTACAGCATCCTGAAATTGATTAGTACAATACAGCTCCATTAAAGAACTAAGTATACAGCAGCGTGCCAGTTTTATTTGTGATGTCTTACCTCAAGTAAAGTAGCCTCTGAGGTTTCTCCATGAACAATAGGGAAAGACTTACGACCATCTAAATGTGTGTGTGTGTGTGGGGGGGGGGGGGGGGAGTTAGAAATGTGTTATTACTAAAGTGTAATTAATCGACATTATGAGAAACAGTTATGCAAGTGCACTACCATTTTGCATATAACCCACCTAGTTCATACAAATGTCCTCCAACGTTGACAAAAGCTATAAAATGCAGGTTCACTTTCTCATCTAGACTTGGGGCCTGCAACAGTGAAGATATAAAAGGTTCTATTGACTCTAGAGCCATTAAACACAAACTCAGACAACATAGCTAGGTCAAAGCTCAACACAAACCTCAGTCTGTCCCTCCTGTGCACTGCTGTCATGTGTGACGCGTATACTCTGAAAAATGAGGAAAAATAAGTCTTTATTAATTCTGAGAATCTAAAAACCCAACTCAGAAAAGAGGGATGATATGGAAAATGGAGAAAGAGGAAGTAATTGTTATATTTCATTTGACTTGCATTTCTTTTCCTGCATTTCTGGCCTGCAATACATTCCAAAAAAGTTGGGACAGGTGTATTTTATTTAAGACTAGCAATGATGTATATTTTAAATAATGTGCTTTTATTAGTTCATTGTCATGATTTGGTACAAAAGCTGTATACACAAAGGCCGAGTCTTTGAGGAGCAAAGCTGGGCAGAGGCTCTCCAATTTGCCAACAAATTGGTGAAAAAATGATTTAAATGCTTAGAAACAATGTTCCTCAAAGAAAAATTGTAAGGAATTGGCATATTTCCTTAACTACAGTACACAATACAATTAACCTGTTCAAGGAATCTGAAGGCTTTCACTGTGGAACAGCCACGCTGAAACCGGATCCCTCAGACGGCACTGCATCAACAACTGTCATTCATTAACAGTTTATATATCCACATGGTCAAGGGTTTACTTTGGTAAACTTTTGTTAAGCACTATAATTGAGACTTAGATTTAGAAATACCACTTAAACCTTTTTTGCACAAAAAGGAAGCCTTAAAATCACCTGAAGCAGCAGACTTCTCTGGGCTCTGAGACACATGGGAATACATTAGGGAATCATGTACTGTGGTCAAACTAAGATTCTAAATCTTTTTTTGGGAGGAACTGATACAATGTGCTCCACATCGAAGACAAAAAAAAGACCATCCAGATTGTTATTAAAGACCCTGACAAGTGAATTCAGCATTTTTTTTCTAAACATAAAACAATGGTGTGAAAAAGTGTTTGCCCCCTTCCTGATTTCTCATTTTTTTTTGTATGTTTGTCACACTTAAATGTTTCAGATCATCAAACAAATTTAATTATTAGACAAAGATAACACAAGTAAACCTAAAATGCAGTATTTAAATAAAGGCGTTTATTATTGAGGGGTAAAAAAAAAAATCCAAACCTATATGGCTCTATGTGAAAAAGTGATTGCCCCCTAAACCTAATAACTGGTTGGGCCACCCTTAGCAGCAACAACTGTAATCAAGCATTTGCGATAACTGGCAATGAGTCTTTTACAGCGCTGTGGAGGAATTTTGGCCCACTCATCTTTGCGGAATTGTTGTAATTCAGCCACACTGGAGGGTTTTCGAGCATGAACCGCCTTTTTAAGGTCATGCCACAACATCTCAATCGGATTCAGGTCAGGACTTTGACTAGGCCACTCCAAAGTCTTCATATTGTTTTTCTTAAGCCATTCAGAGGTGGACTTGCTGGTTTGTTTTGGATCATTGTCCTGCTGCAGAACCCAAGTGTGCTTCAGCTTGAGGTCACGAACAGATGGTCGGACATTCACCTTCAGGATTTTTTTGGTAGACAGCAGAATTCACGGTTCCATTTACCACAGCAAGTCTTCCAGGTCCTGAAGCAGCAAAACAGCCCCAGACCATCACACTACCACCACCATATTTTACTGTTGGTACGATGTTCCTTTTCTGAAATGCCGTGTTACTTTTACACCAGATGTAATGGGACACACACACACCTTCCAAAAAGTTCAACTTTTGTCTCATCAGTCCACAGAGTATTTTCCCAAAAGTCTTGGGGATCATCAAGCTCTTTTCTGGCAAAACTGAGATGAGCCTTTATGTTCTTTTTGCTCAGCAGTGGTTTCCGTCTTGGAACTCTGCCATGCAGGCCATTTTGCACAGTCTCTTATGGTGGAGTCAAGAACACTGACCTTAACTGAGGCAAGTGAGGCCTGCAGTTCTTTGGATGGTTTGTAGGGTCTTTTGTGACCTCTTGGATGAGTCGTCGCTGCACTCTTGGGGTAATTTTGGTCGGCTGGCCACTCCTGGGAAGGTGCACCACTGTTCCATGTTTTCGCCATTTGTGGATAATGGCTCTCACTGTGGTTCGCTTGAGCCCAAAAGCTTCAGAAACGGCTTTATAACCTTTTCCAGACTGATGGATATCAATTACTTTGTTTCTCATTTGTTCCTGAATTTCTTTGGATCACAGCATGATGTCTAGCTTTTAAAGGATCTTTTGGGCTACTTCACTTTGTCAGGCAGGTCCTATTTAAGTGATCAACAGGTGTGGCAATAATCAGGCGTGGGTGTGGCTCGAGAAATTTAACTCAGCTTTCCAAAGAGGTTATAAACCACAGTTAATTTATGTTTTAACGGGGGGGGGGGGGGGGGGACACACAATCACTTTTTCCACACAGGGCCATGAAGGTTTGGATTTATTTTTTTTTTTTTACCCTTAATAATAAACACCTTATTTAAAAACTGCATTTTGTGTTTACTTGTGTTATCTTCAGGTTCCTTTATTTGTACCCGTAGGTAATTTGTTTTGCAGTCAGGTGACATCCATATTTACAAACCACAATTACATTCAACATGAACACAAACACAGGCACACATGAGGCTGACTATAAACATGATAAAAGTACTCAAGGCTCCATCAATCAGGACATAAGACAAAGAGAAGAGAGAAAAAACAAAGAGAGAAGGGTCATATTAAAAAGTTAAAGACTAGTCAAAGAGGTTAAAAACTCAAAAGTCTAAAACCCAATAAAAGATTTAGAACCCAAATAAAAAACCTACAAAAATAAGTAAATATAAATATATTGTTACAACTTGTTCAACTCTTTGACAGCAGCAGGAACAAAGCTGTTTTTGTAGCGCTGGGTTTTACTTTTTGGGACAGCAAACCTCCGTCTGGAGGGAAGAAGCTGAAAGTGGCAGTGCAAAGGGTGGGAGTCATCATTTAAAATGGAGGTAGCAATCCTCTGTACCTGTCTGGTGTACAGGGATGTCAGGCTCAGCTGTGACTCACCAAGCAAACGACTGGACCATCTAACAACCTGATCCAAGGATTTCCTCTGTTTCAGTTTTATCTGACCAAACCATGACACTAGAGAAAAGGATAAAATAGATTCAACTAGAAAAGCACTCATAGAGCGCATACCTCCGCCAAGGCTCCTTCCGTTTCTCATGGATCACCTCCAAAATGTAATGGGCTTGTGTGTAGGCCTATCGCCACTTGTGGTGAAAACTGCATCCAAGTCTGTCCATTAGTTTTGGAGTTTTGTGGCTGACACACTGTGAGAAGAGCCTTGGCTGAGGTATGCATTCCCAGATCATCCCCAAAATGTAATGGGTTCCTCTCTAGGCCAAGAACCACCTCTGGTGAAACAGACAGACAAACAGACAAATGCCAGTAAAAGCATTACCTCCTTGGCGGAGGTAATAAACTCAAGTGTTGCTGTTGTGTCCATCTCTCCATCTCCAAACTCCCAGGCTGCGGGCGTTGCAATTCATTGCACAACCGCGTACAACCCACAGGCCAATGGGTTATGCGAGCGTTTTCATAGATCACTGAAAGCAGCACTCAGGGGTTCACTGACGGATGCAAATTGGGTAGACAGGTTGCCGTGGGTTTTATTGGGGTTGCGCTCCGCGCCAAAAGAGGATTTGGAAGCTTCCCCGACAGAGAGCTCGTTTTTGCGCAGCCCCTATGGCTGCCCGGGGAATTTCTGTCAAATAATCCCGCGCGGGTCAGCTGCCCGTCTCAGCTTTTGCAGCGTAGCGCAAACACAGGCACGCTGCCGGGCCCGGCCTACCACTGTTTTCTGCGTGCTTTTGTGCCTAAAACTTTGAAGAACGCGGAGTTCGTGTTCGTCAGACACGACGACCAGCGCCCTCCATTGCGCCTGCACACATGCTGAAAATGGCCCTATCTCACAATGTTAAAGAATCCTTAAAAAAATTCCTGGATCCAGACGGTGATCCAGATCATCCCCAAAATTTAATCAGTTCTTCCTTGTACCATTTCCAACAACACCTGAAAGTTTCATCGAAATCCGTCCAAAACTTTGAGTTATCTTGCTAACCAACAGACAGACAGACAGACAAACAAACGCCGGCAAAAACATTACCTCCTGCGGCCTGGCGGAGGTAATAAAGGCCCGATAAAACATTGTCATTATGGTACGGTCAATTTGGAAGCGTGCAAGTTTCCTTAAACAATGCAAATGTTGCTGACCCTTTTTGCACACCCTTTCACAGTTCTCATCAAAGTTTAAATTACTATCAATAATTGTCCCAAGATATTTGTAGGATTGTACACATTCGGTGGTCTGGCCTTTTAGTACAGTGACTTCGTGCCTGGGAGTTTTCCTCCTAAAGTCAATGATCGTATCTTTAGTTTTTGTCGTATTCAGCTGCAGGTAGGAATCCTCACACCAGTGAACAAAATCATCAACTACTGGGCCGTGGCCACTCTCACCATTCTGAAGGAGACTGACAACAACAGCATACTTTATAATGTGTCTGTTGTCATGTCTGCTCCGACACATGTTTGTGTAAAGGATGAAGAGTAGTGGTGACAACACACATCCCTGCGGACAGCCAGTAGAAGAACACTTTTGGTCAGACAATGTACCATTGACCATTACTCTCTGAGTCCTGTTGGTTAAAAAATCCAGAATCCAACCCACCAGATTATTACTCAAATCAAATTGTTGCAGGAGCCTTTCAACTAAAATATGAGGTTGGATTGTATTAAAGGCAGAAGAAAAGTCCACAAATAAAAGCCTGGCGTGTGTCCTATTAAAATCCAGATGTTCAAAAAGCATGTTAAACAGAGTGACAGTGGCATCCTCCACTCCTCTGTGAGGCCTATAGGCAAACTGCAGAGGATCCAGTGCATGTTCAGTCTGCTTTAGGACCTCAAATCTGACCAGTTTTTCAAAAATTTTCATTAAAATTGAAGTCAAAGCAACTGGTCTAAAATCATTTACCATTTTAGGACAGCTGGATTTTGGAACAGGGACAACCACAGCATCTTTCCAGATCTTAGGGACATGTTGTGTCTGCAAGGACTTATTGAAAATGTAGTGAAATACAGGACTCAGTTCATGTGCACAGGACTTTACCAAGCGCCCAGATATATTATCAGGGCCCTGACTTTTGTTCACTTTTACAGCGCAGAACTCCCTTTTAACATCCTGCACCTCAATATTAAAGTGCTGATTGTCTTTGAGTTTCTGTTTCAAATCTTGGGTTTCAGTGCTAAAATCAAAGGAGTCAAAACGACCATAAAAACAATTAAGAGCATTAGCCAGCTCTGTGTCTGAATTAAAACCATCTAAAAACACACGATTACTGCGTTCTGTGCTCTGAAGGCCTGCAATAGTTTTCATACTGGCCCAGGCTGAACCAAGTTTCTTTGTTGCCATCTTGCTTTCCAACTCTGATTTATAATTCTGTTTTGCTCTTAAAATTTTGGCCTTCAGCTCTTTTGTGGCAACCTGTAGCTCAGAAACAGAGCCCTGTTTAAAGGCAAGTGCTTTCAGTCAGTTTAATCAGTTAAATCAGCAGGATTTAACTGATTTTGTAACCCATGGCTTGTTGTTGGGATATATTTTGACACGTTTACGTGGAACGATCGTATTTTTACAGAAGGCCATGTATGAGCATGTGACGTCCACCAAAGAGTCCAAATCAACCTCGCAGGACAGTGTGAACATCTCCCAGTCTGTACAGTTAAAGCATTCCTAGAGGCTGTGCACTGAATCCTCTGTCCACACATCTATGTCTCTGGTCTTCACCTTGCCTCTTCTGAGAGCAGTTTTATACGTGGGCAGCAAATGTACACAGTTGTGATCTGAGGATCCTAAAGGAGGAAGGGGGAGTGATTTATAGGCTCTCTCAATGGATCCATAGCACATGTCCAGTGTCTTTTTTTCGCCTGGTTGGGCAGGAGACATACTGATAAAAGTTTTTAAGTGTCTTCTTTAAAGAAACATGGTTAAAATCCCCAAGAATAAAGTTTGGCGCCTCTGGAGAAATTGACTGCAGCCGCTGCACCACATCAAAGATGGTGCTGGAGGCGAAGTCAGCGTCTGCCCTCGGGTGAATGTACACAGTCTTGATAAAAAGCTGGGGGAACTCGCGAGGCAAGTAAAAGGGGCGTAGTGACACAGACAGAAGCTCCACATCGGGTGTACAGATGCGCTCTCTGACTGTGACAGATGTGCAGTACTGCTTATTAATATATAAACATACATACGCCGCCCCCCTGACGCTTCCCCGTTACCTCTTCCTGCCGATCAGAGCGGAGTGGGGCTCCAAAGCCATCAATCCACAGGTCCGCATCCCGGTCATGCGCAGTAAGCCAAGACTCGATATAAGCCATGACACAGCAGTTCTTAAAGTCCTTCTGGTAGCGTACATTCCCTTGAATTTCATCCACCTTGTTCCTCAGAGATTGTACGTTCCCAAAAATCATAGAAGGAAGAGGAATGTTACCAAACTGACGTCTTCTCAGGCGTAATTTCACGCCTCCATGCTTTCCGTGTTTCCTTCTCCCGTCTCTCTTTTCAAGTGGGTAGAGCAACTTCCACTACTCTATAACCCAGGCCCTAATATCACAGTAGATGAAAGGCTGGTGGCATTCAGAGGTTGCTGCCCATTTAGGCAATATATGCCTTCCAAACCAGCTAAATATGGAATAAAAATCTGCGCAGCATGTGATGCAAACACCAGCTATGCATTGAACATGCAGGTTGGAGGAGCCCCGCAGAAGAATCAGGGCACAAGGGTCATGCTCGACATGGCACAGGGTCTCAAGGGGCACAACATAACCTGTGACAATTTTTCCACAAACTACAACTTGGGTCAAGAGCTTCTGAAGAGAAAGCTCACAATGGTTGGAACTATCCGAAAGAACAGGGCTGAACTCCCTGCTGAGCTGCTGGTAATCAAGAACAGGACCCCTCAATCTTCCATGTTTGCCTTCACAGACACCACAGCCCTAGTGTCTTACTGCCCCAAAAAGGGAAAAAATGTTATGCTCATGAGCACTCTGCACAAAAATGCTGAAATAAGCACAAAAGAGGGCCAGAAACCAAGCATGATCCTGGATTACAATGCCACCAAGGGGGGGGGGGGGGGGGGGTAGACAACTTGGACAAAGTAACAGGGTCCTACAGCACCAAACGAATGACTGCGCGCTGGCCATTGGTCATCTTTTATAACATGATCGATGTATCGGCCTACAACGCATTTGTCATTTGGACTGAGATCTTTCCTGACTGGAATGTGTCAAAGCTGTACAAGAGGCGCATCTTTCTCGAGGAGCTGGGGAAGGCGCTTGTGACACCGCACATCCAACGGAGGGAGCACCTGCCAAGGACCCCAGCCGCTGCAGCCATGGTGAGGGAGATCCAGGAGAGGACTGCACCAAGTACACCAGTGCGTGAGGTAAGTAAGTGTTTGAGTGTATATACAGTGGGGTAAAAAAAGTATTTAGTCAGCCACCAATTGTGCAAGTTCTCCCACTTTAAAGATGAGAGAGGTCTCCAATTTTCATCATAGGTATACCTCAACTATGAGATACAAAATGAGAAAAAAAAAAATCCAGAAAATCACATTGAAGGATTTTTAATGAATTGGTAAATTCCTCAGTAAAATAAGTATTTCGTCACCTACAAACAAGCAAGATTTCTGGCTCTCACAGACCTGTAACTTCTTCTTTAAGAGGCTCCTCTGTCCTCCATTCGTTACCTGTATTAATGGCACCTGTTTGAACTCGTCAGTATAAAAGACACCTGTCCACAACCTCAAACAGTCAGACTCCAAACTCCACTATGGCCAAGACCAAAGAGCTGTCAAAGGACACCAGAAACAAAATTGTAAACTTGCACCAGGCTGGGAAGACTGAATCTGCAATAGGTAAGCAGCTTGGTGTGAAGAAATCAACTGTGGGAGCAATTATTAGAAAATGGAAGACATACAAGACCACTGATAATCTCCCTCGATCTGGGGCTCCACACAAGATCTCACCCCGTGGGGTCAAAATGATCACGAGAACGGTGAGCAAAAATCCCAAAACCACATGGGGGGACCTAGTGAATGACCTGCAGAGAGCTGGGACCAAAGTAACAAAGGCTATATCAGAAAAACACTACGCCGCCAGGGACTCTCATCCTGCAGTGCCAGACGTGTCCCCCTGCTTAAGCCAGTACATGTCCAGGCCCGTCTGAAGTTTGCTAGAGAGCATTTGGATGATCCAGAAGAGGATTGGGAGAATGTCATATGGTCAGATGGAACCAAAATAGAACTTTTTGGTAAAAACTCAACTTGTTGTGTTTGGAGGAGAAAGAACACCATACCTACTGTGAAGCATGGGGGTGGAAACATCATACTTTGGGAATGTTTTTCTGCAAAGGGACCAGGACGACTGATCCATGTAAAGGAAAGAATGAATGGGGCCATGTATCGTGAGATTTTGAGCGAAAACCTCCTTCCACCAGCAAGGGCATTGAAGATGTAACGTGGCTGGGTCTTTCAGCATGACAATGATCCCAAACACACCGCCCGGGCAACGAAGGAGTGGCTTCGTAAGAAGCATTTCAAGGTCCTGGAGTGGCCTAGCCAGTCTCCAGATCTCAACCCCATAGAATCTGCATGGAGGAATGTGCCAAAACAGCAACAGTGTATGAAAACCTTGTGAAAACTTACAGAAAACGTTTGACCTCTGTCATTGCCAAAAAAGGGTATATAACAAAGTACTGAGATGAACTTTTGTTATTGACCAAATACTTATTTTACCAAGGAATTTACCAGTTAATTCATTAAAAATCCTTCAATGTGATTTTCTGGATTTTTTTTCCCCTCATTTTGTCTCTCATAGTTGAGGTATACCTATGATGAAAATTGGAGACCTCTCTCATCTTTTAAGTGGGAGAATTTGCACAATTGGTGGCTGACTGAATACTTTTTTACCCCACTGTATAAGTGTATGAGAGTGCGTTGCGTGTGTCTTGGGATCAGCAAAAAGACAGCATAGTAAAGTAATCATGGTCCTCTTGGTTCTAGGTTGCTGCTGAGGGGAAAAGAAAGAGGAAGAGGTGCCAGGTCTGCAGGCCATCTGATGATGTCAAGACAAGCATGACCTGTGCGAAATGTGGAAAATTCATTTGCACAAAGCACAGTGTGATGACATGTCACTCATGTGCTGTGTCGACGTAAAGACAGACAGACACACACACCTTGTTCATATTGTGTTATTTTGTTCATTAGTGGTTCACAAACAGTGCATGTATGTAAAACAAAATTTAAATGTTATGTTTCAATGTTATGTTTTATATGTTGGTCTTTCAAAAGTAATAAAGTGGTGAAACATTAAAAAAAAAGTTTGAACATGTTTTTTTTTATGAAAAACAAGTGAATTATCCTAATTGAACCACTACCTATTAGAGGTAAGGAACACCAATGCACTAAATATTGATAGAATAGCTAGTAATGGAATTAGTAATGAAATATTAACAATGTTTGTTAGGATTTTTTTGGTTTCAGACATCTTTTGGATAATTAAACATGCACCGCGTCAAATTGACCCGGGAACACCATTGTTGTTCCTGACAAATGAACATAACAGGAGGGTTAAGTGGGAGAACTTGCACAATTGGTGGCTGACTAAATACTTTTTTACCCCACTGTAGATTAGAGGACTTTTTCATAGTTTTACCAACTTTTTTATACAGTCTATGGATTACAGTGGCATAAATTTCAACTCTGATCATGGTCACTACATGCATGGCAGAAGGTTGTCATAATAGGTAAGATAAAACCACAGGAAAGTCTTTCTAGTTCAGAGAGCCAAGCATGCACGGCAGGCAGACAGGGTTGCCAGTGTTCTATCACAGGTTGGATCCCACAATTTCGTTGTACTGTACAATGACAATAAAGCCTATTCTATTCTATCTGCAGTGACCATTTCATCAAGGGTAAGTACATGTACGAATGACAACCCGTGGATAGAGATGGTGAGTCTCAGATTTATATTTGGCGTTTTATTAGGCAGGGAAACCCAGTGTCTCTTATTATTTTACCAGCCAGTAAGCTCCGGCAGCCACAGTAAAGCCAGTAGAGGCACTCCAGTGATGATATCCTCCATGACTGTCTATGCTCACTTGGAAAAAAAAAATATCCTAGCATTCATTCATTTATCTTCTTCCGCTTAATCCTTTTTCGGGTCGCGGGGGGGCTGGAGCCTATCCCAGCATCTTTGGGCGAGAGGCAGGGTACACCCTGGACAGATCGCCAGTCCATCGCAGGACTTATTCTAGCAATATTCTAGCAGTACAATTTAAATACAGCACTGGGAGGCTGAATAGTGAGGTCTGCCCAGAGCCCTGTCAAAGTGTGGGTTAAGCGGTTTCAACTATTTAGTAAGAAAATATCCTCAAATTAATTTAAATAAACTATCTCATATGATTTTGTTCCCATTCTAACTATTAATTAACAATTTTTATTAAAATGCATGCGGCCTGCTCAGCTGAATGACAGCTTCCACCTTGCTTCAAGCCTCTGCAGAACAAGGCAGTGAGAGCCGCCCTTAATCACCCGTTTTCTTTCTGTAACACTCCAGATGATTTTAAGTGAGAGATTTTGGTTATCCCCATAAAATAATAATGTCACATGCCATGATAAAGCATTTGTCTTTTTTTTTTTTTTTTTTTTTTCACAAAGCATGCCTACCCTTGCGACTATGCACGTGACCAGCACGTGAGCAATGACATCACTTGTAAATCCTCCATTTACCAACCTCATCTTTTTCCAGGAGCGCACCCTTTTCCTCTGGGGTCATTTTTCTTGTTTGTTCAATAAACTTCTTAAGACAAGAATCAGGCTCTGCAGAGAAAGATCAACTAAAAGTAAAATATACTAAAGCTGAATAAAAGTATCAATGTGATTTTGATCTCTATCATGCATCTGCTGTGTTAAATGTATCTATACAATAAAGTGCTACTTTATACTTTTAACACTCCATGGCATTCTCAAGGTATTCTTAATATTGCACCCATTTCATTTATGTAAATGCTACGACCTTTAACAGGGAGCTCAGAGATACACATTTTTTCCCCATCACAATGTGAATGTGATAAAGCATGCCAAAATTAAGCTTAGAAATGAATTTAAGTTTGTTGACATTTATGTTTTGAAGGTGTTAAAAAAAAAAAACTCACCAAACTCCAGGACCTCCTGGTTGTTTGCCAATGCATGGATTAATCCTATCGTTCCACAGGCATTGCCAATAGTTTGCTTCATGAAGTAGACTTTGGGAGAAATCTCCTGTTCCTCATGTTTCAGTTTCTCGTCCTCTTCTTCCTTAAATTTTTCATACTGGACAAAAATAACAGAAGATATACAATGTGTTTTAAGAGACAGACAACAAGCATTGACATCTTAGATTAAAATATGCATAATCTAAATACAGTGGGGAAAATAAGTATTGAACACATTGTGGGCGACACACATTGTGGGCTCACATTTCCACAGAGATATGACTGCATGCGTATTGGGGGTTTCACGTCTGGAAGGACAAAGGACTCGAATCTGCAGAAGATAACGAGGAGGTGTGAGATTGGTCTTTTTGTCCCACAGAAGATGCCCCGGAGGGATTTCCGGTTCATCAAGAAATGAGAGACAATGGTGAAGGTTCAAAGGGATGCTTTGTGACTGTATGTTTACTGAAAACACCATGTGACTTGAATTCTGATGCTGGAAACATATAAAAGGGTGATGTGATACTTTCTCTTTTCCAGCTTTGAGAATGCTAGACGATGTGTTCTGTCAATAAAGCTGACTTGAGAACTAAACTCGGCCTCATCATTCGAGCACATCCTCTACACTGGTGACCTACGACAAAGAATGAGCAGACAGAATTCTCCCGAGGGGGGCTCGGCGGAAGCCAGCCTGATGGCCGCCTCCACGATCCAGCTGCCCGATTTCTGGCAGCACAGCCCGCGCTCATGGTTTAGCGCAGTCGAGGCGCAGTTCAACCTCCGGAGAATCTCCAACAACGACACAAGATTCTACCATGTGGTAGCGAAGCTGGACAGCAACACGGTCCAGAGAGTGGAGGATCTGGTTAATCATCCACCAGACAACGACAAGTACAGCGCATTGAAGGATGCGCTGATCAGCCATTTCACCCCTTCGGTCCAACAGCGAGCAGAGGGGCTCCTGACGTTGACGGAGTCAGAGAACGATAGACCTGCGGACATGATGGTGAAGATGCTGAGGCTCAAAGACTCTGAGGATGGCGAATTCATTTTCGCCCACCTTTTCCTTCGGACCCTGCCGCCAGCAGTGAGAGTGGCCCTGGCAGAGTCGCCCCGATTGGCCAGGCGAGACTACCATGGGCTGAGCAAAGAGGCGCAGCGGCTTGTCGACGCCCACAAGCGGAACGTGGTTTCGGCCGCGGCAGCTAGCCCAGGAACGGCGTTCGGAGACAGCGCAGGTCCAACGGCCGCGGCGCCAGACGCACCAACGACGGCGGCGATGGGGGCCAGGCGACGTGGAGCGGAGGACAGCCGGTGTTTCTACCACCGCCGTTTTGCAGAGAGAGCGCACAGGTGCGTCCCGCCGTGCAACTTCAAGCGCCAGGGAAACGCCAAGACCGAGGGCCGGTAGCAGCTGCGACCCTCGGCGACGAGAACAAGCTGCTTTACCTGACGGATGCACACTCGGGGAAACAGTTCCTTGTGGACACAGGCTCCCAGCTGAGTTTCGTCACACCCACCTACGCGGAACGGCTGATGCCGTCTAAAGCTCCCTGGATGTCAGTGTCAGCAGCGAACGGCTCTGCGATTAAAACATTCGGTGAGAGGACCATGCTTCTGTCCTTACAGGGCCGTTCATTTGAGTGGACATTTATTGTAGCAGCAGTCAGTTTCAACATGTTAGGGGCTGATTTTTTGTGCTCACATGGTTTATTGGTTGACCTTGCTAACAGACGTCTGATTAATGCACTGTCCTTTCATTCCATTTCCTGCACAGCTCGGGTGGCCCCGCCGACTGCACATGCCAGCGTCTCAGCTGCGGGTGGTAAGTTTCACACATTGCTCGCTCAGTTCCCAGCACTCAGTCCCCACGTTTTCGGCGACGGTGGCTAAACATGGGGTGGAGCATTTTACCACCACCGGGCCTCCCGTTTTTGCAAAAGCTCGGTGTTTGGACCCAGCTAAACTGGCCATCGCGCGCGAGGAGTTCACTAATCTGGAAAAACTGGGCATTGTTAGACGCTCCAAAAGCTCCTGGGCTTCGCCGCTACACATGGTCCCAAAGGCTGACGGCTCGTGGCGACCTTGCGGCGATTTCCGCAGGTTGAACAACGTTTCAGCTCATGACCGCTACCCGATTCCGCACATTCAGGATTTTTCTGTTCATTTGGCGGGGGTGCGCATTTTTTCGAAAATAGACTTGGTGTGCGGTTACCACCAAGTTCCAGTGCGCGCGCAGGATGTACCCAAAACAGCGGTCATAACTCCTTTCGGTCTTTTTCAGTTTTTGCGCATGCCTTTTGGCCTCAAGGGGGCCGCGCAGACTTTCCAACGCATGATGGATGCAGTTTTACGCGACCTCCCTTTCGTGTTCGTTTATTTGGACGATATTTTAGTAGCCAGCGCGTCCGAGGGCGAGCACGAAAAACACCTCACAGCAGTTTTTCGGAGGCTGGCAGAGCACGGGTTAATAGTTAACCCAGCGAAGTGCCAGTTTGGGGTGGCGCAGATTGATTTTTTGGGGCATCGCGTTTCGGCAGAAGGAGCGGTTCCTCTGCCAGATAAGGTGCGTGCCATAACAGATTTTCCGCAACCTCAAACGGTCAAGGCGCTTCAGGAGTTTCTAGGGATGGTTAATTTTTACAACCGGTTCCTCCCAAGCGCAGCACGGCTCATGCAGCCATTGTACACCGCGTTAAAAAAACAAAAGCCCGCAAATAAAGTTGAATGGTCGTTGAACGGTAGTTGAACAGTTTGTGGCAGGTACCTGGCAACCCCTCGCGTTTTTCAGCAGGACTTTGCGCGATAGTGAGCGTAAATACAGTGCGTTCGACAGGGAGCTTTTGGCCCTACACTTGGCCATCCGCCATTTTCAGATCTGGTTAGAGGGGCGACGTTTCACCGCGTTTGTGGATCATAAACCGCTAACGTTTGCGATGGCCAAAATTTCAGAACCCTGGTCAGGCCGACAACAAAGGCAACTAGCCGCAATATCGGAGTTCACTACTGATATTCAGCATGTCGCGGGTAAACACAATGTTGTGGCAGACTGTCTCTCGCGCGCGGTAGCAACACCAAGCCCCATGGGGGCAGACTCTGTAGCCGTGGCCGCGGGCCCAGGCAGCAACGCGGGAGCGCGCGCAGCCCCGGTCTGTGTAGGGTTAGATTATGCAGCCATGGCTGCGGAGCAGGTTAACGACGCGGACGTGCGCGCGCTCCAGTCTGGACCAACAGGGTTAAGGCTGGAACACAGGGAGCAACAAAGTGGTATGCCCCCACTAATCTGCGATGTCTCCACGGGACGGCCTCGCCCCGTGGTGCCAGCCGCGTGGCGTCGCCGCGTTTTTGACTTGGTCCATTCTCTCGCGCACCCAGGGGTGCGCGCATCGATTAAGTTGGTGGGGGAGAAATTTGTTTGGCCCGGGTTGCGCAAACAAGTCAAGGAATGGGCGGCAGCCTGCGTAGCGTGTCAGCGAGCCAAAATACACAGACACACTAAGGCTCCGTTGGAACCTTTTCACATCCCCGCTAAGCGTTTTGATCACGTGCATGTTGACCTGGTGGGCCCGCTCCCACCATCACACGGGCACACACATCTTTTGACGATGGTGGATCGCACCACGCGTTGGCCAGAGGCGATTCCTCTGACATCAACCACAGCGGAAGAAGTTGCGCGAGCATTTTTAACAGCGTGGGTTGCGCGTTTTGGTGTACCGTCGGACATAACGTCTGACAGGGGTCCCCAATTTATTTCCGAACTATAGTCATCGATGGCCCACAGCTTGGGGGTGAAGATTCATCGTACCACCGCGTATAACCCCCAGGCTAATGGTTTATGCGAACGCTTTCACAGGTCATTGAAAGCAGCCCTCAGAGCGTCGCTGACGGATACAAATTGGGTGGACAAACTTCCATGGGTTTTATTGGGGTTGCGTTCTGCACCTAAGGAAGATTTGCATGCTTCCCCGGCTGAATTAGTTTTTGCACAACCTCTCCGTTTACCGGGGGAATTTCTCCCCGATAACCCCACACCAAATGGCCCCCCTGCTCAGCCGTGGCAGAGCGACTCGGGAGCAAACACGCTCCCTGGCCCGGTCCATCACAGTTTCCCACACGTTTTTGTGCCAAAGGCTTTAAAAAATGCAGAGTTTGTTTTTGTTAGACATGATGCTCAGCGTCCAAGTTTGCGATCGTTTTATGACGGACCGTTCAGAGTGCTGGAGACTGGGCAGAAGCATTTTCTGCTAGATTTAGGGGGCAGAAGGGAGTTGATTTGCATAAACAGGCTCAAACCTGCTTTTGTTTTGGCTGATGAGGAAGTGCAGCTCGCGAGGCCCCCCCGCCGTGGCAGGCCGCCGAAACGACATTCTCCAGAATCTTCACAGAAAGGTGCTAACAGCTTTAATCCACAGATGCAGAGAGATGTTGCAGAGGTAGCAAAACCAGGTTGCAGCAGATTCGGCAGAAGGTTAAAACCCAGGCAGTTGGTGGATTGATTAGAGATATATGGAGTGTTTTGTGTTTTTCTTTTTTTTATGCCATGCAGGGTTTGCCCTTACTAGACGTTTGGGGGGGGGGGGTAGTGTGGGCGACACATTGTGGGCTCACATTTCCACAGAGATATGACTGCATGCATATTGGGGGTTTCACGTCTGGAAGGACAAAGGACTCGAATCTGCAGAAGATAACGAGGAGGTGTGAGATTGGTCTTTTTGTCCCACAGAAGATGCCCCGGAGGGATTTCCGGTTCATCAAGAAATGAGAGACAATGGTGAAGGTTCAAAGGGATGCTTTGTGACTGTATGTTTACTGAAAACACCATGTGACTTGAATTCTGATGCTGGAAACATATAAAAGGGTGATGTGATACTTTCTCTTTTCCTGCTTTGAGAATGCTAGACGATGTGTTCTGTCAATAAAGCTGACTTGAGAACTAAACTCAGCCTCATCATTCGAGCACATCCTCTACAACGTCAACATTTTTCTCAAACATATTTTTGATGGAGCCATTGACCTGAGATTTTCACCAGGTATCAGTAACAACCCAAGTAATACAAAAGAAATCAAGGCAACTGTGTTCACAAAAAAAGTTATATTTAATAAAGTGGAATGACACAGGGAATAAGTATTGAAAACGAAGAAAAAGAGGTGCAAAAAGGCATAGAAAGCCAAGAAACCAGCTGAAATCCATCAGAATTAAAATTGTTAAATCGTTTAAAAGTAAAACATCTACGGACTGTGATGGTATTGACATGCTCTTAGTCAAAACTATTATTGAATGCTTAATAAAACCACTGACGTATATTTGTAACCTGTCTCTCCAAACAGGTATATTTCCCAATGCAATGAAAATAGCTAAAGTAATTCCGATATACAAGACGAGTGACAGAGGGGAACTTTCAAACTATAGACCAATTTCACTATTGCCGTAATTTTCCAAGATACTTGAAAAAATATTCTGTGAGAGAATTGACAACTTCATAATGAAGAATAATTTATTGTGTGAGCAGCAATATGGGTTCAGACACAAGAGGACAACTGCATTTGCTCTAATGGAATTTATAGAAAAAATATCAACTGCCGTTGAAAATAAAGAGTATTCAGTTGGGGTATTTCCTGGATATTAAAAAAGCATTTGATACAGTGGATCATAATTTATTATTGAAGAAACTACAAAATTGTAGTATTGGGGGGGTAGCACTGTCCTGGTTAAGTAGTTACAGTACTTAAAGAATAGATATCAGTATGTATGTGTTGGTAACAAAAACTCACCGTTACTGAAGGTTACTTGTGGAGTCCCACAGGGTTCAGTTTTGGGGCCATTGTTATTCAATATGTATATAAATGATATATGTAAAGTCTCGGAAAAAACTGATTTAATACTGTTTGCCGATGACACTAATCTATTATGCAGTGGAAGCAATTTGGAACAACATTTGGATACACTCGGAAAGGAATTAGGAAAGCTTAAACTGTGGTTAAATTCAAACAAATTAACGCTCAATTTAAGTAAGACAAAATTTATAGTCTTTAACAACCATCACAACAACTTAGTATCTAAACTCAGTGTAAATGGTGTAGAGATTGAAAGGGTATCTGAATCTAAATTTCTTGGAGTAATAATTGATAATAAACTGTGTTGGAAGTCACATATTAATTATATTAAAGGTAAAATATCTAAATCAATTGCAATACTACACAGAGCGAAATATTTGCTGAATCAACCCACATTATATAATTTGTATCATTCATTAATACTCCCACGCATGACATATTATACTGAAGTACGGGGAAATACATATAAAACTAACATATATCCAGTCTTTATGCTTCAGAAGAGAGCTATTAGAATAATAAACAAAGCTGCTTACAGGAAACCAACAAACCCACTTTTTCTTATATTAAAAGCTCTCAAGTTGAAAGATCTGGTTGACTTTAAAACTGAAGTAATAATGTTTAAAGTGAAGAATCTATCACTGCCTGCAAATATCCAAAAGCTGTTCCAAATAAGGGAGAAACAGTATCATTTCAGAGGAACATGTATATTTCAAAAACCCTCAGTGAGAACTACCACCAAGCAACACTGTTTCAGTGCAAGGAGTCAGATTATGGAACGATTTTGGACCTGAATTAAAATCATGTACAACGCTTGGACAATTTAAACAAAAACTAAAGGAAGAAATACTCCAAACATATATACAAGATGACATGTAAAAATCACATAAGGATTGTCATATCCAGTCTGTGTAGTGTTGTTGCTTAGTTTTTTTGTCACATTTTGTCTTAGCTTTGTTCCGAATTGTAATCGCTCTTGTTTTGTTTTTCTTTTGAATTCTTGGATGGAATATGGGTGGGCAATATAAGCTGCGGCTTCAGCCATCACCCATTTCGGATAACTTATGTTGAACTGTATTGGAGTTATTGTTTAATTTGACCTTGCTGGATTTGCTGGATTTTTTTTCCCCTTCGTTATATTATTCTGTTTCTTTTTAATCTTTACTTTTAACCTATCCGAAATAAAGATTCATTCATTCAGAATTTAGGAAGCCATCCCCCATCAGTACCAATTAATTTCAGCTGGTTCTGACCGATAGTCTTTAAAAAGGTCTGTGAAAATCAGATTGTCACACCACAAAGAACTCATGATAGGTAGAAGCAAAGAGCTCTCTAGACCTTCACAACCTTTTTGTTGCAAAACAATGATGGCATTGGTTACAGGCACATTTCTTAACTGCTGAGTGTTCCAGTGAGCACTGTTGGAGACATTCGGAAGTGGAAAGAACATCATTTTACCATAAACCAGCCACGACCAGGAGCCGCTCGCAAGATTTATGACAGGAGTTAAAAGAATTATCAGGGGACTTCCGGTTATGGCCGCCACGTAGGAGGACGTGTTCCACTCTACTCTACTCCTAAAAATAAAAAAAAAATCGACAAATAACTCTCTCAATTGGAACAAAACCTATCCCAGCGTTTGGGCGAGGACATGCCGGTAAAGCCTAAGGCTGGGAAATCAGGTGGAGGAAAAACTGAACCGCCGAAACAGTCCAAGTTAACGGACTTTCACGTCCGTGACGAAGCAGAAAAATCCCCAGATATGGCGGAGCAAGCTAACAGAGGAACGGTGACTGCTGGCGACGGCACAGGTGCGGTGCTCGCTGCCATTGGCTCAATGAGAGCAGACTTCTCCACTAAATTTGATGGGATTATAGCAGCAATAGAAGGAATGAGAAAGGAAATAAGTGACTGTATGGAACGAGTGTCGCAGGTGGAGCTCCGAATTTCCAGCGCTGAGGATGACGTCACCGGCCTACAATTAAAGGTGCGCACATTGGAATTAAAAAATAAACGTCTGGAGGATAATGTCCTGGATTTAGAATCCCGGTCGAGACGGAACAACCTGAGGCTGGTGGGCCTCCCGGAGAGAACGGAGGGTCGGGATCCATGTTCCTTTTTGGAAAAGTGGATTCCAGAAGCGCTGAATAACGCGGAGCTGCAGTCATCAGTCGTCTTAGAAAGCGCCCACCGAATCGGCCCACCGAGAGATAATAAGGCACCACCGAGGACGCTGATTATGAAGTTCCTCAGCTACAGAGACAGGATGACGATCTCCAACGTGGCGCGAGCCAAAGGAGAAATTAAATACCAGGATCAACAGGTGCGGTTCTACCCAGAATTGGCCACAGGAATCCAACAATTAAGGAAACAGTTTGACCCCGCCCGTAAAGAGCTGCGCAACCTCGGGATTCGTCATGGAGTGATTTATCCTGCAAGACTGCTGGTCACATAAGGGCAGAACCCACACCTTCAAGACCCCCGAGGAGGCGCAGGAGCTCATCAAGAAGATCCAAGAAGAGACTGGTGGGAGCTAAGCATGAAGCATGAACAAAATATAAGGTAGAATATTTAAGCATTTGCACAGGCATCTGACTGATCTGAAGCATATAGCAAGTTTACAAAATATAGATTGTATTATATATTAAAAAAAAACAACCTATGAGGTACAAAGTTGCTATAAAATTTTGGAGTTAAGTTGGAAAACTACAGAAGAGAGTTAATGTTACGTCATTAAAAGCAGTAGAGTTAGGGTGATTGGGAGGATGAAGAAGGAGTGGCTTTGGCTGGTCCTCGCGGGTGTGGAGCGGTCGAAGGCTATAGCGGGAGACGGAATTTTTTTTTGATTTTGGGGGGGGGGGGGATTACCACGAATGTGGGAAGGGGGAATTTGTTTGTGTGTAGTTTGTAGGATGAATGTTCAACCACTCATGTTTTTGCTTCTCTGTATGAGCATGTTTACATTGCGAGGTAATCTCAAACTCTATTGATCATAGACCAAAGCGTTAATCTTAATTTAACTTCATGGAATTGCAGAGGTCTACAAAATTTAAAAAAACTTAAACAAGTTATGAATAAAATAAAAGACATAGGTTCAAAAATTGTGTTTTTACAAGAAACTCATCTAATAGAGGAGGATGTAAAAAGAATTAGGAGAAGATAGCAAGGAAGTGTATTCACCTCTTCATTTTCATCCCGAGCCAGGGGAGTTATGACTCTCATACATAAATCAATCCCATTTCAAGTGAAAAATGTAATTGGAGACAAATTTGGAAGATATCTAACCATCCAAGGATCTTTGTTATTAGAAAATATAAATCTGGTGAACTTATACGGTCCCAATATAGACGATCAAAATTTCTTTGCTAATTTATTTCTTATTTTATCATCACTTACAGGGCAACATATAATAGCAGGGGATTTTAATTGTACATTGAATCCCGGTATAGATAGGACTGGACTGTACGCACAGTGGATGCAGGATGATCATTAATCATTTTATGAAAGAACTGAGATTGCTAGATATATGGAGAGAAATGAAACCACAAGTTAAAGCCTTCTCTTGTTATTCCAATACCTACAAGACATTCTCACGTATTGACTATTTTTTGATCTCCACAGAATTAAGGTCCAAGATTCAAAACTGCTTCTATGATAATATTGTGATCTCTGATCATGCACCCTGCTGTCTAATATATGTAGATAAGAAATTGACAAAGGAACCAGGTAGGTGGCAATTTCAGCATAAATGGCTTCAGGATGAGGAATTTGTTAAGTACATAGAAAAACAGATAGATGAGTTCTTTGATATCAATACTACACAAACATCAGCATGTATAAAGTGGGAGGCTTTCAAAGCTTTTATTAGGGGGCATTATTATTAGTTATACAGGTTCAAAATCTAAGAAGACTCGAGAGGAGAGAGTCCAATTGGAACATAAAATAAAAATTCTTCAAGAAAAAGTGTATGCAGGAAGTGACCCAAAGTTAGAGAACGAATTACTGATTCTGAGAGCTGAATATGACAAAAAATCAGCGAATAGAGCTGCCTCGAGTCTTCTAAGATTGAAGCAATCTTTTTATGAACAAGGCGAAAAATCAGGAAAATTACTGGCATGGCAGATTAAACAATTAGAATTTAAAACACCAATTACCAGTATTATAAGTAACGGACAGGCAGTTGTAGATCCTTTAGAAATTAATAGTGCCTTTAGAGATTATTATGAAAAATTATATGATACAAAAAATGAAACTGACTTAACAAAACTAAATGGGTTCTTGGACGGATTATCTATACCGTGTATTCCAAATGAAAACAGGGAGATACTGGAGTCTAAAATTAGCCAAGAAGAAGTTGGGCTAGCCATTGATAATATGAAATCAGGAAAAAGTGCAGGACCAGATGGTCTTCCAGTTGACCTCTATAAAAAAAATTTAAGAATAAATTAATAAAACCATTTTTGGAAATGGTTTTAGAAGCATTTCAAAATAGTAATTTACCACCATACATGAATAATGCCTTAATTATATTGTTGCCAAAACCAGGTAAACCCTCTAATAAATGTGAAAATATGAGACCAATAAGCCTATTAAATGCCGACCTTAAGATAATCTGTAAAATTTTAGCAAGATGACTACAAGAAATATTACCAAATATTATTAACCGAGATCAGAATGGCTTTATAAAGGGAAGACAAGGCTTTCATAATGTAAGAAGACTATTTAATATTATCTATTCTAATAAAGAAGCACCGGATATAGCTCTCCTATCATTGGACGCCAAAAAGGCCTTTGATAGGGTCGAATGGCCCTTTCTTTTTGAAGTCTTACAAAGGTTTGGACTTGGAAATAATTTCATAAAATGGGTTCAGATAATATACAATAATGCTACAGCAGAAATCCTAACAAACAGCAATATCTCAAAATCAATAAATATCAAAAGAGGATGTCGACAAGGCTGTCCACTTTCACCTTTACTGTTTAGTATGGCAATTGAACCTTTAGCGATGGCAGTACGTTTACATCCACAAATATATGGAATTAAAGTAGGACCAACAGAACATAAAATCTCCCTGTATGCCGATGACATAATTTTGTTTATGTCGAATCTTAAAAAAATCAATTCCGACCTTGTTGAATTTAATAAAGAATTTTGGGGAAATATCAGGATATAAAATAAATAAAACTAAATCTTCAATATTAATGCTAAATGAGACCCAGAGAAATCACCCAGCTCCTGAGGTAAATCAATTCAATGTTGTAAATCCAGTTTAAATATTTAGGAATTCAAATTGTGCCTAAGCTAGAATTAGTTGCCAGTGCCAACTATGAAGCCTTAATGACAGACATTAATGAGTTACTTCAGAGATGGATGTCACTACCAATGTCGATGATTAGGAGAATCAATACACTTAAAAGTAATATCTTACCCAAGATACTTTATTTCAATACATTCCTTTACCACCACCTTCAGATCTATTCTCAAGAAAAAAAAAAAAAAAAGTTAGTGGAATTTATATGGAACAATAGGAAGGCTAGATTACGTCTGTCCTTACTATATTTACCATTTGATCGTGGAGGTCTGAAATGTCCAAACTTTATGTTGTATTACTGGTCAGCACAACTGAGGTCTATGACATATTATTTTACATCAAATGATCTCCCTCACTGGACTGAAATGGAATCATACAATTTACCTTTACCTCTTCCCATATGGCAAAAAAATTGCAGAAACAAGTTAAAAATCCATTTGTAAAGCATATGATCAAAATATGGTGTAAAACCAAAAAATATTTAAAAGAACCACACTTATTGTCACAATTTTGCCCAATTTGGGGTAATCAATATTTTAAACCAGGGAGAACGGATGCTGTATTTAAAGTATGGAATTTAAAAGGGATTCAAAAGATTCAAGACTTATATCTGTCATGTTCAGATAACATAATGTCTTTTGAAGAACTGAGGATCAAATTTAATCTTAATAGAACACACTTTTTTAAATATCTTCAGCTTAGGAACTTTATTCGATCAAATCAAAATAATGCTCTCACCCGACCTACTTATTCTTCCTTGGAAAAAATTTTGACGAAAGATAGTAAGAGAAAGGGTATTATTTCAGAGTTTTATAACTCATTGACACTATCTTCAAGTGAAAACTCACAGAAAAGATTGAATTATTGGAAAGAAGATCTGCAAACTGAAATTTCAGAGGGACAATGGGAATTGGCTTGTACAGAAGCTCAAACCAAATCAATAAATGTACGCCTTAAATTGATACATTTTAAATGGTTAATGCGGATGTATGTTACACCGGTGGAGTTAAATAGATATAACAAAAACATACCAGATATGTGCACAAAATGTATGGAAAGTAAAGGAACCCCATTTCATTGTTTATGGGAATGTAGAAAAATTAGAATGTTTTGGGAAGAGGTGAGGGTAACAATTGAAAAAATAATTTCAAAACAAATCATATTGAATCCTAAATTGTTTTTGTTGGGTCTGCATCCAGAAAAGGATAACTTTAATAAAAGTGAAAGAGCATTCATAGACCTCAGTTTGCTTAACGCCAAAAAATGTATTTCACTATTGTGGAAAAAGACTCAGACCAGATGTGACTCAGTGGTTAAGACAGATGTTAACAAACCTTCCACTAGAAAGAATAACATACATACTGAAATCAAAGGAAATTGTATTTGAGAATATATGGAGACCGTTCATTGATTACGTAAAGAATTTAAACATAACTTTTGAAGAAGAAGGTGAATGATGTGTGTGGACCTTGTAAATTCCAAACTGGTGAATGTATAATATGTATACTTATGTAATGGATTGCCTAGACTAAACCGAGGAGCATTGTTGAAGACCTGTCTTTGTTAGTGGTTGGTGTTTTTAGTACATTTTTTTTTTTTAAATTAGTTTAGTGTTAGTGTTATGTTTGTAAAAAAAGGTTCAATAAAAAATATTGTGGAAAAAAAAAAAAAAAAGAATTATCAGAACAGTTATCGAAGAGCCAAAGATCACTTGTGGACTGTTCCAGAAAAATCTGGAGTTAGCAGGTATTGCTGCTTCAAAGAAAATAAGTAATGCACTCAACTGACATGGGCTCTATGCCCGCTCACCTCACAAGATTAGATTAGATTAGATTCAACTTTATTGTCATTACACATGTATGAATACAAGGTAACGAAACACAGTTTAGCATCCAATCAGAAGTGCAAAGGACAGCAGTGCAGTATATACGGTAATTAACAGTATGTGCAATTTAAGCAAATATATGCAAATATATGCAGCAGTGCAGAAAGTTAAAAGTACTGTTATGTGCAAATAATGTGCAATAAGTTAGATGTAGTTATGTAGTTATGCAGTTATGTACAGGTGAGGATGGTAAAAGATGATTGTAAGAGAGTCAGCGGGGAACTAAGTTCAATAACGTGACAGCTGTTGGAAAGAAACTGTTCCTAAACCTGCTGGTTCTAGTCCGAAGGCTTCTGAAACGTCTTCTGGAGGGGAGAAGCTGGAACAGTCCATGAGCAGGATGGTTGGAGTCCCTAAGAATGCTGCGTGCCCGGCGCAGACATCTTTTCCTGTAGACGTCCTCTATAGCTGGAAGTGGAGTCCCTGTGATGCGTTGGGCGGTTTTCACCACCCGCTGCAGCGCCTTGCGGTCAGCTACAGAGCAGCTCCCATACCAGAGTGTGATACAGTTGGTCAGGGTGCTCTATCACGCAGCGGTAGAAGTTGCCCAGGATGTCAGCTGACAGATGGTTCTTCTTCAATGTCCTCAAGAAGAAGAGGCGCTGATGGGCCTTCTTGATCAGGCTGGTGGTGTTAACTGACCAGGACAGGTCCTCCGAGATGTGGGTCCCCAGGAATTTGAAGCTGGGGACACGTTCAACAGCTATGCCATTGATATGGATGGGGTCATGTGTCTCTTCCCTCTCCTTCCTGTAGGCCACTATGAGCTCCTTGGTTTTGCTGGTGTTAAGGAGCAGGTTATTGTCAGCGCACCAAGTAGTCAAGTGCTCAACCTCTGCCCTGTAATCTGACTCGTTGTTGTCCCTGATGAGTCCAATCACCGTGGTGTCATCTGCGAACTTTATGATGGAATTGGATCCATACATAGGCCTGCAGTCATGGGTGTAGAGGGAGTAGAGGAATGGGCTGAGCACACAGCCCTGTGGTACACCAGTGTTGAGTGTGATGACGGAAGAACGGTTGGGGCCTGACCTAACATGCTGGGGTCTGTTGGTCAGAAAATCCATGATCCAGTTGCAGGTGGAGGTACTGATTCCCAGGTTCCCAAGTTTGGTGAGCAACTTGGAGGGGATAACTGTGTTGAATGCTGAGCTGAAGTCAACAAACAGCATTCTTGCGTAGGTGTTCTTGTCATCCAGGTGTGAGAGTACATAGTGCAGCGCTGTAGAAACCGCATCTTCTGTACTCCTGTTGCTCCGGTAGGCGAACTGATGAGGGTCCAGTGTAGGGGGCAGGCCTTTTTTGAGCTGTGCCAAGACCAGTCGCTCAAAGCACTTCATGACTATGGGCGTCAGTGCCACAGGGCGATAGTCATTTAGGCACAATGGTGTTGAATGTTTCGGCACTGGTACTATTGAAGTGGTCTTGAAGCACGCTGGTACCACGGCCTGGGCCAGGGACAGGTTGAAGATGTCTGTGAAGACCCCTGCCAGCTGCTCAGTGCATGCCCTCAGCACACGCCCAGGAATGCCATCAGGGCCAGCAGCCTTACGTACGTTGACATGACTCAGTGCATTACGGACGTCGGTGTGGGTGAGTGTGAGGTGGTGGAGGTCATCAGAGGGTTGCGGAAGAAAAAGCATGCTGAAGCTCATTTAAAGTTTGCTGCACAACATTTGGGCAAGCCAGTAAAATACTGGGAGAATACAGTCTGGTCAGATGATACCAAAATTGAACATTTTGGATGCCACAACACAGCATGTTTGGAGGAGAAATGGCAATGCACATCAGCCCCAAAACACCATATCAACAGTGAAATTTGGAGGTGGGCGCATCATGGTGTGGGGTGTTTTTCAGCAGATGGTACAGGCAGACTTCATATAATTGAACGAAAGATGAATGGACAAATGTACAGAGACATCCTTGATAAGAAGCTGTTGCTATCTGCTAAGATGCTGAAGATGAAATGAGGGTAGACATTTCAGTAAGACAATGATCTCAAACACACAGCCAAGGAAACTCAACTGGCTCCAGTGAAGGAAAGTAACACTGCGAGAATGGCCCAGTCAGTCACCTGACCGGAATCAAATTAAAAATCTGTGGAATGAACTGAAGATCAGAGTTCATAAAAGACACCCACAGAACCTTCAAGATTTGAAGACAGTTTGTGTGGAAGAATGGGTCGAAATCACTCCTGAGCAATGTCTGCACCTAGTTTCTCCCTACAGGTGGTGTCTAAAGCTGTCATTCCCAACAAAGGCTTTTCTACTAAATATTAAATAAATTTCACCAAGTGTGTTCAATACTTATTCTCTGTGTCACTGCACTTTATTAAATATAACTTGTTTTGTGAACACAGTTGCCTTGATTTCTTTGCATGTATGGATTAGTTGGGTTGTTACGGATATCTGGTGAAAAATCTCAGGTCAGTGGCTCCATCAGAAATATGTTAAATGAAAAAAAAATGCTGATGTGTTCAATACTTATTTTCCCCACTGTATGTACAGCTATAATGTTAATACTTTATATAATAAACATGTAATGAGAATAAATACCTTCTCTGTAACTGGGAAGAGGAATAGCACTGCACACACTGGTCTGGGCACCGAACTGAGAAGATCCGGATCCAGTCCATACACATCCCCAAACTGCCAGGATGTCTTCATACCCAAGGAGTTAACAAACTACAAAAAAGCTCAACTTAAACTTGTGTGTCCAGAAATATAATCAGTTTATTCAGTGCAGTTACTGTTGGAAAAAAAAAAAAAAAAAAAAAAAAAAAAAAATGGAGTGGTGGCCTAGTTGGTAGGGTTTACCGTCAAGTCCCCCCCATAACCAACTTGCCCCAGCCAGTTACAGCCACCCCATCAAGTGATGGCCTCTATCACCACCAAGCGATTCGGGCCAGCTTACATAGTATCACATAGAAATTGGCCAAATAAAAATCACATCGTATCCACACACAGCTGTCTGATTTTGAGTTGACCGTTTCAATACTTCCCTACTGAGAACCTGGAATTAAAAAAAAAAAAAAAAAAAAAGTAAATCTGTTAAAATCAGTCTGGTAAGGATAATTACATGAAAGCAACTATGGACAAAAGGCTTTATTAGATCACTCAGGTCTGAAAATATTTCACTCTGAATATCATTAATATCATAAAATAACAAAAAATTAAAAAATTAAATAAAAACAGTTTATTCCACTGCAGGTCCATACATGTGGGCACATGCTTTCAGAAGCTGCTTGGGGGTCTTTTCACCCCTGCCGAATGCCTTCTACAGCCGAAAAATCTGACCAGACACCTGACGATATTTCAGCTCCTGCTCCCGACGAAGCTTTCCCTCCAAGACAATTTTCTACCTATTTTAACCATACTTCTAATTTCTTTGAAATTAAAACATGTGACTGGCTATTGTGGGTCTCAGACTTTTTGTTTAAAACATATTACTTTCCAGGAGACCGGAACCAGTCTCCTGGAGAGGGGCTGGAGCTTGGCCTTTTCTGGAGTTGCCCCGGGCGAGAGGCGACGAGCAGGGGTAGGTATTCTTGTATCGCCCCACCTTGCTGCCTCTATATTGGAGTTTTCCCCGGTGGACGAAAGGGTTGCTTCCCTGCGCCTTCGGGTTGGGAAACGGGTCCTGACCATCATTTGTGCCTATGCACCAAATGATGTTTCAGAGTACCCACCCTTTTTGGAGTCTGTGACTGGGGTGCTGGAGGGTGCTCCTCCTGGAGACTCCATTGTCCTACTGGGGGACTTCAATGCGCACGTGGGCAACGACAGTGAAACCTGGAGGGGGGTGATTGGGAGGAACGGCCTGCCCGATCTGAACCCGAGTGGTGTTCAGTTATTGGACTTCTGTGCTAACCACAGTCTGTCTATAACGAACACCATGTTCAAGCATAAGGGTGTCCATATGTGCACCTGGCACCAGGACACCCTAGGCCGCAGGTCGATGATCGATTTTGTTATCGTATCATCAGACCTGCGACCGTATGTCTTGGACACCCGAGTAAAGAGAGGTGCAGAGCTGTCAACTGATCACCACCTGGTGGTGAGTTGGATCCGATGGCAGGGGAGGAAGCCATTCAGACCTGGTAGACCCAAACGTATAGTGAGGGTGTGCTGGGAGCGTCTGGCTGAGGCCCCTGTCCGGGAGGTCTTCAACTCCCACCTCCGGAAGAACTTCAACCACATTCCGAGGGAGTCTGGAGACATGGAGTCTGAATGGGCCATGTTCTCCACCTCTGTTGTTGAAGCGGCAGCCCAGAGCTGCGGCCGCAAGGTGGCCGGTGCATCTCGTGGTGGCAACCCCCGAACCAAGTGGTGGACACCAGTGGTGAGGGGGGCCATTAAGCTGAAGAAGGAGTCCTATCAAGCTTGGTTGGCTTGTGGGACTCCCGAAGCAGCTGAGGTGTACCGGCAGGCCAAGCGGAGTGCAGCTCGGGTGGTTGCTGAAGCAAAAACCCGGGTATGGGAGGAGTTCGGTGAGGCCATGGAACAAGACTTTCGGTCGGCTTCAAAGAGATTCTGGCAAACTGTTCGGCGGCTCAGGAGGGGAAAGCAGCTCCCCGTCCACACTGTGTATGGTGCGGATGGGACACTGTTGACTTCAACTGGGGATATCGTCGGGCGGTGGAAGGAATACTTCGAGGATCTCCTCAATCCCACTGATACGCCTTCCACAGAGGAAGCAGGGTTTGGGGACGAGGGGGATGACTCGCCTATCACAGGGGCTGAGGTCGCCAAGGTGGTTAAAAATCTCCTTGGTGGCCGGGCCCCGGGGGTGGACGAGATTCGCCCCGAGTACCTCAAGGCCCTGGATGTTGTTGGGTTGTCATGGTTGACACGCCTCTGCAACATTGCGTGGAGGTCGGGGGCAGTGCCTTTGGCATGGCAAACCGGGGTGGTGGTTCCTCTCTTCAAAAAAGGGGACCGGAGGGTGTGCTCCAACTTTAGAGGGATCACACTCCTCAGCCTCCCTGGGAAGGTCTATGCCAAGGTATTGGAGAGGAGAGTCCGGCCGTTGGTCGAACCTCGGATTCAGGAGGAGCAATGTGGTTTTCGTCCTGGCCGTGGCACATCGGACCAGCTCTTTACCCTCTCGAGAATTCTTGAGGGTTCGTGGGAGTTTGCCCAACCAGTTTACATGTGTTTTGTGGACTTGGAGAAGGCATTTGACCGCGTCCCTCGTGGATTTTTGTGGGGGGTGCTTCGGGAGTATGGGGTATCGGGCTTGTTGTTACGAGCTATTCGGTCTCTGTACGACCGTTGTGAGAGTTTAGTTCGCATTGCCAACACTCGGTCGGAGTCATTCCCAGTGAGAGTTGGACTCCGCCAGGGCTGCCCTTTGTCACCGGTCCTGTTCATAATTTTTATGGACAGGATTTCTAGGCGCAGCCAGGGAATGGAGGGTGTCATGCTTGGTGACCACAGGATCTCATCTCTGTTGTTTGCAGATGATGTTGTCCTGTTGGCTTCATCCAGCAATGACCTACAGCTCTTGCTGGGACGGTTTGCCGCTGAGTGTGAAGCGGCTGGGATGAGAATCAGCACCTCCAAGTCCGAGTCCATGGTCCTCAGCCGGAAAAAGGTGGATTGTCCTCTCCGGGTTGGGGACAGGCTCCTGCCCCAAGTGGAGGAGTTTAAGTATCTTGGGGTCTTGTTCACGAGTGAGGGGAAAATGGAGCGAGAGATCGACAGACGGATTGGAGCAGCATCTGCAGTGATGCGGACGTTGTACCGGTCTGTTGTGGTGAAGAGGGAGCTTAGTTCTAAGGCAAAGCTGTCGATTTACCAGTCAATCTACGTTCCTACTCTCACCTATGGTCACGAGCTTTGGGTAATGACCGAAAGAACGAGATCGCGGATACAAGCGGCTGAAATGAGCTTTCTCCGTAGGATTGCTGGACTCACCCTCAGAGATAGGGTGAGGAGCTCAGTCATCCGGGAGAGGCTCAGAGTAGAACCGCTGCTCCTCCACATTGAAAGGAGTCAGTTGAGGTGGTATGGGCATCTGATTAGGATGCCTCCTGGACGCCTCCCACTTGAGGTGTTTCAGGCACGTCCCACTGGGAGGAGACCCCGGGGCAGACCCAGGACTCGGTGGAGAGACTATGTCTCCCAGCTAGTCTGGGAACGCCTTGGTATCCCCTCTGAAGAGCTGGAGCAGGTGGCTGGGGAGAGGGAAGTCTGGGCTTCTCTGCTTGAACTGCTGCCTCCGCGACCCGGACCTCCGGAAAAGCGGTAGAAGATGGATGGATGGATGGATATTACTTTCTTCCATGATGACAGTTCAGGTAATGCACAGCCTACATTTACAGGTGCATCTCAATAAATTAGAATGCCATCAAAAAGTTGATTTCAATAATTCAGTTCAAAAAGTGAAACTCATTATATAGGTTCATTACACACAGAGTGATATACAGTATTTCAAGTGTTTATTTCTTTTAATTTTGATGGTTATGGCTTGCAGCAAATGAAAACCCCAAATTCAGTTCTTCAAAAAATTTGTATAATTAATTAAAAAAAAAAGACTTTTAATAAAAATGTTGGCCGATTGAAAAGTATGTCCATGTACACACTCAATACTTGGCTGGGGCTCCTTTTGCATAATTACTGCATCAATGCAGCGTGGCATGGAGGCAATGACCCTGTTACTGCTAAAGTGTTATGGAAGCCCAGGTTGCTTTGATACTAGCCTTCAGCTCGTCTGCATTACAGGTACATCTCAAAAAATTAGAATATCATGAAAAAGTTCAATATTTTTTGTCACTCATTTCAGAAAGTGAAACCCATATGTTATATAGATTTATTACACAGAGTGAAATATTTCAAGCCTTTATTTCTTGAAATATTGAATTATTATGGCTTACAGATAATGACAAACCAGTGTTTCAGAAAATTAGAATATTGTGAAAAAGTTCAATATTGTAAAGTCATGGTGTCACACCCTAATCAGCTAATTAACTCGGAATACCTGCAAATGTTTCCTGAGCCTTTAAAATGGTCTCTCAGTCTGGGTCAGCAGGCTACACAATCATGGGGAAGACTGCTGACTTGACAGATGTCCAGAAGACAGTCAATAGCCACGGTTACATGGGCAAAATTTCTTCAATCTGATTACAATTCAGATCAGAACTTTACTGTTTACATGGATCCTGAAAAAGCTGATCCAATTAAGACGTGCGTTTCCATGTGTCACACATTTGAACGGACTAAATCATTTTGACATGAGTCCGGCCGTTGGTCGAACCTCGGATTCAGGAGGAGCAATGTGGTTTTCGTCCTGGCCGTGGCACATCGGACCAGCTCTTTACCCTCTCGAGAATTCTTGAGGGTTCGTGGGAGTTTGCCCAACCAGTTTACATGTGTTTTGTGGACTTGGAGAAGGCATTTGACCGCGTCCCTCGTGGATTTTTGTGGGGGGTGCTTCGGGAGTATGGGGTATCGGGCTTGTTGTTACGAGCTATTCGGTCTCTGTACGACCGTTGTGAGAGTTTAGTTCGCATTGCCAACACTCGGTCGGAGTCATTCCCAGTGAGAGTTGGACTCCGCCAGGGCTGCCCTTTGTCACCGGTCCTGTTCATAATTTTTATGGACAGGATTTCTAGGCGCAGCCAGGGAATGGAGGGTGTCATGCTTGGTGACCACAGGATCTCATCTCTGTTGTTTGCAGATGATGTTGTCCTGTTGGCTTCATCCAGCAATGACCTACAGCTCTTGCTGGGACGGTTTGCCGCTGAGTGTGAAGCGGCTGGGATGAGAATCAGCACCTCCAAGTCCGAGTCCATGGTCCTCAGCCGGAAAAAGGTGGATTGTCCTCTCCGGGTTGGGGACAGGCTCCTGCCCCAAGTGGAGGAGTTTAAGTATCTTGGGGTCTTGTTCACGAGTGAGGGGAAAATGGAGCGAGAGATCGACAGACGGATTGGAGCAGCATCTGCAGTGATGCGGACGTTGTACCGGTCTGTTGTGGTGAAGAGGGAGCTTAGTTCTAAGGCAAAGCTGTCGATTTACCAGTCAATCTACGTTCCTACTCTCACCTATGGTCACGAGCTTTGGGTAATGACCGAAAGAACGAGATCGCGGATACAAGCGGCTGAAATGAGCTTTCTCCGTAGGATTGCTGGACTCACCCTCAGAGATAGGGTGAGGAGCTCAGTCATCCGGGAGAGGCTCAGAGTAGAACCGCTGCTCCTCCACATTGAAAGGAGTCAGTTGAGGTGGTATGGGCATCTGATTAGGATGCCTCCTGGACGCCTCCCACTTGAGGTGTTTCAGGCACGTCCCACTGGGAGGAGACCCCGGGGCAGACCCAGGACTCGGTGGAGAGACTATGTCTCCCAGCTAGTCTGGGAACGCCTTGGTATCCCCTCTGAAGAGCTGGAGCAGGTGGCTGGGGAGAGGGAAGTCTGGGCTTCTCTGCTTGAACTGCTGCCTCCGCGACCCGGACCTCCGGAAAAGCGGTAGAAGATGGATGGATGGATGGATGTTCATGTCGACATTCCGAAAATAGTAGAAGAAGCAACTTCTGGTGTAAATAAGCTCTGCTTCGTGTCTCTTTTTGAAATGGACCTGTATTGTGTTATTCAGACTGTACTTTTGCTTTGACTGGTCTCCGTAACGAAGCTACAAGTACATACTTCTGCATATGATGAACAGAGGGAGACAGCAGGACGATACAGACCAGTTTTGTTTTACTCCCGCTATGTCTTCTGCTAGCTGCTGTAAAGGCAGAAATGCGTCACGTCGACGTGTGGCTTACGTACAGACATGCGCAGCAAACATATTTTCTGCCCAACCTTCGGAATAAGTGTTTATATGCACACCATTCGGATTAACAATCGCATAACCCACCCGTCTCAATCGGAATGAAATTTTGATCCAAATGAGCGTGATCGGGTCAGAATATTCAGATTGGCGTTACATAAAGTATTTTTATTCCAATCAGGCTTTTAATCTGATTACTTGTGTCCATGTAAACATGGTCATTGACACCCTCCACAAGGAGGGTAAGCCACAAAAGGTCATTGCTAAAGAAGCTGGTTGTTCACAAAGTGCTGTATACAAGCATACTTGTAGAAAGCTGAGTGGAAGGAAAAACTCTGGTAGGAAAAAGTGCACCAGCAAAAGGGATAACTGCAGCCTTGAGAGGATTGTCAAGCAAAATCCATTCAAGAATTTGGGGGAGCTTCACAAGGAGTGGACGAAGGCTGGAGTCAGTGCATCCAGAGCCACTACGCACAGACAAATCCTAGACATGGGCTACAAATGTCGCATTCCTCATGTCAAGCCACTCCTAAACCAGAGACAATGTCAGAAGCGTCTTACCTGGGCTATGGAGAAAAAAAACTGGACTGTTGCTCAGTGGTCCAAAGTCCTCTTTCCAGATGAAAGTAAATTTTGCATGTCAATTGGAAATCAAGGTCCCAGAGTCTAGAGCAGTCCTTCTCAAATAGTGGGGCGCGCGATGCGATGCCGGGGGGGGGGGCGCGTGTGACCCCGGGGAACAGGCTTTGCTTTTGCCGTGTAAAGTGTAATTGCACATCCACGGCAGCAGGTGGTGCAGTGGCGCTCTCATTGTCAAAGTCTGTGCGGGAGTTTAAAACTTTTTAAATTGCTGTCAACAAACCCCTCGAGAGACACCATGGAGAAATATTTAACAGTAACGAAAAGAAAGGCGGAGAGAGACAGAGGTAAAGAGACAAACGAAAGTCTCCCAAAAGCTAAGACGAGGAAATATGACGAAGCTTATCTAGCGCTTGGCTTCACTGGGACTACGGTGGGAGACGAGGAGACCGGTGTGTTTACTGTCTGAAAGTGTTGGCAGCGGACAGCATGAAGCCAAATAAATTAAGACGTCACCTACAGACATTACATCCTCAACACGTTGATAAGCCGCTTGATTTCTTTCAGCGAAAACGTGCGGAGTACGGCCAACAATCATCCCACTTTCAACAATCAACGCTACATCAGTAAACCAGCGAGCACTTTCAGCATCATTTAAAGTGGCGCACCAAATTGCGCAGTGCAAAAACCCCACACAATTGCAGAGGAGTTGATACTGCCTTTTTCTACCTTTTTCTTCAGACTAAAATGTTAAATATATTGGTACTCCTGTGTTAATGTTCCAGATCAATTTACATTTAATATTGTAGCGAACTCAATATGAGCACCCTACTTGGCTTACCAAGTGAGTTGACCCTATTGGCGACACAGGTAGAGTGCGGGACTCCGGAGCGGGAGGCGTGAGTTCGAATCTCCCGGTGGGACGTTGCCATGTCGAGCAGCACGTTGCAATATTATTTATTGATTGAATTATTTTTCTCAGCATCAAATGGTTCAGTTGGTCAAAAATGTTTCTAGTTTAAATAAGGATTGACATATTTTTTATTTCAGGCACTTTGATGCACTTTAAGTTTTTTTTTTTTCTGTTTTAGACTATAACAGGGTTTCTGTGTGGCAAAATAAAGTTAATATTTGTTGAAAGTTGATTTATATTGCTTTTTTCTTTTGTTAATGTTAAAAAGGATACAATTTTAGGTATACTTATACAATTTTTATAGATAATGATCTTATTTATAGTCACTGCGGCGAGTTGGGGGGGCGCGAAATATTTTCTCTTTCCTAGGGGGGGCTTTGCAAAAAATAATTGAGAAGCACTGGTCTAGAGGAAGAGTGGAGAGGCGCAGAATCCACATTGCTTGAAGCCCAGTGTGAAGTTTCCACAGTCAGTGATGATTTGGGCTGCCATGTCATCTACTGGTGTTGGTCCACTGTGTTTTCTGAAGTCTACAGTCAACGCAGCCATCTACGAGGAAATTTTAAGAGCACTTCATGCTTCCTTCTGCTAACAAGCTTTATGAAGATGCTGATTTCATTTTCCAGCAGGACTTGGCACCTGCCCACACTGCCAAAGATATCAAAAGCTGGTTCAATGACCATGGTGTTACTGTGCTTGATTGGCCAGCAACCTTGCCTGACCTGAACCCCATAGAGAATTTATGGGGTATTGTCAAGAGGAAGATGACAGACACCAGACCCAACAATGCAGATGACCTGAAGGCCGCCATCAAAGCAACCTGGGCTTCCATTACACCTGAGCAGTGCCACAGGCTGATCGCCTCCATGCCACGCCGCATTGATGCAATAATTCATGCAAAAGGAGGCCCAACCAAGTACTGAGTGCATAGAAATGAACATACTTTTCAGACGCCTGATATTTCTGTTTAAAATATCCTTTTTTTTTTTAAATTGATCCTATGTAATATTCTAATTTTCCGAGACACTGAATTTTGGGTTTTCATTATCTGTAAGACATAATCATCAAAATTTCAAGAAAAAAATGGCTTTAAATATTTCACTCTATGTGTAATGAATCTATATAATATGGGTTTCACTTTCTGAAATGAGTGACACAAAATATTGAACTTTTTCATGATATTCTAATTTTTTGAGATGTACCTGTATTGAGTCTGGTGTATTTCATCTTCCTCTTGACAATACACCATAGATTCTCTATGGGCTTTAGGTCAGGAGAGTTTGCTGGCTAATCAAGCACAGTGATACCATAGTCATTAAACCAGGTATTTGTACTTTTGGCAGTGTGGGCAGGTGCCATGTCCTGCTGGAAAATGAAATCAGCATCTCCATAAAGCTTGTCAGCAGAGGGAAGCATGAAGTGCTCTAAAATTTCCTGTTAGATGGCTGCACTGACATTGGACTTGATTAAACACAGTGGAAAAACACCAGCAGATGACATGGCTCCACATATCATCATTGACTGCGGAAACTTCACACTGGACCTCAAGCAACTTGGATTCTGTGCCTGGTCACTCTTCCTCCAGATTCTGGGACCTTGACTTCCAAGTGACAGGACTTGGCACCTGATTTGGGGAGCCATGTCATTTGCTGGTGTTAGTCTACTGTGTTTTATCAAGTCCAATGTCAATGCAGCTGTCTACCAGGACATTTTAGAGCACTTCATGCTTCCCTCTGCTGACAAGGTTTATGGAGATGCTGATTTCATTTTCCAGCAGGACTTGGCACCTGCCCACACTGCTGCCAAAAGTACCAAAGCCTGGTTTAATGACCATGGTATCACCATATTTTACTGGCCAGCAAACTCTCCTGACCTAAACCCCATACAGAATCTATGACGTATCGTCAACAGGGAGATGAGAGACACCAGACCCAACAATGCAGATGAGGTGAAGGCCGCTATTAAAGCAACCTGGGCCTTCGTAACACCTCAGTAGTAACACAGGCTGATCACCTTCATGCCACGCCACAGTGATGCAGTATTAATTCATGCAAAAGGAACTCTGAACAAGTATTGAGTGTGTGCATGGAAATACTTAGTTGGCCAACATTTCTATTAAAAAAATCATTTTTTCAAAATTGATCTTATGTAATATTCTAATTTTTTGAGAAACTGATTTTTGGGTTTTCATGAGCTGCAAGCCATAACCATCAAAATTAAAAGAAATAAACACTTGAAATATATCACTGTCTGTGTAATGAATCTATATAATATATGGGTTTCACTTTATAAATTGAATTACTGAAATAAATCAACTTTTTGATGATATTTTAATTTAGTAAGATGCACCTGTATATGCTTCCGAGTCGAGTTTGTTGTGGGGTGAGTTGGGCGTGGAGCGAGGTGGTTATGAGGTGGCTGTAACTGGCTGGGGCAAGCTGGTTACGAGGGGACTTGACCGGGTACCGTTGGTAGAGCATTCGCCCCACAACTGGGAGCTTGGTGCTCAGCATAGTAGACTGGGGAAAGGAAAGTTAACACACAGAGCTATCAGACGACTGACACCTCCCATAGCTTTTACTACTTACAGTATCTGTGTGGCCTAGGGTCACAGAAATGGAGATAGGTGCCACCCCTATACATCACATATACAGTAGTGTCCCACATGCTGTGGAAGGTGACTTTAACTTGACTGTAGCCAAAACTCGGGCAGCCAAATTATTAGTATCAGTTATTTAATAGTATAGTATAGGTGGCTGTATAGTATAGTAGTTCATTTAATTGTGAAACATTATAATTAATTTGAAACATAATTTTTCTTGTTTATACTGCAACAAGTTGTACGATCACTGTAAAATCAGGGTTTAGATCATTCTTCTGTTCTGGATAAGGAAATACAGTATTTCATTTTTATTATCCACTGTGCATCTATATGATTTGGATTATATTATAGACAACCTGTGGATTTTGCAATATTTTCCCAGAGACAAACATTTTAAGAGAAAAACCTCAAACTGACAAGAGCATAGATAGATTTGAAAATGAGAATTTATCACGAAAAGACAAATTTATCATTACTAAAAAAAAAGTCAAATTAACAACAATAATTTAATGATTCAAATTTAAGAGAAAATCTTCAAAAACTGGCAACAGTAAAGCAGTTGCAGATTACTCAAGCTCCTTATCTATACTTTTATTTATTGTGGTGACCACTTATTCCTGAGCAATGAATAAGGAAATACTTCTATTACGTGAGGACAATTTCTGACTACTCTATCCACCTTTGAGCACTTGCGTAAATGTGACTCGTTACTATACATCTCTAGTTTAGAGGCAAGATAACCATAAAAAACAAAAATATTTAATTTCTGTCTTCTATCACTCACACATTATCTTAAGACACTAATTCTTCCATAATTTAACATTCGATATAGCGTCGCTGTAAGGTAGGCCGTAGCCTTTCAGTACATCAAGGTACTACTGAACACCAGCGGACAGTCTAATGTGCAATAAAATCAAACACATACCTTATTCATGACCTGGAATGAAAAGACAAAACAGACAAACAGAAACCGTTATTCTCGCTGTTGTTTCAGCAGCAAAACACCTGCCTGCTCTAGCTTTTGTTTCATTCTGTTAGCTACAGCTAGCTTCAGCTAGCCTTCACATGCCTGTAAATGAATGGCGTCATTAAAATTGTGAGTTTTTAAAACAAAACGAAGAGCACGCACTTCTGGGTTTGATTCCAGAGGCAGCCAGCGTGTACAGTCCATTATGAAAACACGTTAAGTCTTTAATGTTCCTGAAAAGTCAGAGATGACTCTCCTTATGAAGCTCCAAAAATCTGTCACAGCTGCAGCTCACTTCCGTGTTCGGAAAGCTCACTTTAGCCAGAACACAATACACAGGGGGGTTTGATTCGTGGTGGCGTTCGTGGTTCACTGCAGTCAGACCTAACATTTACAGAATTATATACACTGGTCATGTATTTTTGTAAAAATATTGGATTATTTTTCCTCTAGATAGTTATGTAATATATGTTTGTTCCTAAAATATTTTCTGGAATGTTGTATGCCCCCATAATTAATCTCAGTGGAATATTCCTGAGGTTTGGGTGTCTTTCAGTTTATCGGAGGCATTTTTATTTTATACCTAGAATTATACAAGATTTTTAATCATTATTTGTTTATTTTCCAATATTTTTGTTATATTTCAAAAATATTGAATCTTTTTTATCATATTATTTGTGATATAGCTTATTCTTCATTATTAATAAAATTGTGGCACACATACTGTATATGCACATACTGTATATTGGTTTCAGATGCTCCACAGATATATCACTGTATGCTTATTGTATACTTCACGTCTCAGGGGAACAAAGGGACTGAGCCTTCCAGAGGTAACAGGAGGGTGTGAGATCTGGCTTTTTGTTTCAAGGAGATGGCCTTGAGAGATTTCCTGACCACCGGAGACTAGGAGGTGGATGGTGTTAAGATCGGGGGAAGTTACATTGTGACTGGGATTAAGTACCATGTGACTGTATGTTTGATTAAGCACCATGTGATTGTATGTTTGATGTCCTGGTATAAAAGGACAGATGTGAGAAGATTCATCCTCTTTTTCTGCTTTTTAATGTTGGAGAATGTTATTGTGAATAAAGCTGAACCTGAGGAATACACTCAGTCTCGTCCTTCACAACTCTCCACACTGGTGACCTTATGACGAAGCATGAGCAGAACTAATTCTCCTGAGCCGGACTCGTCAGAAGCCAGCCTGACGAATGCCGCCACGTTCCAGCTGCTGGACTTCTGGCAGAACAGTCCGCGCTCCTGGTTTAGCGCGGTCGAGGCGCAGTTCAACCTCCGGAGAATTTCGAGAGACGACACAAAATTCTACCATGTGGTGGCGAAGCTGGCCAACCACACAGTCCAGAGGGTGGAGAGCCTGGTCAACCACCCACCGGACAGCGACAAGTACGGCACATTGAAGGCTGCGCTTATCAGCCACTTCACCCCCTCGGTGCAACAGAGAGCAGAGGGGCTCCTGGCATTGACGGAGTTTGAGAACGACAGACCCGCAGACCTGATGGGGAAGATGCTGAGGTTGAGAGACTCCAATGATGACAGCTTTATCTTCACCCACCTTTTCCTCAGGACCCTACTGTCAGCAGTGAGAGTGACCCTGGCCGGTTCACCGCTGTTGGCCCGACGAGACTACCACGAGCTGAGCCAGGAGGCGCAGCGACTCGTCGACGCCCACAAACGGAGCGCAGCTTCGGCCACAGCAGCAGAGCTAGGCGCGACGTCCGGAGACGGCATGGGGCCAGAGGCTGCAGCACCAGACTCACCGACGACGGCAGCAGCAAGGGCCAGGCGACACGGAGCGGACGACGTCCTTTGCTTCTACCATCGCCGTTTCGCAGAGAGGGCACGCAAGTGCATCCCACCGTGCCACTTCAAGCGCTCGGGAAACGCCAAGGCCGGGGGTCGGTAGCAGCCGCGGCCCTCGGAGAAGAGAACAAGCTGCTCTACCTGAAGGACGCACGCTCAGGGAGGCAATTCCTCGTGGACACAGGCTCCCAGCTGAGCTTCATCACACCTTCCAGTGGTCCCCGGGTGACAGCAGCGAACGGCTCGGCGATTAAGACCTTCGGTGAGAGGACTCTGCTTCTGTCTTTGCAGGGCCGTACATTCGAGTGGACTTTTGTTGTAGCGGCAGTCAATTTCAACATGTTAGGGGCTGATTTTTTGTGCTCACATGGTTTATTGGTTGATCTTGCTAACAGGCGCCTGGTTAATGCACTCTCCTTTTATTCTATTCCCTGCACAGCTCGAGTGGCCCCGCCAACTGCACAAGCCAACGTCACAGCTGCGGTTGGTAAGTTCCACACACTCCTCACTCAGTTCCCAGCACCCACGGTCCCAACGTTTTCGGCGACAGTGGCTAAACATGGGGTGGAACATTTTATTACTACCACCGGCCCACCCGTTTTTGCAAAAGCTCGGCGCTTGGACTCAGCTAAACTGACCATAGCGCGTGAGGAGTTCGCCAACCTGGAAAGACTGGGCATCATCAGGAGGTCGAAGAGCCCCTGGGTTTCGCCGCTCCATATGGTCCCAAAGGCTGATGGCTCGTAGTGGCCTTGTGGTGATTTCCGCAGGTTGAATAACGCTACAGCACACGACCGCTATCCGATCCCGCACATCCAAGATTTTTTGGTGCATTTGGTGGGGGCGCGCATTTTTTCTAAAATAGATTTGGTACGCGGTTACCACCAGGTTCCAGTGCGCGCTGAGGACATACTCAAAACAGCGGTAATAACTCCTTTCGGGCTTTTTGAGATTTTGCGCATGCTGTTTGGGCTTAAAGGCGCAGCGCAGACGTTCCAACGCATGATGGACGCGGTTCTGCGCGACCTCCCCTTTGTGTTCATCTACTTGGACGACATATTGGTAGCCAGCGCGTCCAAAGACAAACACGAAAACCACCTCACAGCAGTTTTCCGGAGGTTGGCAGAGCACGGGTTAATAATCAACCCAGCAAAGTGTCAGTTTGGGGTGGCACAGATTGATTTTTTGGGGCATCGCGTCTCTCCAGAAGGAGCGGTTCCTCTGCCCGACAAAGTGCGCGCAATAACAAATTTTCCCCAACCACAAACGGTCAAAGCGTTACAGGAGTTTTTGGGAATGGTGAATTTTTATAACCGTTTCCTCCCTCACGCAGCGCAGCTCATGCAACCATTGTATGCTGCACTAAAAAAACAAAAACCTACAAACAAAATCAAATGGTCTCCGGAGCGGGAGCGCGCATTCGCTTAAGTCAAAATAGCCCTGGCAAACACTGCGTTGTTGGCACATCCAGACCCAATGGCCCACATAGCGCTCACTACTGACACGTCAGACGTGGCCATAGGAGCGGTCGTGGAACAGTATGTAGCAGGAGCTTGGCAACCGCTCGCCTTTTTAGCAGGACCTTGCGCGATAGTGAACGAAAATACAGCGCATTCGACAGGGAGTTGTTAGCTCTCCACTTGGCCATTCGCCATTTCCAGTTTTGGCTGGAGGGACGCAGTTTCACTGCGTTCGTGGATCACAAGCCACTGACTTTCGCGATGGCCAAGATTTGAGAACCATGGTCGGGCCGGCAGCAGAGACAGCTGGCCGCCATCTCGGAGTTTACTACCGATATCCAGCATGTAGTGGGTAAACTTAATGTAGTGGCGGATTGCCTCTCGCGCGCCGTGGCGGCTCCAGCCCGCCCAGAGGTAGATTTTGCAGCCATGGCCACGGACCAGGTTAGCGACGCGGAAGTGCGCGCGGCCCCAGTCTGCGTAGGGATAGATTATGCAGCCATGGCCGCGGATCAAGTTGCCGACGCGGACGTGTGCGCGCTCCAGTCTGGACCAACAGGGTTAAGGCTGGAGAACAGGGTGCTACAAGATGGTATGCCCCCCCTAATCTGCGATGTCTCCATGGGACGACCGCGCCCGGTGGTGCCGACCACGTGGCGCCGCCGCGTTTTTGACTGGATTCATTCTCTGGTGCACCCGGGGGTGCGCACGTCTGTCAAAATGGTAGGAGAGAAATTTGTATGGCCATGCCTGCGCAAGCAAGTCAAGGAGTGGGCAACAGCCTGCGTGGCTTGTCAGCGAGCCAAAATACGTAAACACACTAGAGCTCCCTTGGAGCCTTTTCACATCCCGGCTAAGCGATTCGATCACATGCATGTCGACCTCGTAGGCCCCCTCCCGCCGTCACAGGGGTGCACACACCTTTTGACAATGGTGGACCACACCACGCGTTGGCCGGAAGTGGTCCCACTGGCATCAACCACAGCCGAGGAGGTGGCGCGCGCGTTTCTAACAGCATGGGTAGCGGGTTTCGGAGTTCCGTCGGACATTACGACTGACAGAGGTCCTCAATTTGTTTCCGAGCTCTGGTCAGCGATGGCCCGCAGCCTGGGGATAACGATCCACCGCACTACCGCATGCAACCCGCAGGCTAATGGTTTATGCGAACGTTTCCATAGGTCATTGAAAGCAGCCCTCAGAGCATCGCTTACGGATGCAAATTGGGTGGACAGGCTACCATGGGTTTTATTGGGGTTGCGTTCTGCACCTAAAGAGGATTTAAAAGCCTCCCCAGCTGAGTTGGTTTTTGCGCAGCCACTCCGGCTGCCCGGGGAGTTTCTCCCGGATAATCCTGCGCCAGAGTGCCCCCCCGCTCAGCAGTTGCAGAGCGACACGGGAGCGAGCACGCTTCCTGGCCCAGTTCATCACAGCTTCCCGCACGTTTTTGTGTCTAAAGCTTTAAAAAATGCGGAGTTTGTTTTTGTCGGACATGATGCACACCGCCCACCCTTACGCCCACCTTATGACGGACCATACAGAGTGCTGGAAACAGGGGACAAGCATTTTTTGCTAGATTTGGGGGGCAGGAAAGAAATGGTTTGTATAAACAGGCTCAAACCCGCTTTTGTGCTGGCTGACGAAGTGGTGCAGTTGGCGAGGGCTCCTCAGCGCAGCAGACCCCCTAGAGAGCATCCCCCAGAACACCCACAGAGATTGACTAACAGTTCTAATCCTCAAACAGCAGCTCCACAGCGGGAAGACGCCGCGGGGGTGGTAAAGCCCGCTTACAGCAGATATGGAAGGCGACTGAGGCCCAAGCAACATTTGGACTGATGTGTAATAATGTGACCATGACTTGCAAACTGTATTACTGTGGGTCACCCCCACAGCCTACGGACAAGCAGAGCGCTCAGCTGGAGCAATTAGCAGGACAATGAGATGTGTGTATTGAGATCAACAGGCAGCCTCCCTTTGTCTAGCTACTTCCTGCCAGTATCCTGCTGCTGATATGTATGACTCAAAGGCAAATGTTCCTTCCTGCTCTGTACTGTGATGCAAATGTCCCATTGCCTTCCGGCCGTTTACTGTGATGTTAATGTGCCATTCATGCATTGTCTGTAGTGGGGTATTTAAACTGCATATCGCTCTGTAACTCTCTCTCTCTCTGACCACTGCATCTGACTACATGCATTGCCTTTTGCTGATGAGAGCCTGAGAGCTTGCTCCGGCGCGCCTGCACGGCGCTGGAGTGAGTTCTGTGATGGCGGAATGAAATAAAACGCACTTTTAAACCTCAGTTCGCTGCTTATTATTTCATGCCGCCACATTACATTTGTTCCATCTTAGACGTTTGGGGGGGGGGGGTCATGTGGCACATATACATGCACATACGTATGTTGGTTTCAGATGCTCCACAGATATATCACTGTATGCTTATTGTATACTTCATGTCTCAGGGGAACAAAGGGACTGAGCCTTCCAGAGGTAACGGGAGGGTGTGAGATCTGGCCTTTTGTTTCAAGGAGATGGCCTTAAGAGATTTCCTGACCACCGGAGACTAGGAGGTGGATGGTGTTAAGATCGGGGGAAGTTACATTGTGACTGGGATTAAGTACCATGTGACTGTGTATTTGATTAAGTACCATGTGATTGTATGTTTGATGTCCTGGTATAAAAGGACAGATGTGAGAAGAGTCATTCTCTTTTTCTGCTTTTGAATGTTGGAGAATGTCATTGTGAATAAAGCTGAACCTGAGGAATACACTCAGTCTCGTCCTTCACAACTCTCCACAAAATATTAATTGTCAATTTGGAACAATAGATAATATATAATATAATCATAATATATTTAGACTGTCTTATTTTGATGCAACACAAGTCTTCCATGCGTCTTCAATTCCAGGACAGTAAAAACAAACAAACAAACAAACAATAAAATTACATGTAAATAATCTAAAAAATAAATGAAAGTGTGAAATATTATGGAATAAGGTTCAAGCCTTGTTCCATAAATATTTTCAAAACAGCCTCCCCAAGACGTTTCTGCTTTAAAATGTAAGGCAGTGGTTACCAAAGTGTGGCTAGTTTAGAGTGACAGCAGGTAGGCCTCGAGAGGTCCTTTAAAAAACGTTTTAAATTTAAAAATGTCAAAATTACCATAAAAGATTAACAGTGACGTATTTGAATTTAAAAAACAAAATAATAACTAAAAAAAAAAGCTTCATTTTTATTTTTATTTTCAATCTTTTTTTTTCTTCCTTCTAACAATGGCTTTATTTATTTTTAAAGAATTACCTGCAACGATTTAAGTTACCAGTGAGCGGCAAAGTTTCCTCATGATCAGTTTGGGAAAGGTTGATTTGGAGGAACAAACTCCAGTCCAACAGGGGGCGGTATAGTGCTACTTTTGGTCAACATAACGAGGAAGTTCGTTCACATTTTATTTTTAAGGGAATTTTAGTCAGTTTAAAGCATCATATTGATGTATTTTGGCGTAGGCAATAAACGACATTATCTATTAACTAGTCACTTTAAGCAAATTAACAGTAATACGTTTAAAATAAATCGTTTGTGTGCTCGATAACCCCCTAAATTTAGCGTTAAAGTTGCTAAATATTTGGGTACCTGACAAGATGCCAGCACCGGAGGACTCGTATGGTGGGTTTTTAATATTTTTTTTTATCTTGCTTTACCTCTCATTATATTTAAATGTATACTTTTAATTGCAGAGGTCTGTGTTCAGGTTCTGTTTACGGTCCTGCTAAAATATGGCAGTTTAACTAATCGTTAGCATGAGCTCGCATCTCCAAGCTAACCTGACTTAACTTAGGTTACCCTCTGCATGACTTCAGATGTGCTGTTTAGAACTGATAACTATGGACCTTATAAACTGTTAAGACCCCTCTGTGGCTTTAAATCTTAATCATTACTCTTTTTTTCCCCTCGACATCTTTATTTGTTTAATTTTCTTGAGTTCATCACCATGCTGTTTCTTCTTTTTGATTCGGCGTTGTTGAAGACATTATCTAGTTTTGTTACATATGGAAAGCGATAAAGAGCTTGCATCAAATTAAATGTAGCTATAGTAACAAGGATCTCTAACATGCTGTCAAGGCAGTGGTAATGGGTACGGAACTATACCCTTGTGTGGAGGATGAAAGCAGATGAGACACAAGCTGACGACACAGAGGTTTATTTCTCCTCCAACACAGAACAGACCAACTGTTAGTGCCAAAGCGATCTGCTTTATACATTTTCTCCCCGCCTCTGGCACTCAGGGTAAACACATTTACATACCTGTTACCAAGTGTGAACACATCAACGTACACACCAACACATTCACGCTCCTGCGTCCTCAGGTGTGAGCCTGGCACAGCGGGGGCGAAAGGCACATCTTTATTTACTACATACCCCCCAGTGCTCTGGCACCCCTGGCTGGCACCCCCAGCACCGTAAAGTACTGGGTGGAGTGTCATCTCCTTTGTGTCACCACACTTGGACCCTTTCGCAAATATCGCCATCTTTAACGCGCAAAGCAGTATGGGATTATTTGGGAGCATCGGAAGTTGTCTTGTACTTGCTTATAGTGGATATTTCATTTTTAGATGTTACAGGTGCATCTCAATAAATTAGAATGTCATCAAAAAGTTAATTAAATTCAGTAATTCAATTCAGAAAATGAAACTCCTATATTATATAGATTCATTACACACAGAGTGATGTAGTTCAAGTGTTTATTTCTTTTAATTTTGATAGTTATGGCTTACAGCTCATGAAAACCCCAAATTCAGTTTCTCAAAAAATTAGAATATTTATATTTGATAAAGCCAGTTTAGAAAGCTTGGGATCAGTCCGCCAAGGTCTCCGCCTTTGACTGCCACCTAATCCACATAGCACCGGACTTCCATGATCCCTCCTGCAGGTGGTGAACCTACTGGAGGGCGGACCCATGTAACTCCTTCGGGCTGAGCCCGGCCGGGTCCCATGGGTGGAAACCCGGCCACCAGACGCTAGCCTTCGAGCCCCTCCCCCAGGCCTGGCTCCAGGGTGGGGCCCCGGTAACCCCATACCGGGCGGGGTACACTGAATCCTTGATATACAATTTATCATGAGAGTCTGTTGGATCGTTCTTCGTCTGGCCCTTCACCCAGGACCAGTTTGTCTTGGGAGACCCTATCAGAGGCAAATTGCCCCGGACAACATAGCTCCTGGGATCACTGGGGCACGCAAACCCCCCCACCACGATAAGGTGACGATCCATGAGGGGGCCGAGTGGTGTTCAGTTATTGGACTTCTGTGCTAACCACAGTCTGTCTATAACGAACACCATGTTCAAGCATAAGGGTGTCCATATGTGCACCTGGCACCAGGACACCCTAGGCCGCAGGTCGATGATCGATTTTGTTATCGTATCATCAGACCTGCGACCGTATGTCTTGGACACCCGAGTAAAGAGAGGTGCAGAGCTGTCAACTGATCACCACCTGGTGGTGAGTTGGATCCGATGGCAGGGGAGGAAGCCATTCAGACCTGGTAGACCCAAACGTATAGTGAGGGTGTGCTGGGAGCGTCTGGCTGAGGCCTCTGTCCGGGAGGTCTTCAACTCCCACCTCCGGAAGAACTTCAACCACATTCCGAGGGAGTCTGGAGACATGGAGTCTGAATGGGCCATGTTCTCCACCTCTGTTGTTGAAGCGGCAGCCCAGAGCTGCGGCCGCAAGGTGGTCGGTGCATCTCGTGGTGGCAACCCCCGAACCAAGTGGTGGACACCAGTGGTGAGGGGGGCCATTAAGCTGAAGAAGGAGTCCTATCAAGCTTGGTTGGCTTGTGGGACTCCCGAAGCAGCTGAGGTGTACCGGCAGGCCAAGCGGAGTGCAGCTCGGGTGGTTGCTGAAGCAAAAACCCGGGTATGGGAGGAGTTCGGTGAGGCCATGGAACAAGACTTTCGGTCGGCTTCAAAGAGATTCTGGCAAACTGTTCGGCGGCTCAGGAGGGGAAAGCAGCTCCCCGTCCACACTGTGTATGGTGCGGATGGGACACTGTTGACTTCAACTGGGGATATCGTCGGGCGGTGGAAGGAATACTTCGAGGATCTCCTCAATCCCACTGATACGCCTTCCACAGAGGAAGCAGGGTTTGGGGACGAGGGGGATGACTCGCCTATCACAGGGGCTGAGGTCGCCAAGGTGGTTAAAAATCTCCTTGGTGGCCGGGCCCCGGGGGTGGACGAGATTCGCCCCGAGTACCTCAAGGCGCTGGATGTTGTTGGGTTGTCATGGTTGACACGCCTCTGCAACATTGCGTGGAGGTCGGGGGCAGTGCCTTTGGCATGGCAAACCGGGGTGGTGGTTCCTCTCTTCAAAAAAGGGGACCGGAGGGTGTGCTCCAACTTTAGAGGGATCACACTCCTCAGCCTCCCTGGGAAGGTCTATGCCAAGGTACTGGAGAGGAGAGTCCGGCCGTTGGTCGAACCTCGGATTCAGGAGGAGCAATGTGGTTTTCGTCCTGGCCGTGGCACATCGGACCAGCTCTTTACCCTCTCGAGAATTCTTGAGGGTTCGTGGGAGTTTGCCCAACCAGTTTACATGTGTTTTGTGGACTTGGAGAAGGCATTTGACCGCGTCCCTCGTGGATTTTTGTGGGGGGTGCTTCGGGAGTATGGGGTATCGGGCTTGTTGTTACGAGCTATTCGGTCTCTGTACGACCGTTGTGAGAGTTTAGTTCGCATTGCCAACACTCGGTCGGAGTCATTCCCAGTGAGAGTTGGACTCCGCCAGGGCTGCCCTTTGTCACCGGTCCTGTTCATAATTTTTATGGACAGGATTTCTAGGCGCAGCCAGGGAATGGAGGGTGTCATGCTTGGTGACCACAGGATCTCATCTCTGTTGTTTGCAGATGATGTTGTCCTGTTGGCTTCATCCAGCAATGACCTACAGCTCTTGCTGGGACGGTTTGCCGCTGAGTGTGAAGCGGCTGGGATGAGAATCAGCACCTCCAAGTCCGAGTCCATGGTCCTCAGCCGGAAAAAGGTGGATTGTCCTCTCCGGGTTGGGGACAGGCTCCTGCCCCAAGTGGAGGAGTTTAAGTATCTTGGGGTCTTGTTCACGAGTGAGGGGAAAATGGAGCGAGAGATCGACAGACGGATTGGAGCAGCATCTGCAGTGATGCGGACGTTGTACCGGTCTGTTGTGGTGAAGAGGGAGCTTAGTTCTAAGGCAAAGCTGTCGATTTACCAGTCAATCTACGTTCCTACTCTCACCTATGGTCACGAGCTTTGGGTAATGACCGAAAGAACGAGATCGCGGATACAAGCGGCTGAAATGAGCTTTCTCCGTAGGATTGCTGGACTCACCCTCAGAGATAGGGTGAGGAGCTCAGTCATCCGGGAGAGGCTCAGAGTAGAACCGCTGCTCCTCCACATTGAAAGGAGTCAGTTGAGGTGGTATGGGCATCTGATTAGGATGCCTCCTGGACGCCTCCCACTTGAGGTGTTTCAGGCACGTCCCACTGGGAGGAGACCCCGGGGCAGACCCAGGACTCGGTGGAGAGACTATGTCTCCCAGCTAGTCTGGGAACGCCTTGGTATCCCCTCTGAAGAGCTGGAGCAGGTGGCTGGGGAGAGGGAAGTCTGGGCTTCTCTGCTTGAACTGCTGCCTCCGCGACCCGGACCTCCGGAAAAGCGGTAGAAGATGGATGGATGGATGGATATTTGATAAAACACAGTGGACCAACACCAGCAGATAACATGGATCCTCAAATCATCACTGACTGTAGAAACTTCACACTGGACCTCAAGTAATTTAGATTCTGTGCCCCTCTTTTTCCAGATGCTGGGACCTTGATTTTCAAATGAAATGCAAAATTTACTTTCATCTGAAAAGAGGTCATCTGCTGGTGTCGGTCCACTGTGTTTTATCAAGTCCAAAGTCAGTGCAGCTGTCTACCAGCAAATTTTAGAGCACTTCATGCTTCCTTCTGCTGACAAGCTTTATGGAGATGCTGATTTCATTTTCCAGCAGGACTTGGCACCTGCCCACACTGCCAAAAGTGGCAAAACCTGGTTTAATGACCATGGTATCACTGTGCTTTATTGGCCATAAAACTAGCCTGACTTCAACTATATAGATAATTTATGGAGTATTGTCAAGAGGAAGATGAGAGACACCAGACCCAACAATGAAGACGAGCTGAAGGCCGCTATCAAAGCAACGTGGGCCTTTTTAACACCTCAGCAGTACCACAGGCTGATCACCTCCATGCCACGCCACATTGATGCAGTAATTCATGCAAAAGGCACCCCGACCAAGTATTGAGTGTGTACATGGACATACTTTTCAGTAGGACAACATTTCTGTTAAAAATCCATTTTTTAAAATTAATTTTATGTAATATTCTAATTTTTTGAGAAACTGACTTTGGGTTTTCTTGAGCTGTAAGCCATAATCATCAAAATTAAAAGAAATAAACACTTGAAATATATCACTCTCTGTGTAATTAATCTATATAATATAGGAGTCACTGTTGGTCGGAGGTGGGATCGAGCCCAGGATCCCCCGGCCAAGCGTGAGTTGCTGTGCTGCCGCAGTGCTAACCACTTCACCAACGCGTCGCCCTAAGATGCTGGGATAGGCTCCAGCCCCCCCCGCGACCCGAAAAGGATTAAGTGGAAGAAGAATGGATGGAATATAGGAGTTTCATTTTCTGAGTTGAATTACTGAATTTAATTAACTTTTCGATGACATTCTAATTTATTGAGATGCACCTGTATTTGTGAATATTCAGGCATTTCCAGCAAGCAAGAAGACTGTGATTGTTGCAGAGAATTAAGAGAAGAAAAAAAAAATGTTGTGTGGCAGCCTCAAAAGTCGCGTTTATTTCTAAAGAACCATGTTTTTGAGGAGACAGGTGCTGCACACAAATGTTATGTATGAGGAATGAGGGACTGGAGTCTCTTGTCATGCAGCCAACCAACCTTTATTATCTTCTTCTTCTTCTTCTTCTTTTAGATTTGATTGGCAGTTGGCAATCAGCTTACAGGTGTATTACCGCCACGTACTCCAGTCTATATCATCACTCCTTCCCCAACCTTTATTATAGAGAACAGAACTATTTATATACAAGGGCCGTGCCCGCCTGACGTCACACCAGGGGCGGGTACGGCAGCGCACACACCACACTCACTACACCACAATTCCCCTCCCCCTTACAAAAATGCAAACCACACACACAGTCGAGACCCTCCCTAATTTAGGACCCGAATCATGCACTATGGAACAAGGAATCATGAACTGTAGGAAAATGACCACATTCACACAAAAATAACTAAATTGGACCGTGTCTCTAAAAATAAGTAAAATAATCCCCAAATCATACATACTCACATGCACACCAGCAGAGTACATGTATACATATTTACATTTTAACGTTTAAGTTATGCCAGTGTCCTCAGATTCAAGGATGTTTGCAAGCGCGACCTCAAGGCTGGAGGCTTCAACCCCTCCGACCTGGAGTCAGCCGCCTCCGTCCGCTCCAACTGGCGGACCACCACCCAGGATGTCATCCGAACAGCAGAGGAGAGAAGAGACACTCGCTGGGGGGAGAAGAGACTCCACAGACAGAGGAGACTGTCGAGACCCCCACTACACTGTGAAGAATTTATCTGCAGTGGCTGCGGCAGGATCTGCAGATCCCGTATCGGCCTCTACAGCCACGCCCGACGGTGCAGCTCCCTGAATGATGGCCCAAGGCACAAAACCCCCCCATGATCTTTCGAGATCGATGGAGCCAATGACGAATGTATGCCAATGTCCGTTGGCAGCCGGGGGTAAAACCGACCCGGAGGCCCAGGACAGCCCCAAATCATCCACTTCCGTGGCCGCTGAAGATAAGACCGGCTCGGAGGCCCCGGGCAGCCGCACGACATGTGCGCCCGTGGCCGCCGTCTGCCCCGGGGATCAAAAACAATCTCTCCCGCCAAAACGTCCCTCTTCACTGCCAATTGCGTCACTCCTCGGGACCCGCCATGCTGCTGTCCGGCACACCGTTCCTTCATGCTCGTCGGTCCACTCCCGACCACCTTCAACACCGCTGTCATGGCTCCAAGCACTCCGGCCCCCCGTGGCTGAACTCCGGGGAGACCCAAAGCCTGCTTGTCGGTGCCGCTCGCTGCCTCGGGCTCCTCGCCATAACACCCAGCAGCCTCATCCAGCGCGCTCCGCTGTGCTGCCTCCATGTCCAGCTGCTGTTGCTCTCCCTTGGGGTTCTCAGCATCACTCTCGTCGGCGTCACTCTCGTCGGCGTCACTCTCCGACCCGGGCGTTTCGTCGCTGCTCTCGGTACCCTCGTCCCAGGTGCTCCGCTGCGTCGTCACCATGCCCGGTCATAGCTGCTCTCCCTCAGGGCTCTCAGCGTCCATGGTCCCACTCACTCGCTGCCTAAACTCCAGCTGCGGGAATGACTCCTGCTGCTCTCCCTCTCCGCTGTCATTGCACACCGTGCTGTCCGACTCATCAGCGCTCCGGTGCTGTACCATGCTGCGCTCCTTGACTGGCCCACCGTCTTCAGTGACCAGGGACTCCTCCACTCGTGGCCCCGGTCCCACCTTGATGCCTAGCTGGTAGCCTGGAACTTGCTTTTGGCGTGCAGTTAGCTTTGTGGCTAACATGCCCACAGACACTGAGTGGGCTGTTAGCTTCTCCGAGCTAACTAGCCTAGCTCTATTTGGTGCCAACTCTCCCGCCTCCCACAGCTTCGTGGTCCATGTCTGCTCGACAAAGTACTCAGCTAGCCACTCGACAGCATCCTTGATAGCATCCAAAAATCATTGTCAAAAACTATTACAGTCTTTTGAATCTAAAATAAAAGAAAAATTATTTCAACCTTTTCAAATTTTCACCTACCTAAAGAGTGGTATCAGGCCCTTCCCTCTGGGGTGGGGAGGGGGTGATGCCACCCTTTATGGAAGAAAGTTCAGCACAGATTGGTCAGTGCAAGTGTGCTTAAAGGTCTGATGACACGATTTTGACATTTTTTAGCGTGTTGTGTAAACCCAAAAGTCATTGTCGATGATCAATATAATATTTACAGCTGCGCCTGCATAACATAGTTCTCATCAAAAAAACCACAGCCGCTGACTGGACTGTGGTGCTGCCCACCAAATGACGAAGGGGTTGGAAATGATGAAAGTGAGAGAACGGATGCCGGTGTTGTTGACTGGAATGCCAGCAGCTTTGTAGCACACAGTTTCTCTGGTTTCTTGTTTTAGTTTTACAGCTGTGCCTTCGCGTTGTGTCACAGGCTTTTATTCAAAAACTCGTAAGGACGGTGTTAGTTTATTTAAGTTTCCTAAAGATCCTGAGTTACATTCGAAGTGGGTGAAGCCGGTCAGACGTACCCGTGACAAGTGGGAGCCCTCCCCCACGTCTCTTCTGTGCTCTGATCATTTTGAGTTGGACTGTTTTGATTTTGTTCCCCCCTTAAAAGAGTCACTTGGTTGCTCCGTGCAACACAAGCGTGTGCTGCTGCCTATGGCTGTACCTTCAGGTCCGTGACAGCGTGTGCCAGTGCTAAACCTGGACCTTGCAGCAGCCAGCAGTGTGAGCAGCCTGAGCAGGGCCAGGGGGCAAATTTGGAGGCCACTGCTGTCAGCCCTTCCACTTGGAGCTGCACATCCCAATCCGCCCTTAGATCTTGTGTAGTCAAGAGAAAGAAGATACAGGTACAGATCCAAAATCATATGTTTTTAAAAAATTAAATCATGACGATCATTTATTTAATTTTACTAAAAAGAAAAAAAAAGATTTGAAGGTAGTGTTCCCGCTTTTTCAACAATATGACTTCATTCTATTTATATTCTGAAATGACTGCTAAGTTATAATATTGAGAGTATATCCGCATTTATCAGAAAGATTTTGTGTGTGTGTGTGTGTGTGTGTGTGTGTGTGTGTGTGTGTGTGTGTGTGTGTGTGTGTGTACCGGAGTGGTGGCTCAGTTGGTAGAGCATCCGCCCCACACCCGGGAGGCAGGGGTTCAAATCCCGGCCGGGTCATGCCGAAGACCATATAAAAGTGGAACTTCCTGCCGTCCAGCTTGGTGCTCAGCAATAATGGAATGGAGGAGGGAAATTTGTGGCGGCGCCTTGCATGGCAGCAGCCCTCTGATTCTACACTTGGGGTGTGTGTGATTAACACTGTAGATAGGTAAAGCACAATCTCGTTCTACTGTACATGATTGGTTGTACAGTTGAATGACAATAAACGGTGATTTAATTTAATTTTTTTAATTATATATATACTTGAAATAAGAATGTCAAGGTTAAACATTGTGAGCAATATCTGTTTACAGTGGGACCAGAAACCTCATTTTTGCTGTGGTCTAAATTGTGTACTATCAAAATTTTCTTCTTTTCAACCGATAAGGCCACCGCTGAGCTCAGCATGTGAAAGACCAGATAAACAGCAGGCCGTGAAAGACCACATCACACGCTTCAGCTGCAACTGACTATATTGTATTCATTGCCACTCATTTGGACTTTTTCCTATTAGAATAATTATTGTAATATTTTTGATAGTTATAGTACATGTGTGTTATACCAGTTATGATTATTTTTTTTCTTGTGACCAAACTCTTGAAAAAATGTGGACTATCAGTTGCTTCTATTGATTTTCTTATTATTGTTGAAAATAACATGCCAGTTTATACAAGACAAAATAAACAATGATAACAAACAAAACTGCATTTTTTTACGAGACATAAATAATAGGGAATACATTATTTTTAAGGATATTGCCATCAGTAACACAGAGAATAATTTTAATTTCTAAATGGGTTTTACAGATAATTGAACTTTAAAATGATAAGTTATGGCCACGAGTATGCTGTAATTTACTAAAAAAAAAAAAAATTATATTTGCAAAATAAAAAAAATTCTGTCTCTTGCTCAAATACCCAGGATTGCATGCAACGTCCAAATGACAACAGTTATGAGATTTTCCAAGTATCACACTAAAAATATTTAGTAATTTCATTTTCTTGGAATAATTGACAACAGTTGTGGTCAGATAAACATTTATTGAATGAGAAACAATACCATGAAAACATAAAGGTAGTTAGTCAGCATAACTAAAACCGACATATTGTCCATCTTGTAGTGGAAAGGTCTCTCTGATCTTGTGAACGACACAGGCAGGTGTTGGCACGCGGACTTTCTCACCAAGGTAGTGGTAGCACCATCTGATGAACTGTCTGTAAGCTGTATATCGCTTCCAATTGTTCCCATAATCCACATTCACATAATGTTTATACAGTTAGGCCCAGAAATATTTGGACAGTGACACAAGTTTTGTTATTTTAGCTGTTTACGAAAACATATTCAGGATACAATTATATAATCAATATGGGCTTAAAGTGCAGACTGTCAGCTGTAATTTGAGAGTATTCACATCCAAATTGGAGCAAGGGTTTAGGAATTACAGCTCTTTAATACGTAGCCGCCTCTTTTTCAAGGGACCAAAAGTAATTGGACAATTGACTCAGAAGGCTGCAAAAAAAAAATAACAAGGCTGCATGGGCTCTTCCCTCGTTAACCTGTCATCAGTTAAGCAGTTAAAAGGTCTGGAGTTGATTCCAGGTGTGGCGTTTGCATTTGGAAGCTGTTGCTGTGAACACACAACATGCGGTCAAAGAAGCTCTCAATGGAGGTGAAACAGACCATCCTGAGGCTGAAAAAAAAGAAGAAATCCATCAGAGATAGCAGAAATGTTAGGAGTGGCCAAATCAACAGTTTGGTACATTCTGAGAAAAAAAAGAGTGCACTGGTGAGCTTGGGAACTCAAAAAGGCCTGGATGTCCACGGAAGACAACAGTGGTGGATGATCACAGAATCCTTTCCATGGTGAAGAACAACCCCTTCACAACATCCACTCAAGTGAAGAACACTCTCCAGGAAGTAGGTGTGTCAGTATCTAAGTCTACCATAAAGAGAAGACTTCATGAGAGTAAATACAGAGGATTCACCACAAGGTGCAAACCATGAATCAGCCTCAAAAATAGAAAGGCCAGAATGGACTTTGCCAAAAAACACCTGAAGAAGCCAGCCCAGTTCAGGAACAGCATTCTTTGGACAGATGAGACTAAAGGCACTTTTCCACTAGCCCAGCTCACCTCGCCACGTCTCGATTCGCAACGACACGGTTCGGCCTCGGTTGTGTCTCCATAGCAGCTGGGTAAAGCGGGGTTAAGCTGGGGTGGGTGGGATTTTTTTTACAGCAAGGCGGCGCCACACTCCCGTGACGTAAAACACGCGACCCAAGCAAAACATAACACATGCATCATGGCGGCTGTACAAGGCGACTCCTCGGTCTGTGGCTTTTTTCACCGTAAATGCCAAAAAGGACCGCCAGACAAGGGTACAGGCAGCGAGACGAAACACTCTGGAATAGTTCTGCAGCTCCTTGGAGAGCCGAAGACGTGAGGATACAAACTAGGTCATATATGACGGTAAGCTTATGGTTGCTAATGCTAGTTTGCTATAAGTACGTTGTACTACACTGTAATGTCTGCAAGTTAGCGCTGTTAGGTACAAAAATATGTATGCTGTGTGTGTGTGTTTCAGATGGCTCTGTTGTGGGGAAATTACCGCTTCAAACGGTCGGTCTGGGCGTTCAACACAACCTGTCACTGATGTCAGTACAGCCTGTCACTGATGTCACCCCAGCTTCACCAACGATCAGTGGTTGTAGAGCTTAAGAATGTCTGTAGAAACGTTTATTTCCTGTGCAAAAAATTGCTCTGATCTGCGTGAAAATCATGGAGAGACTGAGACATCATGGGACGTACCTGCTCCTGCAGCACTGAGTCTGAGGTGGTGTCATAGCAAAAAATGATCAGCTGACACAACTTGATTGCCAGGTTAATAACTATATTAGCCACAAAATATATATTCAAAAAGTAAACAGTACTGAGTTACGTATAATAAGATATATTTGACAGTTATGATGCATTTTAGGCCAAAACAAACTTGATCTAGGATTAAGATAAGATAAGATAAGATAAGCCTTTATTAGTCCCACAACGGGGAAATTCCAGGATTGCAACAGCACAGGGATAGCAACACTCAGAGCAACAATCAGAAGGCAAGAAAAAACAAAACAAAACAAAAAAAAAAAACAAGCAAGCAAGAGCAGCTAATATACATATGTACATATTACTATAAAATATATATATACACACACACTCACAGACACACAGTGCAGAGCATTGTAGCCGGATGGAATAAATATATGAATATATGAACACAGTGCAGAGCATTGTAGCTAGATGGAATAAATATGTAAATATATAAACACCCACAGTACGGAGCATTGCAGCTAGGTGGAATAAATATGCAAGTATATAAACACACACAGTGCGGAGCAATGTAGCTAGATGGAATAATATGTAGATATATAAAAACACAGTGCGGAGCATTGTAGCTAGATGGAATAAATATATAGATATATAAATATAAATATAAACACACCCAGTGCTGAGCATTGTAGCTAGATGGAATAAATATGTAAATATATAAACACACACAGTGCAGAGCATTGGTGCTAGGTGGGATGAAACAGCATAACCGTCTATTTAGTTATCCTACATGGTATGATTATGTGCCCATACATATTCTCACCCTCCATAGCGACCGGTATGTTCCTAGTTGTATGCCGGAGAGGACCATTGTGTAAGTCTATTGCATCTTTTGCATTCAAAAAAAACTATTAGTTTGTTACGTCTTTTTGCTATCTCTGCGAGCAGCCCTGCTTAGGTTGTACAGTCTGACAGCCGTTGGTAGGAAGGACCTACGAAACCTCTCGGTTGTGCACCTGGGATGATGTAGTCTGCTGCTAAATGAGCTCCTCAGTGCATCCAGTATGTCCTGCATAGGGTGGAACTCGGACTCCAGCAGAGATGACAGTTTAGCCACCGTCCTTCTCTCTCCTATCTCCTCCATCGGATCAAGGCGCTGTCCCAGGACAGAGCTAGCTTTCTTGATCAGTTTGTTCAGTCTCTTCCTATCGGCTGCAGTAATGCCACTGCCCCAGCAGACCACTCCAAAAGTGATGGCTGATGCCACCACTGTGTCATAGAATGACTTCAGCAGCGCCCCTTGTACACCAAAAGACCTGAGTCTCCTCAGCAGGAACAGCCTGCGCTGTCCCTTCTTGTAGAGTGCGTCAGTATTGTGTGACCAGTCTAGTTTATTGTTCAGATGAATACCCAGGTACTTACAGGATGTCACCATCTCGATGTCTGTTCCCTGTATATTTACTGGTGCTGTGAGGGGCTGCCCATGCCTGCGGCAGTCCACTACCAGCTCCTTAGTTTTCCTCGCGTTGATCTGGAGGCAGTTCCGATGGCACCAGTCCACAAAGTCCTGGATAAGCCCTCTGTACTCAGCTTCATCTCCGTTGGAGATGAGACCAACGATCGCAGAGTCATCAGAGAACTTCTGTAGATGGCAATGTGTTGTGTTGTGTGAGAAGTCCGCAGTATAAAGAGTGAACAGGAAGGGAGCCAGCACCGTTCCCTGGGGGGCCCCCGTGCTACTGATGATCGTGTCGGAAACACAGTCCCGGGTTCTCACAAACTGAGGCCGGTTCGTGAGGTAGTCCAGGATCCATGATGACAGGTGCTGGTCCACCCCTGCGCGCAGCAGCTTGTCCTTCAGGATCATCGGTTGGATGGTGTTGAAAGCACTGGAGAAGTCAAAGAACATGATCCTCACCATATTCCCGGGCTTCTCCAGGTGGGACAGAGAACGGTGAAGGAGGAAGATCACCGCATCCTCCACCCCAATGCCATGCTGGTAGGCGAACTGGAGTGGATCCATCGCTGGTTCCACCAGGGGGCGGAGATGAGCAAGGAGCAGTCTCTCCAGGGTCTTCATCAAGTGGGACGTCAAGGCCACCGGTCTGTAGCTGTTCAGGTCTTTGGGGTGGGAAGTTTTTGGTACAGGTACCACACAAGATGTTTTCCACAGCTGTGGTACCCTCCCCAGTTTCAGGCTCATGTTGAAGATATACGTCACAATCCCACACAGCTGGTCTGCACAGGACTTGAGGAGCTTTGCGCTGATGCCGTCCGGTCCCGACGTCTTCCTCGCCTTGATCTTCCTCAGCTCCGTCCTCACCTGGGTCTTGGTCAGGGTCAGGATGGGGGGCTGTGTGTTGGGAGTGGGGGGGGTGTCGGTGGAGTGGGGAGTGGGCAGCAGGACTTGATTTCTTAGAGGCAGCAGTGGTTGTTGTGCAGACAGGGGGGAGGGCGGTTGGTCAAATCTATTGAAAAACAGATTCAGGTTGTTCGCCCACTCCCTGCCCCCCGTGGCCTGGGGGGAGGTATTCTGGAGCCCCGAGATGGTTTTGAGGTTTCTCCAGACCCCGCTGATGTCGCTCTGTTGCAGCTTGTCCTCCATCTTCTTCCTGAAGCTGTCCTTGCCTTCTCTGATCTTTCTCCTCAGCTCCCTCTGTACAGACTTCAGCATCTCCCTGTTCCCCGACCTGAAGATCCTCTTCTTCTCTCTCAGAAGTGTTTTTATCTCAGGGTTGATCCAGGGTTTGTTGTTTGAGTGACGCCGTATGGTCTTGGTGGGAACGGATTTGTCCACACAGAAGCTGAGGTAGCCCGTGAAGGTGTGAATGAGGCCATCGATGTCCTCACCATGTGGATCGCAGAGCTGCTTCCAGGCAGTGGCTTCAAAACAGTCCTTTAGAGTGTCCATTGTCTCCTCAGACCATAACTCCACAGTGTGCATGGCCGGAGGTTGTCTGTGCACTAGGGGTTTGTACACCGGCCGGAGATGAACCAAGTTGTGATCCGATCTCCCAAGTGGGGGGAGTTGTGATGAGGTGTACGCCTCCTTAGTGCTTGCGTAGAACAAATCCAGTGTTTTATTGTCTCTAGTGTGGCATGTGACATACTGGGTGAAAGTGGGCAGAATGGGAGACAGTGAAACGTGGTTGAAATCGCCTGAGATGAGGAGAAGAGCATCTGGGTGTTCTGTCTGCAGCCTGCTGGTTACTGAATGGATGACGTCACGCGCTGTCCCAGCGTTCGCCGTCGGATTTGCATAAACAACAATGCAGATCACGTGTGAGTGTTCTCTCGGGAGATATGTAGGCCTCATGCTAACAGCTAGCAACTCAATGTCTTTGCTGCAGTGTCGTTGTTTAACAGTGATATGTCCCGGTCTGCACCAGTTGTTGTTAACATACATTATCACTCCGCCCCTTGCTTTGCCACTCTCTGGTGTTCGGTCAGCTCGTATCATGTGAAAACCCTCCAGCTCAATGTTAGCATCTGCTGCTAGTTCAGTTAGCCACGTCTCAGTAAACAAAAGGAGAGAGCACTCCCGGTAAGTGCTATCATAACGGGAGATAGCCGCTAGCTCATCTAACTTTCCCAGTATCGACCGTACATTTCCCATGACAACAGATGGAAGGGAGGGTCTGTACCTTATATTTTTTGTCCTCCGCCTTACTCCAGCCCGGCAGCCGCGACGCTTTCGCCTCAATTCTCTCGGTATGTCGAGTTTTTCCAGTGGGACCGGGTGGCGGTTAAATGCTAGCAGCTCTTCCCTGTTGTATCGTATCCTGCTATAAACAGTGGCTCCGTCCACCGGCTCAGGAGACATTTGGGACGATCTGTGTGTCCGTGATATAAGTGGGGTGAAAAAAAAAAAAGTGATCAAAAGAGAGAGGAAGGGAAAAAAAACTCGGAATCGAGCCGCTGTTGCAAAAGGCAGCCTACTGGTGTGGCGCCGAGAGGTTGTATAGTACTATAGTATAATACTATAGTAGTATTGTATAGATTAAAAGCAATTAATATAATGCAGTCACAAGGTTACATGGAAAATACCTGATTTACTAGATACATTAAATTAAATCACCCTTATTGTCATTCAACTGTACAACCAATCATGTACAGTAGAACGAGATTGTGTTTTACCTATCTACAGTGTCAAATCACACACACCCCAGTGCAGAATCAGAGGGCCGCTGCCATGCAAGGCGCCGCCACAGATTTCCCTCCTCCATTCCGTTATTGCTGAGCACCAAGCTGGACGGCAGGAAGTTCCACGTTTATGGTCTTTGGCATGACCCGGCCGGGATTTGAACTCCTGCCTCCTGGGTGTGGGGCGGATGCTCTACCAACTGAGCCACCACTCCGGTATATTTCTACAGTACACATGTACTGTAGAAATATACTGTATATTCTCTGCATCAACAATGTACTATACATGCATTCATGTAGTATTGCACTGGGAATTGCACTGACAATAAACCTCTGAAGTTTTTGCAGATGTCTCTTTTTTATATGTGAAGGTTACCACCATGTGGCACAAATTAAATACTAAAAGATTGGAAAAGCTGTCTAAGAACAATCCAGCAGTTTGAGAAATCACTTTTGGTTTGGTGTAAGTCTGTCAACAGAATTATGAACCATAAAGCAGTTTGTGTTAAAATGTTAAATCCCATTAAACCCTAATCCGGGGGCTTCCAATCATGTGTCATGGGGGGCCAAGACCCTGCAGGTTCTCTTCTACCCAGTCTCTTCAGCAGGTGTTCTCACTGATCAGCAGTCAGTGGAAGAAGTTCAGTGGAATCTGCTGTTGAAGACACTGGTTGGAGGTAAAGCCTGCAGGGTCTTGGCCCTCCATGGCACATGATTAGACACCCTCGCCCAAACCCATTATGATGAAGAGCAGATGCTAATATGACCCAGAATTCCTCCATATACTGGTACTGTCACTAAAGTATGCAGGGTCTTCTGCAGTGGCACATCCAACAATACAGTCTTCAGTTAATAAAATAATTGTTTTGGTTACTTTTTTCTTAAAAATGAGCCATTATTTTCAAGGTCAACGATAAATCCTTTGTACAGTTTACTCTTTTCTCACCAGTGTCTTAACAGACAAAATAGAAAATCATGATGCAAACACATAAGTCACTAAATTGTTTATTACAATCAGCAGCAAATTCCAGATTATTCAGAATGTGCAAAATTCAAACTGTAAAAAAAAAAAGAAACTGGAATGGGTCACACAGGCCAGCCACGCTGCCTCACTGAGAAGCAACTGGATCGGCCCCTCGTACTGGTCCTGGTTCAGCAGATCTTCAGCCTGCATCTCTGTAAATAGTGAGGCAAGGTCCAGTTGGGGTGGACCGTTTCCCTCTTGCCCAGACAAAAGACAAATGGGTGGTGGTTAATTAAAGCAAGTTTAAAACATATTTGGGAAATACACTTGTTGCTAAAAGCCAGTGGTGGAATGTGAATGAATGAATGAATCTTTATTTCGGATTGATTAAAAGTAAAGATTAAAAGAAAATGGAATAATATAACAAAGGGGAAAAAAACCTAACAAGGTCAAATTAAACAATAACTCCTCTGATTATACAGTTCAACATAGGTTATCTGAAATGGGTGATGGCTGAAGCCGCAGCTTATATTGCCCACCATATTCCGTCCAAGAATTCAAAAGAAAAACAGAACAGGAGGGATTACAATTTGAATGTGACAATAAAGTACTTCGTTGTTGTAGTTAACCACAATTTTCATGTAGCTGCGCTTCAGTAGATTTTACAAGGGCTGGGTTACATTTAAAATCATCTGTTTTTACTGTGGCCTCAGCAATCAGAATGAATTAATACATTCACTTGAATGGAATATAGTACTTTAACTGAAGGTGTGCATCACCCAGTATGGAGTCGCTCAGTCAAAATATGAAGTTTTTAATCAATAAAAGTTTGTCTTGTCTGTAAAAGTGTCTCTTCTTGCCCTGGCTTCATGTGTGGGCGGTGTTTTGTACTTGCATTGCTAAAATATGAAAGGAAGCACGACAATGGGTCTCAAATATTTGTAGTGTGTCCTGTTACTGCATGAGTTTAAGATAAGATAAGCCTTTATTAGTCCCACAATGGGGAAATTCCAGGATTGCAACAGCACAGGGATAGCAACACTCAGAGCAACAATCAGAAGGCAAGAAAAAAACAAGAACAGCTAGTAAACATATGTACATATTACTATATATATATATATATATATATATATATATAGACACACAGTGCGGAGCATTGTGGTTGGTGAATGTGCAGCAGAAAGTCGAATTGATGAATTGATGATGAATTAATCTTATTGATGATAGACTATAAACTACACATATAAAGTAAATTATATTGATGACTGAACATCTCACATTCGCCAAAACATACAGTTATGAACATAACACAAAGGATCACACAAGTGATCTGACAAAAAAATAAATACATTAACAAGCAGTTTATTTTACAGTTGATGTGCCAGTCATTTTCAGTTATTCTGTAATTAATATTCACACAATCAAATAAATCTCAGTTCAGTCCCTTTTATATTAAGTGGAAATTGTGCTACTTTGGTTTTGACACTTTACCTATAAAAGCAAAGGATTTCAGTACGTCCCACAGTGGCGAGGTCTGTTGTGGGGCGGCTGCTTTCCTCTTGCCTAGACGAACGACAGAAATGGGTGGTGGTTAGGTTCAAGCAAGTTCAACACTTATACAGGCACATCTCAAAAATTAGAATACCATGAAAAAATTCAATATTTTTGTCACTCATTTTAGAAAGTGAAACCCATATATAGATTCATTATTCGTCGGCCTCCGTCGGTCTATGATGACCATGGAAGAGAATCCTAAACATCTACTCTGCTGGAACAGCACCGCCTGTGGCTGAACAGGCCGATGTGCACCGGTGTTCTACCTTCCAGCGTTGGGCGTTGGTAGGATTCAAGCCTGGGCAGGAAGATATGGAGGACAAGATGTTACCCATGCAGCATGTCCTCCCTCTCCACGTCACTGATGAATCCAAAGGAACAGCAGGGCTGCTATAGTTTGGCACCAGCACCGTCGCAGGAGCTGCCAGAATGATGTTGAGCACAACAGAGAACTGCCTTAGGGGCTCCGACTCCGGATTTTTCCTCAGGGTTGACTCCCGAAGCCTTTCCCGTGACCGGGTGTGCCGCAAGGCAGCAGAGGTTTGAAATCAGGGTTTACCTTCCCCTAGATGGGCTACCTTCCCAGGTTGACGAGCCACCATCTACCCGAAGCATCTGGTTTTAAGGCGCCAGAGATCCGCCCTCGCCCCTTCTCCTATTAGTAAAAGCAGTTCCGCCGGGCTTAGAGACTAAACCACACGGGCAGGCTAGGAGTTGGACTTAGTTGTCAGAGGCTTTTCGAGACGCACGCCGTAAGGAGCATTTTATGAGCACTGGGAGCTTAACCCCAGTGCCACTCCTGGCTATGACAACCTTGGAATCCAAGATTCATTATAGGGACAGTGATATATTGAAAGTGTTTATTTTAATATTGATGATTACAGCTACAGCCCATATTAACCAACACCTCAGCGGCCAACATTTATATTTAAAAACTATTTTTTACAGTTAATTTTATGTAATATTCTAATTTTTTGCCAAATTGAATTTGGGGTTTTCAGAGGCTGTAAGCCGTAATCATCAAAATTAAAATAAATAAACGCTTGAAATTTATCACAGTCTGTGTAATGAATCTATATAATATACGGATTTCTCTTTCTGAAATGAGTGACAAAAAATATTGAAGTTTTTCATGACATTCTAATTTTTGGAGATATACCTGTATTAGGGAAATACACCTGTGAAAGTCAGTGGTGGGATGTGACAAAAATGCTTCGTTTCCCTGACAAGCACTGCAGGATCCACAGAATAGGTGTGTGGGTCTATTCTGATGCTTTAGAAAATTATATGAATGACTTTATAAATCACTGGTTTGAAAAAGCACTTTTAATATGTCGAGATTTCGGCTCCTGTGGTCCACTTCACCTGTATCCACAATATAAACACTGAGGGAGGCTAACCCCTGGCATGTGGAAACATTCTAGCATTAAATTGCACACAATTTAATGCGCAGCACCAAAGTGCAATACGTACACAAACCAGGACTTTAACCAGGATTAACATATTTCATCGTTTTGCTCTCACAAGCGAATACTTAGGAGAAAACAAGTGCGAATCAGCAGAGTTGGCTACTAGCTAGCTAGCTAGCTACTAGCTAAAACTCGTTAGCCAGCACAGGACGGCGCTGTATGGCTCAAAAAAATTAAGCTTACCACCAACAGGATAAATAAGCAAACAGATGCACATTATTACAAATCACTCACCATCGATGGTTCTCTCACATTCGTCTTCAGCTTGTCCGTAGTCCGGTTCTATGCTGGGCTGCATCTGTATTGGTCCGGGTCGCTCCTCTCACTGTGGATCTGCCACCAAGCAGAGAAAACTCTGCACCTCTTCGTTGGACCACGGTGTAGAGTTCCGCAAAACCTACAACGCTGTCTGTATTAATATTGTATTTACTCCGTGACCGAGTTAGTCCGTGAAATATTGCAAATGGCGGTCGTGTAGATTCATCAGAAGACGGTCGCTTTCGTGACGTTACGACCTGACCAATCAGCGGCGACCAGTCTGTTGACGTCACATCTCGGCACAACTCAGCACGGTTGTACCCTACCCTCGATCAGGCACAAAAATAGCGCCTGTTAAACCGTGCTGGGGCTAGTGGAAAAAGCTACAAATGCGGGCTGAGGCGTAACGTGTTGGGCTAAGCGGGGCTAGTGGAAAAGGCCCTTAAGATCAACCTGTACCAAAATGATGGGAAGAAGAAAGTTGGGAGAAGAATTGGAACAGCTCATGATCCAAAGCACACCACATCTTCTGTAAAACATGGTGGAGGCAGTGTGATGGCATGGGCATGCATGGCTTCCAATGGCACTGGGTCACTTGTGTTTATTGATGATGTGACAAAAGACAGAAGCATCCATCCATCCATCCATCTTCTACCGCTTTTCCGGAGGTCCGGGTCGCGGAGGCAGCAGTTCAAGCAGAGAAGCCCAGACTTCCCTCTCCCCAGCCACCTGCTCCAGCTCTTCAGAGGGGATACCAAGGCGTTCCCAGACCAGCTGGGAGACATAGTCTCTCCACCGAGTCCTGGGTCTGCCCCGGGGTCTCCTCCCAGTGGGACGTACCTGAAACACCTCAAGTGGGAGGCATCCAGGAGGCATCCTAATCAGATGCCCATACCACCTCAACTGACTCCTTTCAATGTGGAGGAGCAGCGGTTCTACTCTGAGCCTCTCCCGGATGACTGAGCTCCTCACCCTATCTCTGAGGGTGAGCCCAGCAATCCTACGGAGAAAGCTCATTTCAGCCACTTGTATCCGCGATCTCGTTCTTTCGGTCATTACCTAAAGCTCGTGACCATAGGTGAGAGTAGGAACGTAGATTGACTGGTAAATCGACAGCTTTGCCTTAGAACTAAGCTCCCTCTTCACCACAACAGACCGGTACAACGTCCGCATCACTGCAGATGCTGCTCCAATCCGTCTGTCGATCTCTCGCTCCATTTTCCCCTCACTCGTGAACAAGACCCCAAGATACTTAAACTGCTCCACTTGGGGCAGGAGCCTGTCCCCAACCCGGAGAGAACAATCCACCTTTTTCCGACTGAGGACCATGGACTCGGACTTGGAGGTGCTGATTCTCATCCCAGCCGCTTCACACTCAGCGGCAAACCGTCCCAGCAAGAGCTGTAGGTCATTGCTGGATGAAGCCAACAGGACAACATCATCTGCAAACAACAGAGATGAGATCCTGTGGTCACCAAGCATGACACCCTCCATTCCCTGGCTGCGCCTAGAAATCCTGTCCATAAAAATTATGAACAGGATCGGTGACAAAGGGCAGCCCTGGCGGAGTCCAACTCTCACTGGGAATGACTCCGACCGAGTGTTGGCAATACGAACCAAACTCTCACAACGGTCGTACAGAGACCGAATAGCTCGTAACAACAAGCCCGATACCCCATACTCCCGAAGCACCCCCCACAAAAATCCACAAGGGACGCGGTCAAATGCCTTCTCCAAGTCCACAAAACACATGTAAACTGGTTAGGCAAACTCCCACGAACCCTCAAGAATTCTCGAGAGGGTAAAGAGCTGGTCCGATGTGCCACGGCCAGGATGAAAACCACATTGCTCCTCCTGAATCCGAGGTTCGACCAATGGCCGGACTCTCCTCTCCAGTACCTTGGCATAGACCTTCCCAGGGAGGCTGAGGAGTGTGATCCCTCTAAAGTTGGAGCACACCCTCCGGTCCCCTTTTTTGAAGAGAGGAACCACCACCCTGGTTTGCCATGCCAAAGGCACTGCCCCCGACCTCCATGCAATGTTGCAGAGGCGTGTCAACCATGACAACCCAACAACATCCAGGGCCTTGAGGTACTCAGGGCGAATCTCGTCCACCCCCGGGGCCCGGCCACCAAGGAGATTTTTAACCACCTTGGCGACCTCAGCCCCTGTGATAGGCGAGTCATCCCCCTCGTCCCCAAACCCTGCTTCCTCTGTGGAAGTCGTATCAGTGGGATTGAGGAGATCCTCGAAGTATTCCTTCCACCGCCCGACGATATCCCCAGTTGAAGTCAACAGTGTCCCATCCGCACCATACACAGTGTGGACGGGGAGCTGCTTTCCCCTCCTGAGCCGCCGAACAGTTTGCCAGAATCTCTTTGAAGCTGACCGACAGAAGACAGAAGCAGTCGGATGAATTCTGAAGTGTATAGGGATATCTTTCAGCTCAGATTCAGCCAAATGCAGCAAAGTTGATTGGACGGCGTTTCACAGTACAGATGGACAATGATCCAAAACATACTGCAAAAGCAACCCAGGAGTTTTTTTTAAAGCAAAGAAGTGGAATATTCTGCAATGGCCGAGTCAGTCACCAGATCTCAACCCAATCGAGCATGCATTTCACTTGCTCAAGACAAAACTTAAGGCAGAAAGACCCACAAACAAGCAACAACTGAAGACAGCTACAGTAAAGGCCTGGCAAAGCATCACAAAGGAGGAAACCCAGCATTTGGTGATGTCCATGGGTTCCAGACTTCAGGCAGTCATTGCCTGCAAAGGATTCTCAACAAAATATTGAAAAGTAACATTTTACTTAGAATTATGTTTATTTGTCCAATTACTTTTGAGCCCCTGAAATGAGGAGCATTTGTATAAAAATAGCTACAATTCCTACATGTTTAATCATATATTTTTGTTCAACTCCTTGAATTAAACCTTAAAGTCTGCACTTCAATTCCGTTGTAGTTGTTTCATTTCAAATCCAATGTGGTGGCATGCAGAGCCCAAATTATGAAGATTGTGTCACTGTCCAAATATTTCTGGGCCTAACTGTAGGTGAAGTAGGCCACTTCAAACACATCTTCGTTCAGACACACTGCGGGGAAGTTGTGATGACCAGTGATACACTTTATAGCACCGTACGGAATTTTCTGCTTCACCTTGTCCTGAAGGTGAAGCAGGACAAGGTGCTGCTTGTCCTCCTGCTGCCTGGTGAGCTGGTCAAGCGCGCCGTGTCTGAGGGAACCAAGACACAGCGTGCTTGGTTCCCTCCATTGTCCTACTGGGGGGCTTCATTGCGCACGTGGGCAACGACAGTGAAACCTGGAAGGGGGTGATTGGGAGGAACGGCCTGCCCGATCTGAACCCGAGTGGTGTTCAGTTATTGGACTTCTGTGCTAACCACAGTTTGTCCATAACGAACACCATGTTCAAGCATAAGGGTGTCCATATATGCACCTGACACCAGGACACCCTATATTGTGTCATCAGCCCTGCGACCGTATGTCTTGGACACTCAGATAAAGAGAGGTGCAGAGCTGTCAAATGATCACCACCTGGTGGTGAGTTGGATCCGATGGCAGGAGAGGATGCCATTCAGACCTGGTAGACCCAAACGTACAGTGAGGGTGTGCTGGGAACGTCTGGCTGAGGCCCCTGTCCGGGAGGTCTTCAACTCCCATCTCCGGAAGAACTTCAACTACATTCCGAGGGAGTCTGGAGACATGGAGTCTGAATGGGCCATGTTCTCCACCTCTATTGTTGAAGCAGCGGCCCAGAGCTGCGGCTACAAGGTCGTTGGGGCATCTCGTGGTGGCAACCCCCGAACCAAGTGGTGGACACCAGTGGTGAGGGAGGCCATTAAGCTGAAGAAGGAGTTCTATCAAGCTTGGTTGGCTTGTGGGACTCCCAATGCAGCTGAGGTGTACCGGCAGGCCAAGCGGAGTGCAGCTCGGATGGTTGCTGAAGCAAAAACTCGGGTATGGGAGGAGTTCGGTGAGGCCATGGAACAAGACTTTTGGTCGGCCGCGAAGAGATTCTGGCAAACTGTCCGGCAGCTCAGGAGGGGGAAGCAGCTCCCTGTCCACACTGTGTATGGTGCAGATGGGGCGCTGTTGACTTCGTCTGGGGATATCGTCGGGCGGTGGAAGGAATACTTTGAGGGTCTCCTCAATCCCACTGATACACCTTCCACAGAGGAAGCAGGGCTTGTGGACGAGGGGGACGAGTCGCCTATCACAGGGGCTGAGGTCACCAAGGTGGTTAAAAATCTCTTTGGTGGCCGGGCCCCAGGGGTGGACGAGATTCGCCCTGAGTACCTCAAGGCACTGGATGTTGTAAGGCTGTCAGGGTTGACACACCTCTGCAACATTGCGTGGAGGTCTGGGGCAGTGCGTTTGGCATGGCAAACCAGGGTGGTGGTTCCACTCTTCAGAAAAGGGGACTGGAGGGTGTGCTCCAACTTTAGAGGGATCACACTCCTCAGCCTCCCTGGGAAGGTCTATGCCAAGGTACTGGAGAGGAGAGTCCGGCCCTTGGTCGAACCTCGGATTCAGGAGGAGCAATGTGGTTTTCGTCCTGGCCATGGCACATCGGACCAGCTCTTTACCCTCTTGAGAATTCTCGAGGGTTCGTGGGAGTTTGCCCAACCAGTTTACATGTGTTTTGTGGACTTGGAGAAGGCATTCGACCGCGTCCCTCGTGTTTTTTGTGAGGGGGGGTGCTTCGGGAGTATGGGGTATCGGGCTTGTTGTTACGAGCTATTCGGTCTCTGTACGACCGTTGAGAGAGTTTGGTTCGTATTGCCAACACTCGATTGGACTCATTCCCTGTGAGAGTTGTACTCCGCCAGGGCTGCCCTTTGTCACCGATCCTGTTCATAATTTTTATGGACAGGATTTCTAGGCACAGCCAGGGAACGTAGGGTGTCATGCTTGATGAACACAGGATCTCATCTCTGTTGTTTGCAAATGATGTTGTCCTGCTGGCTTCATCCAGCAATGACTTACAGTTCTTGCTGGGACGGTTTGCCACTGAGTGTGAAGCGGCTGGGATGAGAATCAGAACCTTCAAGTCCGAGTCCATGGTCCTCAGCTGGAAAAGGGTGGATTGTCCTCTCTGGGTTGGGGACAGGCTCCTGCCCCAAGTGGAGAAGTTTAAGTATCTTGGGGTCTTATTCATGAGTGAGGGGAGACTGGAGCAAGAGATTGACAGACAGATTGGAGCAGCATCTGCAGTGATGCGGACGTTGTGCCGGTCTGTTGTGGTGAAGAGGGAGCTAAGCTCTAAGGCAAAGCTGTCGATTTACCAGTCAATCTACGTTTCTACTCTCACCTATGGTCACGAGCTCTGGGTAATGACCAAAAGAACGAGATCGCGGATACAAGCGGCTGAAATGAGCTTTCCCCGTAGGATCGCTGGACTCACCCTCAGAGATGGGGTGAGGAGCTCAGTCATCCGGGAGAGGCTCAGAGTAGAACCACTGCTTCTCCACATTGAAAGGAGCCAATTGAGGTGGTATGGGCATCTGATCAGGATGCCTCCTGGACGCCTCCCACTTGAGGTGTTTCGGGCACGTCCCACTGGGAGGAGACCCCGGGTCAGACCCAGGACTCGCTGGAGAGACTACATCTCCCAGCTGGTCTGGGAACGCCTTGGTATCCTCTCTGAAGAACTGGAGCAGGTGGTTCGGGAGAGGGAAGTCTTGGCTTCTCTGCTTGAACTGCTGCCTCCGCAACCCGGACCTCCAGAAAAGCCGTAGAAGATGGATGGCTGGACCTTGTCCTGCTCCTGACAGCAAATACTCTCCTCCTCTGTTGTCATACTCGCACACAGACCACACTGGCACCTGCAAAAATAAAAAATAGTATCTTTTTATTTGTTTATTTGGGGGGGGGGACGTTGAAAGTGTTGGGAAGATGTTTCAATTTTATTATAAATACACTGCTATGATTTTATTGAAAAATCGGGTTTAAATAAATTATATTTATGAACAAATAATTTGTTGCAATATCTGTAACAAAAACATAACACTCGGTGTTCCCCTGCCGTGTGTTTGTCACTGCTGGTGCACCGGCCATGTGTGCCTTACCACCATCACTCTCTGAGTGTGACTCGCTAGGCACGATGTCTGCTTGGCACAGCTCAAACCTATAAGGTCTGATGCCCCCAGTTTCTTCATTGTCATCCCATTCTTCTGAATTATAATCATCTGAAGATTGGACAACACAAACCAATTCCAGACTACATGTGCTGGAACCATCGTCGATGTTTTCTACCGCTTCCATCCTGCGTTTACAATGGGCAGCCAAGTACTGTGTTCTCCCAATGACATCACTACATGGCCGGGGGGTTTTCCAGTCACTGACACAATTTGTGACATGGCGCTCATGAAAACGTCGGATATTCGCGTGAAAAAAAGGCTGTTTGACTTAGAACTGCACAAACCAACCTATTTTGTCATATTGAAATTATGTGGTTCGATCCCAGCCCCTGACCAACAGTAATCTTTGTGGAGTTTGCATGTTCTCCCCGTGTCTGCGTGGGTTTACTCTGGGATTTCTCCGGTTTCCTCCCACATACAAAAACATGCAAGCTCGGTTAACTGGCATCAAACTAGGGATTCTAAATTGTCCTTAGGTATGACTGTGAGAGTGAATGGTTGTCTGTCTCTCTGTGTTGGCCCTGCGATGGACTGGCGATCTGTCCAGGGTGTACCCTGCCTCTCGCCCAAAGATGCTGGGATAGGCTCCAGCGCCGCCCCCCCCCCCCCGCCCCCCACGACACGAAAAGGATTAAGCGGAAGAAGATGGATGGATGGATGAAATTATGTGTTGCAAAATTAGATGCAGTCAAAATCATGTCATCAGACCTTTAATATATAAACAGCAAGATTTGTGTCACAAGGTCTTCAATCAAAAGAAAAAGACACAAAAAGTTCATCCAGTTAATTGATAACTGCAGCCCTACAATTTAGACAATTTTTGGTACATGTGTGATACATCAGTTTTTTGTATTTTTTCCCCCCTATAAATACTTTGAATATCATGGGGACGGCAGTGGCTCAGGAGGTAGAGCAGGTTGTCCAATAACCACATGGTTGGCGGTTCAAATCCCGCTCTCCCCAGATATCCTGCCGTTGTGTCCCTGGGCAAGACACTTTACCCCAATTGCTCCTGGTGGGTCTGGAAGCGCCATGTTAGGCAGCATGCCACCATCAGTGTGTGAATGTGTGTGTGAATGGGTGGATTGCAGGATCTGTAAAGCGCTTTGGTCATCAAGAGATGAGAATAAAAGCGCTATATAAGTGAATGCCATTTACCATTTTACCATCATATGGACCTCATAGTATGTTATACACAGGATTACGGCCTTTCTTATGATATATAATAGATGTTGGGGGGGGGGGATTAAAGATGCATCAAGAATTGTGATCACATCGGAGCCCCCTAAATCATATTTGGCTCGAATTGTGAGGTGCCTAAAGATTTCCATTCCTAATAGAAGTGTGAAGAGTTATCAAATATTTAGTAGTGGGAATATGACGTGCTTGGCCAGCCCTAAATATGTTCTAATGTGTCTGTGCTTTGGCATGATTTAGGATTTCTTATATTTGATTAATTTTTGAACATTTTCCCTGTTCCTAAAACAACTGACTGCAGTTGTGGTTGCCTGCACTTGAGAAAAAGAAAAACAAGATGTCAGAATTTCCATTATTAGACCCACATGACAGTGTGACAATTGAGCATTTAGCCTCCACTGGCACTGTCTGGAACAGTATGGGAAGCCATGTGATAAATAAAGTGTTTTGTCTCTGTGTTTCAGGAGTCGGCAACCCTGTGGAAAACATTTGTCGGCTTCCTCCAGATCTGTTGGCCGAAGCAGTGAGTATATGTATGCACAGACACAGTACGTATATGTTACAGCCGTGGACAAAATTGTTGGTACTCCTCTGTTAATGAAAGAAAAACCCACAATGGTCAAAGAAATAACTTGAATCTGACAAAAGTGGTAATAAATAAAAATTCTATGAAAATTAACCAATGAAAATCAGACAATGCTTTTGAATTGTGGTTCAACAGAATTACTTTAAAAAACAAACTCACGAAACAAGCCTGGACAAAAATGATGGTACCCCTAGAAAAGATTGAAAATAATGTGACCATAGGGACATGTTCAACCAAGATGTGTCCTCTAATTAACATCACGGGTGTCTACAAACTTGTAATCAGTCAGTCGGCCTATTTAAAGGGTGACAAGTAGTCACTGTGCTGTTTGATGACATGGTGTTTACCACACTAAACATGGATCAGAGGAAGCAAAGGAGAGAGTTGTCTCAGGAGATTAGAAAGAAAATTATAGTCAAGCATGTTAAAGGTAAAGGCTATAAGACCATCTCCAAGCAGCTTGATGTTCCTGTGACTACAGTTGCACATACTATTCAGAAATTTAAGATCCACGGGACTGTAGCCAACCTCCCTGGACGTGGCCACAGGAGGAGACGGACAATACGAAGGGTAACAAAAGAGCCCAGAACAACCTCTAAACACATTCAGGGTGAACTCCAAGGTCAAGGTACATCAGTGTCAGATCGCACCATCCGTCGTTGTTTGAGCGAAAGTGGACTTCATGGGAGACCACCAAGGAGGACACCACTGTTGAAAACAAATCATAACTAGAAAAGCACTCGGAGAGCGCAGACCTCCGCCAAGCGGCACAGTTCCCCCCATACAGTGTTTGTGTGTACGTTTTCAGATTCCCTGAGCATGAAAAGATATGACTAGCAATTGGATTCACAATGATTATTTGTTTATTTGACATGGACAGTGCAATAAACAGACAATTAATGAATGACAATCAATGTGATAGTGATAGGATTAGTGGTTCAGTAGTGTAAAACAGGGCTATAAGGGACGGCGGGTTAATAAGGGACACTTTTCTGGGAAATGTTTTAAATGTAATTCTGCTTTTTTTATTTTGAGCAGGACGCTGAGTTGTGTTGTTATTGTCAAATATCCATGAATCCTTCATCAAATCTAGGCGGAAGCAAAATTAAAAAAGCAGAATTACATTTAGAAAAGTGTCCCATATTACCCCGCCGTCCCTTATAGCCCCGTTTTACGGTTGTAAAACCATTGCCTCAGAATCAGAATCAGATTTATTGCCATTGTTCATGTAATACACAAACTAGGAATTTGTCTCGGTGCCATGCTGCAACATTAAAAACATAATGAGAAAAAGGGATAAACTAAAAAACTAAAGGACTAGAAACGTGCAATAAGTGTAGAAAAATAAGTAATAATAAGTAATAATAATAATAATACTAGTAATAATGAGTAGTACTAGTCAAGGCAGTTTTAAAAAATTAGCATGTAGCAGATAATGTGAAGTAACACATAGTGCAGTCAATAATGCAACAGAAAAACAGTGATGATTGACATGAGTCTGGTTGAGCTGCTGTACATAGTGCACGAGAGTCAAAAGTCACTTAGTGTTCAGCAGTCTGATGGCAGAGGGGAAAAAGCTGTTCATGTGCCGGGAGGTTTTAGTCCGAATGGACCGAAGCCTTCTACCTGAGGGGAGGGGGGCAAACAGCACGTGACCAGGATGTGAAGGATCGGCTATGATCCGGCCAGCACGCCTCCGGGTCCTGGAGATGTACAGGTCCTGGAGAGATGGGAGCTCGCAGCCTATCACCTTCTCAGCAGTGCGCACGACGCGCTGCAGCCTTAGTCTGTCCCTGGCAGTGGCTCCTGCATACCACACAGTTATGGAGGAGGTGAGGATGGACTCGATGATGGCCGTGTAGAACTGCACTAACATCTTGGTGGGTAGCTTGAGCTTCCTCAGCTGCCGCAGAAAGAACATCCTCTGCTGGGCCTTTTTGATGAGGGAGCTGATGGTTGGCTCCCATTTGAGGTCCCGGGTGATGGTGGTGCCCAAGAAGCGGAAGGAATCTGCAATGGTGATGGGAGAGCCTGTGATGGTGAGGGGGGGCAGGGGGGATGTGACTTTCCTGAAGTCCACAATCATCTCCGCTGTCTTCAGAGCATTCAGCTGCAGGTTGTTGTGGCTGCACCAGGACACCAGCTGGGCCACCTCTTCCCTGTAGGCGGACTCGTCGCCGTTGGAGATGAGCCCGATGAGGGTGGTGTCGTCCGCAAACTTAATCAGCTTAACAGACTGGTGGGAGGAGGTGCAGGAGTTGGTATAAAGGGAGAAGAGTAGGGGGGGAAGTACACAGCCCTGGGGTGATCCAATGCTGATGCTAACAGAGTCTGAGACAGACTTCCCCAGCCGCACATGCTGTCTCCGGTCCGTCAGGAAGTCGGTGATCCACCTGCAGAGGGAGTCAGGCACGTTGAGCAGGGACAGCTTGTCCTGGAGCAGATCGGGGCGGATGGTGTTGAATGCGGAGCTGAAGTCCACAAAGAGAATCCTGGCGTAGGTTCCCGGGGAGTCCAGGTGCTGCAGGATGGAGTGGAGGGCCAGGTTGACTGCGTCGTCCACAGACCTGTTAGCACGGTAGGCAAACTGCAGCGGGTCTAGGAGGGGTGTGGTGATGGACTTGAGGTGAGACAGGACCAGGCGCTCAAAGGACTTCATGACTACAGAGGTGAGCGCTACAGGTCTGTAGTCGTTAAGTCCAGTAATCCGTAGCTTCTTGGGGACAGGGATGATGGTGGAGGATTTGAGGCAGGTCGGCACGTGACATTGCTTAAGGGAGGTGTTAAAAATGTCTGTGAAGACAGGAGCCAGCTCTTTCGCACAGTGTCTCGGGGTGGAGGGAGACACACCGTCCGGCCCGGGGGCCTTGCGCGGGTTCAGTCTGGAGAACTGTCTGTGCACGTCCTGCTCACTGATGACAAGGGGAGGGGGGGAGGAGGAGGAGGAGGAGGAGGAGGGGGGGGACCGCTTTTGATGAATTAGGGGCTGAGGAGGCAGTGGAGCTGGGTGGAGTGGGTGAGTTGGACACAGCTGACGAGGTGTCAAAACGGGCGTAATGTTGGGACAGTCTTTGACAAAGGGCTTTGTCATCCTGACCTTTAGAAGCCTGAGGCCGATAGTTGGTGATTTGCCTCAGTCCTCTCCACACAGAAGCAGAGTCATTAGCAGTGAACTGCTGCTGGAGTTTCTCAGAATACACAGATTTAGCTTTCCTCAGCTCTCTGTTAAACCGATATTTGACCTCTCTGTAGCAGTCCCTGTCTCCACTTTTCAACGCTGCTTCCTTCTCCTTCCTGATCCGTCTGAGCTTAGCTGTGAACCAGGGCTTGTCATTAGAATATCTCACCCTGGTGCGCGATGGGAGAATGTCCTCCTCACAGAAGTTGATATACGAGTTCACAGTGTCTGTGTACTCATTAAGATCATGTGTGGCTCTTTTAAACATGCCCCAGTCAGTTATTTCCATGCATGTGTTCAGTTTCTCTCCAGCTTCACTGGTCAATTTCTTTGTGGTGGTCACAACAGGTTTAGTGAGTTTCAGTCTTTGTCTGTATGTGGGGATGAGGTGAACCATCACGTGATCAGATAGTCCCAGCGCAGCGCGGGGAACAGCGCGATATGCGTCCTTTACTGAAGTATAACAGTGATCTAGCGTGTTATTTCCTCTGGTTGGACATTTAATACACTGTTTGTAGCGGGGGAGCTCGTGACTCAGATTGCTCTGGTTAAAATCGCCCACCACGATAACCAGGGAGTCTGGAAAGTTCCGCTCTGTAAGTTGGATGTGATCTGCGAGCACGCGCTGAGCTTCGCGCGTGTCCGCGTCGGGAGGGGCGTACACAGCGACGAGGATGAATGAGGCGAACTCCCGCGGGAAATAAAATAGCTTGCAGTTAATGAAAAGAAATTCCAGGGCGGGAGAACAGTGTTAGGAAATCACCGTTACATCAGAGCACCAGCTGTTGTTAATATAGAAGCACACTCCTCCTCCAATAGACTTACCGGACAGCTCTGTGACGCGGTCAGCACGAATCAGCTGAAATCCCTCGAGGCTGATTGCGCAATCTGGAATGTTCTCATTAAGCCAGGTCTCAGAGAAGCAGATGACAGACGAGGAAGCGAGGTCCTTGAAACGCATCAGCAGTCTTAATTCTTCTACCTTGTTCAGGAGAGAATTGGCATTGGATAGAAATATGCCAGGCAAGGCTGTTCGCGTGCCTCTTTTTCGTAGTCGAGCGAGAATCCCCCCTCTCTTCCCTCTTTTCCGCCGTCTAGCTCTTTTGGCCAAACAATGGATCAGATTGGCGGCAGGAGCTAAAAAAACTGGAAGAAGGTCCATGGGGGTGAGAGTCCTGATATTTAATAGTTCTTCACGGGTGTATGAACCGGCAGATGCACAATCGGTGAACAAAAACAGACAAATTATAAAAATTAAAGGGCAGCGATACACCACGGCGGCCGCTGTGGGCGCCATCTTGTTTTTTTTTTTTTTTTTTTTTTTTTTTTTTTTTTGGCCTCCTTGGCGGAGGTAATAAACTGAAGTGTTGGTGTGTCCATCTCCACTGACGGATGCAGATTGGTTAGACATTATATTGGGGTTGCGCTCCGCGGCAAAACCGAATTTAGAATCTTCCCCGGCAGAGAGGTCGTTTTTACGCAGCGCCTATAGCTGGGCGGGGAATTTGTGGCAAATAATCGGGCGGCGGACAGGTGGCCGTGTCAGGTTTTGCAGCGTGGCGCAAAAACAGGCACGCTCGCGGGCCCAGGCCAGCAGTGTTTTCCACGTGCTTTTGTGCCTAAAACGTTGAAGAATGCGGAGTTTGTGTTGGTCATACACGACGACCAGCGCAGTGTGCGCAGCGCCTATGGCTGGCACAGGCACGCTGGCGGGCCCAGGCCACCAGTGTTTTCCGCATGCTTTTGTGGCTAAAACGTTGAAGAAGGCGGAGTTTGTGTTGGTCAGACACGACGCCCAGCGCCCTCCATTGCGCCTGCGCACATGTTGAAAATGGCCGTATGTCACAGTGTGGAAAAATGCTTTAAAAAATTCCTGTATGCAGACGGTGATGCGGATCATCCCCAAAATTTAATCAGTTCTTCCTTGTACCATTTCCAACAACGCTTGAAAGTTTCATTGAAATCCGTCCAAAAGTTTTTGAGTTATCTTGCTAACCAACAGACAAACAGACAGACAGACAAACACACAGACAAACACACAGACAAACCCCGGCAAAAACATTACCTCCTCCTGGCCTTTCGGCCTGGCGGAGGTAATAAAGCCAGACTGGAATTTGCCAAACTGCATGTTGACAAGCCACAAAGCTTCTGGGAGAATGTCCTATGGACAGACAAGACAAAACTGGAACTGTTTGGCAAGGCACATCAGCTGTATGTTCACAGACGCAAAAATGAAGCATACCAGGAAAAGAACACTGTCCCTACTGTGAAACATGGAGGAGGTTCTGTTATGTTCTGGGGCTGCTGTGCTGCATCTGGCACAAGGTGTCTTGAATCTGTGCAGGGTACAATGAAATCTCAAGACTATCAAGGTATTCTAGAGAGAAATATGCTGCCCAGTGTCAGACAGCTTGGTCTCAGTCGCAGGTCGTGGGTCTTGCAACAGGATAATGAGCCAAAACACACAGCTAAAAACACCCAAGAATGGCTAAGAGCAAAACATTGGACTATTTTAAAGTGGCCTTCTATGAGCCCTGATCTAAATCCTATTGAACATCTGTGGAAGGAGCTGAAACATCCCGTCTGGAGAAGGCACCCTTCAAACCTGAGACAACTGGAACAGTTTGCTCATGAGGAGTGGTCCAAAATACCTGCTGACAGGTGCAGAAGTCTCATTGACAGTTACAGAAATCGTTTGATTGCAGTGATTGCCTCAAAAGGTTGTGCAACAAAATATTAAGTTAAGGGTACCATCATTTTTGTCCAGGCCTGTTTCATGAGTTTGTTTTTTAAAATAATTCTGTTGAACCACAATTCAAAAGCATTGTCTGATTTTCATTGGTTAATTTTCATAAAATTTTTATTTATTACCACTTTTGTCAGATTCAAGTTATTTCTGTGACCATTGTGGGTTTTTCTTTCATTAACAGAGGGGTACCAACAATTTTGTCCACGTGTGTATGCAGGTCAAAAATAAACTGCAGAAATCAAAGGGTTGAGTTTTTGACTTTATAGAGTGGGAGAAATAAATACTGAATGCATCAGCATTTTTTCCAGGACATTTATCCACTGAGGCTACCCATGTAAACTTTTCACCCAGTGTTGATATTATTAACTCTGGAAATCCAAATTTTAGCAAGGGTGCACTATACAACCTTTCATGAAAAGGTATTCTCTGATGGCTGTGGTCTCCTTAAGCAGGATAATTCTCCCTGCCACAAAGCAAAAATGGTTCAGGAATGGTTTGAGGTGCACAATGACGAGTTTGAAGTGTTGCCTTGACCTTCAGATTCCCCAGATCTCAATCCAGTCAAGCATCTGTGGGATGTGCTGGACAAACAAATTCATGGAGGCTCCACGTCAGAACTTACAGGACTTAGGCTGCGTGTCCACCAAACACGTTTTTTGTCACCTGACCACCCTGAACATCTTTTTTTCAACGCTTGTGCACTGTGCTCTGGGATAAAAAAAAAAAAAAGTCTCTGCTCTGTATCGCAGCAACAGCTTGTTACTCACAGCTCAGCACTTCCGCTTTTCCTATGGTCAGATTTTCTACTTATTTTTTAATAGCAGTCTCTAAATAACAATGGGTAAGAAACATATTCTAGCATTGGTAGCAGCTCTGGATGTAAAATATGATGACACGGAAAACAAGAGTCCGAGTACAGACTGTATCAGTGCCCCATGTCTCATCCTTCCATATTCTGATTGGCTGCTCAGAAAGGTCTGACATTGATGAGTTCAGCTGTAGTCTGAAAAGTTGGAACTTTTTTCAACTCTGAGCGCCCTGAGTGCCGCGACAAAAAGCGGCCACTGCCGAGAGTGTTACAGCGCCGAGGGCGCTCAGCGCTGTAAACACTGGACTACATAGAGAATGAATGGGAAATAGTCGCCCACAGCTGAAAAAACACGTTTGGTGGACACACAGCCTTAAAGGTTCTACTGCTAACATATTGGTGCCAGATACCACAGCACACCTTCAGGTTTCTAGTGGAGTCCATGGCGTGACGGGTCAGGGCTCTTTTGGCAGCAAAAGGGGGGATAACACAATATTAGGCATGTGGTCATAATGTTAATGCCTTATCGGTGTATGTCCACATTGCAGCTGCCCTTTGGCTTTATGCAGGCTTTAAATACAACACACCTAAGTGTCCTCTGATAAAGTTTTTTTGCTGGCTGATCCCATTTGTAAAGCACTGTGCAATTGCCTCAAATCTAGATTTTCTAAAAACTAATAAAGTTAACCAAGTAATCATGTCCCTGAGAGTTTTAAAAAAGCCAAAAAAAAAAAGACTACCCTATAGTTCTTACCAGAGAGCTTAACTCTTAGCAGGAGTAGCTCATAGATGTGAAAGACAGTGCAGTTATAATCATTTAAAGGTTGTTAGCAGCCAGTCTCTTTAATAGTGAGACATAGGATGTGGTGTTGCTGTAGAGGTTGACTGTGGGTCTGACACCTAATCTTCTAATCTCCACAGTGTCAGCACTTCCTGACTTATCTTCAAGGCCAGACAAGTGGAGTGGATTCCTCTGAAATTTCTGATGTGAGCCACCATTTCATTTGAATTCTGTTAACCCTATCTGCTAACCTCTGTAAGCTCTTATGGTTTGTCTGTTGTTGCTGTTCTTCTGGGAAGAGATTTCAGAGAGCTGGAGTCAGACTTGACCGCGAAGCTCTTCAAGACATCATCAGATTTTTGTTACTAACTTTCAGGTATCTTTAATGTTGTTTATTCATTTGTCAAAAGGGCTATGCATGGGTTTTCCCACATGTGTATTTTATATTTGGCCAGTCTAAAGGCCAAAATTATATATAGATGATTTATATCATCAGATCAGGTGGAAAGAGTAACATCTCTGCTGATGAGCTGGTGTCAAAGCTGGAAAAAAGCTCCAACAAGTGGTCAAAGACTTCTCTACAGGTGATGCACAGACTGTGGAATGAACACGGTGCATTCGTCCATGCGCAGCAGCAAGTACAGGCCGTGCTCAGCATTAGCCAGGTAAGTCCGGGTTTAATACAGGAAATCATTCTATCCGTTTTCTCCCCCGGTTAACTGAATACATAATTTGAATGTTTTCCTTCAGTGACTGAGTGATGAATACTGTACTGTTCTGCTCTAGTTAGTGGACATGCAGTGGAAGCTGGGCATGGCAGTGAGCTCGGACACCTGCCGATCCCTCAACTCTCCATATGTGTCAGTAATGCTCAAGATCCTTGAACCCTCTGGACACATCTGTCAAAGATCATTTGACATGACCATTCCTCAGTTCCAGGTTTGTTTTTGATGACGTGTATGCTTTTGGTGTTTAATTTCTGGCTTTAATTATTTTTTTTTTTTAACACTTCTCACTCTCTCTGTCTTCAGAACCTTCACAAGCAGTTCAGAGAGATTGCAGCTGTTATGGAGACTGTATGATAATTAGCACACGTAACTGCTAGTTACAGTTCCACCCATGTTGAACCAATGAAGGCAGACAAATAAGTGTCTGCTGGCTGTCTTAAAATGTGGGTGTTTAAAAACTGCATATGTTAAGTCTCAAATTTGCACTTGTATTTTTTTCTGATTACATAACATCCCTGATGATGTTTTAAAGGATTATCAACTACTGGAAGTTAAATATGTGGTCTTCAATTGAAAGAATATTCAAATGCACAGTACTTCTTCTAACTTTCAGATATTAAGGAATTCATTTTTAGGGTATGTACTGTTCTTTCAACCATCATTCCCTTACTATTTTTGATTTATTGTCAAATGTCCATAATGTATTATTCAAATAATTTAACTAATGTTTGTGTTCTTATGGTTCATATTAAAGAAGTATTTCCTCATTGAGGGCATCCTGTGTCCATTGTTAAGGGTTAAAGTTTTCAAACCTTCTCACTATACCATAGAATAGCCTGTATTTTATATTATTTTAAAATTAATACATAAATTGAATGCCATTCCTTTTCATAATCACCTAATTCACGTAATTAACAATCTGTTTTTTTCTTCAGTGTTTTTCTATCTTCCAAAATTAGTGGAAGGTTTTAGGTTTAAAGTTATTTGTATTTATTTATTTATTTTTTTGTATTTTGTATACTTTATTAATCCCAGAGGAAAATTCAGGGCATCTGCCTGGATGGATGGTTTATGCAGATAAACATCTCTGACTTCTTGATAATTTGTGGTAACAGAAGGTTCTGCACCATAATTACACTTAAATATGCTATATGTTTTAAAGCTTTAGTTTTAACATAATCTCTTGAGCATTTTTACCTCCACCAAGGAGGTAATGTAATTAGGGCAGTTTGACTGTTAGCAGGATTGCACAAAAACTACTCAGTGGATTTTGATGAAATTTTTACAAGAGGTGCCCCTTGGCCTAAGGATGAACCCAGTACATTTTGGAGGTGATCCAAGAGTGCATACCTCTGCCAAGGCCCTATCTTCTTGCAATGTGTTAGCAGGATTATGCAAAAACTATTGCATGGATTTTAATGAAATTCCCACCAGAGGTGGCCCAGTAGATTTTGAAGGTGATCCATGAGCACATACCTCTACCAAGGCCTTATCTTGCAATGGAGAGAGGGAGGGAGGAACAGAGCCTTGGTGCAGGCATGTGCTCTCTGAGTGCCCTTTAGTTCCTTGAATTTGATGACTGTGCTAATTGTATTTAAGCTGGAGGCGGGTGGGTGGGTGGGGGGGGGGGCTGAAAAATTCATAGTGGTCAAATTTGACCAAATGTGGTTTATTTTTCAAACGCAGGGATCCAAGCACTGCAACACCCATGGAAGAAGTGTGTGGGCCAAAGGGGTGACTATGCTGAAAAACTAGAAAAGCACTCAGAGAGCACATACCTCCGTCAAGGCTCCTTCAGTCTCTCATGGATCACCTCCAAAATGTAAAGGGTTTGTGTGCAGGCCTAGAGCCACTTGTGGTGAAAATTGCATCAAAGTCTGTCCATAAGTTTTGGAATATTGTTGCTAACACACTGTGAAAGATAAGAGCCTTGGCTGAGGTATGCCTTCTCAGAAGAACAAATCCATCCAGTAGTTTTTGTGTAAACCTGCTGCACAAATACAAAGCCCTTGGTTGAGGTATACACTCTCAGATCATCATCAAAATCTAATCATCTGTTCCCCGTGACTTAACACACTTTTCCTGAAAATTTCATCAAAATCCCTTTATAACTTTTTTAGTCATGTTAAGAGACAAACCAATGCCACTGAAAAACATCTCCGCCTCCTCCCTTGGTGGAGGTAATAAACCACATATGACAAATTTGACCACTATGAACTTTTCAGCCTCCCCTCGTAGGTTGGTTAGGATTATTAAAATTATTTGTATTTGCTAAATGCCAGAATAATGAGAGAGAGAGTTTTTTTCATTACTTTCTTCAAAGTCAGAAGTTTACATACACTGTGGTGGCACGGTGTAGGGGATTCTCCACCCAGAGTCGGGAGCCGGGGGGAAGAGGGAATAATGGACTGAAGGAGGAAGTGGTACCAGGGGGTCTCAGACAGGACAGAAAGCACTATTTGTCCCCCAGGGACTTCAGGAGGCACTGGAGGAGGAGAGGGTGTGAGAAGCGGTACTGGCGTTATGTGATGTTAATGTGCCACGCATGTCTTTGTTCCACTGAATGTATTGTTGTCGGGCTCCCTGGGTCTTAAGGCACGGAATTAAATGGTAAATGGCGTTTACTTGTATAGCGTTTTTTCTGATCTCTGGGTGAACAAAGCGCTTTAAAGGTCCTGCTATCCACCCATTCACGCACAAATTCACACACTGATGGCAGCAGAGCTGCCATACACACACATGGAATTAAAGGTTATAAAAAGAAGATGCTCAGAGACCCAGTCAGAGTTGTACTGTACTTGATGTTGGAGGAAGAATGAAGTTGGAGGAAGAATGAAGTTCGTGTGTCGTGCAGCTCGTTGCCTCGTCTGCTTCCTTTCCTCCACAACACCAAGATTACTATTCCTTTAAACAGTTTGGGAAAGCCCAGATGATGATGTCATTCATGGCTTTGAAAGCTTCTGATAGGTTAACTGGCAACATTTGAGTTAACTGAAGGCACACCTCAGACACACTGCTTCTTTGTGTGATATCATGGGAAAATCAAAAGAAATCACTCAAGATATAAGAGAATTGTGGACCACCACAAGTCTGGTTCATCCTTGCTTAAAATTTCCAGATGCCTGAAGGTGCTGTGTTCATCTCTTCAAACAATTATACACAAGTATAAACACTGGGAATGTCTAGCCATTATACCGTTCAGGAAGTTGGTGGCTTCTATGTCCCAAAGATTAATATGTTTTGGTGCAAAATGTACGTATCAATCCCAGAACAAAAGTAAAAGACCTTGTGAAGATGCTGGCTGAAGCTGGTGAAAGAGTGTCTGTTGCAGTGATCCTCACTCAACTACGGATCATGTTTTATCTGGCTGAAGTGGCCAACATGGATAGTAAATTCCGGTCAAAGAATCAGAGCTGGGGTTTCACTTTAATCAGCTTTATTAAACAGTGTCACAACTGGCAGGTAACAGACCAACAGGGTATTGCAGCGTTGAATATGGTACATGAGTCCATACTATGCGTGCAGCCATGGGAGAGTGTATGGAGGTAGAGGTGGTGTGGAAGCACGTGTCCAGACGTGTATGCGTGTGGTGTGTGTGTATGTTTTTTTTTTCTTTCATGAACGTACTGTATACTCAACCACAAACAACAGTGCAGTAGCAGTGCCTCAGTCAAAAGAGTACTGATAGGAACAGAAAACCCGAACATTACTTCCGTCCCTCCCCACAGTCTTTCTGACACAGCCACCCCCAGGGCCTGGGGAAGCAATGAGTCTCTGTGATGCTGTCACAGTGGAGGAATTTCCCCTGTGATGATGGTGGATCACTCAACACTGCATCATGCAGTATTATTGCAAATGTGGTCTCGTAATTTTTTTAACACATTTTTTATTGAATTTAAAGAATATAAACATCCAGACAAATCAACAACAGAACAGTCTCATAGCCTCCCAGCCAAAAAAAACAAACAAAAAAACCAATCATTTTTACTAGTACATACCCGTCCATGCCTATAGAAAGCAAGTATTTCTGCATGCCCGTTGCTGAAGGGTCTCCTCCTGTCTGAGATGGCTGTGTTGTTCAGTCATGCCTGCGGCATACTGCTCGAACCTGAGATGTTTCATCTTCACAGCATCTTGTTTGACATGCAGCAGTTCTCACTCTATTGCTCTCCATCTGGTGGGTCTTCTTGTTCTTTGTTCAGACCACTGGTTGAAGGATAGGTGCATTGTAATTCCAGTTCAGGGACAGGATCATGAAAATAGATCTCAGCAAAAAATGGCTTTCAGCCCTATTCAGGAAGACCCGTGCACGCCCGTCAAAACCCAGAAACAGGAGCACCTGGAGAAAATCAGCGCTTTGCTTGGCATTTTACACATTTGTAGTGTAGACTGCCATTCTTCATGTGTACTGCTTCGAATGGGTGTGGTTTAAAGTAGGGTATCCTATTCTTAATGGGGTGACAGACTGACACACTGACAGAGATTTCTTGAATTTTTATAGAGTGCCTTCTGCCTTACTGAGTGAGATTTCCAGATTTACAGCTTCGAATGGGCGTGGTTTAAAGTAGAATCAGAATCAGATTTATTGCCATTGTTCATGTAGTACACAAACTAGGAATTTGTCTCGGTGCGATGCTGCAACATTAAACATGAAAAAATAAAAGATAGAAATAAAAACTATACATGCAATAAAATGTAGAATATGAATGAGTAATACTAGTCAAGCAATTTTAAATATATTAGCGAGTAGCAGATATTGTGGAGTACCACATAGTGCAGTCGGTAAACTCTCGGCGCCACACGAGTAGGCTGCCTTTTGCAACAGCGGCTCGATTCCAAGTCTTTTTCCCTTCCTCTCTCTTTTGATCCGTCTTTTTTTTTTTTTTCACCCCACTTATATCACGGACACACAGATCGTCCTAAATGTCTCCTGAGCCGGTGGACGGAGCCACTGTTTATAGCAGGATACGATACAGCAGAGAACAGCTGCTAGCATTCAACCGCCACCCGGTCCCATTGGAAAAACTCGACATACCGAGAGAACTGAGGCGAAAACGCCGCGGCTGCCGGGCTGGAGTAAGGCGGAGGACAAAAAATATAAGGTACAGACCCTCCCTTCCATCTGTTGTCATGGGAAATGTACGGTCGATACTGGGAAAGTTAGATGAGCTAGCGGCTATCTCCCGTTATGATAGCACATACCGGGAGTGCTCTCTCCTTTTGTTTACTGAGACGTGGCTAACTGAACTAGCAGCAGATGCTAACATTGAGCTGGAGGGTTTTCACATGATACGAGCTGACCGAACACCAGACAGTGGCAAGGCTAGGGGCGGTGGAGTGAAAATGTATGTTAACAACAACTGGTGCAGACCGGGACATATCACTGTTAAACAACGACACTGCAGCAAAGACATTGAGTTGCTAGCTGTTAGCATGAGGCCTACATATCTCCCGAGAGAACACTCACACGTGATCTGCATTGTTGTTTATGCAAATCCGACGGCGAACGCTGGGACAGCACGTGACGTCATCCATTCAGTAACCAGCAGGCTGCAGACAGAACACCCAGATGCTCTTCTCCTCATCTCAGGCGATTTCAACCATGTTTCACTGTCTCCCATTCTACCCACGTTCACCCAGTATGTCACATGCCACACTAGAGACAATAAAACACTGGATTTATTCTACGCAAACACTAAGGAGGCGTACACCTCATCACAACTCCCCCCACTCGGGAGATCGGATCACAACTTGGTTCATCTCCGGCCGGTGTACAAACCCCTAGTGCACAGACAACCTCCGGCCATGCACACTGTGGAGTTATGGTCTGAGGAGACAATGGACACCCTAAAGGGCTGTTTTGAAGCCACCGCCTGGAAGCAGCTCTGCGATCCACATGGTGAGGACATCGATGGCCTCATTCACACCTTCACGGGCTACCTCAGCTTCTGTGTGGACAAATCCGTTCCCACCAAGACCATACGGCGTCACTCAAACAACAAACCCTGGATCAACCCTGAGATAAAAACACTTCTGAGAGAGAAGAAGAGGATCTTCAGGTCAGGGAACAGGGAGATGCTGAAGTCCGTACAGAGGGAGCTGAGGAGAAAGATCAGAGAAGGCAAGGACAGCTTCAGGAAGAAGATGGAGGACAAGCTGCAACAGAGCGACATCAGCGGGGTCTGGAGAAACCTCAAAACCATCTCGGGGCTCCAGAATACCTCCCCCCAGGCCACGGGGCAGGGAGTGGGCGAACAACCTGAATCTGTTTTTCAATAGATTTGACCAACCGCCCTCCCCCCTGACTGCACAACAACCACTGCTGCCTCTAAAGAAATCAAGTCCTGCTGCCCACTCCCCACTCCACCAACACCCCCCCACTCCCAACACACAGCCCCCCATCCTGACCCTGACCAGGACCCAGGTGAGGACGGAGCTGAGGAAGATCAAGGCGAGGAAGGCACCGGGACCGGACGGCATCAGCGCAAAGCTCCTCAAGTCCTGTGCAGACCAGCTGTGTGGGATTGTGACGTATATCTTCAACATGAGCCTGAAACTGGGGAGGGTACCACAGCTGTGGAAAACATCTTGTGTGGTACCTGTACCAAAAACTTCCCACCCCAAAGACCTGAACAGCTACAGACCGGTGGCCTTGACGTCCCACTTGATGAAGACCCTGGAGAGACTGCTCCTTGCTCACCTCCGCCCCCTGGTGGAACCAGCGATGGATCCACTCCAGTTCGCCTACCAGCATGGCATTGGGGTGGAGGATGCGGTGATCTTCCTCCTTCACCGTTCTCTGTCCCACCTGGAGAAGCCCGGGAATATGGTGAGGATCATGTTCTTTGACTTCTCCAGTGCTTTCAACACCATCCAACCGATGATCCTGAAGGACAAGCTGCTGCGCGCAGGGGTGGACCAGCACCTGTCATCATGGATCCTGGACTACCTCACGAACCGGCCTCAGTTTGTGAGAACCAGGGACTGTGTGTCCGACACGATCATCAGTAGCACGGGGGCCCCCCAGGGAACGGTGCTGGCTCCCTTCCTGTTCACTCTTTATACTGCGGACTTCTCACACAACACAACACACTGCCATCTACAGAAGTTCTCTGATGACTCTGCGATCGTTGGCCTCATCTCCAATGGAGATGAAGCTGAGTACAGAGGGCTTATCCAGGACTTCGTGGACTGGTGCCATCGGAACTGCCTCCAGATCAACGCGAGGAAAACTAAGGAGCTGGTGGTGGACTGCCGCAGGCATGGGCAGCCCCTCACAGTACCAGTAAATATACAGGGAACAGACATCGAGATGGTGACATCCTATAAGTACCTGGGTATTCATCTGAACAATAAACTAGACTGGTCACACAATACTGATGCACTCTACAAGAAGGGACAGCGCAGGCTGTTCCTGCTGAGGAGACTCAGGTCTTTTGGTGTACAAGGGGCGCTGCTGAAGTCATTCTATGACACGGTGGTGGCATCAGCCATCACTTTTGGAGTGGTCTGCTGGGGCAGTGGCATTACTGCAGCCGATAGGAAGAGACTGAACAAACTGATTAAGAAAGCTAGCTCTGTCCTGGGGCAGCGCCTTGATCCGATGGAGGAGATAGGAGAGAGAAGGACGGTGGCTAAACTGTCATCTCTGCTGGAGTCCGAGTTCCACCCTATGCAGGACATACTGAATGCACTGAGGAGCTCATTTAGCAGCAGACTACATCATCCCAGGTGCACAACCGAGAGGTTTCGTAGGTCCTTCCTACCAACGGCTGTCAGACTGTACAACCTAAGCAGGGCTGCTCGCAGAGATAGCAAAAAGACGTAACAAACTAATAGTTTTTTTGAATGCAAAAGATGCAATAGACTTACACAATGGTCCCCTCCGGCATACAACTAGGAACTTACCGGTCGCTATGGAGGGTGAGAATATGTATGGGCACATAATCATACCATGTAGGATAACTAAGTAGACGGTTATGCTGTTTCATTCCATCTAGCAACAATGCTCTGCACTGTGTGTGTTTATATATTTACATATTTATTCCATCTAGCTACAATGCTCAGCACTGGGTGTGTTTATATATTTATATATCTACATATTATTCCATCTAGCTACATTGCTCCGCACTGTGTGTGTTTATATACTTGCATATTTATTCCACCTAGCTGCAATGCTCCGTACTGTGGGTGTTTATATATTTACATATTTATTCCATCTAGCTACAATGCTCTGCACTGTGTGTTCATATATTCATATATTTATTCCATCCAGCTACAATGCTCTGCACTGTGTGTCTGTGTGTGTGTGTATATATATATATTTTATAGTAATACGTACATATGTATATTAGCTGCTCTTGCTTGCTTGTTTTTTTCTTGCCTTCTGATTGTTGCTCTGAGTGTTGCTATCCCTGTGCTGTTGCAATCCTGGAATTTCCCCGTTGTGGGACTAATAAAGGCTTATCTTATCTTAAAAAGAAAACAGTGAATTGACATGAGTCTGGTTGAGCTGCTGTACATAGTGCACGAGAGTCTAATAAGTCACTTAGTGTTCAGCAGTCTAATGGCAGAGGGGAAGAAGCTGTTCATGTGACGGGAGGTTTTAGTCTGAATGGACCGAAGTCTTCTACCTGAGGGGAGGGGGGCAAACAGTACGTGACCAGGGTGTGAAGGATCGGCTATGATCCAGCCTGCACACCTCCGGATCCTGGAGATGTACAGGTCCTGGAGGGATGGGAGCTTGCAGCCGATCACCTTCTCAGCAGCGCGCACGACGCACTGCAGCCTTAGTCTGTCCCTGGCAGTGGCTCCTGCGTACCACACGGTTATGGAGGTGGTGAGGATGGACTCGATGATGGCCGTGTAGAACTGCACCAACATCTTGGTGGGTAGCTTGAGCTTCCTCAGCTGCCGCAGGAAGAACATCCTCTGCTGGGCCTTTTTGATGAGGGAGCTGATGGTCGGCTCCCACTTGAGGTCCCGGGTGATGGTGGTGCCCAGGAAGCGGAAGGAATCTGCAGTGGTGATGGGAGAGCCTGTGAGGGTAAGGGGGGGCAGAGGGGTTGTGACTTTCCTGAAGTCTACGATCATCTCCACTGTCTTCAGAGCGTTCAGCTGCAGGTTGTTGTGGCTGCACCAGGACGCCAGCTGGGCCACCTCTCTCCTGTAGACAGACTTGTCACCATTGGAGATGAGCCCGATGAGGGTGGTGTCGTCCGCAAACTTGATCAGCTTGACAGACTGGTGGCTGGAGGTGCAGGAGTTGGTATACAGGGAGAAGAGTAGGGGGGAAAGTACACAGCCCTGGGGTGATCCGGTGCTGATGCCGACGGAGTCTGAGACAGTCTTTCCCAGCCGCACATGCTGCCTCCGGTCCGTCAGGAAGTCGGTGATCCACCTGCAGAGGGAGTCGTTGAGCAGGGACAACTTGTCCTGGAGCAGAGCGGGACGGATGGTGTTGAATGCAGAGCTGAAGTCCACAAACAGGATCCTGGCGTAGGTTCCCGGGGAGTCCAGGTGCTGCAGAATGGAGTGGAGGGCCAGGTTGACTGCGTCATCTACAGACCTGTTGGCTCGGTAGGCAAACTGCAGCGGGTCCAGGAGGGGAGTGGTGATGGTCTTGAGGTGGGGCAGGATCAGGCGCTCAAAGGACTTCATGACTACAGAGGTGAGCGCTACAGGTCTGTAGTCGTTAAGTCCAGTGATCCGTGGCTTCTTGGGGACAGGGATGATGGTGGAGGTTTTGAGGCAGGTCGGCACGTGGCATAACTTCAGGAAGGTGTTAAAAATGTCTGTGAAGACAGGAGTCAGCTCTTCCGCACAGTGTCTCAGGGTGGAGGGAGACACGCCGTCTGGGCCGGGGGCCTTGCGCGGGTTCAGTCTGGAGAACTGTCTGTGCACGTCCTGCTCACTGATGACAAGGGCAGGGGGGGAGGAGGGGGGGCTCCTTTGATGAAGTGGGGACCGTGGAGGCAGTGGCGCTGGGGGGAGGGGGGGAGATGGACACAGCTGACAAGGTGTCAAAACGGGCATAGTGTTGGGACAGTCTTTGACAAAGGGCTTTGTCATCCTGACCTTTAGGAGCCTGAGGCCGATAGTTGGTGATTTGTTTCAGTCCTCTCCACACAGAAGCAGAGTCATTAGCAGTGAACTGCTGCTGGAGTCTCTCAGAATACACAGATTTAGCTCTCCTCAGCTCTCTGTTAAACCGATATTTAACTTCCCTGTAGCAGTCCCTGTCTCCACTTTTCAACGCTGCTTCCTTCTCCTTCCTGATCTGTCTGAGCTTAGCAGTGAACCAGGGCTTGTCATTGGAGTACCTCACCCTGGTGTGCGATGGAAGAATGCTGTCCTCACAAAAGTGGATATATGAGTTCACAGTGTCTGTGTACTCATCCAGATCATGCATGGCTCCTTTAAACATGCCCCAGTCAGTTATTTCCATGCACGTGCTCAGCTTCTCCCCAGCTTCACTGGTCCATTTCTTCGTAGTGCTCACAACAGGTTTAATGAGCTTCAGTCTCTGTCTGTATGTGGGAATCAAGTGGACCATCACGTGATCAGATAGTCCGAGCGCAGCGCGGGGAACAGCGCGATACGCATCCTTCACTGTAGTGTAACAGTGATCCAGCGTGTTCTTTCCTCTGGTGGGGCATTTAATAAACTGTTTGTAGCGGGGGAGATCGTGGCTCAGGTTACTCTGGGTAAAGTCGCCAACCACAATAACCAGAGAGTCCAGGAAAGTCTGCTCCGTTTGTTGAATGTGATCCGCAAGCGCGCGCTGAGCCTCGCGCACGTCCGCGTCGGGCGGGACGTAAACAGCGACCAGGATGAATGAAGCAAACTCACGCGGGGAATAAAAAGGCTTGCAGTTAATGAAAAGATATTCCAGAGCAGGAGAACAGTGTTGGGAGATCACAGTTACATCAGAGCACCAGCTGCTGTTGATGTAAAAGCAGACTCCTCCTCCTGTGGTCTTACCGGAGAGCTCTGTGTCTCGATCAGCACGAAACAGCTGAAAACCCTCGAGGAGGAGCACGCTGTCCGGAGTAGATTCCTTAAGCCAGGTCTCAGTAAAACAGAGAGCACACGAGGTGGAGAGGTCCTTAAAACGCATCAGCAGTCTCAGTTCATCTACCTTGTTAAAGAGAGAATTAACATTGGACAGAAATCCTATTCAGTCCTATTGTCCTATTCAGTCTCAGCTTCTCTGTGCCTTGCCTGGCGTGCAGCGTTGGCGGCCAGCCGACTACTTCACATCTCCTCAGTCTCAGCCTGTCTGTGGCTTGCCTGGTGTGCAGCGTTGCTCGCTTTGCGGGCATTTCTGGCTTCAAGTGACTCAGCATGTGCATGGCACACTGCCACACATTTCCTGTCTGTCTGTGCATCCCTTGTCTGTCGTACCTTATGACATGCTCGAACCTCAGGTGTTTCATCTTCACAGCATCTTTTCTGACATGCAACACAGTCATGCCTGGGAGGTACTGCTCAAACCTCAGCTGTGTCATCTTCATGGGATCTTTCCTGACATGCAGCAGTTCTCCTCTTCTTCTTCTTCTTTTAGATTTGACTGGTGGTTGGCAACCAGCTTACAGGTGCATTACCGACACTGACTTGATTATCATCACTCTGTATCTTTGTATAAGGAGTTCTGAACAACTCCTTATGTGTGAAAAAATTATCCGTCCCTGGACTGTGTCCGAGGTGTGGCTGTCTGCTGTGGAGTAGCAGTTCTCCTCACTCTATTGCTCTCCATTTATGTAGCGTCTGGTTGGTCTATATGACATCATGAAGACATCGAGGCAGGCATCATAGGACACTACATCATAGGTAGCCAGTCGTAAAATACATCAAGGCAGGCATCGTGAATGATGGTCTATATGACATCATAAAGACATCCAGGTAGGCATCATAGGACACTACATCATAGGCAGCCAGTCCTATTGCCTATATGACGGCATCGCCTATATGACAGCATCACAAGTCCTATGTAGCGTGAGATCATAGGATCATCATAGGATGTCATGCAGACATCATAGGCAGGCATCATAGGACACTACATCATAGGTAGCCAGTCCTACTGCCTAGATTTCTTGAATTTATAGAGTGACCAGCACCCCCCCCCCCCCTCCCCCCCGCGACCTGTAAAGGATTAAGTGGAAGAAAATGGATGGATGGATGATAAAGCAGTGGTCGTAACTCTAGTATTTCAACTACAGGGTGTGTGGACTGGTTGGAGACTGCAGTGACATTCAGCTTATTTAAATAGGACAGCCTTCGTACAGGACCCTGTGTGGCTCTTGTCTCCGTGATTTTTGGATTTTTGCCGCTGTCCGAAAAGTCACGTTCAAACAAGCAATGCGCTATGCAGTAGCTGTTTCGCTCTCGGAGCTCAATTGTCAGGATCATAAACACTCCGCTCAGAAGGAAATAACACGCTTTGTGCCCATTCAGTGCTCACTGTCACAGCTGTATTTAGCAATTCATCCAAATGCTTTCGCCACTAACTGCCTGCTGGAGTCCGTCTGAAGAGTGCCCCAGACGGTGCTGGTGGTGGCAGCAGCCAGTGCTGTGGAAGCTTCCACAGTACCGGGTGCAAACATGCTGTTGGCAATAAAAGTACACTTAACATTTAACAATTTATTTAATAATCAATAGGAGAACATCATGGCCATATAATATGATAGTTGTGACACTCTTTGAACTCGCCGCTGCCTGGTCACGTGGTTCATGGTGCTCCAAATAGTTCCAAACAGTGGCCTTTCTATAATGGTGTGTGAATGGCAGCTGTGACAATCTGCGGTGTTAACAGCATTTTTTCGCCATATTAGGTAATTATTCAGAAGGTACATTGTTTAGACATAATGAACAGCTTTAAATGGATTATGATATAAAGAGCAGCTTTAAAAAGACTGTCAGAGTATGCTTTGGAGGGCAGAAGAACTGCTGATTCACACTGATGAAAGCTGCAGTGTAAATATCACTGTCTAGCTGTGTAGCTTTACCTTATATTATGGCTTCAGTGGACTTATTACTGAATTATTATCTTTTAAATACAATGGGTTATTTTGTAAGATTAGGCAGAATTATCTGAATTGAAAATATGTAGTAAAAAAACTGCTGCAGTAAGTTTAAAGTGATTTGGCTAAGGTACTAGGCATAATATGAAAAAAAAATTATAATTCAAAAAAATAAACTTCCGGATGTTCAATATTCATTACAGGCACAAGGAAGTATTTCAGGCCTTTTTTAAATTCAATTTTGATTGCAGTTTTTGAAATTAAAATGTAAATCATGATATTCTATTTACTGAGATGTACAAGTACATAAACATTACAATGTACTCTGAAAACTAGTGACCAAGCAGGGTGGATAATACTAAATAAAAGAAGAGGCCTTTGTAACACAGTGTAGTCAAGGTGCAACTGTCTGTTTTATGAAAATATTAAATGCAGTACAAATGCCATGAAATTGTATTTTTTTAAATAAAAATTCAAAGACATGCTCTCATTTTCTCATTTTTCACTCTGAACTTCTGCCTGACAAATTACTGTCAGCTAATATCAGTGAGCAGCATGTTGGCACCATTGTCTCCTCTTCCAGGTGGGCCTGGGGTTACATGATTGAATTTAAATAGATAATAACAGCACCAGTGATTCAAATAAAAGCAAGCCTTTTTTCTATTTTTTATTCATCTATATTGTAACATCACATAATTGTGGAAAATGAATATCTTCCTCCAATGTCAGAAGGGTTTGACTTCATAAATTGTATTTTGATGCCAAAAACAATGAAATCTTAAAATGTTCTCAGATCAGGTTCTCAGCATGATTATCTGTGCAGCTTATGGGTGCACAAATCAAGCTGAGAAAGTGATTCAGATATCTGGGTTCCAGCACACACAGAAAGGAGAAAAGATGTCTAAGACAAGTTAGCAGAAACAGCATGACTTTAATGAAAGAGTACAACAACAGAAAACTTTATGCAGTACCTTTATTTCCACAAAACATTTCCGTCTCCAAGCTCAAACATTTATGACTGCACATAAATTGTGATATTTTTATGTTGAAGTAAAACAGTGGTTTTAATGAGGAAATTAAACTGAATTGATGTGTAGGCCCATTCTAAGAGGGAGTAATTCACAAGAACCAAAACTGACAAACCCAGACCGAGGACTGATGCTGTCCTCCCAAACAAGACGAGGAAGAGTCCAACAGTAACCATGGTTACATAAACACGAATAAACTGGTTATGATTGGATTTCTGGAGTTACAGTATCTGATTATTCAAGTGGCCATGTAACTATGGTCATTAACTCAAGTGGTTAACCCTCCAATGATCCATTTAATCAGTGCATGTAAACACAACAAAACCATTCTCAGTTTATTACCAGTGATCGGTTTATTGTGACCATGTAGCCAGGGTCAGTGACGTGTGTACCAGAACCTTTACTGCATGTGATGACACACCACATGTACTGTTCTCAAAATAACTTTGGTATGAATGAGTCACAAAAGTTAACCAAAATATCTTAATTCAATGAATATACCACACCCCCCTGTCCTGTAACACTAACACATCCATGTTGTCATTTCAGACGTCAAAAACTTCTTTAGAAATAATTTAGTGTCAGAGCCATTTAACTATTTCTACACAATATTGTACTCCATTTTACTCTGACAGCTTTAATCATCATCAAACCACAACCCCTTCATCATTCCACTGTTCCAGCTGCCCCACAAACCCTTACTGTGATATCACTGCTCACAATAATGAAGACTCCACCAGCCCCAATGGTCACTGCTCCAGTCTCCAACAACCCTCTATCAGCTGCAGAGAAATGACAAGAAAAAAACACATCACTTTGCCTTAATACTTGATGATTTTTGCCCAAATAGGAAAGTTTTTCTCACAAATCTGTGCCTTTTCTCTTTTAATTCTACTACTTTTATTTATTCCTCATAAATTTGAATCATTTTTGCATAAATTTGCTACTTTTGACAGTTTTTATATAGAAATAAAAAATTTAAAAAGTGTTTTAAGATAACTCATTACTTTTTTCTTAATTTTTATATTAAATGTGCAACTTTTTCATGCACATTTTTAGTTTTATTTGCATACATTAGAGAACTATTTGGAAAACTTTAGATTTTTCTCTTAGATGTGTTCACATGAGGAAAAAAACATATGGTGAGCTATTTGATACGAGAGAATATTTTACATTTATAAATATGCCAGTTGTATCCAGAATATTTTTGATTGGTTTTAGCATTCAATTTTTGATTTGCTGTTAAAATAAACACACATCATTAACACAACTTCCATTACTTCTGTTCCATTAAGTTGTGTAGATCTGAATTGTTTCCGCTTTGTTTACAGCTGCATTAAATAATTAAACCAATCTTCATTCTGAGTACCTTTCTTACTGTGTTTCTCACAAAAGTTTGTTCAAATAAGTATAGCCTATTTCAGCAGAATCCTAAAATATTAATAGTGCTAATTTATGAATGTTAAAAATAACATTGCCATTATCAGGGTTGACACTGATGATGAGGACTTTGGAGGATGTAAAGAACTGTATTTGGTAATTTCCTACCTTGATCCACGTTTCCTCCTTGTAGAAAACAGGTTTGCTGGTAAACATGTCAGTCTCTCATGGTTTCATGTTTTCCTCTATAAAAAAGAAGAACAATTTCATTTTTGTAAGCCGTCTTTTAAATCCACCACCATAGTCCTGTTATGCTGCTAATGCTATGACAATTGCTATGAACAAATTAATAAGTCACAGCTGCTCTGTCACAGGTTTTCATGTCATGTCCCGTCATGTAATGCTACTACCAATCTCTCATGTCTCTCAGAAACTGTGCCTTCACCCAGTAACCTGTGCCTTCACCCAATAGCTGACCCGGCTAGTTAGTTGAGCTAGCACAGGCTAATAACAATTGCAAGTTTATGAGCTTTTACTGCACATAAACAACAACAAAAAGCTGATGAAATAAAACAAGATCATAGACTACAGAATCTACCTGTTAACTTAAGCGGTAAAGTGACCAAAACAACAGCCATTCGTTAACTTACCCAGGATTATTAAGCAGACACTCCGTGAAATGAATGGTGGTCTATGGGGAAAACTACATTGTTTGGAACTAATCGCCGCTCCATGACCCACATGACTTCCACATTCCAAAGTTTCTATTGAAGTCTATCAGAGTGTCGCAACTATCATATTATAACGGCTATGGGGCACATAAGCGAACGAGATTTAGCCACACACACAAAAAAGTGAACACTGCGTGTACGGATCCCCGTAATACGTGATGGCAATGGTCTTGACTGCGGGTGAAGTTTACAGGTTTTTTTTCTTATTTTAGCACAGTACACATTAAGTAAAACACATAAACTACGACCACCATAAGAGCATGTGTCTCTTTACAGGACCATAAACCAATTAACGTTAGTGTTCATAGCTCAGCTGTCTCTGCTAAGCGCTGTAGCCTTACTGACAATACCATAGGCAGGCACAGGAAGTGAAAATAAAGCCACCATTATCAAAATAAAAGCTTGCTTCTTTACTTCAGTGCATAGGATGATGTTAGAAAAATCCTTGTTAACCTTCAGTCAGAAACCAGGCAGGATCAGAGTTTCAGTAAATTTAATTAGACTGGCCAGTGGAGAACAATACAAACATAGTCTCAGAACCTATTCGAGCACCATTCTGACTCAAACACACATCACTCAGTTCTTTAAGCCCTTTGTTATCTGAGCGGTGGAGAAGGAATTGTCCATCATGATTGGTCCAGTACATCTGGTCAAAACTTGGTGAACAGATTATCTCTTTCTCAAGAATCATGACGCTCACTCAGTACCAGTCACACGGGAGCTGCACAAAATGAATGAAAACAAGATGATAACTAATGCAGCTGCATCCTTGACACTTTTACACAGACTCTGAGACAAAGCAAATCACAAATATGAAACAAATATGAAACTTTTCTATCATTCTCCCCCCTTTGATGCCATGCAAGGCATCAAAAAAGAACGGTTTATGGCATCTAAAACCCCATCTGGCAGCTATGTTAAGCTCCAATGCATCTGCATGTAACAGATCCTAACTAGCTATCAATGGGGAAAGTCCACCATTGGCCCTGCTGCCCCAGGCACCGGCTAAACATTTTAGTCCTTTAGGAGGAGAAATGGAACAATAAACTCATTAATCAATAAAAAAAAAATCATCAGTGGTAAAAACAGTGAAAAACAGAATAATGATAAAATAATAATAAAAGGATATAATACGGGTATATGTGTGTTATAGTTATGTGTCATTGCAGCTTATATAAAAACAAACAAAGGATAAAACAAAACAATAATCATAATAATAAAGTGTAATGATAAGATGTAAAAACAGAAAAAGAGTATCATAAAAACAAAATAGAAGTAAAGGTAATGTTTCAAACTTCAAAAATGTATTTACAAGTAGTACATTTCAACTTCACATCATGATCATGCAACTCCTCTCGTTTTCTGCATGTCAAGCATACTTTTACTCTGTACTTGGGTCATGGAGAGACACCTTGAGCTCACGCTGTTGGTTCATCATCCCCACCATCCCCGGCAACTCCACCATGGCACATCACTAAGTTAACATGAACAAGTCTCATCATCATACTACAGATACAGGGAATGACACAACAAAAGGCCAAAAATAATACCACCAAAATCATTAACAGGCTCATGATAAGACTTCATGAAAGGAGTAATCAACTTAACCAGATTTGTTCATCAGTAACATTGTCCTTGGCCGTGACAGCCTGTAAGGTAGTCAGGTTGCGTATGGCCGAGGCAATCATGTGACCATCTGCATCATTTTCAGGGATAAAAGTACAACAATAGTCACCTACAATTGCACACACGCCCCGTCGGGTGGCAGTTATTTGATCAAGAACCATTCTATTTTGGGTCAGCATAAGTCTAAGAGCTGTTAATTCCTCATTTATACCAGAAAAAGCTGATAAAGAAAAATTCACAAATGACTGTAATTTATAATAGTTGTTTCAATCCACAAGGTGTTCTTAGCCACTCCCACCCAGGGAAACAGGGAATGAAGTACCTTCTGTCTCGTAGTTTCTAACTTGAATTCCTTCGGCACATCTGTGCCCCAAATGGGATCATGTGGTGCAAAGGAGACGTCTCTCTTCACCCTGCCCACCTGTCCTGCCGACAATATGATGGTATGGTCAGTCACAACTACGGGAGCACACGCCCCTTCCCAATTCATGGGCAGGTGTGAGCAGGCACAATGGCCACACAGCCACCAACCCCCTGTCACCATATTCGTGCTGTGTTTGTGAGAATCACAAACTGCAGCACTACAGAGCTCCTGCAGGGTGACGTTGCCTTACAAACTTCTAGACTGACAAAAAGGTTCTTCAGGACAACTTTTGCCCACTACTTTTGTCCAGCAGGCAGCAGAACAGGGGCATGACGCACTATGCACCGTTGCACACCTAGAAAGTAGTAAACTGCCCAAAGAGACGTTTCCACACCCTTTTAGACAAAAGGAGAAATTCCCTGGCAAGATTAACCTTGCCTTCACCGAGCAAGGGGTGTCATCGTGTCTCCAGTCAGTGGAGTCATAGGCAATGTGACAGGTGTGATTGAAATTAATGCTTGCTGTACTATTTCTATACATAGCCTCTTGCAAGAAACAAACAGCTTCTGATAGTTCCATTAGTTTAGCAGTGACAGATAATTGACTAGCTGAAAGTGGGAGCAAAGAACACACATAGCAATTTGAATGATTAGCTGATTTGGCTGTATAATTAGCATACTTCCACCACACATTATCAGCATAAACGTGATCTTCATGACCTGGACCTTCTAGCCAGTCATGGTGTGTGTGAGTAATGTATCTAGCCCTACGATAGATGGGTAATGATGTCCCTAAAAATAACCAAAACAAAAGTGTCACCACAAGGATGATGATGATGATGAAAAAACAGGTGTATCATTTGCATCCATCAGTTGTCAACCTTCTCTCTCTGGCATTTTGTCTCTCCATGATAAACAACAGTTGTTTTGCTATACAAGTCGTTACTGGGACAAACCGTCAGCCGACAACCATATAGAAAAACAGTTAACAGTTAAACAATCACTTGTTGAGGATTTTTTTTTTAAATGTAGTTTGCAATGGGGATTAAAATAGATACAGTTGCTTGCTGAGGGAATGAGGATTGAATAGTTTCTTGCTGAGGGAATGGGGATTAAATAGTTTCTTGCTGGGGGTTTTGAGCGGGGTAAAGTTTGCAATGTGTCAAATGCACCCAAGAGTCACGTCCTTTGACTTTCACAGCTGTTGGTGTCACCAGGATGACCCTGTGTGGTCCTTGCCAGGGAGTGTCAGTCCAGTTTTTCTTTTTGATGATTTTGATAAGGATCAGATCCCCCGGCTTGGCTAAGATGGATGCTTCACTGTGATCCCTCCTGGGAAGAGCAGCATGAACAATATCTCTGTCAGTCAACATTCTTCACATGTAATCAGCTAAGCACACCTCCTCATCACCTGGATTAAATGGCCTTAATGGTGGGAGTAAGTAGGGTTCGCCATACATTATTTCAAATGCCCCCCCCCCCCCTTTGGTGGGAACTATACTCATGTAGGCACTGCTGCTTACCCTGTAATGTCTGCAGGGGGGACATTGGACCCTGAAGTGACCAGCCAAACTCTGTGCAGACTGCGATGGGTCCACCTGGTGGGCCTTGGCGAACAGGCTGAGTGGGAGTGATCAAATGAGGCATGTCAGATCCTATAAGGAGCAGTGGCTGCACACGGTCCACAGGGAATAGCGGGAGACCCTTTAGGTGGTGGTAAGTACTCTGAAGTGCAGCTACAGGGTAGTTCTGCTCTGCCAGACTCAATCCATCAGCCGAGAATGCATTAGAGAGGCAATGCCTCTCACTGGGTTTGGTGAGAGGTGATACTTCGAAGGAGACGGTCACTCCCTTCAGCTGCTGTATGGTTTGGTGGACAGTCTGCAGTGGAAGGATTTCAGGGGTCCCTTGAATCTGGAAGTGTTGTATGACAGGTGAAAGAACAGTACTCCATTCTGATCCGTCGTCCAGAATCACGTGAGGTTCCATAGCCTGACTGCCACTGTGGATGAGGACCTTTACCACCTTTAACATGACTCTCTGGGAACGGTTTGTATGGTCAAGGTAAACTCTGGAGGCTGGTGAGCTCACCATCAGGACTGTGTTGGCTGTATTGTTAACTGAGTCATGTAATACTGTGAGATGAGTCTCTTTGCAGATCTTGCAGGGATGTTTCAGGTTGCAGTTGTCTGTAGCATTATTACAGCCACACTTCTGGCACCGCTTGCCCTCCTTTATCCATTTGTTGATCTGGCTGGTTGTGAGCTTCTTGGAGTTCTCACAGGAGTTAAGGTAGTGGTCTTTATTGTCATAGGATGGGCAATAGGGCCTTGACTTGGAGGGAGATTTGGTGAGAGCAGGCTCAGATGGAGTGGCTTTGTTGTCCAGGGTGAGAAAGATGGGTGTTGACCTCTTCTCATGATGAGGGGGCCACGGTCCTTCTTAAAGGCTTTGCGGGTGTCAGGTGCAAACAGGGCAGCAGCATGAGATGCAATCCTCTTTGCCTGTGATTTAACTTGTAGCCAGGTCAGGTAGGGTGTAGGTTCTATCTGTACCTGACTGCAGAATGCCTCGGTTGAGGCAGTACTCGACAAAGCTATCTTTGTAGTTGGGGGGCGTTTTGCTAAGCAGTCTGTTGACGTGGGAGCCACACATCAGTTCATAGCCATTCTGACCCTCCAAGGTTTGCAGCATGCCAGCTAATGACTGGACAGATAGGGCGAAGGACTCAAAGGCATTGGCATCACCTATCTTCAGGGGCGGAGCATTTAGAATGGCGCCAAGCTCCAACTGGGCCAGCTGACGTGGTTGGGCATATTTTTCCTGCAAGGCCTGCAGTGCTGTAGTGTAGGGGTGAGAATGGTGCATGTGAGCCTTTGCTAGCTGTAGGGCACTAGGCATCTTCAGGTGGATGAGCAACATTTGGTATTTGTAATGCTCACTGAGATGGCTGTGGCTATTCAGTAAATTGTTCAGGGCCATTTTAAGAAGGGCAAAGTCACTCTCCCGTCCACTCTTGAATACTGGCAGTGAGGGCCGTGGGATGCCATAGGCAGAGGCGATGAACAGATCTGCTCCGAGTTGTGGTGAAGGACCAGGATGGGGAAGCAGCTGCCACTGGGAAGGCCTGAGTATTATGGGGAATGGCATCTGTCATTATGGGCCCCAGGTGAGTGGCTGATGAGGGTTGTAATGGCATTGGTTGTGTTGAGGAAGCCTGCCATGTTGTAGGATGCAGATGGGGATGGCTGTCATTGGATGCGGCAGGATGAACTACTGATTGTGGCGCTGTGAATGGTGGCAGTGACGCTGGAGTAGGAGGCTGCACTGCAGGAGGGCTTGAAGGTTGCGATATAATCGGAGTAATAGGCATTACCACTGGGTGAGGTGCAGCAGGAGTTGGCAATGAAGCTGGGTCCGTAGGGGGCACCATTTGAGGTAACGCTTCAGGAGGTGGCAACGATGCTGATGCAAAGGGGGTCTGCATTATTGGGCTAGTGGCAGAGGTTGATGCTACAGTGGGGCGGGGGTTACAGGAGCTGGTGCTGATGAGGAGACTGGGGGCTGTATATTGGAGCCAGTGTATAATATTGTTGCAGCAGGAAGCTGAATGGCTGGGTGTACGAAACTCACTGGAGATGACGGGGGCTCAGGATTGCCTGTGACGGTGTCAGTTGTGAGCATGGATGTGACTAGCTTAGCCAACTGCAGATCAGTCTCAGCCTGTTTCAAGCGGCGCTGCATCCCCAGCTGTTTAGTTGGCACCTCTTTGGCTTGGAGTGCCTCCTCCTGGGCTTTCTGTGCTGCTGTCAACTGTGCCTGCAGCTCCTTCTGGGCTTGCTGTGCTGCTTTCATCTGTGCCTGCAGCTGTCAGACAAAAAAGGCAAGATGGCACCTGTGACTGGTATGCCCTCCGCTGCTCTTTCGCTGCTGACGTTTTTATTCCTACTACATCTATCTGAAGCCATTTCAACATACCCTTTTGAGCTATGTTATGATCGTACAATGCTGATGCAAATTAAGGCATCTATGGAACAACACAGTGCGAAGTGGGGCCAATGCGTTTTTGCTCCACCATTTGTTTTTGCTGACCTGTCACTTGGAAGTCTACTGCTGCTGCCTCCACTGTGTAGAAGGCCACGGAGGCGTGGATCCCGAGCCAGCATCCAGGTGAGGCTGAGGCGCACCAGCCGCCTAAACCGAGAGGGATACACGAGTTGTTTATGTCCCATCCACGTGCAAACACCTGAGGAGGTCTACAACCCCATGCCACTGCTCCGGTATGACCTGTTCTACCGTCACCTTTGCTCTCGGAGAATTTCTACTCCATGATACCACTGTTTGACAGCTGTCAACATTCAGTTAGCTGGGTGTGACGCTGTGCTGCCGTCACGGATTAAGATGGCTCTGCTTAACACTCGCTCCATCTCAAACAAATCGTTTTTCCTGAACAAACTGATCGGGAAAGAAAACCTGGATTTTCTATTTCTGCCCAAAACGTGGCAACTACAGGATGAATTCGCTCACCTGAAGGAGATCTGCTCTGCAGACTGCACCTTCATTGCAACCCCTCGCCTGAGTGGACGCGGAGCTGGCCTGGCCGTCATCTTCCACAACCACTTCAAAATGCTGGTCTGTGAACTCCGAGCGTTTCTTTTCATTTGAACTTCAGATATCGAAGATAAGTGCCTCAGCTCCTTTTTATTGTGTTTTAATCTACCGCCCACCTGACCCAGCTGGTGTGTTTTTATCGGAATTCTCAGACTTCTGATCTTACATTATTAAGCTAGAAAGTTTTAATTTTAGGTGATTTTAATATACATGTAAATGATACGTCTTCTAATGCTGCTGCAGACTTTTTAACTATTACAGAGGCTCACAATTTCAGGCAGCACATCTCTGGCTCTACACATAATAAGGGGCGCCCCTTGGACCTTGTCTTTTCACTGGAACTGAGTTTGGACAATGTTAAAGTGGAGGATGTTTGTGTCAGTGGTCATTGCTGTGTTTTCTTTGAGCTGTCAGTTAATGTGGAACAGCAGGAATGTAAAACATTAAGGCAGAGGCGCATCACTACCCAGCAGGCCGTGGATAGATTTATTTCAGCTTTTGACACTCACCTTGTTGCAGGATGTGAGGATGTAAATTTTGTGGTGGACTGCTTTGACCAACAGTGCCGACTGGCACTTAATAAAGTGGCTCCTATTAAATATAGCTACACTTCTAAGAAACCATGCCCTTGGTTAAATGAAGAAATCTGTATTCTTAGGAGAAGTTGTTGGAAGGTGGAACGTTTGTGGAAGGCTACCAAGCTTGAGGTGCACAGACTCCACCTCAAAGACTTCATAACCTCATTAAATGATATGATGAAAGATTAGAGAACAAACTATTTTGCTTAGCTTATATCCTTAAACAAGGGAAATCCCAAGTTTTAGTTTGACACCATTAACTCCATTGTCTCACCTGATTTAGCCATGGTTCCTGCTTATTCTAATGCTGAATGTAATGACTTTGGAAATTTTATGGTGAATAAGGTGAATGATATTAGAGCAAGCACTACACCATCTGCTGAGGACCTTGGCCTGAATCAGGCCCCCTCTAACACATGGTCCTTATTCACTCCAGTCACTCTACTGAATGTGAATGGTCTTCTGGCCTCTATGAAGCCCTCTTCAAGTCCCTTAGATATCCTCCCAACGTCATTGCTTTTCAAAATATTTGACTCTATCGGGCCTTTGTCAAAATCATAAATTGGTCACTTTTATGAGGCACTGTTCCCAGTTCTTTTAAACAAGCAGTGGTTGAATCCAAATTAAAGAAACAAAACTTAGACCCTATAGAACTGAACAATTACAGGCCAATTTCAAAGCTTCCCTTCTTATCCAAAATGCTTGAGAAAGTAGTAGCCGAGCAATTAACTACATTCATAGAGAGAAATAAAATCTTATATACCTTCCAGTCTGGTTTCCGCAAAATGCACTCCACCGAGACAGTGCTAATTAAAGTTTCCAGTGACATCATGATGGCAGCAGATTCTGGTCAGTACTTGGTCCTGGTGTTGTTTGATCTCACAACTGCTTTTGACACGGTGGACCACAATATATTGATAAATAGGATGAAGGACACGTTTGGTATTTCAGGATTAGTTCTGAAATGGTTCTCATCTTATTTAACTGACAGAGACTTTTGTGTTTTGTTTAATGAAAAGATGTCAGAGGTTAAAGGACTTTCCTGTGGGGTTCCTCAAGGCTCAATTCTGGGCCCTACTCTGTTTTTATTGTATTTAACCCCACTTGGCCAGATTATTAGTCAGTTTAAGGGTGTTTCTTACCATTTTTATGCAAACGACATTCAGCCTTACTGCTCTTTTAAAGAAAATGAGCTGAACATTTTATCGAACTTAATCTCTTGCCTGTCTGCCATTAACAGATGGTTAAACAATAACTTCTTACAATTAAATCTTAACAAGACAGAAACACTGATCATTGCTCCAGACAGTAAAAATTCCTCTGATAAAGCAACACTTAGGTCACCTAGGTTCTTCTGTCCAGCCCAGCCTGCATAACCTGGGTGTTGTTTTTGACAATGCTATGTCACTGAACTGCCATGGTCAGCAACTAGTCAGAAATTGCTTTTTTTATTTGAGGAATATAGCAAAACTTTGACCTATGGTCTCAACACCTGAAATGGAAATGATCATTCATGCTTTTATCTCATCTCGCTTAGATTATTGTAATGCCCTTTTAATGTGTTTTAATAAAACTGCTGTTGCCCACCTTCAGACTGTACAAAATGCAGCAGGTTGGCTTTTAACCTGGACAAAGAAAAGGGAACACATTTCCCCAGTTTTATCGTCCCTTCATTGGTTGCCAGTTGCTTTTAGATTTAATTTTAAGATTTTAATTTTGACTTTTAGAACTCTTAATGGTCAAGCCCCTTCATACATCTCAGCCCTCTTGACTCCTTATGCCACGACACGATCACTAAGATCCTCAGACAAGAGACTCCTGGTGGTCCCTCGGACCAAATTCAGAACCCGTGGAGATCGATCTTCCCAGGCCGCTGCACCACGGCTTTGGAACGCACTTCCCCTGTCCTTGCGCTGCCTTGAGTCTGTTGACTCCTTTAAGAAGGAGTTAAAAACTCATTTGTTTAGACAGGCTTTTAGCTCTCATTTAAATGGCTTTTATTTCTTCATTGTTTTCTCTTTTTATCCCTATTAATATGAATATTTTATCTTATTTCTATTGAATTTAATTTCTGAGTATTTGTAAATTTTTAATTTGCTGTGAAGCACTTTGTGATATATATCTGTGAAAAGTGCTATACAAATAAACTTTGCTTGCTTGCTTGGTATTATTCTAAGTCTGATAGTGAGTCCTCTTCCAGTTGTTTGTGAATATTCTCTAGCTGATGCTGTGTAATGTTTTACTCCAGTATTGCAGTCTGAATAGAGGAAAGGGTATCAGCTGGATAACACCCAATGGAATGGAGGGACCGCCTGCCGGACTGCAAACTGTGGCTGGATTCACAGCTGGAGGATTTCCTCGAGTCACTTCTTTGCTTTTCTTTGGAGCGGGTAGAAGCTGTTGGAGGTTGTGCTCCTGGGGGGTGATAACCAATTTCATAGATGGGGGGGCAGTTCATTCTCTGGGATCTGTCCCATGCCTCCTCTGTGCCTATTACTGTGTTATCCATGTTGTATTAATGTTGCTTCAATCCAGCTCGAAGGACCAAAAAATGTGTTACAGTGTTCCTCACTCAACTACAGATAATGTTTCATTTGGCTGAAGCGGCCAACATGGACAGTAGATTCCGGTCAGAGAATCAGAGCTGGGGTTTAACTTTAGTCTACTTTATTAAACAGCATCACAACTGGCAGGTAACAGACCAACAGGGTATTACAGCGCTGAATATGGTACATGAGTCCATCCTATGCGTGCAGCCATGGGAGAGTGCATGGAGGTAGAGGTGGTGTGGAAGAATGTGTCCAGACATGTATGTGTGTGGCGTGTGTGTGTGTGTGTGTGTGGCTTCTTTCTGGCATGAATGCATGTTCAACCACAAACACTAGTGCAGTCGCAGCGCATCAATCAAAAGAGTACTGATAGGAACAGAAAGCCCGAACATTAGTTCCGCCCCTCCCCACAGTCTTTCTGACAGTGTCATTTTCTGCAGTGAAATAAGTCCTTTACCAACTTGGGCTGAAAGGCCACTCAGCGAGGAAGAAGCCCTTACTCCAAAAGCAGTATAACAAAGCCAGATTACAGTTTGTAAATGCACACAGGAACAAGGACCTTAATATTTAGAGACATGTCCTGTGGTCTAATGAAACTAAAATTGAACAGTTTGGCCTGAAAGGTCATTGTTGCATTTGGAGGAAAAAGGGGGAAACTTGTAAGCATGAGAATACCATCCCAACTGTGAAGTACGGGGGTGGCAGCATCATGCTGTTGTGGTATTTTGCTGCAGCAGAGACTGGTGCACTTCACACAACAGATAGCTTCATGAGGAAAGAACATTATGTGGAAATATTGAAGCAACATCTAAAGACATCAGCCAGGAAGTTAAAGCTTGGGTGCAAATGGGGCTTCCAAATGGATAATGACTTTAAGCATAGCGGAAAATTAGTTGCAAAGTGGCTTAACAACAGCAAAGTCAATGTTTTGGAGTGGCCATCACAAAGCCCCGATTTCAATCCCATAGAAAATTTGTGGGCAGAGCTCAAAAGATGTATGTGAGCAAGATGGCCTACAAACTTGACTTAGTTACATCAGTTTTGTCAGGAGGAATGGGCCAAAATTCCAGCAAACTATTGTGAGAAGCTTGTGGAAGGATACCCAAAACATTTGACCCAAATCATACAGTTTAAAGGCAATGCTACCAAATACTAAAGAAGTGTATGTAAATTTATGACTTTGAAGAAAGTAATTTAAAAAAATTATCTCATTCTGGCATTTAGCAAATAGAATTAATTTTGGTAATCCTAACAGGCCTAAAACAGGAAAAGTTTTAGCCTGATTTGGTGTCAGACAGAAGAAAAAAAAGGCTGTCTTTTTATGCAGTGTATGTGAACTTCTGGTTTCAACTGCATATACAGTGGATATAAAAAGTCTACACACCCCTGTTCAAATGCCAGGTTTTTGTGATGTAAAAAAGAGACCAAGATAAATCATTTCAAAACTTTTTCCTCCATTAATGTGACCTATAACCTGTACAACCCAATTGAAAAAGAAACTGAAATCTTTTAAGGGGAAAATTAAAAAAAAAACCCAATAACCTGGTTGCATAAATATGCACACTCTTAAACTAATACTTTGTTGCAGCACCTTTGGATTTTATTACAGTACTCAGTCTTTTTGGATAGGAGTCTATCAGCGTGGCACATCTTGATGTGGCAATATTTGCCCACTCTTCTTTGCAACTATGCTCCAAACCTGTCAGATTGTGAAGGCATCTCCTGTGCACAACCCTCTTCAGATCACCCCACAGATGTTTGATCTGATTCAGGTCTGGACTCTGGCTGGGCCATTCCAAAACCTTAATGCTGTTCTGGTGAAGCCATTCTTTTGTTGATTTGGATGTGTGCTTTGGGTCATTGTCGTGCTGAAAGATTAAGTTCCTCTTCATCTTCAGCTTTGTTGCAGAAGCCTGAAGGTTTTGTGCCAACACTGACTGGTATTTGGAACTGTTCATAATTCCCTCCACCTTGATTAAGGCCCCAGTTCCAACTGAAGAAAAACAGCCCCAAAGCATGATGGTGCCACCACCATGCTTCAGTGTAGGTATGGTGTTCTTTTGGTGATGAGCAGTGTTGTGTTTGTGCCAAATATACCTTTTGGAATTATGACCAAAAAGTTCAACCTTGGTTTCATCAGACCATGACACATTTTCCCACATGTGTTTGGGAGATTTCAAATGTGTTTTTGCAAAATGTAGCCAGGCTTGTATGTTTTTCTTTGTAAGATAAGGTTTCCGTTTTGCCACCCTAGATGGGAGGTTGTTGTCACATGTACTAAACAGCCAGTACTTGCCAGAAATTCATGCACCTCCTTCAATGTTGCTGGCAGCTTCTTGGCAGCCTTCCTGACCAGTTTTCTTCTCATCTTTTCATCAATTTTGGAGGGATGTCCAGTTCTTGGTAATGTCACTGTTGTGCCATATTTTCTCCACTTGATGATGACTGTCTTCACTGTGTTCCATGGTATATTTAATGCCTTGGAAATTCTTTTGTACCCATCTTCTGGCTGAGACCTTTGAACAATGAGATCTCTCTGATACTTTGGGAGCTCTCTGCGGACCATGGCTTGTGCTGTAAGATGTGACTACAAAAATGTCAGGAAAAGGCTACTGGAACAGCTGAACTTTATTTGGGGTTAATCAGAGGCACATTAAATGGTGGCAGGTGTGTGCTGACTCCGATTTAACATGAGTTTGAATGTGATTGGTTAATTCTGAACACAGCCACATCCCCAGTTATATCAGGGTGTGCATATTTATGCAAACAGGTTATTACCTCCGCCAAGGAGGTTATGTGATCATCGGCGTTGGTTTGTCTGTTTGTTTGTCTGTCTGTTTGTCTGTCTGTTTGTTTGTTTGTTTGTTAGCAAGATAACTCAAAAAGTCATGGACGGATTTTCATGAAATTTTCACAGATTGTCAGAAATGGGGTATCCTACAGATGATTACATTTTGGTGGTGGTCCGGATCACCGTCCAGAAGAAAAACGCCATTATGGAAAATGCCATTTTCGTTAATAACTACTGAACCACTAATCCTATCATTATAAATCCAATTGCTAGTCATAAGTTTTCATGGTCAAGGAATCTGAAAACATACACACAAACACTGTATGGGGGGAACTGTGGCGCTTGGCGGGGGTCTGCGCTCTCCGAGTGCTTTTCTAGTTGTAAGTGTTTTATTTTTATCTTTTCCCTTAAAGGATTTCAGTTTGTTTATCAATTGGGTTGTACAGGTTATAAGTCACAATAATGGTGGAAAAAGTTTTGAAATGATTTATCTTGGTCTCATTTTTTTACATCACAAAAACCTGGCATTTGAACAGGTTTTTATATCCACTGTGCATATGGCGGGCTGAAAAGTTCATAGTGGTCAAATTTGACCAAATGTGGTTCATTTTTCAACATAGTCTCCCCTTCGGTCCACACACTTATTCCATCGGTGTTGCAGCACTTGGATCCCTGCGGTTCAAAAATAAACCACATGGTCAAATTTGACCACTATGAACTTTTCAGCCCCCCATATGCCTTTCTATCAGTCCACATACTTGCATGTAATGTCTAGTGACATTATCCCACTTGATTACAATATTTTCATATACTGTATATAGCAAATAAGCATTTGTATTTTAAAGTACATTCACCTTCTGGTACATATTTCAGAAGGAAGTATTGTACTTTGGTATTAAAAAGGGTTTATATTCAGTTTTTGAATTTCCAGATTTGTTCCATTCCTCATGCCTTGTATAGATTATGTAGTATGGCTGTAACATTAGATATACAGTGGATAAAAAAGTCTACACATCCCTTTTCAAATGCCATGTTTTTATGATGTAAAAAATGAGCCAAAGATAAATCATTTCAAAACATTATCCTCCATTAATGTGACCTATAACCTGTACAACCCAACGAAAAACAAACTGAAATCTTTTAAGGGGAAAAATAAAAAATAAAAAAACAATAACCTGGTTGCATAAATATGCACACCCTTAAACTAATACTTTGTTGCAGCACCTTTGGATTTTATTACAGCACTCAGGCTTTTTGGGCAGGAGTCTATCAGCATGGCACATCTTGATATGGCAATATTTATCCATTCTTCTTTGCAACTATGCTCCAAATCTGTCAGATTGCGAAGGCATCTCCTGTGCACAGCCCTCTTCACATCATTCCACAGATGTTTGATCTGATTCAGGTCTGGGCTCTGGCTGGGCCATTCCAAAACCTTAATGTTCTTCTGGTGAAGCCATTCTTTTGTTGATTTGGATGTGTGCTTTGGGTCATTGTCGTGCTGAAAGATTAAGTTCCTCTTCATCTTCAGCTTTCTAGCAGAAGCCTGAAGGGTTTGTGCCAACACTGACTGGTATTTGGAACTGTTCATAATTTCCTCCACCTTGACTAAGGCCCCAGTTCCAGCTGAAGAAAAACAGCCCCAAAGCATAATGGTGCCACCACCATGCTTCAGTGTAGGTATGGTGTTCTTTTGGTGATGAGCAGTGTTGTGTTTGCGCCAAATATACCTTTTGGAATTATGACCAAAAAGTTCAACCTTGGTTTCATCGGACCATAGCACATTTTCCCACGTGTTTGGGAGATTTCAAATGTGTTTTTGCAATATGTAGCCGGGCTTGGATGTTTTTCTTCATAAGATAAAGCTTCTGTCTTGCCACCCTACCCCACAGCCCAAACATATGAAGAAGACGGGAGATTGTTGTCACGTGTACTGAACAGCCAGTACTTGCCAGAAATTCCTGCAGCTCCTTCAATGTTGCTGTTGGCAACTAATCAGTTTTCTTCTCGTCTCCCCAGTTATAACAGGGTGTGCATATTTATGTAAACAGGTTATTGTAAGTTTTTTATTTTTCCCCTTAAAAGAGTTCAGCTTGTTTTTCAATTGGGTTGTACAGGTTGCACATCACATTAATGGGGGAGAAAGTTTTGAAATGATTTATCTTGGTCTCATTTTTTTTTTACATCACAAAAACCTGGCATTTGAACAGGGGTGTGTAGATCCTTTATATCCACTGTATCCAAGTCAGCATTAACACAATTCAAATGACACTGAGTCCTACTAAAGACAGACTGTTTAATAATGAAAACAGATTTTGAAAAGGAATTTAACTTTGTGCAGCAGTAATGTTACTTCCCTCTTACAATTTAATCAGCTCATGACCTCTGAGATTCTTCTGGTGACCCTTAGAAGGGGTCTGACCCCATCTTCAGGTACCAAATCACTATTTACTCAACAATTACAGTCAAATTTCAACCATGTGCTTCTGGTATGTATATATGTGTTGACAGCCATTTATGTTTTAATTCAAATGGGAATTTGAGCAACTTTAGTGGAAATAACTTTCAGCGGATGATTCAGAAAATTTCCACAACTGAGATGACTCAAATTATTACCAGTATAATGTGAATTGTGTTTATTCTTTGTAAATAAATACAATAAACAACTAGCAATATTCATGTCAATTACTGAGCCACACCTGGGTAGTTTTAAGGCTGGCTCAAGTGAAGAATAGTGTATGCACAAAAGCTAGGGGTGCCCCCAGGTGGTGGCTAGGGGTGGTAGTGGTCCCCCTGGCCACCACTTGGGCCCCCTTAGTGGCTACCCCTGGTCCCTGCCACAGTCTAACATAATTTTATAACTTGTTTTTCTACGTCATATTTTACATGTAGTAGATGTTTAAGAATAACCGATGTGTGCTCTATTATTAATAAATATTGAAAAAAATACAGCAAACTAGGCTATATCACACTTTCACGCTCTGAACCTCTCTCCTTCCACCACCCTCTGGTACAACACCAGGTGGCATGAGCATGTTAATCAGGTGATGCTGAGAATTGTGCCATCAGGTTGAAGGCCTAATTGTCTCCAATCTGAGTGGTCAGTGCAGTGAACGGACTATACAGTTGCTGGCTTACAGGCTTGGTTGGTACCTTATTCTGGATCAACCCTGAGATAAAAACACTTCTGAGAGAGAAGAAGAGGATCTTCAGGTCAGGGAACAGGGAGATGCTGAAGTCCGTACAGAGGGAGCTGAGGAGAAAGATCAGAGAAGGCAAGGACAGCTTCAGGAAGAAGATGGAGGACAAGCTGCAACAGAGCGACATCAGCGGGGTCTGGAGAAACCTCAAAACCATCTCGGGGCTCCAGAATACCTCCCCCCAGGCCACAGGGGGCAGGGAGTGGGCGAACAACCTGAATCTGTTTTTCAATAGATTTGACCAACCGCCCTCCCCCCTGACTGCACAACAACCACTGCTGCCTCTAAAGAAATCAAGTCCTGCTGCCCACTCCCCACTCCACCAACACCCCCCCACTCCCAACACACAGCCCCCCATCCTGACCCTGACCAAGACCCAGGTGAGGACGGAGCTGAGGAAGATCAAGGCGAGGAAGGCGCCGGGACCGGACGGCATCAGCGCAAAGCTCCTCAAGTCCTGTGCAGACCAGCTGTGTGGGATTGTGACGTATATCTTCAACATGAGCCTGAAACTGGGGAGGGTACCACAGCTGTGGAAAACATCTTGTGTGGTACCTGTACCAAAAACTTCCCACCCCAAAGACCTGAACAGCTACAGACCGGTGGCCTTGACGTCCCACTTGATGAAGACCCTGGAGAGACTGCTCCTTGCTCACCTCCGCCCCCTGGTGGAACCAGCGATGGATCCACTCCAGTTCGCCTACCAGCATGGCATTGGGGTGGAGGATGCGGTGATCTTCCTCCTTCACCGTTCTCTGTCCCACCTGGAGAAGCCCGGGAATATGGTGAGGATCATGTTCTTTGACTTCTCCAGTGCTTTCAACACCATCCAACCGATGATCCTGAAGGACAAGCTGCTGCGCGCAGGGGTGGACCAGCACCTGTCATCATGGATCCTGGACTACCTCACGAACCGGCCTCAGTTTGTGAGAACCCGGGACTGTGTGTCCGACACGATCATCAGTAGCACGGGGGCCCCCCAGGGAACGGTGCTGGCTCCCTTCCTGTTCACTCTTTATACTGCGGACTTCTCACACAACACAACACACTGCCATCTACAGAAGTTCTCTGATGACTCTGCGATCGTTGGCCTCATCTCCAATGGAGATGAAGCTGAGTACAGAGGGCTTATCCAGGACTTCGTGGACTGGTGCCATCGGAACTGCCTCCAGATCAACGCGAGGAAAACTAAGGAGCTGGTGGTGGACTGCCGCAGGCAAGGACAACCCCTCACAGCACCAGTAAATATACAGGGAACAGACATCGAGATGGTGACATCCTATAAGTACCTGGGTATTCATCTGAACAATAAACTAGACTGGTCACACAATACTGATGCACTCTACAAGAAGGGACAGCGCAGGCTGTTCCTGCTGAGGAGACTCAGGTCTTTTGGTGTACAAGGGGCGCTGCTGAAGTCATTCTATGACACGGTGGTGGCATCAGCCATCACTTTTGGAGTGGTCTGCTGGGGCAGTGGCATTACTGCAGCCGATAGGAAGAGACTGAACAAACTGATTAAGAAAGCTAGCTCTGTCCTGGGGCAGCGCCTTGATCCGATGGAGGAGATAGGAGAGAGAAGGACGGTGGCTAAACTGTCATCTCTGCTGGAGTCCGAGTTCCACCCTATGCAGGACATACTGAATGCACTGAGGAGCTCATTTAGCAGCAGACTACATCATCCCAGGTGCACAACCGAGAGGTTTCGTAGGTCCTTCCTACCAACGGCTGTCAGACTGTACAACCTAAGCAGGGCTGCTCGCAGAGATAGCAAAAAGACGTAACAAACTAATAGTTTTTTGAATGCAAAAGATGCAATAGACTTACACAATGGTCCCCTCCGGCATACAACTAGGAACTTACCGGTCGCTATGGAGGGTGAGAATATGTATGGGCACATAATCATACCATGTAGGATAACTAAGTAGACGGTTATGCTGTTTCATTCCATCTAGCAACAATGCTCTGCACTGTGTGTGTTTATATATTTACATATTTATTCCATCTAGCTACAATGCTCAGCACTGGGTGTGTTTATATATTTATATATCTACATATTATTCCATCTAGCTACATTGCTCCGCACTGTGTGTGTTTATATACTTGCATATTTATTCCACCTAGCTGCAATGCTCCGTACTGTGGGTGTTTATATATTTACATATTTATTCCATCTAGCTACAATGCTCTGCACTGTGTGTTCATATATTCATATATTTATTCCATCCAGCTACAATGCTCTGCACTGTGTGTCTGTGTGTGTGTGTATATATATATATTTTATAGTAATACGTACATATGTATATTAGCTGCTCTTGCTTGCTTTTTTTTTTTTTTTTTTTTTTTTTTTTCTTGCCTTCTGATTGTTGCTCTGAGTGTTGCTATCCCTGTGCTGTTGCAATCCTGGAATTTCCCCGTTGTGGGACTAATAAAGGCTTATCTTATCTTATTCAGATGCCGAGAGACGCCAGTGCTAATGGTATTGCACTGTAAGTCATTTAAATGTCATTTAAGTCATTTAAAATGTGTTTGTGCTTTTTCTGGTTTTGTCTGTTGTTTGTGGTAGTGATGTTAAAACTGAGGCCTTATGAAACAATGAGCAAGTTTGAGACAATTGCTAAATGAGTGACAGTGTTATGAAACATCTAATAAAGACTGCCATCTGGTGACTGACTGTCAGAACTGCATCTGAGTGGAAAACCTGAAAAAAAATCTCAATACTTTTTTTTTAAGCTTGTGGCCATCCGAGGTCTATTCAAAATTGGATGGCAGGAACAAACAATACAAAGCAAACAAAAAAAAAATTCCCTCTCAAAATTTCCCATGACCCCTCAAGTCACATGATGTGATGGACATAACGAGGTCTTGCTTGCTATGGTCATGTGACTGTGGACGTGCTCGATGCACTGGTCATGACACTTCCGCTTTATATTGCTCGAATCAGTGTTGAGTGGGTGGTGTCGAGCATATCATCACTAGTTTGTGGTGGTGTTACATTTGCCACTAAGCTCTCACTAGTAGCACTAGCTTGCTAGCTCTTTTTTTTTAAAGTTTAAGACAAAGTTTCTCAAATCATAAAAGCATATATCACAATGTACAACATTGAGTAAGAAAAAAATGTTCGAACAAGAACACGAAGTAAACAGAATAAATTAAGTCTAATGCAAATTGCTTTTAACGAGGTTAAGGTGTTAATACACGGGGGGATGGGGGTGGGCCTGAAAGGTTCATAGACTAACTAAGAAGGAGTTATGCTCATAGGTGCTGAGTCAATAGTACTTGTGCTTCAGTGGCCGAGGAACACGAGGGCAGAGCATAGAGTGAGAGAACTGTCAAGAATATGGGTACAATAAACTTTGGTCAAATTTGACCACTACATCATGGTCAGCCGATGAACTTTTCAGCCCTCCCCCCCAGTAATATACAAGTGAGGCTTTTATAATAGTGTTTTAAGATCTTTATGCAGTTTTATTTTGTTCAAGACAGCATCAAAAATTGGACTAATTTTAAAGCCACCACATTTATGCATGAAAAACGTTTTCCAAATGATTATTCATTCCTTTTTTCTTTCTTTTTTTGCATTTGATGGCCAAATCTTATATGGTCCAATAAAGTTGGAGAAGTTTGTTAGGTGTTATCCAGAACTGTAAAGTTTGCCAGAAACTTTGTGAAATTACAGGAAAAGAAATGTTCTTTCTCAATGATGGGATCATAGAATGTACAGGGATTTCAATTAATATTAACCTTTTGATTTAAAAAGTCTCAAGAATACATTTTTTAAGAATCTTATAAAGGACTTGTCTTACTACTGCTGTTGTTGATGCTGCTTTTTGATGTGCTTTTTTTGTTTGCTTTGTATTGTTTGTTCCTGCCATTCAATTTTGAATAGACCTCGGATGGCCAAATGCTCAAAAAAAAAAAAAGTATTGAGATTTTTTCAGGTTTTCCACTCAGATGCAGTTCTGACAGTCAGTCACCAGATGGTAGTCTTTATTAGCTGTTTCATAACAGTGTTCTCATGAAGCAACTGTCTCAAAGCTGCTCATTGTTTCATAAGGCCTCAGTTTCAACATCACTAGGCACTACTAGTAATAATAGTTTTCAGTTAGTCTATATAAGCCTATGGCAACACAGTGCAACCACCTGGGAGCACCACTGTGACAACAGCATTAGACAATTTCTGGACTTGAGTTTTGGCTTTTGACTTTGATGCACCACCACTAGATTTTCAGTGCCCCCCCCCCCCCCCACACACACACCGATGAAAAATTTCTGGAGACGCCACTGCTCAATTATCCAGCTGTTTCAGTCACAGTAGTTCCCACTTTAATGCCCACTGTGTTGCACTGGATTCCGCATGATGTCCAACAATAACAGAGAAACTAGACCTGGTGCTTATCCGTTAAGTGGCTGTTCTGCAATATGATAGCCCTCTGCATTTAAAATAGGCACACACAAACAGCAAGTGTGGCTTGCTTGGTTGCAGGGCTCCACTGCTGCTTGAGTGCTGAGGTTATATATGGCCAAGGTACTATTCTGAGGACCGGCGGAGAGCTTTTACGTTACAGCAGTGGTCGATGGGAGCCCCTCAAGTGCACAAAGCAGCACGTGTTAAGAAATATGATTCAGCAGAGCCTACAGTTACGGCACATGTGCTTCTGCTACAGTGGGCCTCTTTCGTGCAGGTTTGCCTTCCCTCCCGCTGATTCCGGGTCAGTTCAGTGAGGCTGGGATGAAAGCCAAACGGGGAGGCGCTGCGTTTTAGAGGAAAAAGTGAAAACGCCTCTCGTGCTGTCACGGTGAGAATTTCCAGGTAAAAGCTCACTGCGCGCTCCCTGGAGGCAGGAGGAGCCTCGTCCTGTCACGTTTCGCGCATCGACTCTATCCTGCCAGTTCCACTCCACTCCCCCAGCACATGGGACCGTTTGGGGCGGCGCGTCGACGCGCGCACAGCCGCTCCGCCTCCGAGGCGTTGTGGAAGAAAGGATAACTGACGGGAGACGGCAGGACAAGGCAGCGAACGCGCACTCGTGCGTGTATTTTACTCTTCACCTGCAAAGAAAACAGATACACGCGCGATCTGGACCCATGCGTTTGAGGAATCCAGGGCTGGGACAGAATAAATGCGCCGCTCTGTGCGCGCAGACAGGAGGGGCGGCCAAGCGCGTCAAAGAAATGTGATTAGTGTGGGCCACTTGTGTTTACACCGAAGCTATCCGGAGCCGCGCTTTAGCATAAGGCGCAGGACAGCATAGGGCATTTCACATTTAATGCAAATGCAGTCAGTGCAGCGGAGGAGATAATTAAGTTTGACATAAACTGACACACAAGTATTTACTTGAAATCCTGATGGGTGAGCACATGCTGTACTCGGAGAAACTTTAAAAAATGGATGTGGACGCGGAGACGGCTGCAAACTGAACACCAAAACGCATTCATTTAGCAATATTTTCAAAAGTAGCACTGAGTCGACATGGGGAGTCACGACGAGAAGGAGAAGCCGGAGCGACGGTTCGCCCTGATTTACGTCGGCTGGTCCTCGCTGGACAGGCGGACCACCCTGCCCATGCTACCGTGGCTGGTGGCCGAGATCCGACGGAGGAGCGAGAAGGGGGACTGCGGCCCCGGGATGCAGCCCAGAGAGGTTCAGCTGGTCCTCTGCCCCCCCTTGGTGCGATGCGTCCCCACCAGCAGCAGCAACGCCTCGGTTTTCATTTTCGAGCACAAAGCCCAGCTCGTCTCTCGCTTCATCCACAACAGCAACGACCTCACGTACTTCGCCTATCTGCTGCGGGGTCAGCCCGACAACCCCGAGTCAGAAATGACCTGCCACGTATTCAGGGCCAGCGACCCCAACCAGGTACGGCTTTCCACCTGCGCTCGGGCAGTACAGTACTGACGTCACATTCTGGCTTCACCTGGCCACTGTGACTAATGGTGCTCCCAGAGTTACTCTACTCAGTCTTTTTACTTCATGGATCCTTTTTTCATTTAGATAGATTTGCAACTTTTTCTTTTTATGTATTTATGTAAATTTCTGGCCTTCTTTTCCTGCATTTTTGTGTCTTTTTTGCATACATTTGCATCAGTTTACGGTACTTTCTCACATTTATTTGCAACTTTTTTGTTTGTACATTGGGGACTTGTCATAGTGATATGTAATTTTTATTGTAAATTTGCATTTTTTTAAATCATAAATTTGCAAGTTTTGTGTAAATTTGTGTTTATCCTTTAAAGACTGTGACTAACAAATTGGCCATTTTATCATACTACTTTTTTTCATAAATGTAATGGGTTTGTAGGTTGTCTTTTGCAAACTATAACATATTATTCCACCTGCCTAAGTGCTTTTAACAGTGGGTGAGGGAGATACAGACGGCTGGTTGGCCCGTGCTAATCTTAAGACCCAAGTGTATCATTAAAGTAACACCATGTAACTGTCCTGTTGAAAAACTGAAAAGACTACAGCTGCCCTGTTTTATGGTAAGTTATAAGGCACAACTTTAGCCACTGACTAACAAATCACCTTATGATTGGCTATAGATGACTCAGGCTGTAAAATTTGTCAGTTATAGTGTTTTGAGTGTTTTTACTAGGAATGGGAAAGTTACTGTACATAGTGCTGTTGCAGGTGATGTAGGTCCAGTCAGGCTATGGTGGAAGTAGGGCTGGGCGATTTGACATTTTTTTTTTTTTTTTTTTTTTTTTTTATCTGCTGTCCAGCAGCTTGGCAGGCAGGAGAGATATCTGTATTCCTTACTGTTCCAAACAGATTTGCTTTGCCAAAAGGAGCTTTCCTTATATTAAATATATGCTGTTTATAAATAGTATTTAGAGACTCCTCTTGCTATATAAAAACTTTAACACTTTATTTATATTGTCTTATGCTGGAACTGACATTGTGGAATGGGGGAGGGAGTTGAAGGGATATGAAGTGGTCGGAAGAGGTGGGGGGGGTCAAGGAGTGGGGAAGAGAAAGAAAGACAAACAAATCAAGAGAAAATGCAAGAAACAGTTGCTGCTTCTGAGAAGATCTCCACACAGGCCTAATATCTGCACCTGAAAGAGAACAGATAGGTGTGTGTGTGTGTGCGTGTGCACGTGTAGGGCAATTTGACCTTAAATCAGCATCACGGATCATGTTGGGTTTTTTTGCTCCGTTCTTCTTACTGACAAGGCTTGCAATTAAGCAGTATTACACAAATCATTGTAATGTGGTAGTAAATGAGCATAATATAATAAAGACTGAACTACTATCATTTCACATACAAAATAAATATTGTCCAGTGTTAGCAACACATACCTCTTGAGGGTTTGTGGCTCACATCACATGCAAGATGGCTAATTAGCTTGTTAGCTGCATTGTGGGAGTCCTTTATGCAAAGGGAGTCCTGCTGCATCTGAACGGCACTGATAGTGCTTCTTCCGGAGTTACGTACCCATGCTTGTAACTCCGCAGGCACATCTTAAAGAGGCAGTACATGAAAAATACATGGACGCGCGTGCGTGCGTGCGTGCGCGCGCGCACACACACACACACACACAGGGAGAGGGAAAAACCAACATGATTATGTCATTATACACCCTGAATGTCAGTTCTGATTTTTTTTTTTTGGTTAATCTCCCAGCCTTAGCATTCACCTGGCTAAAGGTTTATGTACCATCAAAATTATTTTTGAAGTAATATTTCAAGGTGAAAATCTTACATAGTGTGACTTTAAACTAATGTTTTTGTATTTTTCACTGAGTTTTAAATGAAAAAGTTTAGTGTCCTACTGTGATGTCAGGATTTTCAGACAAGCATGCCTACTTAAATTTCATAGATTTAAATGTAAACACAGGACAAATCATATACAACAAGGCCTAATTTTTCATGTAATTTTACTTAACTTTTAATTTGTTAATCTCGAGCTAGTATGGTATTAGATCAGTCCTGGGGTCTGGAACCTGCAGTTCCAGAGCCACATGCAGCATGGAGGCTGCCCCATGCCTATAATAACCAGTGATGTCCTGTTTCTCTGACATAGAAAAATACCCCCCCCCCCCCAAAAAAAAAAAAAAAAAAATCATGTATGCTGCAAATTTAGGAGGAAATTCTCACATATTTGCAAGAAAAGCAAACAGATTAGTGGAGAAAGAAGTAAAAAAAAATTGCAAGGAAAAATAATGTCACATATTAAAAAATATCAAAATTATGAGTGAAAAGTTGCAAATTTATATGTGGAAATCACAAAGCTGCAAGAAAATGGTCAAATTTATGAGGACAATAACAAATTTATAAGGGAAGTTTAAAATTTAGGATGGAAAAACTGTGTTTGTGTAAAAAAGAAAACTTGTCTATTTTTAATGTGACAAACTAGTTTATACTGGAAAACCAGAGTGCTTTACCTTTAGTTTTAATCTGTGTAATTTCTGCCTAAAATTTGGTTAGATTGGCCGTTTCCAGAGTAAAGGTTGCCCACCCCTGGATTAATCAGTATTCTAAACATGTTTACTTCGGTATTAAGTATTTAGGCCACCAGTCTGCAGGGATGATAACATCATGGATCCTTTTTGGCAAAGTTAATCCATCTCTATGCTATTCTCTTTAGAGGATCATCAAGGTGCAGCTGTTCTGATTTTCTTTTTCTTCTGTTTTGGTTTCACTCTTGAGCTCTTGGGCCACTGTACGTAGGTCAGATGTCTCACTCTGGTGTCTATGGTGTTACAACAGCTGAACAAGAAGCAGCGAGAATACAGAGTCAGCGCATTCGCAGAGGCTGATCAGCGTGTCTGTGTTGGGCAACGAATCCACATGTGGCCAAAAATCAGGAACATGGGAGTCAGTGATTGAATATCAATTTCTAGTCTTTTGTCAGAGGGAATTTAGGTCAGCGGTTTAGTTTGAACGGCTGTGCTCAAGAACTCTCATGTTTTTCTTTAAGTTTGGAAAGAAATTTAAGATTAAAGATTTAACTCTTCATTACTAGTGTAATACTTGCTTATGTAGGAACTCGTCAACATATAGCTTGTTAGGCTCACATTTTATATTTATCTCGTGTTTCCATATTGTCTCGTGTTTGCTGATGTGTTTGCAGGGCTTGGGTGTACTGTTTGTCTACTACTGAAAGCTGAGAGGCCAAAAAAGTTTGAGGCAGGCACTCTTTCGAGGTCTCTGGCCACTCTGCTTGCCTCCAAATGTGCTGGGGGAAGGGGAGGTGGTTAGGACAGCATCCTGCTCGTGCCTTATTTATCACTATTGCACAACAAAACTGGTTTGGCAGACAACTAGCTCACATGTGCAAGGTGGACCATGTGGAATGCATTGGCTATGCTACAGGTACATCGTTTTGCATGTGATTTAGCTATTGGATTTTCTATTTCTCTCAGCTGGAACACGATGGGAAATATATACACACTACTCACAAAAAGTTAGGGATATTTAGCTTTCAGGTGAAGTTTATGGAAAATGTTAAAAGTTCACGCTTCAGAGACATTATATCATGAAAGTAGGGCGTTAAAGTAGAAGCATGCAATGCTGATTTCCTCATCTTAAACAATTTATTGAAACAAAAGCCAACAACAGTGGTGGGTATACCACAACAAAAAATGTCAATGTCTCAATAACTTGTCATGTGCCCTTCAGCATCAACTACAGCTTGACAACGATGTCTCCTGCTGTTCACAAGTCGACTAACTTACTTTCTGCTGAGGCATGGCATACCACTCTTCTTGAAGGGGGGCCCTCAGGTCATTGAGGTTGTGGGGTGTAGGGTTACGGGCCTCTACACGGTGACTCAACTGATCCCATAGGTTTTCTATGGGATTCAGGTCTGGAGAAAGTGCAGGCCACTCCATTTGAGGTACCCCAGCCTCCAGCAGCCATTCCCTAATGATGCAACTTTGATGAGCTGCAGCATTGTTATCCATGAAGATGAAATCAAGCCTCTGTTGTTCATGCAGGGGCAGAATGACTGGATTAATGATGTTATCCAGGTAGTATTGACTTGTCACTGTACCATTCACAAGGTGTAGGGCAGTTCTGTATTGACTAGACATGCATGCCCAGACTGTACCACCAAAGGCTCGTCTGGTGACAACAGTGGCTGATGCATAGCGCTTTCCTTGGCATCTCCAACATCATTGGTGGCCATCATTTCTGCTTAACATGAAACGACATATCAGAGAACAGAACTGAGGCCCACTGGTCCCTTGTCCAGCATAAATGCTCCCTGGCCCATGCAAGACGATGATGCCTGTGCCTGCTGGTGTGGTCAGGTACCCTTACAGGTCATCTAGCACGCAGACCACGCTGATGTAAATCAGTTTCGAATGGTCTGACGTGACACTTGGGTGCCTCTCACCTCCCTTAAATGTGCCTGGAGTTGAGTGGCATTCATCATCCGGTTCTGCAGGGCACTGTTCACAATGAAGCAGTCATCAGCGTAGGATGAGGCCAAAGGATGTCCACTTATGTCTTTCTGTGACTCTTCCGGTCTCTCTGTATCTCTGTTGCAACCTGCTGATGACACTCTGTGACACTCTAAGCTCAGTGGCCACTTCTCTCTGAGAACATCCTGTTTGAAGCCTCGCAGTGGCGAAGTACTGTTGATCAGTTATTAGGTGTTGTCTTGGTCTCATGATGTCAAAATGTTAACAGCATGCTGAAGAGGACTGATTAAATACCAATTCTAATTGAACCAGAAGATTTATTGGTTGATTCAGGGATCAAACACCTGTTGTGAATTTTGCCATTAAGTACCTTGTTAGAGAGCAGCAAGTTATGCAGAAAGTACTTAAACATTGAGCAGTTGGACATGTGCATTCAGAAGGTTAGAGAAGGTCAAATTAAATTCACCTGTAAAGGTTATAGTGCATTTTAAGTGCATCCTGAAATTTAAGCCAAATATCCATAACTTTTTGGGAGTAGTGTATATCTATATAAATAAATAATATAGCATACTTGGTTGACAAGAATGTTTCATGGTCTATTCTTAGCTGCAGACATGACAGGGGTACATTGTGTAAGCATGAGGAAGCAGACTGGGCATCTGTCAAAATGATGTGAAAGGTTAATCAAAGAAAATCGCCAGTCCTTGCAACAGCATATCTTATGTTTTGGTTACATGAAGAACTGAGCTTACTGTGAAGGAATGCTGACAAAGCAAAGTTTGTTTATAAGTGTGATTGCCTCATTGGGAACATTTGAATGTTTAGGTTTTTAAAAATCAAGTTTAACTTCCCTAACTCCAAATATGGCTTCAGTCACAGTGTGTATAGTGTTATTGGTTTTTTTTTCTAGCTGTACCATTGCCAAGGAGGTAATGTTTCTGGTGCTGTTTGACTGTGTTTCAGCAGGTTTACGCACAAACTATTGACCCAGTTCCAGTATAATTTAGCAGAATGCCACACAGAAGAGCCCATTAGATTTTGGAGCAGATCTGAATAGACCTCTTGCACAAAGTAGAGTGACGTACTTACGCTTTCCAGTCTCCCCACATGTCCAGTTCTGGTTTCATAATATTTGCCCACTTTGTAGTGCTTTCTTGTCAGTAAATCAGTTTTTATAACTTATTGTGCATATTGGAAATAGTGTATTGACAGATTGTTTTTTTTTTCTTTATAAAGTTTGTGTTTCACATTTTGATCATTTTTGTAATCATACTGTGCTGTTTCCAGTGTTGGGCAAGTTACTAAAAAAGGGTTACTAATTACAGTTACTAGTTACTTCTTTTCAAAAGTAATTGAGTTACTTTACCAGTTACTGTAGTGCATGATTAAAGTAACTAGTTACTTGGAAAAGTAACGTTAACATTACTCGTAAATGCATACTTAAATCATCTTGCACACATAGCAAGATAATTTTTTAATTAATGGATCACATTACGGGCTTATTAATGTCAGGCTGAAAACAGACAGTTTCAGACAGAGCTTTTAGGACATGTTCAGTCTGCTTTATCCTGCCTTGAGAGCTCTTATTGTGGGAAAAATCTGAAGAATTGATGATATTGCCAGTAATTTCCTCATTTTGGAGTAGGGGCGCATTCAGATGGCCACTGTTTGTTCCAGACCAAAGGACTATCCGTGGATAGTTCGGTTTGTTTGGTGCCATCTGAACGCTCGTTGGAACTCTGGTGCGCACCAAACAAGCAAGTCTGGACCCCTCAAAAATGGGGGTCTCGGTTCGCTTGCAAATGAAGTCTGGTGTGCTTCGCTTGCCGTGTGAATCCAAATGGAGTATCCAGCGGACAAAAGGGTGGAAATACCCCTGGGCATTTGTGTAACCATAGCAACACGTAGTGAGAAGAGGAAGTGGCGTTTACTGTAGCACATTTTGGGTGGAAAATGGCAATAAAGACAACCACGCAGATCCAAGAAGATCCTTTTACTGGAGAAAGCCGAGTAGAAAAGTTAATGTCTTGTGGACAGACTTGGAGTAGTGAGGAGATGCAGGCCCCGATAGATATTTGCTCTGAGGACCAGATTTCTCAGCTGCTTGTGGCTACTCACAAGAATACCAAGGTTTTTAAAACGTTTAGTGACATGATGACAGCACGGGGGTTTATACGGTCCATCGTTTGTTTGTGGCGGACAAACAACCCGGCTGAAAGGAATGGATTTCCGTTTTCGGTCCTGGCTAACCAATGAGCCGGATTTCTCTTCTTTGCCAAGATTTTTTCTTCCTGGTCAGTGTTGGCTTCAGTTACAGCACCACAAATGAGCAGCTGTTGTAACTGCGTGATGGTGTCCAGGCAGTTTGATCCGCTTGCGTAAAGTGGTGTGTGAATGCAAACCAAACCAAACGAAGGTGTGAAAATTCTCGCCATTTCCCGCCCAATCGAAGTGAGACCCCCGGACTATCCTGGTCTCAATGCAGCCTGAGTTGGCAACACTGCATAAAGCTGTCCATGTTTATCTTGCCTTTATGATATGGATTTAATCCAATGTGCAGTGATCCAAAGAAAATGTCCATTATCCACAGTCCAAATGTCTGCTGTGACAGAGACATGATCCAGTCCCTTAAATTCCTTTCGGAGATCAAAATCCATTTTTGAACTAGAAAAGCACTCGGAGAACGCAGACCTCCGCCAAGTACCTCAGTTCCCCCTAATATTGGGATTTTCCCCAAATATAATAGTCCTACATTTATTTTATCTATATTTTCAGATTTCTTGACCATCAAAACATACCTTTAGCAATTGGATTCACATTGATATCTTTATTAGTTCAGTAGTTATTGACAAAAATCTGTTACGACCCGAGCGCTGGGTTCTGATCGGGCTCGGGCTAAGTTCAACTCGCTGCCGGCCTTGACAGCTGTGGGTTGTATTCTGGTCTCACCGGGCTCTTATTGTGAAGGTGCTTGGTGGGGCTTCTGCCTGTCAAGGCTAGTCAGCTGTGTGTCATTACTGCTCGTTAGTATTCGCCTTCATAAAGTGGGCACTAGCGACAGTAATGTTGCAGGAGTATTGACAACATCTTGTCAGATCGTCAGACTTTGTCTAAACCTCGTTAAGTATTGTCAACGTTCCTTGTCAGTGTGTCGTTTGACCTTCATGTCAGGTTCGTTATCCCTTGTCATGTCACAGTTTAGCTTGTAGTGGCTGGGGGCAGCCCTGCGAGCCCATGTATTGATTTGTGTGTGTTTGTGTCACAGTCTTGTCCTGTCTTGTGTGTTAATAAATCACCATCTTTGCAAAACTCACTGGTGGACTCTTGGCGTCTTATGGTGATCCGCGAGGATCACCGCATGACAGTATACTCCTGCCAGGACGTCTGAACGGAGACGCCATACCGAGACGCCTTTCACCGTGAGTTTTTGCAGTAATTGGACAATTGTTCTTCCCTGTTTGGGTGTCAACGTCTGGGAGAATGCCGTCATCCAGGGGCCGCGGTCGGCGCCTGGGCAAGGAGCTAGCGAGCGCGCTGGAGTATGTCGACGGGGCGCTCCTTGCCGCTACTTTCGACGTCAACTCCCGCTATATGCGCTGGCACCTAGACTGCGCTGAGGATCTCCTGGACAATCTTCCCCTCCACTATGACGATCACCCGGAGGTGATTATGAGGAGGGAAGAACTCGCTACGCAGCGCGAGATACTTCGTGGGCTGGAGGAGGAAGAAAGCAGGAAGCAGAGGAGGAGGCATCCTCGCTCCCCGCGTTGGATTCCCGTTCCCGTCCCGGAGCTGGTCCAGGAGTGCGCGCCGTCTGGGGGCCGACGACGTCGGCGCAACGGCCCAGGTCACCCTCAGCAGAATCCCCGGCTGGACCTGCTGCCGGCGAAGTCCGTCAGTGAACCGCCGAGAGCGGCCCCACCTCGTCCATCCAGGGGGCCCTCTACCGCCATCCAGCGGGGAGAAGGAGGAACAACGTCCCCTACAGCAGGAACCATCTCTGCCTTGGGAGAAAGGCAAGTGCATGATAATTTATTACATCTTGACTATAATCTGCCTTGTCTGACTCCTGGGGGCGGAGTTCGGTGTTTGCAGCCCTCCGAGCTTCCTCCACCTGCTGTAGAGAAAGTAACTAAACCTGCTGCCTCTGTGTTCCCCCCTGTTGAGCGGTCCGCGACGCCAGGCCAATGTCGTCGGATGAAGAGGGGGCCTGCAGTGCTGGAAAGCCTGGATCCGGCCCTGCAGCCACGTCGTGGACGGAGGAGAAAAGCGGACTGCAGCCCGGAGCTTGAGCTGACGAAGAAGTGTCCCCGGGTCTCCTCGCCGAAGCGGTCCGAGCCAGTGGGTCGAGGGTCCCCTGCCCCCACGCCATACGGGTCATCGGCATGGACCGCAGCGTGGGAGGAACCTCAGGCTGCAAGTGACATCCTGCCAGCTGCGGAGCCCAACGCAGCTGAGTTCGAGCCTGCTGACGAGAGTCGCTGCCCTGAACCTGGATCGTCGGAGTCCTGGGTGGCAACAGAACCCGAGTGCAGGCAAGTGTTCCCTGTTTTGTCTCTGTCCCCTGTGTTGGAGCATTTTTGCCTGCCTCTCGGGGAGGCGAGTGAGGAGCAGCCGTCTGCTGCGCCCGAGCTCGTCTCGCTGGGTTCTGCTGCTACCGGTGATTCTGATCCCGGTTTTCTTGTTTCTGAGCCTTGTTGCAGTGTCGCCGGCGTGGAACGGGTCGGAGTCACTGGGTTGGAGGTCCCAGGTTTGGGGGTGGAGATCGTCAGCGGAGCTGCACCGACCCAGTCGGGGTCCATCGTGGAGGCTGCTGTGGCCCAAACGGGGTCCACCGCGGGTGCGGTTCTGGCCCAATCGGGGTCCAACGTGGGTGTACTGGAGGTCCAATCGGGGTCCGCCACAGGTGCGGTTCTGGCCCAATCGGGGTCCGACGTGGGTGCGTCAGAGGCCCAACCAGGGTGGTCCTTGGGGCGTTCTGAGCCCGCCCTCGGAGGGAGGGTACTGTTACGACCCGAGCGCTGGGTTCTGATCGCGCTCGGGCTAAGTTCAACTCGCTGCCGGCCTTGACAGCTGTGGGTTGTATTCTGGTCTCACCGGGCTCTTATTGTGAAGGTGCTCGGTGGGGCTTCCGCCTGTCAAGGCTGGTCAGCTGTGTGTCATTACTGCTCGTTAGTGTTCGCCTTCATAAAGTGGGCACTAGTGACAGTAATGTTGTAGGAGTATTGTCAGCATCTTGTCAGATTGTCAGACTTTGTCTAAACCTCGTTAAGTATTGTCAACGTTCCTTGTCAGTGTGTCGTTTGACCTTCATGTCAGGTTTGTTATCCCTTGTCATGTCACAGTTTAGCTCATAGTGGCTGGGGGCAGCCCTGCGAGCCCATGTATTGATTTGTGTGCGTTTGTGCCGAGAACGGCTCACAGTCTTGTCTTGTCTTGTGTGTTAATAAATCACCATCTTCGCAAAACTCACTGGTGGACTCTTGGCGTCTTATGGTGATCCGCGAGGATCACCGCATGACAAAATCACTTTTTCGATAATGGCTGTTTTCTTCTGGATATAGCTCCATAGCTTTTGAAGATACAACAAATCCACTGGCACACTACTGATTCCTCAGTGTCTTGGCTATATTTTGGTGTTTGTTGTATGTCTATATCTTAATTTGTTACCTTACAGTGATGAAAATTCCAAAGATCCCCTATTATTTCCTGTTCAGGATCACAGTATCCTGAACAGTATCCTGAGACACACATCTCCAGGACCCGGAGGCGTGCTGGCCGGATCATAGCCGATCCCTCACACCCTGGTCATGTACTGTTTGCCCCCCTCCCCTCTGGTAGAAGACTTCGGTCCATCCAGACTAAAACCTCCCGTCACATGAACAGCTTCTTCCCCTCTGCCATTAGACTGCTGAACACTAAGTGACTCTCGTGCACCATGTACAGCAGCTCAACCAGACTCATGTCAATCATCACTGTTTTCTTCCTGCATTACCGACTGCACTATATAGTTCTCCACAGTATCTGCTGCTGGCTAATATATATTTTAACTGTTGACCAGTATCACTTAATCTTATCCTACGCTTTATTACATGTATAGTTTATTTCTCTTATCTTATCATGTTTAATGTTGCAGCATTGTACCGAGACAAATTCCTAGTTTGTGTACTACATGAACAATGGCAATAAACCTGATTCTGATTCTGATTCTGATTCTGATTCTGATTCAGTATCCGAATCAGTCTTTGATATTTCCTAGAACCTATTGGGATCTTATCCTGTATTTTTTTGGCAAGCGTCCTGACCATTTATTGTGGAGTTATATACACATATGCTAAAAATGGCCCTATCTCGCAATAATAAAGAATCCTTTAAAAAATTCCTGGATCCAGACGGTGATCCGGATTACTCCCAAAATCTAATCATTTCTTCCTTTTCCCATTTCGGACTTGTCCTGAAAATTTTGTCAAAATCCGTTAATAACTTTTTGAGTTATGTTGGTAACAGACAAACAAACAAACAGACAAACAAACCCCGGAAAAAACATAACCTCCTTGGCGGAGGTAAAAATGTGTTTTAACTTCAGTGGATCACAGTCTTGGCTGTCTGATGGAAAGTAGGGCTGCATGATTATGGCCAAAATGATGATCGCGATTATTTTGATCAATATTGAAATCACGATTATTAATCACGATTGTTCATGAACTTTAGGAAAAACACAGATTACATAAAATTCAAAAATTGTTTTTAATTCATCCTACTTACCAAGTTCTAGATGAAGCCTGTGGCCAAAGTACTGGAGCCGCATCCATTTATTTAGAGAATATGCCTTGACGACGTTAGATCCACTGTCTGTTATGCAGACTAGTCCCTCTTCCTGCAGGCTCCAAGATGATTGCGCTTCCCTCAGTCCATGGGCTATAGCTTTGCTTGTGTGGTCTTGTGGGAAAAACCACATCTGCAAGCATCGACTCTTCATTTTAAAATCTCAGTCATTGTAGTGAATTGTCAGGAACAGGTAGGGCTTCGCTATTCTGCTTGACCATAGGTCAGTTGTAGTTACAAAGTACTCAACAGTTGTGATATCCATCAGTATTTTTCATACAGCGCAGGTAATGCAACTTTGGAGAATCACGTAGGGATCATGTATTTCTTGTTCAGTGTTTTGACCATGTTTCTGAAGCCTTCGTTGCTCGTACAGTATTTATTGGACACATGTCTTTGGCCAAATAAAACACTATTGCATTAGTTATTTTAGCGTGTCTTTGGGAGGCGGATGGATACGGTGAAGCTCTGTGTGGGGTTGATACTACGGTTGCCTGGGTCAGCGCTGGACACAGACTGTGATTTAGTGAAGTAACATTAGCTTTAGCCTTTATGCATTTATCATACTTGTGTTTGTGGTGTTTTTTTCAGGTGGTTGAATAAGTTAGTTGTGTTGCCCTGTGGCGCAGACACAGCTCTATGGCACCCTTTACATATAATTTCTTTTTAGTCAGCATCACTTGCTCTGAATCCAAAACACGTCCAGACAACGGATGATCATCCTTTCGAGGCACTAGCTCCTCGGCTCCACGTGTTGTCGTACTGTCACCTTCTGCTCCCGACATCTGGTTTGTGTTTTGCCATCACACCAGTCCGCTATTGAAAATTTAAGGCTGTTGCTACAGGGTGCACTCACTTGCCCATCTCTGCTGGAGTCCGAGTCCTACCCCATTCGGGACACGCTGAACGCACTGAGGAGCTCATTTAGTGGTAGGCTGTGCTATCCTTAGTGCTCGAGGGAGAGGTTCCGCAGGTCGTTCCTACCTACAGCTGTCAGACTTTATAATCTAACTGGTGTTGCTCATAGGGGCCGTATTAAATGGGACAAATTTGCACAATAGAGATCGTCCCCTCCAATACACAACTAAGACAATTACAATTGTTATTGAGGGTGGCAACAACATTGTTCATTCAAATGTGAAATATACTGTCTGGGTCCATATTTATATTTTGCTGGATAATTTAACTGTAATGCTGTTGATACCCTCTAGCTGCAATGCTCCTGCACTGTGTATATAACTGTGTACATATGTATATTTTACTGCTTTGGCTAACCAATTCTTATGTTATTATCTTATTTACGATTGCTCTGAGTGCTGCTATCCCTGTGCTGCTGCAATCCTGGAATTTCCCCATTGTGGGACTAATAAAGACACCTTGTCTTATCTTGTCTTGTCTTGTCTTGTCTTGTCAGTTCTGCAGCTTAATGTGGCCCTAATATGCGTCCGCCCCCTGGTGGTCGGCTGGCTGTTGGTTGAGAAAATGCTTGATTTGATATGCAGCAGAGCCCACATTTAACTGTCAATATCGCCGACAATCACGTTAATTTAGTCGTGGCAGCCAAAATCGTGATCGCAATCAAAATTCAATTAATTGTGCAGCCCTAATGGAAAATGACTCTTATCACGTCTTCAGTCTGTAATGACGTATCTGGCAATCAGTCAGTTTAATTCTTGCTTGGTCACAAACTGTCCAGATGAATACCTGTGCTTGAATTCCAGCCGTGGCTGTTGAGACAAGAGTATTTCCAGTTTACATCCAGTCGTGGCTGTTCAGATAATGTAGGTCCACTAACATGGTGTAGTTAGCATAGCTAGACGTTACTTAGCAGTAGCTTTGTTGAAGCTTTGTTGCTGTTTTCAAGCACTTCTGAAGATTGCAGTAGGTCTCAACCGGCACTTTAGCTTGCAACCCACCAATATGCTTTTGTCCTTAACCGTGACAAAGGAAAAATAATCTGTCTATTTCCAGAAAAACAAAGTAGCTTCTTCCCTTCCTCTGCTCAGTCGTGAAGACTCAGCCCTTTGGAACAGGCCACGTCGATTGATGGCTACGTCTCAGCTATGGCAGGGTCAGTTTGTATATTCATTTATTTGCGCTAAAAATATCTATCCTTATTAATAAAACAAGTAACCAGTAATGCATCTGATCAAATTTCAGTAACTAATGCATTACTGAATTTTTAAACAGTAATTTTGTTACACAGCACATTACTGCAAAAGTAGTGGCGTTATTCCCAACACTGGCTATTTCATTGTTAACCCAGTTAGCTTAGCATAGCACAGCTATTGTGTGGTTTGTCTCTCCCGTTCCAAATACCACTGCATGAGCTCCTAATGGACAAGTGAAACTCAACGAAGCATATGTCTGACTCCCAGTTGTTACCTGACTTGTTTCAATATTAATATCGGTTATTACTGTTAGCATTACTGCTGTTATTAGTCTTGTTAGCTTTAAGTTCCTATAGTGTGTTATTTAAGGACCCCTTTACACAGCACGGAGATCATTGAGAGATTGGACCAATTTTTGGTCTTTGGGATTGTTTGGGAGAGAGAGAGTCAAAACTTTGAGGAGACTGTGGCGATCACTGAAGATCATTGATAATAGATCTAAAAATTGGCCAGATCTCTCAACAGTCTCTCAGTGATCTCCACTCCTGTGTAAAGGGGTTATAAGTGATAAAGTTGATTAACTGACAAAGCATTGTGTAATGGGAAAATATAATGAAACTGGAAGTGGATGTGCGGGGAGACCGGAAAGCGAAAGTACATCACTCTACATTGTGCAAAAGATCTATTAACTGGTAGATCGAGGAAAATTTTCCAATTTCTTTAAAACTGCATGATAAGAATTTTTTTAAATTCTTTTTTCTGACGATTTGCATGAAATTTGAATAAAAAAAATCAGGCAAATATGGCAGGCTAGTTTCAACAAGTCTTGAGTGCTCCATATGAAAATCTGGATCTAGCACTTGAGTGTTGACAGAGGTATGCACTCTCTTGTGACTTTTCAGTTTTATTCTTAATAAGTTTAACAAGTCACGGACAATATTTAACCAAAATAAGTTAAAGAAACATCTTTCACCTGGTCCTCAGTTTGATTGAGACGTTAACACAGACATCAGTCATCACCATTGTGCTATTACCACACTGGCAATACACTATAAACAACTGCTTGCTATATTTTCTACCTCTGCTCTGACTTGGATCAGATCGCTCTGTGAAATTTCACACTGGGTGACACTGGTGCACGTTGAAGAGCACACGCCAGGCAAAGACCGGTCCAGATGTTAATGCTTGTGCCACAAAGCCAAAGGGATGAGCACTGTTCTCCACGCAACAGATTAACCCAAACTCTCATTGCACAACCTCCCAAGAAACATCACCGAATACATGAAACCAAATGTATGTTTTCCTCCTCTTGTGTCATAGTTTCTTCTTTGTATCATCTGTGTTTGCGTTTTTAGCCAGCGGTGGTGAATTTGTCCAATTTGCTGTCTGTTGATGTGACTACCTTTCCTGCAAAACAAGAAAGACAACAGAATCTTAAAGTCCTTGCTCAGTTAATGGTGAATGAGGAAGGGTTCACATTTGTTTTGATGTTGCACCATCCAAGCTTAGCGTGTAGCTTTGCGTGCTCTAAAATATTGCCTACATTTGCTTTTTTTTTTTTAAAAAAAAACACACGACGGTGGCAGATTAATTTTTTGTATTTTGCAATATTTTGAGTTGCACAATAAGCTGTTGTGACTGTAAAACCATACAGTATGTAGTTCCTGTTTAATTGTGGGCAGACATTCAAAACTGAGCTATTGCTAGCAAGACATCTACGTATGTTATTATTTGGTACCCTTTGCTCCACTTTGCTGTCTGCTGTGCCAACGCACTGTGATTTGCAGCGGTGATATTACCTCACACCTCAAGTAAAAGTGACATTAGGGGCTTTGGGCAGCAAAGGTAAGCCGAAACAGTTTGACCTCCAACAAGTGGAAAAGCACTGTGTGTAAAGAAAATGTGATGGGCCTATAAAAGACGGGCATTAGGCCGTCTTTAACCAGGGTGGAATATTTATGTTGAAGTTCAAGCTTTTATTTATAATAACAACATAACCATATCGCTCTGTTCCATAGGCACAGTGATAGCCTGTGTATGTGTCAAGCAAGGATAATAAGGTCTAATGCGGATACTGTGGGTAAGAGTGAGGGACCCCACTGTTTCTCAGTGGTTTGCCTTAATGGTGCTGATGAGAAAGTGAAGTATGTGCCAGCTCCCGTCGGATCTGATGTTATTAGGATCCACAGTAAAGTGGTTGGACATAATGTGAGCCGTGCACACACAGAGTGCTCAGGACTCCTCCAGCTTAGAGGGAACACAATTTTCCAGTTTTTCTTCCCCTAAGCTCTAAAGCTGCACCCAATGCTGCTGTTTATATAGACAGGCTTTCCTTCACAATCACAGTGCCGATGATATTGTTTTAAAGTCAAGCTGTGGCGGATGAAAGTCTAACCAGCTTAAAGAGGGAAGATCTGTTTGTGAAAAGATATTAAATGAGGAGCACAAAGGCTCTCCTTTTATTACCCAACAGCCCTCTTGCCTGTCCATGCCTGCCTCCTTCCAGGGAATGAGCAACTTCTCTGGCTCTACATTGGATTCGCAGCAAATAATTGATGTGCTCTGGCGTCATCTTACTCATGCATAATGAAGCAGCTGTTTTAAATGGGAAGACGGCGCTGTTATTTTTTCCAATGTGATAATTGGTGTCATGGTCAGATGTTGTAGCTGCAACTCCCGGCCCGACAAGGCTGAAGGGTTACCTTGACCCCCCTAGTGTCAATACTGCCTTTCCCAGCTCAAAGCTGCTCTTTCCCACTACCGCAGCCAGTTTTCCTTCATGTGCTGGTTATTTTTTCCACCCTGGGTATGTTTATTGTAACAACTTTAGACATTTTGTGTGTTCTGATTGTATATGTTGACATTTGTATTATAAAGTCTCGTATTATAAAGTATTATAGTATATATATGTATATATATATATATATCCATCCATCCATCCATCTTCTACCGCTTTTCCGGAGGTCCGGGTCGCGGAGGCAGCAGTTCAAGCAGAGAAGCCCAGACTTCCCTCTCCCCAGCCACCTGCTCCAGCTCTTCAGAGGGGATACCAAGGCGTTCCCAGACTAGCTGGGAGACATAGTCTCTCCACCGAGTCCTGGGTCTGCCCCGGGGTCTCCTCCCAGTGGGACGTGCCTGAAACACCTCAAGTGGGAGGCGTCCAGGAGGCATCCTAATCAGATGCCCATACCACCTCAACTGACTCCTTTCAATGTGGAGGAGCAGCGGTTCTACTCTGAGCCTCTCCCGGATGACTGAGCTCCTCACCCTATCTCTGAGGGTGAGTCCAGCAATCCTACGGAGAAAGCTCATTTCAGCCGCTTGTATCCGCGATCTCGTTCTTTCGGTCATTACCCAAAGCTCGTGACCATAGGTGAGAGTAGGAACGTAGATTGACTGGTAAATTGACAGCTTTGCCTTAGAACTAAGCTCCCTCTTCACCACAACAGACCGGTACAACGTCCGCATCACTGCAGATGCTGCTCCAATCCGTCTGTCGATCTCTCGCTCCATTTTCCCCTCACTCGTGAACAAGACCCCAAGATACTTAAACTCCTCCACTTGGGGCAGGAGCCTGTCCCCAACCCGGAGAGGACAATCCACCTTTTTCCGGCTGAGGACCATGGACTCGGACTTGGAGGTGCTGATTCTCATCCCAGCCGCTTCACACTCAGCGGCAAACCGTCCCAGCAAGAGCTGTAGGTCATTGCTGGATGAAGCCAACAGGACAACATCATCTGCAAACAACAGAGATGAGATCCTGTGGTCACCAAGCATGACACCCTCCATTCCCTGGCTGCGCCTAGAAATCCTGTCCATAAAAATTATGAACAGGACCGGTGACAAAGGGCAGCCCTGGCGGAGTCCAACTCTCACTGGGAATGACTCCGACCGAGTGTTGGCGATACGAACTAAACTCTCACAACGGTCGTACAGAGACCGAATAGCTCGTAACAACAAGCCCGATACCCCATACTCCTGAAGCACCCCCCACAAAAATCCACGAGGGACGCGGTCAAATGCCTTCTCCAAGTCCACAAAAGACATGTAAACTGGTTGGGCAAACTCCCACGAACCCTCAAGAATTCTCGAGAGGGTAAAGAGCTGGTCCGATGTGCCACGGCCAGGACGAAAACCACATTGCTCCTCCTGAATCCGAGGTTCGACCAACGGCCGGACTCTCCTCTCCAGTACCTTGGCATAGACCTTCCCAGGGAGGCTGAGGAGTGTGATCCCTCTAAAGTTGGAGCACACCCTCCGGTCCCCTTTTTTGAAGAGAGGAACCACCACCCCGGTTTGCCATGCCAAAGGCACTGCCCCCGACCTCCACGCAATGTTGCAGAGGCGTGTCAACCATGACAACCCAACAACATCCAGGGCCTTGAGGTACTCGGGGCGAATCTCGTCCACCCCTGGGGCCCGGCCACCAAGGAGATTTTTAACCACCTTGGCGACCTCAGCCCCTGTGATAGGCGAGTCATCCCCCTTGTCCCCAAACCCTGCTTCCTCTGTGGAAGGCGTATCAGTGGGATTGAGGAGATCCTCGAAGTATTCCTTCCACCGCCCGACGATATCCCCAGTTGAAGTCAACAGTGTCCCATCCGCACCATACACAGTGTGGACGGGGAGCTGCTTTCCCCTCCTGAGCCGCCGAACAGTTTGCCAGAATCTCTTTGAAGCCGACCGAAAGTCTTGTTCCATGGCCTCACCGAACTCCTCCCATACCCGGGTTTTTGCTTCAGCAACCACCCGAGCTGCACTCCGCTTGGCCTGCCGGTACACCTCAGCTGCTTCGGGAGTCCCACAAGCCAACCAAGCTTGATAGGACTCCTTCTTCAGCTTAATGGCCCCCCTCACCACTGGTGTCCACCACTTGGTTCGGGGGTTGCCACCACGAGATGCACCGACCACCTTGCGGCCGCAGCTCTGGGCCGCCGCTTCGACAACAGAGGTGGAGAACATGGCCCATTCAGACTCCATGTCTCCAGACTCCCTCGGAATGTGGTTGAAGTTCTTCCGGAGGTGGGAGTTGAAGACCTCCCGGACAGGGGCCTCAGCCAGACGCTCCCAGCACACCCTCACTATACGTTTGGGTCTACCAGGTCTGAATGGCTTCCTCCCCTGCCATCGGATCCAACTCACCACCAGGTGGTGATCAGTTGACAGCTCTGCACCTCTCTTTACTCGGGTGTCCAAGACATACGGTCGCAGGTCTGATGATACGATAACAAAATCGATCATCGACCTGCGGCCTAGGGTGTCCTGGTGCCAGGTGCACATATGGACACCCTTATGCTTGAACATGGTGTTCGTTATGGACAGACTGTGGTTAGCACAGAAGTCCAATAACTGAACACCACTCGGGTTCAGATCGGGCAGGCCGTTCCTCCCAATCACCCCCCTCCAAGTTTCACTGTCGTTGCCCACGTGCGCATTGAAGTCCCCCAGTAGGACAATGGAGTCTCCAGGAGGAGCACCCTCCAGCACCCCAGTCACAGACTCCAAAAAGGGTGGGTACTCTGAAACATCATTTGGTGCATAGGCATAAATGATGGTCAGGACCCGTTTCCCAACCCGAAGGCGCAGGGAAGCAACCCTTTCGTCCACCGGGGAAAACTCCAATATAGAGGCAGCAAGGTGGGGCGATACAAGAATACCTACCCCTGCTCGTCGCCTCTCGCCCGGGGCAACTCCAGAAAAGGCCAAGCTCCAGCCCCTCTCCAGGAGACTGGTTCCGGAACCGGAGCTGTGTGTTGAGGTGAGGCCGACTATATCTAGCCGGTATCGCTCAATCTCGTACACCAGCTCAGGCTCCTTCCCCACCAGAGAGGTGACATTCCACGTACCAAAAGCCAGTTTAGAAAGCTTGGGATCAGTCCGCCAAGGTCTCCGCCTTTGACTGCAACCTAATCCACATAGCACCGGACTTCCATGATCCCTCCTGCAGGTGGTGAACCTACTGGAGGGCGGACCCATGTAACTCCTTCGGGCTGAGCCCGGCCGGGTCCCATGGGTGGAAACCCGGCCACCAGACGCTAGCCTTCGAGCCCCTCCCCCAGGCCTGGCTCCAGGGTGGGGCCCCGGTAACCCCATACCGGGCGGGGTACACTGAATCCTTGATATACAATTCATGAGAGTCTGTTGGATCGTTCTTAGTCTGGCCCTTCACCCAGGACCAGTTTGTCTTGGGAGACCCTATCAGAGGCAAATTGCCCCGGACAACATAGCTCCTGGGATCACTGGGGCACGCAAACCCCCCCACCACGATAAGGTGACGATCCATGAGGGGGTAAGGTGACGATCCATGAGGGGGATATATATATATATATATATATATATATATATATATATATATATATATATATATATATATATATATATATATATTATAGTCTCTGTATTATAAAGTCTCACTAATCAAACTTTAGTTCTCTGAAACCCCTTTTTCTTTGGTCAAAAAACCCACTAAAATTCTCTTAAGTGAGAGATTGGGCCAGTTTTTGATTTTTGGAATGGTTTGGAAGATCCTTGTGTGTTTTGAACTGAGGCAGAATGTTGAGGAGACCATGGCAACTGTGGAGGTCACTGAAGATCATTGATAGATCAGAAATTAGCCAGATCTCTCAACGATTTCCCAATGATCTCCACCCCTGTGTAAAGGGGGTATATAACGCTACGGTTCTGTGAATGGTGGGAATGCATTCACGTGGAATTCAGTCCTCAGTCACATGAGTCTGCATCAACCACACCTTCAAACAGCACATTTGTGTAAATGAACAAATGTATATGACAATATAGAAGTCAGCATTTCTATAGCCACGTTCATATTACAACCAATGTTATTCAGTTCTTCTTCTTTTTATTGCCTCTGCCAAGGGAGGACGGAGGTAATGTTTTTAGTGGCATTGGTTGGTTTGCCTGGTAGCAACATAACTCAAAAAGTTATGAACAGATTCTGATGAAATTTTCAGGAAAGGTGTGTAATGGCACAGGGAACAGATGATTAGATTTTGGTGGTGATTTGGATCACGATGGGGATGCAGGAATTTTTTGAATATTATTTTATATATTAATCTGGCTCTTTTCATGTACTGCCCCTTTAAGACGTGTCCACTGAGTTATGTGCGTGGCCACACGCCTCAGCAACCCGGAAGCCAAATACTGCAGAAAGGTATTAGGAGGCGTGTCCACCAAACTCATTTTTTCTGCTGTGGGCGACTATTTTCTATTCATCTTCTATGCAGTCCAGTGTTTACAGTGCTGAACGCCCTCGGCGCTGAAACGCTTTGAGTGGTGGCTGCTTTTTGTCATGGTGCTCAGGGCTGAAAAAAGTTCAACTTGTCAGACTACTGTACAGCTGTGCTCGTCAATTGGCTGCTTTCTAAGCAGCCAATCAGAATTAAGGAAGGGGGGGACATAGGACGCTGGTACAGGAAGACGAGAATGGGAGGTGAGGAGGAGGAAAGTCAGCATGATGGTGGAGGAGGTGGAGGCTGAACTTTGCTGCATCAAACAATATGAATTTGTAATTGATAGCTGCAAAAAAATGGAATGATACTGCATTGTTGTGTAATATTGCTTAAAAATTATGAACCTTGTCAGTAAACTATAAGGGAGAAGAGAGGAGGAAAAAACAAAAACTGACCTGAAAGATTCAATAAATTATGATGTTGATTTAAGGTGGAATTGCCCAGCCCCAATGTATGGTCAATAAAATTATGACAGTCTTGTTATTATTATTATTATTATTATTATTATTATTACCTCCGCCAAGGGAGGACGGAGGTTGGTTGGCTGGTTTTTCTGCTAGCAACATTATTCAAAACATTATGAATGGATTTGGATGAAATTTTCAGGAAAGGTGTGTAATGGCACAGGGAATAGATGATTAGATTTTGGTGGTGATTCGGATCACAATGTGGATGCAGGAAGTTTTTGAATATTATTTTATATATTAATCTGGCGATTTTCATGTATTGTCCCTTTAAGACGTGTCCACTCAGTTGTGTGCGTTGTCACACCATAGGGCCACGCGCCTCGGCAACCCGGAAGCCAAACACTGCAGAAAAAGTATTAGGGGATGTGTCCCCAAACTCATTTTTCCTGCTGTGGGTGACTATTTTCTAGTCATTCTCTATGTAGTTCAGCGTTTACAGCGCTGAACGCCCTCAGTGCTGAAACGCTTTGAGCGGTGGCCGCTTTTTCTCACGGTGCTCGGGGCTGAAAAAAGTTCATTGTCAGACTACTGTACAGCTGCGCTCGTCAGTGTCAGACCTTTCTAAGCAGCCAATCAGAATTAAGGAAGGGCGGGATATAGGACACCGGTACAGAAAGACGAGAATGGGAGGTGACGGACGGTGGAGAGGCTGAACTTTGCTGCATTAAACAACCCGGTAGTCTTTGATCTGACACTAAAAGGATATCATGATCAAAATTTGAAAGCAAACGCTTGGAGGAGCATGTCCGCATCTATCAGCGTGGCAGGTGAGCATTTGTGCCTTTGTCATAATTTGATTTAAGGTGGAATTGCCCAGCCCCAGTGTATGGTCAATATAATTATGACAATCTTGTTATTATTATTATTATTATTATTATTATGTAGTGATATAATGTAGTCATGTTGTTTTTGCTGTCATTTTTCTGTCTCATAATAATAATGATAATAATAATAATGGATTGCATTTATATAGCAGCTTTCATTCACATTTTGAGGAAAGGTGTGTAATGGCACACTGAACACGATTAGATTTTAATGATGATCTCAAAATGCATACCTCCGCCAAGGCTCTTATCTTCTCACAGAATGTTAGCAACAATACTCCAAAACTACTGAATGGATTTGGATGAAATTTTCACCAGAGGTGGCCCTTGGCCCAGAGATGAAGCCATTAGAGGTTGGCGGTGATCCATGAGTGCATACCTCCCCCAAGGCCCTGTCTTTCAATGTACAGATGGATGACGATATGGACGGACAAAGGGAGGGAGGGACGGCGCCTTAGCGGAGGTATGCTCTCTCTGAGTGCACTCTATTTCTTGTTATTAGTCAGATTAGGTTAGCCAGTCATGACAGTTCACACACACAACATGAGGGCACTCAGAGTGCACACCTCCACCAAGGTCTGCCTGGCTTTGAGCAGGAATACTCAAAAACTATCAGGCCAATTTTGATGAAACTTTCAGCTGAGGTGGCCCTTGGGCTACGGATGAACCCATTAGATTTTGGCGGTGATCTGGGTCAGATTCTGGATCACTTTTCTCTTTCTTTAACATTGTGAGATAGGATCTTGGTGGAGATATGCGCTGTTAGATCACCTCCTAAAGTTAATGGGTTCATCTGTAGCCCAGAGGCTGTTGAAAATATCATAAAAATCTGTCAAGTAGTTTTGTGGAATCCTGCACAAAAACAAACAAGGGCCTGGGTGGGGCTAAGCACTCTAGGATTCCCTCTAAAATCTAATGGGTTCATCCGTAGCCCAAGAGGCACCTATGTTGAAAATTTAATCAAAATCTATCAAGTAGTTTTTATCCCTCACTGGTTGAAGCCCAAAGGGGGATTCTGTTATGGGTCTGTCTGTCCATCTGTCCCACTTTTGTAAAATCAACTCCTCCTACAGTTTTGTTCCGATTGTTTTGAAACTTGGTACCATGGTTTAATATACTCTGATGATGCAAATATTGCAATTTCACTCTCATCGGATGACCTCGAGGTCAAAGGTCAGGTCAGATTTTTCCCAAAATCTTCTAAACACAGTAACTACTGAAAGAAATGATGTAGACTTTTCAAATCGATACAGTAGTTGTATCTAATACACTTCTTGGACGACTTACACCCTCATCTAACTATGGGTTTGGGGTCAAGGGGTCAAAGGTTCAAAGTTAACATTGCAGTTGCACTATGGCAAATGCTACATTTACTATTACTATAAAAACAAGTAAAGCTATGGCCACCAAACCTGCTATACAGGTTCACCTTGGGATCCTGAACGCTGACTATGGGTTTGGGGTCCAAAGGTCAAGGGTAACATTCCTTATGCCTTATTACTGTACGAGTAAAGCTAGGGCCACCAAACTTGGTACACAGGTTCATCCTGTGACTCTGAAGTGTGACTGTGGTTTTTGGATTGCAAGGTCAAAGGTCAACATCAAAATGGTTTATAAAGTATATCTTAACAACAAAGAAAGCTAGGGTCAACAAACCTGGTACACAGGTTCACTCTGAGACCATAACCTCTGACTACAGGTTTGGGGTCAAAAGGTCAAGTTTGGCACTTCCTATGATCTCTTATAGAACGTGTAACGCCCTCTAGGGTCACCTACACAGGTTCACCTTGGGATCCTGACCTACAGCTATGGGTTGTATACTTTGTTGTATATTCGTGGATAATGGGCTTATCATAATTTGGTTCTGCCACAGTAATTGTATTGAAAAGTTAAAAACTGCTGTCCGTCAGTAAGTATTGGAATCTTCAAAGAAAACAGAGGTGGGGGATATTGCACTCACCTCAGAGTGCTCTTGTGTGTATTCCTGCTGCTTCACACAAACAAACAAGGACCTTGGCGGAAGCATGCACTTTTGGATCAACTCCAAAATCTTATGGTTTCATCCTTAGCATAAAGGCCACCTCTGGTGAAAATTTCATCAAAATTGATTTAGTAGTTTTTGCATAATCCTGCAAAGAGACAAGCACACCCACATTACCTCCTTGGAAGAGGAAAAAAAATTACAAGTGACTTTTAACTGCAGTGTTGCCAACTCTCTCTCTCACTCTTTTGGAGTGAGTCTCTCTCTTTTGCCCTCTCTCTTTCACACCACAAACCTTATTTCTCTCTCCAAAATGAGTAAATTACTGCTAATATTGTGTTGACTTTTTCCAGATTTTTTCCACAGTAATTGCTCTCAAGGCAGCATAAAGCAGACTAAACATGTTCTAAAACTCATTCTGAGGTAAAGAAGTGTATGCGTTAAAAAAATAACTTTGTGTATGGTGGGCATGCACACTCACTCCACCCCCCCCCCCCCAATCTCCTCTGTGCACAGCTCCCTCTAAATCTCACTCCAAGCGTTTCTGAAAAGTTGGCAACTCTGTATAAATTATCTGTATAAATTGAGAAAATAGCTGCATTTTTAAAATATGTTTGAGGACTGTCAGCTATTAGTTGTCTGCCCTCTCAGCTGTGTTAGCAACAAGTGCTAGCAGGAATACTAATGATGAAACCAAGTGACGACATCTGCACAAACGTAAAAATCTGACCGATCTTGGTCAAGTCACATGACCACATTATTGGATATGTATCTGATTTAGTACCTCATACAAAAGTGGATCAGATTTTATATTAGATTTGTGTGGTCAGATAGCCCTAAAAATCAGACTTGTGTCACGTTAAGGTAAGATGTCAGATTTGGGTCGCTCGTTGCAGGGTGGTAATGTGAATGCAGGCTTTGTCAAAGCATCGCACCAGTCGCTGAAAACCAAAACAGTCAAACCAGGGCCAACGAACAAACATTATTGCTTGTTGGTTCAGTGTATAACAGCAACCTTGTGGTTTGGATCTGTACTGCATGTTTTCAAGTAAGTCCAAGGTATGCCATCGCTAACACTTCCATTTTGCTTTCTGGTGTGTTGACGGCATCACCAGTGTGATGACGTCAGACGTATTGCGTCAGAGGAAAACGGGCTTCTCTGTCTGTGGGAATGGGACCAGTGGATGATTGCTGGTAGGTTTATACCCTTTTAGAACACCGGTAAATAGATGCTGGTTTTGGTGTGAAATCAGCTAGGGTGAGCATGTTTTTCAAACCACCCGTCACCTTCACTCTTCCCCATCTCATTATACCCATCTGTCATCAACCAGGCAAAATCCAACTCCTGGGAAAGCAGCAAAATACTGGGCACAAATTTGATGTCCGTCTCCTGTATATAAATCAGGCATAGACTGTGAGGGTGTTTATTTTTCATTTTAGTCCTTTTCCTGTTTGCCTTGCCCTCCAGCTCGTCTGCTTTTGTTCTGGTCACACCTCTGAAGTTGGGCTGATACATTTTTTTGTTACATAACTTCCCTCCCCTAGTCTACACTGATAAATGTTTGCTCTGCACTCTGTATTCAGCTCTTATCTGGAATGAAAGATGTGTGCATAATGTGGAGTTAGTGTTGGTTGTGGAGCTCATAAACACAGTATTTGACTGACCTTGGCTCTGTCTCTCCTGCTCTTTAGAGAGGACTCCTCTCAGTTGTGTCTTAAAAGGATTTGAAGAGATTTGGTGTTTTTATGACATTGATTATATCTTGAATGCCTGAAACATTTGAGGTAAAATTGGTTCAGGGACCTTGAAGGCTCTGGTTTCTTTCAGCACCTCAGTTTTGCCTTCAGTCCTCCAGTGCATGGGTGTTTCCTTTGGCTCCCTGCCCTATGTTTACCATTGTTACATCTAGTCTCTTGTTAAGTTTTCTTTCAGCCTGTCTTAGTTTTTTATCCTCTCTACTTCATTGCAAAATTAGCTTGAAAGGAACTGTTTTTCTTTGTAGTTCTGTGCTTTAATCTCTATGTATAGCTCTGAAAAAAAAAAAATAAGAGACCACTGCAAAATCTTTCCTACTGCAAACAACTCATCCAAATTCCAAGTCAAACTGTCGTCATTTAGAGCATTTAATTACAGAAAGTGACAAGTGGCCAAAACAACAAAAAAAGTTGTTGCTCTTAGTTGTGCGTTTTGATCAAATAACGCAAGAAAACAAATTCATGTTCATTCTTAAACACTACAATACTTAAGTTTTAACTTAGGGAGAACTCCGAAATCTGCATTTGTGTAATAGCTCAGATTATTATTCACAGCTTTCATGTGTCCTACCATGCTTAGATGATCACCTAACCAGTATCTCCTTGAGTAGATTGATAAGTTCTTGTGATGGAATTCAACAGCTACTCATATTAAATCACTGCCATACATGTAGAGGTGCTAATTTAGGTTAGAGAATAAAGCAAAATTGTTCATTTTACTCGAACACATACATATAAATGGTAAAACCAGATAAAATGCTAATTTTGTGGTGGTCTCTTAATTTTTTCCAGAGCTATATGTGTGTGGCATTGGGTTTGTTGATGTTGACGTCAGGGTACTCGCTTTTGCTTTGTATTTTAATAGCCCTCATCTTCATATTCTTTTAGGTCCCTGAGGTAATTGGTAGTATTCGCCAAGTCTCCAAATCAGCACTAAAAGAAGATGTCAAGCCCAAACAGGAAAGTGACGAGGCCTTCTACAACTCTCAGAAATTTGAAGTTCTTTACCGTGGAAAGGTGAAAAAAATAATAATATTAATCATTCAAAATTGTTGTGCTTTCATCCAACAAGTTCTTAAATCCTGAATTTTTTTCCCAGGTTACTGTAGGGCACAAGAGTGCTTCATCCACCCTCATCGATGACTGCATCGAGAGGTTTCATCAGCATGAGATTGAGCGCAAACGCTTGCGGTTGCTCAGCGGTCAGCGGGGGTCCACGGAGACCACCCCTGTGGAGTTCCTCATGGGGGGAGAGGAAGACCCACTATCTGCTGCTCTTCATAAGAGTATGGAAGACCCCGAAGGTCCTGGAGTGGAGGACATGGCCTCAGGTGGAGGTAAAAGCACCATGTGAATTATTTGATGTCCGGTATCTGAAATAGGCTGTGGTATGGTGATGTCTGTCCATCCGTCCATCTGGGTTTGTCCAACAAATTCCTCCCACAGTTTTCAAGCGATGACTTTTTTTTTTTTTTAAATATAAATTTCACACAGTATTGAAGATGGGCATTTTTTAAATGAAATTGTTAAAATGAAATTTTAATAGAGGGTACATGATTTGTCCGGTGAAATACTCCTACAGTTTTAAAGGTGGGACATTTTATTTTACATAGTGTTTGTACACGTACATGTCCAATAACCAGAGGGTTGGCGGTTTGAATCCTGCTGTCCCCAGCCATCCTGCCGTTGTGTCCCTAGGCAAGGCACTTTACCCACCTTGCCTCCAGTGTTGATGACACTGGGTATGAATGTGTATAAATGTTCGGCAGTGCTCGGAGAAGCCGTTGGCGTGGATTGGCAGCCATGTTTCCGTCAGTCTGCCCCAGGGCAGCTGTGGCTACAGAGGTAGCTTGCCACTATCAGTGTCTGTGGAGTGAATGAATAATGTATCCAGTGTAAAATGCATCTTTTAGTGTCCATGAAAAGCGCTATATAAATCTGATACATTATCGTTATTATTACACTATTTTACATAAAGTTATGTGGACTTGTATCCACAGGTTAAAGGTTTGTACTCTGACTTTAGTGGCAGTGGCAACTGTTTAGTGTCCACTTTTTTTATTTGTTCTGTTGGTGGTTCTCTAACCTATGAACTCAAAATACCAAGTGCAATTTCCAGGGTACGCAATTTGAAACAGCAACTATCTCTGGAAGAATTACTAGTGCCAACAGTTATAAATAATGCAGTAAAGTTATCCACATGGTTTAGCAACCAAAAGGGAAAGAACCATGGCAACGACAACAGCAATGGCATCTACATCTGTTATAACATCATATACGAAGAAAGATAAGAGATCAAAAGTACTGTACAAATAAATGAAAGGGATGATTTAAAAAACCTGCCAACACTTGTGTGCTTTCCTGTATTTTTTCCCGTGTTTGAAGGACATCTCCTGGCACCCTCCAGTTTTGATGTTTTCCCGGGAAACTCCCATAATTTTATGGCCTTCAGACTGTGCTATAACTTATAACAGTTCTTCATACGTTTTCATTGTTTCTTTGATGTTACCAATGTTGCAAGGTTGCCTTTGAAATGCAACCTACACTCAACCATATTGAGGTGCACAGTTGCTCTCTGCACAGGTGAGCCAGCTAGTTCACTGCAGAGTGGCTGGGAAAGAGTTAAAAAAAAATAGAGTAAGAAAGCTGCTCCTGCATATTCAAATCATAAAGTATGCACAGTCTCAGAAGCAGATGCATACATACACTTGACCCTACAACCCGAGGGAAAACCTCCTGTATTCTGAAACCTAAATGTTGGTAGGTATGGACTTATAATGTAGAACTATGTATTATCAGATGACAGCAAATGTTTTCAAAGAACTTGCTTGTATTACAAAAAAGTTTTGCATAAACAGACTTGCATCTCCGTCATGTCTTGTCCAGGTAAATCGATTTCCAGCAGTCCCAGTCAGAGCAGCTTACGAGGAGCGCTCCCCAAGTCCATCCAGGAGGATGACGGATTCGAGGAGCCCCACGAGTTTCGGACACGCTGCAGCAGCCTGGCAGGGAGTCTGACGAGAAAGGCGGGGGAAGTTGTTGTCATGGGTCCTGCTCGGCGCCGCCACGCAAGCGCACCAAATAATGTTCAGCCCTCTGATGCAGACAAAAACCGCACTATGCTCTTTCAGGTAGGGAAAATGCATAAAGCAAAGAAAAGTGCAGTTACTTTTTCACATGGGGCCAGGTAGGTTTGGATAGCTTTTTTCTGTTAGTAAATGAAATAAACATTTAACTGCATTTAAACTGCATTTTGTATTTACTCAGGTTATCTTTGTCTAATATTAAAATTTGTTTAATCTGAAACATTTAAGTGTGGCAACTATGTAAAAATGTAAGAAATCAGTACACACAATCTGTACTCTGCCCACCCAAAAAGAAAAGCTGTTTAATGTTTCATTGGTCTTTAGCTTTGATTGCGCAATATAATCACGTTAAATCATTTCAATAAACTTTATTCAATGCCATAGCAATTATTTCCACCCAGAGTTTCATCTTGGCTTTTTCACCAAGATCTTGTATTGATAATGGGAAAACTGACAATGAAGTTGATGGTTCACCTCTGTCCTTCCAGGTTTTGATAATGTGTTGGACAGTCCTGAACCCAGTTTTCATATTTTCAGCAGTCTCCATAGTTGTTTCCTTGTTTGATGGAGTCCAATAATTTGTCGCCTCTGAAACAGAGTAACATCTTTTCCACATCTTCCCATGTACGGTGCATCCGGAAAGTCTTCACAGCGATTCACTTTTTCCACATTTTGTTATGTTACAGCCTTATTCCAAAATGGATTAAATTAATTTTTTTCTTCAAAATTCTACACACAACACCCCATAATGACAATGTGAAAAAGTTTTTTTTTTTTTTTTTACATTTTTGCACATTTATTAAAAATAAAAAAAAACTAAGAGATCAGATGTACATAAGTATTCACAGCCTTTGCTCAATACTTTATTGATGCACCTTTGGCAGCAATTACAGCCTCAAGTCTTTTTGAATATGATGCCACAAGCTTGGCACATCTATCTTTGGGCAATTTTGCCCATTCCTCTTTGCAGCACCTCTCAAGCTTCATCAGGTTGGATGGGAAGCATCAGTGCACAGCCATTTTCAGATCTGTCCAGAGTTGTTCAATTGGATTCAAGTCTGGGCTCTGGCTGGGCCACTCAAGGACATTCACAGAGTTGTCCTGAAGCCACTCTTTTGATATCTCGGCTGTGTGCTTAGTGTCATTGTCCTGCTGAAAGAGGAACCGTCGCCCCAGTCTGAGGTCAAGAGGTTTGGAGCAGGTTTTCATCCAGGATGTCTCTGTACATTGCTGTATTCATCTTTCCCTCTATCCTGACTAGTCTCCCAGTTCCTGCCACTGAAAAACATTCCCATAGCATGATGCTGCCACCACCATGCTTCACTGTAGGCATGGTATTGGCTTGGTGATGAGTGGGGCCGTGTTTCCTCCAAACATGATGCCTGGCATTCACGCCAAAGAGTTCAATCTTTGTCTCATCAGACCAGAGAATTTTGTTTCTCATGATCTGAGAGTCCTTCAGGTGCCTTTTGGCAAACTCCAGGCGGGCTGCCATGTGCCTTTTACTAAGGAGTGGCTTCCATCTGGCCTCTCTACCATACAGGCCTGATTGGTGGATTGCTGCAGAGATGGTTGTCTTTCTGGAAGGTTTTACTCTCTTCACAGAGGAACGCTGGAGCTCTGACAGAGTGACCATCGGGTTCTTGGTCACCTCTGTAAGGCCCTTCTCCCCCACTTGCTCAGTTTAGATGGCCAGCCAGCTCTAGGAAGAGTCCTGGTGGTTGTGAACGTCTTCCATTTACAGATGATGGAGGCCACTGTGCTCATTGGGACCTTCAAAGCAGCAGAAATTTTTTCTGTACCCTTCCCCAGATTTGTGCCTCAAGACAATCCTGTCTCGGAGGTCTACAGACAATTCCTTTGACTTCATGCTTGGTTTGTGCTCTGACATGCACTCTCAACTGTGGGACCTTATATAAACAGGTGTGTGTCTTTCCAAATCATGTCCAATCAACTGAATTTACCACAGGTGGACTCCAATTAAGCTGTAGAAACATTTCAAGGATGATCAGTGGAAACAGGACGCACCTGAGCTCAATTTTGAGCTTCATGGCAAAGGCTGTGAATACTTATGTACATGTGATTTCTTAGTTTTTTATTTTCAATAAATTCGCAAAAATAAAAAAAAACAACAACTTTTCATGTTGTCATTATGAGATATTGTGTGTAGAATTTTGAGGAAAAAAAATGAATTTAATCCCTTTTGGAATAAGGGTGTAACATAACAAAATGTGGAAAAAGTGAAGTACTGTGAATACTTTCCGGATGCACTGTAGAACTGAAACATTTTCATTGCTGCAGTAATGGCTCCTAATATTTGCTTAGTTAAATCCAAGTTGTGACTTCTTTGGAAAGAAAGTGTATATAAAGAGATCACGGCGAAACTCTTGGTGACCTCGAGGTGTGTTACTGAAAGTAATATGTTGATAGATTTATGCAAACGGTGCAATATGCAAATAAGCTTGAGTTGTGGTTAGATTTTATACTAGATGTTTTATGGATTTAGTTTGTACTAAATATAGCTGCTCTATTCAATTAGCTAGAAAGTTTTTGGGCTACTTACTAATCATTTTTTTGACTTCAATTCCATCTGTCTCATCATTAAACCAAGCGCTGGTATGCATCAGCTTTTTGTGTCACAGAACTGCTCTCTGTCTTTAGTGTCTCCGCCGCACTTCACGCCCCTGCAAATCATTTTTATGTGCACACGGCGGCTATAATGTGCAGACTCGCTGGGCCCTGTGCAACTACCTCTGTTAAAAAGGCCGTAACGCCAGTGTAGAACTTGACTGCACTGCTGCTGCGAAGCTATGAAGTCGCTGCTTCATGAAGAACATTCAGGCTGCCATTCCTCAACACACGCCACGTCCATTTCCTCATGAAGCTAATTTTAAAAATTGGAGCACAGCGGTCAATATGATACACCACATAGCAGTCAGTTATATGGGAAAAATCATTGGTGCTGACTCGTTGACCTTGATTTTAAGTTTGTGCCCGGTTATGTCTGTCACTAGGTCTCAGATTACACATGATTCTCGTTCTGAGGTACACAACTATGATGTTAGATTTAAAGGAACACCCTGCTTTAGAATCCTTGTGAAGATGTTTTTTTTTTAATGCAGCAGCATTTGTTCATTCATTCAGTAATCGTTTATGACCGTATTCCTGTGCCTTTCTTAGGTTGGGCGTTTTGAAGTAAACCTCATAAGTCCTGACAGTAAAACGGTGGTCTTGGAGAAAAACTTCAAAGATATCTCATCCTGCTGTCAGGTTGGTTTATTTCAACTCTGGCTGTTTACATCGACTCTGTGTCTGCTTGCAGTCCTACCTGGAAGGAAAACTTGACTGCATATACAGACTGGATTTCAGTGATGGCGCTGACATTGTCATTTATGGACTTTGTATTGCCAGGCTCAGTGTTAGCATTTTGGCTCAAAGTGGCTGAACTGGGGTACAGTTATCTGTATCTGGGTGCAATACACAGACTTGGATGCACGCAGATTTTTTTCCTAATGAGATATTGATGAAATGGAAATGCAATATTCTTGAATGAGATGCAGCTCATTTTAAAACATGGTAGTTGTCGGATGATCCCAGTGAAAATCCTCCTGAAGGCACCAACATCACAAACGATGTTGACATTTCCAGTTCAGTGAGTCAAATTAACAGAAATGAGGCCTAGCTTAAGCATACTGTTGTAGGCAGCAGACCTGCACCTAACAAGCCATCAAAAATAGTGTGAATTATTAAAAGAAAATCCTGCACAATTGTTAGGAAGGAAGAAGTTGGCTGTAGCATTAGAAACATTCTAAACATTAATTTTGTTGGTCTCCAAGTGATGTTTCAAAGAGTTCTATAGATTGCCATGAAAGATGCCGATAATGAAATTTTTAGTCATGCAACAATCTCCCAAATATTTACACAGAAACTGCTTTTTTGAGGCTTTAGCAGATCATTAAGAGATCGGGCCCATTTTTGATCTCTCAATAGTCACCCAGCGACGTTCGTGCTGTGTAAAGGGATGCTTAGAGCCTCCACCATAATTACACTGGTCAACACCAAATTTATTGTCTTAAGTTTTTTAGCTGATTTAGGACAATTTTGATGTGCTGAATCCAAAAATCACATTGGTTTTGCTCAATCAGGTCAACTTTTTGAACTATGGCCACATGTTTTCTTACGTTTTTGATAACATGTACGGGTATTTTCGCTTTTATGATGCAAAATTCTTTTTTTATTTTTTGAAATTCTCTGAATTTTGAACAATGATGACGTAACATTCAGTTTACATGTACTTACCTTTATCAATGTCTACTATTCAATTTACAATACAACTGTACAACTGCTTATAACTTAACATAAAAACCTGACCTGATCGAGAGAAACGGATGTCATTTTCAGATTCAGCGGTGCAAAATTGTCTTAAATCAGTTGAAAAAACACAGACAACTTACAAAAAAATTATTTTTGTTATGCTGTGTTATTTTCTTATCTTTAAAGGGCTGGAGGTATTTTATGTTTGATCCTTTCCCACCTTTTTTGGTGGCAGTCTATCATGAAATTAGAGATGTGCTCCAGATTTTATTGCTCAGAGAAATGTAGCATTTTTCAGTAGACATTCTACATTGTCAAATGCACATGAAAAATCAAAACTAACCCATTATTTTACCAGTGACAGGCTAAGAAGAGCAGGTTTTATCATGTGTCATTCTAAATTGAACAATCCCTGACTGATTTTTTTTTTTCTTGAATGCTGTGGGTCCTCTGTTTTTTTGCACAGGGTATCAAGCAGACTGACCATTTTGGCTTCATCTGTCGGCACCAGTCAGAGTCTGGCCCCAGTCAGTATGTGTGCTATGTTTTCCAGTGTGCCACTGATTCCTTGGTGAGTCGATCAAAGCATGTCAATGAAATGACTTTCAGCTTAAGTGCAAAAGCTGATAAAGCTTTGCTTCCTTTGTGGGCATCAGGTGGACGAGGTGATGCTGACTCTGAAACAGGCCTTCACAACCGCAGCAGCCCTGCAGAGCAACACAACGCAGATCCAGCTATGTGAAGCCTGCCCCATGCATGACCTGCACAAGCTCTGCGAGAGGATTGAAGGTAGGCCATGTGAGCGGCGTCACACATCCAGCTTTTCTCCCTGCCTTGACTCGTGAATGTATTGATGCGTGGTCTGTTTCTTGGAGTTAAAGCAGGATGAAAGGACTGTTGCTCTTTCTTATTCTCCTTCCAGGTCTTTACCCACCGAGAGCTAAGCTTGCCATCCAAAAATATCTCTCCCAGTTGACTGACAATGAGCAAGTTGAGATTTTTGAGCGAGTTCAGGTGAGGTTCAGCTTTTTTTCCTCTTGAGAAAGAACCATCTTTGTTGGCAACATAAGTGACATATGAACATTTTTTGGTGACTGATTGTTCTTGAGAGATACTGACCCCCTTTAAAGAATTTTTTTCACCTTTATTTTTTAAAACTTTTTTTGTATGTGTACCTTTAGAGATTGAAGCCTGGATCAGACCAAGAGGAGAACGAGCTTGTGATTCTGCATCTAAGGCAGCTCTGTGAATCCAAACAAAAATCCCACCTCCACATAGGAGAGAGCCCACAGGTTAGTGATTCATCCTGAAGAAGACAAAAGTCACCGTCTTAAATTACTTTAAAGGTCTCATATTATGCATTTTCCAGACATTAAATTTCCACCGTTGTGAAGATTGTTGAGAGATCACTGAACGATGATGATAAAATGGCCAGATCGCCAAACGATCTTTCAGTTATTGCCAAGATCTCTCAATGATCTTCAGTGATCTCCTCAAAGTTTTGACTCATTCCAAAACAATCTCTCAACGATCACCAAAGGGAAGTGATCTCTCAGCAGTCTTTCAATGAACTCTGTTGGTCTTTCATCGAACACTCAGCGATTGCTCAATGATCTCTTAGTAATCTTTGCCTTCAGGGTGGAAAAAATTGGTATTCATTGAAAGATCACTGAGAGATCATTGGGAGATTGTTGAGTGCTCCTTGACCACTCAACAATATATTAAATGAGATTATAAGTTTTAATATGTTTTGGGGACCCAAAAAGGATTAAGCAATTGAAGACGAATGAATGAATGTTATGAAAATATCTGAACTTTGAGAGAGGTCAGTTCAATGTTCTTCTAAAATTTAGTGGATGTTGAAAATTAGGAACTACACTAAATGCTTCAGATGTCTAGATCTCTAAGGGCTGTAATCATTGAGCGTTGAGGTGGGTTAGTCAGGCGACAGTTCTGCACATTAACTGGGCACCACTCACTGCAGAATGTAGTCAGATTAGAGCAGGGCTTGACAGCTGATGGTGGTCAGGGTTAATCACAATGAGCTGGGCCTCCATTGACACATTTTCATCCCACAGCTCTCTCCCTCTCCCATTAACACTTCCCACTGCTTCAGCCTGCAGAGTCATCATACATCTGCAAGCTGACTTGCAACCCACCCCAGCTCCTCTTTTTTATTTTGTTTGAGTTGAACATTGATTATATCTATTGTCCCTGATGCCTCATATGTTTTAGGCTGGATCCTGTGGTGGCCAAAGATAAAATTTTGCCATTAATTCATACACTTTAAACTGTTGAAGTCTTTATCGCTGCCCTGACTAGACTATGGTTTTGTTTTGTGGGTTTTTTTTTTGTATGGAATCTGGAATCCGCATCTGGTCTTGCCAACCAGATGCGGCGGGAGAACCAAGATGTCAAGGGTGAGAAGCCTGTACTAAACAATGTGGGTGAGATGTGCCTGGGTGAGGAGTTGAAGGTAGCCTGGAGGAAGCATTACGAGGGTTTGGTCAATGTGGAGTTCTATTGGGATCCCTACACCCTGTCGGAGGAGCTTCCTGTTGAAGGCCCTGCCCCTCAAATATCACTGGAGCAGGTGTCCAAGACCATCGGCGAGAAGAAAAATGACAAATTAGCCGGCCCGTCACAGATTATCACCAAGATGCTCAAAGCTTCTGGCAACAATGGCGCCGTGCTGATCCGCAACCTTATTGCATCAATCGTGAAGTACAGGAGGATCCCCGCTGACTGGGAGGAGAGTATCATTGTCAGCCTTTACAAAGGCAAGGGTGCTGCACTTGAGCGAGGCAACTATCATGGTTTAAAGCTGCTTGACCAGGTTAAGAAGGTGTTGGAGAAGGTGGCCGAGAGCTTCCTCAGGCAACAGGTGTGCATTGATGATATCCAGTTCGGTTTCATGCTTGGTTGTGGAACAACAGACACCATCTTTATTGTGCGCCAGCTGCAGGAGAAGCACCATGGTGTCAACAAGCCCCTGTACATGGCTTTTGTTGACCTAGAGAAGGCGTTTGGCCGGGCCCCCAGGCGAGTCATCTGGTGGGCCATGAGGAAACTCTGTGTGGAAGAGTGGCTTGTACAACTCATCCAGTGCATGTACAAGAATGCCCGTAGCAGAGTACGTGTTGGTGATGGATTGAGCAAGGAGTTTGAGGTCAAAGTCCGAGTGCACCAGGGCTCCAGTCTGAGCCCACTGCTTTTCATCATTGTTCTGGAGGCCCTGTCTCGTGAGCTCCGTACTGATTGTCCCTGGGAGATCCTGTACGCCGATGAGCTGGTCATCATTGCAGAGGCGCTGGAGGAGATGCTTGTGAAGCTAGTCTGTTGGAAGAATGGCATGGAGGCCAAAGGACTCCATGTAAACATGGGAAAGACCAAGATCATGGTCTCCGGCCCAGGCCTGGATGTTCTTCAGAAGTCTGGCAAGTATCCATGTGCTGTGTGTCTCACAACACTGGCCATGGCTCTGTCTTTTGCAGCGGTTGCTCGAGATGGGTGCACAAGAGGTGCAGTGGACTCACTGGTGGCCGGTTGTAGGACCAAGATTTCCGATGTAAGCGCTGTCATGGGGAGGCCAGGCCAATCAATGGTCGACCTATGACACAGATGGTTGTTGGCGATGACAAGCTGGAAGTGGTGGCATCTTTCTGCTACCTGGGTGACATGCTGTCTGCTAGTGGTGGATCTGAGCTTGCCACCATCACGAGATGCCAGGCTGCCTGGAACAAGTTCTAGCAGGTGCTCCCAATTCTTGAGACCCGCTGTCTCTCACCAACCTCAAAAGGCTGTATCTACAACTCCTGTGTGAGGAGAGTGTTGCTGCATGCCAGCGAGATGTGCACCATGACTGCCACCTGTCTTAACCGTCTGTGGCAGAATGACAGGGCCATGATCCACTGGGTGTGTGGTGTCTCCACTGAGGATGAGGTTGGCTCGCAAGCACTCTTGCTAAGGCTGCAGCTGGACGACCTCGAGGATGTGCTCTGCACGTGCTGTTTGCATTGTTTCGGCCATGTGGAAAGGAGTGTTGGTTGGATTAAGAAGGTCATGCATGTCGGTCCTGGTAGCAGCAGAGGTCAAGGAAGAGGAAGACCAAAGAAGACATGGCTGGAGGGTGTCCGTATAGACTGGGTCAAGCTACAACTGGCCCAGGTTAAACCGGTGGATAGGAACCACTGGAGTGGGACTCTGAGCAGTGCAGTCAAGCAGGACCTGCCCCAACTGAGGGACTAATTGTGTCCTGTCAGAAATAAATACAGAAGATGATGATGATTTAGCAACCATTTTCAGAGCGTGATCTTTCAATGCAGACACAATCTATGATGACACAGTTTTTAACCCAAGGGAGAAAGCTAATTTGATTTCAAGCTAACCTAATAGCAAAGGTGCTGTTTTTAGCTGCTGTCTTGAATATAAAGTTTACCACTGAGTACTGCTCTAATCCTCAAAACCTGAAATGAACCACAGTTTACATTCCATAAGACGCTGAGGAAGAAACATAACATTTAAAAATAAGAGGACTGTGCGTAATTACTTTGCAATGATTTACAAAAACCTGAAAGGTTGAATTTTAAATATTATAATTTGCATGGCAAAAAATCTGCATTAGTTCCACTTTTTAAAAAAACGTAACATGGAGCTTCAGGCTGCTCCTTGCATGGTTTATTTTATGTGGGAACTGTTTGTATATCAAAGTTCTTTACAGAAGTAGTCATGCAATCTAATCAGTTGAGTGTTTTGTTTTTTTTAACCCCTTATGTCCATTTTTCCATCTGGCAGAATTCAGGAAACAGCTCAGCGGGGGATGGCACAGCCACCAGCAGCCGCTTCAAGCTTGATATTCTCAAGAATAAAGCACGCACGTCTCTCACCAGCTCTCTGGAGAACATCTTTGCAAGGGTGGGTCTGAGCAAAAAAACCCCGTAATTTCCTTTTCTAGACTGGCCTCATCTTTATCATTTCCTTTGTGTGATTGCGATTATGTCAGTTCTGTTGCAGACAGAATACAGCCACTGTGCCATGTACCTTTTTCTTGTCTCCCGGCTCGGTCTTCGTGTTAAGTTTCTGTTTCTGTGTTGCTGTCATCCAGGGGATTTGGATTGACCCATATCTGCCAGTGAGACAGCAGAATAATTCCTCAGCAGAGGCTTTCAGGCAATCTGAGAACTCTGCCGCCATCTGTTATTGTCTCACAGATGAAGCTCAAGTGATACAATAAATTTAATCAGCTTCGGGAACATTTGCCCTCTCTGACTCACTCCCAGTCTTGTTATTCCTTTGATAGTGCAAATGTTTTCCTTTTTTTAATTATCACAACTAGAGGAAAACAGTCAAGCAGAGAATGTATTTAATCAAGTTTTTTTTTCTAAAAAAAATCTTTACATATGTGTATTTTCACACCTTTTTCATGTGATCATATCTGTCACCAGGGTGCCAGCCGAATGCGGGGCCGCTTGGGAAGCATGGGAAGCATGAGCAGCTTTGACAGAGTAAGTGTCCTTGAGGAGGAAAATGAGAAATCCCAGAGCTTCAGTCGGGGGACTCTGGGCATTCTCACTTTTTACCCAGCAGCTTTTAAAAGGGCTTGTTACACTCCCAACTGGGTCCTGAGGAAAGGAAGAGCGTGATAAGAGCACTTTCACTTTCACCGGTGTCAGCCGTCACCTGCCAACAGCGTTGCTCTCACACGGAGACGTGAGTCAGTGCTGCATTTTTTCCCCACATAGTTTATGACGAAGATGGTCTGGCCAAAAGGTGGAACGGTACCACAGGGGGATATGTTTACAGTCTTCTGTCTCCCTATTATGTACTGTTTTATAGAGTTAAGAGCATTCCTCTAAATTAGCATTTTCTTCTGATAACACTGTTGTGCATTCCAGACTGATTCTGATTGGTTTTATGGCTAATTTGTTTGTTTTGGAGCCTAAAATGACCACATTGGACTGAGAGTGTGGGCTGTTAGCAGCTAATTGGCACATTAATACACCTTATATAAAAGATGGATATAGCTGCCTAGTCTGAGAAATGAAGTTGATAAGAGTGCCTTAAACATTCATTCTATCTAATGTCCAGCAGGTGGCAGCACATGCGGCTGTAAAAGAATTCGGTTAATTATTTATGGTGCGTAACATTAAAAACTGGATGTCAGGAAGACATTATGTCCAGTATAGCAAGTCAGAAAACTGACTCCCATTGTTAGCAACGCTGACAGAATACATTGCAGTATGTGGTAATTGTCCTGTAAACGTTTTGTATTGACAGGTTTGGAGATAGAATTTAAACAGTACTGTCTGTACAACCAACTAAAATAAACCTATGAATCTGAATCGCTAATGGTGCATTTTAAGTGCAAGTTATGCTCTCACGTCGACACTATGCAGCTGTGATGGCATCGACGCAGCAACAACGTGCATTCCTATTGCGTAGCCCGACGTGCACCTCTCCAGAGAAGGAGAGGTGCACGTCGACAACGCAGGCCTTAAGAGCTGTGCTTGGTCTGCTTTGTCTCGTCCTTCACATTTCCTGGTTCTCGCTGCTGCGTCACTCTGCCTGTTCACTGCGGCACAACTTCCAAGGTGAGTTGGTTAAATAGCGGTCCAAACTGAAAACAATATTGATGAAGTAAGCACAAACAGAGCATTTTGTGGCTCGTCATAACACCAGTAACTACACAGATTGTCAAAACGGCAGCGGCGGTGGTCGCATGCACTGTTTTCTCCAACTTCGCTTTTTCTCTCTGCAACGATCGTATTAAAAGTTACTTTTTTCTTAACATATTTTTAGCTCCAACCCCATAACAATCTGCTCTTGTCTGTTGCTATTTCATAAACAAGCAATTCACTGCCTGGTGAATTGCAAACTGACACTGACAAACCGGCGCGGAAGAAAATTTTGCAGAGGATTGTGTAGACATTGTCCGTCAGCAATGGCGTTGACATGATGCAGGCACATAAACGGCACATGGGTGCAGCCATCTTAGATTTTGGGGATTCTTCCATTCAGGAACGCCCTGAAGTCCAGTTTCAAACTTCAATGGAACACACTGATATCTATGGCAGGGTTCCATTTATGAGGAAAAAGTTGTCAGTTTAGAAAAAGAGTGTCTTTCCAAGAAAAGTCACAAATTTATATTGTGAAAAGTTGCAAATTACCTTCAACTTTTTTCTTTAAAATTTGGATCTTTTTTCTCATAAACATTTTTTTAATTTTGCATAAATTTGTGACTTTTATTGTAGATTCGTGACTTTTTTCTCATAGATTCTCTTTTTTTTTAATCATAAATTACCACTTTTTCTGATTAATTTGCAACTTTTTTCCTCAGAAACCCGTGACTTTTTTCTTGTAACTTTGCAACTTTTTCCTCATAATTTTTAAATTTTTTTTCCTCACAAATTGTAAAATTTTCTTGATAAGTTTCTGATTTCTTTCTCATAATTTTTCATCTTTTTTCTCATGTTTTAATTTTTCTCATAAATTTGTGACTTTTTCATAAATTATCTACCTTTTATCATAAATTTGCTACATTTTCTTGATAAATTTCCAACTTTTTTCCCTCATAAATTTTTTCTCATAAATTTGTGATGTTTTTCTTGTAATTTTGTGACTTTCTCAGAAAATGCTCTACTTTTTTCCATCATCAATTTGCTATTTTTTCTGATAAATTTGTAACTTTTTCTTGCACAGTTCCAATATTCATATCATAGTTAAAGTTAAGTTCAGTTTTTTATTCTGTTATGTTTTTTTTCTGTTCATCTTGACACTGACTTAATTTTTTTAATATATTTGTTGGAGAGAGATTTTTTTTTTTCTGCATTTTGAATGGTTTGAACTCTTCCCCTTTACAAAAATAAGCTTAATAAAGAGGATTTTGGGTGATTCCATCAGGATGCGATGGTTTGGGCAGAAGGAAATCCCACTCAGGATGTTGTGTTATGTCTCTGCTGAGTCATGTCTTTCCTCATTTCATCTCATCTGCCCCGTCATAGGAGAGTACTGCAGGAGTCTCGGATCGGAGCCGTCTGATCTTATCGTTGCAGTTGAGGCTGCAATTTGATTACGTTATCTGGCTTGATTTACAAACAAACCTTTTCCACTCTCCAAAGTTATTACCCATACAAGGACTTTAAAGATAACATTAGCAGCTACAGCTGATCTTGCAATAATAAGATCAGAACAAACACCAACTTGTTTCCCCTGAATTGTCACATCTTTTAAAGCAGAGGTCTTTAAAAGCACAATGGGAGGAGATTGGAAGTTTTTTTCCCTGATGAGCTGCGGCACCAACATCCTCCCCACCAGTAGTTCATGTTGCTGCGAGTCACAGGACATTGTCCATTAGAATACAATAGATGTGGGAGTTGCACGAGCGGGCACGAGACACCACGGTGTGATAGTGTTGAGTACAGAGCTGAGCCCCAACAGTCTCGCTGTGGAGTTGGATTGATTAGGTGAGTGAGGATGTGTAACATGAGTCAGTCAGTCTTATATTTGGCTTTGACTGCGTTGACTTGTAGAGGCATTTGGAGTGATTGACACTCTTGACCGTGAGTGGCCTTCAAAACTATGGAGAAGTTTTTTCTGACATCTTTCCTTTATTTTATTCATGTTATTACTTTCAATTCTTGTTATAGCTGATTATCTAAGAAAATACTGAGCTCTAAAAATCTCGATAAATTCCTGTTACTGTGTAATGGTTTAAGACACGATTTACCTCAGTCTCTTTCTCCTCCATCTCCCTCAGCAGGACGAAGAGTCTCCTGGTCACTCTCCTCCGGGTTCTCCTCCTGCCTTTCCAGAAGACGACACAGAGTCGGGACATGTCTTCCGGCGGCGTGCTCACACTTTCAGCCATCCGCCTGTGAAAAAACGCATCTCCTTCGACGGCCAGAGCAGACAGGCTCCGCTCCGTAGGCAACAGTCGGTTAACTCAGAGCTGCTGCAGAGCAGGTAACTTGTATGCTGCTCCACTCTGCATTTCTAAGCCAACATCTCGCTTCTCTGTAGAATTAATGCAGGAGTTAGCTTTTCTTGTTGCAGTGAGCTTTTGTTTGACAGTATGGCTAATGCTAATGCTAACTTAGCTGAGAAAACTAGAATCGGATGCTCATTTTTGATCATTTGCTAAATGTTTAGTTGCCCTTTTGATCCATGCACAGACAATGCAATCTATTTGCAGCACTTTGATCAGTCCGTAATCTCTTCACCTTCTGCTCGCCACTGTCCCTGAACAATAGCAACACAAGTTTCCTGTCACTCTTTTGATCCTCCATGTGTTCCTCAGTGTTTTCTCTGCTTCGACCAAAAGTACCCTTTTTTCCCTTTTGTGTAATGTTTGTTTATTTGTGGGCGTTTCATGTTTGACCCCGCCCAGTCCTGTGGCCGTAACAAGAACACGCAGTGTTTCGGAGAGCGACTCCTCCTTCAGCCTGCCGTCCGCCTTCTCTGCCCCCACTTTCCTGAAAAGCTTTTACCAGGGCTCACTTGGCTCCCTGAGCACCCTGACTGATGGTGGGAGCCTCAAGAGGTGAGGGGGTACCGGGGCGTGCTCAAGTGGCCCCACCGCTTAGACTTAAACACACCAACTAAGGTGGGAGGGAGGGACAGGCCGTCCTTCGCTGGCAGTACTTGTCTACCTGTTGGCTGCCAAAACCTTACCTAGCTTCTCTGTCCTGTGTCTTTCCATCTGTTGTCTGTATATCCATGATAGTTTTGTGTTTTGTTTTGGTTTTTTTTGTAACAAGTAAATGATTTTCCAGCTATTTTCCTCACCATCTTTGCAGCTGGATCCACCTAGTTCTGGTTGGCTCAGCTGGGGATGCTGATATGTCCCTGTGTCGTTGCATTAGCATGTTGAAGCTCCATTTAACCTCGGCTTTATAGCCTTTCTTTATTGAACCATTACACAGGGTTACAAAAATAATTTTTTTGTAAGTTGTCTGTGTTTCTTCAACTGATTTAAGACAATTTTGCACTGCTGAATTCGAAAATGACATCCGTTTCTCTCGGATCAGGTGCTAAGTAAAAACCTGTACTTACTTAGTACTGTGCAAATACTTACCTTTTATGTAAAGGTAAGTCCATGTAAATTGAATGTTATGTTATCATTGTTCAAAATTCAGAGAATTTCAAGACATAAAAAAGAATTTTGCATCATGTAAAGCGAAAATACCCGTACATGTAAACAAAAACGTATAAAACAGCATGTGGCCATAATTCAAAAAGTTGACCTGACTGAGCAAAACCAATGTGATTTTTGGATTCAGCACATCAAAATTGTCCTAAATCAGCTAAAAAAAACTTAGACAATAAATGTGGTGTTGACCAGTGTTATCTTTCCTGACACCAGCAACTTATGACTAATAAGAATTGATTTTTTTTTTAAAAGAACAAGCGCTATCTCTATAGACTAGATATAGTTCTGGGGAAAATAAGAGACCACTGCAAAAAAAGGTGATCATTTAAGCATAGTAAGAGGCATGGGAGTTGTCAATAATAATCAGAGTTATTCCACAAATACACATTTCTGTGTTCTTCCTAAGTTAAAAATTAAGTATTGTCATCTTTAAGAATGAACATGAACTTGTTTTCTTTGCATTATTTGATCAAAAAACATCTTTTTGTTGCTTTGGTCAGTTGCCATTTTCTGTAAATAAATGCTCTAAATGGTGATATTTGGACTTGGAGTTTGTCAGTTATTTTCAGTAGGATAGAGAATCAAACAAAATTGTTCATTTTACTCAAACATACGTTAAAAATAGTAAAACCAGATAAAATGACAATTTTGCAGTGGTCTCTTTGCTGTCTTAATTTTTTCCAGAGCTATATAACAAATAAATGTTGGCATCATGCACTGGTTTGTGGACTCCCAGTTAGAAACTTGAAGTCTGAAGTTTAAGATTATTTCTTTTTCAAATGCATGCATAGATTTAGAGTAGAGTTTAAAGTGTTCAGCCATTATCCAGCAACAGTGAGCTTGGTTAGCAAACTGCATCCATAGACTCATTTACAGGTAGGTTATGGCTAGGGATGCACCAATATATCAGCTGACCATCGGTATTGGCTGCTAGTCATGTGGTTGACCGCCATCGCCCATCAACCAAAACTTAATTTTTGCCGATGGTTTTACGTCATGATGTTTACAAGCAGTCACCACGAGCCATATGCGTACCCTACACAATGTTTTTTCTACCACACATTAAGGTGTAGTAAACCCGGCTGGAGTTGGTAGTCATGCCATTCATCGTTTGAAAGCTCAGAATTTCCTATTTGGCAATTAAAACAGATTTGAGATACAATCGCAACAGCAGAAGTACGTATATAGAGCATCAAACGAGCTAGCACAAGCAAGCAACATTGTGCAGCCAAATAGCAGCAGCTCACCAACCAAGCATCCTTGAATTCCCCAAATTAATAATAACAAATCCAGTCCTGTTTCATTGCCACGGATCCAGTAGATCCATTTGAGTAAGAGTTATTCTCCAACCACATGTTTACAGGGATATTTTTATCCATAAATTTGCTGCATTGTTAGAAAGAAGCCAGCAGAACCTCCGGTGAGCTGCGCATGAAAACTGTATTTCCCATTGAGCTGGTAGTGGAAACGAAGCTGAAAAGATACATGTGACTCAGCTTTTCATTGAGGAAACAGTTATTTTTCACAGAAATTGTCTTTGTCACGTGAAAGGTTGTAAATAATAAAAGTTGTATGAGACATTTGTGTGATTGAATTTGTTCTTTCAAATATGGTGTGATGAATGACTGAATTGTTTTAACAGTTCAGCTATCTATGATATTGCATATGTTTCTTTGTTTCCCTGCCTTGAAGGAGCGACAGATGACCAAAAAAAAACTATCAGCCGATAATTTCACATTCGGTGCATCCCTAGTTATCGCACAGATACTTGCTTATTAGCACTACGTAAGTTATTAGTCTCCAGTTATGGACTCCTTGCATTTTCTGCAGCCCTTATTGTTCTATAAGTCAGGTAACTGCATTATAAGACAAATTCAAAAGGCTACAAACATGGTTGAGAGACATCTCGGTGACTTAAAACAGAGAGGTAGCCTAGCAGATAGAAAGCAACTAAACAACTACTAAACAACTGCATTATATAAACATACTCTGTTTCAATCTAATGGTTAATATTCAGCTTCACAAAGTAATTTATTAATAAAGTTAAGTAAGGATCAAGGCAACAACTTTCTGCAAAGTGGTTGGGAGTCCACATTTCTCATCTCATCTCAAAGTGTATCTCTTACCAGATTTTTGTTCCTGTTACTCAGATAGCAGTTCATCCTCTTTGGACCAGATTTAATAGTTAAGCATCAAAATGAGCAAAACAAGTTTGGCATGGCAGCGAAACGTACACGATCTAATGTATGAAAGCAGGGATGAGAATCTGTTTAGGAATTGATGTTTAATGTGCACAGCAACTGTAAGGGAGAAACCCTTTGTCTCTGTGACATTTGTTTCAGTCCAAGTCACTTCCTGTTTTTCTCTGCCCTCGTGAGCCAGCAGGCACTTGTGTACTGGCCGAGGTTAGCAGTTCCTGTGAAACTGCAATAGGACACATAAAGGGTTTGCGTTACATCGCGTTATCAACACGATGTCAGCTTTAAATAAAGGATAATGGTAATTTTGAACCACCTGAAAGCCTAACTATCCAGTCTGAGGTGTCCACAGCTTAGATGGTTAATGTATATGACAGTGTTTGAACATGGTGCTGCTTTATGGGAGAGAAAAGGTACTACTGCTCTTCTTGTGTTACAAAATCACTGGATTTAGTTTATAACAGTGCTTGCTCTGGTTTCCTTTTAACTGTAATTTGCAGGGTTGTCCAACATAGATTTCGACACTGGAGTTCTCTAAAGCTAAAACTTTCAAACTACAATGCAGTGAAAGGATTTTTTTTTTTTATTAGCACCTTTAACAAGTTTTCCCCACTATCTTCTTCCCTTATTAATCCAACCAGCTTCTTTTTCAGCTTGCATGCGCCTCAGCTATGGCCGATCTTTGCTGTAGTTTTTGCACAGCGATTGTGAATCACTACTTTATTAAAAGAAACAATAGTCTGTGACTGGCCGGTACATCCACTTCATGTTTACCAAATGTTACAAAGCAGTTTGTTTGAGATTACTTCTGCATTCTGTGTGTGTGTGTGTGTGTGTGTGTGTGTGTGTGTGTGTGTGTGTGTGTGTGTGTGTGTGTGTGTACATGCGGATGTGTGTGCTAAAAGAGCGCGGGTGTAAGTTGACACCCGACACTTTTAATCAGGTGTCTGTGACACTGCTGTCTTCTTTGTAGCAATGGAGAAGGCAGGAGGAGGACGCTGTCTGGCTGCAGCAACGACTCCTTAGGTCTTCCTCTGGTCCCACGCAGGATCTCCTGGAGACAAAAGATTTTCCTGAGGGTTGCATCGCCCATGAATAAGCCATCTGCATCCATGCAGCACGCAGGTTAGGTAACCTACTTCTCAGATATCAGTCCGTGGCCCACATAATAGAGTATTTAAGCTCTGCATAATCCACAGGTGGCTAGGAAATGGGTTGAAGGAAAATGCTGCAGAGATTAAAGAGAGAAACAAAAGTGTCATCATAGATAAACATTGATAAAGGAAAATGTGCAGGTGATCCTTCTAATTGGTTTTCCAGTTTCTTGGCTGAGCTTAAATTTTTTATGAATTGCTGTCATGAATTAAGTACTTGTTATGATTTATTAATGAACAGAAATGTTTTAAGAAAATAAAATCTGGTATTTTTTATTTTTATTTTTATTTTCTCTAGCTTGGTGTTTTTCAACTTTTTTTGAGCCACGGCACACCACAAACCAAAAATGACACCTTGTAGCATATTTTGGCATATGTAATGACAATTTAGTCTTATAATTTGTTTATACTCCATGTGAATCACGGTGCAATTACATGCAAAGACAATGGGACGACACTAACACACACGTTTGCTCCAGGTGACGCAAATACACGCAAATTCACGTCTATGGAAGTTGGATTTTGTTCAATGCGGCTGAAAAATTTGCTTGATGCTTGGTCGCAATGGCTAGTCAGCGTTGATATTTCACGTTACCGGGAGAAACAGTTAGTTATTGGAATAAATTAGTCTGACAATGAGACCGCCACTGGATAGTTTATATCCACAGTTTTAGGGCTGAAAGCAATCAACATCAAAGATGCAGTTTCTGGAGGAGGCAATGGCATTTTCCCCAGCTGCATGCCCCTCTGGATAATGTTGTGAACTCAAACATGACAGTTTTTTTTTGGGGGGGGGGTATGAAGCAGAAGTTATGAAGGCAACCTCACCTCTCCGCAGGACGAATTCTCCATCAAGAAGAAGAAGAAATATTGCCTTTATACTGCCACCCACTGACATGGAAGAGCCACTACAGACACTAAAGCACAATTGCAAATTCATTCATTCATTCATCTTCTTCCGCTTAATCCTTTTCGGGTCGCGGGGGGGCTGGAGCCTATCCCAGTGTCTTTTGGGCGAGAGGCAGGGTACACCCTGGACAGATCGCCAGTCCATCGCAGGGCCAACACAGAGAGACAGACAACCACTCACTCTCACAGTCATACCTAAGGACAATTTAGAATACCCAGTCTGATGCCAATTAACCTAACTTGCATGTTTTTGGCATGTGGGAGGAAATCGGAGAAATCCCGGAGTAAACCCACGCAGACACGGGGAGAACATGCAAACTCCACACAGATCACTGTTGGTCGGGGGCTGGGATCGAACCCAGGATCTCCCGGCCAAGGGTGAGTTGCTGGCCGCAGTGCTAACCACTCCGCCACCGCGCTGCCCACAATTGCAAATTATTTGCAATTTTTTGACAAATTAAGTGAAATTAGACATTTTCTTGTAGCACCAAGATTGAAAATCACAGCTCTAGCACCACAATGATGGACTTTTTTCTTTGTCTTTTTACAACTTGTAACTGATAAATCATAAGTCACCATCAATTTACTGGTAGAGCTTTCACACACATATGTAGGTTTTAGTCTGTTTCACTGAACTCTTAGTTTGTTCTTCATCAGTGTGCTTCTTGGAAGTATGGTTGGGGGGGGGGGGCTGAAAAGTTCATAGTGGTCAAATTTGACCAAGTGTGGTTTATTTTTCACCCGCAGGGATCCAAGCGCTGCAACACCGATGGAAGAAGTGTGTGGACCGAAGGAGAGACTGTGTTGAAAAATAAACCACATTTGGTCAAATTTGACCACTATGAACTTTTCAGCCTATGAACTTTTTAGCACCCCCCCATAAGTGAACCAAGAGGAAAATGACACCGTAAATAAGAAATTCAGACCAAAGCAAACATTTTTTAAACTTTGAAAACAGTCCCTTTGCCTCGTTTTGATGAAAGTTGTGAGGTATGCGTGTTTTACTGCGTAGTAAATGTGCCACAAACCCCAGACAAGTCAGAAATTAAAGTAGGCCAAACAGCTATCCTGTTAACCTACCTTTTTCATTTATTGGATTGTTAAATTCACACATGCTTTTCTCTGATTTTGTCTTTCAGAAAACTCTGATTCTACAGAGCTGTTGCCTCTCTCTCCTTGTGCCTTGGACTCCAGTCTGGATCCTATGGGACGTCTGCTGCCCAAGACTGGTGACTCTCAGTCTGATGAGAGGCCTAAAAAGACCGGAGCTTATTACCGGGCCCTCTGGAAGACGGCCATCCACCAGCAGATCCTGCTGCTGCGCATGGAGAAGGAGAATCAGAGATTGGAAGGTGTGTGCTTGACACTACTCTCAATGTAAAGTTTAATATGTGGCATTTAACAAGTCAGCGTTACAGTTATGTTGGTAGTTTTGTTACAGGAGATCGTTTAGATAAGTTGATGTGATCACAAGGCTCAGACTGGCAGTTGTAAAGATAATTTTATCCTGGATGATATTTATCACTGTAATAACTTCTGTTTTCTGACCTCCTGCTTTCACCCTTCAGTCTTGTCATTCTTAACTGAAGCTTTATGAACATGGATGGTTATAAAAGGCTTTACATTAGAGGTTGTTAAAACCACCTTTCAGCTTTTTTTTTTCTTTTTTTCCCCAGAAGTCAAGTGTTGCCATATTGCTTTGAGTTCTGATGCTGTCACGCTTGCTCAGTCAGTAGCTTCAAGTATATGATGCTAACTGATCTTTATTGGAAACAATTGAAAGCATGACTGTTAGTTCAGAATTCTGGTAAAAATCACTTAACATATAAATCTTGCCAAACATGATATAAAAAGGCGCAGGATATTTTTGAATGTGTTCCAAAACCTTTTTAGTGCCTTTTTTTTTTTTTTTTTTTCTTCTCTGGCTATTTAGGCAACTACTCGTACTTTTTTTAAGGAGCTCTAACCTCTGATCTTCCTTTGCCCTCCCCGGGGTCATTCCCTAATCAATGCCACTATGCCATGTACACGACTGCATATGTGTGAAATGGTTAAAAAAGAAATGATGCTTAGATTCTTGTGAGTTGAATGATAAAACCACCTTAAAATACGGCCACAATATATGATCAGGCTATATACAGTACAGAAAAGTGCACTTATAAAATTAAGATTATAAAACTGAAACACTCATCTGTAAATTTAACAGTTTCTATTCTTTTATTTTCACAAAGCTAAGTTATAATAATGGGAAAAGGGAAGAATGGATGTATGCATCACTTTCTATGGTTTTCTTTGATCTTTTTGAGGCTCCAGCTGATGTGTTTTGGAAACCACTCGTGCACAGTATTAAACATAACGTTTAACATAATTTTCTAAAAAAAAAAAAAAATTGTATTAACAGCAAAGGTGAAATAAGTTATTGCTATATGGCTCTGCTACTGCCTTCTGTCCATCCTCAACGAAGTAATAACTGCTACACCTCCTGAATGCTCACCAAACTCACACACACAGTGAACCTCAGCTGTTTTGTCAAACTGAGAAACAAGCAGATTTCCAGATTTCTACAAAATATAACAGTCATAGCAAAAGTGTTTGCACTCTACATTTATATAATAAGCGTACAGGTGATGCATACCAAAATAAAACAAATCAAGAAAAATGTTTAAAAAAAAGGCAGTAGAAAAAACATCTGCATCCAGGTTGTGCTCAAGTTTGGGGTCAAAGGTCATGAAATCTGGACACTTCAGTGTTTCCCATTAAATCACTTCTCCGACGAGGCATGGGCCTGGATGCACATCAAACTCACAGTTATCCTCCTGTTTTATTTTCTAATCCATAAATAAAATGTATGATTATATGCAAACATCAGTTTAAAAAACACTTATATTTGAGGTAATTCAAACTTATATTAATTGATGCAAGAAGCACGTTTAGTGGCTTTGACAACTGAGGGAAATGTTAGTGTTGCCTTTCAAAGGAGACCAAAACCACAATTCATGATTCAGAACAACTTTAAATTTACTTGTAGATATCTGAATGGGTGTTCCAGGCTATTAAGATAAAGTAAATAACCATAAGAGCCTAAAACTGTAATGTTTAGGTGTACACTTGAGCCACAGATAAAAAAAAGGTTGTCTCAATAATCTATTGCTGTCAGAGTAAATGTGCACCTGGTTTGTGTAGCCATTATATTCTGAACACCAACACATCTCTTTCCCTTTGTTTGTTACTATGACACCAATGCTGGTCTGAGGACCTAACGGTGAATAACTATTTTCAATAGAAGGTAAGCGATATAATAGGAGCCACTGGGATCAAAGCAGATGGTTTGCATGTTTTTGGTGTCTGGTTATTATGCCCATTTAATTCAGCCTCTTTTGTTTGCATGTGGATCATACTAAATGGAGTTTGGGTTTCTTTTGTCACTTGTACTCTCTGCTGCGTTAATGCTGCTCTTCTACAGTATGTCTGCATTTCTGCTGGGACTTGTGTTCATGTAGTAGGGTTTTCCAGGGTCACAGAGAAAGGTTTAAGGGAATCCAGACTGTCTGTCAGCACCTGAGCTTCATTTCAAACGGTGACGCTTTTTCTCTGAATACAGTCTCCTTATGTTGGCCCATGGTCTGGTTTTACTGATGCAACTAAAAAGGCACAAATGACAAAATTACATTGTGTGTTGATTTTACTGTGACAATAATGTTGCAGCTAGCCGGGATGAGCTTCACATCCGCAAGATGAAGCTTGACTACCTGGAAGTGAGTCCTTGCTCCATGGATGCCCAAGCACTGTGGGAGAAAAAGCTGACGGCCCCAGGCAGAACGACGGTCCCACAGGACAAGGAGGAAATGTACCGTGCGCTCTGTCAAGGTGAGGGCTGCTCAGGTTCAATGTGGTTAGAGTGGATATAAAAAAAGTTACAAAAATGAGAATGTGATAAATTTTATCAAAACTTTTCCCACCTTTAATCTAATAACCTGTACAGTTCAGTTGATAAGCAAATTATTAGGTGGGAAGCTATTTTAAAAAACACCTTTTTGTTTAATTACTGCATTCAGTATTTTGGGTAGGAGTCCATCCGCATGCACCATCTTGACTTGACAATGTTTGTCCACTCAACTTGTTATTACAAAAGCTGGAATGTTATGGTTTCAGTCCAACTGCAGTGTCATGGTTAGAGAGTTATTTAACAAAATAGAAAACAGTTTTCTTAAATTGAAGTTTTTCTCAGCTAAAATTAAGTAGTTTGGGAATTCCACAGGGAAGTTGCCTGGGTCCATTTTTGTTCTACGTTTTTACCAATGAATTTCCTTTAACATTTACAAATACAAATTTAGCAATGTATGCTGATGACTCAACAGTATATCTGGCACAATCCACAATTGATGAACATGTATAGAGCTCTGGTCACATGGAATACGCTGCCTGGACATATTCAAGAAAATATCTTTGTGAAAAATGAGTTCTTATCTGAACAGCTCCATGTCTGATACTGAAGAAGTGTAGCTATAGGTGGTTTGATATTTAATATATTAAGGTCTGACCACTGATGTGTTATATTTACCTCAATATGTTGTGGATTATTGTGACTTTAAAATAGGTCCTGTGTGGTGTGGATTCTGCATTTTTTTTTTCCACAATATCTTTATTGAACCTTTTTTTTTTTTTTAACAAACATGATAGGATTCTGCATTTTTAAATGTTTTGTTATGATATAGTTGTGAAAGGTTATAATGTAATTATTGTATTGTAATGTGTGATGCAAAGCAGTTCACTATGAGATAAACTATGAATTTCAATGTAGTCTGTAGGTATGTGCTCTGTCACTTGTGTGTCAGACTCTGTGTCATTGCTGTCTTGGTGTAGTGATGTTGTTTGAATGGAATTGTGAACTTTAATGTGAAAAGTACAGTGGTTGAGCTGGACTCCAGGAAGAGTAGCTGTTGCTTTGGTTGCAGCTAATGAAGATTTGAATAAGGAATTAAACTTTACCTACTCTTTAATTTTCTTCTGTTGAAGCTATTCTTTTGTTGATTTGGATGTATGTCTGGGGTCAATGTCATGGTGAAGCTTAAAATTCCTCTTCACCATTCTAGCAGATGCCTTAAGCTTTTGGTCAAAACTGACTAGTATTTGGAGCTGTTTATTTCCTTCTTCCTTGCATAAACCCCCAATTCCAACTGAAGAAAAGCAACCACAAAGCATGATGTTGCCACCACCATGCTTTACTGTGTGTATGGTGTTCTTTTGGTGATGCACAGTGTTGTTTTTGTAGCAAACATACCATTTGGAATTGTGGCCAAAAAGTTCAACCTTGGTTTCATCAGATCATAATGTATTTCCCGACATGTTTTAGGATCCCTTTTTTCCCTCAAGAAGTAGCCATGGCTGGATTTTTCTTTGTAAAAGACTTCTGTTTTGTGACCCTACCCCACTGTTCAGACATTTGGAGAATATAGGTGATTGCTGTCACATGTAGTACATAATCACTTCTTGCCAGAAATTCCTGCGGCTAATTTTGTGTTGCTGTAGGCTTTTTGGCAGTCATTCTGATCTATCATGGCCTCATTTTTTTGCATCACATAAACCTGACATTTTAATAGCTGTATACACTTTTTATATTCACTGTATAGCATATAAATTGGTATTCAAACACAGCAACACAAAACACAGTAACATGACATTTCTATAATATTCTGATGTGATCTTGTGTGTGCAGGTGTTCCTAAGAGTAGGCGGGGGGAGGTCTGGTTGCTCCTTTCCCATCAGCACCGGCTCCATCACAGACTGCCTCCGCGTCAGCATGCTCCGGATACTCCCTACCACGACTTGCTCAAGCAGCTCACTGCACAGCAGCATGCAATTCTGGTGGATTTAGGTGTGCACACGATAGAAAAGGGTTTCCCACACTTAAAAAGAACCAAGAAAAAATAAATATAATATAGAAACATGCATCTCTAGAAATTACATGAAGGTCAACCTGTAGTATATTATTTAAGATTATAGTTGTGAGGACTTGTAGAATTTTGTAGAATAATGTCAGCTGCTGAAGGAGCTTCAGTGTAATCAGGGCTTGACATTAGTAGCTGCCAAATTTCACAAGCATTTGGCTGTAACTCGCCACTTTGACAGGTGGGATAGTTTCTTATATAGTCTCTGCAAAATCAGAGTAATGAACCTATTGCATTTATATGAAAAATAATACACTTATGATTAAGTCACCAGTTGATTACAAAAAAATCACAACTTTACTATAAGCAATATGAACTTAAGAGAGGTAAAATATACAAATTTGCAACAAAAATACAAATGTAAAATAAAAGCCACAAATTTTACAAGTGTCACAAATTTTCAACAAAAAAATTATGCATTATGCAAATTTATGATTAAAATGTAAATATATAAAAAAGACAAAAAATAGTCAGAAATTTAAAAACAAAAAAGCAAACATACAAAAAGCTTTCACACCTAAGCCGTTTGGTCTGGACCAAAATTTTAGGTGTGAACGCTCCCTCAAACCACAGTCCAGACCAAAGAGTCGAAATTTGGTCTGACGAAAAGAGGTGGTCTCGATCCGGATCAAACTGAAGCTTGGTCCGGTTAGTTTAGAGTGTGAAAGCAGTTTTCAGAAAGGTTCAGATTTGCAGACCAAACAGAAAGTTAAGGCTGCCGATAAATGGAAAATGGGCCATGGTATGACTTGGAGAGACGAGGAGAAATATGGTCCGTTAGTGGCATAAATAGTCAATTAAAATAAAATCATAGAAATGCAGAAACCTACTGGATATTTTCAAAAGGGAGTAGTGAAAGATTGAGGAGTAATGCCAGCTGAAAATGATCACTGCTGATGAGAAGGACAAACATCCTTTTAATCCAGTCCACCTTTATTTATAAAGCACTTTAAAAACAACCACAGCTGACAAAGTGCTGTACATCATCAACAGTAAATAAAAAATATAAAAACATAACATATAAAAACAATAAAATACAGCTAAAAAACACAGAACAGCACAGAATAGCTCAAGTAGGTTCATTTTGTCTTCTTTTAATTATTTACCTTTTGCTCTTATTAAAGACAAAAATAGAAAGGAGATGTTTTTTACCTGCCCAACCTTTTCCATCATTGGGCTGTGTGAGGGGTAAAAAACATTAAACTAGAAAATTTCACAAACAAAAAAATTAAACATTGTCCAGTGCTGAAGTTTATTGTGTTTACACCGTGTGGGTCATGTGGGTCATCCTTGTCTGCTGGTGTTCTGTCAGTTTGTGCTGCCCTATTGAAAAATGCTACTGGTAATGCTGATCGACAGCAGAGTCCACTGATTTATGCTGCTTTGTCAAAAACTGCTACCGTTGCTTATCGGTACAATTTGTGTACATTCTGAACATCCAGAGGGAAGCAGGTCAAACAGGTGGTGGGCGGGATGTGAGGGGTCTCCTGTGATGGCCTTGAGCTTTCTGAGACAGGAGGATCTGGAGATGTCTTCCAGGGAGGGCAGAGGGCCGGCGATGATTTTTTTTTTTTTTTTTTTTTTTTTGGGGGGGGTGTTGATGACCCCCCTGCACGGCCTTCCTGTTCTCGGCCGTGGAGCCGGCGTACCACACACCCAGACAGTAGGTGAGCCTGCTCTCCACTGAGCAGTGATAGAAGGCCAGCAGCAGCTTCTGGTCCAGGTTGTTTTTCCTCAGGACACGGAAGAAGTGGAGCCACTGCTGGGTTTTCTTCACCAGCGCCTTGGTGTTGGCTGACCAGGAGAGGTCAGAGGAGATGTGGGTGCCCAGAACCTGAAGGTGGGGACGGTTTCCATGCGGTCACCATTTGGGGGGGGGGTGTCCTGTCTGTTCTTTCTGAACTTTCATCACATCATATGTGGATGGAGACTACATTTCTTTTCGTTCCAAGCCATTTTACTTTTTCTGCAGTGTTTGGTAGTAAACAGCTGCACTGCTTCTGGGGTGCAGCGGTGCGTGGCCATGCACGTAACTCCACGGACACGTTTTAAAGGGGAAGTGCATGAAAAGCTCATTATTACTATATAAAATAATATTTTAAAAACTCCTGGATCCAGATTGTGAACCGGATCACCACCAAAATCTAATCATCTGTTCTCTGTGCCATTACACACCTTTCCTGAAAATTTCATCAAAATCCGTTCATAACTTATGGAGTAATGTTGCTAACAGGCAGACAAACAAACCAACGCCAGCAAAAACATAACTTCCTCCCTTGGCGGAGGTAAAAATGGCTGATTTCTCTTCATAAAAAAATATAAACTAAAGTACCCTTGGCTAGAGAGAAAGTTGAGTGGCTAGTAACATTGGGAAACAAGTAGCCACAGTGGCTGGACAGCACAAAAGTCAATCCCGGATTATAATTATAATCTAAGTCTTTTTCTTCTTTTTGCTGCTCATAGATTTAAAAATACCTTTCTCTTCTTAGGCCGGACCTTCCCCAACCACCGGTACTTTTCAGCCCAGCTCGGTGCGGGGCAGCTCTCCCTCTACAACCTCCTGAAAGCTTACTCTCTGCTGGATACAGAGGTACACGCTGTAATCCCCACAGTGCACTGCTGAAAACGATCATCATGAAATCACAGTGGCGGCTCTTTTCCCTCTCTCTGCACAGGTTGGTTACTGCCAGGGTATCAGCTTTGTAGCCGGAGTGCTGCTCCTCCACATGAGTGAAGAACAGGCCTTTGACATGTTGAAGTTCCTCATGTATGACCTCGGGATCAGGAAGCAGTACAGACCAGACATGGTCACCCTGCAGGTCAGCGGCTTCGTCTGTTCCTTCAATAACTGATTTTAAAAAGCTTACTGTACAAAGAATTGGAAAATCACGATTCAGTAATTTAATTCAAAGAGTGGAGGCATAGTCATCAATATTTTAAACAAATGAAGCTTTAAATAGCTGATTTATGTATGATGACTGCAGAAAATATGAAAGTTATTAAATTAAATTACTTAAATAACTTTTCACAATATTCTAATTTGTTGAGATACACTAGTCTGGTAAGACCTTCAAGAGTGAAGTGGTGCTGTTTAAAATACGTATCTTAAAGGTTTGTTAAACAAAGATCCAGTTTATTTATCCTCTGTAGAGAACTTTATCAGGGGTCTTCAACCTGTGGTTCTGGAGCTATATGCAGATATTTTGTCAGGAGCTAGTGGCTCCCAGTGGTTTTCAAAAATGAAACAAATTTAGGAAGTTTACAATGAAAAGGCACAAGGAATAAAATCTTCAATTCTTGAGAAGTGTTGCAAATTTAAGAGGAAAAAAAAAGGCAGCAAATGTATCAGAAAAAAAAATCACTTATAAAAAAAATGACACCAAAATAATAGAAAACCCCCCCCAAAGTTGTTAGGGGGAAAAATTGCCATTAAAGGGGGGGTGGGGGGAGTTTTACATTTTCAGGAAAAAGTTGGAGTTTAATGAGAGGAAATTTCCGCACTTTGTGCAAATCCTCACTGGCTAAAATATTTGGCATCCTTTGTGAAATTCAAGGAATTTCTTGCAGCTATTAAGGGAAGAAGTTTCACATTTACTAGAAGTTGCAGTTTATACTTAACATCTCAGCTGTTTTAGCTTCATTTTAAGACTCAGATATGTTTTGTGACTCCCCACAGTGCCCCCCCCCAAAAAAAGGTCAAAATGACTGTCCATAAGTTATAGTCACTGATCTTGATGGTCTTGTTATCAATTGCCCAGCACTGAAGGTATTTGCTTTCCTTGAATACAGTGGAAGTAGCTCCTTGGCAGTTGTGCTGCGAGTCTCAGCACAGCCAGTAAACATTTTTCGAAAATATCTTCATTCAGGATTTCTTTTGTTCCCCTCACCCAAGTTCTGCTTGTTAGGTTCCACATTAGGCTATTAGATTATTCCTGATTTCAGGCTTCCCCAAAACTGCTGTAAAAGTCTGCATTGAAATCAAAATGCAGCCAGAGTAATGACAGTTGCATGCATGCTAGCTTTTCTTCAATGGCTTCCTTTAAAATCCAGAATTGAATTTAAGATTCTTTCCTCCACATATAAATTCTGTGATCAGGCCCCATGTTATCTCAAAGACCTCGCAGCACCTTATTGTCTCAGTAGAGCCCCGCGCTCTCAGAATGCAGGATTATTTGTAAGCCGGCGTCTGTAGTAGCATTATAGGTACTGGCAGCCCACCAATCAAGAATGTTACAAAATTACAGAGTGTAGCTTTTTATGGCATGTCTAATGGCAGTTTAGTTTTGTAATTTGTTTATGCTCTGTGTGAAATGTGGTGCTTTTCTCGACACAACACCGGCAGAGTTCCGTGACATTTTGTGTCCACCACTTTGATGCTGGGGGCAGCTGATGCTGGGATGTGCTTTCTGGAGGGGGTGGTAGCATTTTCTTGGCTGGTGTGCCCCTCCAGATGGTGTTGTTTGCTCGGGCATGGTGGCATTTTCTTTTTTTTTTTTGGGGGGGGGGGTCCATGATGGGTGCAGAGTGGCTGCAGAGAAGAAGAGGCAGAAAAAGAAAGATTGCATTCATACTGCCACCCACTGACATGGAACCAACGCACAACAACGGCAAATTGTCATTTTTTTGGACCAATTAAGTAAACCCTGGACAATCTCTCGCTGCACCCTAGGCACCCCGGTTGAAAAACACTGCTCTAAACTAGCATAACAAATGCACCCTAAATGCCTCCTGACTTGTGTCTGGTTTACTTGGAAAAACTTTACCCAGTCAAATTTGGAGCTCATTTCTATTAACGAGCAGGCTGCAAACCAACTCTCTGACCAATCACATAGAAACCGTATAGAAATCTTCTTTGAGGAGCTGTAAAACGGCACACAATTTTTTTTGTCATTAAAACTACATGTGTCCTTGAAGATGTCAAAACCTTAAAATTGATGCATTGAAAATACATCTTTAATCTCCCTCTCACATTATTCGAAATACCAAAAGACAAAATGTCTGCTACCCCCTGCTGTGAAAAGGCATTGTGTTCAGTGATCAGCAACAAGTATCAGTAGTCAAGTATCTCCACCTCCTGGTCTCTGTTAGTCTCAGTTAAACATCAACTGACCTCAGTGCAGTGAAAGCATCAGCAGGCGTGGTAATGTTTAAACCACATCAGGTAACCATTCAGTCAAGCAGTTTCCCCTCGGCATTCTCGTCACTGCACTTCTGCTCCTGTAATCCAGAGTTTGCAGAAGAGAAGAGTGCTGTGGATTCAGCACGAAGGAGTCAAGGTATTGCTTCTTTTTTCTGTAACTGTCAGGAAATTGTAAGTGATAAGAGTCTAATTTTAGCCCGAGCAAACTTCTGCTTCTCTTTTCTGTTGTGCTGCACTTTTTATGGTGGAGTATTAGTGTTCATCATGAAATGTCTGGCCTGGGCGCATGTCTGAACAAGTTGAAAAAGAAACTACGGTGGTACTGAAGGATCTCTGTGTTTGGATAAAGGCTAACGGGCCAGTTTGTGATTCTTAGACTGCTCTGTGGAACCTCTGGCAGATCCAGATATACCAGTTTGATGGAGCGTGTGTTGACCTGAGTGTGCTCACTCCCTCTCTGTTGTTCCAGATTCAGATGTACCAGCTCACCAGGCTGCTGCACGACTACCACCGTGAGCTGTACAACCACTTTGAGGAGCACGAGATCGGCCCGAGCCTCTACGCAGCGCCATGGTTCCTCACGCTGTTCGCCTCGCAGTACCCCTTCGGCTTCGTGTCCCGCATCTTTGGTACATTTTTAGAATAACTGCCTCTGTGATTTCTCATAAACAAATATCCGAGTGCATTATTCTGATGTAAAAAAAAGTGAAGGATAGTACAATATTGTACATAAAAATGACCTCTCAAAGTAAAATAGTGTGCCTTTTTTTTCTTATTTTAGATTTCGTGTTTGTCCAAGGAACTGAGGTGGTCTTTAAAGTGGCGCTCTGTCTGCTAAGCAGCCACGAGGGGGAGATAGTGGAGTGCGACAGCTTCGAGAGCATCGTGGAGTACCTGAAAAATACACTCCCCAAACTCACGCAGAGTCAGATGGAGCAGACCATCGCAAAGGTACACAGCGACGCAGAAGTGCATGGATAGACTGTGTTAATGTTGTGCATGTGTGCTCTTAGAAGGCATGTCCATGGGCCAACACACGTCCTGTAATGTAATGCTGAATTAAGCTCAATACAAGCACACCTGAAATAAAGCCGTTAGGTTAAGTTTGCTGTTAACTCGCACTTGCTCTGGATTTGCGTGGTGTAATAAGGAGAGAAGAAAGTGTAGCGTTAATTTTCAAATGTATTATGCATATACACCTTTTTTTCTTGCTCGGCTGCATTTTTTTTGTTGCCATTTTGTGATAGACATTTTGCCAGATAATATAGTGAAAGGAGCAAAGTAGTGGAAATGGTCGTGTGAAAATCACCCCAAACTTCCCTGCACTAACCAGATATGAAATTTCTTGATTATTAGCAAATTACATACTGAGAGGCATTAGAAATACAACATTGCATCAATTTCAGAAAGTGCTGCAAAAGTTATCGTTGAATAAAACACAAATGAAGATGCACTTCATAATGTGTATTAGCTAATGGTTATTGGTGCACAAATTCAATTCAAAATCATCTGGACGTGCAGATGTGCAACAAAACTTAATCCTTAATCATTTCTCCTGATTTTTATCGTTCATTAATTTCATGTGTGTGACCTCCATTTGCTGCCAGCTAAACCTCAACTCTGTGTGGGACTGATGTCACGAAGTTTTCAATTTGACGCTGAGGAATACGTAAGCAGTGCCGCCTCAAGCTCAGCATGATTTGTTGGTGTAGGATCCCGACTGCGTACACCTATAGATGTTCTGATGGGGAGATTTATGGATATAGATGATGGGGATCATTTTATTCCTCATGTATTAACATAAAAAAATTAACATTTTAAAGCACATAATTATTATGAACATGTACAGGATTTTGTTTTCTTTGTATGTTGCGTTTTTAATGCCTCTCAGTATATACAGCCCATATTAATGCCAGTATCAGATCTCTATCTGATGTATCATCTTTCATTTTGGGTTAAATGTTTGAAGAAAATGCAATTATAAATGCTAAATGATTTTTAAAACGGTTTATAATGAAGATTTTAGAGGGAGTTCCTGGTCACTTTAAGTGTTAGAAGGGGTAAGAACATGCACATGTTTGGGCTACTGTTGCCCGGGTAACATCCTATTTACCATCTTTGCCTGAGCTGCCTCTCCAGAGGGAAAAAAAGCTGGCCTGTCAGCATTAGAAATACCTTTTTTTTTTGTTTTAGATATGTCGGGTTGCAACTTTTCATATAAAATTTTGACCCCCCCCCCAACTCAGTAAGTTCTTTATCTCACCATATTTGAAGGAATACAATTTCAAACGTGCAAATTAAAAAAAACAGCCTTTCACATGACAAAGGACACACCAGATAAACATCAACCACCATCAGTGACTCTGTTGCTGAATATCAGCCGGTACTGAGCTTAGGCCAAGAAATCTGCTTCCTTAGTTTCTGTTGAATATTTATAAATACAAGACTTGTCGTTTGATGCTGTCTGACTGAGTGACCTGTTGATTTCCCAGGTCAAGGAGATGGACATCTCAAAGCAGCTGCATGCTTATGAAGTGGAGTACCATGTCCTGCAGGATGAGATGTTGGATGCCGGGCCGCTGCCCGACGACTCTGAGCGGCTCGACAAACTGGAAAAGACAAACATGCAGCTGAAGAAGCAGAATATGGATCTGCTGGAGAAGCTTCAGGTGAGACAGGCTTGACATTCCTCAGGTTACTCACACTTCAGTGTGATTTAAGAGGGAAATCTGTGATCAAGATTTTAGACGGCTTGTTTTTTGCGGAGAATTGGTGTAATGTCTGAGGATACCCACAGATGGCACTAAAACCTAATCTAAAAGCCAAGTGGAAATGGCGAGACAAAGGATCTGAGAGCTGCTTGTGCTGTAATGTGTGACTGTGAAGAAAAATGGGGAAAGTTGCACCTGAAGGTTTTTGCATTAATGAAGGGTAAGGAGGGATTCAGCTGATCACACATCTGATGCAACAGAGGCTAATTACTGGACTCTGTGCTTAATAAGTGGTTTACCCGTTACCTGCATATTGCAGTTTATCCAATCATATCTGAGTGTACTTCTTTAGAATTGTAACTTCTACTAATGAGGTGTGATATTTGTGTCCCAAAGGCTGCGAGGCAGAAGATTCAGACGCTGGAGACGAGCATGGAGAACTTCCTATCTCGGGAGAGCAAAATGAAGCACATGATTCGCTCGCTGGAGCAGGAGAGAGCGGCGTACCAGAAGACCATCGAACGCATGCGCTCGTGCCTTCCCCCCGACACCCTGACAGATGTGGAGATGACCCAGATCAAAACAGGACCCAACGGGAAAGCCAAAACTGCGGCCAAGAAGCCCTGATGGTTATCGGGGGTTGCTGGCTGCTGTGGAAAACTGAAGTGCATTGTCGCAAGAGCATTTTGTAACTGCGATGTTTTGGACTGGAAACATGTAGACTGCACAGGAAGTATCTTTTATGATGTTTGTCAGCAGATAACAGGTGGTGGGAGGATGGTTTCAGTCTTATTAGTAGACTGTTCACCTCATCTCTTTGACTGCCAGTTTGTAGGTGAGATTGAGATGCACCACAACTTTCCCTTTTCTGATCTTTTTAGTTGTCACAGGGGATTTTTTTTTTTTAGACTGACAAAAATGAGAGATTGATCTGCCTCTGCAGTTCTTTTTAAGTACTGCCTTGATGTGTTTACCGCCAATCAAAGTTGTACCAAAAAATGCAGCTAACAGAAGGTGCCTGTTGGCAAATACTCTTTTTGGACCTCAGGTTCAATTTATAGCCATTACTGGTGCGTTTGATCCCGAAGTGGAGAGTGTGTTGCTTTTGTCAATTCCAGACTCGCGGCCGTAAAAGGACAGTTGGCCCGGGGCTGACGATGTTGCTTTGATATTTCCATGTTATTCACTTGAATTTTTTGTGAATGTAATTTTCCTCCAAAGATCATCACAATTATCTTTCTTTATTCACCGCAGAAATGATCAAGCTCATATTTGCCGTCTTAGCCTTTCAATATCAGCAGATGTGGTATTTCAAAGATCATGTCTGCGCACCGTGCCGCAGCCTTTCACGCAAGAGGTCTTTAGTATTTTGCTGCTTTTTATCAGGAGGAAGTGCTTCTTCCAATGCTCAGGCAGGATGTGTGGTTGTCTGTCTTTTCAGTTTCCTGTGTGACTGACCAAGGTGCCGCCTCGTTTTTAGCACCGTCATCAGACACCAAGGCAGAGTTTGTGCTCCCAAGGAGGTGCTGAATAACAAACAAAAAGATGTAGGAGGGATCTGAATGTACACCACATGCTTGTGTTTGACAAAAAAGGTTGTATGTAATTGTTTATACTCTTTTAAAGGTTTGACACAATTAGCCACATCCTCTCCTGATGTATTTTCTTAATAAAAGTATCTGGAGTTTTTTGGGCTGAAGCTCTTAAGACGGTGTATACCACCAGAAGTATTGCTGACAAATTTCCACTGAAGAGCAACAGTAAAAGAAAGCAAGGACAAGAAGATTAAGAGTCTTCCTTTCTCTGAAGAGGAGTCTCCTCTGATAGTGTGTAATGCAGTACGCACACATGCGCACATACAAAGTGGTGCAAAGTGGCTGACTGTATGGACAGTTTGAGTTCAGAGCGCGTCCCTGGCTTCTTCCCCACTTTTGTTTTATCCCACCTCCGTGTCTGACTCACCATCACCAGTTTTGATTGAAGGGAAAACAGTCCAGAGTGCGAAAAACACCCTCACATAAAAAAACAAGGTGCTGTTTAACATGAGAAAAGTACTGTTCCGTCTTTTCACTCCCGGTGATGAGTAACTCATTTGTCTGTTTTAGTAAAGTTTTTATTCTCAAACATCAGTACAAGTGAATTAATTGCACATATCCAGGTGTCATAGGATGAAATGTTAAGGAGAAAGTGAAACATATCAAACAATTCCAAAGGTTTTCTCCTTATATTATAGGGTCTTTTGACAGACTACACTATTTCTGCATAGTAAAATTGAACTGAACCAAAGATACAGCTCTGGAGCAAAAAGAGACCACTGCAAAATCTTTCCTAAATTAGCATCTCCACATATGGCAGCCATTCAATTTTGGTATCTGTTGAATTCCAACTCAAGGACACCTCAGTCTACTTAAGGAGGTACTGATCTAAGCATGGTAAGATGTATGAAAGCTGTCAATAAAAATCAGTTATTACACAAATACAGATTTTTGAGTCCTTCCTAAGTTAAAACTTTATTGTAGTGTTTAAGAATGAATATGAATTTGTTTGGGTTTTTTTTTTGCTTTATTTGATCTAAAAGCAACATCTTTTTTGTCGTTTTGGCTAGTTTTCATTTTCTGTAAGTAAATGCTCTAAATGATATTTTGACTTGGAATTTGGGTGAGTTGTCAGTGGGTCAGAGAATAAAACAAAATTGTTCATTTTACTCAGACACATACACCACATTCCAAATTCTTATGCAAACAGGATTTTAGTGTTGTAAACATTCAATTTTTTGTTTTTCAATTAAACTCGTGGATGGTATTGTGTCTCAGGGCTCTTTGGATCACTGATATCAATCTCGGACACCTGTCATAATTAGTTTGCCAGGTGAGCCCAATTAAAGGAAAATTACTCAAGAAGGATGTTCCACATTATTAAGCATGGCACAGGTTTCGAGCAATATGGGAAAGAAAAAGGATCCCTCTGCTGCCAAAAAGCATCAAATAGTGCAATGCCTTGGACAAGGTATGAAAACATTAGATATTTCACGAAAACTTAAGCATGATCATTGTATTGTGAAGAAATCTGTGGCTGATTCAGAGCACAGACAGGTTTGTGCAGATAAAGGCATAATGAGGAAGGTTTCTACCAGACAATTCATCAGATTAAGAGAGCAGCTGCTAAAATGCCATTGCAAAGCAGCAAAATGGGTATTTGAAGCCTCTGGTGCCTTTGGAGTCCCATGGATCTCAAGGTGTAAGATCCTCCAGAGGCTTGCAGTTGTGCATAAACCTACTATTTGGCCATCCCTAACCATGCTTACAAGCAGAACTGGGTACAGTGGGCCCAGAAATACATGACTAACTTTCAAACAGTCTTGTTTACTGATGAATGCTGTGCAACCCTGGATGGTCCAGATGGATGGAGCAGTGGATGGTTGGTGGATGGCCACCATGTCCCAACAAGGCTGCAACATCAGCAAGGAGGTGGCGGAGTCATGTTTTGGGCCGGAATCATGGGGAGAGAGCTGGTAGGCCCCTTTAGGGTCCCTGAAGGTGTGAAAATGACCTTGCAAAGTATATAGAGTTTCTGACTGACCACTTTCTTCCATAGTACAAAAAGAAGAACCATGCCTTCTGTAGCAAAATTATCTTCATGCATGACAATGCACCATCTCATGCTGTAAAGAATAACCGTGTCATTGGCTGCTATGGGCATAAAAGGAGAGAAACTCATGGTGTGGCCCCCATCCTCTCCTGACCTTAACCCTATTGAGAACCTTTGGAGCATCCTCAAGAAAAAGCTCTATGAGGGTGGGAGGCGGTTCACATCAAAACTGCAGCTGTGGGAGGCTATTCTGACATCTTGCAAAGAAATTAAAGCAGAAACTCTTCAAAAACTCACCCGTTGAATGGATGCAAGAATTGTGAAGGGGTCCTATATTAATATGTAACTTGGCCTGTTAAGGTGTTTTTGATTGAAATAGCATTTGATTTCAGTAAATATGACCTCTTAATGCTGCAAATTCAACAAATGACCAATAAAATGTTTTGAAACGCTGTTGTGCATAATAATTTGGAACTAAGAATGTTAAGAATGTCTGTGATTTATTTATTCTGATGACACTGAATACGGTATACAAACGTAGGAAATATAAAATGTCATACAAAATCCAGGATGACACATGAAAGTGAAAACACTTATTTCCAAAGTGGTGCTTTCAATCACATTATTCATCTGAATACCATGCATCGTTAGAATGGGGAAGTTTTGCTGTGTTATCAAATGCAACAACTGCTTTCACGATTGGCGTGGAAAAAGATTGATAATGGCGTATGCTTTTTTTAAACTTTCTGACTTGGAAGAAAACTGGAGAGAATCGGGCCTCTGAGCTAACAAAGAGGCGTTGGATGGAATGGATTGCAGTGGTAAGAAGGAAAGACATCAGCTCTGACAATATTCCTGCACACATGGTCGTGTGTTCACAGCATTTTCACGAAGGTAAGTTATGATTTAAAAAATATTTAGAATATTTAGAAGTGCATAAAGACGTCTCCTCTCCAGTGCAGCTGTCTTGTATGCTGTGCACATTGGCTGCACCTCAGCCATGGCTCTCTGCCATCTCTCAATAATGTGTAAAAACGCACAGGGCAAAATCAAATAATTTCCCCATATCATCTCTGCTATTCCAAATTTCTCTTGCTAATCTGGAGCAGTGTTTGGTTTTTGTTTTTGTTTTTGTAATGGGAGCTTTTTGGTGTGTGGTTACAAGTGGTTACTTGTTGCCTTTGTGACGGAAATGACGAGGTGTAGTCTACCTTACCTAAGGGCAAAAATGACGAGGTCAGTCCACCTTGATGTTAAAGGTTGAAACGGACTTTGTGATTTGTGATCCCAGGCTGAGATAATAATAATTGGAAGCTCATCCTGGGAGCGATCAATTAACCAGTCTGTTAAATCACTCAGGATAGTTCCAGTTAGGCTTGTTACAGTAATTGGAAGCTCATCCCGGGAGTGATCAATTAACCAACTGGTTAAATCACCCAGGATAGTTCCAAGTTACGCTCGTAACATGTGGGGACTCATCCAGGATAGGACCCCTGCACCACTTCCTTAAGGGGGGAGGTGTGACGACCCCCTCCATGGGAAAGTAGTTAGTGGTGCAGGTCATGAACCACTCCCCCCTGACTGCACAACAACCACTGCTGCCTCTAAAGAAATCAAGTCCTGCTGCCCACTCCCCACTCCACCAACACCCCCCCACTCCCAACACACAGCCCCCCATCCTGACCCTGACCAGGACCCAGGTGAGGACGGAGCTGAGGAAGATCAAGGCGAGGAAGGCGCCGGGACCGGACGGCATCAGCGCAAAGCTCCTCAAGTCCTGTGCAGACCAGCTGTGTGGGATTGTGACGTATATCTTCAACATGAGCCTGAAACTGGGGAGGGTACCACAGCTGTGGAAAACATCTTGTGTGGTACCTGTACCAAAAACTTCCCACCCCAAAGACCTGAACAGCTACAGACCGGTGGCCTTGACGTCCCACTTGATGAAGACCCTGGAGAGACTGCTCCTTGCTCACCTCCGCCCCCTGGTGGAACCAGCGATGGATCCACTCCAGTTCGCCTACCAGCATGGCATTGGGGTGGAGGATGCGGTGATCTTCCTCCTTCACCGTTCTCTGTCCCACCTGGAGAAGCCTGGGAATATGGTGAGGATCATGTTCTTTGACTTCTCCAGTGCTTTCAACACCATCCAACCGATGATCCTGAAGGACAAGCTGCTGCGCGCAGGGGTGGACCAGCACCTGTCATCATGGATCCTGGACTACCTCACGAACCGGCCTCAGTTTGTGAGAACCCGGGACTGTGTGTCCGACACAATCATCAGTAGCACGGGGGCCCCCCCAGGGAACGGTGCTGGCTCCCTTCCTGTTCACTCTTTATACTGCGGACTTCTCACACAACACAACACACTGCCATCTACAGAAGTTCTCTGATGACTCTGCGATCGTTGGCCTCATCTCCAATGGAGATGAAGCTGAGTACAGAGGGCTTATCCAGGACTTCGTGGACTGGTGCCATCGGAACTGCCTCCAGATCAACGCGAGGAAAACTAAGGAGCTGGTGGTGGACTGCCGCAGGCATGGGCAGCCCCTCACAGTACCAGTAAATATACAGGGAACAGACATCGAGATGGTGACATCCTATAAGTACCTGGGTATTCATCTGAACAATAAACTAGACTGGTCACACAATACTGATGCACTCTACAAGAAGGGACAGCGCAGGCTGTTCCTGCTGAGGAGACTCAGGTCTTTTGGTGTACAAGGGGCGCTGCTGAAGTCATTCTATGACACGGTGGTGGCATCAGCCATCACTTTTGGAGTGGTCTGCTGGGGCAGTGGCATTACTGCAGCCGATAGGAAGAGACTGAACAAACTGATTAAGAAAGCTAGCTCTGTCCTGGGGCAGCGCCTTGATCCGATGGAGGAGATAGGAGAGAGAAGGACGGTGGCTAAACTGTCATCTCTGCTGGAGTCCGAGTTCCACCCTATGCAGGACATACTGAATGCACTGAGGAGCTCATTTAGCAGCAGACTACATCATCCCAGGTGCACAACCGAGAGGTTTCGTAGGTCCTTCCTACCAACGGCTGTCAGACTGTATAACCTAAGCAGGGCTGCTCGCAGAGATGGCAAAAAGACGTAACAAACTAATAGTTTTTTGAATGCAAAAGATGCAATAGACTTACACAATGGTCCCCTCCGGCATACAACTAGGAACTTACCGGTCGCTATGGAGGGTGAGAATATGTATGGGCACATAATCATACCATGTAGGATAACTAAGTAGACGGTTATGCTGTTTCATTCCATCTAGCAACAATGCTCTGCACTGTGTGTGTTTATATATTTACATATTTATTCCATCTAGCTACAATGCTCAGCACTGGGTGTGTTTATATATTTATATATCTACATATTATTCCATCTAGCTACATTGCTCCGCACTGTGTGTGTTTATATACTTGCATATTTATTCCACCTAGCTGCAATGCTCCGTACTGTGGGTGTTTATATATTTACATATTTATTCCATCTAGCTACAATGCTCTGCACTGTGTTCATATATTCATATATTTATTCCATCCAGCTACAATGCTCTGCACTGTGTGTCTGTGTGTGTGTGTATATATATACGTATATTTTATAGTAATACGTACATATGTATATTAGCTGCTCTTGCTTGCTTGTTTTTTTTTTATTGTTGCTCTGAGTGTTGCTATCCCTGTGCTGTTGCAATCCTGGAATTTCCCCGTTGTGGGACTAATAAAGGCTTATCTTATCTTATCTTATCTTATCTTATTAGGGTATACCTTCACTCCTAGCCAAGGTGCTAGGGAGGAATTCCTCTTTGGATCAGTGATAGAGCAGGAGGTGGTTGGGACCTGAGCATGAGTTCAATTCCCAGCCTGGGTGATGAGGTGAGGTCTGCCTTGCCTAAGGGTGAAAGTGACGTGTGAGGGGTGGTCTACCTTGCCTAGGGGTGGAAATGACCAGGTGTGGTCTACCTTACCTAAGGGTGAAAATGATGAGGTCAGTCCACCTTGACATTAAAGGTCGAAACAGACTTTGTGATTTGTGATCCCAGGCTGAGATAATAATAATTGGAAGCTTATCCCGGGAGCAATCAATTAACCAATCGGTTAAATCACCTGGGATAGTTCCAGTTAGGCTTGTAACAATAATTGGAAGCTCGTCCCGGGAGCAATCAATTAACCAACTGGTTAAATCACCCGGGATAGTTCCAAGTTACGCTTGTACCATGTGGGGGTTCATCCAGGATTATTTTTACCCTTGTCCCAAGGCTAAATTGGTGAACTGAACATGAGCCTCTAATGATTTATAGTTTTTAAATTGCTCATGGGTGTATGCGGTCACCCCACAAACCAGGTAAGCAAACACATCTGACAGCGTGACTCGAAGCAGTTGGTCGAGATCCGTGGTTCATTTCTTGTGCTCATAATGATTGATCCCATTTATTTCTTAATTTTTTTGGAGGTAGAGCTCCTTTACTTCCTTATTCAGCTTCTCTGAATGAGGAATTTAAATTTTCTGTTTGCTCCGTTCCATTGCACGTATGTCTGTTCCTGTTAGCAGTTGCCTAGACTACAGGTAAACAAAGAAGCCAGACCATGACGATGGTGACAATGGCCCAGAATGCAGCACGGCATGATGTGAATGAATGAATGAATGAATGAATGAATCTTTATTTCGGATAGATTAAAAGTACAGGTTAAAAGAAACTGAATAATATACCAAAGGGGGAAAGAAAATCCAACAAGGTCAAATTAGACAATAACTCCTCTGATTATACAGTTCAACATAAGATATCCGAAATGGGTGATGGCTGAAGCCGCAGCTTATATTGCCCACCCATGTTCCATCCAAGAATTCAAAAGAAAAAACAAAACAAGGGCGATTACAATTCAGAACGAAGCTAAGACAAAATGTGACAAAAAAATAAGCTACAACACAACGCAGGCTGGATATGACAATCCTTATGTGATTTTACATGTCATCTTGTTTGGAGTATTAGTATCTTGTTTGGAGTATGTTTGGAGTATTTCTTCCTTTAGTTTTTGTTTAAATTGTCCAAGCGTTGTACATGATTTTAATTCAGGTCCAAAATCGTTCCATAATCTGACTCCTTGCACTGAAACACAGTGTTGCTTGGTGGTAGTTCTCACTGAAGGTTTTTGAAATATACATGTTCCTCTGAAATGATATTGTTTCTCCCTTATTTGGAACAACTTTTGGATATTTGCGGGCAGTGATAGATTCTTCACTTTAAACATTATTACTGCAGTTTTAAAGTCAACCAGATCTTTCAACTTGAGAGCTTTTAATTTAAGAAAAAGTGGGTTTGTTGGTTCCCTGTAAGCTGCTTTGTTTATTATTCTAATAGCTCTCTTCTGAAGCATAAAGACTGGATATATGTTTGTTTTATATGTATTTCCCCATACTTCAGTACAATATGTCATGTATGGGAGTATTAATGAATGATACAAAGTATATAGTGTGGGTTGATTCAGCAAATATTTCACTCTGTGTAGTATTGCAATTGATTTGGATATTTTACTTTTAATATAATTAATATGCGACTTCCAACACAGTTTATTATCAATTATTACTCCAAGAAATTTAGTTTCGGATACCCTTTCAATCTCTACACCATTTACACTGAGTTTAGATACTGAGTTGTTGTGATGGTTGTTAAAGACTATAAATTTTTTCTTACTTATGTCTTACTTACTTATAATGTCAATGCCCATTCTCTACAGTGCATTTTGAGTTTTTTTTTTTTATTTTTATTTTTGCAAAAAAATAGTTATCATTGGGAGGTTTGTTCAATAAAATTTGAATTATTCTCTAACGGTTGATGACTTGAAAATTATACTGACTGTCATTTGCATCGACTAGTTAGGAAAATCAAAGACAAATATCATTTGCATAATAATGTGGAACGCAGTGTATGTATAAATGGTAAAACCAGATAAAGTGAAAATTTTTCAGTGGTCTCTGGTCTCCTAATTTTTTCTGGAGCTGTGTGTTTTCACCAAAACATGTGAAATGTGATGGCCTTTCGTCTCTACATCTGTTCGTCACCCTTTAAGCTAGTATCTCACAGAGCAGAGAATGCTAACATTGCACTTTTTGGATTCGCCAACTTTTCTGATGTTGGCAAACATCAGGGTTCGCCTCTGTCATTAATGATGTTTAGTGACCATTAGCAACATTCACACAAATATTTATAAAAGTTTTTTAGAAAAACAGTTGGCGAACATTAGCGATTGTTAGCAAATGTTAGTGACATCTGCAATGATTAGCATGTAGGCACCCAGCACACGTGTGGGCACCCAGCACAATGCAGACTGATAATATTCACGCTCAGCAGGGATTGCATACAAACAAAGAGCCCTAGGGGGACAACCAGAACAATGACTATTGTTATTCATCCACAGAGTAAGGAGAGGAGTCTGGTGCCAGTTAATCACGCAATTGATATGTATTGTCTGATATGTACAGTATATCAATATGTAAATGTGCCATGCATTCTCTCTTGTCTGTATAAAAGAGCTGACTTTACATGCCTCACTAGCGCACTGACAACAGCGCACACACAGCACACAGCGCTGCAGTGTGTCTCATGATGATGGAGGAATAAAACTCTTAAACCTTCAGCTCACCATGTCTCGCCTGAACTTATTTTGTTCCTCTACAAGCAACTATTTTCCACTCCTTTGCCACCGTTTGTGACCTTTTGCCAACTCCAGGTAAAATAGAGAAGTGATGGTCTATTTAAATGGTAAAATTAAAACAAACCAAGAATCAACAGAAGAAAGTTAATTTGTAATTGTAAACATATTTAGGGTGTTCTTTTACTCACTTTTTGTCTCTCTCACGACATCATTCTTCTCTCCTATAGAGGGGTTGCACGTGACGTCGTGGTCACGTGCAACATTGTTTATCTGCCATTGTGGACGGCAAATAGCCTGGACCCTGTATTGAGAATAATAATAATTCTACTAGCACGTACTCAGTCTGACTCGCCACGGTGTTGTTCATTTTTCTGTTACGACTGAATACCACCTTAAATGAGTGAAATCTTTACAGCAAGGCGGCCCGACACTCCCATGACATCGTTTATATGTGACAAGAAAAACACAATATGGATATGGAGGCGAGCCTGCTGCTCGCTGGCTTTTTGTCAGAGTAAAGGCAAAAAAGCAGAGCCAGAGAAGGCTTACAGGTGGCGAGACGAAACACTGGAAAAGTACTGGAGAGTTCAGGAAGCCATGGAGCAGTATGAAGCGGAAGACATGAAGATACGAACTAGATCACATATTAAGGTAAGCTAATGATTGCTAATACTAGTTAGCACTAATAAGTCCTCTGTACTACATTGTAATCACGGCAAGTTATCACTATTAGGTACTAAAATATGTATGCTGTGTGTGTATGTGTGTGTTTCAAATGGCTCTCTTGTGGCAAAATTATCGCTTCAAACCGTCGGTCTGGGTGTTCAACTGAGCCTCCCAGTGGTAGGATGTTACCCCAGCTTCACGAACCACAGCGATTGCAGAGCTTCAGAATGTCTGTAGACACATTTAGCTTCCTGTGCTACAAACTGCTCTGATCTGTGTGAAAATCATGGAGAGACTTTTGAGACATCATGGGATGTACCTGCTCCAGCCGGTGGTGTCGTGGCAAAAAGTAGTCACCTGCCAAAAATTGATCGCCAGGTGCCATATTATAGTTATGGGGCCTTGGATGCGCTCTGCAGAGCGTGCCCAAATGCCAAGTCACGTTTCGTTACCTTGTATTCATACATGTGTAATGACAATAAAGTTGAATCTCATCTCATCTCATCTCATATTGGCCGTAAAATATATATTTCAACAGGTAAACAGTACTGAATTAGGTATAATAAAAAATATTTAATAATTATGATGCATTTTTAACCCAAAACAAACTTCATCTAGGATTAAAAGCAATTAAAATAATACAGTTGCAAGGTTACATGGAAAATACATGGATTTACATGTACTGTATAAATATACAGTATATTCTATGTGTGAATAATGTATGATGTACTCCTTTTGTATTGGACTAGGGATTTTTACAATAAACTTTTGTGCCTTTTGCAGATATGTCTCCACTTTTGTTTATGTTTTATTTGTGAAGGTTACCAAGATTTAGTAACATAAATTAAATGCTAAAAGATTGGAAAAGCCATCTAAATAATCCAGCAGTTTGAGAAATCACTTTTGGTTTGGTGTAAGTCTGTCAACAGAATTATGAACCATAAAGCAGTTTGTGTTAAAACATGTTAAATCCCATTAAATCCTAACTCATTATTAGGAATTACAGATGCTAATATGGCCCAGAATTCCTCCATATACTGGTCCTATCACTAAAGTGTGCAGTGTCTTCTGCACTGGCACATCCAACAATACAGTCTTCAGTAAATAAAATAATTGTTTTTTTCTTACTTTTTCTTAAAAATGAGCCATTATTTTCAATGTCATTGATAAATGTTTGGTTTGTACTGTTGACTCTTCCCACCAGTGTCTTAACAGAGAAACAGAAAATCATGATGCAAACAAATAAGTCACTAAATTGTTTATCAAAATCAACAGCAAAATCCAGATTATTTAGAATGTGCAAAATTCAAACTTTAAACTGTAAAAGAAACTCAGAATGGGTCATACATGCCGGCCACACACGCCGACTCATTGCCTTCGTAAGGTGTGTTAAGTAGTAATATGGTGGCCGGGGCACCCGGGGAATAGTGAGGGGTGACAGACCGCCTTTCCGGTAGTGGCATCACTCAGGGTGTAAAGGGCAGGACAGGAAGAGGCTATACCTCTTTCACCGTGGACCCCTTGTGCTGTACGGAGCGTCTGTGGTTCTCGTTGTTGTTATAATAAAACAGGTTCAACTGCACGCTGAGCCTCCTTTTTACACCGTGTTATGGACATAACATTTGGCGACAAGGAGAAAAGAGGTATGGAACGAGCTGGCACTACTTTTCGGCAGTTTTTGGAGGTCCCGGGCGAGCTGCCTGTGCCCTGGACTAGATGGTACATGGCATTTCAAACTTATTTGATAGCCCTTGACCTCGGTAAGCTCGAAAAGTTGCGTGTGAGAGCTATTTTAGCTCATAGTCTCAGTATAGAGGGTCAGAGAATCCTTAACACGCTAGGACAGGCTGAAAGCTATGAAGATGTGGTGGAGTTAATGGTGCGCTATTTTCGCAGCCCTGAAAATGTCATAGTCCGGTGGATTAAGTTTCGGCAGCGCCACCAGTGGACGGGAGAGTCGGTGCAGCATTTCGTCGCAGACCTATGTCAGTTGGAGGGGCAGTGCCATTTTGGGGCCTTGGAGGACAAAATGGTCCTGGACCAGTTGGCAGAGCATGTCTCTTGTTCAGCAGCACAGTTGAGGCTCCTGACCTATGCGGGTGAACTGACGTTAGCCACGGCTATAAATATTGTGCAGCAGTGTGAAGCAGCAGAAAATTTGGCTGAAGACCTCCGTGGAAGAGACACGTTGAAGCGTGGAGAACCAAGTGAGAGGACACTGGCTGTGGACCTGGACAATGAAGACGGCATGAGTGAAGAAGAGTATGCCACCGTTGTGAGAATTAGGTCCGCTCAGGGGTCGCCAACATGCTATGGCTGTGGATCTGCAAGGCACCGGTATAAGGCAAGAGAGTGTCTGGCGAGGGGCAAGCAGTGCGGTAAATGCTGTCTGTTGCATGACTTTGCCAGAGCCTGCAGGAATTTTGAGCGGGAGGACCGACGAGGTGGAACGAATCACCCCACTGCAGAGCCCATGGTTGTCCATACTGTTTCTCCAAGTGGTTACAGCTACTGTAATGTGTTGCTGGATGGTGTGGAGGTTTCGCTGTTGGTGGATATGGGAGCAATTGGTTCGGTGCTGAACTTGTCCACCGTGGAGAGGCTGTTCCCATACCACCGTCTGAGGGAGTTCATGGAGCCATGTTACGGTTACGGTTATGGAGGAAGCAGGATGACCGTAGTGGGATCACTGGAGCTGATGGCAAGGTATAAGTTGGCGGTGATGACCGGAGTCCAGTTTGTGGTGACCGCTTTGGGGTCCAACATCTTAGGCTGTGATATGTTCTATGGCCTGGGATTTAAGATTGCCAGCAGTGCTGGAGAGGAGTGGTCGGGCTGTGGATTGTGGGACCGACCCCCTCTGCACGTGGAGGACGACGCGGTCTGGGACAGTGATTGGCCTGGCGAGTTAGATGGTGATGAAGACCAGCACAGCAGGAAACCAACACGGGAAGATCCCGATGCCAGTGTCCAAGTTGCCCTGGATGTGGGAACTGGACGGCACAACGGGACACCTGGGAAGACGGCAGGTGCTGAAATGAAAGAGAGCGGGGCAGGACCGGCTGCTGTGATATTACAGCACACCAGACACCAGCATCAGAGGAGGGCTTTGGACTGGGTTGGTGGGCCGTCCCGACCCAGGAAGGAGGCCTGGTCACGACATAGTGGACTGCGGAAGCACAACAGAGTTCCCCTGCACATCGGTGATGAGGTCCGACCAAGGGTAAAAGCTTGGCTGAGGGGTGTCCATAAAAGAGGAGAGCGACGGGATGAACAGGAGCGGCTGAGAGTGGTGGCTACCCAGGTAGATGGCTACTTGGGATGGTCTGACACATCGTGGAGACACCCAAATGAGCTGCAGCGTGTGGTGGAGAAGAGACGCCAGCGCAGCTCATGTCCGGAGGCCAAGAGGCGGAGGCACTCCGAGCGTGATCCATGGGATGGAGACCCTGAAGGGGGCCCTTTCATCAGGCCGGTCAAATGACTGGGGGGTGTTATATGGTGACTGTTTGTGTTAAATTTAGGTCCCAGGCCATTTAATTGGTATGTTCTGCCATGTTTTCATTTTGTTAGTGTGGTGGCCTGAATTATATGTATGTTGAAAGAGGAAAGTAAATTCCCAACACTGTTTAAAAACCCCCAAAACATGTTGTTTGGAAATATGTTTGTGTGAAATGCCCAGGTTGTGGGGGTGGGAGTGTTGGGGTGGAGGCTGCCAGTAAGAGAGTTGTATTGTACTGTGTACTTTATGAAATATATAATAAAGGGACCTCGAGAGCGGAGCGGAGGTTCACTTCATTTATTTGTAGAATCTCAACTCACTGCGCATGCGCGCATGATACATTCAATGACCATTCTGTATCACTACATCTCCCCCTTTTAAACCAATGTTTCCCAGCTGTTTACAAAAATCATGAATTATATTTTTTTATCACATTAACTTAAGACTAAACATAAATCCTCAAAATAAACTTTGAATGTGCACCTTCTGCATCTCATTATTCATCTCATTCTTGTCCCCTCCTTTTTTTTTTTTTTTCAATACTGCAACATTCAAACTCATAACACATAAGAACTTAACTGAGAGGCAGGGTGGACTACCTGATCCTCTCTGTTGTGGTATGGAGGTTTATTCTGCTCCGTGTATACAGACAACACTATACTACAAATTCAGTCTTTTGACTGGCTTGACCGCTCTGCCCACTCTGGTGCGTATCACTGGATCTGGGGTGGTCGATGGTGAAGGCACAACTCTCAAATGAGAGCGGTTTCTTCTGAGGTTGCCTTTCGAAGTGTCAGCGACGTAGGACCTCGGTGTCCCAGCTGATCCGGAAACTACTCCAGTGCGTGGTTCGTTCTTGATCCAGACTCTCTGGCCTGGCTGGAGCGGTTTCTTCTCCTGTGCTCTGTGCCGTGTGTTATATCCCTCAGTCTGTTTTCTTTTAAGCTCTTCGTCTTTCAACTCAAAAGCTCTCAAGTCCGGCCAAGCTGGTGTGAGGGTGCTTGGACACACTGGGAGAGGTGTCTGGATGTTACGCCCCATTAGGAGCTGCGCGGGGGATGCCCCATGAGCGAGAGGGGTCGCTCTGTATGCCATTAGCGCTTTGTGAGGGTCCTCATTCTTCTGCAACAGGGCCTTCACGGTTCTAACAGCACGTTCTGCTTCTCCGTTGCTTTGGGGGTAACGGGGGCTACTGGTGAGATGCTGGAATTTGTAATCTGCAGCAAACTCTGCAAACTCTGCTGCTGCAAACTGTGGGCCGTTGTCGGTGATGAGTGTGTCAGGCACTCCATGACGGCTGAAGATGGCTTTCATTTTAAGAATCACAGCTGACGCTAGAGTGCTTGTGACGTTAGCAACCTCAATGAATCGGGAGTAGTAGTCAATGACCACCAAGTAATGACCTTTCTTCCATTCAAACAGGTCGGCGGCTAGCTTTTGCCATGGGCGTGATGGCAAGGGTGTGGTCAGGAGAGGTTCTGGTGCATTGTGACATTCCTTAGCACAAACTTCACACTGGCGTACCTTTTCTTTTATCTGACGTGTCAGACCTGGCCACCATACTGCTTCATGAGCCCTCGCCATACATTTCACCATTCCCTGGTGGCCCTGATGAAGCGTTTCCAAAATGTTTGGTTGCATACTTGCTGGAATCACTATTCTTTTCCCTTTCATCAGGAGACCATCAGCCATCAACAAGTCATGTCGGTACTTCCAATAGGACTTCAGCTGCGGAGCTGAACTCAGTCTGTCCCAACCTGTGCGGATCAGAGAAGACAGCTGCACACACACTGGATCCTCTTCCTGAGCTCGCCTAATCTGCATCAGTTTCTCTTGCGATGCAGGCAGTTGCTGAATGACTTCGTTGATGTGAGCTGTCACGTCACTCTGGAGCACGAGATCCTCCTCTGTTGTTGCACCTTGAAGGGGAGCTCTTGAAAGAGCATCTGCTGCTATGAGATTTTTTCCCGGAACATGCACAATGGTGTATGTGAACCGCAGGAGTCTCAATCTGAATCGCAACACACGAGGGGGAATGTCATCAAGTGCTCTTGAGCTGAGGAGACTTATCAAGGGTTTGTGGTCTGTTCTAACCTCAAAGTGCAGGCCCAGGAGGTAAGTTTGGAACCGTTCACACGCCCACATGATGGCCAAGGCCTCTTTTTCAATTTGGGCGTATCTACGCTCAGTTTCTGTCATACTGCGGGAAATAAAGGCCACTGGCCTCCACTCTCCTGAAGGTTGAAGTTGTGACAAAACACTCCCCAGTCCGTAGGAGGATGCATCTGCTGACACCCTAGTCGGCCTGTCAGTGCAGTATGGGGCAAGTACATCCGATGAGCTGAGCTCTTCTTTCACCTTTGCGAAGGCTGTCTGTTGAGCTGGCCCCCATGTCCACATGTTATCAGCTTTCAGAAGGTCCCTGATCGGTCCTGTGATCTCTGCAATGTTTGGGGAAAACTTTCCCAAGTAATTCACCATCCCCATGAATCTTTTGACGTCTGCCACGTCCTTGGGTGGTGGCATGGCTGCAATGGCCCTGATCTTGTCGGGATCTGGCCGTATTCCCTCTCCGCTGACGATATGCCCAAGGAATTTCACCTCAGTCACTGCAAACTGGCACTTGTCGTTCAGGGTGAGGCCTCGCTGCTGTAGGTGTTGCAGCACTCGATGCAGCCTTTCATCATGTTCCTGTGGTGTGGCTCCAAACACCAAGATGTCATCTGCATGACAGACCGTTCCTTCCAGGCCATCCAGCATTTGTGTCAAGCGCTTCTGGAAATGCTCTGGTGCTGAGGATATTCCAAAAGGAAGTCGGTTGAAACAAAAACGCCCGAATAGCGTGATGAAGGTGGTGAGTGGGGACGATTCCCTATGCAGAGGGATTTGCCAAAAACCTGCAGTGGCATCTAGCTTTGAAAAAATTCTAGCTCCAGCTAGTTTAGCGAGCGTCTCATCGACTGCAGGGAGGATGTGTCTTTCTCTGCATACGTTGTCATTTAGGTGGGTGAGGTCGACACATATACGGATTTTTCCGTTTGGCTTTGGTACTACGACCATTCCGGAACACCACTCAGTTGCATCTTCGATAGGTGAAATAACTCCCATTGCCTCCATCCTATTCAGCTCCTCTTGAACTTTCCCTCTTAATGGCAGAGGCAAGCGGCGTGGCACCGCTAGGGCAAATGGAGTGGCATTCTCTTTCAATTTAATCCTATATTCACCCTCTAGCTTCCCTAAACCAGTAAACACTGTGGGATATTGCTTCACATAAGCATTCTCTGTTGCAATGGCATCTACTTGACTAAGCAAGCTGAGGTCTTGTATGGCTGGCAAACCAAGTAGTGGGGTAGCTAACCCCGGGACAACATACACCTGCTGCTTCACAACAGAGCCCTTGTAGCTCATGTCGGCGGTAAAGCGTCCCTGTACTGCGATAGGAACATTGCTTGGTCCACACAGTTTTTTGCTTGGTGGTGAAAGTTTCCCGTGTAGCTTTTCAGAGTACATGTGTTTTGGGATGGCTGTCACTGCAGCGCCGGTGTCGAGCTTGAACACTACCTGCTGGCCATTTACTCCAATCGACTTCTTCCACGCTGAATTAGGTGGAGGTGCCGTAGTCATTGTGCCCAAAAACAAAGTCTCCAAACTTTCACTCATGTCCTTCTGCTGAAGTTCCTCCACTCTCATTTTTGTTTTACACAAAGCAGCAAAATGCCCCTTTTTCTGACATTTGTTGCAGTCTGCATTGCGAGCAGGACATTCTTTAAATGAATTTCCATGTGCTTTTCCACACCTGCCACATCTGTCGTTTGCATTTGTCTGACTTGGTCTGTGATTTGTTTTGTTTCCTTGTTGACCCGATTTTTGTTTTTGCTTGAACCTAACTTCATCCATATTAGCTCCTTCAACACCATCCGTGCTAGTCTGTCTCAGTGTGGTTTGCTGCTTTTTAATTTCCTTGTTTTGGCGAATTTTCGTCATTGCTTTCGTTAGAGTTAGCTTTGAATCGAGCTGTAACTTCTCTGAAAGCGTGTGGTCTTTAATACCCACGGCTAAGCGATCTCTTATCATCTCCTCTTTGAGGATTCCATACTGACAATACTCAGCTAGCTTGTGGACGGCTGTGATGAACGCCTCGGCTGATTCACCAGGCTCCTGGCAGCGTTTGTTAAACTTGGCCCTCTTGTATATCACGTTATGTTCACAGATGAAATGTTTTTCAAAAGCGTCTCTTACTTTCTCGTAGTCTTTCTTGTCCGCTTCAGCCAGTGCTAAAGTGTTAAGCACATCATCTGCCGAGTCTCCCATAGTGTATATTAGCGAGTTAACTTGATACTCTTGACTCTTCTGGTCGAGTCCGGCAGCTATGCGGAATCTTTCAAAACATCTGATCCAATTTGGCCAACTAGTGACATCCCTAAAGTCAAATGCCTCTGGCGGGCTTATCGAAAATAACGTATCCATTACCTTCCGACGTCTTCGTCACGTTGTGGCTAGCTTGGAATGCTTGCTAGTTCAGCTCGTGAACTTGAAAACTTTTTTTCCTCTGTACAGCCCAACTGGAAGGAAACTTCGCTTACATGCTTTTTAAAGCTTCTGTCTTCATAGTAGAGACGGGTCGCCGACTTCTGACACCATGTATTGTACTGTGTACTTTATGAAATATATAATAAAGGGACCTCGAGAGCGGAGCGGAGGTTCACTTCATTTATTTGTAGAATCTCAACTCACTGCGCATGCGTGCATGATACATTCAATGACAATTCTGTATCACTACAAGAGTGGATGTAGTATTGATTGTGGTTTGCTGTGTTATTTTTGAATGTGTATATGTATATATGTGTATTTTGCTGGGATTAATTTAATTTTAGGAACACGGCTGTTTTTTTCTTTAGGACTGTGGTAATCGAGGCGGCAGAATAACCCGCCTGGCCATGTAGGGGGCGCCAACAGTCTACCTGACTCCTCTAGTTTATGTTGAATGAGTGGATAGGTTTGTTTATTTATTTATATGGTTCCATTGTTAGTGCGTGAGTTGGGTTACAGATTTTGGGAGGGCCTGATTGGTATGTTTGACATTTTTCTGGGGGGGGGGGGTGTTAAGTAGTAATATGGTGACCAGGGCACCTGGGGAATAGTGAGGGGTGACGGACCGCCTTCGTGGTGGTGGCGTCACTCGGGGTATAAAGAGGGCAGGACAGGAAGAGGATAGTCCTCTTTCGTCGTTGACCCCCTGTGCTGTACGGAGTGCCTGTGGTTCTTGTTATTACTATAATAAAGTACATTCAACTGCACGCTGAGCCCCCTCCTCTTTACAGCGAGTTATGGACATAACAAGGTGGCCCAGCACACCAAGGAATGCTTGATTGAAGGCAGCATTCTGAGCCATCTCCTCCCTTCACAAAGTAGTTTCATGGGATACAGGTCAAGTGGACCCCTGGCCAAGTGAGCACTCCCAAGTGAGCACCCCAAGTGGACCCCAGGATCCAATCTGTATATGTACAAGTACATTCTCAATCCAGTGATTTGTAAACATGAAGAAGGAGAACAATAGGAATTTGTGTAAAACTGTTGGAAAGACTTTTCCCGGTCACCAAGAAGTGTAATATATATACAGTTAGGCCCAGAAATATTTGGACAGTGACACAATCTTCATGATTTGGGCTCTGCATGCCACCACATTGGATTTGAAATGAAACAACTACAACGGAATTGAAGTGCAGACTTCAAGGTTTAATTCAAAGGGTTGAACAAAAATATATGATTAAACATGTAGGAATTGTAGCTATTTTTATACAAACGCTCCTCATTTCAGGGGCTCAAAAGTAATTGGACAAATAAACATAACCCTAAGTAAAATGTTACTTTTCAATATTTTGTTGAGAATCCTTTGCAGGCAATGACTGCCTGAAGTCTGGAACCCACGGACATCACCAAACGCTGGGTTTCCTCCTTTGTGATGCTTTGCCAGGCCTTTACTGCAGCTGTCTTCAGTTGTTGCTTGTTTGTGGGTCTTTCTGCCTTAAGTTTTGTCTTGAGCAAGTGAAATGCATGCTCGATTGGGTTGAGATCTGGTGATTGACTCGGCCATTGCAGAATATTTCACTTCGTTGCTTTAAAAAACTCCTGGGTTGCTTCTGCAGTATGTTTTGGATCATTGGTGAAGCGCCATCCAATCAACTTTGCTGCATTTGGCTGAATCTGAGCAGAAAGTATATCCCTATACACTTCAGAATTCATCCGGCTGCTTCTGTCTTTTGTCACATCATCAACTAGAAAAGCACTCGGAGAGCGCAGACCTCCGCCAAGTGCCACAGTTCCCCCCATACAGTGTTTGTGTGTACGTTTTCAGATTCCTTGACCATGAAAACATATGACTAGCAATTGGATTGACAATGATATTATTAGTGGTTCAGTAGTTATTCACGAAAATCGCATTTTCCGTAATGGTGGTTTTCTTGTGGACGGTGATCCGGATCACCACCAAAATCTAATCATCTGTAGGATATCCCATTTCTGACAATCGTTGAAAATTTCATGAAAATCTGTCCATAACTTTTTGAGTTATGTTGCTAACAAACAGACAGACAGACAGACAAACCAACGCCGATGAAAACATAACCTCCTTGGCGGAGGTAATAAACACAAGTGACCCAGTGCCATTGGAAGCCATGCATGCCCATGCCATCACACTGCCTCCACCATGTTTTACAGAAGATGTAGTGCTTTGGATCATGAGCTGTTCCAATTCTTCTCCAAACTTTCTTCTTCCCATCATTCTGGTACAGGTTGATCTTAGTTTCATCTGTCCAAAGAATGCTGTTCCAGAACTGGGCTGGCTTCTTTAGGTGTTTTTTGGCAAAGTCAATTCTGGCCTTTCTATTTTTGAGGCTGATTAATGGTTTGCACCTTGTGGTGAATCCTTTGTATTTACTCTCATGAAGTCTTCTCTTTATGGTAGACTTAGATACTGATACACCTACTTCCTGGAGAGTGTTGTTCACTTGAATGGATGTTGTGAAGGGGTTGTTCTTCACCATGGAAAGGATTCTGTGATCATCCACCACTGTTGTCTTCCGTGGACATCCAGGCCTTTTTGAGTTCCCAAGCTCACCAGTGCACTCTTTTTTTCTCAGAATGTACCAAACTGTTGATTTGGCCACTCCTAACATTTCTGCTATCTCTCTGATGGATTTCTTCTTTTTTTTCAGCCTCAGGATGGTCTGTTTCACCTCCATTGAGAGCTCCTTTGACCGCATGTTGTGTGTTCACAGCAACAGCTTCCAAATGCAAACGCCACACCTGGAATCAACTCCAGACCTTTTAACTGCTTAATTGATGACAGGTTAACAAGGGAAGAGCCCATGCAGCCTTGTTATTTTTTTTTTGCAGCCTTCTGAGTCAATTGTCCAATTACTTTTGGTCCCTTGAAAAAGAGGCGGCTGCGTATTAAAGAGCTGTAATTCCTAAACCCTTGCTCCAATTTGGATGTAAATACTCTCAAATTACAGCTGAGAGTCTGCACTTTAAGCCCACGGTGATTATATAATTGTATCCTGAATATGTTTTCGTAAACAGCTAAAATAACAAAATTTGTGTCACTGTCAAAATATTTTTGGGCCTAACTGCACAGTGGGGCAAAAAAGTATTTAGTCAGCCACCAATTGTGCAAGTTCTCCCACTTAAAGGATGAGAGAGGGCTCCAATTTTCATCATAGGTATACCTCAACTATGAGAGATAAAATGAGAAAAAAAAAATCCAGAAAATCACATTGAAGGATTTTTAATGAATTAATTGGTAAATTCCTCGGTAAAATAAGTATTTGGTCACCTACAAACAAGCAAGATTTCTGGCTCTCTCAGACATGTAACTTCTTCTTTAAGAGGCTCCTCTGTCCTCCACTTGTTACCTGTATTAATGGCACCTGTTTGAACTCGTTATCAGTATAAAAGACACCTGTCCACAACCTCAAACAGTCAGACTCCAAACTCCACTATGGCCAAGACCAAAGAGCTGTCAAAGGACACCAGAAACAAAATTGTAGACCTGCACCAGGCTGGGAAGACTGAATCTGCAATAGGTAAGCAGCTTGGTGTGAAGAAATCAACTGTGGGAGCAATTATTAGAAAATGGAAGACATACAAGGCCACTGATAATCTCCCTCGATCTGGGGCTCCACGCAAGATCTCACCCTGTGGGGTCAAAATGATCACGAGAACGGTGAGCAAAAATCCCAGAACCACACGGGGGGACCTAGTGAATGACTTGCAGAGAGCTGGGACCAAAGTAACAAAGGCTACCATCAGTAACACACTATGCCGCCAGGGACTCGTCTGAAGTTTGCTAGAGAGCATTTGGATGATCCAGAAGAGGATTGGGAGAATGTCATATGGTCAGATGAAACCAAAATAGAACTTTTTGGTCAAAACTCAACTTGTCGTGTTTGGAGGAGAAAGAGCACCATACCTACTGTGAAGCATGGGGGTGGAAACATCATGCTCTGGGGCTGTTTTTCTGCAAAGGGACCAGGACGACTGATCCGTGTAAAGGAAAGAATGAACGGGGCCAAGTATTGTGAGATTTTTTCTTTCTTTTTTTTTTCAAAGGTCTTTTTAATATTATTAATTGAGGTATCAATACAATACAAAGTATTGGAAATTTTCATTTTTGTTTTAACCAAACAGTGCAAAACTAAAATTTAAAACTAACAAATGTGGATGCTTCAAAACACAAAAACCTTTAAATAAACAATAATAAAAAAATACAAAAAGAAAATTGTGTGTGTGAGGTGGGGGTGGGGTAAAGGGGATATGAGCTACTCAGAAACTATAATTGTGGGTCTTTCAAAGAAATCAAGAAACGGGCGCCATAATTTATAGAATTTGTTTTCAGAGCCACGAACTGTATATCTGATTTTTTCTAAATCCAAACAGGACATTATATCTTTTATCCACTGTAAATGTGAAGGGACGAAGAGTCTTTCCACTTCAGTAATACAGCGCGTCTAGCCAATAATAATGAAAATTTGAATACTTTTAATTTGGAATTTGGCAAGACAAGTTCTGGAGCCACACCAAAAATGGCGCATAATGGATCAGGTTTGATTTGGTATTGCAGGACTTCAGACATAGTGATAAAAACAGAATGCCAAAAATTCATCAATGAAGGGCAGGACCAGTACATGTGAAGCAAAGTGCCAGGAGCGCTACCACACTTTTCACAAGTTGGGTCTATATCCGAGTAAATACGTGCTAACTTAACCTTGGACAGGTGCACCCGGTGTACAATCTTAAATTGAATAAGAGCGTGACGAGCACACATTGATGCAGTGTGAACCTGGCCAAGAATAGAGTCCCACAGTTCATCAGTAAAAGTAAAATTAAGATCTTGTTCCCAATTCAATTTAATAGCGGCCAGAGAAGAAGATTGTAAATTTGAAATTAAATTATATAAAACTGATATTACCCCCTTAGAAGTTGGTTTAACTAATAAAAAATCATCTAGAGGATTATCAGAAGGTTTTTGAGGGAATTGTTTTGTCATGGTTTGCACATAATGTCTGACCTGAAGGAAGCGGAAAAAATGTGTAGAAGTGATGTGAAATTTAGTGGAAAGTTGAGAAAAACTTGCAAATTGACCATCAAAATATAAATCCGCAAAAGATTTTAAACCTTTTCTGTGCCATATATGAAATGCACTATCAATAGTTGATGGGGTAAATAAATGATTTGCGGCAATTGGACTTCTAATGGAGAAAAACTGAAGACCGAAATTTTTCCTGAATTGAGACCAAATTCTAAGAGACTGACGAACTACTTTGTTATTACCCAGTGTAGACAAAGCAAGGGGAAGTGGTGAACCTAAAACTGCCGGTAGGGAGGTTTGATTGTCCACATGTGACTCCGTAAGGATCCAAATGGGTGATTTGGGTTCCAGATAGAAATGTTTCCAATATAACATGCACCTGATATTTGCTGCCCAGTAGTAATATTGAAAGTTAGGCAGAGCCATGCCACCCACTGATTTGGGTCTTTGAAGAAAAACTTTCCTCAATCTCGGATGTTTACCATTCCAAATAAATGAGGTAATCAGAGAGTCCAAAGACTTAAAAAAGGATTTAGGAATAAAAATGGGGAGACACTGAAACAAATATAAAAACTTTGGAAGTAACATCATTTTTACAGAATTGATTCTGCAAATTAAAGACAAGAATAATGGGGACCATTTGGAAAGTATTAGCTTGCACTGGTCAAATAAGGGGAGAAAATTATTTTTAAACAAGTAATTAAGTTGTTTAGTAACACATATCCCAAGATAATTAAAATGATCAATAACAACCTTGAAAGGAAAATTTTCAAGATCCTGAACTCGAATCTTTTCATTAATCGGAAACAATTCACTCTTATTAAGATTAATTTTATAACCAGAAAACCTACTAAAACTATCCAAAATGTTAAGTATAGCGGGTAATGAAGTAAGTGGGTTGGAGAGAAATAGTAAAAGATCGTCAGCATAAAGTGAAACCCTATGCTCGATGCCACCCCTACAAATGCCTAGAAAGTCCTGGCTCCCACGGATTGCAATAGCTAACGGCTCAATTGCCAAGGCAAAGAGCAACGGGCTCAAAGGACAGCCTTGCCTTGTACCACGGTAAAGTCTAAAATAGTCAGAATAGCGACAGTTAGTTAACACTGAAGCTAAAGGACTAGCATAGAGAAGTTTAATCCAGGAACAGAAGGAAGGACCAAAACCGAACCTCTCCAAAGTAAAAAACAAATACTCCCACTCAACCCTATCGAATGCATTTTCAGTGTCCAAACTAATAAGACATTCAGGTATGTTGTGGTGAGGAGTATAAATAATATTAAACAACCGCCGCAAGTTAAAAAAAGAATGGCGATTTTTAATGAAACCGGTTTGGTCCTGTGAAATTATAAAAGGAAGAATCTTTTCCAACCTTGAAGCTAACAACTTTGACAAAATTTTAACATCGGTTTTTAACAAGGAAATAGGCCTGTAAGAAGCACAATCAACAGGATCCTTGTCTTTTTTAAGCAACACAGTGATACAGGCCTGATAACATGAAGGAGGAAGTGTACCGGAGTCAAGCGACTCTGTAAAAACTTGACAAAGGAAAGGGGCAAGATCATCAGAGAATTTTTTGAAAAAATCAGCGGAAAACCCATCAGGTCCTGGAGATTTTCCTGATTGCATGGATGATATTGCCAGCTGAATTTCTTCTTTTGTGATGGGAGCTTCTAGAATTTGTCGAGATTCTGAGGAAATTGAAGGGATATCAATAGAATCAAAAAAAATTTGCAAATCCTTTAAGTTTGTTGTATATTCTGAGGTATATAATTTGGAATAAAATGACCTGAAAATAATCACTTGTTGGTCAGATGTCACCTCTCCTTTACTGTCCTAACTCCAGTAATAATTTGCTTAGCTCTAATACCACGCAGTTGATTAGCTAGAAGTTTACCGGTTTTTTCGCCATGTTCATAAAATTCACTCTTGTTTCTTATTAAACAACCTTCAATTTGTCGAGTAGAAAGTAAATTAAGTTTAGTTTGTAATGTCATACGTTCCTTGTACAGAGCGGGTGATGGAGATTGAGCATATTGTCTGTCAGTGTCCAAGATTTGATCTAAAATAGCCTTCTGTTCCTGTATTGTGGATCGTCTTTTAAATGCTGCCAATGAAATAAATCCCCCCCTAAGAAATGCCTTCATGGCCTCCCATATCGTTTTGCTTGGCATACCAGGAGTTTTATTTTCTTTCAAAAAAAAATTAATTTTAGAAGAAATATTTGCAACCAATTTTTCATCTGTAAGTAATAATGGATCCAGTCTCCAGTGCTTTCTCATGGAGTCACATCCATGGAGGATCATTTTAAGTACAAGAGGGGCATGATCAGAAACCGAGATGCTATCATAACTGCAAGAGCTAAGGTTATTAATTAATAAATTGTCAACAAAAAAATAATCTATTCTGGTATAAGTATGGTGTACGTGAGAGAAAAAAGAATAGTCCCTGCCGTTAGGATATAAAAAACGCCAAGGGTCTGTAAGGCTATATTCCTCAAGAAAAGACTTAACATAAGTTGCAGATTTATTAAGACTAGCAGGTTTTGAGGATGAGCGGTCTAAGATCGGATCCATATACAAATTAAAGTCACCCCCAAGAATTAGAGAATGTATTTAAATCTAGAAGCTGCGAAAAAAGGTTGCGAAAAAAGTGTACATCATAAAAATTTGGCGCATACAGATTAGCCAAGGTGACATGTTTATTGCCAAGTTTACCTGATACTATTACAAATCATCCATTTTTTTCTAATACAACATTAGAGGGAATAAATGGGATATTTCGATCAATAAGAATAGCAGCGCCCCAGGCCTTAGCTTTAAAATTTGAATGAAAAAATTGTCCTGACCAACATTTTGACAAGCGCAAGTGGTCGGAATCCTGCAAATGGGTTTCCTGCAAAAACAGTACCCCAGGCTTAAATTGCTTTAGACGTGACATGACTCTCTTTTGTTTAATTGGATGGTTCAACCCCTTCACATTCCAGCTTACCAAAGTAAGATTACTATTCATTCAAAGAGTAAAATTTATATATTGTGTTGTGTAGCCCAAAAAAGAATGGGGTGAGGTACGGGTAAAAAAAAAAATAAATAAAAAGGGGAGGGGGTGAGGGGGGTGTAAATAAATCCATAACAAAAAATAAATAAAAAAAAAATTCAACAACCAAACCTATAACAACACTCCAGCCGGTTGCAAAAAACAGCAACCGCTCCATCTCCTGCTCTATTCTCATCCTAACAAAATACTCCCATACAACTGGCTTCAATCCTGCATACTATGAACATTTTACCCTAAAAAAAAAAAAAAAAAAAATAAGTAAACAACAACGTATAGGGAGCCAATTTTACCTTGTTTTGAACATCTAAAAATGCATCAATGTCCAGTAAGTGCAGCTTTAATGAAATAATAATCAAGTAGTCCAGTGTGGTAGTTGGTCAACCCAGGAATGTCCAGTTCAGGGCGAAAATCGCTGATTTCTCTCCATGGTTTGCATGAAGCGGGTGGCCTCCGGAACGGACGCCGTGTAAAGGAAAGAATGAACGGGGCCATGTATTGTGAGATTTTGAGTGAAAACCTCCTTCCATCAGCAAGGGCATCGAAGATAAAACGTGGCTGGGTCTTTCAGCATGACAATGGTCCCAAACACACTGCCCGGGCAACAAAGGAGTGGCTTCGTACGAAGCATTTCAAGGTCCTGGAGTGGCCTAGCCAGTCTCCAGATCTCAACCCCATAGAAAATCTTTGGAGGGAGTTGAAAGTACGTGTTGCCCAGCGACAGCCCCAAAACATCACTGCTCTAGAGGAGCTCTGCATGGAGGAATGGGCCAAAATACCAGCAACAGTGTGTGAAAACCTTGTGAAGACTTACAGAAAACGTTTGACCTCTGTCATTGCCAACAAAGGGTATATAACAAAGTATTGAGATGAACTTTTGTTATTGACCAAATACTTATTTTTCCAAGGAATTTACCAATTAATTCATTAAAAATCCTTCAATGTGATTTTCTGGATTTTTTTTTCTCATTTTGTCTCTCATAGTTGAGGTATACCTATGATGAAAATCGGAGACCTCTCTTATTTTTTAAGTGGGAGAACTTTCACAATTGGTGGCTGACTAAATACTTTTTTGCCCCGCTGTATATATATAGGTGCATCTCACTAAATTAGAATATCATCAAAAAGTTGATTTATTTCAGTAATTCAATTCATAAAATGAAACTCATATTTTATATAGATTCATTACAGACAGAGTGATATATTTCAAGTGTTTATTTCTTTTAATTTTGATGGTTATGGCTTGCAGCTCATGAAAACCCAAAAAATAGTTTCTCAAAAAATTAGAATATTACATAAGATCAATTTTAAAAATTTGATTTTTTTAATAGAAATGTTGGCCAACTAAAAGTATTTCCATGCACACACTCAATACTTTGGCCTGACTTTGGACTTGATAAAACACAGTGGACTAACACCAGCAGATGACATGGCTCCCCAAATCAGGTACCAAGTCCTGTCACTTGGAAATCAAGGTCCCAGAGTCTGGAGGAAGAGTGAACAGGCATGGAATCCAAGTTGCTTGAGGTCCAGTGTGAAGTTTCCACAGTCAATGATGATATGTGGAGCCATGCCATCTGCTGGTGTTTTTCCACTGTGTTTAATTAAGTCCAATGTCAGTGCAGCCATCTTAACAGGAAATTTTAGAGCATTTCATGCTTCCCTCTACTGACAAGCTTTATGGAGATGCTGATTTCATTTTCCAACAGAACACGGCACCTGCCCACACTGCCAAAAGCACAAATACCTGGTTTAATGACCATGGTATCACTGTGCTTGATTAGCCAGCAAACTCTCCTGACCTAAATCCCACAGAGAATCTATGGTGTATTGTCAAGAGAAAGATGAAAGACACCAGACCCAATAACGCAGACGAGCTGAAGGCCTCTATCAAAGCAACCTGGGCTTCCATAACACCTCAGCAGCAACACAGGCTGATCACCTCCATGCCATGCTGCATTGATGCAGTAATTATGCAAAAGGAGCCCCGACCAAGTATTGAGTGTGTAAATGGACATACTGTTCAGCTGGCCAACATTTCTATTAAATCTCTTTAACCATCAAAATTAAAAGAAATAAACACTTGAAATATATCACTCTGTGTGTAATGAATCTATATATGAGTTTCACTTTTTGAATTGAATTATTGAAATAAATCAACTTCTTGATGACATTCTAATTTATTGAGATGCACCTGTATATGGAAGATGACAACTAAGCTGACCCGGAGAAGGTTTTGGGTCTGTTTCTGCTTTCAAAGGACTTTTCTTCACAGCTGCTGCTCATCACCACTGGCTGCCCCCAGATGAAAATCCACAGAATAGGCATGTGGGACTATAATGTTCTGCATGAGGCTTTAGAAAGCTCTGAATCAGTTTGTAAACCACTGGATTGAAAATATACTTGTACATGTACAGACTGGACCCTGGGGTCCACTTGGGGTGCTCACATGGGGTGCTCACTTGGTCAGGGGTCCACTTGACCTGCTCCCGTTTCATGCTCTCTTGCCTCACTGAGAAGCAACTGATTCCAGTTCACCAGATCTTCAGCCTGCGGTAGGACTGTAGAATGAAAAGACACACACAACTTAAGTACATGCACAGCACGAAAGTGCAACAAAACTACTTTTTAACCAGGATTAATACTAGCTTATTTCGTCAGATGTTGTCAACACAAGCGCAAAATACAAGCAGAGCATGGAGTTAGCATTGATGGCTAACTAACTAGCTCATCTTCTGCATACAGGAGACAATGGCGTTGTTTGTTCAAAGTGAGCTTTCCACCACTGGGATAAATAACGGCAAAGATGCATAATATCACATCACTCACTATCCTCTATCACTGTTTTCAGCAATGGTGATGCCGTGGTCGGGTTGACGCCACTCTGCCTCCCGTCTGCCTTCACTGTGGCAGTGAATTCATTTCAGGTCGCTCCGTCCAGCTCCTTCTGGATTTCTTTAATCAGGTACCAAGCACAGAAAAGTCTGCACCTCGTTGCTGGACCACAGTGTTGATTTATGTGTAGCCATTTATCTCGTTGATTAGACTCACTCACGCTTGCTGTTTGTGACTTGATTGTTCGTTGTCGTCCAAAATGGCGCAGTAAGCAAAAGACACGTGACCCGTGTGACATCAGTGCAACCCCTCAATAGCGTCTATTACAATTACATAAATGACCAATTATGCAAATTAGGCGATGACATCATTTAGCAACTTCTAGCGATTTTTAGGACAGCCAATAGCTACTTTCCTTACTGAGGAGCTGGCAACACTGGTCGCTACTGCGCGGATTCTGGCTCCAAAGTACAGTACAAGCATCAGAGTTCTACAATGGAAGGGGGTGGCAGCACGTCATCCATCTTCATTTACAGTCTATGGTGTTAACCTTGTAAATACAGCCATCATGCACATGTGAACAATTAAAATATAAATGCTCATTAACAAACAACAATGCACTGTCTTTAATTAGTTAAGCTCTTAGCGAGCACGTTGCACTTTCTGGGATTTGTGATGTCACAAATTAATAAGCCCCTCCTTTAGTTCTCTGAAGTTAGCAAACTAAATCAGACAGAATTTTAAATGCATGTAAATAAAAAAACCCTGAAATGTTGGTAAAACGTAGAATAACGCCCCCTTATAAAAATCCTAGCAAATCCTTTAACCATCCAGCCATCCTCTAACGCTTATCCAGGGTCCAGGTCGAGGGGGCAGCAGTCCAAGCAAAGAAGCTCAGACTTTCACCCAGTTCACACAGCATCATGATCCCCATGATCTCTCCTGCAGGTGGTGCGCCCACTGGAGGGTGGACCCATCTGGCTTCCTCAAGCTGAGAATGGCTGAGTCCTATGGACAGAAACCCGGTTGCCAGATGCTTGCCTTCGAGCCTCGGTAACCCCATAGTGGGCAGGGTTCACTGGATTCTTCTTGTAATTCCTCATGGAGATCAACTGGACTGCTCTTGGTCTGGCCCTTCACCCAGCTCCAGGGATCATTGGGGCACGCAAACCCCTCCACCACAATAAGGTGACAATGCATGGAGTGGAAATCCTTTACATGTAGGTTATTATGTTCTAAATTGTTAACAAATTGTGAAAACACAATTATAAACGAGTTATGACATTCAAGATTCAAGATTCAAAGGCTTTATTATCATGTGCAGTTAAGAAATGCTACATTTCCTGAGCAATGAAATTCTTACTTTGCTCTCCAAACGAATGCCAAGTTAAAGGTACAGAAACAACAATTCTAATAGGTCATGACACACTAACACAGTAACTCAATCCTAGTACTGATGGATGCCAAGACACATACACCAACACACAGTTAGGCAGTAGAGGAATGAAAATGAAGTCACCGGATGACTAAAGTGATAGTGGTATATTGATATCAGAGATGATGTGAACCTGAGATGGCATGAACCTATGTACAGTGTGCAAATGAGCAGTGTGCAACCTGATGTGAACCTGAGATGGCATAGACTTATGTACAGTGTGCAAATGAGCATTGTGCAACAAGCAGTGTAGGTATAATTCCAAATTATTGGTAAGTAGCAGCAGAGATGATATGGACATCAGACAGGTGATACTATATCTACTGTACAGGTGAGCAGTGTGCAAATTTAGCAGCCGGTGTGTGAGTTCCTATATGCAAAGCTGTGTTAGAGTTTTGGGAGTTGTCTGTTCATGAGTCTGATGGCAGTGGGAAAGAAGGAGTTTTTCAGTCTGGTTGTCCGGCATTTCACACTTCTGTACCTCCGACCTGAGGGTAGAAGTGTGAACAGTCTGTGTTGGGGGTGGGTGGGGTCTCGGAGGATGACGTCAGCTCTCTTTTGGACTCTGCGGTGGTAGGTGCTCTGCAGAGAGGGGAGTGGAGTCCTGATGATCTTCTCCGCTGTCTTCACCACTCTCTGCAGGCGTTTGCGCTCCAGGGCAGTGGTGTTTCTGTACCACGCAGTGATACTGTTGGTCAGGATGCTCTCGATGATGCAGCTGTAGAACATGTTGAGGATCCTGGAAGACATGCCGAACTTCTTCAACCTCCTCAGAAAGTACAGTCGCTTTTGAGCTCTCTTGACCAGCTCTGTGGTGTTGCGTGTCCGTATTTGACATATGGACACACAACATCTGACATATTTTACATATCAGTGTAGGTTCACTATTTTGTAAGATAAACTATCCAAAGGGATAATAAATCAGCATTTCTGCCAACAAAGAAACAAAGTTAGCTGAGCAACCTGCAAAATTTGACATTTAACAGACTAGACAATTGTGTGGCACTCGATCATGCTAATAATGAGCCAAAGCGTGAAATGTCTTATAACTAATTTATCAGTCCCTCCAGGATTTCACGGGATGTTGTTGTGATTGTTGCAGCCCAAAAAGCTTAAATTTGTGTGAGCTTTTTAAAAAAGTTGCGATTAAAAGTTGTGATGTTTTGAGAGGTTTTTTTTTGCACTAAAAGTTATGGGAAGAATTACAAATTTTAAAGCAGATGTTTTTTTTTTTCCATAGTTTACTACAATGATATGACACCACAAGAAAAGCAGATGACTGTAAAAAAAAATCCTATTAAACAATGATTTGTAAATTAAGCAGAAACTTCTGCAATACAAAAAAAACCCTCTTTTGTACAACAGCAAATAAAGACTTTAACACAATATCCATTACAACAGCTAAATTGCATTGAATGCATGTTAAAGAGTAGAGATTTGGAAATTATTGGCAGCACCATCATTTGAAAATAATGGTCCCATCTACTCGGGGCTGAGCGCAGAGGAAAAAGAAATAATTTATTCTGTTGCACTGTATTGTCTATCGAAGTCTGTGTTTTTCTGAAAAAAATTACAGAGAATATTCTCTCTCTTTCCATGCTTAACTCCTACCTGTCTGTCTATCTGCTGCACATCTTGACCAGTGTCAGGAGTAACGCGTTACAAAGTACAAAGTAACACGTTACTGTAATGCCACTACTTTTGCAGTAACGTGCTGTGTAACGGAATTCATGTTTAAAAATTCAGTAATGCGCTACAGTTACTGAAATTTGATCAGATGCATTACTCATTACTTGTTTCATTAATATGGATAGATATTTTTAGCACAAATAAATGAATATACAAACTGACCCTACATAGCTGATGCAGCCTGTTGTGTGGTGTGTGTGTGTTGCCGTACCCGGGCCTAATGAGGCGTCAAGCGGACACGGTCGTTCTGTATATATAGTTCTGTTCTCCATAATAAAATAGAGTTCACTGCATGACTCCAGTCCCTCATTTCTTATACATAAGATTTTGGCGACGAGAGAGAAATTATGGGAGCGTATGGGCTACCTCCATCTCTGCTACTGTTTCTGGAGTACACGGGAGAGTCAGTGATCCTGTGGTCTAAGTGGGTGGCCATGTTCGAGGATTACATCGGGGCACTGGGCCTAAGTAGACTCGACGGGAGATGAAGACGAGCACTTCTGGCCCTCCTTCTCGGCGCGGAAGGCTGAAGAATTCTCGGTACGTTGGGTGAAACGGAGTGCTATGCGGATGCTGTCTAGCGGCTGGCCGAGTACTTCGCTGAGCAGACGAGGACCATGAAGCTGTGGGTAGTGGGAGTGTTGGCGGCAGCCGACCAATTGACCGTATTGCTGGTGAGTTTGATGACGCGGTGAGCGACGACAGTGGAGAGGGACAGCAGCGACAGGAGTCATCCCCGCAGCTGGAGGCTGGACAGTGGGAGAGCGGGAACATACAGGCTGACAACCCTGGGAGGCAGCAGCAGCAGTTGGGCACAGAGACAACGCAGCGGAGCGCCTTGGACGGAGAGTGACGCCGACGAGAGCGAAGCTGAGAGCCCCAGGAGAGAGCAGCTACAGCTGGGCACGGAAACAGTGCAGTGGAGCGCCTGGGACGAGGGTGCTGGGAGCAGCAGCGAGGTGCCTGGGTCGGCGAACAACACCGGTGAAAATGATGCTGTGAACCCCGGGAGTGAGCAACAGCAGCCGGGCACGGAGGCAGTGCAGTGGAGCACCTCAGATGACAGAGAGGAGGTGCCGGGCACCGTAGAGGTGGGGCAGGGTCTCAGTGCCGGAGTTCAGGCCGCCCTGGACAAGGGTGCTGGGCGTTACAGTGAGACGTCCGGGTCGGCGAGCAGTGCCAACGAGCAGGCTTCGGGTCTCCCCGGAGTTTGGCCACAGGGGCCCGGAGTGTTTGGAGCCACGACAGCAGTGTTGAAAGCGGCCAGGAGTGGACTGACAGGCTTGGAGGGACGGCGTGCTGGACAGCAGCGCTGCGGGTCCCAGAGAGTGAGGCAGTCGGTGGTGAAGAGAGATATTTTCACAGGAGAAGTCGGTTTTGATCCAGGAGGCAGGCAGCGGCCAGGGGTGCCCATGTCGTGGGACTGCCCGGAGCCTCCGAGCCGGTCTTATCTTCGGCGGCCAGGGGCGTGCATGCTTTGGGGCTGCCATGGGCCAGTTTTATCTCTGGCTGCCGATGGACATTGGTGTTACTTAAATACTGCTGATGTAAATATGTACAGTATATACTCTGCTGGTGTGCATGTGAGTATGTATATGGGATTATTTTACTTATTTTAGAGACATGGTCCAATTTTAGTTATTTTTTGTGCGAATGTGATAGGCTATTTGAAGACAAGATGGCGGCGCGTGCACAACGCGAGGCTCAGCGTCCTACCAGATTCTGGGGACTAGCAGTGTTATTTCTGCTCATTTCGGGTATGTTCGTTCAGAACAGCTCTGCTTTTACATCTTACACCCGAGATGAGCTTTTGAATATTGGTTTACAAAACAACGATAACGACCTTTTTATCAGCAACCTACGTCTGAATCTACGTCTATTCCCAGAGCTCTGGAGAACTCCCGACGCTCGGCAGGCTTCCCGGCCGACCGGAAGTGCTCGCAGGCGGCGTAAAGATCGTAAACAAAGGAGGGGTAAACGCGGTGGACTAAGAGCTAAGCTAAAGCTAACACCGCACCGGCTATCGCTACCCAGTATTTTCCTTGCTAATGTACGGTCTCTGGCGAGCAAAATGAGTGAACTACGGCTTCGGATCACCAACAATAAGAAACTTATGAACTGCAATATCATGATTTTTACGGAAACATGGCTTCACAGTGGAATACCCGACAATGCTATCGAGCTAGCCGGCCTACACACGCTCCGGGCAGACAGAGCAGCAGTTGACTCCGGTAAGACAAGAGGGGGGGGATTGTGCATTTATATTAACAAGGCTTGGTGCACGAACTCTGTCACTGTTGAGAGACACTGCTCAGCTAACCTGGAGTTTCTCATGGTTAAATGTAGACCTTTCTATCTGCCACGCGAGTTCACTTGTACCATCATAACAGCCGCTTACATTTCTCCGGATGCTAATGCTAAGCTTGCTATGAAAGAACTGCATGCAGCTATTAGCAAACAACAAACTGCACACCCAGAGGCAGCATTTATTGTGGCGGGTGATTTTAACCACTCTAACCTCAAGACAGTGCTTCCTAAATTCTACCAGCATGTCTCCTGTCACACAAGAGGGGACAAAACATTGGACCATGTTTACACCAATATTGTGGGAGCCTACACAGCAACTCCCCTCCCCCACCTAGGTCAGTTTGATCATTTATCCTTGTTCCTTACCCCTAAGTATGTACCGCTCATCAACCGTGTGAAGCCATCAGTGAGGACCATCAAAGTGTGGCCAGAGGGGGTTGACTCTGTACTCCAGGAGAAGTTTAGGACCACAGACTGGAGTATGTTCACCTCTCAGGCTACCTGTGGCTCCCACATAAACATCGACTCTTACACCCACTCAGTCCTGGACCATATCAACACCACTATTGACAGTGTCACCACGGAAAGACAGATCACCACGTACCCAAATCAGAAGCCGTGGATGAACAGAGAAGTGCGACTTCTGCTAAAAGCACGTAACAATGCCTTTAGATCTGGTGATGCACAGACCTACAGTTCATCCAGGGCAGATCTGAAGAGGGGCATCAAGAAGGCCAAGCACAGCTACAAGCTGAAGGTGGAGGAACATTTTGGGGACTCTGACCCCCGACGTATGTGGCAGGGCATTCAAGCTATCTCTGATTATAAGCCCAGCAACTCCTTACCTATAGCCATGACTGTGCCCTTTCTCAATGAGCTAAATAACTTCTATGCTCGTTTTGACAAGGACAACAATGAAAAGAACATCAATTTCCCACCCTCTGATGACCTCCACCACCTCACACTCACCCACACCGACGTCCATAATACACTGAGTCATGTCAACGTACGTAAGGCTGCTGGCCCTGATGGCATTCCTGGGCGTGTGCTGAGGGCATGCGCTGAGCAGCTGGCAGGGGTCTTCACAGACATCTTCAACCTGTCCCTGGCCCAGGCTGTGGTACCAGCGTGCTTCAAGACCACTTCAATAGTACCAGTGCCGAAACATTCAACACCATTGTGCCTACATGACTATCGCCCTGTGGCACTGACGCCCATAGTCATGAAGTGCTTTGAGCGACTGGTCTTGGCACAGCTCAAAAAAGGCCTGCCCCCTACACTGGACCCTCATCAGTTCGCCTACCGGAGCAACAGGAGTACAGAGGATGCGGTTTCTACAGCGCTGCACTATGTACTCTCACACCTGGATGACAAGAACACCTACGCAAGAATGCTGTTTGTTGACTTCAGCTCAGCATTCAACACAGTTATCCCCTCCAAGTTGCTCACCAAACTTGGGAACCTGGGAATCAGTACCTCCACCTGCAACTGGATCATGGATTTTCTGACCAACAGACCCCAGCATGTTAGGTCAGGCCCCAACCGTTCTTCCGTCATCACACTCAACACTGGTGTACCACAGGGCTGTGTGCTCAGCCCATTCCTCTACTCCCTCTACACCCATGACTGCAGGCCTATGTATGGATCCAATTCCATCATAAAGTTCGCAGATGACACCACAGTGATTGGACTCATCAGGGACAACGACGAGTCAGATTACAGGGCAGAGGTTGAGCACTTGACTACTTGGTGCGCTGACAATAACCTGCTCCTTAACACCAGCAAAACCAAGGAGCTCATAGTGGACTACAGGAAGGAGAGGGAAGAGACACATGACCCCATCCATATCAATGGCATAGCTGTTGAACGTGTCCCCAGCTTCAAATTCCTGAGGACCCACATCTCGGAGGACCTGTCCTGGTCAGTTAACACCACCAGCCTGATCAAGAAGGCCCATCAGCGCCTCTTCTTCTTGACGACATTGAAGAAGAACCATCTGTCAGCTGACATCCTGGGCAACTTCTACCGCTGCGTGATAGAGAGCACCCTGACCAACTGTATCACACTCTGGTATGGGAGCTGCTCTGTAGCTGACCGCAAGGCGCTGCAGCGGGTGGTGAAAACCGCCCAACGCATCACAGGGACTCCACTTCCAGCTATAGAGGACGTCTACAGGAAAAGATGTCTGCGCCGGGCACGCAGCATTCTTAGGGACTCCAACCATCCTGCTCATGGACTGTTCCAGCTTCTCCCCTCCAGAAGACGTTTCAGAAGCCTTCGGACTAGAACCAGCAGGTTTAGGAACAGTTTCTTTCCAACAGCTGTCACGTTATTGAACTTAGTTCCCCGCTGACTCTCTTACAATCATCTTTTACCGTCCTCACCTGTACATAACTGCATAACTACATAACTACATCTAACTTATTGCACATTATTTGCACATAACAGTACTTTTAACTTTCTGCACTGCTGCATATATTTGCATATATTTGCTTAAATTGCACATACTGTTAATTACCGTATATACTGCACTGCTGTCCTTTGCACTTCTGATTGGATGCTAAACTGTGTTTCGTTACCTTGTATTCATACATGTGTAATGACAATAAAGTTGAATCTAATCTAATCTAATCTATTTTATTACAGTTCATGTTTCCCTGTTTTTTTAGTGTATGATTTGGGTCCTAAATTGGGGAGGGTGTGGGAATCCACCTCAGTATAGTTACACTCCGACTGAAAGACAAAAAGGAATCGTCATGGGGGGTTTGTGTGTGGATGTGGGGGTGGTGTGTTGATGTGAACAGTGACAAAGAGAATGGGAATTACAAAGGCTTTGATGTTAATGCAGCACACAGAGCAGGCTGACCGAGTGGTATTATTTAAGAGCAGAGGTGCCTGAGATCTGTACTCTTTTGTTGCTTGTGTTTCTAGAGAAATGTGTGAGAGAGTTGAATAAAGCCTGATATGATCTGGACCTCTTTGCCTGGTTCTTGACTCTCTCCACACTGGTGACCCTTGACGCACAATGGAACGCGAGGTGAACACCCCGGAGACGACCCGGACTGGAAGTGCCGGCAACGCGTGTGCCGTTTTGGTCAAACTCCCAGATGTTTGGCTACATGACCCGAAGTCTTGGTTCCTCCACACCGAGGCTCAGTTCGTGCTCCGGGGAGTAACGGCAGATGACACCAGATACTACTACGTGGTCACAGCGCTGGATGCACGCACAACTCAGCAGGTGGCGAGCCTGCTCCAACAGCCCCCAGCCCGTGACAAATACGGTGCTCTCAAAACCGCGCTGACCCGGCGCTACACGCTCCCAGACTGTGAGAGAGCGGAGAGGCTCCTGACGCGCTCCGAGTTAGGAGACGGGTCGGCGGTCGAATTGATGGAGAAGATGTTGGCGTTGATGGGCACAGATGATAGGCATTTTCTCTTTGCCCACCTTTTCCTCCAGAACCTCCCGATGGCGGCCAGAGCGGTCCTTGCCAATTCGCCGCTGCTGGCCCCGCTGGCCGCGCGCAACTACCGGGCACTAGCCCAGGAGGCAGATTGGATTATCCTCTCTACCAGAACCCTCACAGTGAATGCAGCGGTGTCGGAACCCAGTGAGAAGGCCAGCGGAGGCGTGGAGCCAGCGATGGTGACTGCAGCGGGGGCCAAGAAGCGCCAGAGAGACACGATCTGTTTCTACCACCGCCGTTTTGGAGAGGACGCACGCCGATGCGTGCCACCGTGCCAATTCAGGTGTTCGGGAAACGCCAGGACCGGCAGTCGGTAGCAGCTGTGACCGCCGGTGAAGCAAGCAAGCTGCTCTATGTGATAGACTCACACTCGGGGAGACGGTTCCTCGTGGACTCTGGCTCCCAAAAGAGCCTCATCCTGCAGTCCTACGCCGACCGGCTGGCGGGAACTAGTGGCCCCAAGCTGACAGCCGCAAACGGCTCAGACATTAAAACTTTTGGTGAGAAGATGCTGACTGTATCCTTGCACGGCCGTACATGCCAATGGACATTTGTCATAGCGGCATGCAGCTTCCCCATCTTAGGTGCTGATTTTTTGTGTGCACACAGACTACTAGTCGATGTTGCTAACAGACGCCTGATTAATGCAATATCTTTTGATTGTCTCCCCTGTAAGGCTTGAGGAATCGGGCCAACAACACTAGCCAACGTCACAGCTCCAGGGGGTAAGTTCCACACACTACTCACCCAGTTCCCAGCACTCACGGTCCCGATGTTTTCGGCGACTGTCACTGAACACGGGGTGGAGCACTTCATTACCACCACGGGGCCGCCCATTTTTGCACGATCTTGGCGCCTGGATGCAGCTAAACTGGCCATAGCACGCAAGGAGTTTGCCAACTTGGAAAAGTTGGGCATCATTGTGCGCTCAAACAGCCCATGGGCATCCCCGCTACATATGGTTCCTAAGGCCGAGGGATGTGGAGATTTCCTCAGATTAAACAATGCCACAGCGCACGACCGCTACCCCATCCCTCATATTCAGGATTTTTCCGTTCACCTCAATGGGGCACGCATTTTTTCCAAGATAGACCTGGCCCGCGGTTACCACCAGGTCCCGGTGCGCGCTGAGGACATACCTAAAATGGCAGTAATAACCCCGTTTGGTCTTTTTGAGTTTTTACGCATGCCTTTCGGGTTAAAAGGCGCGGCGCAGACATTCCAACGCATGATGGATGCGGTGTTGTGCAATCTGCCGTTTGTGTTCGTCTACCTGGATGACATCCTGGTGGCCAGCGCATCCGAGGACAAACACGTAGCCCACCTCAGGACAGTTTTCCAGAGGTTGGAGGAGCACGGGTTAATAATCAACCTGGCGAAGTGCCAGTTCGGGGTGGCGGGGATCGATTTTTTGGGCCATCGCATCTCACCGGAGGGCGCGATACCCTTGCCGGACAAGGTGCATGCCGTGGCAAATTTTCCCCGGCCTCAGACGGTCAGGGCGCTGCAGGAGTTTTTGGGGATGGTTAACTTCTACAATCGTTCCCCCCCTCCCCCCGTGCAGCCCAGCTCATGCAGCCGTTGTACGCCACGCTTAAGAAACGGAAGCCAGCGGACAGAGTCGACTGGACTCCTGAGCGGGAGCAGGCGTTTTCCGAGGTTAAAACAGCCCTGGCGAACGCCACACTGCTGGCGCACCTGGACCCGGCGGCTCGGATAGCGCTCACTACCGACGCCTCGGACATGGCCATAGGAGCCATTGTGGAGCAGCACGTCACCGGTTCTTGGCAGCCGCTCGCCTTTTTTAGCAGGTCTTTGGGTGACAGTGAGCATAAATACAGCGCGTTTGACAGAGAGTTACTAGCTCTCCACCTGGCCATACGCCACTTCCACTTCTGGTTGGAAGGGCGCACCTTCACTGCGTTTGTGGACCACAAGCTGCTAACGTACGCGATGGCCAAGGTTTCGGAACCATGGTCGGGCCAGCAGCAGAGACAGCTGGCCGCAATCTCGGAGTTTACAACTGACATTCAGCATGTGGCCGGTAAACTCAACGTGGTGGCGGACTGCCTCTCGTGTGCATTAGTGGCCCCAGTCTACGTGGGGATAGATTACACGGCCATGGCCGCTGAGCAGATCGGCAATGCGGACGTTTGAGCGCTCCAGTCTGGACCAACAGGGTTAAGGCTGGACAGCAGAGTGCTGCAAGATGGGGGGCCCCCCAATCTGTGACGTCTCCACGGGCCGCCCGTGCCTGGTGGTCCCACCTGCTTGGCGCCGCCGCGTTTTTGAGTCGGTTCACTCCCTGGGGCACCCAGGAGTGCGCGCGTCAGTCAAAATGGTGGGAGCGAAATTCGTCTGGCCAAGCCTGTGCAAACAGGTGAAAGACTGGGCTGCAGCCTGCGTAGCGTGCCAGTGAGCCAAAGTGCACAGGCACACAAAGGCCCCCTTAGAGCCGTTCCATATCCCGGCTAAGAGGTTCGACCACGTTCACGTGGACCTCGTGGGCCCCCTCCTGCCATTGCAAGGGTTCACGCACCTCCTGACAGTGGTGGACCGCACCACGCACTGGCCCAAAGCAGTCCCACTAGCTGCCACCGCGTCCGCGCTTTTTTGACGACATGGGTGGCACGTTTCGGCGACCCTTCGGATATCACATCTGATCGGGGCCCGCAATTTGTTTCCAACCTCTGGTCCACCATGGCCCAGAGCCTGGGCGTCTCACTTCATCGCACGACCGCGTACAACCCACAGGCCAATGGGTTATGCGAGCATTTCCATAGATCGCTAAAGCAGTGCTCAGGGCTTCGCTTACGGATGCAGATTGGGTGGACCGGTTGCCGTGGGTTCTATTAGGGTTGCGTTCAGCACCGAAGGAGGATTTGGCAGCCTCCCCAGCAGAGCTGTTTTTTTCCCAGCCGCTGCAGCTCCCAGGGGAATTTTTGCCAGACAGCCCCACGCCGAACACCGATCCATCCCCGCTTTCACCGCGTAGCGCAGTGGCAGGGACGGTACCCGGTCCCGTCCACCACTGTTTTCCGCGTGCTTTTGTGCCAAAGACCTTGAAGGACGCGGCGTTCGTATTTGTCAGGCACAATGCCCACCGGACCCCCTTGCGCCCGCCCTACGATGGCCCGTTCAGTGCTGGAACCCGGGAGAAACATTTTGGCCAAAATTGTGGGAAAGTTGCGGTGATTGGACAAAGTTGCAAGGTCGTACAATAGATGTGGTGACTGGCTGATTTCGCGTGAATTGACGTGATCGCAACATCGCAAAATCCTGGAGGGACTGATTTATAATTGCGTATTCATGACATATAAACCATTTAAAATCTATTAATTAACCTACTTATAAAACTATTTGAGAGGCAGGGTACTCTTGCCCAAAGATGCTTGGATAGGCTCCAGCCCCCCCGCGACCCGAAAAGGATTAAGCGGAAGAAGCTGCATGGATGGATAAAACTATTTGAAACTCCTCTGTAAGGGAACCCTTATTGCAATGTGTTTCCAAAATACTTTTTGGCCTTCAAAAGGGAAATATGATTATAATTTCACCTTTTCAGCACCCTTCTACATCTATTTAGGCTACTAACAGGAAAAAAAACCACAATTCTGTCACTTTATTAGGGTCTGCCTTGATCTCAGTGCTTCTCATTAAATGAGCGATCTCGATTTGGCTCCAGTTGTGAAATGAAAATTGGAGCTTATTGGGATGACACCAGCTTCTAAGCTTCATCTCCATCCATTTTAATGATGATGGGAGTTTCCCTCTGAGCAGCTTCAGGGGTGTCAAACTGATTCCATGGAGGGCCAAGACCCTGCATGTTTTACCTCCACCCAGTGTCTTCAACAGGTAAATTCACTGAATTTCTTCCCACTAATTGCTGGTCATTGAAAACACCTGTTGAAGCCACTGGGTGGAGTAAAACATGCAGGGTCTTGGCCCTCCATGGAATCAGTCTGACACCCCTGAGCCAAATCCACATGGCAGTGCTACTATGGAGTGAGTTAGCAAGCAAAGTTTTGTTGTTTAAATTCTAGTCACCTCACTAGACATCCTGTTGTGTCCATAACATTGGGAATGACGAGTAAGACTTGCCTCAGTTAACAGGGTTTATTCAGGATATTAAACCAACTATATACAAAGGCTTATGGCACCCTCCTGCTGACCAGGTGGCTTCACGACGAAAGAGGCAGAGCCTCTTCCGCACACTCTTTTATACCCTGGGCGTCGTCACCACCAGAAACCGGTAGTAGCCACCCCGGTCTATCTCATGATCAACCCGGTCGCCATCTTACTAATACCAGACAAATACAGACATAACACTCCCCCTCAAAAAAATGCCAGGCACACAAATAACCCACCCAAATTTATCACCCGAGACATGCACTAATCAAAACATGTACAAAAATAAACAAAACACCTATCCAGTCACACAACTAAGGCTGGGGGGCCGGGTAGACCACCAGCACCCCCACATGGCTGAGCAGGTTATTCTGCCGCTGAAAAGAGAACATACAACTTAAAACAATAAAAGCCATGTTTCTAACTAAAAATAATCCCTCAACAATGCTAAATACGCACAGAAATAAAAACACAAGACAAACTCTATTGGCAGCCCCCACCCCAACTCCCACCCCACCATGGGTACACAGAGTGGAATAACACAACATGGGGTACTCAGTCAAAATAATCCAAACAAATCAGGCATGCTCAAATTAATCAATTAAACAGAACACACAGAGCTGCCACTAATTTAACTATAAAATTTAGCACACCAACCTCAAATACTCAACAATCAAACATAAACACAGGGGAAAACAGGCGTCACACCACACAGGTTATCAAAATTGTCATGCAAACACTCAAAAATACAGGTTCGCAACCACAGAACATATTATGCCTACCAATTCACTTTCTTTTCCCTTTTTTTTTTTTCAAAACACAATTTACCGGGGCACCAAATAGAAACTAATAACAAAACAGGACTGAAGAAGACATAACATGCATGCAAAATAAAACCCTCAGTCCCCGGAGGGATCCCTCTCAAGGTGTCTCCACCTCTTCACCTCAGGGCTCCTGCTGCGCTGTCTCCTCTCCACCTCCGGCAGCCGCAGATCCCTCGGGTGTCTCCAGACATGAATGGACCTGCGCCCAACTGCCTCCATCCAAATGGGCTTCACCTGGAACCGCCTGTGGTTGTCCCGCTGCTCGCGTGGATTGTGATCTCTACGTACTCAAGCCTCAACCTTGGTCTATGAGGGAGCCCACTTCCTCTTATTCAGATCACCGATCCTGCGACGGGCCTCCGACTCTAGTCGCTCCATTTCGCGGGCCCTCCTGGGTCTCCTCTTGAGAGGTCGTCCCTGGAATCGCTTTACAATAACCACGCTCTGCGGTCTAGCCCTGTTTTCTCCCGGCGTCGGCACCTCATCCTGATGAGCCTCATCGGGGGTCCCGCCATGCCGTTGAGCACCCACATCCAGGGCAGCCTGCGTGATGTCATCGGGTCCATCCTGAGATGGCGCCGCGCGGCGCAGTGTGTGCAGTCCCAAAGTCATTTTGTCCACCCAGTCTGAATCCCACACCTCAGCACCCTCCACGGCAGGAACAGGCCAGCCCCACAGTCCACATCCAGACCATTCTTCTCCCGAAACGTTCGTAATGGAGAACCCAAGACTGTAAAATAGGTTGCAACTCATAACGTTAATGTAACCCAGTGTTAAAAACGTGATGGAATTATGAATGTCGATACTGCTTTAAGAAGAGGGGGGACATTCATTTCACAATGGGAGTAGATAGTTTAACGTGAATTAAATTATAAATATTGATACCACTTTTAAAAAGAAAAACACCCATTTCACAATGGGAGTAAATGATTTAAATATGAATATTTAAATAAATATATATTCATAAATAGTTATGAACGTTTTCTAGAAAGTTCTGATAAAGTTCCTAGTAGTGTGTGTTGATATTTTGAGTAACCAATGGCTGTGCCATTGCTGGGTCACGCCAGCCAATGGGTTAAGCGCTCTCTCCCTGGGTCTGGGATGACTTGCATTTTTGGCTCAGTCACGCCAGACGCCGAAAGACACAGACCAGAGAGAGAGACTGTCCTTGGTGATATGGCGATGCTAGCATGCTGGTAGCAGCCTTTGCCTGGATAAAACCCTTGAAATTGATTGGGATCCAAAGGCTGTCGACGCCGTTGAGCGTGGGAACCCCAATGACGCACGAGCCACTTAGCATGGTCAGGTTCTTTTTTTTTTCCTTTGGACTGGTTTGACCAGAGCATGGATCTCCAGATCTGGATGGCGAGCCGAAGCCCGAACCCTATGAACTGCTAAAGTTGACTCCACTAGTCACCTGGAAAGGACCAAAAAAAAGGGCTGAACACAATGTAAATATAATTTGAGTTTATGGATTGTGTTTTCTTTTATCACGCTGTGTATTTATTTTTGTGTACATATTTGTAAATAATATACATAGTTGCAAGTTCTATACGGGTGTGTGTGTCATCTGTTATTGCACCTCCCAGGCTCCTACGAACCCAGAGTCGGTCTGGCCTGGCCCAATTATCCCTTTTCCCTCAGGTGGTAAAGTTAAGGTAAATATACTTGTCGCCATTAAAAACGCACGGGTCAGATTTCTGGGCATAACCAGGGATACATTTATTTGTTTTATTCCAGGAAATGCATTATCAAAGAAGGACTTATTAACCCCACGTGAATTAATTTTGAACAAATTTGGATCAATTTAAGACGTTTATTTAGTGCATTGCACACAACCACTCGAAATTCAGAAGTGTCATGAGTCAATACTGGGTGTGTCCACCTCTGGAATTCACACAAGCAGTACATCGACGACGCATGGAGCTGACGAGCCTCATGATCCTGTCCTGATGGATCCCCTCCCACTCCTCCTGTACGGCCTGGACGAGTTCACGCTGCGTACGTGGAGCTGGTTGACGTTGGGCAATAGCTGTCTTAAGCTGGTCCCAAAGATGCTCAATGGGCGACAAATCAGGGGAGTAAGCAGGCCAATTCATAACAGTGATGTCATTTTGGCGCAGGAAATCCAAAGTAAGCCGAGCTGAATGCGGATGGGCATTATCTTGCTGAAACGTTGTGACGTCACGATTGGTTTGGAGAAAGGGAAGCACCACAGGACGTAGGATGTTGTCGACGTAGCGCTGTGCTGTAAGGGTCCCGTCAACAATGACAAGACGTGTTCGACGACGTGTGGTGATGCCTCCCCAAATCATGACACTGGCACCACCCCAGCGGTTGCCCTCACGAACACATGTATCGGCAAACCGTTCACCGCGTCGGTGCCACACATGTTGACGTCTGTCAGGCCGATCTACACATATGCGTGATTCGTCAGAGAAAAGAACAGTATTCCAGTAATTTTGGCGCCATCTCCTGTGTTGTGTAGCCCAACGTAGGCGGTTTTGACGGGCAGCACGTGTCAAAATAGGCCCTCGATAAGGGATGTGTGCATCCATCTCTCTCGCATACAGACGGCGCCGGATGGTATTGGCACTCACTCGCACCCTTCTCCTACCCCTTGTCTCACGTGCTGTCTGTGAAGCTGTACGAAATCTGTCCCTTGTGTGCTGTAACCAGATGTAGCAATCTTGTGCTTCCGTCGTAACTCTGGGCTGTCCTGGGCGTGGTCGGTCGGCAACACTGCCTGTCTCGTTCTCTCTGACACCCAGACGACTGATTGTTGTGCGATGACAGCGCATTTGCCGGGCAACTGCACTATGACTAAGACCCGCCCTTAACATGCCAATGGCACGTTCTCTCTGCTGCATCGTGAGTCTCGGCATTTCGAGCTGGATGAAACCTTTTGGCGTTTTTTATACTGGTCTTATATAGGCTATTCACCACAACTCAAAATTTCAGTCAAGCATGACTCTGAGTATGGGATTCTGCTCAACACTCAAATTTTAAGGTGTGGCCTGTACACAGAATTCTGTACTTAGAAAGAAAAACAAAACACCCTAGCAATCAGGCCTCCCATTTCTAAATCAAAATATACAAAATAAAAATTGGGAATACCATTAATGCACATTGTACCATATGTGTATGGGGGGTGCGTTGTGAGCAGGTGTTAGTTAGTAAGGTTACACATAAAAATCTGGCGAGCGCAGGTGTTAGTGGGTGTTACCCCCAATTACCCTGTTACCCAATCGCTGTGGTATTATACCCTGTATACTACTGTTATAAAAAATTTGGCGAGTGCAGCCAGGAGCCTGGAGCGTTGCACAACAGATCAGGATTCTGTTTCGACCCCTGACTAAATAGTTTAAATACTGCCAAAATGGATTTTGTGGAAAAATATGGTGTTAAAATTCCAAATGCAGTCATTGTCAGTGGTGTTGTTGATAAAGAGAAAGACACAGACTTTTTTGAATTTCTAGAGCAACATATCACTATTCGTAGGGTGCTTACCATTAATGATAACTCGTCTGACTTTGACAAAAGTCATATTGTAGAGTTCAAATCTGGATTAAGCAGTGAAGCATTAGCACCTACGTTGCCGTGCTCCTTTCCATCCACTGACAATCCTGAGGTTAAGTACTGCATTCAGACTCTAACCGATGTCTACACTAAAACTGTAGGGGGCAGTGTTACTGAGGCTTATCTTAGCAACCTGAGGGGTTTAGCTAAGCTAAGTGGAAAAGGTTTTGAAGAGGTGTTGCAGGAGGTTATGTCCAAAATAGGGAAGTCTATTGAAGCTGCTGAGACAGCTGAAACGGTCTCTGCTGACATTGATCCTGCTTCCCTTACTATAGAACCCACACAAAGTGGAGTCTTTCCTCCACTCCAAGTTGAAGTGCCTCGCACCCCTAAAACCACTCAAGTGCTCTTTCAAAGCCCTCTTAGACCAAACTTAACATCTCAGGTGCTGAGCCCAGCTGATTTTAACCCACCCGAGGTTCAGAAAATTGTAGTCGAGCATGTCATTAAACATGCAGAGAAGCCATCAAACGCCCATTCCTCTTGGAGAATCAGAGCTTTCTCTGGCAAAACGCCAAGACCGTATACTGAAGCTGACTATGAAACATGGCGTTCACATGTTGACCTGATGATGGAAGATACTTCTTTGTATGACTTGGAAAAATCTCGCAAGATCTTTGAAAGTCTTTTTGCTCCTGCGTCTGATGTTATTTGTGCTCTTGGGTCTGAAGCCACCTCTGCCGACTATCTTAAGCTTTTGGACTCAGCTTTTGGGACTGTTGAAGACGGTGAGGAACTGCTTGTGCGATTCATGAACACTTTCCAAGATTATGGAGAAAAACCCTCTGCATATCTGCATCGTTTGCAGGTGGTGCTCAATCTCACAGTGCGTAGAGGCGGCCTGGAGCCACAGGAAGCGGACAACCAGCTTCTCAAGCAGTTTAACAGAGGCTGTTGGGATGATAATCTGCTAAAGGAGCTACAGCTGGAACTGAAAGATAAACATCCACCTGAGTATGCAGAATTATTGCTTCACCTTCACACTGCTGAAAACAGACGAGAAGTTAAAAACACCCATATGAAAAAACACTTGGGCGCCACAAAACCAAAAGCAGCCTCCTACGAGCAAACAGTCACCGAAACAAGTACAAACAGTGAAGTGGAGTCGGACAGTCTGAAAGAACCTGAAAAAGAAGTCCCAAAGACTGTGAGACGTTCCGAGAGGACAACCTCCCAGCCAGAAAGACTACAGTATAGTCAGTTGGGAAACCCTCTCCTAACTGTTTCCCAGTCCCTGTTTCAAGGACTAAACCTGGCTTTTACCAGAGCCTTAACAGATACAGATCCTAAGATTATTCAAACCTGGCTTTTACCAGAGCCTTAACAGAGTCAGATCTTAAGAATATTTCCATGAACACTAGTTCTCCTGTCAATACCATTTAGCTAATCCCATGCAAAGGGATTTGCATGATTCTAAGGGGGGATAGTGTAACCCAGTGTTAAAAACGTGATGGAATTATGAATGTCGATACTGCTTTAAGAAGAAGGGGGGACGTTCATTTCACAATGGGAGTAGATAGTTTAACATGAATTAAATTATAAATATTGCTACCGCTTTTAAAAAGAAAAACACCCATTTCACAATGGGAGTAAATGATTTAAATATGAATATTTAAATAAATATATATTCATAAATAGTTATGAACGTTTTCTAGAAAGTTCTGATAAAGTTCCTAGTAGTGTGTGTTGATATTTTGAGTAACCAATGGCTGTGCCATTGCTGGGTCACGCCAGCCAATGGGTTAAGCGCTCTCTCCCTGGGTCTGGGATGACTTGCATTTTTGGCTCAGTCGCGCCAGACGCCGAAAGACACAGACCAGAGAGAGAGACTGTCCTTGGTGATATGGCGACGCTAGCGAGCTGGTAGCAGCCTTTGCCTGGATAAAACCCTTGAAATTGATTGGGATCCAAAGGCTCTCGACGCCATTGAGCGCGGGAACCCCAATGACGCACGAGCCACTTAGCATGGTCAGGTTCTTTTTTTTCCCTTTGGACTGGTTTGACCAGAGCGTGGATCTCCAGATCTGGATGGCGAGCCGAAGCCCGAACCCTATGAACTGCTAAAGGTGACTCCACTAGTCACCTGGAAAGGACCAAAAAAAAGGACTGAACACATTATAAATATAATTTGAGTTTATGGATTGTGTTTTCTTTTATCGCGCTGTGTATTTATTTTTGTGTACATATTTGTAAATAATATACGTAGTTGCAAGTTCTATACGGGTGTTTGTGTCATCTGTTATTGCACCTCCCAGGCTCCTACGAACCCAGAGTCGGTCTGATCTGGCCCAATTATCCCTCTTCCCTCAGGTAGTAAAGTTAAGGTAAATACATTGCCATAACACACCACTACCAAAAAGGGTACTACACCTAAAGTGAGTAGGTGTTAGATAGTAAGGGTTACACATAAAAATCTGGCGAGCGCAGGTGTTAGTGGGTGTTACCCCCAATTACCCTGTTACCCAATCCCAGTGGTATTATACCCTGTGTGGTATAGTGGTACTGTTATATTAACACCGGATGCAGAAACATTAATGCGGACACTGGGTGCCACACTGCTCTTATACTGGGCCTCCATCTCAGCATAGCCCAAAATAGCCAACCTGCTACGCCCATAACCATAAAACTCTTCCTGTTGCCTTCTTATCTGTCGGTGGGGAAACAGTCTTTCCATGGTTTCCAGATTCAGGACGGAAATCACCACTCCCATGTCTCTGTCGTCTCTGGGGAGAAGGTATGCACAACCGTTGGAGTCTTCTGCGCAGCACCTGGTTCTCTTCCATGGCTCCTGCATATGAAGTTTTTGCACACCCTGGCAAAATGATTCAAAATCCCGCATTTGCCACAACGCTTTCCTTTTGCCGGGCACACTCTGGACTTATAGCGCTGCTCAGTGGACCCACATCCATAATATTTTGGCGTACCAGGGGCAGACCCTATCCTGCCCACGGAGGCAAAATCATCCTCTCCGCTTTCACCATCACAAGGGTCCAGGCTCAGTGCCTTAGCGCAAGACTCATTCTTCTCCAGAGAGGCCCCTTCAGTAAGGCCCCTCGCGATGGTCTCTGCTGCCTCGAACTGCTGGGCAAGCTCAACAGCCTCAGCCAACGTCATCTCCCCTGGGTGTGCCAACAACCTGGACTGGGCCACCGTGCAGTAGATGTGCTCTGCCAGCTGGTCCTGAATCATCTCGTCCTCCAGGGCCCCAAACCTGCATTCTCTCATCAGCTCGCGGAGGTCCGCTACGAATCTTCGCACAGGCTCTCCCGACCGCTGGCGGCGCTGTCGAAACTGAATGCGCCTCACGGTGACGTTCTCCAGCGCCTTAAAGTACCGCGCCATTAGCTGCACCACCTCGTCGAAACTGTCAGCACCTCCAAGGTTCTCTAAAATCCTCTGCCCTTCCATTCCTAAATTATGCACCAACACAGCTCGCACATGGAGCTTCTCCATCTCGCCCAGGTTCAGGACAACGAGACAGTTGGTGAAGGCAGCGAACCAACGAGGCCATGGCATGAGGGGCTTGCCCGGTGCCTCGAGAAATGGCCGAAAGCTAGCAACGGAGCGTTCCATTACCACTTTTACCTCGTCGCCCAATGTTGCGTCCATAGTGTTGGGAATGGCGAGCAAGACTTGCCTCGGTTAACAGGGTTTATTCAGGATATTAAACCAACTATATACAAAGGCTTACGGCACCCTCCTGCTGGCCAGGTGGCTTCACGACGAAAGAGGCAGAGCCTCTTCTGCCCACTCTTTCATACCCTGGGTGGCGTCACCACCAGAAACCGGTAGTAGCCACCCCAGTCTGTCTCATGACCAACCCGGCCACCATCTTACTAATACCAGCCAAATACAGACATACTGTAACACATCCCTTTCCCAACTGGTTCATTAATCCACAGTTGATAAATTATCCTGCATCATTTTGGCTTTTTTTTTTTGTTTTGGCTATAATAGCAGGGTATATCTGGCTGTTAGCATTAACTTATTTTACTATACTTTATTATAGGGCTGTCTACACATCCAGGTACTTGCATGTGAGCGCGCAAACCTGGGAAAGCGCAGAGGTAAGAAAAAATGGCAGTTTACCATTGAAACAATACGGCATATAATATTATGATGAGCTTTCACCGCAAGATTGGATCAAATATGATCAAAAACTTTAACTTTGTGATCTGAAAAAGTGTCCCTACCATCTAGCAGCCAGTGGAAGAATGATTCAACAGAGTGTCCAGAAACAATATTTATGTCATAAGCGCCCAGCAGGGGCGGAATAGAGACCCAATTGCAGGAGTTGTGAGTTTGCTCTAAGTTTAATTAAAACACAAAATTCCAACAGAACACAAAACCTACAGGCACAGGCAGGAATAATCTGATGGGAAAAAGTGCGTGCAGGAACGCGGGTGCAGACGTGGGCACACGTCTGGAGAGAATGAGAGATTTAAGCGTGGGGCTCACACTGGATACCAAGAGGGATAGAATAGACGGGGGACTCCCGTCTGAACACTGAATGATGCTGCGCTGAACAGTGGTGCAGCAGGCCTTAAATAGGGCAAAGAGAAGTGAAAACAAAAGATAACAGGTGTGGGTTACAGGAGCAAGGTTAATCAAACCAATCTAAGGACAGCTGTGACAGACCGTGAACTTGAGCTAACAGAGGAAGTAAACAAAGGCAGCTGTCAAAATAAAAGTATGGACCGGAATGAATAATAAATCAAGATACGAAAGATGAGCAAAGAATAGTGATAACCCACCATGACAAGGATACAATGAATAACTATACTTCTTCTTCTTCTTTTAGATTTGAATGGCGGTTGGCAACCAGCTTAAGGGTGCATTACCGCCACATACTTCCCTCTATATCATCACTCTATCTGGACAGCTCAGACTTCTCTGAATAACTATACAATACTAATCACTCTATAAATTCAAGAAATCTCTTGTCAGTGTGTGTGTGTGTGTGTCACAATCATAGGCTGCCTATGCTGTTCCTATGATGCCTGCATGAAGTCCTATGATGTTCCTATGATGTCGGTGATCATAAGACCATCTACATGACGTCTATATGACGTCAGTTAAACCGTAGTCTATATGACGGCCGATAAACTGGAAGGCTGATGTTCCTATGGTCTCTGACGGATGTCTATATGACGTCATACAGACCGCAGGACTCCCTACAAGACATATACAGTATATGTATATAGACACAGGTAATCAACATAACACAGAACAGTAACAGGCAGGAAAACAAGTAACAAGCAGTGGCAAACATACGGCAGGGCATGGGTCCAGAAAATGGGATGGGCGGGGCTACACAGATAATCGCACACAGGGGACCAGAGGGGAGGCAATGGCAAGTATCAGAATCAGAATCAGAATCAGCTTTATTACCAAGTATATTTACAAGTAAACACACAAGGAATTTGACTTGACATTGGGCGCGCACATTAGGCGCATCCAATGACACGGCAGCCATAGGCGCCTGTCTGCAGTGGGGGTAAAGGGGGGAAGGGGGGGGGGGAAACACAATAGGCAGAGAGAAAAAACATAGTTATCAGAATCACGCTCGTATAAGCTCATATAAGCTCATGAGCCAAATTTTGATTACACAGAAAAAAACCCTCTATGCACATTAGCAGACAATAGATACAATCACACAGCAGAGGGAGGGAGAGCAGTGTGTGTATATTTGCATGTCATTGTGTAGTGTGAGTGTAACAGTTGTTAGTGAGCAGCAGAGGGCGCCTCCAGGCAGTGGATAGATGTTATAATCATGTGACTTATAAACAAGTCAAAGATCAGAGTCTGTCTCTCTTTTCCTCTTCCTTGCAGAAGGCACATGGGCAATGTCCTTGAGAGACCAATCCGCTGACGACAACAACTGATTGTTGATGTATGGGTAGACATAAGCCACTTCCCAGCGTTATCTTCATCGAGGAGGAATGTAAACAAAGGCACCAAAACACAAGGTCAAATCTGCACAGTGCACTCAGAGAATAAAAAATTTCTCTCTCTTCGATTCTGTGCTTCAATTTCATACAGGCTTGAATCATACTTTAGATCATTCTCTGGAGAGCACTCAGCGATCCACAGATGTTATCCACCTACCGAAACATAGGTAAAACATGTCCAGAGAGTTCGTTCTCTCTTCAATGCATGCCAGATAGTAAATTCCATGTTAATCCTGCCGCTGACAGTCAGTGCTCCCCCCAGCTGGACGAATTGTTGAATTTGTTAAGGGAGCTACGCCGGGGTCCGCATTTGATTAGCTCACCCAGATAATTTCGATACACTAGGAAAACTCCAGGGGCCAAACAGAAGATCCTGTGATCAGTTCAATCTCAGTCGAATCACACAGACACATGAATTCCAATACCATGAGTCTCCCTTGGGTTCCCCCTGACCCGATCTTCTACTTTTTAAAGTGGTGACAATCGCATATAAGTCGCTTTCCAGATCCATAATTTCCATTTGGATTAAGATTCAGCCAGGAGAAGAGTGACATTGCAAGCTGGGATCAGAAGGGAGAGGATTAGGAGGGAGAGGGAAGAAAAGCGTCTGCTCTCTCTCAGAAGCGGAAGTGAATGTATTGCCATTAAGGAGATCCCTGCTTCAACCCAGGCATACCTATACAAGGTAAAGTTTATCATTACATTGCTAAACAAGCAAAACAATATAACAGTATGTTGGCAATGGCAAATATTGGCATTAAGGTAATCCCTATGCCTGCCTTCAACCCAGGCACACATATATAAGATAAAGTTTATCAATACTTGGTTGCTTCTCTTTCTGAACAGGGTCGAAAGCCACACAGTAAATCGTGCCTGCGAACAACGCAGCCGTCTGAGACAGGAGGAGACCCTTCAGCAACAGGCATGCAGAAATACTTGCTTAGACTTGGTTTCTACGGGCATGGACGAGTATGCACTAGTAACACTAATGTACAAAAATAAATCTATTCCCCTTCCTCCTTTAGGATCCGCAGATCATAACTGTGTACATTTGCTGCCCACATATAAAACTGCTCTCAAAAGAGAGAAGACAAAGACCAGGGACATAAACATTTGGACAGATGATTCAGTGCTCTGCCTCCAGGAATGTTTTAACTGTATGGACTGGGAGGTGTTCACACTGTCGTGCGGGGATGATTTGGACTCTTTGGTGGACGTCACATGCTCTTACGTGGCTTTTTGCAGGGATATGATCGTTCCATGTAAATGTGTCAAAATATATCCCAACAATAAGCCATGGGTTACTACATCAGTTAAATCCTGCTTACAGAGGAAAGCACTGGACTTTAAACAGGGGGATGTTTCTGAGCTGCAGGTTGCCACAAAAGAGCTGAAGTCCGAAATTTTAAGAGCAAAACTGAATTATAAATCAGAATTGGAAAGCAAGATGGCAGCAAAGAGGCTTGGTTTAGCCTGGGCTAGTATGAAAGCTATTGCAGGCCTTCAGAGCACAGAGCGCAGTAATCGTGTGTTTTTAGATGGTTTTAATTCAGACACAGAGCTGGCTAATGCTCTTAATTGTTTTTATGGTCGTTTTGATTCTTTTGATTTTAGCACAGAAACCCAAGATTTGAAACAGAAACTCAAAGACAATCAGCACTTTAATATTGAGGTGCAGGATATTAAAGGGGCGTTCTGTGCTGTAAAAGTGAACAAAAGTCAGGGCCCTGATAATATACTGTATATGGGCACTTGGTAGAGTCCTGTGCACATGAACTGAGTCCTGTGTTTCACTACATTTTTAATAAGTCCTTACAGACACAACATATGCCTAAGGTCTGGAAAGATGCTGTGGCTGTCCCTGTTCCAAAATTCAGCTGTCCTAAAACGGTTAATGATTTTAGACCAGTTGCCTTGACTTCAGTTTTAATGAAAACTTTTGAAAAACTGGTCAGATTTGAGGTCCTAAAGCAGACTGAGCATGCATTGGATCCTTTGCAGTTTGCCTATAGGCCTCACAGAGGAGTGGAGGATGCCACTGTCACTCTGCTTAACATGCTTTTTAAACATCTGGATTTTAATGGGACACATGCCAGGCTTTTATTTGTGGACTTTTCTTCTGCTTTTAATACAATCCAACCTCATATTTTAGTTGAAAGGCTCCTGCAACAATTTGATTTGAGTAATAATCTGGTGGGTTGGATTCTTGATTTTTTAACCAACAGGACACAGAGAGTAAGGGTCAATGGTACATTGTCTGACCAAAAGTGTTCTTCTGCTGGCTCTCCTCAGGGGTGTGTGCTGTCACCACTACTCATCATCCTGTACACAAACATGTGTCAGAGCCGACATGACTACAGACACATTATAAAGTATGCTGATGATTCAGTTATTGTCAGTCTCCTTGAGGATGGTGAGAGTGGCCACGGCCCAGTAGTTAATGATTTTGTTCACTGGTGTGAGGATTCCTACCTGTAGCTGAATATGACAAAAACTCATCATCGGCCTCCGTTGGTCTATGATGACCATGGAAGAGAATCCTAGATGTCTACTCTGCTGGAACAGCACCGCCTGTGGCTGAACAGGCCGATGCGCGAATGGCAGTCCCTGCCACACAGGTCACACTTGTGGATGGTCTCTGTGCTGCTGGGTCTGTGGCGGTTCTTCCTGCGGGTCCTTTTTTCATCTGCTGCAGTAGTCAGTTTCTTTTCACCTGCTTTGAGCTGTCTGGTCAGGGTGCCTCTCCATTTGGAGCGGTCCGTCGCGAGGTCCTCCCAGCGCTCTGTGTTGATCTCCAGGGCCTTCATACCTCTCTTGCAGACGTCTCTGAAGCACAGCTGTGGGCGGCCAGCGTCTCTCCTGCCAGTCGCCAGTTCTCGGACGTCTTTGGGGATTCTGCCATCCTCCATACGGTGAACATGGCCTAGCCAGTGGAGCCTGCGCTGCCTGAGTAGAGAGAACATGGAGGGAAGGCCGGCACGGGACAGGACTTCTGTGTTGAGCACTTTGTCCTGCCAGGATATGTCCAGGATGCGGCGAATGCAGCGCAAGTGGAAGGAATTCAGTCTCTTTTCCTGCCGGGCGTATGTTGTCCACGTCTCACTCCCATAGAGCAGTGTGCTGATGACGCAGGCATTGTACACTGCCATCTTCGTCTTGACAGAGAGTTTGGGATTCTCCCACACTCGTGTGGTGAGGTGAGCGAGTGTGGAGGCTGATTTTCCAATCCTCTTGTCGATCTCTGTATCAAGGGAGAGGTTGCTGCTGATCGTGGACCCCAGGTACGTGAACTGATTCACAACCTCCAGCTCGTAGTCGTCGATGATGATGGTTGGTGGTGCTTCTGTGCCTTGCGCCAAGATGTTAGTCTTCTTCAGGCTGATGGTAAGCCCGAAGTCCATGCATGCCTGGGAGAAGTGGTCCATCAGGGTCTGAAGCTCCTGCTGTGTGTGGGTCGCGACTGTAGCGTCATCTGCGAACAGCATATCTCTGATTAGAGCCTCACGTACTTTGGTTCTGGCTTTCAGGCGAGCGAGGTTGAAAAGCCTGCCGTCAGATCTTGTATGCAGGTAGATTCCCTCTGTTGCTGTGCTGAAGGCATGCCTCAGGAGCATAGCAAAGAAAATCCCAAAGAGGGTTGGCGCAAGTACACAGCCCTGTTTCACTCCGCTGTGTATATTGAATGGCTCTGAGACGTTGCTGTCGTACTGCACCATCCCCTGCATGTTGGTGTGAAATGATTCGATGAGGCTTTGCAACTTTGGTGGACATCCTATCTTTGGCAGGATCTTGAAAAGGCCCTCTCTGCTGACCATATCGAACGCTTTGGTGAGGTCGATGAAGGCGACGTACAGGGGCATGTTCTGTTCTCTGCACTTCTCCTGGAGTTGGCGGATGGAGAATATCATGTCCACCGTCGATCGCCCAGCGCGGAAGCCACACTGAGACTCGGGGTAGACACGTTCGGCAAGCTTCTGTAGACGAACGAGGACAACTCGTGTGTAGACTTTGCCAACAATGCTGAGGAGGAAGATGCCCCTGTAGTTGTTGCAGTCACTTCTCTCCCTTTTGTTTTTGTAGAGGGTGATGATCTTGGCGTCCCTCATGTCCTGTGATACGGCATCTTCCTTCCAGCACTGGCAGAGGACGTCATGCAATGGCAGCAGTAGGGCGGTCTTGCAGTGCTTGATCAGGTCGGGGGGGATGCCGTCATTGCCAGGTGCCTTGCCAGCGGCCAAGCTATCAATGGCCTTGCTGAGTTCGTCGATGGTTGACTCGGCGTCAAGTTCGTCTATGGATGGCAGGCAATCGATGGCATCAAGGGCTGACGGTGTCACGGTGTTCTGTCTGGAGTAGAGGTCGGAGTAGTGCTCAACCCATCTCTCCATCTGCTTGTTCTTTTCTGTGATCATCTCCCCAGTGGAGGATTTGAGGGGGGGCATCTTGCTCTGAGCCGGACCAAGTGCTTTCTTGATGCCGTCGTACATACCACGGATTTTCCCTGTTATGGCGGCGGTTTGAATGTCTTGACTGAGCTGAGTCTAGTACTCGTTGGCGCAGTGCCGAGCAGTCTGCTGAACTTTGCTTCTTGCAGCCCTGAGAATAAGGAGATTCTTCTCGTTTAGGTACTTCTTGTACTTAGCAAGTGCTGAGCACTTGGCTTCAATGACGGGGGTCATCACGGTCGACTTGGCATCAAACCAGTCCTGTGACTTCGAGGTCTTCCTCCCAAAGGTGGCCAAGGCTGTGCCGTGGATGATGTTTCTCAGCTCTTCCCACTTCTGCTTTGCAGACTGTCCTTCTTGTGATTCACCAAGTTCCTTCACAAAGGTGGAGGCAAACTGCTCAACAAGTTCTGGTTGGGCCATCTTGCTGGTGTCAATCCATGCCTTTCCAGACTGTCTGGCGCGATGAAATTTCTTCAGCTGCAGCTTGACCTTGCAACACACCAATGAATGGTCTGTGTCGCAATCTGCACTCTGGAATGAGCGGGTGATTAGCACGTTCTTCAGTGAGGTGCGCCTGGTCTTGAAGAACGAGTTTGTGATACACAGATCATGATGTGTGCAGAACTCGAGCAACCGCTGTCCGTTTTCGTTCATTCTGCCCACGCCAAATGGTCCAAGACAGGAGGGCCAGGAGTCTCCAAGGAGAATGAGTTGTTCAGAGTTGGGGATGATTCTGACAGTTGTTGCGAGATTCTCGTAGAACTCGTCTTTTGCCTCTGGTGTGGCTGTCAGTGTTGGGGCATACACACTGATGAGGGTGACTGGGCCTTCAGTGGTGTTAAGACGGAGGGTGAGAAGTTGTGCAGACCCATTGCTGCCCGGTTCCACCATCTTCAGCAAGGTGTTCTTCACTGCGAAGCCCACTCCGTGTTCCCTGTGTTCGTCACTGCCCTTTCCCTGCCAGTAGAACGTGTAGTCCTTCTCTCTCAGTGTGCCTGCGTCAGCCAACCGTGTTTCCTGGAGAGTGGCGATATCCACTTCCAGTCTCTTCAGCTCATTATTGATGACGGCAGTCTTCCTGGTGTCGCTGATGTCCTTGAGGTTAGCAGCGAGTCCTGTCATCATAGTGCGGACATTCCAAGTTCTCAGTTTTAGAGTTGGTCTCTTGTTTTATTGTCTTGCCTGGTGCGAAGGTTCTCAGCCTGCCGTTCAGACTTCACCTCATCCCCATGCACCCAATGAGGAAAGCAGGCTGTGGCGGGACAACACCTTATTGGCTGGGGGCTGCCCAGCTTGAGGCGGGCGGTAGCTGTCCAGTGAGATCAGATGATCCCTCCCACCCTCGGGAACAACCCCTGGCGCCACGCTCTACGCCAGTTGAGCAGTGGCTTATAACCAGTAACTGTCATTCCCCATGTTTTGTCTACGCCGAAGGCGAAGCTGGAGTGTTCTCTCCAGTGATCCGGTGTTCTACCTTCCAGCGTTGGGCGTTGGTAGGATTCAAGCCTGGGCAGGAAGATATGGAAGACAAGATGTTGCCCATACAGCATGTCCCCCCTCTCCACGTCACTGATGAATCCAAAGGAACAGCAGGGCTGCTACAGTTTGGCACCAGCGCCGTCGCAAGAGCTGCCAGAACGATGTTGAGCACAACAAAGAACTGCCTTAGGGCCTCCGACTCCAGATTTTTCCTCAGGGTTGACTCCCGAAGCCTTTCCCGTAACCGGGTATGCCGCAAGGCAGCGGAGGTTTGAAATCAGGGTTTACCTTCCCCTAGATGGGCTACCTTGCCAGGTTAACGGGCCACCATCTACCCGAAGCATCTGGTTTTAAGGCGCCAGAAGTCCGCCCTCGCCCATTCTCCTATTAGTAAAAGCAGTTCCGCCGGGCTTAGAAACTAAACCACACGAGCAGGCTAGGAGTTGGACTTAGTTGTCAGAGGCTTTTTGAGATGCACGCCATAAGGAGCATTTTATAAGCACTGGGAGCTTAACCCCAGTGCCGCTCCTGGCTATGACAACCTTGGAACCAACCTTGGAATGTGTGCAATCTTACAAATATCTTGGGACGATTATTGATAGTAATTTAAACTTTGAAGAGAACTGTGAAAGGGTGTGCAAAAAGGGTCAGCAACATTTGCATTGTTTAAGGAAACTCGCACATTTCCAAATTGACTGAACCATAATGACAATGTTTTATCGGGCTTTTATTGAATCTGTTTTATCTTTTTCTTTAGTGTCATGGTTTGGTCAGATAAAACTGAAACAGAGGAAATCCTTAGACCAGGTAGTTAGATGGTCCCGTCGTTTGCTTGGTGAGTCACAGCTGAGCCTGACATCCCTGTTCACCAGACAGGTACAGAGGATTGCTACCTCCATTTTAAATGATGACACCCACCCTTTGCACTGCCACTTTCAGCTTCTTCCCTCCAGACGGAGATTTGTTGTCCCAAAATGTAAAACCCAGCGCTACAAAAACAGCTTTGTTCCTGCTGCTGTCAAAGAGTTGAACAAGATGTAGCAATATATTGCACATAATTTAGTTATCTATTTATCAATTTTTATTTTATATTTATTTATTCTTGTGGGTTTTTTATTTGGGTTTCAAATCTTTTATTGGGTTTTAGACTTTTGTTGAATTTTTAATCTCTTTGACTTAGTTTTTAACTTTTTAATATGACCCTTCTCTCTTATCTCTTTGTTTTTTCTCTTGTCTCTTTGTCTTATGTCGTGATTGGTGGAGCCTTGAGTACTTTTATCGTGTTTATACTCAGCTTCATGTATGCCTGTGTTTGTGTTCATGTTGAATGTAATTGTGGTTTGTAAATATGTGTCTCAAAGGGTGTCACCTGACTGCAAAACAAATCTACCTACGGGTACAAATAAAGTACCCTGAACCTGAACCTGAAAAAGGAGAACTGAAGGCAACGATGGAGAAGGCTCATAAACAAACACAGGAATTCTCATGAGCAGACAGAAACAAATGGCAAACTCAAATAACATAACACATCCAAAACCATACAGATACAATACTTAAACTGAAGTGGGGGCTGAACAGAAAATAATCAGACTAACAAAAGGCGTGAGCACAGTTCCCCAACCGTGCTCGGCATCATGACAATTTATTGATATTTATAACGACGAATAAATGTGACAGCTTGGCTGTGCATTGGTGGAACACTCCAATAATAGAAAATAAATTGTACCTGCTGTGGAAATCCCCCAAAAGCCATCATATTTAGGTTTGCAAAATTTATCCACTGGAGCTCACAGGAAAAACAGCCTGCTTATTTTGTTCACCCTGTTAATCCCGACACTTCATTTCAGCTCTACAGAGCTTCGGTCCATTTGTCAGCAGGTGAGTGTCTTATTTTTAAACTAGTTTAATTGCAGTGTTGATATGTTTACCCTGAAGGTGACAAGCAGCTCAAATTGGAATTAATATTCCTACCGAGCCAACGCATTTCTATGCTAATGCAATTTTAGCTATTAGCAAGCAAGCAAAGTTTATTTGTATAGCACTTTTCACAGATATATATCACAAAGTGCTTCACAGCTTCATTCACAGTGCTTCATTTTTGCTGTGAAGCTATTATTTCCCTCTGATGCAAATTTGGGTGTTTTTCACATGTTCACATGAACTTTAAGTGTAGCAAGTTACTTTTAATGATAAATAAGAGTCATAGTTTGGTAAACAGACATACCTGTAGCAGGAGCAAGCTCCATTTGTGGCCAGGTGGAGACATGGGTCATGTCATCCCTCAGGCAGCCAACTCATATGAAAAGGCAGCCTGCAAAATCCTACTTTGGTAATCTCTGCTGACCGATGTGAATCTAAAAAACTTGTATTCTAATTGCTATCATCATCTTTTATAAAGTGGTAATGGCTACATGAGCCAGTTGCACACCATTTCGACATTTTGTTTGTTTAAATTTAGCTAACATTGCCTTGGAAATCCATTGAAATCATCATTTTTTTGATACCTCAACACATCCTTGTGTGTGTTCATGAGATCAGTGACATAAGGGCTGTCTACACATCCGGGTACTTGCATGTGAACGCACAAACCTGGGAAAGCGCAAAGGTAAGAAAAACCGGCAGTTTACCATTGAAACAATACAGCATATCAATATTATGACGAACTTTCACCGCAGGATCGGCTCAGATACGATCAAAAACTTTAACTTTGTGATCTCAAAAAGTGTCTCTACCGTCTACCTGCCACTATGTGGAAGAATGAGTGATCAGAGTGTCCAGAAACAATATTTATTGATATTTGTTACTGTGGCACACATATGTGGGTTTCATATGCTTCATATGTATTCACTGTATGCTTACTGTATGCTTCACGTCTCAGATGAACAAAAGGACTGAGCCTCCTAGGAGATAACAGGAGGATATGAAATGTGGTCTTTTGTATGCAAAGAGATGGCCTTGAGGGATTTCCTGGCCACCAAGGACTTTAGGTGGAGGTGATAAGACCTGGAAGAAGACGCATTGTGACTTGGGATTAAATACAATGTGACTGTGTGCTTTGATGTCCTGGGGTATAAAAGGACGAATGTCTGGGGAGTTTCCTTCTCTTTTTCTGTTTTTGATGATGTTGGAGAATGGAATAAACCTGACTTGTGAGATAAACTCAGCCTCATCATTTCCACATTCTCCACACTGGTGACCCTAAGACGTATCATGAGCGAAAGAAATTCCCCCGAGCCGGACTCGTCAGGAGCCAGCCAGGCGAACACAGCCACAGTCAAGCTACCAGACTTCTGGCAAGACAACCCGTGCTCCTGGTTCCACTTGGTCGAAGCACAGTTCGCCCTCTGGGGGATAACGGTAGATGACACGAAATTCTACCATGTTATTGCCAAGCTCGACAACCGCACGGCTCGACATGTGCAGAGCCTTTTGGAGCGCCCACCGGCCGACGACAAATACGGCGGGTTGAAGGCTGCGCTCATCCAGCGTTTCACTCCCTCAGTCCAGGAGAGAGCGGAGAGGCTCCTGGCTCTGAACGACTTGGGAGATAGCACGCCCATTGACCTGATGGAGGACATGCTGAGGTTGAGGGGCTCAGACGGCGACAACTTCCTCTTCACCCACATTTTCCTGAGAACCCTACCGTCGACAACGAGAGCGACCCTGGCCAGTTCACCGTTGTTGGCTCAGCTCACCGCTGAGCCAGCGTTGTTGGCTCAGCGGGACTTCTGAGCCAACAACTTCTGCGACAACGACTTCTGCGCGCTGGCCCAGGAGGCACAACAGATTCTCAATGCCAGCAAACAGCGCGCGGCCACCGCGGCAGCGATGGAGCTCGGTGCGACGGCCGGAGATGGCAGGGGGCCAGAGGTGGCGGTAGCAGACCCACCGACAACGGCGGCGGCGAGGGCCAAGGATCGCGGAGGAGACGACCTCTGTTTCTACCATCGCTGCTGTGCAGAGAGGGCATGCAAATGTATACCACCGTGCCAGTTCAAGCGCTCGGGAAACGCCAAGACCGGGGGTCGGTAGCAGCCGCGGCCCTCGGGGAAGAGAACAAGCTGCTCTACTTGACGGATGCGCGTTCGGGGAGGCAATTCCTCGTGGACACAGGCTCCCAAGTGAGTTTCATCACGCCTACCTATGCTGACCGGCTGGCGGGTCCCGGAAGTCACGGAGCGTCAGCAGCGAACAGCTCAAGGATTAAGACCTTTGGTGAGAGGACTGTGCTTCTGTCCCTACACGGCCGTACATTTGAGTGGACTTTTGTTATAGCTGCAGTGAGCTTCAATATGTTGGGGGCTGATTTTCTGTGCTCACATGGTTTGTTGGTTGATCTTGCTAATAGGCGCCTGGTTAATGCACTTTCTTTTTATTCTATTCCCTGTGCAGCCCGAGTGACCCCGCCCACAGCACAAGCCAACGTCGCAATGGCAAGCGGTAAGTTCCACATACTACTCACTCAGTTCCCAGCACTCACGGTTCCCACATTTTCAGCAGCTGTCGCTAAACACGGAGTGGAACATTTTATTACTACCACCGGACCGCCCATTTTTGCAAAAGCTCGGCGCTTGGATGCAGCTAAACTGTCCATAGCGCGCGAGGAGTTCGCCAACCTGGAAAAGTTGGGCATCATCAGGCGTTCGAAAAGCCCATGGGCTTCCCCGCTTCACATGGTCCCTAAAGCTGATGGCTCGCGGCAACCTTGCAGAGATTTCCGCAGGTTGAACAACGCTACAGCGCACGACCGCTACCCAATCCTGCATATCCAAGATTTTTCCGTTCATTTGGCGGTGGCGCGCGTTTTTTCTAAGATAGACTTGGTACGCGGTTACCACCAGGTCCCAGTGCGCGCTGAGGACATACCCAAAACAGCGGTAATAACTCTGTTCGGGCTATTTGAGTTTTTGCGCATGCCGTTTGGGCTTAAAGGCGCGGCGCAGACGTTCCAACGCATGATGGACGCGGTGTTGCGCGATCTCTCCTTCGTGTTCGTCTACCTGGACGACATATTGGTAGCCAGCGCGTCCGAAGACGAACACGAAAACCACCTCACGGCAGTTTTCCAGAGGTTGGGAGAGCACGGGTTAATAATCAACCCAGCGAAGTGTAAGTTCGGAGTGACGCAGATTGATTTTTTGGGGCATCGCGTCTCTCCAGAAGGAGCGGTTCCTCTGCCTGACAAAGTACGCGCAGTAACAAATTTTCCCCAGCCACAAACGGTCAAAGCGTTACAGGAGTTTTTGGGAATGGTGAATTTTTATAACCGTTTCCTCCCCCACGCAGCGCAGCTCATGCAACCATTGTATGCTGCACTAAAAAAACAAAAACCCACAAATAAAATCGAATGGTCTCCGGAGCGAGAGCGCACATTCTCGGAAGTCAAAACAGCCCTGGCAAACGCGGCGTTGTTAGCACATCCAGTCCCAACGGCCCGCATAGCGCTCACTACTGACGCGTCAGATGTGGCCATAGGGGCGGTCGTGGAACAGTATGTAGCCGGAGCTTGGCAACCGCTCACCTTTTTCAGCAGGACCTTGTGCGATAGTGAACGAAAATACAGTGCATTCGACAGGGAGTTGTTAGCTCTCCACTTGGCAATTTGCCACTTCCAGTTCTGGCTGGAGGGACGCCGTTTCACCGCGTTCGTTGACCACAAGCCGCTGACTTTCGCGATGGCCAAGGTTTCAGAACCGTGGTCGGGCCGGCAGCAGAGACAGCTGGCCCGATCTCAGAGTTTACTACCGATATCCAGCATGTGGCGGGTAAACTTAATGTAGTGGCAGACTGCCTCTCGCGTGCTGTGGCGGCTCCAGCCCGCTTAGGGGTAGATTTTGCAGCCATGGCCGCGGATCGGGTTAGCGACGCAGAAGTGCGCGCGGCCCCAGTCCGCGTAGGGATAGATTATGCAGCCATGGCCGCGGATCAGGTTAGTGACGCGGACGTGCGCGCGCTCCAGTATGGACCAACAGGGTTAAGGCTGGAGAACAGGGTGCTGCAAGACAGTATGCCCCCCCTAATCTGCGATGTCTCCACTGGGCGACTGCGTCCTGTGGTACTGGCCGCGTGGTGCCGCCGCGTTTTTGACTCGATCCATTCTCTGGCGCACCCGGGAGTGCGCGCGTTGGTCAAAATGGTGGGAGAGAAATTTGTATGTCCGAGCCTGCGCAAACAAGTTAGAGAGTGGGCGGCAGTCTGCATGGCTTGTCAACGAGCCAAGGTGCACAGACACACGAGAGCTCCCTTGAAGCCGTTTCACATCCCGGCTAAGAGGTTTGATCATGTTCACGTGGACCTCGTAGGCCCCCTCCCGCCCTCACAGGGGTGCACACATCTTCTGACAATGGTTGACCGCACCACGCGCTGGCCAGAAGTGGTCCCACTGTCGTCAACCACAGCCGAGGAGGTGGCGCGTGCGTTTTTAACGGCATGGGTAGCGCGTTTTGGAGTTCCATCGGACATTACGTCCGACAGAGGCCCTCAATTTGTTTCTGAACTTTGGTCAGAGATGGCCCGCAGCCTGGGGGCAACGATCCACCGCACGACAGCGTACAATCCGCAGGCTAACGGGTTATGCGAACGTTTTCACAGGTCATTGAAGGCGGCCCTCAGAGCGTCGCTTACGGATGCAAATTGGGTGGACAGGCTACCATGGGTTTTATTGGGGTTGCGTTCTGCACCTAAAGAGGATTTAGAAGCCTCCCGGGGTGAGCTAGTTTTCGCACAGCCACTTCGGCTGCCTGGGGAGTTCCTCCCTGATAATCCTGCGCCAGAGTGCTCCCCAGCTCAGCGGTTACAGAGTAGCACGGAATCGAGCACGCTGCCTGGCCCCGTTCACCACAGTTTTCTGCTTGTTTTTGTGCCTAAGGCTTTAAAAAATGCGGAGTTTGTTTTTGTCAGACACGATGCCCATCGCCCAACGTTATGACCACCTTATGATGGACCATTTAGAGTGCTGGAAACAGGGGATAAGCATTTTTTCCTTGATTTGGGAGGCAGAAAAGAGATGATTGGCATAAACAGGCTCAAACCCGCTTTTGTGGTGGCTGACGAAGGTGTGCAGTTGGCCAGGGTTCCTCGGCGCGGCAGACCCCCTAGGGAGCATTCCCCAGAGCTCCCACAGGGATTGACTAACAGTTCTCATCCTCAGACAGTAGCTCCCCAGCAGGAGGGCGCCGCGGAGGCGGTTAAGCCCGCTTACAGCAGATACGGGAGAAGACTGAGGCCCAAGCAGCATGTGGACTGATGTGTGTGATTTTATCGTGACATGCAGACTGTTATTACGTTGTCCCATCTTAGACGTTTGGGGGGGGGTCATGTGGCACACATATGTGACATAACGCACGGCTCAGGAGACGCACACACACAGGCTTAGAGTAGTTCAAAGAGTTTATTAACAGCAGGAGTGAATGAGTGTGTGTCTGCGGGATGTAAATGTGTTGGTGATGGTGTCTGCTCCAGGCACAGAGGCAGGTGACCGTACAGCCGAGCAACCCTATGGAGAGAGCACAGGGAGAGGGTGACGGGCATACACCAACACAGGAGGGATTTATGGCGAGAGAAGGACTTACTTGGTGGGTCAGGACAGCTGGCACAACAAGGGGGCGAAGCCCGGAAGACAGCCACCTGGAGAGCTCTGTACAGCAGCGAGGATTGGGCGATGGAGTGGAGATGTCCGCCGCTGGGGAATCCACCTGTGCACAGGGGAGAAGACTGAAGAAAAGAGGTAAGCGATCTTCTTACCAAAATGGTGACGCTGAAGGGAAGTATGCTCACAACGGTGAGGGACGAAGTCTGACGGCTTCAGGCCGAGCCTCCGGGCGAGACGGCCTTTATCCCTCGCCGCTGATGATTGTCAGGTGCGTGAGCAGGTGGCGCCGCTGATGAATGGCGCGGTGTGACAGTACTCCCCCCTCTAGCAGCGCCTCCTGGCGATGGCTTATCCGGGTGCGCTCGGTGGAAGTCCGCGATGAGCGATGGGTCCAACACAAACGACGGGGGCACCCATTGTCGATGCTCGGGCCCATAGCCCTCCCAGTCCACCAGGTATTGCAACCCACGACCTCGGCGCCGGGAGTCCAGGATGGAGGAGACGGACCAGGCCGGATGGCCACCAATCATCCGGGGCGCGGGTTGCGCTGCAGGAGGAGGGCAGAGGGGGTCAGTGACTGCCAGTTTCACCTTCGACACATGGAAAGTGGAATGGATGCGGAGGGAGGGGGGAATAGCCACGCGCACAGCCACCGGGTTGATGATCCGGGTGATGGGAAAGGGACCCATGAATCGCTGTGCCAGCTTCCTCCTCTCGCCTTTTAATGTGACGTCCTGGGTAGACACATACACGAGTTGCCCAACTCTGTACGCCGGGGCAGGTCTTCTGTGCCGGTCCGCCACGGTCCTGTTGCGCTCCGCCGTGCGTAAAAGCGCATGACGCGCGGCAGCCCAGGTGGAGCGGAACTGCCTAAGGTGCGCCCTAACAGAGGGGACAGTCACCTCGTTCTCCTGCGCTGGAAACAGCGGGGGGTCGTAACCCAGGGACGCCTTGAAGGGGGACATCCCCGTTGCAGAAGAGCGGGCGGTGTTGTGGGCATACTCCACCCAGGCGAGATGGTTGCTCCAGGACGTCGGCTTGGATCTAGTAACACAGCGGAGCGCAGCCTCCAGCTCCTGATTGGTCCTCTCACACTGCCCGTTAGACTGGGGGTGATGGCCGGAGGAGAGGCTCACCTTGGCTCCGATGGCGTTACAAAAGGATCTCCAAACCTCGGATGAAAATTGGGGGCCCCGGTCCGAGACCACGTCCACCGGAATCCCGTGCAGCCTGACCACGTGTTGGACGAGGAGGCCCGCCGTCTCCAGGGCAGTAGGGAGACCTCGCAGGGGAACGAAGTGCGCCGCCTTGGAGAAACGGTCCACAATGGTCAGGACGGTGTCAAAGGAGTTGGAAACGGGGAGTCCGGTGACGAAGTCCAGTGCGATGTGCGACCAGGGCCTGCCGGGGACGGGCAGAGGCTGGAGCAGACCCGCTGGGGGGGCATTTCCCGACTTGCTGGTGGCACAGATTGGGCAAGCCCGGGCGTAGCGGGCTGCATCCCTCCGCAGGCCTGGCCACCAAAAGGACCGCTGGAGGAGGCTGATCATCCGAGAGGTGCCGGGATGACAGGTGAGCCGGGAGGTGTGGAGCCAGTGGATGACCTCTCCTCGGACCGCAGATGGGACGAACAGTCTTCCCTCCGGTCCGCCGCCAGGATCAGGTTCCACCTCCTGCGCCTTCCGGATCTTGTCTTCAATGTCCCAAGAGATGGCACCGAGGACGCACGACCTGGGCAGGATAGTGTGGGGCGTCTCCTCAGCCTCCACGGGGGTGAACTGCCTAGAGAGGGCGTCAGGCAGGCCGTTTTTGGAGCCCGGCCTGAAGGTGATCGAGAAGCGGAACCTGGCGAAGAACAAAGACCAGCGCGCCTGGCGGGCATTCAGGCGCTTGGCAGATCGTAAATACTCTAAGTTCTTGTGGTCCGTCAGGACCACAAACGGCAGGTCCGCCCCCTCTAGCCAGTGGCGCCACTCCTGTAAGGCGAGTTTAATGGCCAGGAGCTCTCTGTCCCCCACATCGTAGTTCCTCTCCGCCGGGGACAGGCGCCGGGAGAAGAAGGCGCACGGCCGTTTGGCGCCATCGTCAGGTGACCGCTGGGATAACACTGCTCCCACTCCCGTGTCCGATGCGTCCACCTCCACAATGCACTGCAGCGCGGGGTCGACCTGGCGAAGGACCCGGGAGGAGGAGAACTCCGCCTTCAGCGCCCTAAAGGCAGCAGCGACCTCTTCAGTCCACCGGAACGGGACCTTCGGGGACGTGAGGCGGGTCAGCGGTCCGACGATCGAGCTGAAATTTGGGACAAAGCGGCGGTAAAAATTGGCGAAGCCAACAAACTGTTGCACCTGCTTCCGGGATGCGGGAGTAGGCCACTCCACCACCGCCTTCACCTTCTCTGGGTCTGGGAGCACCTGATCTTGAGCGATGATGAATCCCAGGAAGGATGTGGTCCTAGCGTAGAATTCGCATTTCTCAGCCTTCACGTACAGACGATTCTCCAGCAGTCTTTGGAGGACCCGCCTCACATGGACCTGGTGCTCGTCCCTGGACCTGGAGAAGATAAGGATGTCATCCAGGTAGACGAACACAAAAAGGCCGATGAAATCCCGGAGGACGTCATTAATGAGGCGCTGAAAGACGGCAGGAGCGTTGGTCAGCCCGAACGGCATGACGAGATACTCAAAGTGGCCGTTCGGGGTACGGAAGGCTGTCTTCCATTCATCTCCCTCCCGGATCCGGACGAGGTGGTAAGCGCTGCGTAAATCCAGCTTGGTAAACCAGGTCGCCCCCTGGAGGGAGTGAAAGGCAGTGTCCATGAGGGGCAGGGTGTAACGGTCCCTCTCAGTGATGTCATTCAGCGCTCGGTAGTCTATGCAGGGGCGGAGGGATCCGTCCTTTTTCCCGACAAAGAAAAACCCTGCCCCCACGGGTGACGACGATGGGCGAATAATCCCAGCGCTCAGAGATTCCTTCAGGTATGTATTCATGGTCTCCTTCTCCGGCGCCGACAGGCTGTAGAGCCGACCAGATGGCAGGGGAGCCCCCTGGCGGAGGTTGATGGCACAGTCATATGGTCGATGCGGGGGAAGAGACATAGCTTTCGATTTGCTAAATACCATACCCAGGTCGTGAAATTCTGGAGGCACCAGTGACAGGTCCGGAGGTGCTGTATCCGCCACAGGGGGAGCCGCGGATGGGGAGCAGGCAGCGGACTGAAGGCAGGTGCCCATACAGAAGGTACTCCATGCCGATACCCCAGCGGACCTCCAGTCCAGGACAGGGTTGTGGAGGCGTAGCCAGGGATACCCCAGGATGACGGGCGACACAGAGTTGGGCAGGACGTAAAATACCATCTCCTCCCGGTGGTTCCCTGAGATGATGACTGGGACAGGCATGGTTTGGTGAGAAACTCTCCCAAGGGAGGCACGGGAGAGATGGACCAGGGAGATGGGGTGTTTTAATGCCTGACAGCGGATGCCCAATCGGGTTGCCAGGCCTTGTGAAATGAAGCTGCCCTCTGCGCCCGAATCCACCAGTGCGTGGGTGAGGTGCCCAGTGGGATTGTGGCAAAAACGGATGGGCAGCTTTAATTGAGTGAGAGAGTCTAACCGGTTGGGATCCGCGAGGCTCCCTACAGCGATTCGCGGACCCCGCCGACTGGCTTTCCGCGGGCAACGCTCCACAGTGTGTTGGTCACCTCCGCAATACATGCAGAGGCCCAACTCACGGCGGCGTTGTTTCTCCGCAGGGGAAAGCTTGGTCCAGCCCGTCACCATCGGCTCCGACTCCTCGGGGCACAATGCTGGCGGCGCCGCCAGGGGGCGAGCTTGGAACAGGTGCGGCGAGACTCCACGAGGGCGAGAAGAAGAAGACTTCCGCCCCGAGGAGCGCTCGCGCAGCCTGTTATCCAAACTTATCGCTAAGGATGTCAGCTCCGCTAGCGTCCCAGGGATATCCCGTCCAGCCAGTTCATCCCTCAGATCACTATTGAGGCTGCGGAGGAACAGGCCACAGAGGGAGCGTTCCTCCCAGCCCAATTCCTCCGCCGCTACCCGGAAGTCGACCGAGTAGTCCGCTGCCGACCGGCCTCCCTGCTGGAGAGCGAGGAGCCGATCGACCTGGACCGTCTCGGTTTGAGAATGGTCAAAGACCTCCAGAAAGCGCCTCACGAACTGGTCATAGGTGAGGGTGGCATAACTGGGCCTCGCCATTACGGCGTAGGTCCAAGTTAACGCACGCCCCTCCAGAAGATTCCCTATGTAACCAATCCGACTGTGATCCGAGGGAAAATCTCCGGGCACACGGTGGAACACGGACTCACACTGCATAATGAACCCCCGCGCTCCGCCGAGCTTACCGCTAAAGCGGGCGGGGGTCGGAATCGGTGTGAGCCGAACCGGTGCCACCGGAGCCGGCTGGACGGCCGCTGGAACAGCAGGAGCCGCGCCACCCTGACGAGCCGGGGGGAACGGCTGTTGAGGATCCAAGCGGCCCAACCGGTTAGTTAAATTCAATAATTGATTAAAGATCACCTGTTGTTGATAAGCTATTTGATCCACTCTAGCCTCGAGAGTGGAAAACCGGTGTGCGAGCCCGCCGTCCGCCGAGCCGCTCTGCTGAAGCCGTACTGACATAACGCACGGCTCAGGAGACGCACACACACAGGCTTAGAGTAGTTCAAAGAGTTTATTAACAGCAGGAGTGAATGAGTGTGTGTCTGCGGGATGTAAATGTGTTGGTGATGGTGTCTGCTCCAGGCACAGAGGCAGGTGACCGTACAGCCGAGCAACCCTATGGAGAGAGCACAGGGAGAGGGTGACGGGCATACACCAACACAGGAGGGATTTATGGCGAGAGAAGGACTTACTTGGTGGGTCAGGACAGCTGGCACAACAAGGGGGCGAAGCCCGGAAGACAGCCACCTGGAGAGCTCTGTACAGCAGCGAGGATTGGGCGATGGAGTGGAGATGTCCGCCGCTGGGGAATCCACCTGTGCACAGGGGAGAAGACTGAAGAAAAGAGGTAAGCGATCTTCTTACCAAAATGGTGACGCTGAAGGGAAGTATGCTCACAACGGTGAGGGACGAAGTCTGACGGCTTCAGGCCGAGCCTCCGGGCGAGACGGCCTTTATCCCTCGCCGCTGATGATTGTCAGGTGCGTGAGCAGGTGGCGCCGCTGATGAATGGCGCGGCGTGACAATATGTGGGTTTCATATGCTTCATATGTATTCACTGTATGCTTACTGTATGCTTCACGTCTCAGATGAACAAAAGGACTGAGCCTCCTAGGAGATAACAGGAGGATGTGAAATGTGGTCTTTTGTATGCAAAGAGATGGCCTTGAGGGATTTCCTGGCCACCAAGGACTTTAGGTGAAGGTGATAAGACCTGGAAGAAGACGCATTGTGACTTGGGATTAAATGCAATGTGACTGTGTGCTTTGATGTCCTGGGGTATAAAAGGACGAATGTCTGGGGGGTTTCCTTCTCTTTTTCTGTTTTTGACGATGTTGGAGAATGGAATAAACCTGACTTGTGAGATAAACTCAGCCTCGTCATTTCCACATTCTCCACATTACGACGAATAAATGCACCAGCTTGGCTGTGCATTGGCAGAACAGTCCAATAATAGAAAATAAATTGTACCTGCTGTGGAAATCCCCAAAAAGCTGTCATGTTTAGGTTTGCAAAATTTATCCACTGGAGCTCACAGGAAGAACAACCTCCTGTCTCTGTATGGGAGACGCTGTTTGTTTACACTCGTTAATCCTGACACTTCGTTTCAGCTTTACAGAGCTTTGGTCCATTTGTCAGCAGGTGAGTGTCAGTCTTATTTTTAAATTAGTTTAACTGCAGTGTTCATATTTTTAAACTAGTTTAATTGCAGTGTTAATATGTTTACTCTGAGGCTGATAAACAGCTCAAATTGGAATTAATATTCGTCCCGAGCTAACACATTTCTATGCTAATGCTATTTTAGCTATTAACTCCCTCTGATGCAAATTTGGGTGTTTTTTTGCATGTTTGCATTAACTTTAAGTGTAGGCAAGTTACTTTTAATGCTAAATAATAGTGATAGTTTGGTAAACAAACATACCCGCAGGAGGAGCAAGCTCCATTTGTGGCCAGACAGAGATGTGAGTCTTATCATCCCTCAGGCAGCCAACTCATATGAAAAGGCAGCCCACAAAATCCTCCTTTGGTAATCTCTGTGGCCAACGTGAATCTGAAAAACTTGTATTCTGATTGGTATCACCATTTTTCATAAGATGGTGATGGCTACATGAGCCAGTTGCCCACCATTTCGACATTTTCTTTGTTTAAATTTAACTAATATTGCCATAGAAATGCAATGAAATCGTCATTTTTTTGCTACCTCAACGCATCGTTTTGCGCGTTCATGAGATTGGTGACGCAAGTGTAGACAGCCCTATACATTGATCAAAGATGGTCAGCTGCCTTTAACAGTTACTTATTCAGTTATTCAGTGATGTTTGTTACTTATTCTCTCCCTGTCCCAGTATGCTTTATTTGGGCTTTTACACTCTAACATTCAGCCAGTGTTAAGTTAGTTAACTCAGGCTGTTCTCCATACCAGAGCAATGAGCTAGCTAGCAACCATTAGCAATATGGCATCAACCAAAAATCTCAGCAGTGACTAAAGATGAAGGGTGGGGTGAACTGTGGCTCATGAACATTTAAAGAAATGTGCACTGAAGTGGATCATTGTGAGGAAGCCTGCTTAAACTGGGTGGATAATAGTGCTCCAATAATTAAGGCCTGATGTGCTGTGACCAAAGCATGTCAAGACCTCTGGGAACTGTGTCAACATGGAAAAGTTCAGTAATGTGTTCCCTTTAAAACTACATGATCTTGAGCATGACGAAACTTAAAATTAATTTTTTGAACACTCACAAGAATAGAATAGAATAAAATACACTTTATTGTCCCCTTGGGGAAATCTGCTGTGGACTCACGGTGCTGACACAAACCTGCTTCCCATCAAACCACAAGGCATCACATTACAACATGACATCTGCCCACATATATTGCACACTACCCCTATTGCACATATTACAATATAATATTATAATATAATATATATGGCTATATACAGTACGTATATATTATAATATGGGGCCTTTAAGACAAAACTTTAAACAGACATTAAATATTAATCAAAAACTTGGCATACTGAAAAGATCAGTAGACAGATACTTGTCCCAAAAGTTGAAAATGGCCTTCAATCTCAATAAATCTAAGTCAGAAAGTTTGTTTGAAATCTAATGTAAAGCACCTTGTTGTGGTCAAGCTGAGTCCTGGCTGCTAGGTAGTGCCTGTATCAGTGTTTTAAGAACATCTGTCAACATGAGGCCTTATGAAAAACAAAGAACTTGTCACGAATTCTTCAATAAACCTCACCTTGCCTTTTTTTGTGTCTACTTATGTCCTGAACCCAGTAAACGCTCATAAAGAAGTCATGTTGCTTTAGCACTCCAAGCGTGGGATGTAGCCTCAAGCGGAAATGTCTTTGTGTGTAGACGTATTATTGCGTAAAAGGCCAAGGTAAGCCTCGGCAGTTTTAGAGACTCTATTTAAAGGCCTTTCAAGAGTTGTTCTTTTGTTAACGCCTTGGGCTGAGAACTACAGGTCTCTAGTGTGGGGGAAAGGTTTCTTGCAAGGAAACATTCAACCTACAGTACATTTCTGAATAAGCCATAGTATACTGAATGGGGGGGAAATTAATCAAATATATCTATACAACAGTTAGTTCTGACTGAACAATTTGATTTGACAATAGGGATTCCAGAAGTTACTATAATCCGCGATAACTTCAATTACATTGGATATGTATCACCTTTTCTTCAAAGGTGTTCTTGTAACTGTTAATTAAGTTAAGTTATTCCCATGCCAATGATGTTTGGCAGTGCCTGTCTCCATTTTGAGACCCTATGCCACACAGCTACTGTAGGTAGTGAAGGCTACAGTGGAGGGTCAGTCCTCTGGTAGCTCTGTGTGTTAACTTTCCTTTCCCTGTTCTATTATGCTGAGCACCAAGCTGGAAGGTGTAAAGTACCATTTTTACCTGGTCTTTGGTATGACCCGACCAGGATTTGAACCCCAGCCTCCCGGTTGTGGGGCGGATGCTCTACCAACTAGGCCGCCATTCTGGTACTGGTAACCGTTAGTTACTAACAGTAATTTTCTATCAACTCTCTGACACTTGCAGTACTGTTTGGATACCTTAATTTCCACAGTGAGGCGCTGTTTGACAAGAAATTACATATATATTGGTGACTCAGAAGTACAGTGGTACCTCTACTTACGAATTTAATTCGTTCCGGAAGAATTCTCGTAACGTGAAAAATTCGTAAGTAGAGGCGCGTTTTACATGTAAATGCCGTAATCCGTTCCAAGCCCCCAAAATTCGGGCATAAATTTTTTATAAATCGTAAAAACGCATCAAAACATGTAACAAATACATGTTACAATTAGATTACTGCACAATAAACATAAAATGAGAGTTTAAAATGAGAGAAAGAATAATAAAAGAGAATAATAAAAGAGAAAGAATAATAAAAATTATGTTCATTTACCCTTTAACTGCTATCGTCGTCGACGTCGTCGACGTCGTCACCTTTTGCCTTCTTTGGTTCATGTTCTGATCCAAGGACGTTTGCTTTTGTCGGCTTGTAAGTGCTTCGTTTTGTTTTAATACCGTGCTGATCGTTGATGTATTACGGCCATATTCTTTGGCGAGATCAACCAAACGCATCCAAACGCAAGATGCATCCCCTTTTCATACCTTTCGATTATCTCCTTTCTTTGTTTGTATGGACAAAAAAACTCTCTTCTTTTCTCCTTTTCCACTTATCTCCGTCACTTTCTTGGGGCCCATAGCGAATAAATGTTAATTCTGTATTGTACACACACGTAAAACTTTCACCTTGTTCTTAATAAAGTTTTGGAAAAAAAAACAAAAACTTCGTGGCCAACGGGATACCAGGAAGATGCTAGGCGATAGCCAATGGCAGAGCAGCTACAGGTATGTTTACGTTCGGTAAACTACGGAAGCTGCGAGGAGCGCGTACTTTTTTGCCTTTCGTATCCTGAAATTTCGTTCGTAACTAGAGGCAATATTTTCCCGTTGAGGCGTCTCGTAACCTGAAAATTTCGTATGTAGAGACGTTCGTAAGTAGAGGTACCACTGTACTACCTGTTATGTCCACAAACCTGGCAAAGATGACCGACAAGGATGCTGCCATTTAGTGAACTTTATTACAAGTTGGTATGAAGAATACAGGCACGTGTTCAAGGGCTAACTGCCTACCACTGGTGTCTTGGATGTAGTCACTATCCAACCCAACTCTTGACTCCCTGAAATGGTGGATCGCCCCAATATATACAGTGGGGTAAAAAAGTATTTAATCAGCCACCAATTGTACAAGTTCTCCCACTTAAAAGATGAGAGAGGTCTCCAATTTTCATCATAGGTATATCTCAACTATGAGAGACAAAATGAGAAAAAAAAATTCAGAAAATCACATTGAAGGATTTTTAAAGAATTTATTTGCAAATTACGATGGGAAATAAGTATTTGGTCAATAACACAAGTTCATCTCAATACTTTGTTATATACCCTTTTTTGGCAATGACAGAGGTCAAACGTTTTCTGTAAGTCTTCACAAGGTTTTCACACACTGTTGCTGGTATTTTGGCCCATTCCTCCATGCAGAGCTCCTCTAGAGCAGTGATGTTTTGGGGCTGTTGCTGGGCAACACGGACTTTCAGCTCCCTCCAAAGATTTTCTATGGGGTTGAGCTCTGGAGACTGGCTAGGCCACTCCAGGACCTTGAAATGCTTCTTACGAAGCCACTCCTTCGTTGCCAAGGTGGTGTGTTTGGGATCATTGTCATGCTGAAAGACCCAGCCACGTTTCATCTTCAATGCCCTTGCTGATGGAAGGAGGTTTTCACTCAAAATCTCACGATGCTTGGCCCCATTCATTCTTTCCTTTACACGGATCAGTCGTCCTGGTCCCTTTGCAGAAAAACAGCCCCAAAGCATGATGTTTCCACACCCATGCTTCACAGTAGGTATGGTATTCTTTGGATGCAACTCAGCATTCTTTCTCCTCCAAACACGACAAGTTGAGTTTTTACCAAAAAGTTCTATTTTGGTTTCATCTGACCATATGACATTCTCCCAATCCTCTTCTTGATCATTCAAATGCTCTCTAGCAAACTTCAGACGGGCCTGGACATGTACTGGCTTAAACAGGGGGACACGTCTGGCACTACAGGATTTGAGTCTCTGGCGGCGTAGTGTGTTACTGATGGTAGCCTTTGTTACTTTTGTCCCAGCTCTCTGCAGGTCATTCACTAGGTCCCCCTGTGTGGTTCTGGGATTTTTGCTCACCGTTCTCGTGGTCATTTTGACCCCACGGGGTGAGATCTTGCGTGGAGCCCCAGACTGAGGGAGATTATCAGTGGTCTTGTATGTCTTCCATTTTCTAATAATTGCTCCCACAGTTGATTTCTTCACACCAAGCTGCTTACCTATTGCAGATTCAGTCTTCCCAGCCTGATGCAAGTCTTCAATTTTGTTTCTGGTATCCTTTGACAGCTCTTTGGTCTTGGCCATAGTAGAGTTTGGAGTCTGACTGTTTGAGGTTGTGGACAGGTGTCTTTTATACTAATAACGAGTTCAAACAGGTGCCATTAATATAGGTAACGAGTGGAGGACAGAGGAGCCTCTTGAAGAAGAAGTTACAGGTCTGTGAGAGCCAGAAATCTTGCTTGTTTGTAGGTGACCAAATACTTATTTTCCACCATAATTTGCAAATAAATTCTTTAAAAATCAGACAATGTGATTTTCTGGATTTTTTTTTCTTCTCATTTTGTCTCTCATAGTTGAGGTATACCTATGATGAAAATTGGAGACCTCTCTCATCTTTTAAGTGGGAGAACTTGCACAATTGGTGGCTGACTAAATACTTTTTTGCCCCACTGTATATGGCGTGGTGATATCACGCGTAAGGTGCTGCACCACTCCCTAAATACTTGGTATCTCTACACCACATTCTCCTCCCCCCTTGCAAAATTGGAGAAATCTACGACTAATATTGGCAGACATGCCCTCCCCCAAGTTATAAACAGATCCCACTAATCAATTACTTACTAAATGTAGCTTATCAATATGATTCACACATCACACATTACTACATAAGGTTATTCAACATAATGGATGATTCATAAAAGGATTAAAATTAGCTGTTCAGGTAATAAACAATTCCAACTTAAAGTTGCATTAGACAGACTTACGTTCCAAGTATTGGCTATATAAACACATTGGTTATAACTACTTAAACATTCCATCAAAACACACACACTTATTTTATTAAAGAACATTCTCCTTTTTGTTTTTTTTTTTGTTTGCCCGTGACGGCCTCATCCCTGGAACTGTCAGATCCCCAGGGCCAGTCTTCATGATGCTGGGCCTTGGATCCCGCACTGCGGTAGCCGACTCCTGCAAAGCCTTGCCATCTGGAGCAGCCACCTGGACATGCTGTAGTTGGTTTGCGTGCCGAACTGAACCATCTGTCAGTCTGAAGCACGTTGTTCCCAGCTTTGCCACGCTCCTCAGCGGCGCCCAGTGTTTTGTTGGCTGTGACCTGGTCAGTCATTGACTTGGTCTCAGTCCGTGACCTGGAGTGGTGCCTTACTTGGTTTGATGCGTTGCTGCACCCCCGGTGGTTCTGCGTGCTGTGGCAGTTTGGTAGTTACTGTGTTTGCTGTGGACCCTTCACCTGTTGTCTCTGTCATTAGTTGAGGGTCGTCATGGGTGCAGAAGGTGTCTGGAGCCTCTCCGCTGTCGGCTGTTGAGGTGGATTCTTCACCCGTCGGCTCGGCCGTTGTTCGTTGAGCGAGGGTATGGAAGTCATCCAGTTCCTCCTCTCCTCCGTGTGAGGAGTTCTGCTGTGACGTGTCGGGAGCGTCATTCATGCCTGGTTGCTGTTGCTGTGCTTCAGGGCTCTCTGCATACTCAGACTCCCTTCCCTCCGGCTGCCCCCCCCCCCCCCCCGAGCGGCTCTCCTCCTGAGAGCACGTGGTGGATGCTTTGGTATCGGTGTTGCTTGTGATTGCTTTGTCCCAGACCATGTCGTCATCCTCGAGGTCCGCTATGCTCCAGCTGCTGCATCTGGACCATTCGAACCCTGCGCTGTCCCTAATGATGAAGCCAAGTCTGTAGAAGAAGTCACATCCCATGATGTTGTCCCAGTGCACTGCCACTTGGAACGAGAAGTCATACACGATTTCAGACTTGTAATTAACAGTCAGTTCAACCATTCCAACATTGCAGTCTGTGACCCCCATAACCATACCGCGGTGTTGGGTTCTTTTGAATTTTGTGGTTGGGGAAAAACTTCTTCACTGTGGCCCAGTTTAACATCAACCACACTGCTGCCATGTTGAGCAGGAGCGGTATGGCTACCCCGTCTAGCTCCACCATACTGTATGAATAACTGTTGATGTCGGGGCTTATCGCATGGATGGTCGTTGTTGGCAGGCGGGCTGGCTTGTCTGGTGGGCCCCACAGTGCTGGTGACCGACACACTCTGGCGAAATGGTTCAGGTGCCCACACTTGTTACATCGTTGTCCTTTAGCTGGGCAAAAATGTGCTCTGTCCTGGTGCGTTGGGGACCCACAGCTCCCGCAGACGTTGTCTCATGGAGCGGAACTTCGGCCAATGGCATTTGTCTCAAACTCTTCCTAATGTCGTCTGTCTGGGTAGCTCCTGTGTTTGGCGCCCATTTAGCTCCGAGGCCAACCTCTCTGCCGCCTCTAGCTGGAACGCTAGTTCAATAGTGTTAGCTAGCATCATGTCGTTTGGCGCCGTTTGCATTTTAGCTCTAAGCCTAGCATTACATGTGTGCTCACCTAACTGGTCCCGCACCATTTCATCTTCATGCAGTCCAAAACAGCACATACTAGCTAAATGCCTCAAGTCAGCGACAAACTGTTGTACCAACTCACCTACCCTTTGGTGTCTCTGGCGAAGGTGGATTTGTCGTGCAATCACATTGTCAGGAGTGGCAAAGTAGCTAGCTAGCAGCTTGACGGAATCCTCATAAGACTCAGTCGGTCCTAGCGTGTGGAAAATTTGCTGGCCTTCTATGCTGAGGTTGTGGACAAGGAGTGCTCTTTTCCTTACTTTGTCAGTTTTACCCAGGTCAGCGCCGAAATGTAGGTCTCGAACGCGTCCAGCCAACGTGGCCACGGGATTGCTGGCTCTCCCGGGCACTCGAGGAAAGGCCGAAGTGGTTGTAAGCACGCTTCCATGGTTTACTCTCTCGTCGCCAAATGTTATATCCACAAACCTGGCAATGATGACCGACAAGGATGCTGCCGTTTGGTGAACTTTATTACAAGTTGGTATGAAGAATACAGGCAAGTGTTCAAGAGCTAACTGCCTACCACTGGTGTCTCGTATGCAGTCACTATCCAACTCAACTCTTGACTCCCTGAAATGGCAGGTCGCCCCAATGTATATATGGTGTGGTGATGTCACGCGTAAGATGCTGCACCACTCCCTAAATACCTGGCATCCCTACACCACACCACTCTTTTGAAAAGGGTGCTCAGTCTACCTGGCCCTGATGTCATTTTAAGCTCATTAAGCGATTTCACGTCTGTTTAAAAAAAAATAGGCAGTGCTAGAGTTTGATTTATTGTCAATTAACAAACCACAATACCTTTGTGGTGATGGACTCTTTGTTTCTTCTGAAAATGCAAAGAAAAGTGAGCAAAATAATAATAATGCATCGATTTTATATAGCGCTTTATCATATATACTCAAAGACACTTTACAAATAGGTACACCATTCATTCACTCCAGACAAACAATGGTAGTGGCAAGCTACTTCTGCAGCCACAGCTGCCCTGGGGCAGGCTGACGGAAACGTGGCGGCCAATCTGCGCCAACGGCCTTTCCTGCCACCACCAAACATTTTTATACATTTATACACATTCATACTCAGTGTTATGGACACTGGAGGCAATGCGGGTGAAGTGTCTTGCCCAGGGACACAAAGGCAGGATATCTGGGGAGAGCGGGATTCGAACCGCCAACCATCCGGTTATTAGACAACCTGCTCTACCTCCTGAGCCACTGCCGCCCCATGTTGATAGTTGGAATTAAGTAAAAAACTACAAATAGCAGTTTCAAAACTGTCTTAAGAGAAATAAATATATACTCGTATTTAAACTTCTATGGCAAACATTCAGCTGTTGACATAACGCACGGCTCAGGAGACGCACACACACAGGCTCAGAGAAGTTCAAATAGTTTATTAGCAACAGGAGTGAATGAATGTGTGTCAGCGGGATGTAAATGTGTTGGTGGCGGCGTCTGCTTCGGGCACAGAGGCAGGAGGCCGTACAGCCGGACAACCCTATGGGAAAAGCAAAAGGAGAAGGGTGACGGGCACACACCAACACAGGAGATTTGCAAGCGAGAGAGGAGCTTACTTGGAGGGCACAGATGACTGGCACAGCAAAGGACGAGATCCGGAAGACAGCCACCTGGAGAGCTCGGTGCAGCAGCGAGGAATAGGCGATGGAGAGGCGATGTCCGCCGCCGGGGAATCCACCTGTGCACAGGGGAGCAGACTCGAGAGAGAAAAGGAGGTAAGAGCTTCTTACCCGGGAGAATAGCTGAAGGTGAAGGAACTCACAGCGATGCATGAGAAGTCTAACGGCTTCAGGCCGAAGCTCAGGGCGAGGCGGCTTATATCCCTCGCCGCTGATGATGAGCAGGTGTGCGTGCAGGTGGCGCCGCTGATGAGCGGCGCGGTGTGACAGTACTCCCCCCTCTAGCAGCGCCTCCTGGTGATGGCTTTCCTGGGTGCGCTCGGTGGATATCAGCGATGAGCGATGGGTCCAACACAGACGACGGGGGTACCCACTGTCGATGCTCAGGCCCATAGCCCTCCCAGTCCACCAAGTACTGCAACCCACGACCCCAGCGCCGGGAGTCCAGGATGGAGGAGACGGGCCAGGCCGGATGGCCACCAATCATCCGGGGCGCGGGTTGCGCAGCAGGAGGAGAGCAAAGGGGATCGGAGACTGCCAGCTTCACCTTGGACACGTGGAAGGTGGGGTGGATGCGGAGGGAGGGGGGAATAGCTACACGCACAGCCACCGGGTTGACAATCCTGGTGATGGGATAGGGGCCCATGAAGCGCTGTGCCAGCTTCCTCCTCTCGCCTTTTAAGGTAACGTCCTGGGTCGACACGTAGACTCGCTGCCCAACCCTGTACGCCGGGGCAGGTCTTCTGTGCCGGTCTGCCATGGCTCTGTTGCGCTCCGCCATGCGTAAAAGCGCATTGCGCGCTGACGCCCAGATGGAGCGGAACTGCCTGAGATGCGCCCGTACTGAGGGGACAGTTACCTCACTCTCCTGCGCCGGGAACAGCGGGGGGTCGTAACCCAGGGACGCCTTGAAGGGGGACATCCCTGTGGCAGAAGAGCGAGCGGTGTTATGGGTGTATTCAACCCAGGCAAGGTGGTTGCTCCAGGACGTGGGCTTGGACGCCGTTACACAGCGGAGCGCAGCCTCCAGCTCCTGGTTGGTCCGCTCACACTGCCCGTTGGATTGGGGGTGATGGCCGGAGGAGAGGCTCACCTTGGCTCCCAAAGCGTTGCAAAACGACCTCCAAACCTCAGAGGAAAATTGGGGCCCTCGATCCGAGACCACGTCCACTGGAATCCCATGCAGCCTGACCACGTGTTGGATGAGGAGGTCCGCCGTCTCCAGGGCGGTGGGGAGACCTCGCAGGGGGACGAAGTGTACCGCCTTGGAGAAGCGGTCCACGATGGTCAGGATGGTGTCGTAGGAGTTGGAGACTGGGAGTCCGGTGACGAAATCCAGGGCGATGTGCGACCAGGGTCTGCCAGGGACGGGCAGGGGCTGGAGCAGACCCGCTGGAGGGGCATTTCCCGACTTGTTGGTGGCACAAATTGGACAGGCCCGGGCGTAGCGGGCAGCATCCCTCCGCAGGCCCGGCCACCAAAAGGACCGCTGGAGGAGGTTTATCATCCGGGAGGAGCCAGGGTGACAGGTGAGCTTGGAGGTGTGTAGCCAGTGGATGACCTCTCCTCGAACCGCAGATGGCACGAATAGCCTTCCCTCCGGTCCGCCGCCAGGGTCAGGTTCCACTTCCTGCGCCTTCCGGATCTTGCTCTCAATGTCCCAGGAGATGGCTCCCACGACGCACGACCTGGGCAGGATGGTGTGGAGCGTGTCCTCCGACTCCTCGGGGGCGAATTGCCTAGAGAGGGCGCCGGGCAGGCCGTTCTTGGAGCCAGGCCTGAAGGTGATGGAAAACTGGAACCTGGCGAAGAACAAGGACCAGCGCACCTGGCGGGCGTTCAGGCGCTTGGCAGATCGAAGGTACTCCAAGTTCTTGTGGTCCGTCAGGACCACGAACGGCAGGTCCGCCCCCTCTAGCCAGTGACGCCACTCTTGCAGCGCGAGCTTGATGGCGAGGAGCTCTCTGTCCCCCACGTCGTAATTTCTCTCCGCCGGGGACAAGCGCCGGGAGAAGAAGGCGCAGGGCCGTTTGGCGCCGTCGTCAGGCGACCGCTGGGATAGCACTGCCCCCACTCCCGTGTCTGAAGCGTCCACCTCCATGATGCACTGCAGCGCAGGGTCGACCTGGCGAAGGACCCGGGAGGAGGAGAACTCCGCCTTCAGCGCCTGAAAAGCAGCTGCGGCCTCATCGGTCCACCGGAACGGGACCTTAGGGGACGTGAGGCGGGTCAGCGGTCCGACGATGGTACTGAAGTTTGGGACAAAGCGGCGGTAGAAGTTCGCGAACCCAACGAACTGTTGCACCTGTTTCCTCGACGCAGGTGTAGGCCATTCTACCACCGCCTTCACCTTCTCTGGGTCTGGACGCACCTGGTCGTGAGAGATGATGAATCCCAGGAAGGATGTTGTCTTAGCATAAAATTCGCACTTTTCAGCCTTCACGTATAGCCGGTTCTCCAGCAGTCTTTGGAGGACCCGCCTCACATGGACCTGGTGCTCGTCCCTGGACTTGGAGAAGATGAGTATGTCGTCCAGGTAGACGAATACAAAGAGGCCGATGAAGTCCCGGAGGACGTCGTTGATGAGGCGCTGAAAGACGGCAGGAGCGTTGGTCAACCCGAATGGCATTACCAGGTATTCGAAGTGGCCGTTCGGGGTATGGAAGGCTGTCTTCCACTCATCTCCCTCCCAGATCCGGACGAGGTGGTATGCGCTGCGTAGATCCAGCTTGGTGAACCAGGTCGCCCCCTGGAGGGAGTGGAAAGCGGTGTCCATGAGGGGCAGGGTGTAACGATCCTTCTCCGTGATGTCATTTAGGGCCCGATAGTCAATGCAAGGACGGAGGGATCCGTCCTTCTTTCCGACGAAGAAGAACCCTGCCCCCACGGGTGATAACGATGGGCGGATTATCCCAGCACTCAGCGACTCCTTTAGGTAGGCGTTCATCGTCTCCTTCTCCGGCGCCGACAGACTGTAGAGCCGACCAGAAGGTAAGGGTGCCCCCTGGCGGAGGTTGATGGCGCAGTCATAGGGCCGATGAGGAGGGAGAGACATGGCCTTGGTCTTGCTGAATACCATACCCAGGTCGTGAAATTCCAGGGGCACCAGAGACAGGTCCGGGGGTGCAGCGTCCGTAGGAGGGAGAGAAGCGGACGGAGAGCAGGCAGCGGACTGAAGACAGGTGCCCATGCAGAACGTGCTCCATGCCGACACCCCGGCTGACTTCCAATCCAGGACAGGGTTGTGGAGGCGTAGCCAGGGATACCCCAGGATGACGGGCGACACAGAGTTGGGCAGGACGAGAAAGGTTATCTCCTCCCGGTGGTTACCAGAGATGATCACCGGGACCGGGATGGTCTGGTGCGTAACCCTCCCAAGGGAGGCACGAGAGAGGTTGACCAGGGAGATGGGGTTTCTGAGCGCCTGGCAGCGGATGCCCAATCAGGTTGCCAGGCTTTGTGAAATAAAGCTGCCTTCTGCGCCCGAATCCACCAGTGCGTGGGTGAGATGCCCAATGGGGTTGTGGCAGAAACGGATGGGCAGCTTTAATTGAGTGAGGGGATTTAACCGATTGACGTCCGCGAGGCCCCCTACAGTGACTCGCGGACCCCACCGTTTGGCTTCTGTGGACAAAGCTCTACCATGTGTTGACTATCTCCGCAATACATGCAGAGATTCAGTGCACGGCGGCGTTGTCTCTCCGCCGGGGAGAGCTTTGTCCAGCCCGTCACCATCGGCTCCGACTCCTCGGGGTGCGATGGTGGCGGCGTCACCAGGGGGCGAGCTTGGAACTGGCGCGACGAGGCTCCGCGAGGGCGAGAAGAAGACGACTTCCGCCCCGAGGAGCGCTCGCGCAGCCTGTTGTCCAAGCTGATGGCAAGGGAAGATAGCTCCGCTAGCGTCTCAGGGAGGTCCCGCCCAGCCAGTTCATCCCCCAGATCATCATTGAGGCTGCGGAGGAAAAGACCGCAGAGGGAGCGTTCCTCCCAGCCTAATTCCTCCGCTGCTACCCGGAAGTCGACCGCATAGTCCGCAGCCAACCGGCTTCCCTGCTGGAGAGCGAGAAGCCGGTCGACCTGGACCGTCTCGGTACGCGAGTGGTCAAAGACCTCCAGGAAGCGCCTCACGAACTGGTCATAAGTGAGGGTGGCGTAACTGGGCCTCGCCATTACGGCGTAGGTCCAAGTCAAAGCTCACCCCTCCAGGAGATTCCCGATATAACCAATCCGACTATGATCCGAGGGAAAGTCTCCGGGCACGCGATGGAACACGAACTCACACTGCATAATGAACCCCCGCGCTCCGCCGAGCTTTCCGCTAAAGCGGGCGGGGGTCGGAATGGGCATGAGCCGAGTCGGTGCCGCCGGAGCCTGCTGGACGGCCCCTGGAGCGGCAGGAACCGCGCCACCCTGATGAGCCGGGGGGAACGGCTGCTGGGAGTCCAGGCGGTCCAACCGGTTATTAATGTTAATCAATTGGTTTAGGATCACCTGTTGCTGATAGGCTATCTGATCCACCCGAGCCTCGAGAGTGGTAAGCCGGTGTGCGAGCCCGCCGTCTGCCGAGCCGCTCTGCTGAAGCCGTACTGACATAACGCACGGCTCAGGAGACGCACACACACAGGCTCAGAGAAGTTCAAATAGTTTATTAGCAACAGGAGTGAATGAATGTGTGTCAGCGGGATGTAAATGTGTTGGTGGCGGCGTCTGCTTTGGGCACAGAGGCAGGAGGCCGTACAGCCGGACAACCCTATGGGAAAAGCAAAAGGAGAAGGGTGACGGGCACACACCAACACAGGAGATTTGCAAGCGAGAGAGGAGCTTACTTGGAGGGCACAGATGACTGGCACAGCAAAGGACGAGGTCCGGAAGACAGCCACCTGGAGAGCTCGGTGCAGCAGCGAGGAATAGGCGATGGAGAGGCGATGTCCGCCGCCGGGGAATCCACCTGTGCACAGGGGAGCAGACTCGAGAGAGAAAAGGAGGTAAGAGCTTCTTACCCGGGAGAATAGCTGAAGGTGAAGGAACTCACAGCGATGCATGAGAAGTCTAACGGCTTCAGGCCGAAGCTCAGGGCGAGGCGGCTTATATCCCTCGCCGCTGATGATGAGCAGGTGTGCGTGCAGGTGGCGCCGCTGATGAGCGGCGCGGCGTGACAGCTGTAAAGTGACTTCATGATCTATTTTAAAACACAGACATGGTTTGAGTCACCATCAGCCTTCATATCGTTTTAAAATACTGAATTTGTGGGTGTCGTTTAGCAAAACAAGACTGCATACGGAATAAAGAAAAAAATGTTCAGTAACTGACTGTACGAATATATATATATCAAAAAAGACAGTATACTCTTCATAGGCTACCACTAAGCACAGGACAGCTAAATTATTGTCCTAATCGGAAACTCAAAAATATTTTTATAAAACCAAATGGAGGACCATTGTTCATAAACTGGAGCAGGGAAAAACAAAACAAAAAAAGTTTTCAACAAACAATTTAGGTGGACATTTACATTCATGTCAAACGGTCTTACTGATGACCAACTCTGCTCCGTCTGACTATTAGCGCCCCCCTGACTTCCGTCTGGCCCAGGAACGGGAACGGGAGCGGGACCTCGACGCAGACCGGGACCTGGAGCGGGAGGGGGACTGCCCCCGTTTCACTTCTTCCTCTGCGTACTGGGAGGTTGATGGAGGTTTGGCATTCTCTCTGGATCGGGATCTTGATCTCTCTCTGGACTCTCGACGAGGTCTCTGCTTGTGTCTCTCATCCTCACGGCTCCTGCTTCTTCCCCTTCCGTACGGATGTACGGAAGGGGAAGAAGCCGTACGTAAAATGTGCTAAATCGCTAGCTTGCTAACTACTAGCTACCGACTAACTACCGGTGGTTCCCGCCATTGGATACGTTTTGATCTGGGATCTTCTGCAGTAATAATAATAATAATGGATACTGACTCAACAGGTATGTTTTATAAACACTTATTACTTTTGCACTTGACAATATTTAATTTGTTTACATTTGTGTGAAATGACAATAGACGTCTTCATGCTGATTGAGGTGTTTAGCAGCAGTTACTGGCTACATTTAGAATGGACTATTTTTTTTCTCAGCTGCACAAAAGAACTGGTTAAACAAACAAATCATAATATTTTGTCCAGTATTGCTGTCATTTAATAAATTGTGCTTGTGGAACTGTTGTATTAAAGCAATATTACACTCATTACGGTATCATGATTATACTAACTATGACTGTGATGGTCTAATAGCGGAGGGCATTAGACGTATCACAGCCTCAGTTACGATAATCACGATACCAAACTCACTCTCGTGTAATATTGCTTAATTGAAAGAAACAGTTCATGTGTACATGAGAATTAATTTCAAATGCTCAACTTTGGATATGGAATGGATAGCAGTTATATTGCTAAAATTTGAATTATTAAAATAAATCTCCTAAAGGCATTGTCCTTTGCTGATTTTTAAAAAACTCTTTAGCTGATAATAAGATCTGCTGTTCAGTTTTTTCTACAGTTTTGGTAAGCGAGTCTTATTTACCAATAATCTGCAGACAGGATGAGCAGTGCTTGTCGTAGGCAATTTAAAAAAAACTTATTCATTTAATGTTGCTTTTAAATTTCAGGTACCTTGCTATGATAAGATGTATGTTGTGGTTTTTATTGCCTAAAAATACTCATGCAATCTGATCAGGCAATGGTTGGTTACCCAGAACAGGCACAGCTTTGCACTGCCTTTTCAAGTCATTTTGTGTTAAGGTTGTGAGCTTATGCATGCGTAGTCTGTTTCAAATGTTTTATTATTTTCATAAAATCTATATTATCTTGCTGCCTTTAGCTCTTTCTATTGGTGTCTATAGTGCACATAAAGTACACCAAGCAGTGTATCACTTCTGAATAATGATGGACTGGCTAATCTGCAGGATGTTGCTGCTGTTGGAGTGAAAACAATTTTCATACCTTTTGTTTGAAGTGTCTTTACACGGCACTGAGATTGTTGAGAGAGTGGGCCAATTTTTGATCTTTGGATCACAAGGTGACTGTGGAGATCACGGCAGATCATTGATACGAGGTGAGGCTGAAACGTTCATAGTGATCAAATTTGACCAAATATGGTTTATTGTTCGACATAGTCTCCCCTTCGGCCCACACACTTCTTCCATTGATGCTGCAGCACTTGGATCCCTGCCGTTGAAAAATAAACCACATTTGGTCAGATTTGACCACTATGAACTTTTCAGCCTGTGAACTTTTCAGCCCCTCCCCTGTATATCAAAAACTATGCAGATGTCTCACCGATCTCTCAGTGATCTCCACCCCTGTGTAAAGGGGGTGTAGCTCTTTTTACAACAACACAGACCCAGAGCAGTTCCTTGAAACGGGCGTTTATTGCTTCTTAATTCACTTTTTCTTCGTTTATGGCTGTTTCTTTATGTCATAACTTCACCAAGCCATCATGCCATGAAGCCGACACACCGTGAGAACTGTACATGCAATCTGAAACACAAAGCATTTCAGAAAACTTAAAGTGCACTTAGTATGTGAACAGTATAAATGGTGCTAACTCAGCATGCTAAATAACATTATTTACGTATCTAAAGAAATACTTTATTGGCCGCTTGTCATAAAAGGAGGTTTGTAAGTCTATTAGATTCTTTTGTTAGTCCCACAATGGAGAAATTACAGAGCATCCACATGAGTGGATGAGGTAGCCAATGGTGCGGCGCCCAACCTTTTCACTATTCACACACGGTGCCACTTTAGAGTCTTTAATTAACCTAACTTGCATGTTTTTGGCATGTGAGAGGAAACTGGAGAAATCCCAGAGTAAACCCACGGAGACACGGGGAGAACATGCAAACTCCACACAGATCACTGTTGGTCAGGGGCTGGGATTGAACCCAGGATGCCCTGGCCAAGGGTGAGTTACTGTGCTGCCACAGTGCTGACCACTCCGTCACCACGCTGCCCATTAGAGTCCTTTGTGGCAGTAGGTTACAACAGTCCTTGGAGTAACTTGGTATCAAAGATAACAGAGCCTCGTGGTCTCTTAACAGAGGTATCTGCTAGCCTGCAGTCCATGAGAGATCACCGCTTTTCTCCTTAGGTCACAGACTTGTGTTCTCGCGAGATAACAGTATCCTTTTCCCGAACAATTACAAAGTGGATTTACTGTAAACAAATGTCATAAATTTTAACCTTAATATCATATGAACCTTATATTGCATCAAATCAGATTTTTTTAATCAGTTTTTATTATGAACATAAATTATTTATGTAGCAACATTTACAGCGGGTATTACTGATTCAGTAATTAGCTTCTTTAATCTTTCTTCCATGTGTGTTGTGTGTTATCACAAGGTGATGCCTTGTGATCTCAAGAAAACGGAATGGGGAAAAAATATAATAGAGGGTATGCGTATGATGTCACCGAACAGAACTCATGGCAGTTAAAAAACACTAAGTGGCAAAAATAAGTGGCAGCATTAGGACGTATGCATTAAAACACAAAAAATATACACACAGTATTCAATCACAGCAGTGTGGTGTTTTGGACGTTGAGGCTTGCCGTAGGTGACATCATGTGGTGAACTGGCCGTGGCACCATACGGTGCCACCCTTCTGTATATAATTAGTTGTGTGTTGAATAAAAGGGAGTTCAGCTCACGTCCGTTGTTGGCGCCTTATTTCCAGACATAACAAATGGCGATGAGGATAAACCTGATAGCTTCGACATGAAAGTGTGCATGGCACCCCCGTAGCCATTCCTTGCTCTGCCAGGTGAGCCACCGGTCCCCTGGACCCACTGGCACAAGGTATTAAAGAATTTTATTGCTGCTTCTGGTTTAAATGATGCTAACAACAAGAGGCTAAAGGGGTTGCTAAAATGCAGTCTTGGTGCCGAGGGGCTGCATATGTTTCAATCCCTGGGCTCTGCAGACACATACGAGGACTGTGTCGCAGTGATGAACAAGTTTTTCGCTGACAGACGCAATGTAACAGCATGACGAGCGGTTTTCAGCCGACACCGTCAGCATACAGATGAGACAATCCTGCAGTTTGCTACAGAGCTTTGGGCCCTAGCGAGCAGGTATGCTTTTGGCCACTTAGAAGATGAGCTAATACGCGACAAGTTGGCGAAGAATACTAACAACAAGTGGCTGTGGAATAAGCTATTTTTTGCACAAGACGGGCTAAACCTAGAGGAGGTTGTGAAAATGGCATCCCAAATGGAAATGGCTGACCAGCTACTATCGCAGCTAACACCGCCTAGTCAGCAAGCCCCTCATCCGGCCCCACAGGCACAGGCTGTCACCGCCGCCACCCAGCGCGCCAGCTCCGCTTCTCCCCGCTATAACCAGAAGAAGGGTAGGAAGCAGGACAACGCGGGTGAGCGCCTGCACTGCGACGGCTGTGGTTCATCCAGACATCAGACCCAATCAACCACCTGCCCAGCTAAGGGGGTGAAATGCTGCCACTGTAAGAAGCTAAACCATTTTGCCAGGGTCTGTCACTCAACCTTCACAGACTCAATGGCCTGCTCACCAAGCTTAGCCGTCATTCACTCAGTTGGTGCCAAAAATTAGCCATTCAGGTGGTGCGCAGTGGAACTAGATGGCATCGGCGTGCCACTGCTATTGGATACAGCGGCCTCGAGGTCCCTTCTGAGCATGTCTACCATCAGGAAGTTGTTCCCTCAGAAAACCATATCAGCTAGTGCAGAGGTCTTATTCAGTTACGGCCATGCCAGAATCGGTATGGTAAGGACAGTCGGTTTTTCTGTGTGATACAGCTCTAAGGCCATTCCATTGTTCACCTTCCAAGGGGGCCGATCATCTGGGCAGCGAGCTGGGTTTCTCCATCACCAATCCAATGGGTGCCACCGTTCTGTCAGTTGCCTCATCCTGGCAACACCGTTGGCCAGCGCTTTTCACGGGGCTAGGCTGCCTCACCTCTTTCAACCACCGACCGCTCATTGACCCAACGGTGTCCCCAAAAATTCAACCTCTCCACCGGCTACCCCTTGTACTATGGGATGACGTCACAGCAGGGCTTCAGAAACTGTTAGACACCGGCATCATCGAGCAGGTTGACACTTCTCCTTGGATCTCAAACTTGGTGGTGTCAAAGAAGACAGGTGGCCTATGACCGTGTATCGACCTCAGAATGGTGAACAAGGCAGTGATCCCCGACAAATATCCTCTGCCCACAGTGGAGGAGCTGATAGCAGCGTTCCATGGTTTGAAGGTTTTTTCTAAACTGGACCTCCGCCAAGGCTACCTACAGGTTCCCCTTCACCCAGACAGCTGCAACCTAGCAGCCTTCATCACCCACATGGGAGTATTCAGGTACATCTGCATGCCTTTCAGCCTTAGTTCCACCCTGAGCTGCTTTCAAAAGATCATGGCTACCATCTTCGCCGCTCTCCCAGGGGTGGTGGTGTACTTGGATGACATCATGGTGCACAGCGCAACATTGGCCTCCCACGACGCTCGCCTTGATAAGGTTAAGGAAGTGTAAACGAGACATGGCCTCACACTCAGCGGGGAGAAATGTGTCTTTGGAGCAATGACCATCAAGTTCGTGGGTTTCTGCCTGTCTACCGAGGGCCTGAGCCCCCTACACTCAAATGCCGAGGCGGTACTGCAGCTACCTGATCTATCATGTCCCACACAGCTCTCATCCTTTTTGGGCATGATGAATTTTTATGGGCATTTCATTCCTCAGTACTCGGAGATGATAGAGCCACTACGCACCCTCCTGAAGCAAGCTGCACTCTGGGTGTGGACCCTGGCATGCTGCGCCACCATCAGCCAATTGAAAACAGAGCTCACCTTCCCACCAGTGCTCACCTACTTTAACCAACAAAGCCCCACGTTCACACACACTGGCGTGTGTTTGGGCATGTGAACGCTGGCACATGTACCTATATGGATGACACTTCATGCTGCGGACAGACCACAGAGCCCTCGCGGCACTGCTGAAAACATCGGGGTCTGGGCACAAACCTCTGAGCATCTACAGGTGGACAGAAAGACTTCAGGCACCCACTTCATGTCGAGAAGAGAAAACGTAGTGGCGGGTCTCTTGTCCCGGGACATGCCTAACCCCACTCCGAACAGCGACCGAGACCCCCTGGAGCCAGAGCTGATCTACATGCTGTATGGGCCAATCCAAAATCCTGTCTCCCTGCAAGAGCTCCAGGCGGCATCCGAACAAGGCCCAACTTTGACCCAGCTGCGCACCTTTATTTGCGAGGGCTGGCCTTCCAACATGCCGGGAGAACTGGCACCCTTCCACAGAGTCAAGGACAATTTGTCATGCTGGAATGACATCTCAGTGGCAAGAGGGCACTGCACAGTGACTCCAGAGGTGCTAAAAGGCCGCATCCTGACCATAGTACACGAGGGCCACTTGGGTGGCATCAGAGTCAAACAGTGGTGTAGGGGCTCAGTCTGGTGGCCAGGCATCGACAAAGACATGGAGAGCATGGTGAAAAACTGTTTGCCTAACTAGCGGGAAAACTGACGTGCCACCACCTCCACCCCTACAACCACTGCCATGGCCATCGGCTCTGTGGAAACATGTCCAATTGGACATAGGCGGTGTGCTGCATGGTGCCCCCCAGCACCAACACTTCCTATTAGGGGCCTACAATCTCTACTCAAAATGGCCTGAGGTGTTGCTTACCAGCTCGATTACCACAGATGTAGTCATAGATTTTCTCAACTCCCTATTTACCCACTGGGGCGTACTGGATGCCATCACAACAGACAATGGACTGCAATTCATCTTGGTGGATTTTGAGGCATTCATGAGGAAAAGGAGCGTCACGCACATAAAAACCACCTTCTACCACCTGCAGGCGAACGGGAGGTGGAGAGATTCAACCAGACCCTCAAGAACGGTCTCAGAGCACACTGTCGGATGGGCTCCCATTTTCGGCCGCACTACAGAGCACCCTGCTACATTATAGAGCGATGCCTCACACTATGATGGGCTGCTCCCTGGCCCTACTAATGCCAGGACGCGAGATGTGCCTTCCCCTGGACTGGCTACACACCACACTGGAGGCTACCCCGACAGAAAGGCCTTCACCTACTAGGAGGGTAGTTGAACAACAGCAACAGATGAAACAGAGGTTTGACAGGAAATGTCAGGCGAAGTGACCTGGATTTGCAGTGCTGGATAGGGTTCGGATCTGGCGTTCCTACCACACCTACAAGCTGCAGTTGTTTTGGACAGCACCGATGCAGATCACAGCACAGCTGGGCCCAGCCACCTTTTGTCTCACTGATGGGTCATGATGGCACACCAGCCACCTCAGGAAAGTGGCACTTCAGCCCCGGATTGGGAGACGGCTGTGGACATGACGAGATCAGGCTGGGACTTCAGTGACACAGGATCCGCAGCTCTAGAGGAGTGTCCGCTGGAGCCGGTGGTAGCAGCACAGCCTGAGCAACATTATGGCCCAGGTTTGGCAGAGACCCCACCACTTAAAGGACTTTGTGACTTAACTTTTGAGTGTTGGCAGGATGTGACCGAAAACAGTGGCAGAATAATCCACTTGGTCACGAAGGCATACTGGTAGTCTACCAGGGTGTCCAGGTAATCGCATAAAGTTCTTTGGGATTTTCAAGGGGGGCGGGGTAAATGTGGTGTTTTGGACATGGTGGCTCACTGTAGGTGACGTCATCACGTGGAAAACTGGCTGTGGCGCCATATGGCGCCACCCTTCTGTATATAGTTAGTTGCGTGTTGAATAAAAGGGAGTTCGGCTCACGTCCGTTGTCGGCGCTTCATTTCCAGACGTAACAAGCAGTACACAGAGTACCTGCTTGCATTGTGGAGAGCTAATTTCATCATTCCATTTTGTATTAATTGGCAAAACAATTAAGTAAATAAATAATTAAATGCACTTACCATGTGCTCCTTGGGCTTTACCCACACATCACTACAGTCAAGTAAATGGTGTGGTATTAACATCTAGTTAAAAAAAAGCTACTCTGTGCACTGCTGTGACTAAATATTTTGTGATTTTTATGTTTTGCTGCATACAAAATAAAGTTGCCACATCTGATTGCCACTCACTGCTGGGTAACTATGGTAACTGCCCTGTAACTGCCAAGAATTCTGTTCCAATGCATCCCCTCTATAGAGGTGTGGCATATTGGAATACCACCATACACGTCACGGACATGGGGACGCATGCACGAGGTAACATCATCACACCGTGACTATATTGGTGACATGGTTAAGTGACCCAGTGACAAGACACAGACTCCAAATTGATACAATTAACTTTATTAACAACAAGGAGAGTGTTGGTGAGTGTGAGTGTATGCTGGAACTGCCGGGAACAGAGCGAGACATCGTACGGACTGGCAACCCTAGGAACACACAGAGAGAGGGAGTTAATGGAAATCATGGCTGGAGGTAAACAGTTACGCTGGGGGGCAATGGATCAGCGTTCTCGTCGCGCCCTCCGCCAGTACCCGGGCTCGCCTGGGGAAGCTAATGATCCTACCAGCAGACTAAATTCGAAGAGACGACGCCTCTGTGCCAAGTCAAAGAAGAATCCTAGTCACAGTCCTAAAGCCGAAAGCAAACAGCCCCAAGAGCACTTTGTGGTAGGATCGGCCCTTCGCATATTACAACTAAACGTTGAAGGCCTATCTGCAGCCAAGCGAAGCCTTATCGAAGTCCTCGCCTTCCAACATTCGATTGATGTAATCTGCCTCCAAGAGACTCATATTGGCACAGAGGAAGCTGGCCGCTTCACCATCAAAGGCTTTGACCTCCTGTGCTATGTTCTACATGCTAAACATGGACGTGCCACCTATGTGCGTTCTGACATAGTTGAAGCAAATCACCTGATAACAACACATTTCTCAGACACCATAATCATTGGTGGCTTCCATATTGTCAATGTGTACAAGCCCCCTAATGCCAACTGGGATCTGCAGGTCTTACCCACCCTACCCCACCCTGCCATCTATGTGGGGGACTTTAACAGCCATCACCCTGACTGGGGGTACCCAGCAGTGGACAGTGATGGGAAGGCACTTTCAGACTGGGCATCCAGAAATGACCTCGCTTTGATATACGACCCCAAACAAAGAGGAATCTTCCACTCTGCTAGGTGGAAGAAGGACTATTCTCCTGACCTGTGTTGGGTCAGCTCTTTGAATGGGGAGCCATATCCTACACAGATCCTCATTCTTGATGATTTTCCACACAGCCAACACCGGCCCCTGCTTGTACACATTGGCCTACAACTTCCAGTCATATACAGCCCAAGGAAGATGCGCTGGAACTTCCGCAAAGCCAACTGGAAGAAATTCAGTGAAACTCTGGACCGGAGCGTTGTTACCATCCCACTCCACACCATCACTGTAGATGAAGCATACAACCGCTTCTGCAGCGCAATCTTCAAGGCTGCCCATACTGCAATCCCATGAGGCTACCGACCCCTCTATGTCCCATGTTTGGACGGAGAAAGTGCTGCCCTCCTACAATCCTATCAAACATCAGGGGACCCAGAGATAGCAGACCATCTCATTGAATCGCTAAATACAGCTCGGCGAAAGAAATGGGAGGAGACAGTTGCTGACCGGAGCTTTACCCACTCTAGCAGGAAATGTTGGAGCCTCATCCGTCGCCTAGGAGCTGCACAGAAGCCCCCTAGCCAAAGCCGAGCATCCGTCACACCCAACCAAGTTGCATCCCACCTACTGACTATCGCCAAAGCACCCCAAGACAAAGACACCAAAAGAGCAGTTACAACTGAGCTAAAAAAACACCAAAAAATGCCTGTAGAGGAAACGAACCCTGAACCCTTCGAGGCTGCTGAACTGGAGAAAGTCCTACAGAGCCTGAAATGTGGAAAGGCAGCAGGATACGATAACATCTTCCCAGAATTCATGAAAAATCTTGGCCCCCGAGCCCTAACCTGGTTGACACAATTCTACACAAGGATCACACAAACAAACTCGATCCCAAAGAAATGGCGGACAGCAAAGGTCATTGCCATCCCAAAACCTGGCAAAGACCACAAATTACCAGCAAGCTACCGCCCAATCTCCCTACTCAGCGTTCCTTACAAAATCATGGAGCGCCTAATTCTGCAACGCATTTCCCCAGAGGTAGAGGATATTCTAAGTGTGGATCAAGCAGGTTTCCGCAAGGACCGCAGTACAGGAGAACAAGTACTGGCCCTAACCACCTTCATCGAAAATGGCTTCGAGAGCAGACTGAAGACAGGGGCTGTGTTTCTCGACCTTACAGCCGCCTATGATACGGTCTGGCACAAAGGCCTCCTCCTGAAACTTATAAAGGCGATCCCTGCTTGGGCAACAGCAATTATAAAAACCCTGCTGACCAACCGAAGGTTCAGAGTCCACCTCAGTCAGAAGACAAGTGCATGGAGAATGCAGAAAAACGGACTCCCACAAGGCTCAGTTCTAGCTCCAACTCTGTTCAACCTCTACATAAACGACCTGCCTACTACAAAATCCCGCAAATTCACCTATGCAGACGACATCTGTTTGGCATTCCAAGCACCAGACTTTGAACCACTGGAACGGGTGCTCACGGAAGATCTTGCCAAACTGGACCAGTTCTGTAAAATCTGGCGCCTAAAACCAAGCCCAGCAAAAACCGTCTCCAGTGTATTCCATCTCCACAATGCAAAAGCTGCCAGAGAACTAAACATCCACCTGAGCGGACTCAAGCTTAAGCATGCCCCAAATCCAACTTATCTTGGAGTGACCCTTGATAGGACCTTATCCTTCAAGGAACATCTAAAGGGGACGGCTGCTAAGGTGAAGGTACGAAACAACCTGCTCTGCAAGCTCGCTGGTGCAAAATGGGGGGCGGCAGTCTCCACCCTGCGCACCTCAGCACTGGCCCTTTCATACTCTGTAGCAGAATATTGTGCCCCTGTCTGGTCCAGGTCATCTTACACACACCATGTAGACACCCAGCTCAACACAACCATGAGAACTATAACTGGAACAATCCGCTCAACACCACTCCCCTGGCTCTCTGTACTGTCAAACATAGCCCCTCCACACATCCGGCGAGCAGCATTAACTCAAAGGATGCTCCAAAAAGTTAAAGATTCTCCTCACTTACCAATCCATGCAGATATCTACACTCCACCCACTGCCCGACTTTCATCCAGACGGCCGATTTGGAAAAACCCTCCCCCAGCTGACTTTACCATCCAGACAGCTTGGCAAGAGGAATGGGAGACCAAGGAGGTCCCAAACAAACAGCTGGTGATAAACCCCAACCAACAGGTCCCGGGCACCAACCTCCCAAGGAGACAGTGGTCTACACTCAATCGCTTCAGGACTGGACATGGCCCCTGCTTGGCCAGCCTTTACAGATGGGGCAGTAGCCCTAGCCCACTGTGCGCATGTGGAGAGGAGCAAACAATGGAACACATCATAGAGGCTTGCCCGCTCCAAAGACTGGAAGGAGGATTACACACCCTCCATACAGCAAACCAGGAGGCAACTGCTTGGCTTAAGGACTTTGCATTCGCTAAATAAATAACAGTTACGCTGTAGCTTAGTGTGGGAGCAGATGGTGGTGGCTCCGGTTCAGCGTGATGACTGCGGCCAGGAAGACAGTGCTCTTCTGTAGATGGTGCAGCTACGGCAGAACAGTGTCTGGGGAGAGTTGGTGTGGAGGGTGTGCAGGAAGAATCCGCCGCCAGGGAGATAAGAGGAAGATTCCGCTGCCACGGACTCCACCTGTGCACAGGGGACTGGAAAGCAAAGGTGAGTAGGAATTTGAGCTTACGTGGGCAGCTGGAGGAATGCTCCGGTGACGATGGAAGCAGGCTTTGGCTGAGACCTCGGTTGAAAGAAGAGATTGGTGATGAAGCTCGTCAGGAGTGCCGTGAGACATCTCCGCACTGCTTGTACGGGCAGCGCGGTAGATATAGGCCAGGCGTGATGACGACCAGATATGCGCGCAGCTGGGAATAACGAGCAGAGCAGACCATGACAGTATTCCCCCCTAATGAGCGCCTCTTGGCGGTCGTTTCAGCCTACCTGGATGCATCCGATGGAACTCCCTGATGAGATCTTTAACCAACACCCAGGCAGGATGCACCCAGGACATGGCCTCCGGGCCATAGACCTCCCAGTCCACCAGGTATTGTAGACCGCGGCCCCGGCGGCGGACTTCCAGGATAGCAGTCACTCCCCACGCCGGGCTGCCGTCGATCATCCTCAGAGGGGGTGGAGACCTGGAAGGAGGGCACAGGGGGCTGGAAGATACAGGCTTAACCTGAGACACATAGAAAATGGGACATATGCGGAGGGAGCGGAGGAGATCAAGTTGCACAGACACCGGGTTGATGATGCGCTCAGCCTTCAAGATAATGTTCTTAGTCGAGAGCCAAACCTGCTGACCCACCTGGTATGACGGAGCTGGAATCCTGTGGCGGTTGGCCACTGAAGCGTTGCGTTCAGCCGTGCGGAGCAGCGCGGTCCGGATTGCCCTCCACAGTTGTCGACAGTGTCTTAGATGCGCCCGGACAGATGGTACAGCGATGTCACCCTCTTCCTCAGGAAATAAAGGAGGAGAATACCCAAGAGAAGCCTGAAAAGGGGACATACCTATGGCTGAAGACACCGTCGAGTTGTGAGCATACTCAATCCAGGGCAGGTATGAGCTCCAGGAGGCTGAGTTGGTCAAAACCACACACTGCAGCACCGCCTCCAATTCCTGGTTGGCCCGTTCACACTGACCATTAGACTGTGGGTGGTACCCGGATGACAGGCTCATAGTGGCCCCAAGGGTGTTACAAAAGGACCTCCAAACTTGAGAGACAAATTGAGGACCCTGATCGGAAACGATGTCCAAGGGGATCCCGTGCAGCCTCACCACGTGCTGGACCAACAGTGTCAGCTGTTTCCTTCGCCGTAGGCAGACCCAGAAGGGGAACAAAATGGGCCGCCTTGGAGAACCTGTCCACTAAGGTGAGTACCATGGTGTGGTTGTTGGAAGGGGGGAGGTCAGTGACGAAATCCAATGCCACATGGGACCAGGGCCTGCCGGGAACCAGGAGGGGGTGGAGCATCCCAGCTGGCGGGGACGATGGGGACTTACCGGTGGCACAATGGGGACAAGCACGGATGTACTCCCAGACGTCCTTTTGCACAGAGGGCCACCAAAACGAACGTTGCAAAAGCTCCTTCATGCGTTGTGTCCCTGGGTGGCAGACGAGCTTTGAGGAGTGGGCCCAGTGAATGACATCACCCCGAACGGCCGATGGGACAAGCATCTTACCCACTGGCCCCCCGCCCGGGTCCATTTCCGTCTCTTAGGCCCTCCTGACCTTCTCCTTAATCCCCCACAAGAGGGCGCCCATGACACAGGAGGCAGGAAGGACGGGATGATCCTCAGGCTCCAAGGTATCCATGGCGAACTGCCTGGAGAGGGCGTCCGGCTTGGTGTTTTTGGACCCAGGATGGTACGTGATGGTAAAGTCAAATCAACCAAAAAACAAGAACCAGCAGGCCTGGCGGGCATTCAGGTGTTTGGCCGTCCGAAGGTACTCCAAGTTCCTATGGTCCGTCCAAACCACGAACCGCTGCGAGGACCCCTCCAGCTAGTGGCGCCACTCCTCCAGGGCTATCTTAACAGCCAGGAGCTCCCTGTCCCCGATGCTATAATTACGCTCCGCCGGAGACAGCCGCCGGGAGAAGAAGGCACATGGTTGGACCTTACCATCCACCAGGGAACACTGAGACAGGACGGCCTCAACCCCAGAATCCGAGGCGTCCACCTCCACCAGACACTGCAGATTGGGATCCACCTGCACCAGTGTGGGAGACTCGGAGAACTGCCCCTTAAGTTTCACGAATGCTGTAGCCGCCTCCTCAGTCCACAGGAAGGGTACCTTCATTGATGTGAGGCGCGTCAGGGGAAGGGCCAGACTGCTGTAGCTCCTGATGAACCGGCGGTAGAAGATAGCAAACCCCAGGAACTGCTGGAGCTGTTTCCTGGAGGATGGGACCGACCACTCCACCGCCGCTTTAATCTTGCCCGGATCCGGGAGAATCTCCTTATGAGAAATGATGAAACCCAAAAAGGAAGTCTTGGGAGCATGAAACTCACATTTCTCCACATTGACAAACAGGTGGTTCTCCAATAACCGCTGCAGCACCAGTCTGACATGCACCCGGTGCTCCTCTAGAGATTGGGAGAAGATCAGGATATCGTCCAAGTAGACAAACACGAAAACCCCAGAAAGTCTCAGAACGTTATTGATAAGCCGCTGGAACATAGCAGGCGCATTGGTTAAACCGAAAGGCATTACCAGTTACTCAAAATGACCACTGGGGTGCGAAACCCTGTCTTCCATTCGTCTCCTTCACAGATCCGCACTAGATGGTAGGCGTTGCGCAGATCCAGCTTGGTGAAGAAGGACGCCCCCCTGGAGAGAGTCGAAGGCAGAGTTAAGCAAGGGGAGAGAGTATTTATCTTTGATGGTGATATTGTTGAACTCCCTAAAATCAATACTCGGCCTTAAAGAACCGTCTTTCTTGCCCACAAAGAAAAACCCCGCCCCCACAGCCGAGGAGGACGGGCGGATGATGCCCGAACTCAGGGACTCCTTGATGTAGGTCTCCATGGCTGCCCACTCCGGCGGCGAAAGGCTGTACAGCCGGCTAGATGGAAGCGGAGCCCCCGGGGGGAGATTTATAGCACAATCATACGGCCAGTGGGGGGGAAGGGATAGGGCCTTGGTCTTGCTAAAAATGGCTCCAAGGTCATGATATTCAGGAGGAACTCTAGACAGGTCGGGAGGCTGGACGGTGGGAGCCCCCAGAGGCAAGGACGGCGAGCATGCGGCTGATTGAAGGCAAACACTGAGGCAAAACGAACTCCATGATCTGATACTCCCTGAGCGCCAATCAATAGTTGGGTTATGAAGACGTAACCGGGGAACCCAAGGATGACAGGGGACGTTAACATCGGTAGCACAAAAAACTGTAGCTCCTCCCGATGGTTACCAGATACAATGACGGACACAGGAGCGATGCGCTGGGACACTATGGCCATGGGAGCTTTGGACAGAGCGATCAGCCGTAGCGGAGTCTTAAGGGGAATACAGTGAAGCCCCAAACGGGTTGCCAGGTCCCGAGAAAAAAAACTTTGCTCTGCCCCAGAGTCTATGAATGCCTGTGTAGAAATCTCAGTGTGTTTACAGTATGTATGAACCGGATAGGGAGAAGAAGACTGGATAGGGAGTTTGGCTGAGGAGAATCCGTGAGTCCCCCTACTGCGACGCAGGGACTTCCCCTTTTGGCCGAAGCTGGCAAGATGAGACCTCATGCTTCCTGCTCCCGCAATAGAGGCACAACCCCAACTCACGGCGGCGCTGTTTCTCCGCCGCGGACAACTTGGACTGTCCCACCATCATGGGTTCCAGGGTTACAGAGGCGTCAAGACGATGGCAGAGCCAATAGGGAGGTTTGTGGGGCATAGCGAGGCTGTTCTCCTGAACGACCATAGGCTTTACGTTCAGCCGCCCAATCCCTTAGCCTATTATGTAGACTAATGGCCAGTGAAATTAATTCGGATAGCCTAGACGGCTCCTCTAGAGGAGCTAGCTCATCCCAAAAAAGACTAGGGCTAAGGCTCCTAATGAAAATGCTACAGAGAGAAGCGTCTTCCCACCCCACTTCGGTAACCGCCACCCGGAAATCCACAGCATAATCTGCCACAGCCTTGGTTCCCTGTCTCAAGTTCAGTAACCGAGAGGTAAGAACACTGTCTCGGTCTGAGTGATCAAACATCTCGTTGAACTCATCAGTAAATTGGCTAAAAGTCAGACTAGCATAGTTAGCCCTAGCCATAACAGCATAAGCCCATGCTAAAGCTCTCCCCTCCAACAGATTAATTACATAGCCGATCTTACTGTGGTCAGAAGAGAAGTCCTCAGGTACCCACTGAAACACTACTTTGCACTGCATGACGAACCATCTGGCTTCTCCTAGTTTGCTGCTAAAGCGGTTGGGAGTAGGAACAGGAGTAAGTCGAGCTGGAGGGCCCTGCCTGAGCTGGTTAGCTGGGGGACTAGCGGGAGCTGAGGAGCTGCTGGGAGAAGGAAAGGTCTGGGAGCTAGTTAGCCAGTCTAACCGGTCGGTGACTCGGGCTAATTGGGTTAATATGGACTGCTGTTGATAAGCTAATTGATCAATTCGGATCTCCATGTTGTTGATACGGCGCACCAAAGCGCTGTCAGCTGGGTCGTTCTGGCGGAGATGTACTGACATGGTTAAGTGACCCAGTGACAAGACACGGACTCCAAATTGATACAATTAAGTTTATTAACAACAAGGAGAGTGTTGGTGAGTGTGAGTGTATGCTGGAACTGCTGGGAACAGAGCAAGACACCGTACGGCCTGGCAACCCTAGGACCACACAGAGAGAGGGAGTTAATGGAAGTCACGGCTGGAGGTAAACAGTTATGCTGTAGCTAACTGTGGGAGCAGATGGTGGTGGCTCCGGTTCAGTATGACAGCTGCGGCCAGGGAGACAGTGCTCTTCTGTAGATGGTGCAGCTCTGGCAGGAGAGTGTCTGGGGAGAGTTGGTGTGGAGGGTGTGCAGGAAAAATCCGCCACCAGGGAGATAAGAGGAAGATTCCGCCGCCACAGACTTCGCCTGTGCACAGGGGACTGGAAGGCAAAGGTGAGTAGGAATTTGAGCTTACGTGGGCAGCTGGAGGAATGCTCCGGTGACGATGGAAGCAGGCTTTGGCTGAGACCTCGGTTGAAAGAAGAGTTTGGCGATGAAGCTCGTCAGGAGCACTGTGAAACATCTCCACATTGCTCGTACGGGCAGCGCGGTAGATATAGGCCAGGCGTGATGAGGGCCAGGTGTGCGCGCAGCTGGGAATAACAAGCAGGGCAGACCATGACAATTGGGGCTAACGGCGGGAGACTGTCTCTTTGGTGCTCCGCCTTCCACCTGTAACCTGCCTGTACCACACCTCCATTAGCTTGTTGCTATAGTTCTTAGCAGTTCAATAAAGCTAACCCTCAACACAGACAACGTGTCCACTGGTTGCAATAAATACAGACACAACAAGAGGGCATGCACATGATGTCACTGAGCAGAACTCATTGCAGTTACAAAACTTAGTGGCAAAAATGAGTGGCAGCAATAGGGTTTATGCAGTAAAACACAAAAAAACACACGGTATTCGGTCGCAGGAGTATACAGAGTACCTGCTTGCCTTGTAGAAAGCTAATCTCATCATTCCACCTTCTATTAATTAACAAAAAATAGATAAATAAATAATTACAGGCCCAGAACCATCCATTCATCCATCCATCCATCCATCCATTCATCCATCTTCTTCTGCTTAATCCTTTTCGGGTCGCGGGGGAGCTGGAGCCTATCCCAGCATCTTTGGGCAAGAAGCAGGGTACCAGTTCTTCACTAATGTGTGCTCTTACCTACACATCATTACAGTCAAGTGAACAGTGTGGTACTGACATCTAAAGTAAAAAAGACACTTTTTGTACTGCTGTGACTAAGTATTTTGTGTAATTTTTATGTTTTCTGCATACAAACTAAAGCTCCAACATGTGTTTGCCACTCAAAACACATGTGGCAGCTTGTGTAACTATGGTAATTGTCTTGTAACTGCTAAGAGTTCTGTTCCAATGCATTCCCTCTATTTCAGCCATTGCTATTCCTGGATTCCATAAATCAAGGGTGTCCAATCATGTGCCATGGAGGGCCAAGATCCTACAGGTTTTCTCTGCTACCCAGTTGCTTCAGCAGGTGTTTTCACTGATCAGCAATCAGTGGGAAGAAGTTCAGTGAAATCTGGTGCAGAACACACTGGTTGGAGGTAAAGCCTGCAGGGTCTTGGCCCTCCATGGCAGATGACTGGACACCCCTGCCATAAATGAAGCATCATCTTCAAGGAAGAAATGTGGTCCAACTCTCCCATCATTAATACAAGGTTCTGGAGAAAAATTAATCAAACTCTGATTAGAAATAAAAGCTGTGGGATTGCTGAAGCTTATCAAGATGATGTCATTGGCTAGCTTTGATAAACAGTCTGACATGCAATTGGCTACATACTGCAGATTAGCAAACAGACAGTAAACTTAAAATTGTGAAGAACATATTGGACAAAAAGTTGAACTAGCTGTTAATGGGTACCAAATGAATATTGCTACTTGCTGGCATAAAAACAAGACTTTTTCTTCAACAAGAATCTTTGTATGAATTAAAAAAAGATCAGTTCCAACGGGTATGTGTGAAACATGAGGGGTAGTATCAGCGAAAGAGCACACACACAAAGAAGGCTGGTAAACTCTGATGTAGATACCTTCTAAGCCCTTTGTTTAGCTTGTAATTTATGAATAAAACCCACAGGGAGAGCCCTGGAAGTACTCTGTGAGCCAAGGAGGGGCTTTGAAAGATAGCAGCCATCCGACCCAGTCATTGTTTTCCTAGGTGGGTCTTACCCGGAAAGGACTGTGGAGCACTGCTCTCATCAGCCTCTGCCAAGCCTGGAGCTTGTCACACATAAGATGCACAAATGATCGCCAACCAGGAGCCTATCACACGCTAAACAAAAGGGGCCACATTCCTTGTGTATTCCCACACGAGGACACATCCTGCAGCAGGGGAAGAGAGTGGGATACTGGGAGTCCACAGGGGATTGGCCCAGAACGAGACTTCCTTTGCCGAAGGTCTTATCAGCTCAGTTTGTGTTTTTCTCTCTCTCTCTGAATCTTTCTCACTACTATCTTCATCCTTCAGTCCATCTCTGCCTCCCACTCTGCTTCCCACTCTCCCATTGGATTGTAAGGCCCAATGTTGAGTTTTGATTTTAACGGTTATGGAAGAAAACTGCAGGTAGAGCTTTTTAGTGGATGGCAAATATAAAAATGTCAGTCATCAGATTGAGCCCTGTAAAAGATGCCGTGAGTCTAAAGAGCAACAGAGTATAATCTCTGCAAAAAAGGGTGGAACAAGTAGACAGTGTGAGGTACTTGTACATATGGGGTAGATGAGAGTGGAGGAGGAGGAGGAGGAGGAGGAGGAAGGAGGTTAGAAAGGGTCCTCCTTCCTTATATGGGAATTTAGACTGTTCTGCTTGTGGTGCAGCTGAAGCACTGGAGTTGTTTGAGTGGAACAGATGAGCTGCAGCCATCGGCACCAAGTTTTACAGGTTACAGAATGTGCTAGCTCAACTTTTGCTTTGTGGTGTGGTTATCTATAAATCCAATCAATATCGGTGTAACAACAAGACATCGCACAAGTATAGAAACACACAAACGGTGCCAGTGGACTCAGCTGCATGGCGTTAGACTTGCAGAGACCGGGCACTTGTGAATTTGGGGGATGGAGATTAAAGATGGCAGAGGAAGATTTGAGGGAGTAACGAGGGAAACAGCTGGATGGGTGGGAGTGAGACTCAGGTGGGCTCAGTCAAGTCCAGGGAGAGGAGTTGGCTCCCCTGAGGACGGGGAACACACGCAGACTCACAGACTGGAACTCATTCCAGTGTCTCGTAGTTCAGCTGTGCCTTGATCCCCCCCCCCCCCACCTCCACCACCACTTTTTCCCCATTTTGGAGACTCGTTGGCTGTTCCAGCTTTTTTTTTTTCTAAGCCCCTTTTCCCCATCTGTTCCTACTCTAAAACTGTGAAATAAACTCTTCAGTGTAAACGCCAGAACTCCAATCAGGTATCTGCACTCTACAAGCATGTGCACGGGTTCACCTAGATGCACAGCCCTAGCACGGTGACATGTTTTAGTTAGCACTGTGACAGATTTGCTTCCTAGGGTGCTTTTTATCCTCGCTGTACCTGTCATGGATGTAGCTGCCAGAGGGGGGTGACAGTACCCGGACAGAGCCAGCAGCGACTGAAGGAACAGGGAATGGGACAATAATGAAACCATGGCAAGAAACACAGACCTAAACACTCAAGCACACACACCCACGGACACACACTCTTCTTATTCCCATGGCTCATTCAGTCCATTTCTTTGGTTCCTTCCACTGTGAGCAGGTACACACAAATACTGCCTGGAGAATCTTCTGATTAATGACACACCTGTCATGTTCCGTCATCTTTTTTCCTAGCAAGAGCCACTCTTCCTTTCCCCACCTTCTCCCCATGTTATCAAAAAAAAAAAAAAAAAATTCCCCGTGGCCAGCCTCGGCACATGCTGGGAAATAACGCCTGGCTTACCTGATCTGATGCTCCATTCATCTGTGGAGCCTCTGGAGGGCCCCTCCCCCATCCCCGAAAAACACACGTAGTATCCTTAGACACAGGGGAATCACAGATGTATGTACACGCACGCACATGCATTTTAGACTGCAAAGGACGTTCTGACCATGCCCAAGCCATTTATTCCCCCTTGGACCCTGATCTGCATCCAGACGTCTCAGAACAAGCTGGTGCACACATACTGACACATTAAAAAATACACAAGACTCAAAAGAGGCGAAGATCATTGACCATAAGTAACGTGTCTGAAGATCTTATTGAGGATTTTCTCCACTTGAAGGGATGCAAAAACTTTTAAGTCCCAAGTGGCTGAGATGATCACAGTGGCTCTGTCCCATCTAATCACATTATTATTGCAGGGGGGTGCAACATGTACAATTTCTTGTAAATTTTGCACTTTCCATCCTTTCATCTTCTACCGCTTTTCTGGGAGTCTGGATCGTGGGGGCAGCAGTCTAAACAGAGATGCCCATGCTACTCTCTCCCCAACCACTTCCTCCAGCTCTTCAGGGAGAATGCCAGCTCATTCAAAGGTCATCTGGGAGTCTCTCCAGAGTATCCTGGGCCTGCCCCGGGGACTCCTCCCAGTGCGACATCCTCTAAGCACCTCATGTGGGAGGCGTCCTGATCAGATGCCCAAACCACCTCACCTGACTGTTTTCGGTGAAGAGGAGCAGCAGATCTACTCTGAGCCTCTCCTGGGCAAATTATTTGCCATTGTTGTGCATGGGTGCCTACAGAACTCGTGCACCACAATGGCAAATTATTTGCAATTTGTTTTACCAATTAACAAGTGAAATTAGACAATTTCCTACAAAAACCCGAACATACCAGGGTACCCTGGTTGAAAAACAATGCACTGGACTACATACGTATAAAATTAACAGAAAATAGATGTGCCAAGCAGAAAAAAGAATGCATGGACACGCAGCCTATGCAGTGTTGCAGCTACTATATTTTCCTTGGTGTGGTCTTGGGGAAAACAACTGATCTTGGGTGGGATGCCCGCTGAGACGGTGCACCGACCATGGCCTCCTCCGCCCAGCAGCCAGTGTGAATTAGCTCTGGTATCTACAAGGGGGCGGGGGCTGAAAAGTTCACCGTGGTCAAATTTGACCAAATGTTTATTTGTCAACATAGTCTCCCCTTCGGTCCATACAGTTTTTCCATCGGTGTTGCAGCGCTTGAATCCCTGCGGTTGAAAAATGAACCACATTTGGTCAAATTTGACCACTATGAACTTTTCAGCACCCCCCCCCCCCCATATGGTAAATGGTGTTCACTTATATAGTGCTTTTTTTCTCATTTCTGGACGACCAAAGCACTTTACAGATACTGCTATCTACCCATTCACACACTGATGGCAGATGCAATGCGCTGGCCCGACCCACCAGGAGCAACTGGGGATTCAGTGTCTTGCTCAAGGACACTTCGACATGCACACTGCAGAAAGAGTGGGAATCAAACCAGGAACTGTTCAATCAGCCATGCTACACCTGCGCCACAACCGCCCCCGTTTCGTTCATTTTTTAACTCCTGAATTTTTACCTCCGCCAAGGGAGGAGGTAATGTTTTTAGTGGCGTGCGTTGGTTGATTGTCATGTGCGCCTCTATGAGGCGCAGAGAGAGATGAACCCAAACAGTAAATGGTGCCGTGTGTTTATTCAGCAGAAAGAGCAAACAGTTCAAAATGTGCCAAATACAAAAAATGCCAAACAAGGAAAAACTTCCACATAGTGCCACGGAATGTGGAAAGCTCTGGAGGGAAAATCAACACTTCAGTGAAATAAGCAGGAGAACACAGGAGAAAACTCACACGTAGTGCCTCGGAGCGGAGAAAAGCTCCGGAGGGGAATTCAGCACAACAGCGGATTCAACAGGAGAACAGGAGGTTGACATTCAACGTCGCGGCGAGGAATAAGTGAACAGATTGAGCTTAAATAGTATGCGACGTGACAACATGAGTGATAACAGGTGCGGGCTGACCTGAACAGAAGAAGCGGACAATAATTAGAACCAGCTGATAGTAATAATGAGGGGTGAGGGAGGAGCGGCTGACAATTTGACAGGTGCCCACACAAAACCCGGAAGTACAACCTGACAGCTGTCAGCCTGCAGAGTAAATGTAAACAAAACCAAATACAGACTACGAAATAATTATAAATGCAGCCAAACATGACCAACACAAACTGAACCATAAACAGGCAAAGTAGAAAACAGATACAACTCAAAGAAGGTACCAAAATACAGCAGATAGAAAAATATGACATATGATATATGATGATATAACAAAAGAGTCACGAGACTGGGTCCAGCAGAACATCGGACCCAGCTCGTGACATTGGTTGGTGGGATTGTCTGTTTTTAGCAACATAACTCAAAAAGTTATGAATGGATTTTGATGAAATTTTCAGGAAAGTTGTATAATGGCATGGGGAACAGATGATTAGATTTTTATGTTGATCTGAGAGTGCATCCCTCTACCAAGGGCTTTGTTTTTATTTGTGCAGCAGGATTACACAAAAACTACTGGATGTATTTGGACGAAATTTTCCTCAGAGGTGGTTCTTAGGCTACAGAGGAACCCATTACATTTTGGTGATGATCCGAGAATGCGTACCTCTGCCAAGGCTCTTATCTTCTGACAGAGTGTTAGCAACAATATTCCAAAACTACTGGATGGATTTGGATGAAATTTTCTCCAGAGGTGGTTCTTGGCCTAGAGACAAACCAATAACACTTTGGTGATGATCCGAAAATGCATACCTCCACCAAGGCTCCTGGTGTGTTAGCACCAGGTGCTAACACTCCTGGTGCTTCTCACAGTGTGCTAGCAAGAATACTCCAAAACTACAGTACTGGACGGATTTGGATGAAATTTTCACCAAAGGTGGCTCTTGGCCTAAGGATTAACCCATTTGATTTTGGTGATGATCTGAGAATGCATACCTCCACCAAGGCTCAATCTTCTAGCAGTGATTTAGCAGGATTGCTCAAAAACTACTGGATGAATTTGGATGAAATTTTCACCAGAGGTGGTCCTTGGCCTACAGAGGAACCCACTACATTTTGGTAATGATCCCAAAACGCATATCTCCACCAAGGCTCTTATCTTCTCACAGTGTGTTAGCATGAATACTCCGAAACTGCTTGATGGATTTGGATGAAATTTTCACCAGAGGAGGTCCTTGGGCTACACATGAACCCATTACATTTTGGAGGTGATCTATGAATGCATATGTCCACCAAGGCTCAACCTTCTAGCAGTGGTTTAGCAGGATTACGCAAAAACTGATGGATGGATTTTGATGAAATTTTCACCAGAGATGGTCTTTGGGCTGCAGAAGAACCATTAGATTTTGTTGATGATCTGAGAGCACATACCTCCACCAAGGCTCTATCTTCTCACAATATTTTAGCAAGATTACTCAAAAACTAATGAATGGATTTTGATGAAATTTTCACCAGCTGTGGCTCTTGGCCTACACACAAACTCATTACGTTTTGGAGGTGATCCATGGATGCATACCTCCACCAAGGATCAATCTTCTAGCAGTGGTTTAGCAGTATTACACAAAAACTAATGGATGGATTTTGATCAAATTTTCACTAGAGGAGGTCCTTGGGCTGCAGACGAACCCATTAGATTTTTGAGCTGATCTATGAGTGCATACCTCTACCATGGCCCTATCTAGCAGTGTATGGTGGGATGGAGGCAGGGAAGTACAGACAGATGGATGGACAAAGGGAGGGAAGGAAGGAGCCTTGACAGAGGTATGCACTCTCTGACTGCTTTTCTAGTTTTTAACTTGTTACCGGCCCATGAAGCAAAAAGGTTGGGGACCAGTCTTCTGAGTGAATCTTTATGGCAGCCATCCTCTGGACACAGGTTAAAAGAGAGCGGGTGGGGGAGGTGACCATCTCTGGCTGCTGTGGAGCCAACACCAGCCTGCCCTGCCTGTGTTCCTTCATGCATCCCACCCCTGCATTAACTTTTATCCTGTGAGGCTCTGCTCTTCTTTTCCATGACAGCCCCCTCCAACAAAGAAAAAAACATATTGCGCTTTGTGTGACACTGGACACGGAACGCCATACTTGAACCTGGACCAGGGGAGCTACTCTGGCTGCTACTCGCAGGAGAGTGAGTGTTGTGTTTAATAGAATGGGGGAAGGAAACTTGGTTACCCAGCGAAGGGGGAAGAGCAAGCCAATGTACTCTGAGTGTTGATATCAGCCCGGGTAAATGAGGAAGGTTGTGTCAGGAAGGGCATCCTGTGTAAAAATCTCTGCCAAATTCAATAATAACACACGGACCCCGCTACTCTGTGGGACTAATGCAGTGACAAGAAGATGCTTACAAAAATACAACTTTTTACTTGTAAGTTTTTTCCTTAAAAAATCTATTTTTTTCTTGTAATTTAGTGAGTTTTCTATTTCTTTTCATTACATGTATAGTTATGAGGGTGATGGTGTCCTTTTATGATGCATACCGTAAGAGCATGTGGCTCACCTGCAGTGATCCTTAGTTCTAATCCCAGCCGGAGTGATTGTTCCTGTATGCCTCTCGTCTGCTACTACTCTGCCCATTTCTTGTTTCCCCATTAACTGTCTCTGTCCAATAATAGAAAAATAAAAATATATGTGCACTGGGATTTTTTTCTGTCAAATCCACAAGGAGCCACTAATTATTGGCAAAAGAGGTGCATGTGACCCCAGAGCCACAGGTTGTAGATCATCTAAGGAATATGCCTGGCCTACATCACCTCAGCAATGATTAAGATATACCAGCAAGAAAGCGAGGAGAAATAGGCACAGGAGACACACAATGAGAGTGCAGGCAGGCAAAAAGGAGGGGGTGGTCAGACAGACAAGGAGTGAGTCAGACAGGCAGATATCCTCCTACATGGAGGTCCATCAAATCAAAGTCCTGATAATATGTGCGGATCAGTCACGGCAGAAACGTGCGCTGAGCTTTGTGTGCACAGGGTTATGCCCCGCAGGATCTGGGCGTGAGGTGTTGGCGATAAGGGACTGGGTGTGACACGAGGACGGAGAGGTATGTCTGACATCATGCTCTGGTGCTGATGGACATCCTTTACACAAGGCCGCAAAGGGCACAAACAAAACGACGAGGCGGTGGGCAGAGCTCGCAAATGTGTGACTCAATGCGGCCTGACGTCAACCTCTGGAAAACTGATAAAAAGCAGAGAGGTTTGTCTAAGAAGACATTGCCAGAAAAACAGAATTAAACATCCACAATCACTAGCTTGTTTAATTCAATAATCACACAAAGTTCAGTGCAGCTATGATTGGATGTGGTGTTGCACAGATTTCTTCTCTCTTGTTCGTTTTTTTTTTTCCCGCTCCAAAGCCGCCCAGCTGCTCATGTGAGCACAGACCAACACACTGGGTTTTATTATGCCGATCTGACATCGCTGAACTCAAGAGGGGAGACAGCTGTAACTTGTGTGGCCCTGGGCACACCCATCATTAGTGCCAACCTCGCGCTGCTCTTCCTCCATCCCTCCCTTGTTCCACATCTCTTTCTCCCTCCCACATTGTTGCAAAAAAGCAACATTGCCACACCCTTTTCTAATATTTTTAGGCCCCATGTCTGTCCATCCTGCTACATGTCCTCACCTCCCACTTTCCGACACTGGGATAAGCGAAAACAACCGGCATTACACTGGTAAAAAGGCTGAGTGCTTTGTGCTCACCACTCAAGGTTTTCTTGAATAGATAATTTCCAAATTGATTCAGCCTGGGCTCCCATCTAATGGCCTGTGTGGGCTCTAATGTGAACAGGAGATAATCAACACCCTGTATTTTGTACATGTTTGCCAGTCATTTAAATTTCTGTGACAGTCTCTCTCTGCCTTCTCTCAGCTTCTCCTCCATTTGTCTCTCAGGATCGTATCATCTCACATTGCCCATTTCCACCAATTCTCTTCCACCCCTCTACCTCTCCATTCATGTCGGTGATGGCATGTGTGATACTTAGAGGTTGATTTCCCACTGTGCATCATTAACCTTTTCTTTCTCCTCTTGGTTAAACCCGGCGAGTACATTCGTCTGTTTGAGAAAGACTCGGGGAGCATGCTGCGCTCCGTCAAGTGGGATGGAGGATTCGGCTGAGATCATAACTGCATCCCTTAGCCCGGAAAGAGACTGCACTAATGCCTCTCATCATATAACAATATTTTCCTTAATGTAACACATTCTCTCTCTCCCTCCCCTGTGTGCAGAGGACATACTTTGTCTCACCTCCTTGTGTTTGCCATGTGACATAACGGCGCTGGTAGAAAAAGGAAAGCGCATGCCGGATGCAGTCAGATGATATAACCTAGCACAGCACTTGATAAGATGTTCCATGCCTCCCGGGGTAGGGCCAGATCATCTTTGTGCATACAATAAAAGTCTGTCATCCTCCTCTGAAAGTGTGTCTAATCACAATGAGTGAGGTGTAATTAATGCTTCACTCGTGTGCCGTGTATGTGTAGTCGAGGGCCGTGGGTGAGAGAATGTAGTGTGCGGTCTCCCTCTAACAAGCTCCCACTCACCCCAGTGGAGGCAAGCAGGGAAGGCTTGAGTGACTGTGAGGCTGTTAGAGCAAGTGGGTTGCGTTGGACGTGTCCATGTCTCTGTGTGTGTGTGTGTGTGTGTGTGTGTGTGAGAGCGAGAGAATGCGTGTGAGTGTGCCCGTCAATGAGTGTGTGTTAGCGTGTGAAGCGAGTGCGTGCGTGTCCTTTTGTGTGTGCTGTACTGGGATGTGGAAATTGAATGGAGCCTTTCAGTTCTACTGCTCGTCTCCCCGGGGGTGAGAGACTGGTTGCCATGGTTATCCTGGAATCCTGCCGCTAATGGGTGGGAGTTTGTGTAGCTCTGGCAACCTGGCCTGTCTAGGTTGTGTGGGTGTGTGTGTGTCAGAGTGTATACTAGTGGGGGTGTGGCTGGGTGGAGGCAGCATTCTAGGACACAGGAGGTCACACATTTGAGAACACAAGCTTTCATTCCTGTACCCTCCTGCATGTACAAACACAGAGTCTTGTCATTACTACACTGATTCTGTGCAACACTGTAAATACAAAACACAAGTTGTTACACTCACAAAGCCACACCCATTTCAATGGAAAACACAAGCTTGAGAGATTAAGAACTGCATTTTGTACACAAGCATGTGGAGCTGGGCCATCAGTGTCAACCTCTGTATATCAGAAATAATAATTTTACAAGAAAAGTATGGTACAAACATATTTCCTCTTTAGTTTTTGGCTGATTTAACAAGACTTTGGAGTAAGTTTTGTTTGCTGGAGTGGTGGCCTGGTTGGTAGCGCATCTGCCACACAACCGGTAAGTCCTGGGTTCAAATCCTGGCCAGGTTATACCAAAGACCATATAAAATGGTGCTTTCCGCTTTCTATCTTGATGCTCAGCATAATAGAATGAGGAAAGTTAATGCACAGAGCTACCAGAAGGACTGACCCCCCACTGTAGCTTTCACTGCTTACAGTAGCTGTGTGGCCTAGGGTCAGTGAAACAGAGATAGGTGCCGCCCCATACACCACATGTCGTGGAATGGGATCAACTTAACTTGGAGTAAGGACCTGTATTTCAATCTGTATCTCAAAGACTACGACTGGTAAATACATTAATCCTCTTTTCTACTAGTTCATCAGGGCCAAATTGAAATGACCAATTAACCTAACATGCATATCTTTGGGTTGTGGGAACAAATGATAGAACAATGAGGTAAACACAGGCAAGCACGAGGAAAACATACAAACTCAACACTATGTGGCATAGTCTGGGCTGAGTCCTTGGATCATGCCCATGGTTTGTTTTATTATTATGATTATTTGCCTGTGTTTTGCCTTCTGTGTCTCCCTTGGGTCCTCTGTGATTCTTATTGTCTACCCCGGTCCTCAGTCTATTGTGTGGTCCCCATTACTAACTGTTGTGGTTCTGTGTCCCGCCTTGGTCATCTATACAGTCTCATGTGTGTGTGTTCCCTATTCTCCCTTTTCTATTATCCTCAGCCCCTGATGTCTCCCATAGTCATAGCTGTTTCTCCTCATGTGTTGCTGGTTTATTCCTGAGTACTATCCCCAGCTGTCTCATGTTTTCCCTGATCATCTGTTCCTTATTTATGTCCTCGTCTGTGTGCATTTGGTGTGGTGTCATACCATGGATATCCCTCTGACTCCTGTTCCCATGATTTTGCTGTCCTGTATCTGTGAATTTCAGCCTTTCACAGCTTTCTTTATGTTCATCCCCCATGCTGGTTATATTTTATGTTTTTGGGGAAATAAACCCAGTTTTACTGTAGTCCTGCCTGCATCAGAGTCTGTCTTTTCTGCCAGTCAGAGGTAGCCCATGACAGAATGACACCACTGTTTGACTCTGCGGGCACGGACTTCAATGTTTTTGGTTTGGATGAAGAGGAGTGCTGGGTTGCAAGCCTGATAGAGGACTTTATCAGTGATTCCTGGGCCTCCCACACTCCTGAGGAAGCCCCGAGATACCTGGATGGTATGGCTGAGCTGATAGAAGCTTTCCCCAGCATGTGGACCAAGCCAGGACTGCCCAGGCTCCTCTTCACTGCTCCTCATATTCAGTGGTTTCTCTGGCGGTTGGTGAGAAGCTCATCTTCCCCTGTAGAAGCCACTCTTCAACTCGGGTAGCGCCATCATCATCTGTTACTCCCCTGCCTGCTGCCTCCATGCCTATGCTGGATTACCCCGTTGGCTGTCAGATCGGGTTTGCTGCATCGGGCCCCATTTTTTTGTTGATAAGGAGGAGCAGGAGGAGCAACGGCAGGTTTTGCTCATACAGACTGAATTAATGTTGGACTACAAGCCCTGGCTTCTCCCTGAGTATGTACCCCTGCTGGATTGGAACCAGCTGGTTATGGAAGACTGAGGAGCTCCAGCTCCCTGCTTCCAACCAGCTACTGCTCTCCGCGGGTTTCAAGTAGCTGTAGCTCCAAAGGAGGTTGCTCCATTGCCAGCATCGGGTCCCACGCCAGGGGTTTTGACTGCTCCTTGTTGCTCTGTGCCTCCAGTTCCGGCTCCACATCACCCTGTGCCTCCAGTTCCAGCTCCACGTTGCTCTGCGCCTCCCGTGCTGGCTCCATGACGTGCTCCATTTTCTGTGTCCACGTCTGATGCTTCACCAGCAGCGGTGCCATTAGGACCCTCACCAGCAGAGGAGCAGGAGTTAAGGCAAGTCCTCTTTATTTCTTCTGCACCTATTTTAGAGATGTCTTGACTTGCTCCTAGAGGGGAGACCCAGTTGCAGTTGTCATCTGCCTCTGAGCTCTCCTCACCAAGCTCTTCTGCTGGTGGTTGTGTTATGGACCAGATACCGACCTGTATTTCTTCCTCTTTATCTGAGGTGGCTGCGTCAGGGATGGACGTTTCAACCTCTGCAGTCTCAATGACCAGCACACCCCAACCATCAGTCTCAGAGGCCAGTGGGCCTCCACCCATTATCTTAGAGGCCGGTGGGCCTCCACCATGTCTTCCTGAGGTCAGAGCTCGGCAGCTGCTGGTTCCTGAGCCTAGTGCTGCTGCGCTGAAGGCCCCTCAGGTACTATCTTCAAAGCAAAGAGCTCCCGTGTTGTTATCTTCAGAACAGAAAGTTCCCGTGTTGCTATCTTCATCTTCGGAGCAGAAAGCTCCTGTGTGGTTATCTTCAAAGCAAAAGCTTCCATGTTATTTTCAGAGCTTAAGGCTCCTGTGTTATTTTCAGAGCAAAGGGTTCCTGTGTTATTTTCAGAGCAAAAGGCTCCTGTATTATTTTCAGAGTGAAAGGCTTCAACGCAAAGATAGGCAACCACGCACCAGGTGGTAGAAGGAATGTCCAAACTCAGTTTCTTCCTAAACCCCCACTAATGTTGGAAACATGTCTCTGTCCCCAGTGTCCCAGGTTGGCTTTGAATGCAGGTTTAATTTTTGAGAATCCCTTCTAGTTATTGAGATAGGTGTGTGTCAAGACTGCACATACAGACAGGACAGGCAGGAAGTCAGGCACAAGAAAAGAGAGAATAAAGAGTATTTTTTCAAAATACAACACCTAGCAGACTTAATCAATACAGAGTAATAGAATAAATTATTTATTTTTTCTCTGTGGCCCGGTCCCAAGTGGTCCTTGGACTGGTACCAGCCTGTGGCCCGGTGGTTAGGGACCATTGCACTACATAGATAATGGAAGCACCACAGGAGCTGATGCCTCGGTGCGGACAGACAGACACATTGACAAACTACCCTATGCCTAATACATGGGCATAATAAAGCTGAAGTTGACATTTTGCTTCGACTGCTGCCCCCATGACTCAAACCTGGCTAAGCCATGGTAAATAGAGGAATAGCTGGAATGCCCAGTTTCCCATCCTTGATTCACCACATCTGGTTCCACAACTACACGATGGTGGGAGCAGGCATACTCAGGTTGATTCTTCATCTCAGGCCAATGGGTGATGCCATGGTAACTGCATCCACCTTTTGTATGCAGACTATGAGTGGGACTTAATTGCAGTCTCTTGTAGTTTGGCTGTGATTGAACAGCACAATGCTTAATGCTATACACTTTTAAGATGAAATTAACATGTCATCCAGCAGCTGCCCACCTTTGCAAAAATTGTTGATTTAGTCACACTACAAAGACAGACTACAAGTGTGGTTGGTATAATCATCACATAGTGATGAAATTATCTTCACTTTTACAGCATTATTGCAAGCCTAAGACATAATGCAGAGAAACAGCAAAGCTGCACTCTCTTGTCATCCGATCACCATCTTTTTACCCTCGGGCTAGTGTGAGTCTTGACTGGGCACAGAGACCCCACTAAATGAGAACACAGTGGATAGTGGATAATGAGAACCTCCACACAGAGTAGATTAGTGTGGGGAAAGATTCACAATCACTTAGGCTTCTCAACACAATTTCAATAATCTTGCAAACATGTGTCTGTATCTAACACTTCATGTTAATGGGGCTTATATTATTCCAACTGCATTATGAATTAGACACACAGCACCTGGATAGCAGTGAGGCAGGGCATGCAAAATCGAGCGGGAGAATATACGCCCCGTAATATGCAATGTGACCAGATAACCATGGTTTTCCCAGTGTTCTAGCAGAGGGGATCAGTCCCTGCTAGTCACACAGATGTCTTGGCTCCTGCTCCCCCTGGAAGACAGATCCATACGCTGCATGAACCCCAGTGGATTTAAAGGAACTTGGCTTGGGAATTTTTTCTCTTTTCCATTCCAGTCATTATGTATAGCCAATTCACCGTAGCCTGGAAACATTAGTGAAAATGTTTCCTTTGTGGACCATCCAGCATGCATAAAAATAGAAAATAAATGCAAAAGAAATATTGGGATTTTGATCAGGCAGATACTTTCTGTGTGTGTTCTGGGTGGGAGACCTCAGGCCTGCAATGAAATCATCCGTCTATCCACATTTTATATAAAAAAAAAAGGCGAATCTCTTTAAAACACAGCAAAAAAGAGGCTCAAGAATGTGGGCTGGACTTGTGGTCAAACCCTACAAGTCACAGGGGGTAGAAAAGACATCTTAGAGCCACCCCTTGCTTCTTAGCCCATGCTGAACAGTTACATAATTCAACAAACACCTTCATCTGTCATCTTTCTTCACTTTTAAAATAGCCTCTCTTCATTCTTTGTGGATGTCTTGCTTAGTCAGTTTCTTCTCATTTCTTAACACTGTAAGTGGATTTTAAGAAACAACGAATACACCCAAATGTACTTTAATAACTTTCCATCACCAAAATCCCAAGACCCCTTTAACCAGGTCACTTTAATAGTTTCCCCTATTCCTTTAGTTTGCATGTTCCATTCTCTCCCCTCCCCAAGCCTGAGCAGCCCGTTTTTGATATTTCCACTCACTAGCCCAGACAGCCTCAGCCTTGACTCGGGGCCACCCAATGCTCTCACTGTCCAACTATTTAAGCAACCACAGTGAAACAGCTTTAATTTCAGCTTGCTGCTCAGCCTGGCTCGATACAAGATCGCTTGGGGGTCTTTCTGGAAAGCCATGGTATGGGGTCCAACAGGCGAGGCAGGCAGACAAGGGAAAACAACAGCCCTGTACAGTTGGAGCTCTGAGGCTTCAGAAACTTAACTTCAATCTCCTCAGGAGTCATTCAAGTTGGAGCTCTTTCACATGATTCCCCTCACTGCTGCCCCATACATAGAATTACTCCATAGCCAATTGTCGACAACTGAATAAAAACGCTAATCAGATGTATTTCAGTCCATGGAGTTTGTTCTCTTTGATACTGCATGGACATTTAGGAATGCCATGAAGGTGACATCAGAATTTATTAGGGGTGGGGCAAAAGATTGATTCAGCGTATACTGCGATACTTGGCACTCGCAATGATGCACTGATCCCTGGAATATAAGACCACCGGAGCCCAAGCATGTCACCCCATCGTGCTGCCATGGTGGTCCCGAAACACCACTGAGAAGTGAAGCTCAAAGAAGAGAAATCCCCGAGCACAGCCAGAAGGATCACACAACAGCCTACAGCCACCAAAATAAAAGCACTGAGTTTGGGACTGTGGTGTTGGAAAACCACGTTTGGTCAGTGTCGGCGTGATGATGCCGCCGCTTGGTGACATCATCATGCCGAGCATATAACTGTAGGGGCCAGCCATTTTACAGCCTCTTCTTGTTACGGCTCTCGCTAGCTCTGCCTCCCAACAACATGCTCTGTACCACCAGCATAGAGTTTGTGTAATAAAGTTTGTGTTCCCAGCAAGACGCTCTCTGTTGGTTCCTTCCAGTTTTCCAGACATAACACATGGCGACATGGAGAAAAATGGGTCTTTTGGAGGAAAATACAATGTTTTTCCTGAAGATGAACGTGTATCTGGAAGCGTATTTATGGCCACCACAGCTGTTTCTGGAGACCCCAGGTGAGCTGCCCGTCCCATGGCACTGCTGGTTCGACATGTTTAACGATTATGTCAACGCGGTTGGCCTGAGTAACACTGATGACGAGAAGCTGAAGAGCGTACTGGTTTTCAGTCTAGGCGAAGAAGGACGGCGTGTGCTCTGGGTCGAGGGGACTCATTTGGCAAATGCATCTCTGATGGAGAAATAGTACAGCGACGTGAGCGACGTTACAACCTGAAGATCTGCCTTCTTCCACCACAAACAACATGCTGGTGAGTCTACTTAACATTATGCTATGGAGCTCTGTGTCTTAGTGAGCATGTGTGCCTTCGGGCCCTTAGAAGACGAGGTAACCCATGACAAGCTAGCCGAAGAGCACAGCACAGAGGGTGAACACAGCGCAGAGAGAACACAGCACGGAGAGACAGCAGCGACCGGACTCACTTCTGATCTTCACCCAGCATAAGCCTCAGGGAATTGCTGCAGAGCTGCAGGATGAAGAGTCTGCGACCCAACAAAATGCAGTAGAACCACCAGACATCTTCCGAATCCACAACCGGCATCAGCCTCCAGGAGCCGCTGCTGAGCCGCTGGATGAAGAGTCCATGACCCAACAGGATGCAGCAGAACCACCACAACCTGGTGGGCACCCCACAGCAGATGTGAGAGCCTCACCATCACAGCCATGACACCAAGTGCAGCCGAACAGAGTGCCACTTGCAGTGATTGACTGGGTTTGGGTCCGCAGATCCGAATACCCGGACCCGCAGTCAGTCTCAACATCGTCATCACCGCTGACACCCATGAACATTGCCGCGCAGCTGAGACCAGCAGCCATCCAGATGGCTGATGGTTCGAGATGGCGGGTCAGCCGTCTGCAGAAGGTAAGAGCTGCTGCCATGGATCAAGATGCAGCGTTGGAACGACCCAGCTGGTGTGGGATCCTGGCTGGGACGTTGCTGATGAGCATGCCGTAGCTCCAGCAGGACAGCGCCCAGGTCTGCTGCAGCCAGCGCCTCCAGGGGTGCGTCCACCATGAGCTCACCTCAGGGCCCTTTGAACTGAACTGCCTTCCTCAATAAAAAAAAAGGACTGTGTGTAGCTAGGGGTGTGACTGCCAACAGAACTGTCATAATAAACCACTCGGCCATGCTGGGCCATGTGGTAGTCTACCCGCTGGCTAGCTTTAGGGTTTCACTGCATCGAATTGGGGAGGATCAATTCGGTTATATGTGTTTTTCTGTTTTTCCAAGGGGTGTGGGGTGTGTGAATGTGGTGTTGGAAAACCACAAGTTTGGCCAGCGTCGGCGTGATAACACGGCCGCTTGGCAATGTCATCACGCCGAGCGCATAACTGTAGGGGACGGCCATTTTACAACCTCTTCTTGCTATGGCTCTCATTAGCGCTGCCTCCCAACAACATACTCTGTACCACCAGCACAGAGTTTGTGTAATAAAGTTCGTGTTCCCAGCAAGACGCTCTCTGTTGGTTTCTTTTCAGTTTTCCAGACATAACAGGGACAGATTTTTATGTTGAATGGGGGGAAGGGGGGTATAGCAATACTTAAGGAATCAAAGTATCATGATAGTATTGCATCGTGACCCAAGTATCGCAACTCTCACCCCCTAGAATTTATTGAAATAATTCAAGTTAGTTCTAATTTCAATACCAGGACTGATCATTTCAGTTCAAATTTCTTCAAGAAAATTTGTCTCATTTTTCAAAATAACACAAGCAGAGTATACTACTTTAAATATCACATGCCTTTACATTAACACTGAGACACCAGCAATTATTTAACCTTAGACTGATTGAGGAGAAGCAAAGAGCCTGGCTCCCCAAAAGGGGAAAAAAAGTCCTACCGCCACAACCTTTTTATTTTATATTTTCTTTTTCAGCAGCACCAGAACATTTCAGAAGTCCCTGTTGGTTGCTTGGCAACTGATTCTGGGTTTGGCACATTACCTCCTTGTAAAGTTGTTGATGTTCTGTTTTTGTACACATTTAAAAATTAGATATAACATATTGAATGCTGCCAGCTCTAGTAGGCTGGCTTGTTTATGCTGGATTCACCTGCTGAAGGTAGAAAATCTGCCGTACTGCTGAGAAAAATCTGTTTAATGCTGCCCTAAACCTCAAATAATGTTAGACAGGTCCCAGTCCCATTGTGGATGAAGGGAAATCAATATTGGGAGATGCAACAGCATTTTGCAATTTTGTGCAATGTTTCTAAAACAGGGAAGCTCTGGCTCTGGCCGTTGCATTTCCTTGTTTAAAGAACCAACAGAAAAGGCAGACACACAGAGCACATTTCATCCTGTTTTTCAGGAGTGCAAAATGCTGGAGGTACAAGACCACCTAGTGCCAAATATTCCAAGAAAACCTGAAGAGCATGAACAGCACCTGGGAAGAAATGGAAAGCAGAAGCCACTGATTGTCCATGCTGGTGTTTGTTTTTGCATTATATGCTTCACAGTTTAAAGGTGGACTATGCAGAAATTGCAGGCGATTAGTGGCAACACCAGATGGCAATAATGAACACCCCCCCCCCCATCCTCTATGGTGAACCAAATTTGATAAAGCTTTTAACTGATGACCCATGATGACTTCTTCAAAGTTGTTTACTCCAAGTAATTATCTGGTATCATTGCTTACTCTGCCCTACTCTAGAAATGAACATAATTAAGTTACAACACAGGATTTTTTTACTCTGAGCTGAAAACTGGCTTATATATAAATACCACTTTGCTGCTGGTATAAAGTGGTATTTATCACTTTATCAGCCCGGAAAACAACATAAATGAATTCATAGCTCTGCAAATCATAAATTATCATATTTGGCATGACAGAAGAAGAGATGTTTCTTTATGCTGTATATTTTGAAGTATTTCTGGAATATTTGAAAGTAGAAAATACTGCATATTTTTACCTTTAAGAAGACGTAAGACAAACCCTGCATTTACACTGACTCTGGATGCAGTCTGTTACGGATGCAGTGTGGACAGACCATTTCATCCATCCCTACCAACTTGGTTTGTGGTTTGAAGCGGCATGGATAAGAACAAGGCTCAAAATACAAGATTGTGCAATAATTATATAAAATAACGTGGGATCTCGAGAAAGACCCAAGCAAAACTGAGAAGAATCGATTGAGATCACATGATAACAACAAGGAAGTGATATACCGGCTCTCCACCTGGATTTTTGTGCTCTAAATAAAATATCTTCCTGCCCAGGCTTGAATCCTACCAACGGCCAACGCTGGAAGGTAGAACACCGGTGCACATCGGCCTGTTCAGCCACAGGTGGTGCTGTTCCAGCAGAGTAGACGTTTAGGATTCTCTTCCATGGTCATCATAGACCGACGGAGGCCGACGACGGGAAATAAAATGGGAGGTTAATTTTGATTCCATGAAGTGTTTGCATGTTATGTCAAAGTTTTTATCTTCTCTGACACAGTGGTGGAGGATGTAGTAACAACTGATTATAAGTGTGATAAGGTACAAGGATTATTTAATTTATATTTAGAGGTGTGTGTGGAGATGGAGGTTTACTGCATGACCACAAACACTCACAAACAATAGACAAACACTCGTAGGGGCACCAGTCCAAACCTGGACAATTTATTAATAACTAATCCTTGAACCTTTCATTAACCAGTCTCAGTATTCATGAATTCTTCTGCTGTGACCCAGAAAAGCACACACACAAAAGAAATCAAGCAGAAACTTCTCTATACTGTTAACAGTTTTAATAATCAAACTCGGACCACTTCCGGTTATGGCGGCCGCCTAGAAGGACACGTATCACTCTGCTCTGCTCCTGGAAATAAAGATTCGGCAAATAACTCTCTCATTTGGAACAGAACTTTTCCCAGCGTTTGGGTGAGGATATGCCGGGGAAGACTAAGGCTGGGAAATCAAGCGGGGGAAAAATTGAATCGCCGAAGCAGTCCAAATTAACGGACTTTAAAGTTTGTGGCGCAGTAGAAAAGCTGCGGGATATGGCGGATGAAACTAGCAGTGGTTGCGGTAACTGCTGATGATGGCGGCACAGGTGCAGTGCTGGCTGCCATTAGCTCAATGAGAGCAGACTTTTCCGCTAAACTTGATGGGATTATGGCAGCATTGGATGCAATGAGAAGGAGTTGGGTGACTGCGTGGAGCGAGTGACGCAGGCGGAGCTTCGTGTTTCCAGTGCGGAGGATGAAATCAGCGGACTTCAAATAAAGGTGCGCACTTTGGAAAAAAAAAAATAAAGATCTGGAAAATAACGTTCTGGACTTGGAGTCCCGGTCCAGACGGAACAACCTGAGGCTGGTGGGTTTACCGGAGGGAGCCGAAGGTCGTGATTCATGCTCCTTTTTGGAGGGTTGGATCCCCGGAGGCGCTGAACAACGCGGAGCTAAAATCATCAGTCGTCTTGGAAAGCTCCCACCGAATTGGCCCACCGGAGAGGTAACAAGGCAGCACCGAGGACGTTAAATATGAAGTTTCTCAGCTACAGAGACAGGATGACGATCTCCAACGTGGTGCGGGCCAAAGGAGAAATTAAATACCAAGATCAGCAGGTGCGGTTCTACCCAGATTTGGCCTCAGGAATCCAACAATTAAGGAAGCAGTTTGACCCCATCCGTAAAGAACTGCGCAACCTTGAGATTCGTCATGGAGTGATTCACCCTGCAAGACTTCTGGTCACATATGAGGGCAGAACACACATCTTCAAGACCCCCGAGGAGGCGCAGGAGCTCATCAAGAAGATCCAGGAAGAGACTGGTGGGAGCTAAGCATGAACAGAATATAGGGTAGAATATTTGAGCATTTAAGTGATTAGAAGCATATAACAAGATTACAAAATATAGATTGTATTACATATTAAAAAAAAAAAAAGTACAAATTGCTATAAAATTTTGGAGTTAAATTGGAAAATTACAGAAGAGAGTTAATGTTACGTTATTAAAAGCAGTAGAGTTAGGGTGATTGGGAGGATGAAGAAGGAGTGGCTTTGGCTGATCCTCGTGGGTGTGGAACGGTCGATGGCTATATCGGGAGACGGAATTTTTCTTTTGTTTTTGGGGGGATTGCCACAAATGTGGGAAGGGGGAATTTGTTTGTGTGTAGTTTGTAGGGTGAATGTTCAACCACTCATTTTTTTGCTTTTCTGTTGGAGCATGTTTACACTGCAAGGTAATCCCAAACTCCCTATTGATCATAAATCAAAGCGTTAATCTTAATTTAACTTCATGGAATTGCAGAGGTCTACAAAATTTAAAAAAACTTAAACAAGTTATGAATAAAATAAAAGACATGGGTTCAAAAATTGTGTTTTTACAAGAAACTCATCTAATAGAGGAGGATGTAAAAAGAATTAGGAGTAGATGGCAAGGAAATGTTTTCACCTCATCATTTTCATCCCGAGCCAGGGGAGTTATGACTCTCATACATAATCAGTCCCATTTCAAGTGAAAAATGTAATTGGAGACACAATTTGGAAGATATGTAATCATTCAAGGATCTTTGCTATTAGAAATATAAATTTGGTGAACTTATATGGTCCCAATATAGATGATCAAAAGTTCTTTGCTAATTTATTTTCTTATCTTATCATCACTACAGGGCAACATATAATAGCAGGGGATTTTAATTGTACATTGAATCCCGGTATAGATAGATCAACAGGACTGGACTGTACGCACAATGGATGTAGGATGACCATTAATCATTTTATGAAAGAATTGAAATTGATAGATATATGGAGAGAAATGAAACCACAAGTTAAAGCATACTCTTGTTATTCCAATACCTACAAGACATTCTCACGTATTGATTATTTTTTGATCTCCACAGAATTAAGGTCCAAGATTCAAAACTGTTTTAATGATAACATCGTGATCTCTGATCATGCACCCTGCTGTCTAATATATGTAGATAAGAAATTGACAAAGGAACCAGGTAGATGGCAATTTCAGCATAAATGGCTTCAGGATGAGGAATTTGTTAAATACATAGAAAAACAGATAGATGAGTTCTTTGACATCAATACTATACAAACATCAGCATGTGTAAAGTGGGAGGCTTTCAAAGCTTTTATTAGGGGACATATTATTAGTTATACAGGTTCAAAATCTAAGAAGACTCGAGAGGAGAGAGTCCAATTGGAACATAAAATAAAAATTCTTCAAGAAAGAGTATATGCAGGAAGAGATCCAAGGTTGGAGAACGAATTACTGATTTTGAGAGCTGAATATGACAAAAAATCAGCGAATAGAGCTGCCTCGAGTCTTCTAAGATTGAAACTATCTTTTTATGAACAGAGTGAAAAATCAGGAAAGTTATTGGCTTGGCAGATTAAACAATTAGAATCTAAAACACCAATTACCTATATTAGAAATAAACGGACAGGTATTATAATCCGTTAGAAATTATAGACCTTTAGAGATTACTATGAAAAATTATATGATACCAAAAATGAATCTGACTTTAACAAAAACTACATGGGTTTTTGAAACGAACTATTTATACCGTGTATTCCAAATGAAAATAGGGAGATACGGGAGTCTTAAAAGTAGTCAAGAAGAAGTTGGACTAGCCATTGATAATATTGAACATCAGGAAAAAGTGCAGGACCAGATAGTCTTCCAGTTGACCCTTTATAAAAATTAAGGATTTAAGAAAATATTACAAAACCTTTTTTGGAAATGGTTTTAGAAGCATTTTCAAAATAGTAATTTACACATCATATATGAATAATGCCTTAATTATACTGTTGCCAAAACCAGGTAAGCCCTCTAATAAATGTGAAAATATGAGACCATAAGCCTATTAAATGCCGACCCTTAAGATAATCTGTAAAATTTAGCAAGGATCGAATACAAGAAATTTTACCAAATATTATTAATCGAGATCAGGAATGGCTTTATAAAGGGAAGACAAGGCTTCCATAATGTAAGAAGACTATTTAATATTATTTATTCTAATAAAGAAGCACTCGATACAGCTCACTTATCACTGGATGCCGAAAAAGCCTTTGATAGAGTTGAATGGCCTTCTTTTTGAAGTCTTACAAAGGTTTGGACTTGGAAATAATTATCATAAAATGGGTTCAGATAATATATAATAATGCTACAGCAGAAATCCTAACAAATAACAATATTTCAAAATCAATAAAAATCAATAGAGGATGTCGACAGGCTGTCCACTTTCACCTTTACTGTTTAACTATGGCAATTGAACCTTTAGCGATGCGATACGTCTACAGTCACAAATATATGGAATTAAAGTTGGACCAACAGAACATAAAATCTCCCTGTATGCCGATGACATAATTTTGTTTATGTCGAATCTTAAAAAATCAATTCCGACCTTGTTGAAATTAATAAAGAATTTTGGGAAACACAGGATATAAAATAAATAAAACCTAAATCTTCAATATTAATGCTAAATGAGACCCAGAGAATTACCCAGCCCCTGAGTAAATCAATTCAATGTTGTAAATCAGTTTAAATATTTAGGAATCCAAATTGTGCCTAAGCTAGAATCAATCACCAGTGTCAATTATAAGCCTTAATGACAGTATTGATGAGTTACTTTCAGAGTTGGATGTCACTACCAATGTCGATGATCGGTAGAATTAATATACTTAAAAGTAATATCTTACCTAAAATACTTTATTTTTTTCAATACTTTCCCTTACCACCACCTTTAGATTTATTCTCAAGAATTAAAAAATAGTTAGTGGAATTTATATTGGAACAACAGGAGGGCTAGATTACGTCTGTCTTTATTATATTTACCATTTGATCGTGAGGTCTGAAATGTCCAAATTTTATGTTGTATATTGGTCGGCACAACTGAGGTCTATGACATATGATTTTTCATCAAATGATCTCCCTCACTGGACTGAAATGGAATCATACAATTTACCTTTACCTCTTCCCATATTCATATACTCAGATTCGGCAAAAAAATTACAAAAAACAAGTTAAAATCCATTTGTAAAGCATATATCAAAATATGGTGTGAAGCTAAAAACTATTTAAAAGAACCACAGTTATGTCACAATTTAGTCCAATTATGGGGTAATCAATATTGTTAAAAACCAGGGAGAGGGCGGACACTGTATTTAAAGTATGGGAAATTAAAAGGGATACAAAAGATTCAGGATTTATATTTGCCATGTGCAGAAAACATAATTGTCTTTTGAAGAGCTGAGGAATCAAATTTAATCTCAATAGAACACATTTTTTTAAATATCTTCAACTTAGGAAACTTTATTCGATCAAATCAAAATAAAGCTCTCACTCGAACTATCTATTCATCCTTGGAAAAAATGTTGATGAAAGATAATAAAAGAAGGGTATTATTTCAGAGTTTTATAACTCATTGACACTATCTTCCAAGTGAAAATTCACTGAAAGATTAAACTACTGGAAAGAAGATCTGCAAACTGAAATTTCAGAGGAACAATGGGAATTGGCTTGTACAGAGAGCTCAACCAAATCAATAAATGTACGCCTTAAATTGATACATTTCAAATGGTTAATGCGGATGTATGTTACACCGAGGAGTTAAATAGATATAACAAAAATATACCAGATACATGCACAAAAGCATGGAAAGTAAAGGAACCCTATTTCATTGTGTATGGGAATGTAGAGAATAAGAATGTTTTGGAAGAGGGTGAGGGTAACAATTGAAAAAATAATCTCAAAACAAATCATATTGAATCCTAAACTTTTTTGTTGGGTCTGTACCCAGAAAAGCATAATTTTAATAAAAGTGAAAGAACATTCATAGACCTCAGTTTGCTTAATGCCAAAAAATGTATTGCACTATTATGGAAAAAGACTCATAGACCAGATGTGACTCAGTGGTTAAGACAGATGTTAACAAACCTTCCATTAGAAAGAATAACATATATACTGAAATCAAAGGAAATTGTGTTGAGAATATATGGAGACCTTTTATTGATTATGTAAAAAATTTAAACATAACTCTTGAAAAGAAGGTGAATGATGTGTGTGGACCTTGTAAATTCCAAACTGGTGAACATAATATGTATACTTATGTATTGGACTGTCTAGACTAAACAGAGGAGCATTGTTGAAGATTTGATTTTTGTTGGTGGTTGTTGGTGTTTTTAGTGCATTTTTTTTGTAGTACTGTAGTGTTAGTGTTTGATTGTTTGTATCATGTTTGTTAAAAAAAAGGTTCAATAAAGATATTGTGGAAAAAAATAATCAAACTCGGGGTTAAAGGATGTTACATTCAATTGATTTGTAAGCAGGTGAAATGATAAACAAGTATCAAATATCATATTAAACTGTTAATGGATTCCGGAGATAAAGTCTATATTTAAACCTTTGTGGAAACAAGAGAAACCAGATTTTGAATTTGTAAGTGTAATGCAATGGGAGACTGTGAAGTAACTGTAACAAAAATATGGGGTATTCCATTTATTAGGGGTCCAATGTGTGACATTGGTGGCAAAATTTAAAATTGATCAAATCTGCACATGAAATTGAATAATCACTATCCAATTGTGTCAGGTTTATGAAACTATTAACTATTTTCTAACGGCATTCGCGTTCAGGAACAGATAGCATGCAAGTGTGCACACACGTGTCCCATTTTTCTGGTGGTAAAGGGGACACCAAACTAAAAATGGTTTTGTACATAAAAGCCAAGAACAATTTCATTCTTTGAAAGTTGACATGGGTTAGGTACTCTAGTCTGACTACATTCCCAAATAGCATGACCTATTTAAAGCCTCTTTTCATGAAAATGAAATTTGAGTGTCTCTTTTTAGACTTGTTTGAGTCCTTGTTTACGTCTTGATCTCACTCAAGGTACAGCCACTCATTTCGACACATATTTCTAATTTTTTACCTTAAACTTATACAGGTACTTGCAAAATGATCTACGGTAACAAATATAATGCGAAATAAACCATGACATTGACTTGATTTCCAGAAAACGACCTGGTGCAGGCGACGTAAATGGAGACGCTATTGTTTTGGTTTCCCTTTAATTTGCTTTACGTCTATGGCATTTCCCTCGTTTTTTAGATTATACTTTATAAGCGACAACTCCAATAGGTATTTTATGAGGATAAAGAAGCACCAGAAACAAGTATATAATTCAAATGTCCAAAACTCTTGAGGATGAGAGCTCACTTTAACTATTTGTAAGGTTAAGGCGTAAATGGGGACACTCGGGCTTTTGTTTCCTGGTATGGAGTTGAATGCACTTTGCAATGGCACACGTTTTACACGAAACAACTTCAACACTTCCGGTATTTTTAACGCATCAAAACTCATCAACAGCTACATTTTCATGACATATTAAGATGTGATAATGTGTATACATATCTTCAAATTCTCCCTGTTTGTTGGATAAGACGTAAAATCACAAAATGCGTAAATGTGGGACACGGAAGTTTGGACCTTCGATAACTTCTATCCAAAATGGCCACGGTAAATCCTCCTCCACATGGTTGAGCACATCCGGGGTAGAGAAAATCAAGAGCTTTCCCAGGGCGGTCACCTCGCCAGACGGGGCTGCGCGCGGCCGACCAAGACCGAAGACGTAAATTTTTTAAGGGACACCATATTCGATGTGTCATAAATGTTTGAGATTTTATTGAAATATTCTACATCTGAGCTTCACAAAGACTGATCTCCTTTTTACGTGTATGGTTTGGAATTTGAAAGGTGCAAAGTGAAAAGCATCAGCACTTCTTTTTTTCTTGTTACTTTACCGAATAGCTTGCATGTTGATGCGTAAATTCGGGGACACGAAAATTTACGTCGTACGAGTAAATTTGCAGGGGTCGCCTTACAAAAACCATAGATACGATCACATTGGGGAATGTTTTATTTTGAATTTGCATTACAACTCTGTTATCTCTTGCATAAATGAGTAGAAAGAGTTACTCAGAGATCCCTTTCAGGTACTTTGAAATTGATGCGATTGTCATGTCACACAAAAACTGGGAAAAATGAGGGGACCCGACCAATAGTTTCGATGGTAACGGCAAAATCAATGATTTTTTTAAAAAATTGCAATGCAAGTCTGAAACTCTTTTATGTTCCCTTGCATGTTATAAAAACGAAACCGACATCTGCAAATTACAGAAAAAGAGAGAGCGCTTGAAAGTCGGATACCCCTGATATAGTGCACTGGACCCCAAATAAATGGAATCACCCATATGCATAAAATTGGAGGCAATTTTATGGAGAAAATGACAAAAGCTGATTATATGAAAAAGAAAATTCTAAGTTACTGTAAAAAAAAAAAATGGAGGTTATTGAAAAGAGGAATATTAATTTTCCTTCAGCTGTATAGCTCCTATCGTAGCCTATGGACTAACTTTTAACATGGAAAATTGGTCATATTCAATTATAATTAGACATCACATTTAGCCCAGCAGATAAAAAGTGGGAGTCTGGCTTACGAACAGCTGTGTCTTCAGAGTCCAGCGATAATCTTGAATGCCAGCAGATAGCAAAAAGGAGGAAAGACTGCCAGCAGTCCTTTCTAAATGTTACAGCCGTTATGGCGCAGACTTAGCAGCTGGTGTCCGGAAAGTGGAGCCGGCGGTAGAATGAATGACTGGCCCCCTGGGCAGGTGTGACGTCCCTTCTTAGGCAACAGATCCTATCCTGGCCTACAACTTTAGGATGTCCACCAGCCGACCAGAACTACAGGCTGAAGGAAAAGTGTATGTAACAGTTCCACCCATAAAATCCTAGTTCTTCTGATGTTGTGGCATGTGGGTGAGGCAGTCTCAAGGGAAAAAGCTCAAAAATCACTATCAGTCCACTTTAACGGTGAGTTAAGGGAAATCAATAGAAAAAGTTCAGCAGAATAAACACAGCGTCTGAGGAGAGGGAAAAAAGGCGTTTTGAAGTTTCACTCCAAATATGAAAGGTTGAGATCAACAAGAAAGGATGAGCTCTCCTCAGATGCCAGGGAAAACGGGAAAAGACTTAACTTCAAGACAACGAAAGACCGCTTAAAGAACACAAGACTTCTGAACCCGACAAAAACACAGAAAACTCAACAAAAACTACTAACTGAAAAACTAGGGCATTCCTCTCTATTTAATTGAGCGCGCTTCTTGGGTCATAAAATATGACTGGCAGCAGGAAGAACCAATTATCGGCTATCGTGAGAGACTTGAATGGACTATGGTCCAATAAGAAAGCAGTCCTTTGTCTGTAACTGACCAACAGAATGAAAGGGGCCTCGTCCAACAGAGACTGCCTGGTGATTGGCTGGTACCAGTCAGATGACTGGCCTAAGTCTTCAGAAGGCACATACACATTTTAGCTGTGAAATTCATTATATACTTAATATAAAATCTAAGCTAACTTCAGTGATTCATGACTAACTTTCAGTGAGTGTACTGTTATCACTACGTGTTATATACACTGGGGTATGTTAACGCAGATCAACAGCAAGCCAAACTCGTTTTTCACAAGCCAGGAAACCGAGCGTTCTGCTCACTTTATTCAGTCTCCTTAGACAGCTTACAGTACCTTACAACTGTGGCTCGAAGCTCGTTGAAAAGCCTGAGTGAAACTAGAAATAAAAACAGAAAATACATACATTAAAATAAGCTAGCGGGCCCCTGGGATAGGACTAATTCCTGGAACAAACGGAAAACACAATACACTTGACAAGCTAGCGGGGCCCTGGGATAAGACTAATTACTGAAACAATATATTCTAAAAAAGATACCAAATTCACATATAACAAAACTTATAAATCAACAAGACACTAATTGGACTTACAGCCATTGCTTTCGATGGTGTAGAATGGCGTTTAACACACAGGAGGAACGTTTCAGATATTCGCGGGCAGGTTATATTCTCTGCCTTTTTTTTCTTTCTACCGAAGTCCATTTGTTCTACCCATGAATCATAGCGGCAACTGGCTGCGCTTTCAATATAAAACACAAGTAAATGGCTACTAACTATACAGAAATTATTTTTAACATAATGATTATTTCTAACATGAATTATTACAAATGAATTATGATATCTATTATAAATTTATGAACTATTTTTAACTTTATATGAACACACTCTACTGAGGGCAGAACACTCCCCACCTGGCATTACTAATGCCACTACTTCTTTTTAACTACTACCCGACATATGAAAATGGAGGGCATGTTTTGAGTCTCTCAGGTGGAAGATCTGCCATTTTCTGAGTCTCTAGTTTTCCCCTGAGTCTCCTGCACGTTACACAATGGTGGATAATGGACGAGACCAGTCTCTGGCAACCTACAATCCACAGTCCGGCTTGCCTAATTGCGCTTTCCGTGAACTGCCTTCCTTGATGCACAACTTTGGCGTGATAGTGTCGGACAAGCAGTTGAGTTACGTGATGCTTGTTTGGGAGAATGGTTGGATTCTTGGATGCTGTGTTCAATGAAGCATGTTTGAGGCGACCTCCAACCTTGATGAGGCTTTCGTTCATATAGGGATCAAGAGCTACGATGAGACTTGAACTGCAGACGGTTTGGTTGGCATGGAGAGCAGCATACTCGTTGGGAAAGGCGTCTTTTTGAACAGACTGGAGGATGAGGTTACTGGCAGCATCCAGCTCCTCTGGAGTGCGTGGCTTGCTACATCGATGCCAGCCCCTGCATGAATGATCTGACAGGTTGCTTGATGAGTGAGAACGAGCTTGGTGAATTAGGAATGCAATGACACGTACTAATGAGTTCCAACTTGAAAAGCGCTGGAAGCATTCTGGTGAGAGCCCGTTCTTCTGAACATGAGTAGAAAAGGTAGCGACTTTTCTGATTTCAGAGTCTACTTCAGGCTCGATTAACTCAAAGGATTCAGGTGTCCTGGATTCAGGTGGTCTGTAAAGGAAGTCTGGTCCCTTAAACCACATAGTGTTCATGAGCTGTGATGCAGGTATTGACCTGGTAGCTAGATCAGCTGGGTTTTGCTCTGATGTGAAGTAGTGCCACTGTTCAGGGGATGTGGACTGACGTATACGATGAACGCGGTTATGCACATAGACATAGAAGTGCTTTGAATCATTGCAAATGTACCCAAGAACCACCTTGCTATCACAGTAGAATTTGACAGCATTTGGTTTGTGATCAAGTTCGTCCAGAATGAGCTCCGCCATCTCAACCGCTAGAACTGCTCCACAAAGTTTCAAGGCGAGGTATCGGGGCTCTGGTTGTGGTGAAAGTTTTGCTTTCCCAAGCACAAACCCGACTTCGCATTGTCCTTCTGCATTGACTGTCTTCAAGTATGCTACTGCCGCAATAGCCCAGCTTGAAGCGTCGGAAAAGATGCACAGTTCGGTGTAAGTGGACTTAGAGAGGGAAGCTGGTACGTAGCAGCATGGCACCTTGAGGCTGCTAAGATCCTGGAGGGACATTTTCCATGTTTCCCATGTGTCCATCTTGTCCTGAGGGAGAGGGGCATCCCAACCTTGGACACCATTCGACAGTTCATGTAACAAGAGTCTGCCTTAGATTGTCACTGGTGACGCTAGTCCCAAGGGGTCGAAGATGCTGTTAATTGTTGACAGAACCCCGCGGCGGGTGTAGGGTTTGTCATCGACGGCAACCTTGAATGTGAAAGAGTCAGTGTTTATGTCCCAGCACAGGCCTAGACTTCTCTGAGCTGGTAGAGTGTCATCGCCGAGACTCAAGTCTTTGATACTGGTGGCCAGATCTTCTGGCTTGAAGGCTTGCATGACTGAGACGCTATTCGAGGCGATTTTGTGGAGCTTGAGATTGGACTCGGCCAAGGATGCGCATGTGCGCTTGAATAAGTCTACGGCTGCAGATTCAGTGGGGAGTGAAATCAACCCGTCATCTACATAAAAGTGTCTCTCAACAAAGTGTCTTGTGTCTGCTCCAAACTTTGGCTCGCCTTTCTGGATAGCCCTGTGTAGGCAATAGATAGCCACCGCTGGCAACGGGCTGTTTCCAAAAACGTGCACCTGCATGCGGTACTCCTGCACCTCTTTTGACAAGTCGTTTCCCTCGTGCCACAAGAACCTCAAATAGTCTCTATGGTCTGGTCTGACTAAGAACCCATAAAACATTTGCTGGATATCGGCAGTGACTATGATGAGCTCCTTCCTAAACCGAATCAGCACACCGAGGAGGGTATTATTAAGATCTGGACCTGTTAACAGTACTGAGTTGAGTGACACACCAAATTGCTCGGCACTTGAATCGAAGTCAGCCCGTATCTGATTGGGCTTCTGGGGATGATATACCCCAAAAATGGGCAGGTACCAGCATTCAGTGTTATCGGCGATGGGTGGAGCGATCTCTGCGTGATTGTTCTCAAACAGCTTGTCCATAAACTCTGAGAACTGTTCTTTCATTTGAGGGTTTTTTGTTAAGTTGCGTCTTAGTGAGCCGAGTCTAGACGATGCTTGGTCCCTGTTATTTGGGAGTGGCAAGCGAGGAAACTTGAATGGCAGAGGAGCGATCCAGTTGTTATTTCCATCCTGGTGGACTTCTTCCTCCATTATCTTTAGGAAGGTCTCATCTTCGAAGGACACGGCACACTTGTTATCATTCTCTGTGCACTCAAAAACTTTGTCCCCAAGCTTTTCTTCCACTGCATTGGGTTTTGAGCTGCGTTTAGAGAGGCCGTCCTTGTGCTCCCCACCATAGCATGGTTTCTCTTTGATGTTGATGCTGTTAGGACAAGGAGTGAAGAGAGATGGGCGTCCGTTGGAGAGCATGTACGTTTTATAAACGTTGACGGTTGGCTTATGAGCGTTAAGGCACACCTCTCCCACAATTACCCAGCCTAGGTCCAGGCCTTGAGCAAAGGGAGCATTGTGGGGTCCGTTGACATGTTGCCTTACCTTGTGGACTCGTAGGATGTCTCTGCCCAGTAAAATTGCCATCTGAGCATCTGGGTCATACTTGGGGATGAGAGGAGCGAGGTGTTTTAAGTGGGTGTGAGCAAGAGCGACTTCGGGCGTAGGTATTTCACCCCTACTGAACATTATCTCGTCGCATTCAAGGAGAGGAGGGAGGTCTAAGCGTGGGCCTCCGCCTACTGGCTCAATTTGGAACCCCGCTGCTTCCCTGCCAAGCATTTCAGTTAAACCAGCACATATTCTCATGTGGTATGTCAGAGGGCTACCTTTGATCCCAAACAGCTCGAAGAATTCAGGACGGGCCAGCGATTTATTACTCTGATCTTCAAGGATTACATACATCTTAATGGAGCGTTCTGGTTGGCCTTTGGGGAAAACTCGAACTAGACATACCTTTGAGCAAGAACGTAGGGGATTACCTTCGCCGCAGATCTCAGTGCACCGTGACGTTACCTCAGGTGGTGTGTTGTCTCGGGGCTGAGGCTCTGGTTCAGGTGCGTTTTCTTGCCAGGGTTGCTGACTTGAATCAGGATGTATGGCAGAGCAATGTCTTTCACTTTGGCACTCCTCGCACTTGAGTTTCATGTCACAGTCCTTTATTGCGTGCATGGGAGAGCAGCAGCGAAAACATCGTTTGTATTCTTTGAGTATGCTTCGCCTTTCTTGTAGCGGTTTATTCTGAAAGGCTCTACATTTGGTTAGAGGATGCATTTTCTTATGGACTGGACAGTAGCGTGTTAAATCATCCTCTTTAGTACTAGCGGGATCAGTTGTGTCGACCTCTGTTTTGTTTACAGTTAGAGGTGTTCTGTAGCTAGTTTGTTTGAATGGTGGTCTCTCACCTTTGCTGAAGGGTTGGCTGCTGCATGTCGCAAAACTTGGGGGGGGGAGGGGGGGGGGGGGGTTCATTTTCTTGCTTTAGCCTCGTCTTGGACAAACTTTACAAAATATGAGAAGGGAGGGAAGGTTACATCATATTTTTGTTTGTATTTTGAGCCGTGTGCAGCCATTTATCTTGTTAAATTGGAGGCAACTTTTCAACTATGGGCTTAACCCCACGGGGTGTGTCGAGGTAGGCGAGGCCTGGGAAGATAAGCTTCATCTTTAGCGACGCGCAGCCTAAGATTAAATCTCCAAGTTCCCTGAGTTTTACATTGTCTCTGTTTGTAAGGCGAGGGAAGTATCTAATTTTTGAACAAGGCGTTTTCTACTACTTCTGCCGTAGGCATAACACTCTTCTATACCTGTCCCATGACAACTGGAGAGCAGCTTTAGGGTTAGTGGCATAGGACAGCTCTGATTCTTTTAACGTGCTCTGAGGACTCTTTACCAAGCCACTTGGACTAGGAGCTCTAACTCCTGGTACATGTGAGACCAGCGTCTTCAGTTGCATTTATAAATGACGACTGCCATGCTCTAAAGTTTTCGGGGGTGTCGTCAAGCTTAAAGAGTCCGGTTTGTGATTAGCTCTCTGCGCGCGAGGAACCTAGCAAAGTCTGCCATAGGGTGGGTCACCATTGTGGGAAGCATGGTAGCTGTTTGGCCTGACATAGTCTCTCGGTATGTCGATGGATTCATTTTTCACGTACATTTTCTTGAATGTTGGTGGAGAGAGAGTTTGTTCGGGTCTCCTCGGAGTGAACGATTGCGCCATTTGTGCGGGTTCGACTTGAGGTGTTTCTTCTTCAGCTGGTTGCGCCTGTGACTTTAGCTGGATTTGGTGGTGCACATACTCCATAGTTCTCTGTCTGATAACTTGTGATGGAATTGCGCTCCTTACACTCTCTCCTTTGTCCAGCTCGGCAGCTGTAGCAGCTTCTAGAACTTCTGCTTTTGCTGTGGCGGCTGCTGTTTCCTTCTCTATCTCCAGCATCTCTAGATCCAGTTCTAGCTTTGCTTGTTCTAGCTTCGCTTGTTGCTTTGCTTGTTCTTGTTCTAGCTTTGCTTTTGCTTGTTGCTTGGCTTGTTCTTGTTCTAGCTTTGCTTGTTGCTTTTTAATTTCTAATTGTTTCTTACTGTACAAGGCTCTAGCATTCGCAGCTTCAGCGGAGGCTCGTGCCATGATGGCTGCTTCCATTACGTTGGACTTTGAGGACAACCTGGAGCTAGAACGTCTGGAGCGGGAGCTAGCATTGTGTGATAATTTGGCTTCGGAGTTCGCCTTTTCTTCTGCCCTCTTCTCTTGAGTGTCGTCCCTCGCTGTGCCGTGGACCTTATCTTCACCAACTGCTGACCTGGCTTTTCACTGTACTGTTATCACTACGTGTTATATACACTGGGGTATGTTAACGCAGATCAACAGCAAGCCAAACTCGTTTTTCACGAGCCAGGAAACCGAGCGTCCTGCTCACTTTATTCAGTCTCCTTAGACAGCTTACAGTACCTTACAACTGTGGCTTGAAGCTCGTTGAAAAGCCCGAGTGAAACTAGAAATAAAAACAGAAAATACATACATTAAAATAAGCTAGCGGGCCCCTGGGATAGGACTAATTCCTGGAACAAACGGAAAACACAATACACTTGACAAGCTAGCGGGGCCCTGGGATAAGACTAATTACTGAAACAATATATTCTAAAAAACGATACCAAATTCACATATAACAAAACTTATAAATCAACAAGACACTAATTGGACTTACAGCCATTGCTTTCGATGGTGTAGAATGGCGTTTAACACACAGGAGGAACGTTTCAGACATTCGCGGGCAGGTTATATTCTCTGCCTTTTTTTTCTTTCTACCGAAGTCCGTTTCTTCTACCCATAAATCATAGCGGCAACTGGCTGCGCTTTCAATATAAAACACAAGTAAATGGCTACTAACTATACAGAAATTATTTTTAACATAATGATTATTTCTAACATGAATTATTACAAATGAATTATGATATCTATTATAAATTTATGAACTATTTTTAACTTTATATGAACACACTCTACTGAGGGCAGAACAGTGAGCATGCACTTTTATAAACTTGTCCTTCTGTAATTAATGTGCATTAGAATAAGGTTCATTTAAGCATTTTCAAACATGCAACACATTTAAAATCAATGACTAATGAAACATTTCAAACCCATCATTGTCCAACACAGAGGCGGTCATCTTCACTAGTGTTCTGAGCAGTATTTCCTGGAAAAATAAAGTCTTGAGGAGAAAGGATTATTTCAGCAGATAAAACAAAAATTCCAATGTTGATTAAATCCAACACGTTCCTGAGTTGAACAGAAGGGGCCAATGTTGAGCTGTGGATAATTCCTAGCGACCTGTGGAATTCAGTCAAGGGATCTGGGGTTTCTCAAACAGTACTTGAAGCATAAAACTGCCTTGTTGGGGAAGAAGTTCCGAGATTTATTGATTGCAAACTAATCTGTTCTTGGCACGAAATGAGAGCCTTATGGGCCTTTTCACCATGGAATGTGTTTTCAAACTGTGGTCCTTAGGTGAAGGAAACAATTCTTGACCAGACTTTTGGGTGAAACAATTTCTTTAAGGTGAAGAGTGATTTTATAGATTGGAGCAAAATGGGTTGATGCTACAAGGATTAGACCTCAGAAAATAACGGACGATGTTTAAATTGTTTTTAATGAACAAACGGCTATTAAATACCGCAAGATACTGTGGCATTTCCTTGCAGACTGGATCCGGCATCCATTGAAAATAGACTTGTGTTTCACTAGCACCATTGGGCAAGTTTCTAAAAAATAGTAACTAATTACAGTTACTAATTACTTCTTTTCAAACGTAATTAAGTTACTTTACCAATTACTGCATGATTAAAGTAATTAGTTTCTTGGAAAAGTAACTTTCAGGTAACTTAATGCATACTTAAATCATTTTGCACACATAGCAAGATAATTTAATTAATGGATTACATTACGGAATTATTATGTCAGGCTGAAAACAGATGGTTTCAGACAGAGCTTTTAGAACATGTTCAGTCTGCTTTATGCTGCCTTGAGAGCTCTTATTGTGGGAAAAACCTGAAGAAAATCAACATGATATTGCTAGTAATTTCCTCATATTGGGAGTGAGAAATAGGGTTTGTGGAGTGAGGGAGAGGGAAAAAAGAGTAAGACTCACTCCAAAAAAGTGTGAGTCGGCAACACTGCATAAAGCTGTCCATGTTTATCTTACCTTTATGATATGGATTTAATTCGATGTGCAGTGATTAGTGGCGTCGGACTGGGCAGGGGCAGGTAAAAGGTACTGTGTACCCAGGGCCCACTGCAGGGAGTGGGGCCCTCAAAAAGCCTGGAATGAAAAGGGTTTTTTTGTGTTGCATTTTTAAATTTCTAATTAATAATGTCATAATGAAATTCACCCTGACTGAATGAAGTGGTTGAAAGACTGAATTTGCATTAACAATAAGTATGGATTTTCTCTGAGGCCCCATCATCCCTTTAAAAAAGGTGCAAAATGGTTTATGTCCACTCCGGCACAGCATCACCTGCTTGTTTCAATTCAGTCTTGTCTTTCCTCAAGAAATTTAAATCAGGATATCAAAAAAGAAAAGACAGAAAAGTGAAGGAGACAAAATTTTGGGAAGGGAGCCAACTTCTCACCAGTTTCTTTGAGAAGAGAGGTGAGCAGCACAACTGAATTAACACACAGTTTAAGCTATATCTTCAGCAGCCTGTCTCAGAGTGAAGCAACACGTTAGTGCAAAAAGTTGGTACTTTATTTTGACAACAGAGATTAATAATTACTATCATAAATTCATCAGCATCAAAGTTATTACCAGCACACCATCATTTGACACTGAGATATGTCAGACCTCGTGGTAAAAACAGTTCAACTTTGTATTGGCATTTTAGCACTTCCTCTGTGATTGATCCTAACAGATTTAGTATCAGTCGGAATTGGTCAAATGAAGCAGAGGAGGCAAACTGTCCAACTTTAAGACCATAATGAATGATGAATAAGGTAGAGTGTAATTATTATATGACCTACTATTGGTGCATTTGAGTCAGATTTAATGCTTTATAAAAACTATTTGATCTTGAAAAAGTTTCAAATGTGTGAATGTGTGTGAATGTGTGTTGTGTGTGTGTGTGTTGTGTGGTGTGTGTGTGTGTGTGTGTGTGTGTGTGGATAGCAGGATCCTGTAAAGTGCTTTGGCCATCTAGAGATGAAAATTAAAGTGCTATATAAGTGGAATACCATTTTACTATTTACCATTTGAAAAAGGGCTGTCTTATAGTTATTACTTAATTACTTAAGTTAATACATTAGCTAGAAAAAGATTCTCAGGGAGTGCCATGCATCAGAAGGTACCCAGCCTGCATGGGATTATAAAATACAGAGTAGAATAAGTTCACAATACAAAACATGACTCGTGTGCCTTTGTAGGTGTAAAGGGGACAATATATAGCACGAAGTGTCTGTTTGGATATAAGGAGGTATGTGCCTGTGTTCAGGTCAGGTTCAGGTTCAGGTTACTTTATTTGTACCCGTAGGTAGATTTGTTTTTGTCAGTCTGTGACATCCATATATACAAGCCACAAATTACATTCAACATGGACACAAACACAGGCACATATGAAGCTGACTATAAACATGATAAAAATACTCAAGGCTCCATCAATCAGGGTAAAAAAGACAAAGAGATGGGAGAAAAACCAGAGGTAAGAGAGAAGGGTCATATTAAAAGTTAAAAACTAGCCAAAGAGGTTAAAAACTCAAAGGTCTAAAACCCAATAAAATATTTAGAACCCAAGTGACATCCTACAAAAATAATTAAATATAAAATGGAGTTAATAAATAGGTACCTAAATTATGTGCAATATATTTTTACAGCTTGTTCAACTCTTTGACAGCAGCAGGGACAAAGCTGTTTTTGTAGCGCTGGGTTCTACTTTTTGGGACAGCAAACCTCCCGTCTTGAGGGAAAGAAGCTGAAAGTGCAGTGCAAAGGGTGGGAAGTCATCATTTAAAATGGAGGTAGCCATCCTCTGTACTGTCTGGTGTACAGGATGTCAGGCTCAGCTGTGGCTCACCAAGCAAACGACTGGACCATCTAACTACCTATCCAAGGATTTCCTCTGTTCAGTTTATCTGACCAAACCATGACACTAAAGAAAAGGATAAAACAGATTCACTAAAAGCCCGATAAAACACTGTCATTATGGTTCGGTCAACTTGGAAGTGTGCAAGTTTTCTCAAGCAATGCAAATGTTCCTGACCCTTTTTGCACACCCTTTCACAGTTCTCTTCAAACTTTAAATTACTATCAATAATCGTCCCAAGACATTTGTAGGATTGTACACATTCGGTGATCTGGCCTTTTAGTACGGTGACTTTGTGCCTGGGATTTTTCCTCCTAAAGTCAGTAATCATGTCTTTAGTTTTTGTCGTATTCAGCTGCAGGTAGGAATCCTCACACCAGTGAACAAAATCATCAACTACTGGGCCGTGGCCACTCTCACCATCCTGGAGGAGACTGACAATAACTGAGTCATCAGCATACTTTATAATGTGTCTGTTGTCATGTCTGCTCCGACACATGTTTGTGTACAGGATGAAGAGTAGTGGTGACAACACACACCCCTGAGGAGAGCCAGTAGAAGAGCACTTTAGGTCCGACAATGTACCATTGACCCTTACTCTCTGCATCCTGTTGGTTAAGAAATCCAGAATCCAACCCATCAGATTATTGCTCAAATCAAATTGCTGCAGGAGCCTTTCAACTAAGATATGAGGTTGGATTGTATTGAAGGCGGAGGAAAAGTCCACAAATAAAAGTCTGGCGTGTGTCCCATTAAAATCCAGATGTTTAAAAAGCATGTTAAACAGAGTGACAGTGGCATCCTCCACTCCTCTGTGAGACCTATAGGCAAACTGCAGAGGATCCAATGCATGCTCAGTCTGCTTTAGGACCTCACATCTGACCAATTTTTCAAAAATTTTCATTAAAATTGAAGTCAAAGCAACTGGTCTAAAGTCGTTTACCGTTTTAGGACAGCTGGATTTTGGAACGGGAACAACCACGGCTTCTTTCCAGATCTTAGGCACATGTTGTGTCTGTAAGGACTTGTTGAAAATGTAATGAAATATAGGACTCAGTTCATGTGCACAGGACTTTACCAAGCGCCCACATATATTATCAGGGCCCTGACTTTTGTTCACTTTTACAGCGCAGAACTCCCTTTTAACATCCTGCACCTCAATATTAAAGTGCTGATTGTCTTTGAGTTTCTGTTTCAAATCTTGGGTTTCTGTGCTAAAATCAAAGGAGTCAAAACGACCATAAAAACAATTAAGAGCATTAGCCAGCTCTGTGTCTGAATTAAAACCATTTAAAAACACACGATTACTGTGCTCTGTGCTCTGAAGGCCTGCAATAGTTTTCATACCGGCCCAGGCTGAACCAAGTTTCTTTGCTGCCATCTTGCTTTCCAACTTTGATTTATAATTCTGTTTTGCTCTTAAAATTTCGGCCTTCAGCTCCTTTGTGACAACCTGTAGCTCAGAAACATCCCCCTGTTTAAAGGCAAGTGCTTTCCTCTGTAAGCAGGATTTAACTGATTTTGTAACCCATGGTTTGTTGTTGGGTTTGTTGATGTGTGTGCGTGACATGCTTTTTTAATTGTCTTTCTCATTTGTTTAAGGGATATTTACACACTTTATTAGTTTTTAGTTGTTTATGTATTTGCTTACCTGTTTGTTTACCCCAGATGATGGGTGTGAGCTAGTGATTCGGGGTTCTGTTTTATGTTTTGAAGGAATTAAGCAGGGGATTAGTGTTTCCTCTGGTTTAAAGACCTTGACGTGGTGGCAACATATTTTTCCTGGGGGCAGGGGCAGAAAACACATAACACTATTGTAACCGGAAAATGTTAATTTTATACTATTTATTTCTTTTTTTTTTCAAAATTTGCACAGTAGCTTTGCATATGGAACTTACCATATGAAGCATTGTACAACCGATGCTTGAATGTTAGAATATTGGGCCAGTTGGGGTCCCACCCAGACGTCCTGTGTTTGGACTTTTTACTGGTGTATCCTTCTTTCCTTCCTTCCTCTTCTCTCACCTCTCCTGGACCCTCTGCCTGAACACTTTCCTCTCCTTGGCTCCTCTCTTCTGTCTCATCTTTCTCTCTCTGAGCCCTGTCTAATTCAGGTTCTCTCTCTGTCTATGGTGGTATGCAAACAGGTTAGAAAATATCAAGTGTCTTGTTTTGTCCTGCGGGATTTTTTTTTTGTCATGCATTAACATAAATGACAAAAAATGTGTATTTTTTTGTATTTTTATTCTTGTGTTTCTTTTTTCCATTGAGAGAGGAGGGAAGGGGAAAAAAACAGTCATAATACTAATTTGCTCATGCATACTTAAATTATATGATCAGAGGTGGGTGTAGTAGCCAGAAATTCTACTCCTGTAAAAGCAGTGCTGTGAAATTAATAATTAAAAATAGACAACCAAAGATTTCTAGTTGAGTTAAGCGTATAAAGACACCCACTTAAAAACTTGACTAATGACTTCAGTCTTGAAGGTGTGAGGTTTTTCACCAAAATGTAACAATTTTCTTTTAGTTTTCTACTTTTTGTCACGGTCTGAGCGGTGGGGGTGGGGTGGTGGGGGGAGATTCCACCGTGCTCTGTCTCTTTGCCTTTTGTTTTTCCTTATTACCTCCGCCAAGGAGGTTATGTTTTCATCAGCGTTGGTTTGTCTGTCTGTTTGTTTGTCTGTCTGTCTGTCTGTCTGTTTGTCTGTCTGTTTGTTTGTTAGCAAAATAACTCAAAAGGTTATGGACGGATTTTCATGAAATTTTCACAGATTGTCAGAAATGGGGTATCCTACAGATCATTACATTTTGGTGGTGATCCAGATCACTATCCAGAAGAAAACCGCCATTACGGAAAATGACATTTTCGTCAATAACTAGTGAACCACTAATACTATCATTCTGAATCCAATTGCTAGTCATATGTTTTCATGGTCAAGGAATCTGAAAACGTACTCACAAACACTGTATGGGGGGAACTGTGGCGCTAAACCGCCATTACGGAAAATGCCATTTTCGTCAATAACTACTGAACCACTAATCCTATCATTGTGAATCCAATTGCTTGTCATATGTTTTCATGGTCAAGGAATCTGAAAATGTACACACAAACACTGTATGGGGGGAACTGTGGCGCTTGGCGGAGGTCTGCGCTCTCCGAGTGCTTTTCTAGTTTGTATAATGTGGTATTTTGAGTTCTATGCCTGTTATGTTATCTCTAGTCACTTTTTCAGTGCTGAGACAAAGTCACTGATTTTGCCATTAAAAATAACTAACCTACAGCGATCGGCGCTCGTGAGGGACATGCACGGGCTGAATTTCCACCTCCGTTGGATTACACCCTTTAATCGCCTTTCTTCGGCCACTGTGTGTAAACTGACCAGCGCCCTACCCGAAGCGATTGCTAAGCTAACGCTAGTTAGCTTAATGCTGGCGCCAGTCTCTAAATAACTAACCTACAGTGATCGGCGCTCGTGACGGACACGCACGGGCTGAATTTCTACCTCCGTTGGATTACCCCTTTGATCGCCTTACTCCGGCAACTGTGAGTAAACTGACCAGCATTTCTTTGTGATTCACTGATGCGCCCTACCCGAAGCGATTGCTAAGCTAACGCTAGTTAGCTTAATGCTGGCGCCAGTCATTCCACCTAACACCAGCCTGAATTGGAGCCCAGTTGCGAGGCCCAGCGGCGATACTACCAGGCAGGCGGCTATTTGTTGACGGGGCTCAGCAGAGATTTCACCCAGGCAGACGGCGGTAGGCGGCGGTGCTCAACGGAGGACTTACCGTGACCCCAGCGGAGCTCGGTGGCAGCGGCGGTGTGCGACGAGACTCGGTTGGAGGAGCGGGACAGGAGCTCGGTTACGACGGCCATGAGCAGCGGGACCAGCAGCGGAAAGGGGCTAGTTGGCTAGCTGAGGCCCAGCTGGATTCGAGGACGATCGGATCGGATACTGGCGACATAAGCAGAATTTATTTTACTATCCACAGATTTTTCTTTTTCTTTCCAAGAAAGACTGAAGTTGGCTGCCACCGGATTAAAAAGTGGGCTGATGGGCACCACTTCTAAGCCTTCTCTGCTTATCTACTTCCTCTTCGTTTTGTCTTTGTGTGTCTGGACCTGCAACAAGAAGGATTTTCCGGCAAACTCAACTAAAGGTGAAGTTAAAAAGTTTTATTTATATGGATTTGGGCATGGACATCTCACCCTGTACTCTATGTGGTCTTTAAAAGCCCTGAGAAAAAGCTTCCAAAATAAGGCAAACATGGCTGTTAAGCAAAAATCACAACATGGCAGAGGGTATACAGTTAAAGTACTGTTAGTACTGCTACTTCTGGCAGGAGATATTCACCTTAACCCTGGACCTGCCACTATTAAACAGCAGACCACTGGGTTAGCACAAAACCAAGCTGTACAAAAGCAAAAAACATTTATTTTTCCAAACTGTTAATCATGCACGAGTTCTTTGGGACACAAAGGCTAAACCAAAGGGGATCCTCGGCGGACATTTAAACATACGGAGCATAATCCCCAAAAGAGATGAGATTTCGGTGTTGCTGTTGGACTCAAATCTGGACTACCTTTGTCTCTCAGAAAGCTGGCTACACAGGAACATAGACACTAATATGATCGATATTGCGGGCTATCAGTGTTTTAGAAAAGACAGGCAGGTAGGGAGGGGAGGAGGTGTTTTAATTTACATCAAAGAGAAATATAAATGTCAACTGGTTGATTTGAATACTTCACTCGAATGTTTAGTTGTTAATGTATGTCTCTCTCCGGTAATGAATTTCAACATTGCAGTAGTGTACAACCCACCGTCACACAATTCTTCCTTTTATAATGAATTAAGTGATCTGGTTAAACAACTTGAGAAGAACAGAGAAACAATAATTCATGGTGACTTTAATATTAACTGGTCTGATAAAAAGGACAAACAGAAACTGAAAAGCCTCATGACTAAATTTAATTACCAACAAATGATCAAAGGACCCACCAGGATAACCAAACAATCCAGAACACTTATTGACATGGTATTTACTAATAAACCAGAACAAATAACCAGAACCTATAATCTTGTAACTGGTCTCTCAGATCATAACATGGTTCTTGCTGTCAGAAAACTTACTAAAAAGTGACTACAGTATTTTGGGGGAGTCGATATTGATAAATCAAATTTTATTATTCCCAAATCAAAAAATGAGGAGTTTGAACATTACTTAGAGAATCAAAATTGGGAGCAGCTCATGTCAATATATGAAGTAGATGATTGTTGTAATTTTATAACTGCAACAATCACAAAGTCTATAGAAAAATTTACAAAGCAAATTAAAAGTAGACAACAGAAGATTAACCTACCATGGTTAAATAATGAAATAAGAAAACTTATGAAGAGGAGAGACTATGCATTGAAAACATCATTAACCTCTAAACTACAAAATGATCACCTTGTGTACAAAAGTTTAAGAAATAAAGTGGTACAAGAGCTGCGAAAATCAAAAGTATCTTTTTACAATAAACTGATAGATCATGCAAAGGGTAACAACAGTTCCCTATGGAGGCATTTAAATAACTTAACTAATAAAAAAAACAATCAGAAGGGGGTAAAGGAACTTAGAATCAATGGCAAGACCGTCAGTGACAAGGCTACTTTGGCAAATGAATTTAATTCATACTTTGTGGGCTCTGTGGAAGACTTAAAAATTTTTGTGCTGCCAAATGTGCTCAACAACACAAATTCCATACTTCCAACAGATTCTTTTCACATCGATGAGGTAAATGAGGAGTTAATTGCTGGTATTGTTAAAACACTGTCAAACTCAAAAACTAATGATATCTACAATATGAGCACCTCCTTTCTCAAAATGCACAGCAAAATATTAATCAAACCACTGACTCACCTCATTAATCTCTCCATTAGGTCTAGTACATTTCCATCTGGCTGGAAAAAAGCTGTCGTCATACCAGTTCATAAATCAGGCAGTAAAGACGATATATGCAATTACCGCCCAATCTCTATTTTACCAGTCCTGTCTAAGGTTCTTGAAAAAGTTGTAGCTACACAGCTGATAGACTACTTACAAGACAGTCAACTTCTTCATCCACATCAATTTGGTTTTAGACCAGGATACTCAACAGAAACAGCAAATTGTTGCCTTATTGAAAACGTCAAACAGTCCTTGGACAGGGGTAATGTGGTAGGAGCTGTTTTTCTAGATCTCAGAAAGGCTTTCGATACTGTAAACCACAGTTTGCTTTTATCCAAAATGGTATCTTTTAACTTCTCCCCAGATACATTAGAATGGTTTGCATCTTATCTCCAGAATAGAGAACAGTGTGTAAAAGTTCACCAGGATAAATCCTCATTTTTAAACAACCGCATGGGTATCCCACAAGGGTCCATTCTTGGTCCTTTACTTTTCAGCATTTTTATTAATGACTTGCCGTTACACTGCTCAGCTGCAACATGCCAACTTTATGCAGATGATGCAGTTATTTACACAGCTGCCAAGACTCCAGCACAGGCTGCAGATGTACTGTCTACAAGTATGGTCGATGTCCAAGAGTGGCTCCTCCAGAACCATCTATTGCTGAACCTTCAGAAAACAGTCTCAATGTGCTTTTCAATCAAAAAATGTAACCTGCAACGTTTTAAAGTTAATATACATGATCATGACATCAGTTTAGCTACAGAATTCAAATACCTTGGCATTATACTAGATCCTCAACTCAAATTTAATCTTCATATAAAGAAAATTTCAAAAACAGTAAAAAAAACTTGAACTGCTTTAAATTAATTAGATATTACATACCTTACGAAGCAGCTGTACTGTATATGCATTCTATGGTTTTTTCTCATATATCATACTGTTTGACAGTCTGGGCGCAAGCAGCCCCTTCCACAATAAGACATATACAGTAGGTTCATTATATAATCAAACCCTAAAAATCTTGGACAAAAAGCCCATTAGGTGGCATCACTGTAATGTTTTAAAAAAATACAACCTATTGAGTTTTGAGAGTTTCATTGACCTCTGTTTTCTGAAATTAACGTTCAAATGTTTCCATAAATCAGCACCCGAGCCACTTGCTGGTTTTGTCCAAAGACAGGACAGCAGCAGAGCCACCAGGAGTTCTGTTAACAATAACTGTAAAATATTCCACCGCAGAACCACATTTGGACAAACAGCTTTCTCTATAAAGGGCAGTCACATCTGGAACACAATGCCAAATGTAATTAAAATAATAACGGACTTTAAAACATTCACTAAAAAGGTTAAAAACTGGCTGAAAAATAAACAAGAATGTACTCATGTATGAATTGATTGTCTGCAAGGTGAGAGTGAATGAAGGGAAGGAATGAATGTGTTTGTTTATAGTGAGTGACGAAGGGAGGGAGGCCTGAAATAGGCAAATGTGAGTCAGGTTGTTATATTTGTGTATTTATAATATTTATAATATTTATAATTGTGTATTTATAATCTTTTTGCATTGATGTATGTGGTTATTGTGTATTTTTTTTTCCTTTTCTTTTATTTACTTGATTCTCTTTTCTAAAGCCCATCCAGGGACAAGAGTTGCAAATTAGCTAATAGCTATACACTCTATGTGCAACACATCAGATTGATTGTCATTGATTAATTGTCTATGTTTATTGCACTGTCCCTGTCAAATAAACTAATCTATCTATCTAGTTTGTTTTCACATGTTCCGTATTGTTTCTTTGTTTGATTTAGTTTCCTGTTTACGTTCAGTGTAGTTTTGTTATTTACAGATTTGGGTTTATTTGTCCTTATTTGTTTCCATTTTATTTTTGCCAGTGTCTTCTCTTTCTTTCTCTTTCGGGGGCTGCAGTCATCAGGGGCACTGCCAGGTTGCGAGCGGTGCTCCTGTCAAACTGTCAGCCCCATCTCCTCTCCTCATGACTCACAGCGGATTGTCATTTTCTCCCCAGCCCGCTCATGTGATTCACACCGGGTACTATTTGTGTTTGATTGTTTCTAGCCTTAAATAAGGGCTGTTATTTTCATTCTTTTTGCCAGAGTCTCAGTTTTCGTCTCCACCCAGAATCCTGGTCCTGTTCTGGTGTGCTGTAAGTCTGCTTTGTATTTCAGTTTGGATTTTCTCTTTTTGCACTGTTTGGGATTTTGTGTTCTTGTTAATAACTATCACAAACTGCAGTCCAGCGTGTGGATCTCTCCTCTTTGCCCTGAAGGACGATTCATGACACTTTTCTCTGTAAATTTATCTAAATTTGAAACCATTTTCCTGAAATTTGTAATTTCCTCTTGTAAAATTGACTTTTCTTGTACACTTTAGACTTTATTATAAATTTGTGGATTATTTTATGGCTAATTTTTGTCTATTGTTTTTAAATAAAATTACTGGGTTTTTTTTATAAACTTGAAAGACACTGTGGATTTTTTTTTTTTAACTTTTTCTTTATAACAATTTTTGACCATAATTTTGCAGAGCCAGAACAGAAAAATAATTTAACTCTGATTTCAAAGAAAAAAAAAATAATATAATTGTATTTAATTAAATAAATTAGCTTAAATGACCAAAGATGCAATTATTTCTATTATAATATATATATATCAATCTCGCCACCCAGACAGCAGGAAAACCTCCCTTATTTTGAAATCCAAATGTTGGCACGTTTAGTTTCTCTGAAGGCTGCTGATAGATTAAAGTCTTTGACTTCGTAAATTTCAGTCATTTTAACTTGCCAGGTACATAATAATGAACATAAGTTAGTTAATATTAACGCAGGTGAAGGTAAAAACATGACCTTTTTATTCTTGTCTGAAATGAGAAAAAAACCTAATAATTAAAAAAAAGACAATATGAACCTCCCCGAGCTCCTAACCACATATGTTAGCTAAACGACTCTTCCATTATTGCTGTCATTACCAGCGGGTTCATCATCATCATAGCAGTCTGTCATGGGCAACAATGATTGTTTCATTTAGGTCTGATCAGATTCCTCCACACAGCTCTGTCCTTAAAGTTAAAACCATGATAAATGCCTCCAGTGCTTACATACCTCTTCTGCTTTCCCCCCGTGTTTAAAATACTTTAATAAGCTCATGTTTCTCTCGGACAGTGGTGCTAGTGAGCGATTCTGCCCGGCGACTGGAGTGGTCACACGGGCGGGGCACTTCTGAACTCCGTGTGGATGATGGTCATGCACGTTGTTTGTGTGCGTGCTTGCGGACCGTCATTCCTTCATATTTTTTTTTCTTAAATTTATATTTCCTCATAGAGTAGCGGCATAAATTCAAGCATGGCGGACCGCCACCCAGAAATGTTACCAGAGGAAACCCTGGGATTATGAAATGTGATTTTCATTATTATTGTTATTTTCTACCACTAGGCTGTGCTGTCGCACAGGAAAAAAGAACATGCCCTTTGTCAGCATAGAATAAGATTGGTTGCTATGGAAACAGAAACCTGGGGACTTAATAGTTTTTTGCTGTCTTGTGAAAATTTTTCTTGGTCCGTAGAATAGAGGGTATGCACATGATGTCACAGAACAGAACTCATGGCAATGACAGAACAATGAGTGGCACCATGATGTATTTAAACAAAAAATACACACAGTATTCAATCACAGAAGTACACAGCACCTGCTTGCATTGTAGAGAACTAATCTGGAATGGTATTCCATCTTTTATTATTGGCAAAAAAAATGAAATAAATAATTAAAGTGTCTGACTCAGTTCTTGACTTATGTCTGCTCTTACCCACACATCACTACAGTAATGATGTGACTAAATAGTTTGTGTGATTTTTATGTTCTGCTGCATACAAACTAAAGCTGCTACATGTGTGTACCACTTAGTGCTGGGTAACTACGGTAATTGCCCTGTAACTGCCAAGAATTCTACTCCAATGCATCCCCTCTATAAAGATGTTTTTGTGGAATCAGTCTGTCTTCTCTTTCAAATAATAATAAAAATGAGTGAAGTCTGGCCATTTGACTGTTATTACACTGGCAATTAGGCATTTTCTCAATATAGAGGTTAAACTAAGATCATATATATAATCTTTGTCTTATATTGTTTTATACTGTGGGGAAAAATATGCATGAGATATATTGATCAAGTGAGCCTGGGGGCCCACCAAGATGGTTTGTACATTTGGCCCAGAATTTCGTGCTACACCCCTGGCAGTGATCCAGAGAAAATGTCCATTATCCACAGTCCAAATGTCTGCTGTGACAGAGACATAATCCAGTTCCTCAAATTCCTTTTGGAGATCAAAATCCATTTTTGAATAATCTTTATCCAGGTAGCAAGTAAATGCATTTTAATTTCTGTGGATCACAGTCCAGGGTCTGGGTTACAAACTGTCCAGATGCATACCTGTACTTGAAATCCAGCCGTGGGTGTTCAGATAGTGTAGATCCACAAACATGATGTTGTTAGCATAGCATAACACTAGCTTTGCTGGAGCTTTGTTGATGTTTTCAAGCGCTTCTCAAGATTGCCATAAGTCTCAACCGGTATTTAGCTTGCAACCCACCACTATGCTTTTGTTCTTAACCGTGACAAAGGAAAAATAATCTATTTCCACAAAAACAAAGTAGCTTCATCTTTCCCTCCACTCAGTAGTGAAGACTCACCTCTCTGCAACAGGTCACGTCGACTGACGACTGCATCAGTTACAGTAGGGTCAGTTCGTATATTCATTCATTTGCACTAAAAATATCTATCCATGTTAATAAAATGAGTGACGAGTAATGCATCTGATCAAATTTCAGTAACTGTATCACATTACTGAATTTTTAAATAGTAATTTCACTACACAGCACTTTACTGCAAAAGTAGTGGTGTTACTCCTAACACTTCAGTAGTGATCCGAATCCAATGAGCTGGATTCGTTCTGCAATGGTCTGGACCAGGTGGGCATTAGAACATTAACGAGAATGGGAATTACATGCTGCAGAGTACGGATTACAGCTGTAACGGCCCGGATCCAGTGTCAGTGTGCCAGGGTAAGTCTGTCAAACTGCTGGGGGATTTGACTGGCTAATTCAAGAACTGATCAGTGAACGCTGATTACACACTAGACAATTTTCAGACATAAAGACAGATAGCTTCCATCCTACAAACATACGCACCAGACAATTTGGCAAGGCTGCAAGACAACATACCTGCTTTTTGCTGGACAATGTCTCAGTGGCGATTCAAGAAACAAAAAAAACTCACAGAAACTCATGTGTAATGAAGGTGGACGAGGCGGCTGTCAATCATCAATTTTCAAATTTTATTTCAAAAATCTTCACAGGTAACAACTTCAGCGAACATACCATATCTTCACACCGACACGACTCTTCATCAACAAATCAGTCAATCGATGACCACATTGATTCTTAACGATAACCACCCCTGTTATATACTATCTGAGATAATCAAAGTCAATTAGCACATACCATATCCCCAGGTAAGACAATAACATTTTCACTTTCTCACACATACCCACTAACATCTAAAAGTCCACAACAACTTCCCACCTATTTACAAAATACATATAAATAACACGGAATAAATAAGACACCATAAATAATTCAATAAATAATTTAACCCCTATCTACAAAATCTAAATCACCCCTAAACTTACCATCACATGCTCCCTTCCTGCTGGTATCCTTTAAAAAGCCTTCAACCCCTAAAGAGTCTTTTGCCCGGACACCATCAGGGAGCATGCTGGCAAAGGTATGTGGAATTAGAAATCACCAATTGTTTTACCCAAATAATCAAACATAACAATTATCTCACAAAAGGCAATCCAAATAGTCAAAAACAGATCCTAGAAATAACATGTGCACATTCAACAATCATTAACATTTACAAATATTACACAAATAATATAGTTAAACATACAATAAACCATAACAGTGGTGACACTCCGTTGTCACATTTCCTCCCCCCTTTTCCCAAGAGTACAGTACTCTAAGAGTCATGTACTCTTGAGAAACCATCTGCCACAAGGTTAGTTTTCCCTGCCACATACCGAACAGTAAAGTTATATGGTTGAAGGGACACATACCACCCTGTGAGACGACTGTTCATGTCCTTCATCCTGTTCAACCACTGTAGGGCCCGATGATCTGTTTCCAACATAAAATGACGCCCCAGTAAATAGTACTTCAGAGACCCTATTGCCCATTTCATGGCAAGACATCCCTTCTCTACCGTAGAGTATCTCGTCTCCCGGTCCAACAACTTACGACTCAAGAACAGTACTGGGTGTCTCTCTTCCCTCTCCTCCTGGAGAAGTACTGCTCTAATGCCAACTCCTGAAGCATCTGTCTGTAGAATGAACGGACGAGCAAAATCTGGACTGTAGAGAACCTTCTCACCAGAAATAGCCCTCTTCAGATCCTCAAAAGCTCTGTCACACTCCTCTGTCCATTTTACCCTATTTGGTGCTGAAGCCTTAGTGAGGTCAGTCAAAACTGCTGCTCTTTCAGCAAAGTGGGGAATAAACTTACTGTACCATCCTACCATTCCCATGAATGATCGTACCTTCTTCTTAGTAGTGGGCACAGGATAGGTCCGGATGGCATCCTCTTTACCTTCTCGTGGTCTAATGACCCCCTGACCAACCAATGTCCCAAGGTACTCCACCTGCTGCTGTCCTAATACACATTTGCGTGGATTGATCGTCTCAGTCCTGCCTCTTAATCAAATTGAAGGTCCTGCCTAAGGTGTAACAAATGTTCTTCCCAGGCTGACTATAGATGACTATGTCATCCAAATAGGCAGCTGCAAAGTTCGATACCCTTCTCAATACTTGGTCCATGAGCCGCTGAAAGTTGCAGGTGCCCCCTGAAGGCCAAATGGCATAACCCTAAATTGGAAACTGCCATAAGGTGTTTTAAAGGCTGTAAGTTCTTTTGTCTCCGGTGCCAATGCCACCTGCCAATATCCCTTGCTATAGGTCCAGTGTAGAAATAAACCTAGCCCTGCCCACTTTCTCTAATAGTTCATCCATCCGGGGCATGGGTATGACTCAAACTTAGATACTGAATTAAGGTATCTGAAGTCAATACAGAATCTTAACGAGCCATCCTTTTTGGGGACCAGCACAATCAGGCTACACCACTCACTGATTGACTCCTCCGATCACTCCCAGCTGCAACATCAAGTCAATCTCTTGCTTCATATTTGGAAATCAATCGCTCCGGGATCCTATAAGATTTCCTACGTGGAACAGCTTCTTCTTTCAATGGCACTTTATGATGCACCAGTGTGGTGAAAACCAGGTCTCTCCTGAAACAATTCTGGATCTAACAGTGCCTCTAACTCTCTCTGCTGACCTACCTGCAAATGAGACACTTGAAATAAACACGGCTCTGACACATTTGTGGGAAAAGACTGTTCTCTCTCCTCATCCATTTCCGTCGCACAAATGAAGAGCTGATGATGTGTCTCCTGAAGAACAGGCTGCTGCTGATGACCAGGCTGCTGAAACTCTTTCAAACAAGTTAATATGGAAGGTCTGATGTTTTACCTTTCCTGTCAGGCATATGTAGTTCATATGTCACTGAACTTAGTTTTCTAGAGATTTCATACGGCCCCTGCCATTGAGCCAACAGCTTACTGCCACACGAGGGCAGCAATAACAAAACCTGCTGACCTGGGTGAAAAAACCCTTTTTCTGGCCTTCTTGTCATACCAAGTTTTTTGTTTGGCCTGCGCCGTCCTCATGTGCTCCTGAGCCAAAGCAGTCATTCGATCCAGTTTCTCTCTCATCTTATAACATATGAGACCACATTGTCCTGATCACTCGGTGGGACTCTCCAGTGCTCCTTTAATAAGTCCAGTGGGCCCCTCACCTGACGACCATACAGTAGTTCAAAGGTGAGAACCCTGTTGAAGCCTGGGGCCACCTCCCGATAAGCAAATAATAAATATGGTACCCATTGGTCCCAATCCGAGCCCGTTCTGAAACAAATTTCCGCAGCATGTTTTTCAGAGTCTGATTGAATCGCTCAACTAGTCCATCTGTCTGAGGGTGATATGGGGTGTCTTAATACCCTTAATACCCAACAGCTTATATACCTGCTGCAACAGCTTTTGACAAGAAATTTGTTCCACAGTCTGTTAGAATCTCTCTGGGTATGCCAACCCTTGAAAATAACTGGATAAGGCAGTTGGCAACCTGCCTAGCCTTGATAGATTTCAGGGGGAAGGCTTCTGGGTACCGAGTAGCATAGTCACAAATCACCAGAAGTATTTATTACCAGAGGAGCTTCTCTCTAGGGGGCCAACTACATCCATCCCTATTCTGTCAAATGATGTTCCAATAATTGGTAATGGGTGCAGTTGGGCACGGGCTACTCCCCTAGGTGATGTAATCTGACATATTGAACATGACATGCAGAACTCCTTTATCTGGATATACAATTCCCGGCCACACAAACCTTCTAGAGAATTTCTCTGTAAAGTCTTTGAAATGCTAGATGACCTGCCCAAGGGATAACATGTCCCAGTTCCATAATCTGTGGTGTGAGGTCCTGTGGCAAAGCTATGGCCATAAATTCACCTTGTTGCTGGTACAAAATGCCCTTTTTAATGACATACATGGCCTCAGCCAAACAATCCGTACTACCCTGTTTCACACCCTCAATCTCCAAGACTTTATCAAACATGGTCCAAGTTGCTGGTCAGCTTTCTGCAATGCAGCTATGTCAGGAGGGATGTCAAACTCTACTGACTGACTTAGCTGTGGTGTTTCCTTCACCCAGTTCTTTACTGAAGCTAACACCTTATCTCTTCTCCTCTGAGCCTTGGATTTAGACTGTTTAATAGGGCCTCCTCTATCTCAGAATCATAGAACGGCAACTCCTGAAGAACATTGGCAGCCCTCTGCGCCCTGGTTGTCACCATATTACAATTTTTCCCACAAGTGCATCAAGCCTCTGCTCATTAGCGCCACCTGCCTGTCCCTCAGTTTGTTCACCTCTTACCTGTTGTATAATGTCCAACAAAGTTGGAACATCATTGCCAAGAATAACAGAATAAGGCAAATCAGGCACAAGAGCTACAGAAAGGAGATAAGTTTGACCCCCTACTGGTTAAATAGACATCAGCGGTTGGGTACAATTTCTTATCCCCATGAACACAACTGATATTAACTGTAGTCTCACTCCTAAATCTCTCAGGACTAATTTGGGCAAAACAACAGTCTGGAACAACCCGGAGTCTAACAAGGCCTCTTCACACTGACCATTTAGCAGAACCGTAGTCTTATATATTTCACCATGAATTGGTGCTGACAGAGTAGGTCTTGGAACTGAGCATAATAATGAGGGTTTATCATTCTTTATGGCAGGACATGAATACTGTGTGTGACTGATCTTATGACACTGATAACAGTGGTATATCTTTATTCAAAACAAAACGTGACTTTTTGCTACTTTCATATCTGCTATTTGTGCTTTGACTGGACCTGGAATACAGCCTATTTTGAACTGGACTACCCCTTTCACCCTCATTAGACTTACTCCATGCGGTGAAAGAGCTGTCACGGCCGAGAGTAGTTCTCCTGCTCCCAGACCTGGCCGACAGAAAAACCTCCACCAGACGAGCAGCGCCCTCTGCAGTCTTCAGGTCCCGCTCTTGTATCCAGATTCCCAATTCCGGGTTCACCATCCGCAGAAACTGTTCCAAAATTATTAGTTCCATAATGTCTTTTACAGTTGAGGTCTCTGGTTTAATCCATTTCACACACAGGTCTTTTAAACGAACATACAGTTCACTGGGGGTTTCGTCCTAATAAATGTCCAGAGCACGAAACCTTCTCCTATAGGTGTCGGGTGTTATTTCATACTTATTTAAAATTGCTTCTTTCACTTTCTTATAATTGTCCGTGTCAGCAATATCCATCAGTACATATGCACTTCGTGCTTTACCTGTGAGTAAAGGAGCCAACTGGATAGCCTACTCTTCTTCACGCCAGTGGCAGACTGTAGCGATCCTCTCAAAAGTCACCAGGTAGTGCTCGATGCCATCCTCGGGAGAGAGCGGATTCAGCCTGGGCTCGTGGTGCGTTTGCGTTCTCCTCAGCTGCACCTGCAGTGGTAAATCATCCTCCTGTGGGCCGACCCGACTGGCCGTCACCCTGGGGTCTTCCCCCGAAGCGTCAACGTCACCACTGTGTTCAGCCCGGCTCCCATACTCCTCTCTCAACTCCACCACTTGCGACTGCACCCGACGAATTTGATCATCTACAGTCTGCCACCTTTGGTCTTGAAGAGCGGCTTCTTCTTCCCTCTGATGATCTCTGACAGTCAGCGAATGAACCAAGGACTTTACTAAGCATGTTAGCTCCTCGAGCTCGCCCAGTCCGCTGACTCCCGGCTCCTCAGCTGCCATAGCTGCGTCAGAGTGGAACTGCTCCTCTTGCCTCATTACTTTTCTTCTGGCCATCAGTCCTTCCATCCCGTGCTCTTTCCACCACTTCCACCAAATGTTACGTCGTCCTGGGAATGGACCACCGCTGCCACCAAATGTAACGTAGATGGGAGATTGCACGTAGTAAAAAGTCTCTCATGAAAAGAAGCTTGAGGCAATTGCAATCAGCAATTTTCCAATTTTATTTCCAAAATCTTCACAGGTAACAACTTCAGCGAACATACCATATCTTCACACCGACACGACTCTTCATCAACAAATCAGTCAATCGATGACCACATTGATTCTTAACGATAACCACCCCTGTTATATACTATCTGAGATAATCAAAGTCAATTAGCACATACCATATCCCCAGGTAAGACAATAACATTTTCACTTTCTCACACATACCCACTAACATCTAAAAGTCCACAACAACTCCCACCTATTTACAAAATACATATAAATAACATGAATAAATAAGACACATAAATAATTCAATAAATAATTTAACCCCTATCTACAAATTCAAATCACCCCTAAACTTACCATCACATGCTCCCTTCCTGCTGGTATCCTTTAAAAAGCCTTTCAACCCCTAAAGAGTCTTTTGCCACGGACACCCTTCAGGGGAGCATGCTGGCAAAGGTATGTGGAATTAGAAAATCACCAATTGTTTTACCCAAATAATCAAACATACAATTCCAAAAGGCAATCAAATAGTCCAAAAACAGTTCCTAAAAAAGAACATGTGCACATTCAAGCAAAACAATCCATTAACATTTACAAATATTACACAAAATAATATAGTTAAACATTACAATAAACCATAACAGTGGTGACACTCCATCGTCACATCATGCCAATTAAAATTCCAATTCAAGATTCAAAGATGTAGTTGTCTATACTACTGTACGTTGCAGGACATACAGGAGAATTTGAAATGCCGTTTACTCTTCGCTTCAGTGGGTGTGCGCAATATAAAAAAATGGAATAAGGCTGGAAAAACAACAACAGCAGTCTATGTACAGTAATGTTACCCGTAGTGCAAATAGTGACAAAAGATAAAACCTAGACATCCCATAGTGCAAATAAAGATAAACGATACCCAGCAATCCTATATACAGAAAAAGTAGAGCAGTAATACTTATAGTTGCAAGTTTGTTGCAGTAGTGTAGGTGCAGACAGTGACAGATTGGACTGCACATGATCAGTATTGCCATTACAGACAGCAGTAGATATGGCATTTGTGCAAAAGGTTGCAGTAAGGTGCAGAGACAAACAGCAGCAGATGTATAAGCACATTTCACATTTGGTGTGAAATGTGCATATCAACTCCAGAACAGAAGCAATAGACCTTGTGAAGATGCTGTTGGAAGGTGGTGAAAGAGTGTTATTATCAAAGTCAAAGTCAAAGTCAGAGTGCCTTTATTGTCATTCCATTGCTAATAAACAATGCAACGAAATTGAGATACTGCTCCCTAAAAACAAACTATCACACTCACAGTTCACTCATGCATTTAACATTCTCATAATTGCAACAATAAATAATGCTTGAAGCAATATTACCTAAACGTTGAATACAATATGTACATAGCAATAATAAAAACATACTGGAGCGATAAATATATAAGACCAGCTTATACACACCAGGGTTATTGCCACAAAATAACATAAAATAACATAAAATAATATCAGCAGTCTGTACGTGTTACATAAATCCGTTCAAAATGCGTACTGCTGCTGGGAAAAAAACTATGATTAAACCTGGTAGTCCAGGTTTTATGGATCTGTACCGCTTTCCTGAGGGAGCAAGGTGAAAGAAATCATGCCTGGATGAGTGCAGTCTTTAATGATGGCAGTAGCTCTGTTGAGGTACCGAGACCTGGAAATCTCTTCCCAGAGAAGGAAGAGAATAGCCAGTACTTTTTTGCGCAGATCTCGATCACTCTCTGGAAGGCTTTGCGGTCTGCGGCTGAACAGCCCTCATACCAACCGTGATTGCCATATGACAAATGCTCTCAATAGCAGAGCGAATAAAATAAAACCAGCAACTGTGCATTCAGGCCATTCCGTCTTGAGGAGCCTCAGAAAGTGTAGACGTTGTTGAGTCCTTTTTTATCGTAGCTATGGTGTTAACTACCCAGGTAAGGTTATGAGAAATATGAACACCCAGAAACTTAAAAGCCTCCACCCTCTCCACACACTCCTTGCCTATATATAGAGGAGGCGGCTCACTGCTATGCTTCCTAAAATCAATATAGAGTTCTTTTGTTTTTTTTGTATTCAATAGCAGATTATTATCTGAGCACCATCTCACCAGCTTCTGGACCTCATCTCTGTATGCAAACTCATCTCCTCCTGATATGAGCCCCACTACTGTTGTGTTTGTGTCACCCTTAGTGAAACGGAGGTCTGTGTGAATGATCTCCCCTCCTGTCTGTGTTGAGGGAATGTGCTTTAAATAAAGCCTGTTTCGTCACAGTCATCTGTCCTTTCTTGTGTGAACCCCCACTACGTCACACTGGGGATGCTAGTGGGTGACGTAGTGGCTACTACTGTATCCGCAATGAAACAAGTCTTGTGCCACATGGCTGAAAGGTCCACTCAGTGGAAGAGATGAAGCCCTTATTCCAAAAGGCAACAATAAAAATGTCCAGTGGTCCTGATGAAACTATAATTGAACTATTTGGCCATACTGACCATTGATTACCTTTGGAGGAAAAAGGGGAAGCTTGATAATAATAATCAGAATCAGAATCAGAATCAGGTTTATTGCCATTGTTCATGTAGTACACCAAACTAGGAATTTGGTCTCGGTACAATGCAGCAACAATGAAAACATGATAAGATAAGAGAAATAAACTATACAAGTAATAAAAGTGTAGGATAAGATTAAGTGAACTGGTCACAGTTAAAATATATATTAGCCAGCAGCAGATACTGTGTGAGAACTATATAGTGCATGTCGTAATGCAGAAGAAAACAGTTATGATTGACATTGAGTCTGGTTAGAGCTCTGTACATGGTGCACGAGGAGTCAATAAGTCACTTAGTGTTCAGCAGTCTAATGCAGAGGGGAAGAAGCTGTTCATGGTGATGGGAGGTTTTAGTCTGGATGGACCGAAGTCTTCTACCAGAGGGGAGGGGGGCAAACAGTACGTGACCAGGGTGTGAGGGATCGGCTATGATCCGGCCAGCACGCCTCCGGGTCCTGGAGGATGTACAGATCCTGGAGAGATGGGAGCTTGCAGCCGATCACCTTCTCAGCAGTGCGCACGACACGCTGCAGCCCTTAGTCTGTCCCTGGCAGTGGCTCCTGCGTACCACACGGTTATGGAGGTGGTGAGGATGGGACTCGATGATGGCTGTGTAGAACTGCACTAACATCTGGTGGGGTTGCTTGAGCTTCCCTCAGCTGCCGCAGGAAGAACATCCTCTGCTGGGCTTTTATGATGAGGTGAGCTGATGGTACAGCTCCCATTTGAGGTTCCCTGGTGTTGGTAGTGCCTAGGAAGCGGAAGAATCAGCAGTGGTGATGGGCGAGCCTGAGAGGGTGAGGGGGGGGGCAGAGGAGTAGTGACTTCCTATGTAGTCTACAATCATCTCCACTGTCTTCAGAGCGTTCAAGCTGCAGGTTGTATTGCTGCACCAGGCCACGCAAGCTAGGGCCACCACTCTCTCCTTGTAGGCGGACTCGTCGCCGTAGGAGAGTGAGCCCGATGAGGGTGGTGTCATCCGCAAACTTGATCCAATTGACAGACAGGTGGCTGGAGGTGCAGGAGTTGGTGTAGAGGGAGAAGAGTAGGGGGGAAAGTACACAGCCCTGGGTGATCCGGTGCTGATGCTAGTATAGTCTGAGACAGTCTTTTCCCAGCCGCACATGCTGCCTCCGGTCCGTCAGGAAGTCGTTGATCCACCTGCAGAGGGAGTCAGGCACGTTGAGCAGGGCCAGCTGTCCCAGAGCAGAGCGGGGTGGATGGTGTTTGATGCGGAGCTGAAGTCCACAAACAGGATCCTGGCGTAGGTTCCCGGGGAGTCCAGGTGCCTGCAGGATGAGTGGAGGGCCAGGTTGACTGCATCGTCTACAGACCTGTTTGGCTCGTAGGCAAACTGCAGCGGGGTCCAGGAGAGGGGTGGTGATGGACTTGTGGAGTGGGACAGGACCAGGCGCTCAAAGGACTTCATGACTACAGAGGTGAGCGCTACAGGTCTGAAGTCATTAAGTCCAGTGATCCGTGGCTTCTTGGGGACAGGGATGATGGTGGAGGATTTGAGGCAGGACGGCACGTGGCATACTAAGGAGGTGTTTAAAAATGTCTGTGAATACAGGAGCCAGCTGTTTCGCACAGAGTCTCAGGGTGGAGGGAGACACGCCGTCTGGGCCGGGGGCCTTGCGCGGGTTCAGTCTGGAGAACTGTTTGAGCACATCCTGCTCACTGATGATAAGGGAAAGGCTGTGGAGCTGGAGGGAGGGGGGGGAGTTGGACACAGATGACGAGGTGTCAAAACGGGGCATAGTGTGTGGACAGTCTTTGACAAAGGGCTTTGTCATCCTGACCTTTAGGAGCCTATAGGTCGATAGTTGGTGATTTGCCTCAGTCCTCTCCACACGGAAGCCGAATCATTAGCAGTGAACTGCTGCTGGAGTCTCTCTGAGTATAGAGATTTAGCCCTCTTCAGCTCTCTGTTAAACCGGTATTTAACCTCCCTGTAGCAGTCCCTGTCTCCACTTTTCAGCGCTGCTTCCTTCTCCTTCCTGATCTGTCTGAGCTTAGCTGTGAACCAGGGTTTGTCATTAGAGTAACTCACCCTGGTGCGTGATGGAAGAATGTTCTCTTCACAAAAGTGGATATATGAGTTCACAGTGTCCGTGTACTCATCCAGATCATGCGTGGCTCCTTTAAGCATGCCCCAGTCAGATATTTCCATGCACGTTTCCAGCTTCTCCTCAGCATCACTGGTCCGTATCTTCGTAGTGCTCACAACAGGTTTAGTGAGCTTCAATCTCTGTCTGTATGTGGGAATGAGGTGAACCATCACGTGATCAGATAATCCCAGCGCAGCTCGAGGGACAGCGCGATATGCGTCTTTCACTGTGGTGTAACAGTGATCCAGTGTGTTTAATCCTCTGGTGGGGCATTTAATAAACTGTTTGTAGCGGGGGAGATCGTGGCTCAGATTGCACTGATTAAAGTCGCCAGCCACAATAATCAGCGAGTCTGGAAAACTCCGCTCTGTGTGTTGAATAATAATAATATTGATTAGATAATAATATTGATTAGATTAATAATATTATTGATTAGATTTATATGGTGCTTTACATATCAAGTGACATCTCAAAGTGCTTACAGTGAGTCCATTATTCATTCAGTCCAGACAGACATTGATAGTGGTAAGCTACTACTGTAGCCTCAGCTGCCCTGGGGCAGACTAACGAAAATGTGAGCTTGAAGCCTGAGAACACCATTCCAACTGTGAAGTACAGAGGTGGGAGCATCATGTTGTGGGGGTGTTTTGCTGCAGGAGAGACTTCTTCTTCTAGCTATTCCCACATTCTGGTGGGGTTGCTCTGGCAGACACCAGTATATCTGCCTTATCCATATAGGATATACAGTAGGTTGGAGCTGAGTTTTATGCTGGATGCCCTTCTTGACCAACCCTACCCATTTTATCCAGGCTTGGGACTGGCACAGGAAGTACCCCCCCCCCCCCCCCCCGTGGCTGGGCAACCAACATTTCCCTTCTCCGTTCCATTTTTGCTGAGCACCAAGCTGGACAGCAGGAAGTTCCATTTTTATATGAACTGGCTGGGACTTGAAACCCCAACCTCCTCATTGTGGGGCAGATGCTCTATCTCTAGGCCACCACTCCGGTGCAGGAGAGACTGGTGTACTTCACAAAATAAAATGCCATTCACTTATATGGCACTTTTTCTCATCTCAGAATGACCAAAATGCTTTACAGATCCTGCTATCCACCCAGTCACACACTGATGGTGGCAGAGCCGCCATGCACCGGTGCTGGCCCGACCCACCAGGAGCAACTGGGGGTTCAGTGTCTTGTTCAAGGACACTTTGACATGCAGACTGCAGACAGAGCGGGAATCGAACCACTACTCCTCTGATCAGTTGTTGATCACACTACACCTGCACCACAGCCACCCCCAAGCAGAGAAGCAAGCAAGCAAGCAAGCAAAGTTTATTTGTAAAGCACTTTTCACAGATATATATCACAAAGTGCTTCACAGCAAATTAAAATTTACAAATACTGTACACAGAAATTAAAATCAACAGAAATAAGATGATCAGTGTTTCTTTCTTGTTAAGATTTAATTGTAGGAAGTTATTGTTTAACCATTTGTTGATGGCAGACAGGCAAGAGATTAAGTTTGATAAAATGTTCAACACATTTTCTTTAAAAGAGCAGTAAAGCTGAATGTCGTCTGTGTAAAAATGGTTAGAGACACCCTTAAACTGATTGATAATCTGGCTAAGTGAGGTTAAATACAATAAAAACAGAATAGGGCCCAGAATTGAGCCTTGAGGAACCCCACAGGAAAGTCCTTTAACCTCTGACATCTTCTCGTTGAACAAAACACAAAACCCTCTGTCAGTTAAATAAGATGAGAACCATTTCAGAACTGATCCTGAAATACCAAAAGTGTCCTTCATCCTATTTATCAATATATTGTGGTCCACGGTGTCAAAAGCAGTGGTGGCATCCAGCAATACCAGGACCGAGTACTGACCAGAATCTGCTGCCATCATGATGTCACTGGAGACTTTAATTAGCACTGTCTCAGTGGAGTGCATTTTATGGAAACCAGACTGGAAGATATCTAAGATTTTATTTCTCTCTATAAATGTAGTTAATTGTTTGGCTACTACTTTCTCAAGCATTTTGGATAAGAAGGGGAGCTTTGAAATGGGCCTGTAATTGTTCAATTCTGTAGTGTCTAGGTTTTGTGTCTTTAATTTGGGTTCAACCACTGCTTGTTTAAAAGAACTAGGAACAGTGCCTGATAAAAGTGACCAATTTATGATTTTGACAATTAAAGGCCCGATCGAGTCAAATATTTTGAAAAACAATGACGTTGGGAGATAACGTACCCCTGTACAAAAAAAAAACTATGTCAAAAGACTGAACCATTCTTTGTGTAAATATGTCCAAAGTCCACTTTTGACAGAGTTATGTAATTCAATATAGCTGCCGTGGCATTATGCAAATTAGATGTGTAAAATTACTCCTATCTGAAACTTTCGATCATATTTTACATCTTTCTAATTGACAGTAAGCCATTATCTCTTACCACTTTCAAGTTATAGCCTTGGAAATCTGAACTATTTTATTTACAAAAAATATTTACCACTCTTGACCACTAAGGGTTATGTCGCAATTCGGTGACAGTCACACTCAAAGCCTTAAGACCTGCAGTGTGAATGTATCCTTTGAGTCACAGAAGTTGACCAATGGATTATACCTGTTGCTTTATAACATGATTTTTACCGTAATTAAGAGATATATAACACAGAGTGCAGTTTAGTTAGTTGTACTTACCTCTGTTGAGTGAAATTCTATTTTTTTTTTGCTACTTAGCACTTATTAGCAGGTATCTCTGTCCCTACAATGCGCTCACTCTGTCTGTCAAGCCACCCTGCCGACACAGCTTGTTGTGATTAGCTTATAACTTTGCAATTATGGGGTTTTCCCCTACAGACATAGATACTTGCAGTACTCATTTATGTAGTATTATATTCTGAATGAATTCACAGCTGTATACTTTATAAAATGTATTTCTTTCTTGTTTAAGTCTTCATATTTTCAAACAAAAACAGAAGGAAACAAAAGCACTTTGTTCATTGTGCAGGTAGTCCATTCTTCAGATTGATGTTTCGTTTTATATTCTGTTTTTTTTTTAATAATTGACAATTAAGGCTGTTTTAGTTCCCATTCAGCAAGTTCTTTCCTCCTCGACCAACATGTCAGATATACTGTTAATTGTAACTGGATATCCGTAGCTCTGAAATTGACATTTGGGACAGCTCAATAAAGTAGGTGAAAGACTTTATAATTTTAATATACTTAGCAAAGAAATTACATTTTAACACAAAAAGCAGAAAATCAGTGTTCCAGCAAAGGTGGAAATGTGTGTGTACATTTTTGCTGACACAGTAGACACTGGATTTGTCTGGATGAAGAGGAATACATTTATGGTTTTTGAGGAGTGAGGACCCACACCATCCACCCTAGGGTCTTGTTATCCTCTCCTATGTCTGTGCTCTTGGGGTGGCTTTAATGAACACTCCTGTTCCAGGCCTCTTCTGGCTCCAGTCAGGCTATCTTCAGGGATGCCCCCACATCCCCCCTCCACCCCACTCCCTGATTGGGTGTACAGCAGAGCAGGTCCTCCCAAAGTATGGAGAAATGGCAAGATGGAGACAGTCAAGAAGCTAGGTGATAGAACTGAATAATTGATGCAGGGTTGAGTTCATTCGGGAACTCCACAAGAGTTTGTCTGACCATATACCATTCGACACATTTATGTGTTCTTCTCCCTATACTGAGGTTAAAAAAAAAACAAAATAGTGAAGTATTGTATATACGTATGTGAGTATGCACAGAAAGACCTTTCATGTGTAAAAGAAGTGCTGGGGCACCTTTCATCTCCTCACGAGCTCTGACAGCATAAACACAATGCAGTTGTATACATCTTTTAACAGAATGTATCAATATGCCTTTTTAAAGTTGGCTTTACAAATGTTAGGTTTCTTTAAAGGTCTGCCATGTCAGCCAAGTCGCATGAAAAAGTAGTGTAAATAACATGCTTTTGCAGCTTTGAGAAATGGAGAGCATGTAAATGGTAAATGGCGTTCACTAACACTACCGTTCAAAAGTTTGGTGTCACTTAGAAATTTCCTTATTTTTGAAAGAAAAGCACTTTTTTTCAACGAAGATAACTTTAAACTAATCAGAAATACACTCTATACATTGCTAATGTGGTAAGTGACTATTCTAGCTGCAAATGTCTGGTTTTTGGTGCAATATCTACATAGGTGTATAGAGGCCCATTTCCAGCAACTATCACTCCAGTGTTCTAATGGTACAATGTGTTTGCTCATTGCGTCAGAAGGCTAATGGATGATTAGAAAACCCTTGTGCAATCATGTTAGGTCTGCAATGCTGTAATTGCTGCAAATGGAGGATTCTCTGACGAAAGCAAGTTTGAAGGAAAAAATTATTTCAAATACAAATCATTATTTCTAACCTTGTCAATGTCTTGACTATATTTTCTATTCATTTTACAACTCATGGTGGTAAATAAAAGTGTGACTTTTCATGGAAAACACAAAATTGTCTGAGGTGACCCCAAACTTTTGAACGGTAGTGTATATAGCACTTTTTCTCATCTTTGGATGACCAAAGCGCCTTACAGATCCTGCTATCCACCCATTCATGCACACATTCACACACTGATGGCAGCAGAGCTGTCATGCACACAGAGGACCTAGCCTTACCACCAGGAGCAACTGGGGGTTCAGTGTCTTGTTCAAGGACACTTCGACGTGCAGACTGCAGACAGAGCGGGAATCAAACCCCTGACCCTCCGATCAGTAGTCGGCCACGCTACACCTGCGCCACAGCCGCCCCCCATACAGCATGTACGTGTAACCTTTGAGTGTGAGAAGGGCCTAAACCTGCCGCTTTTCCTTTTCCTAACCATTAATATCCCTAAAACCTAACCTAAAAAGTGAACATGGAAGTGAGAAATGCACTGGACATGAACCTGAGCTTGTTGAGTGACAGCACTCGGCTTGTACTACCCCCCACCCACCAACTGTATGAGAACTCGGCACTGTTGCATCAATTTTACACATGCACAGTGACAGTAAGTTTTGGAGTGAAGGCTTTTGTAGTGTAAATGGTACACTTTTTAAAATTATTTTTTAGTATAATGGTGCACTTTTAATGGAGTGCAAAGCATGTTAATCATTCTACTTTTGATGAGATCAGGTTGGCCATGTCCAGTTTGTTATTTTTTGTTTGTGTTAGGCTTGTCTTTCTGTGTGTTCTACTTCTCCCACTGGTGTCTATTTATATTAGTGTTTGCCTTTGTTTTTTTTTTTACCAACCTGGGGTGCGTTCCCCAAACTATGATGGAGGTTGTGGTATACGTTTTTTGCCATACTGCAGCTGAATCATGACAGTGTGACATCAGTACCAGAAAGGGCAATACAAGGACAGTTGTGTAAAAGGAGGATGTGAGTACAATAAAGCTTCCCTCAGCACCTGGTTGTTGTCCGCAAATTATTAAACATAACATTGGCGACAAGGATGGAAACTCTATTCTCACCTCTGCCTCCTTTCCTCACCCTGCCTGGTGAGCCACCAGTCCTATGGTCCCGCTGGTATGAATCTTTTTTCACCACTAGGTGGCACATGAACACGCAGTGGCCTCCCTTCTCTCTTTGTGTTTTTGTGCCATTTGGTGTTGTTTAAATTACGCAAGTGTATAGTCATGTGTTTAATGTCCGTATTTGATGCTGCACACAAGCTACAGTCGCCACAGCCTTTTAGAGATAAGGAATATGGCCAAATATTACATCTTGGACCAGAGCGTTACAGAGGAATTCCATAGCCTAGGTCTTCTCCACCAGACCTCCACACCCCTGAATGCAACTGCTGTGTCCCATCCCAAATGGGGACGTCATAGACAGTGTGAGCGGCGACAAAAGAGAGGTAAACGTGGAGGTATCTGAACGAAGCTAGCTGCTAGCCCACACAAACTCCCAGTTCCTTCCCTCATTCTGGCCAACGTATGCTCACTAGACAACAAAATAGACCACATACAGCTCCTGAGAACTACGCAACGTGATGTGCGGAACTGTTGTTTTTATCTTTACGGAAACGTGGTTAAATGACAGCATCCTGGACTCTGCATTTCAGTAAGCAGGGCTAACATGCTATCGTGCTGATAGGGTGCTCATGGAAGGAAGGAAGACCCACGGGGGAGGCATGTGTGTTTATGTCAGTGACGCTTGGTGCCAAGATGGGACTGTTGTGCATAAACATTGTTCTCCATTGGTGGAGTTTATGATCATCAAATGCTGTCCCTTTTACATGCCGAGAGAATTTACATCTGTCCTGCTAGTCGTCGTGTATGTCCTGCCCACCACCATCAGCAAGAGGAGTAAAGCACTAAATGAACTCTATCAGGCCATCAGTGAGACACAAACAGCGCATCCAGATGGATTCCTCATCACAGCAGGAGAGTTCAACCATGCAGATTTAAAGGCCCTCCTACCAAAACTACACCAACATGTGGACTTTCCAACAAAAGGAGACAATTTGCTGGACCTGGTGTACACAACTCACAAGAGAGAGTTAAGAGCCTCCCCCCTTCCCCACCTAGGTCTCTCTGATCACATCACCATCTTGCTAAGGCCTGCATACAGACCCAGAGTGAAAACAATCAGATCAACAAAAAAGCAAGCCCGTGTGTGGCCAGAGGGGGCCTCGGATGCTCTGAAAGACTGTTTCAGCACTACAGACTGGGCCACTTTCAAGCATGCAGGCACTCACAATGGACACACAAACATAAGATAAGATAAGATAAGCCTTTATTAGTCCCACAATAGGGAAATTCCAGGATTGCAACAGCTTCAGGAATAGCAACACTCAGAGCAATAATTTAGAAGATAGGAAATAAGAGCAGTGAATATACATACATATGCACACATACAGCCGTGGACAAAATTGTTGGTACCCCTCTTTTAATGAAAGAAAAACCCACAATGGTCACAGAAATAACTTGAATCTGACAAAAGTGGTAATAAATACAAATTCTATGAAAATTAACCATTGAAAATCAGACAATGCTTTTGAATTGTGGTTCAACAGAATTATTTTAAAAAACAAACTCATGAAACAGGCCTGGACAAAAATGATTGTACCCTTAACTTAATATTTTGTTGCACAACGTTTTGAGGCAATCACTGCAATCAAACGATTTCTGTAATTGTTGATGAGACTTCTGCACCTCTCATCAGGTATTTTGGCACACTCCTCATGAGCAAACTGCTCCAGTTGTCTCAAGTTTGAAGGGTGCCTTCTCCAGACGGCATGTTTCAGCTCCTTCCACAGATGTTCAATAGGATTTAGATCAGGGCTCATAGAAGGCCACTTTAGGATAGTCCAATGTTTTGCTCTTAGCCATCTTGGGTGTTTTTAGCTGTGTGTTTTGGCTCATTATCCCGTTGCAAGACCCATGACTTGCGACTGAGACCAAGCTGTCTGACACTGGGCAGTACATTTCTCTCTAGAATACCTTGATAGTCTTGAGATTTCATTGCACTCTGCTTAGATTCAAGACACCCTGTGCCAGATGCAGCAAAGCAGCCCCAGAACATAACAGAACCTCCTCCATGTTTCACAGTAGGGACAGTGTTCTTTTCTTGGTATGCTTCATTTTTGCATCTGTGAACATAGCGCTGATGTGCCTTGCCAAAAAGTTCCAGTTTTGTCTCGTCTGTCCATAGGACATTCTCCCAGAAGCTTTGGGGCTTGTCAACATGCAGTTTGGCAAATTCCAGTCTGGCTTTTTTATGATTTGTTTTCAACAGTGGTGTCCTCCTTGGTTGTCTCCCATGAAGTCCACTTTGGCTCAAACAACGACGGATGGTGCGATCTGACACTGATGTACCGTGACCTTGGAGCTCACCATGAATGTGTTTAGAGGTTGTTCTGGGCTCTTTTGTTACCATTCGTATTATCCATCTCTTCCATTTTTCATCAAGTTTCCTCCTGCAGCCACGTCCAGGGAGGTTGGCTACAGTCCTGTGGATCTTAAATTTCTGAATAATATGTGCAACTGTAGTCACAGGAACATCAAGCTGCTTGGAGATGGTCTTATAGCCTTTACCTTAAACATGCTTATCTATAATTTTCTTTCTAATCTCCTGAGACAACTCTCTCCTTTGCTTCCTCTGGTCCACGTTTAGTGTAGTACACACCATGTCACCAAACAGCACAGTGACTACTTGTCACCCTTTAAATAGGCCGACTGACTGATTACAAGTTTGTAGACACCTGTGATGTTAATTAGAGGACACATCTTGGTTGAACATGTCACTACAGTCACATTATTTTCAATCTTTTCTAGGGGTACCATCATTTTTGTCCAGGCCTGTTTCATGAGTTTGTTTTTTAAAATAATTCTGTTGAACCACAATTCAAAAGCATTGTCTGATTTTCATTGGTTAATTTTCATAGAATTTTTATTTATGACCACATTTGTCAGATTCAAGTTATTTGTGTGACCATTGTGGGTTTTTCTTTCATTAACAAAGGGGTTCCAAGGTTGTCATAGCCAGGAGCGGCACTGGGGTTAAGCTCCCAGTGCTGATAAGATGCTCCTTATGGCGTGCGTCTCAAAAAGCCTCTGACAACTAAGTCCAACTCCTAGCCTGCCCGTGTGGTTTAGTTTCTAAGCCCGGCGGAACTGCTTTTACTAATAGGAGAAGGGGCGAGGGTGGATTTCTGGCACCTTAAAACCAGATGCTTCGGGTAGATGGTGGCCCGTTAACCTGGGAAGGTAGCCCATCTAGGGGAAGGTAAACCCTGATTTCAAACCTCCGCTGCCTTGCGGCATACCCGGTCACGGGAAAGGCTTCGGGAGTCAACCCTGAGGAAAAATCCGGAGTCGGAGTCCCTAAGGCAGTCCTCTGTTGTGCTCAACATCGTTCTGGCAGCTCCTGCGACGGCGCTGGTGCCAAACTGTAGCAGCTCTGCTGTTCCTTTGGATTCATCAATGACGTGGAGAGGGGGGACATGCTGTACGGGCAACATCTTGTCTTCCATATCTTCCTGCCCAGGCTTGAATCCTACCAACGCCCAACACTGGAAGGTAGAACACCGGATCACTGGAGAAGACACTCCAGCTTCGCCTTTGGCGTAGACAAAACACAGGGAATGACAGTTAACGGTTATAAGCCACCGCTCAACTGGCGTAGAGCGTGGCGCCAGGGGTTGTTCCCGACGGTGGGAGGGATCATTTGATCTCACTGGACAGCAACCGCCCGCCTCAAGCTGGGCAGCCCCCAGCCAATAAGGTGTTGTCCCGCCACAGCCTGCTTTCCTCATTGGCTGCATGGGGATGAGGTGAAGTCCGAACGGAAGGCTGAGAACCTTCGCACCAGGCAAGACAACAAAACAAAAGAGACCAACTCTAAAACTAGGAACTTGGAATGTCCGCACTATGATGACAGGACTAGTTGCTAACCTCAAGGACATCAGCGACACCAGGAAGACTGCCGTCATCAATAATGAGCTGAAGAGGCTGGAAGTGGATATCGCCACTCTCCAGGAAACACGGTTGGCTGACGCAGGCACACTGAAGAGAAGGACTACAACGTTCTACTGGTGGGAAAGGGCCAGCGAACCACAGGAACACGGAGTGGACTTCGAAGGTGAAGAACACCTTGCTGAAGATGGTGGAACCGGGCCAGCAATGGGCTCTGCTGACTCCTCACCCTCCGCGCCTCAACACCACTCAAGGCCCAGTCACCCTCATCAGTTTGTATGCCCCAACACTGACAGCCACACCAGAGGCAAAAGATGAGTTCTACGAGAATCTCGAACAACTGTCAGATCATCCCCAACTCTGAACAACTCATTCTCCTTGGAGACTTCAATGCCAGAGTGGGTGCTGACCATGACTCCTGGCCCTCTGTCTTGACATTCGGACATGGGCAGAATGAACGACAATGGACAGCGCTGCTTGAGTTCTGCACACATCATGATCTGTGTATCACAAACTTGTTCTTCACGACCAAACCCCAACACAAGGTTTCCTGGCAACATCCGCGCTCAAAGCACTGGCACCAGCTGGATTTGATCCTGACCAGGCGCACCTCACTGAAGAACGTGCTAATCACCCGCTCATTCCAGAGTGCAGATTGCGACACAGACCATTCATTGGTGTGTTGCAAGGTCAAGCTGCAGCTGAAGAAATTCCACCACGCCAGACAGCCTGGAAAGGCACGGATTGACACCAACAAGATGGCCCAACCAGAACTTGTTGAGCAGTTTGCCTCCACCTTTGTGAAGGAACTTGGTGAGCCACAAGAAGGAGAGGCCGCAAAGCAGAAGTGGGAAGAGCTGCGAAACATCATCCACCGCACAGCCTTGGCTATCTTTGGGAGGAAGACCTTGAAGTCACGGGACTGGTTTGATGCCAAGTCGACCGTGATGACCCCCCGTCATTGAAGCCAAGCTCTCAGCACTTGCTGAGTACAAGAAGTGCCCAAACGAGAAGAATCTCCAGATCCTCAGGGCTGTGAGAAGCAAAGTTCAGCAGACCTGCTCGGCGCTGTGCCAAAGAGTACTGGACTCAGCTCAGCCAAGACATTCATACCGCTGCCATAACAGGGAACATCCGTGGTATGTATGACGGCATCAAGAAAGCACTTGGTCCGGCTAAGAGCAAGATGGCCCCCCTCAAATCCTCCACTGGGGAGATGATCACAGAAAAGAACAAGCAGATGGAGAGGTGGGTGGAGCACTACTCGACCTCTACTCCAGACAGAACACCGTGACACCATCAGCCCTTGATGCCATCAATTGCCTGCCATCCATGGATGAACTTGACGCTGAGCCAACCATCGACGAACTCAGCAAGGCAATTGATAGCTTGGCCACTGGCAAGGCAACCAGCAATGACGGCATACCCTCCGACCTGATCAAGCACTGCAAGACCGACCCTACTGCTGCCATTGCATGATGTCCTCTACCAGTGCTGGAAGGAAGGTGCCTGTACCACAGGACATGAGGGACGCCAAGATCATCACCCTCTACAAAAATAAAGGGGAGAGAAGCAACTGCAACAACTACAGGGGCATCTTTCCTCCTCAGCATTGTTGGCAAAGTCTACGTACGAGTTGTCCTCGTTTCGTCTACAGAAGCTTGCCGAACGTGTCTACCCCGAGTCTCAGTGTGGCTTCCGCGCTGGGCGATCGACGGTGGACATGATATTCTCCATCCGCCAACTCCAGGAGAAGTGCAGAGAACAGAACATGGCCCCTGTACGTTGCCTTCATCGACCTCACCAAAGCGTTTGATCTGGTCAGCAGAGAGGGCCTTTTCAAATCCTGCCAAAGATAGGATGCCTACCAAAGTTGCAAAGCCTCATCGAATCGTTTCACACCAACATGCAGGGGATGGTGCAGTACGACGGCAACGTCTCAGAGCCATTCAGTATCACAGTGGAGTGAAACAGGGCTGTGTACTTGCGCCAACCCTCTTTGGGATTTTCTTTGCTATGCTCCTGAGGCATGCCTTCAGCACAGCAACAGAGGAAATCTACTTGCACTACAAGATCTGAAGGCAGGCTTTTCAACCTCACTCCCGCCTGAAAGCCAGAACCAAAGTACGTGAGGCTCTAATCAGAGATATGCTGTTCGCAGACGACGCTGCAGTCGCAACCCACACACAGCAGGAGCTTCAGACCCTGATGGACCCGCTTCTCCCAGGCATGCATGGACTTTGGGCTTACCATCTGCCTGAAGAAGACTGACGTCTTGGCGCAAGGCACGGAAGCACCACCAACCATCACCATCTGACGACTACGAGCTGGAGGTCGTGAATCAGTTCACGTACCTGGGTCCACGATCAGCAGCAACCTCTCCCTTGATACAGAGATCGACAAGAGGATTGGAAAATCAGCCTCCACACTTGCTCGCCTCACCACACGAGTGTGGGAGAATCCCAAACTCGCTGTCAAGATGAAGATGGCAGTATACAACGCCTGCATCATTAGCACACTGCTCTATGGGAGTGAGATGTGGACAACATAAGCTCGGCAGGAAAAGAGACTGAATTCCTTCCACTTGCGCTGCATTCGCCGCATCCTGGACATATCCTGGGCAGGACAAAGTGGCCCAACACAGAAGTCCTGTCCCGCGCTGGCCTTCCCTCCATGTTCACTCTACTCAGGCAGCGCAGGCTCCACTGGCTAGCCATGTTCATCGTATAGAGGATGGCAGAATCCCCAAAGACGTCCTCTACGGAGACTGGCGACTGGCAGGAGATGCTGGCCGGCCCACAGCTGTGCTTCAGAGACGTCTGCAAGAGAGATATGAAGGCCCTGGAGATCAACACAGAGCGCAGGGAGGACCTCGCAACAGACTGCTCCAAATGGAGAGGCACCCTGACCAGACAGCTCAAGGCGGATGAAGAGAAACTGACTACTGCAGCAGATGAAAAAAGGACCTGCAGGAAGAACCGCCACAGACCCAGCAGCACGGAGACCATCCACAAGTGCGACCTGTGTGACAGGGACTGCCATTCGCGCATCGGCCTGTTCAGCCGCAGGCGGCGCTGTTCCAGCAGAGTAGACATCTAGGATTCTCTTCCATGGTCATCATAGACCGACGGAGGCCGACGACGAACAGAGGGGTACCAACAATTTTGTCCACATGTGTAAATATATAAATATATATACACAGTGCGGAGCATTGTAGCTAGATGGAATAAACAGCATAACCATCTATTTAGTTACCCACGTAGTATGAATATGTACCCATACATGTTGTCACCCTCCGTAGCGATTGATATTGTCCTAGTTGTATACTGGAGGGTACCATTTTGTGTAAGTCTGTTGCGTCTTTTGCATTGAATACTATTAGGTCGTGACGTTTTTTTTTTGCTCTCTCTGTGCACAGCTCTGCTTAGGTTATAAAGTCAAGAGGAGTACACTGAGGTTGTTGTAGCATACATAGCTAAATGCATTGATGATGTCACTCACTGCAAAACCATCACTATTTGTGCTAACCAAAAGCCATGGATGACAGCAGAGGTCCACAGGCTCCTAAGGGCTCAGGACACAACCTTCAGGGCTGGCGGCACTGCAAGACTAACAACAGCTAGGGCCAACCTGTCCCATTGCCATCAAGGAAGCAAAACAACAGTACAGCAAGAAAATATCCGGATACTTCAGCAACACCAGAGATGCACGTTCTCTCTGGCGTGGCATACTGACCCTCTCCAGCTACAAACATCCACCTCAGACCTGTGTGAGTGACATCACACTGTTTAACAACTTAAATGACTTTGGCCACTTTGAAACACAAAACAGCACATCAGCACAGATGACCATTCCTCCTCCAGATGAGCAGGCTATAAGTCTGGATCCGGCTAGTGTGAAGAGGACCCTCTCCAGGATCAACCTACACAAGGCAGGTGGACCAGACAACATACCAGGTGGTGTTCCGAAGGACTGTGCGGAGGAGCTCAAGAATGTCCTTGCCAACATCTTCAACATCTCCCTGAGTCAAGCTCTTGTCTCCATGTGTTTCAAAACTGCTACCAAAATAGAAAATCCTAAATAGCAATCCCAAAGAAGCCTGTCCCATCCAGCTACTATGATTACCAGCCAGTAGCACTGACCTCCATCATAATGAAATGCTTCGAGCGGCTGGTCATGCCGAACATCAAGTCCACCCTGCCTCCCTCCCATGACCCATCTCAGTTCACATACATGTCAAACAGATCCACAGAAGATGCTATCTCTGCTGCTCTCCATCCAGCCCTCACCCACCTGGACTCACAGAACTCCTATGTGCAAATGCTATTCTTGGACTTTAGCTCAGCATTCAACTCAATCATCCCCCAGCACCTAATAGAGAAACTCAGACACTTGGGACTCAAAACCTCTCTGTGTAACTGGGTGCTGGACTTTCTCACAGGGAGGCCATGGAACGTGTGGGTTAGCAGCAACACCTCCAAGACCATCATACTAAGCACAGGGGCCCCACAAGGGTGCGTGCACAGCCTTCTACTCTTCATCTTATTTACCTATGACTGCATACCAGCTTACAGCACTAACCACATCATCAAGTTTGCGGACGACATAATGGTGGTGGGCCTCATCACCAACAATGAAGAGGCCAACTACAGAAATGAGGTGAGCCAACTGGTCCAGTGGTGTAAAGACAATAATCTCTTCCTGAACCTGGGAAAAGCCAAGGAGACTGTGGTTGACTTCAGGAGAGGACACACACAGCATCCCCCTCTGATCATCGATGGAGCAGCTGTGGAAAGGCGTGAGCAGCACGAAGTTTCTGGGGATGCACAGTTCCAAGGACCTCTCCTGTTCTAACAGCACCACATCATTGGCCGAGAACGCTCAAAAACTCACCTCTATTTTCTCTGCAAACTGAGGAGAGCACAAGTCTCACCCCCCATTATGTGCTCATTCTGCCAGGGCACCATTGAGAGCATCCTTACCAGCTGCATCACGGTGTGATGCGGAAGCTGCACCGCCTCCTGCCAAAAGACTACAACACACAGTGAAATCAGCCAGCAAGATCATTGATACCCCTGTGCCCTCCCTCTCAGACATCTACCACACCCGCCTCACCCGCAGAGCCATCAACATCGCAGGCAACACCTCCCACCCCTCACACTCCCTCTTCAGCCCCCTGCCCTCAGGGCGAAGGTACCAGAACCTCCGGGCCCCCTCCACAAGACTGCTAAACAGCTTTGTTCACCAGACTGTCAGGACCCTGAACTCTGCCCACCCCCTCACCCCTAGACCATAACAAATTCACCCACAAAATAACCACCTCAGCTGTTGGCACAGAAAGACTGCCACACCAACAGAAATACATCTGCTGCTGTATGTCTGCATCTTACCGCAACCATTTGCACAAATGCCATATCTGCTGCTGTCTGTTATTGCAATACTGATCATGTGCAGTGTGGTGTTTCGTGAGCAAGCCCTCTGGTGGTGCCAGGTGAGTTTTCACCAACCTCTCTCTCTTTCGTTGCAGACCGGGGCGATTACTGATACCAGAGTGGTGGCCTAGTTGATAGAGCAGCTGCCCTACAACTGGGAGGTTGGGGGTTTAAGTCCCGGCCGGGTCATATCAAAGACCACATAAAAATGGTACTTCCCACCTTCTAGCTTGGTGCTCAACATAATAGAATAGGGGAAGGAGAGGTTTTGTGGCAGCGCCTTACATAGCAGCAGAATGGAACGATGTCATGTTATGCAACGCTTTCAGGAACATTGAATTCGAACCTCCATGATGAATTAGCCTCTCGCGAGGAGCCGTCATCACTTGACGACCTCATCTTCCTCACAGTCCGCCTCCACAATCACATTCGAGAATGAGCTCGAGAGCAAAAGGCCATTCCAGCCAATCACTCCTCGCCGTCATTCCCACCCGCCTCTGCACTGGCATCTTTGCCTCAGCTATCTGTCAAGCCCATGGTCTTGGGCCAGGTTTGCCTTGCCCTGGAGGAGTGTTACTGCCAGAGTGTGGCGAGTGAGTGCTTTTACTATGGCACTGTCTGTCATTTTCACTCTTGTTGTCCAAAATTGCCAAAAGAAGGCATGTGTGGGTGCTTGGGGGGGGGGGGTCTGTTGGCACGGATTGGCGCCCGTGTTGTTATTGGTTTGCTCCAGGGCGGCTGTGGTTGTGAGGCGGCCTGCCGCTGTCCGTGTGTATCTGGGGTGGGTGGTTGGTGGGCTTGCTGTGGGTGCTCTGGGGTGTCGCTTGGCACGTGGGGCGCCGTGTGGGTCCGGCCCATTATTCATTATTGTTATTATTGTTGTTGTGTATGTTCATGTGTGCAGGATGTGTGGGAATGGGTGTAGGTGTGGCTGCTCCATCACGCCTGTGGTGCTGGGAGCACTGGGGTGCAATGCTGGTGGGTCCTGGGCTGCTTGGCTTGCACATTGATGCTCGCTGTATCTGCGCCGTGGCTGCCCTAAGTAATAAGGAATGAGTGTGGGTGAGTGTGTGGGGGACAGCATGAATGGATGTGAGTAGGTCAGAGCACGAATGAGAGTGTGTGTATGGGGTGAACGTGAGGGAGTGTTGGTGACTCTGATGGGCAGTGGGGAGCGAGATTGAGTGGGGTACAGGACTGGAGAGAGTGGATGGGTCTGGAAGTGTGAGTGTAGGATTGTGTGAGGAGAGGGCTTAGCGAGAGTGAGGAGTGCGAGTGGGCGCAAGTGGGTGTCTATGAGGGGTGTGAGTGCATGGGAATGGGTGTTGTGTGTTAGTCGGGAGATACTGGATTGAGGGGTGGTAGCGCCTCTTGGCTGTCTGGGCTCACCCGGATGGGGAGCAGTCCCTGCGAGGCCCCTGTGCCTTGCTTCCACCTCCTTTGGTGTGGGGGTCCTAGGGGTGTGTGGAAGGTGGTGCTGGGGTGGGAGCGAGCCCACTGTGTGTGTCTGGGACTGGGGGTTGGGGACACTGGTCTCCTGGAACCTGGGGCTGGGGGCTAGCATTGGCCCCACTGGGGGGGCGGGGGTTGGCTGGTCTGGGGGTGTGGGCCGGCCACACCGGCCGCTTGGCAGCCTGGCCTCCCTCGGCCGTCTCTCCTGGAGCGGATGCCTAGCTGTCCTGGGCTTGTTGGCCTCTGGACTTTGTGCTCTGTGGGGGGTTGTGGCGTTGTTCTGCTTGCTCGGGGTTTCTGGAGGAAGGGGGGCGGTGTTGTTTGCTGTGACCGGCCATCCTCTTGGTATGTTTCCTGACAAATCACTCACATACACACACTTATTTTGCACGTGCTCTCATACACATGCACACGTATGCACACTCCATTTGTCTGTCTTTTAAACAGGTGCAAATACCAGACTCGTGTTGAGACCTCTTCAGTGGAAGAAGGGGTCTGTCTTCTGTTTGTTTCAGTTGTAGTTTGTTTGTCTTCTTTGTCTGTTCCTCTGCCTTTTCTTTCCCCCTCCCCACCCACCCTTTCCCCATTCCCCTCCCTGTTGGGTCCTTGCATGGGTGGGACAATTCAATATAAAGTATAAAGTATTAAAAGAGGAGTTTTTAACAATATACAGTAACAATATACAGCACATACTGTATATATGCACTGAATGAAGCTCCTTTTGGCAAAGTAAATCTGTTTGGCATAATAAGGGAAGCAGATTTCTGTTCTGCTCACCTAGCTGCCTGACAGGACGAGGGGGAAAAAATTGCAAAAGAGCAAGCCGACAGTGACACTGTCTGTGTGTGTGTGTGTGTGTGTGGGGGGGGGGGGGGTTCTGTTGGGCACAAATAAATCTAAACCCCATAAGCACCTGACCATCTCCGTGGTCATCCAGATTCCTTATTCTGAATTAAATGTTCGCGTGCTGATTGATTTGGGAGCGGAACAGAGTTTCCTTTCCCAGGCCATTGTTTCCGAATTTGGCATTCCCACTCCTTCCGACTCCACTAAAACTCATATAACTTTTTCAGGAGGCTCTCTTGCCTCGTGTGACGACGGAGTGTCGCCACTGTTATGGTCCTCTGTAATTGAATATTATATGTGTAAAAGGATTTATAATTTGCAAATGTTAACATGGATTGTATTGGATAAAATGCACATATAATTTGAGATCTGTTTTGAGTGAATTGAATTCCATTTGTGAGATAAATGTTAATGTTAATTATATTAATTGGGTGAGGCAACTGAATAATCTTAAGACCACGTACCTTTGCCAGCATGCTTCCTGGTGGTGTCCGGGCAAAAGACTCCTCAGGGGTTTGAGTGCCCTTTAAAGGATGTCGGGGGAGGAAGTATATGATGGTTGCGTAGAGGGGGATTTACTATGTAAATAAGGGTTTAAACTATTTATTGTATTATTCATGGTGTTATTTATGGTGTTTATTTATTCTGTAAATATGTGGGAAATTATTTATGTATTTATGACTTTTTTAGATACTGTTTGGTATATGTGGGAATATGGTATATTTATTGTTCTTACCTGTGATTTTGGTATGTTCCAATTAGTCTAATTATCACTAAGTATATTAACAGGTGTTTTTCATTTGGTTTGGGTGGGGGTCGAAATGTTCTTGTAAGTTGTTGCCTGCGAAATATTTGTAATAAATGGAAAATAGCTTGTTGCAAACTTTTGGAAGTCTCGCCCTTCTCTGGTGTGCTTTGACCGCTCAGCAATCGTGACAATTGGTGTCAGAAGTAGTCCGTTCCCTGTCAAATGGTGATAGAAGTGGTCGTTCTACAGCCATGGGTAAGAAGAAAAGCGCAGCCTGACGAGTGGTGTCAGAAATTTTCCTCTCCCACCGCGGCTACTGAGGAAAGAAAGCAGAAGGTATGATAATGGTGACAGAATAAAGCAGACTGTGAGACATTTGGTCAAGAAAGTGTTGTCAAAATTAAGAAGTGACAACACGGGACAGAAGGAGCAATGGCTAAAAGGAATATAAAGAAACAACAGGAACAATTAGAGGACTTTGAAGCAAGTATGGCAACTGAGGAGCAGGGGCCAGTGGACTGGACAAGCTGGAGGAACTAACAAGCTTGTTGAAGTCTGTGGTGCGTTCACTGACAGTCAGAGACTGTCAGTTAAAGGAAGATGCCTCTCTTCGGGAGCAAAGGTGGCAGACTATGCAGCATCAGTTTCGCCAGATGCAATCACAGGTGACGGAGGTGAGAGAGGAGTATGAGAGCTGGGCTGAATGCAGCGGTGACGACGATGCTTTAGGGGAAGACCCCAGTGTGATGGCTAGTCGGGTCGGCCCGCAGGAGGAGCTACTGCTGCAGGTGCAGCCGAGGACAACATAGATGCACCGCGAGCCCAGGTTGAATCCGCTCTCTCCCGAGGACGATATTGAGCATTATCTGGCGACGTTTGAGAGGATTGCTATGGTCTGCCGCTGGCGTAAAGAACAGTGGGCTATTCAGTTGGTTCCTCTGCGCTCAGGTAAAGCACTGAGTGCGTATGTGCTTATGGACATTGCAGACACGGAGGATTTTGAGAAAGTGAAGGAAGCAAGTTTAACTAAATATGAAATAACACCCGACACCTATAGGAGAAGGTTTCGTGCCCTGGACATTCATCAGGATGACCCCCCCCCCCCCAGTGAACTTTATGTACGTTTAAAGGACCTGTTTTGTAAATGAATTAAACCAGAGACCTCAACGGTAAAAGACATTGCGGAATTGATGATCTTGGAGCAGTTTCTGTGGATGGTGGACCCGGAACTGGGAATCTGGATACGTGAGCGGGACCCGAAGACTGCAGAGGGGCGCTGCTCATCTGGCGGAGGTCTTTCTGTCGGAACAGGAGACCTACTCTCAGCCATGACGGCTCTTTCACCACACAGAGTAGTTTAATGGGGGTGAAAGGGGTGGTCAAGCTCAAAATAGACTGTATTCCAGTTCCAGTCAGGTCACAAATGGCAAATATAATGGTAGGTAAAAAGTCACGTTTTGTCTCTATTCAAGATTATGAGGTATCAGTGTAATAAAATTGGTCACACGCAATATTCATGTCCAGCCACAAAGCAAAGTAAGCCTTCATTGTTACGTTCAGTTCCAAGACCCACTCTCTCAGCCCCAGTTCACAGAGAAATATATAAAATAACTGTGTTGCTTAATGGTCAGAGTGAAGAAGCCCTGTTAGACTCTGGTTGTTTTCAGACTGTTGCTCTAACCAGTTTAGTCCCTAGGGATTTGTGGAGTGAAACTACAGTAAATATCAGTCTGTGTTCATGGGGATAAGAAGTTGTACCCAACCGCTGAGGTCTATTTAACAGAGGGGGGGTCAAAAGTATCTCCTTCCTGTAGCTCTTGTGCCTGATTTTCCGTTTGCAGTTATTCTTGGCAATGATGTTCAACTTTGTTGACATCATACACAGGGGAGGGACGAACAACAAACTGAGGAGGGACGGCAGGTGGCGCTAATGAACAGAGGCTAAATGCACTGTGGAAAAAAGAATTGTAATATGGTCACAACTAGGGCCCAGAGAGCTGCCAATGCTCTCCAGGAATTGCCTTTTTATGATTCTGGGGTAGAGGCAGGCCCTATTAAGCAGCCAAAATCCAAGGCTCAGATGAAGAAGAGGACTAGGTTTTAGCTACAGTTAAGATCTTGGGGGAAGAAGGAACACACATCTATGCCAGTCAAGTAGACTTTGGAATCCCTTCTGACATAGCTGTACCGCTGCAGAAAGCTGACCCAGCGCTAAAACTTGGTTTGATAAAATCTCTGAGATTGATGGGTGAGAAACAGGGGCAGGGTGGATGGTTTGGCTGAGGCTGTGTTTGTCATTAAAAAAAGGGGCATTTTGTACCAACAACAAAGGTGAAGTTATGGCCACTAGCTTTGCCGCAAGGCCCTCTACACAAAAGGTTATGGAACTCGGACATGTTATTCCTAGGCAGGTCATCTAGCATTCAGAAAACTTTACAAAGAATTGCTAGAAGGTATGTGTGGCCCGGGAATGTATACCCAGATTAAGGAGTTCTGTGCAACATGTGAAACATGTCAGATTACATCACCTAGGGGAGTAGCCCAACTGCAGCCATTTACAGATCATTGGAACACCGTTTGACAGAAGAATAGGGATGGATATAGTTGGCCCCTAGCGAGAAGCTCCTTGGGTAATAGATACATTCTGGTAATTTGTGCCTATGCAACTTGGTACCCAGACCGCCTTCCATTAAAATCTATCAAGGCTAGGCAGGTTGCCAACTGCCTTATTCAATTATTTTCGAGGGTAGGCATACCCAGAGAGTCCTGACAGGACTGTGGAAACAAATTTCTTATCAAAAACTGTTTGCAAGCAGGTATGTAAGTTGTTGGGTGTTACGGGAATTAAGACCACCCCCATATCACCCTCAGACAGATGGATTGGTTGAACGATATAACCAGACTTTGAAGAACATGCTGCGGAAATTTGTTATAATACGGGCTCGGATTGGGACCAATGGGTGCCGTTACTTGTTATTTGCTTATCAGGAGGTTCCCCAGGCTTTAACAGGATTCTCACCTTTTGAACTACTATATGGTTGTCAGGATGAGGGGTCCAAGTGGACTTATTAAAGGAGCACTGGGAGAGTCCACGAGATGATCAGGACAATGTGGTTCTCATATGTTATTAAAATGACGAGAAAAACTGGATCGAATGCAGCTTTGGCTCAGGAGCCAATAGGATGGTGCAGGCTAAACAAAAGACTTGGTATGACACGAAGGCTAGAAAGAGGGTTTTTCACCCAGGTCAGCAGGTGTTGCTACTGCTGCCCTCTTGTGACAGTAAGCTGTTGGCTTTATGGCCAGGGGCCTTATGAAATTTCTAGAGAAACTAAGTTCAGTGACCTTATGAACTATATATGGCCTGACAGAAAGACAAAACATCAGTGCTTTCATGTTAACTTGTTAAAGGAGTTTTCAGCTAGCCTGTTCATCATCAGCAGCAGCCTGGTCATCAGCAGACGCATCTTCAGCTCCTCATTGTGCGACAGAATGGATGAGGAGAGAGAACAGTACTATTCCCACAGACTTGACAGAGCCTTGTTCATTTCAGGTGTTCTCATTTGCAGGTTAATGAGCAAAGACAGTTAGAGGCACTATTAGATCCAGAATTGTTTCAGGAGAGACCTGGTTTCACCCACTTTTGTTCACCATAAAGTTCATTTAAAGAAAGAGGATGTTCCCCGTATAAAGTCTTATAGGATCCCTGAATGGTGGTCCTAAAATGAAGCAGGAAATTGACCTGATGTTGCATCTGGGAGTGATTGAGGGGTCAGTCAGCGAGTGGTGTAGCCGATTGTGTTGGTCCCCAAAAAGGATGGCTCTTTTGAGGTTGTGCATCGACTTTTAATGCAGTCTGTTAGTTCGAGTCATACCCCATGCCCCCTATTGATGAGTTATTAAAGAAAGTGGCAAGAGCTAGGTTTATTTCCACGCTAGATCTAAGCCAGAGGTATTGGCAGGTAGCCTTGGCGCCTGAAACGAAAGAATTGACAGCCTTTAAAACAACCTTATGGCAATTTTCAGTTCAAGGTTATGCCATTTGGCCTCCAGGGGGCATCTGCAACTTTCCAGAGGCTTATGGACCAGGTATTAAGAGGGTTATCAGACTTGCAGCCTGCCTATTTGGATGACGTGGTCATCTATAGTCAGACCTGGAAGGAACATTTGTTACATCTTTGGCAGGTCCTTCAGTTAATTAAGATGGCAGGACTGACTATTAACCCACACAAGTGTGCATTTGGACAGCAGCAGGTGGAGTACCTGGGACATGTGGTTGGTCAGGGGGTCATTAGACCACGAGTGGGTAAAGTGGATGCCAATCAGGCCTATCCTGTCCCTACTACCAAGAAGAAGGTATGGTCATTTATGGGTATGGTAGGTTGGTATGGCAAATTCATCCCCCATTTTGCTGAAAGGGCAGCAGTGCTTACTGACCTCATTAAGGCTTCAGCACCTAATAGGGTAAAATGGACAGGAGTGTGGTAGAGCCTTTGAAGATCTGAAGGGTGCTGTTTCTGGTGAGGAGGTGCTCTACAGTCCAGATTTCGCCCGTCCATTTATTCTACAGACGGATGCTTCAGGAGTTGGTATCAGAGCAGTACTTCTCCAGGAGGTGAAGGGACAGAGACACCCAGTACTGTTCTTGAGCCGTAAGTTGTCAGACCGGGAGACAAGATACTCTACGGTGGAGAAAGAGTGTCTTGCCATGAAATGGGCAATAGGGTCTCTGAGATACTATTTACTTAGCCGTCATTTCAAGTTGGAGATGGATCATTGGGCCCTACAGTGGCTAAATAAGATGAAGGACAATAATAGTCATCTTACAGGGTGGTATTTGTCCCTTCAGCCTTTTGACTTCATTGTGCGGTATATGGCAGGGAAAACCAACCTTGTGGCAGACAGCCTCTCCAGAGTACATGACTCATAGAGTACTGTACTCTTGGGAGGGGGGCGAGGAAATGTGACGACGGAGTGTCGCCACTGTTATGGTCCTCTGTAATTGAATATTATATTATATGTGTAGAAGGATTTATAATTTGCAAATGTTAACATAGATTGTATTGGATAAAATGCACATATAATTTGAGATCTGTTTTGACTGAATTGAATTCCATTTGTGAAATAAATGTTAATGTTAATTATGTTAATTGGGTGAGGCAACTGAATAATCTTAAGACCACGTACCTTTGCCAGCATGCTTCCTGGTGGTGTCCGGGCAAAAGACTCCTCAGGGGTTTGAGTGCCCTTTAAAGGATGTTGGGAGGAGGAAGTATATGATGGTTGAGTAGAGGGGGATTTACTATGTAAACAAGGGTTTAAACTATTTATTGTATTATTCATGGTGTTATTTATGGTGTTTATTTATTTTGTAAATATGTGGGAAATTATGGTCACAGAAATAACTTGAATCTGACAAAAGTGGTAATAAATACAAATTCTATGAAAATTAACCAATGAAAATCAGACAATGCTTTTGAATTGTGGTTCAACAGAATTATTTTAAACAAACTCATGAAACAGGCCTGGACAAAAATGATGGTACCTTTAACTTAATATTTTGTTGCACAACCTTTTGAGGCAATCACTGCAATCAAACTGTCAATGAGACTTCTGCACCTCTCAGCAGGTATTTTGGCACACTCCTCATGAGCAAACTGCTCCAGTTGTCTCAAGTTTGAAGGGTGCCTTCTCCAGACGGCATGTTTCAGCTCCTTCCACAGATGTTCAATAGGATTTAGATCAGGGCTCATAGAAGGCCACTTTAGAATAGTCCAATGTTTTGCTCTTAGCCATCTTGGGTGTTTTTAGCTGTGTGTTTTGGCTCATTATCCCGTTGCAAGACCCATGACTTGCGACTGAGACCAAGCTGTCTGACACTGGGCAGTACATTTCTCTCTAGAATACCTTGATAGTCTTGAGATTTCATTGCACTCTGCATAGATTCAAGACACCCTGTGCCAGATGCAGCAAAGCAGCCCCAGAACATAACAGAACCTCCTCCATGTTTCACAGTAGGGACAGTGTTCTTTTCTTGGTATGCTTCATTTTTGCATCTGTGAACATAGCGCTGATGTGCCTTGCCAAAAAGTTCCAGTTTTGTCTCGTCTGTCCATAGGACATTCTCCCAGAAGCTTTGGGGCTTGTCAACATGCAGTTTGGCAAATTCCAATCTGGCTTTTTTATGATTTGTTTTCAACAGTGGTGTCCTCCTTGGTCGTCTCCCATGAAGTCCACTTTGGCTCAAACAACGACGGATGGTGCGATCTGACACTGATGTACCGTGACCTTGGAGTTCACCATGAATGTGTTTAGAGGTTGTTCTGGGCTCTTTTGTTACCATTCGTATTATCCATCTCTTCCATTTTTCATCAAGTTTCCTCCTGCAGCCACGTCCAGGGAGGTTGGCTACAGTCCTGTGGATCTTAAATTTCTGAATAATATGTGCAACTGTAGTCACAGGAACATCAAGCTGCTTGGAGATGGTCTTATAGCCTTTACCTTTAACATGCTTATCTATAATTTTCTTTCTAATCTCCTGAGACGACTCTCTCCTTTGCTTCCTCTGGTCCATGTTTAGCGTGGTACACACCATGTCACCAAACAGCACAGTGACTACTTGTCACCCTTTAAATAGGCCGACTGACTGATTACAAGTTTGTAGACACCTGTGATGTTAATTAGAGGACACATCTTGGTTGAACATGTCCCTATAGTCGCATTATTTTCAATCTTTTCTAGGGGTACCATCATTTTTGTCCAGGCCTGTTTCATGAATTTGAATGAATGAATTGAATTTCAATTCATTCAGGCCTGTTTCATGAGTTTGTTTTTTAAAATAATTCTGTTGAACCACAATTCAAAAGCATTGTCTGGTTTTCATTGGTTAATTTTCATAGATTTTTTATTTATTACCAGTTTTGTTAGATTCAAGTTATTTGTGTGACCATTGTGGGTTTTTCTTTCATTAACAGAGGGGTACCAACAATTCCATGTGTGTATGTGGGAATATGGTATATTTATTGTCTTACCTGGGATTTTGGTATGTTCCAATTAGTCTAATTATCTCACTAAGTATATTAACAGGTGTTTTTCATTTGGTTTGGGTGGGGTGTCGGATGTTCATGTAAGCTGTTGCCTGCAAAATATTTGTAATAAATGGAAAATTGCTTGTTGCAAACTTTTGGAAGTCTCGCCCTTTTCTGGTGTGCTTTGACCGCTCAGCAATCATGACACCTCGGTTACGGTTCAAACCCTTTCCATGTCTATTTTGTTGTCAGGTAATCACCAGGAGGAGATTCCATTTTACGTCCTACCTGATTCCTCCTTCCCGGTTATCCTAGGACACTCCTGGTTGCGGCTGCATAATTCTATGATCGGCTGGGCCAACCACAACATCTCCACGTCAAGTAATCTCTGTTTATCCACTTGTTTACATTCTGCTACTTGTTCTCCTTCTCACTCTCTCGTCTCTTCCCCGGCTGAGTCACTCAGTCTTCGTCACTTGCCTGAGGTGTTTTACAATTTAGCGGAGGTTTTCAGCAAATCTAGGGCCCTGACTTTGCTACCTCACCGACCCTACAATTGTGCTGTGAACCTCCTCCTAGGCGTGCGGCTCCCATCGAGCCGCCTCTATAGTTTGTCTGGGCCGGAGAAGGAGGCTATGGAGAAATACTGTATATTAAAGAGTCTGTAAGGTCTGGCATAATTCGGCCTTTGTCTTCACCAATGGGAGCCAGATTCTTTTTGTTGGGAAAAAGGACGGTACTTTACACTCAGGCATTGACTACAGGGGAACTCAATAACATTACTGTTAAGGATAAATACCCACAGCCACTTATGAATTCTGCCTTCGAGCTTCTCCAATAGGCTACCATCTTCACTTAATTGGACTTATGTAAAGCATACCACCTCATCCGAATCCAGCAAGGTCATGAATAGAAAACGGCTTTCAAAACGCACCTGGGACACTTTGAATATTTGGTTTTGCCGTTTGGCCTTACTAATGCTCCTGCTGTCTTTCAACGGATGATTAATGACGTTCTCAGAGACATGATTGGTGTTTTTGTTTATCTGGAAGTCATTTTTGCTTTTCTCGCACCCCAGAGGAGTACACTCTTAAGGCACTTTTCCACTAGCCCAGCTCACCTCACCACGTCTCGATTCACTTTGACACGGTTCGGCTCGGTTGTGTCTCCATTACAGCTGGGTTAAGCTGGGGTGGGCGGGATTTTTTTTACAGCAAGGCGGCGCCACACTCCCATGACGTAAAACACGCGACCCAAGCAAAACATAACACATGCATCATGGCAGCTGTATAAGGCGACTCCTCGGTCTGTGGCTTTTTTCACCATAATGCCAAAAAGGACCGCCAGACATGGGTACAGGCAGTGAGACAAAACACTCTGGAATAGTTCTGCAGCTTCTGGCAGAGCCGAAGACGTGAGGATACAAACTAGGTCATATATACTGGGAAAGTTAGATGAGCTAGCGGCTATCTCCCGTTATGATAGCACTTACCGGGAGTGCTCTCTCCTTTTGTTTACTGAGATGTGGCTAACTGAACTAGCAGCAGATGCTAACATTGAGCTGGAGGGTTTTCACATGATACGAGCTGACCGAACACCAGAGAGTGGCAAAGCAAGGGACGGTGGAGTGATAATGTATGTTAACAACAACTGGTGCAGACCGGGACATATCACTGTTAAACAACGACACTGCAGCAAAGACATTGAGTTGCTAGCTGTTAGCATGAGGCCTACATATCTCCCGAGAGAACACTCACACGTGATCTGCATTGTTGTTTATGCAAATCCGACGGCAAACGCTGGGACAGCGCGTGACGTCATCCATTCAGTAACCAGCAGGCTGCAGACAGAACACCCAGATGCTCTTCTCCTCATCTCAGGCGATTTCAACCACGTTTCACTGTCTCCCATTCTGCCCACTTTCACCCAGTATGTCACATGCCACACTAGAGACAATAAAACACTGGATTTGTTCTACGCAAACACTAAGGAGGCGTACACCTCATCACAACTCCCCCCACTTGGGAGATCGGATCACAACTTGGTTCATCTCCGGCCGGTGTACAAACCCCTAGTGCACAGACAACCTCCGGCCATGCACACTGTGGAGTTATGGTCTGAGGAGACAATGGACACTCTAAAGGACTGTTTTGAAGCCACTGCCTGGAAGCAGCTCTGCGATCCACATGGTGAGGACATCGATGGCCTCATTCACACCTTCACGGGCTACCTCAGCTTCTGTGTGGACAAATCCGTTCCCACCAAGACCATACGGCGTCACTCAAACAACAAACCCTGGATCAACCCTGAGATAAAAACACTTCTGAGAGAGAAGAAGAGGATCTTCAGGTCGGGGAACAGGGAGATGCTGAAGTCCGTACAGAGGGAGCTGAGGAGAAAGATCAGAGAAGGCAAGGACAGCTTCAGGAAGAAGATGGAGGACAAGCTGCAACAGAGCGACATCAGCGGGGTCTGGAGAAACCTCAAAACCATCTCGGGGCTCCAGAATACCTCCCCCCAGGCCACGGGGGGCAGGGAGTGGGCGAACAACCTGAATCTGTTTTTCAATAGATTTGACCAACCGCCCTCCCCCCTGTCTGCACAACAACCACTGCTGCCTCTAAGAAATCAAGTCCTGCTGCCCACTCCCCACTCCACCGACACCCCCCCCACTCCCAACACACAGCCCCCCATCCTGACCCTGACCAAGACCCAGGTGAGGACGGAGCTGAGGAAGATCAAGGCGAGGAAGGCGTCGGGACCGGACGGCATCAGCGCAAAGCTCCTCAAGTCCTGTGCAGACCAGCTGTGTGGGATTGTGACGTATGTCTTCAACATGAGCCTGAAACTGGGGAGGGTACCACAGCTGTGGAAAACATCTTGTGTGGTACCTGTACCAAAAACTTCCCACCCCAAAGACCTGAACAGCTACAGACCGGTGGCCTTGACGTCCCACTTGATGAAGACCCTGGAGAGACTGCTCCTTGCTCATCTCCACCCCCTGGTGGAACCAGCGATGGATCCACTCCAGTTCGCCTACCAGCATGGCATTGGGGTGGAGGATGCGGTGATCTTCCTCCTTCACCGTTCTCTGTCCCACCTGGAGAAGCCCGGGAATATGGTGAGGATCATGTTCTTTGACTTCTCCAGTGCTTTCAACACCATCCAACCGATGATCCTGAAGGACAAGCTGCTGCGCGCAGGGGTGGACCAGCACCTGTCATCATGGATCCTGGACTACCTCACGAACCGGCCTCAGTTTGTGAGAACCCGGGACTGTGTTTCCGACACGATCATCAGTAGCACGGGGGCCCCCCAGGGAACGGTGCTGGCTCCCTTCCTGTTCACTCTTTATACTGCGGACTTCTCACACAACACAACACATTGCCATCTACAGAAGTTCTCTGATGACTCTGCGATCGTTGGTCTCATCTCCAACGGAGATGAAGCTGAGTACAGAGGGCTTATCCAGGACTTTGTGGACTGGTGCCATCGGAACTGCCTCCAGATCAACGCGAGGAAAACTAAGGAGCTGGTGGTGGACTGCCACAGGCATGGGCAGCCCCTCACAGCACCAGTAAATATACAAGGAACAGACATCGAGATGGTGACATCCTATAAGTACCTGGGTATTCATCTGAACAATAAACTAGACTGGTCACAAAATACTGACGCACTCTACAAGAAGGGACAGCGCAGGCTGTTCCTGCTGAGGAGACTCAGGTCTTTTGGTGTACAAGGGGTGCTGCTGAAGTCATTCTATGACACGGTGGTGGCATCAGCCATCACTTTTGGAGTGGTCTGCTGGGGCAGTGGCATTACTGCAGCCGATAGGAAGACACTGAACAAACTGATTAAGAAAGCTAGCTCTGTCCTGGGGCAGCGCCTTGATCCGATGGAGGAGATAGGAGAGAGAAGGACGGTGGCTAAACTGTCATCTCTGCTGGAGTCCGAGTTCCACCCTATGCAGGACATACTGGATGCACTGAGGAGCTCATTTAGCAGCAGACTACATCATCCCAGGTGCACAACCGAGAGGTTTCGTAGGTCCTTCCTACCAACGGCTGTCAGACTGTACAACCTAAGCAGGGCTGCTCGCAGAGATAGCAAAAAGACGTAACAAACTAATAGTTTTTTTGAATGCAAAAGATGCAATAGACTTACACAATGGTCCTCTCCGACATACAACTAGGAACATACCGGTCGCTATGGAGGGTGAGAATATGTATGGGCACATAATCATACCATGTAGGATAACTAAATAGACGGTTATGCTGTTTCATCCCATCCATCCATCCATCCATCCATCTTCTACCGCTTTTCCGGAGGTCCGGGTCGCGGAGGCAGCAGTTCAAGCAGAGAAGCCCAGACTTCCCTCTCCCCAGCCACCTGCTCCAGCTCTTCAGAGGGGATACCAAGGCGTTCCCAGACTAGCTGGGAGACATAGTCTCTCCACCGAGTCCTGGGTCTGCCCCGGGGTCTCCTCCCAGTGGGACGTGCCTGAAACACCTCAAGTGGGAGGCGTCCAGGAGGCATCCTAATCAGATGCCCATACCACCTCAACTGACTCCTTTCAATGTGGAGGAGCAGCGGTTCTACTCTGAGCCTCTCCCGGATGACTGAGCTCCTCACCCTATCTCTGAGGGTGAGTCCAGCAATCCTACGGAGAAAGCTCATTTCAGCCGCTTGTATCCGCGATCTCGTTCTTTCGGTCATTACCCAAAGCTCGTGACCATAGGTGAGAGTAGGAACGTAGATTGACTGGTAAATCGACAGCTTTGCCTTAGAACTAAGCTCCCTCTTCACCACAACAGACCGGTACAACGTCCGCATCACTGCAGATGCTGCTCCAATCCGTCTGTCGATCTCTCGCTCCATTTTCCCCTCACTCGTGAACAAGACCCCAAGATACTTAAACTCCTCCACTTGGGGCAGGAGCCTGTCCCCAACCCGGAGAGGACAATCCACCTTTTTCCGGCTGAGGACCATGGACTCGGACTTGGAGGTGCTGATTCTCATCCCAGCCGCTTCACACTCAGCGGCAAACCGTCCCAGCAAGAGCTGTAGGTCATTGCTGGATGAAGCCAACAGGACAACATCATCTGCAAACAACAGAGATGAGATCCTGTGGTCACCAAGCATGACACCCTCCATTCCCTGGCTGCGCCTAGAAATCCTGTCCATAAAAATTATGAACAGGACCGGTGACAAAGGGCAGCCCTGGCGGAGTCCAACTCTCACTGGGAATGACTCTGACCGAGTGTTGGCAATGCGAACTAAACTCTCACAACGGTCGTACAGAGACCGAATAGCTCGTAACAACAAGCCCGATACCCCATACTCCCGAAGCACCCCCCACAAAAATCCACGAGGGACGCGGTCAAATGCCTTCTCCAAGTCCACAAAACACATGTAAACTGGTTGGGCAAACTCCCACGAACCCTCAAGAATTCTCGAGAGGGTAAAGAGCTGGTCCGATGTGCCACGGCCAGGACGAAAACCACATTGCTCCTCCTGAATCCGAGGTTCGACCAACGGCCGGACTCTCCTCTCCAGTACCTTGGCATAGACCTTCCCAGGGAGGCTGAGGAGTGTGATCCCTCTAAAGTTGGAGCACACCCTCCGGTCCCCTTTTTTGAAGAGAGGAACCACCACCCCGGTTTGCCATGCCAAAGGCACTGCCCCCGACCTCCACGCAATGTTGCAGAGGCGTGTCAACCATGACAACCCAACAACATCCAGGGCCTTGAGGTACTCGGGGCGAATCTCGTCCACCCCCGGGGCCCGGCCACCAAGGAGATTTTTAACCACCTTGGCGACCTCAGCCCCTGTGATAGGCGAGTCATCCCCCTCGTCCCCAAACCCTGCTTCCTCTGTGGAAGGCGTATCAGTGGGATTGAGGAGATCCTCGAAGTATTCCTTCCACCGCCCGACGATATCCCCAGTTGAAGTCAACAGTGTCCCATCCGCACCATACACAGTGTGGACGGGGAGCTGCTTTCCCCTCCTGAGCCGCCGAACAGTTTGCCAGAATCTCTTTGAAGCCGACCGAAAGTCTTGTTCCATGGCCTCACCGAACTCCTCCCATACCCGGGTTTTTGCTTCAGCAACCACCCGAGCTGCACTCCGCTTGGCCTGCCGGTACACCTCAGCTGCTTCGGGAGTCCCACAAGCCAACCAAGCTTGATAGGACTCCTTCTTCAGCTTAATGGCCCCCCTCACCACTGGTGTCCACCACTTGGTTCGGGGGTTGCCACCACGAGATGCACCGACCACCTTGCGGCCGCAGCTCTGGGCTGCCGCTTCAACAACAGAGGTGGAGAACATGGCCCATTCAGACTCCATGTCTCCAGACTCCCTCGGAATGTGGTTGAAGTTCTTCCGGAGGTGGGAGTTGAAGACCTCCCGGACAGGGGCCTCAGCCAGACGCTCCCAGCACACCCTCACTATACGTTTGGGTCTACCAGGTCTGAATGGCTTCCTCCCCTGCCATCGGATCCAACTCACCACCAGGTGGTGATCAGTTGACAGCTCTGCACCTCTCTTTACTCGGGTGTCCAAGACATACGGTCGCAGGTCTGATGATACGATAACAAAATCGATCATCGACCTGCGGCCTAGGGTGTCCTGGTGCCAGGTGCACATATGGACACCCTTATGCTTGAACATGGTGTTCGTTATAGACAGACTGTGGTTAGCACAGAAGTCCAATAACTGAACACCACTCGGGTTCAGATCGGGCAGGCCGTTCCTCCCAATCACCCCCCTCCAGGTTTCACTGTCGTTGCCCACGTGCGCATTGAAGTCCCCCAGTAGGACAATGGAGTCTCCAGGAGGAGCACCCTCCAGCACCCCAGTCACAGACTCCAAAAAGGGTGGGTACTCTGAAACATCATTTGGTGCATAGGCACAAATGATGGTCAGGACCCGTTTCCCAACCCGAAGGCGCAGGGAAGCAACCCTTTCGTCCACCGGGGAAAACTCCAATATAGAGGCAGCAAGGTGGGGCGATACAAGAATACCTACCCCTGCTCGTCGCCTCTCGCCCGGGGCAACTCCAGAAAAGGCCAAGCTCCAGCCCCTCTCCAGGAGACTGGTTCCGGAACCGGAGCTGTGTGTTGAGGTGAGGCCGACTATATCTAGCCGGTATCGCTCAATCTCGTACACCAGCTCAGGCTCCTTCCCCACCAGAGAGGTGACATTCCACGTACCAAAAGCCAGTTTAGAAAGCTTGGGATCAGTCCGCCAAGGTCTCCGCCTTTGACTGCCACCTAATCCACATAGCACCGGACTTCCATGATCCCTCCTGCAGGTGGTGAACCTACTGGAGGGCGGACCCATGTAACTCCTTCGGGCTGAGCCCGGCCGGGTCCCATGGGTGGAAACCCGGCCACCAGACGCTAGCCTTCGAGCCCCTCCCCCAGGCCTGGCTCCAGGGTGGGGCCCCGGTAACCCCATACCGGGCGGGGTACACTGAATCCTTGATATACAATTTATCATGAGAGTCTGTTGGATCGTTCTTCGTCTGGCCCTTCACCCAGGACCAGTTTGTCTTGGGAGACCCTATCAGAGGCAAATTGCCCCGGACAACATAGCTCCTGGGATCACTGGGGCACGCAAACCCCCCCACCACGATAAGGTGACGATCCATGAGGGGGGCTGTTTCATCCCATCTAGCAACAATGCGCTGCACTGTGTGTGTTTATATATTTACATATTTATTCCATCTAGCTACAATGCTCAGCACTGGGTGTGTTTATATTTATATATCTATATATTTATTCCATCTAGCTACAATGCTCCGCACTGTGTTTTTATATATCTACATATTATTCCATCTAGCTACATTGCTCCGCACTGTGTGTGTTTATATACTTGCATATTTATTCCACCTAGCTGCAATGCTCCGTACTGTGGGTGTTTATATATTTACATATTTATTCCATCTAGCTACAATGCTCTGCACTGTGTGTTCATATATTCATATATTTATTCCATCCAGCTACAATGCTCTGCACTGTGTGTGTGTGTGTGTGTATATATATATTTTATAGTAATATGTACATATGTATATTAGCTGCTCTTGCTTGCTTGTTTTTTTTCTTGCCTTCTGATTGTTGCTCTGAGTGTTGCTATCCCTGTGCTGTTGCAATCCTGGAATTTCCCCGTTGTGGGACTAATAAAGGCTTATCTTATCTTATCTTATCTTATATGACGATAAGCTAATGTTGCTAATGCTAGTTTGCTATAAGTACGTCGTACTACACTGTAATGTCTGCAAGTTATCACTGTTAGGTACTAAAATATGTACGCTGTGTGTGTGTGTTTCAAATGGCTCTGTTGTGGGGAAATTACCGCTTCAAACGGTTGGTCTGGGCGTTCAACACAGCCTGTCACTGATGTCAACAGCCTGTCACTGATGTCAACACAGCTTCACAAATGATCAGTGGTTGTAGAGCTTAAGAATGTCTGTAGAAACATTTATTTCCTGTGCAAAAAATTGCTGTGATCTGCGTGAAAATCATGGAGAGACTGTTGAGACATCATGGATGTACCTGCTGCAGCAGCACTGAGTCTGAGGTGGTGTCATATCAAAAAATGATCAGCTGACACAACTTGATCGCCATTTTAATAACTATATTAGCCACAAAATATATATTCAAAAAGTAAACAGTACTGAGTTACGTATAATAAGATATATTTGACAGTTATGATGCATTTTAGGCCAAAACAAACTTGATCTAGGATTAAAAGCAATTAAAATAATGCAGTCACAAGGGTTACATGGAAAATGCTTGATTTATTAGATACATGTACTGTAGAATATATATTCTCTGCATCAACAATGTACTATACATGCATTCATGTAGTATTGCACTGGGAATTGCACTGACCAATAAACCTCTGAAGTTTTTGCAGATGTCTCTTTTTTATATGTGAAGGTTACCACCATGTGGCACCAAATTAAATACTAAAAGATTGGAAAAAGCTGTTCTAAAGAACAATCCAGCAGTTTGAGAAATCACTTTTGGTTTGGTATAAGTCTGTCAACAGAATTATGAACCAAAAAGCAGTTTGTGCTAAAATGTTAAATCCCCATTAAACCTAATCCGGGGGCTTCCAATCATGTGTCATGGGGGGCCAAGACCCTGCAGGTTCTCTCTTCTCAACTGATCAGCAGGTCAGTGGAAGAAGTTCAGTGAAATCTGCTGTTGAAGACACTGGTGAAGGCAAAGCCTGCAGGGTCTTGGCCCTCCATGGCACATGATTAGACAACCCCGCCCCAAACCCCTTATGATGAAGAGCAGATGCTAATATGACCCAGAATTCCTCCATATACTGGTACTGTCACTAAAGTATGCAGGGTCTTCTGCGGTGGCACATCCAAACAATACAGTCTTCAGTTAATAAAAATAATTGTTTTGGTTACTTTTTTTCTTAAAAATGAGCCATTATTTTCAAGGTCACCGAATAAATCCTTTGTACAGTTTACTCTTTTCCCACCGGTTGTCTTAACAGACAAAATAGAAAATCATGATGCAAACACATAAGTCACTAAATTGTTTATTACAATCAGCAGCGAATTCCAGATTATTCAGAATGTGCAAAATTCAAACTGTAAAAAAAAAAGAAACTGGAATGGGTCACACAGGCCAAGCCACGCTGCCTCACTGAGAAGCAACTGGATCGGCCCCTCGTACTGGTCCTGGGTTCAACAGATCTTCAGCCTGCATCTCCGTAAACAGTGAGGCAAGGTCCAGTTGGGGTGGACAGTTTCCCCCCTCTGCCTAGACAAAGACAATGGGCTGGTAGTTAATTAAAGCAAGTTTTAAAAACATATTTGGGAAATATACTTGTTGCTAAAAAGCCGTGGCGGAATGTGAATGAATGAATCTTTATTTCGGATTGATTAAAAGTAAAGATTTAAAGAAAATCAGAATAACTATAACAAAGGGGAAAAAATCTAACAGGTCAAATTAAACAATAACTCACTCCTGATTATACAGTTCAACCACAGGTTATCTGAAATGGGTGATGGCTGAAGCTGCAGCTTATATTGCCACCCATATTCCAATCCAAGAATTCAAAGAAAAAGCAGGAGGGAATACAATTTGAATCGTGACAATAAAGTACTTCGTTGTTGTATTTAACCACAATTTTCCATGTAGCTGCGCTTCAGTAGATTTTACAAGGGCTGGGTTACATTTAATAATTATCTCGTTTTTTACTGTGGCCCTCAGCCAATCAGAATGAATTAATACATTCACTTGAGTGGAATATAGTACTTTAAATGAAGGTGTGCATCACGGTAGTATGGAGTCGCTCAGTCGGAATATGAAGTTTTTATCAATAAAAGTTTGTCTTGTCTGTAAAAGTGTCTCTTCTTGCCTGGCTTCATGTGTGGGCGGTGTTTTGTACTTGCATTGCTAAAATATAAAGGAAGCACTACAGTGGGTCTCAAATATTTGTTAATGTGTCTGTTACTGCATGAGTTTATTGATGATAGGACTATAAACTACATATATAAAGTAAATTATATTGACGACTGAGCATCTCACATTCGCCAAAACATACAGTTATGAACATAACTCACAAAGGATCACACAAGTGATCTGACAAAAAAATAATACATTAACAAGCAGTTTATTTTACAGTTGATGTACCAGTCATTTTCAATTATTCTGTAATTAATATTCACACAATCAAATAAATCTCAGTTCAGTCCCTTTTATATTAAGTGGAAATTGTGCTACTTTGGTTTTGACACTTTACCTATAAAAGCAAAGGATTTCAGTACTTTCCACAGTGGCGAGGTCCGTTGTGGGGCGGCTGCTTTCCTCTTGCCTAGACAAACGACAGAAATGGATGGTGGTTAGATTCAAGCAAGTTTCAACACTTATACAGGCACATCTCAAAAATTAGAATACCATGAAAAAATTAAATATTTTTGTCACTCATTTCAGAAGTTGAAACCCCATATATAGATTCATTACAGGGACAGTGATATATTGAAGTGTTTATTTTAATATTGATGATTACGGCTACAGCCCATATTAACCAACACCTCAGTGGCCAACATTTATATTTAAAAACTATTTTTTAAAGTTAATTTATGTAATATTCTAATTTTTTACCACAATTGAATTTGGGGTTTTCAGGGGCTGTAAGCCGTAATCATCAAAATTAAAATAAATAAACGCTTGAAATATATCACTGTCTGTGTAATGAATCTATATAATATACGGATTTCTCTTTCTGAAATGAGTGACAAAAAATATTGAAGTTTTTCATGACATTCTAATTTTTGGAGGTGTACCTGTATTAGGGAAATACACTTATGAAAGTCAGTGGTGGAATGTGACAAAAATGCTTCGTTTCCCTGACAAGCACTGCAGGATCCACAGAATAGGTGTGTGGGTCTATTCTGACACTTTAGAAAATTATATGAATGACTTTATAAATCACTGGTTTGAAAGAGCACTTTTAATATGTCGAGATTTTGGCTCCTGTGGTCCATTTCACCTGTATCCACAATATAACCGAGTCAATCACCAAGTCTTGGCTTAATGCGCATGACTGAGACGCAGACCTGTGGATTGACGGCTTTGGAGCCCCACTGCGCTCGGATCAGCAGGAAGAGGTAACAGGGAAACGTCAGGGGGGCGGCGTATGTTTATACATTAATAAGCAGTACCGTACTGCACATCTGTCACGGTCAGAGAGCGCATCTGTACACCCGATGTAGAGCTGCTGTCTGTGTCACTACGCCCCTTTTATTTGCCTTGCGAGTTCCCCCAGCTTTTTATCACGACTGTGTACATTCACCCGAGGGCAGACGCTGACTCCACCTCCAGCACCGTCTTTGATGTGGTCCAGCGGCTGCAATCAATTTCTCCAGAGGTGCCAAACTTCATTCTTGGGAAATTTAACCATGTTTCTTTAAAGAAGACACTTAAAAACTTTTATCAGTATGTCTCCTGCCTAACCAGGCGAAAAAAGACATTGGACCTGTGCTATGGATCCCTAGAGAGGGCCTATAAATCACTCCCCCTTCCTCCTGTAGGATCCTCAGATCACAACTGTGTACATTTGCTGCCCACATATAAAACTGCTCTCAGAAAAGGCAAGGTGGAGACGAGAGACATTGATGTGTGGACAGAGGATTCAGTGCACTGCCTCCAGGAATGCTTTAACTGTACAGACTGGGAGATGTTCACACTGGCCTGCGGGGATGATTTGTACTTTTTGGTGGACGTCACATGCTCATACATGGCTTTCTGTAAAAATAAGACGTTCCACGTAAACGTGTCAAAATATATCCCAACAACAAGCCTGGGTTACAAAATCAGTTAAATCCTGCTTACAGAGGAAAGCACTTGCCTTTAAACAGGGGTCTGTTTCTGAGCTACAGGTTGCCACAAAAGAGCTGAAAGTCCGAAATTTTAAGAGCAAAATACAATTATAAATCCAGAATTGGAAAAGCAAGATGGCAACAAAGAAACTTGGTTCAGCCTGCGACAATATGAAAACTATTGCAGGCCTTCAGAGCACAGAGTGCAGTAAATCGTGTGTTTTTAGATGGTTTTAATTCAGACACAGAGCTGGCTAATGCTCTTAATTGTTTTTATGGTTGTTTTGACTCCTTTGATTTTTAGCACAGAGAACCCAAGATTTGAAACCAGAAACTCAAAGACAATCAGCACTTTAATATTGAGGTGCAGGATGTTAAAAGGGAGTTCTGCGCTGTAAAGTGAACAAAAGTCAGGGCCCTGATAATATATGTGGGCACTTGGTAAAGTCCTGTGCACATGAACTGAGTCCTATACAGTGATCCCTCACTATCGCGGTTAATGGGTTCCAGAACCGACCGCGAAAAGTGAAAAACCGCGAAAAGTGAAAAAACCGCGAAGTAGCGTCACCCCCCTTTGTGGAATTCCAGGCTGATCTCGTTAGTTTTTTGATACATAAAATAATGTATAAATATATAAATAATACGTACGTTCATCTCTCACTCTCTCTCTCTCGGGAGAGAGAAAGAGCGAGAGAATGAAAAAGGAATCTCGCGAGAGTGCATCTCTCGCGAGATTCCCTCGAGCCGAGTCAACACGAGAACAAAATCTAGAGTTGTGAGCGATCTCTTAGGGGGGAGATGCTGGCCAGCGAATCAGAGAAGTGAATTTTGAGTTGTGCGGGGGCTCTCCGTGTTGATACGTGATGTTCTAATGTATTTTTTCTCAATTTTGAATTTTGATGAATATTTTTTGAAAAATCCGCGATGCACTGAGGGGTGCGAAAGGTGAAGCGCGAAGTAGCGAGGGATCACTGTATTTCATTACATTTTCAATAAGACCTTACAGACACAACATGCGCCTAAGATCTGGAAAGAAGCCGTGGTTGTTCCCGTTCCAAAATCCAGCTGTCCTAAAACGGTAAACGACTTTAGACCAGTTGCTTTGACTTCAATTTTAATGAAAATTTTTGAAAAACTGGTCAGATTTGAGGTCCTAAAGCAGACTGAGCATGCATTGGATCCTCTGCAGTTTGCCAATAGGCCTCACAGAGGAGTGGAGGATGCCACTGTCACTCTGTTTAATATGCTTTTTAAACATCTGGATTTTAATGGGACACACGCCAGACTTTTATTTGTGGACTTTTCCTCCGCCTTTAATACAATCCAACCTCATATCTTAGTTGAAAGGCTCCTGCAACAATTTGATTTGAGCAATAATCTGGTGGGTTGGATTCTGGATTTCTTAACCAACAGGACGCAGTGAGTAAGGGTCAATGGTACATTGTCTGACCTAAAGTGCTCTTCTACTGGCTCTCCTCAGGGTTGTGTGTTGTCACCACTACTCTTCATCCTGTACACAAACATGTGTCGGAGCAGACATGACAACAGACACATTATAAAGTATGCTGATGACTCAGTTATTGTCAGTCTCCTCCAGGATGGTGAGAGTGGCCACAGCCCAGTAGTTGATGATTTTGTTCACTGGTGTGAGGATTCCTACCTGCAGCTGAATACGACAAAAACTGAAGACATGATTATTGACTTTAGGAGGAAAACTCCCAGGCACAAAGTCACCGTACTAAAAGGCCAGACCACCGAATGTGTTCAATCTTACAAATATCTTGGGACGATTATTGATAGTAATTTAAAGTTTGAAGAGAACTGTGAAAGGGTGTGCAAAAAGGGTCAGCAACATTTGCATTGCTTGAGAAAACTTGCACGCTTCCAAATTGACCGTACCATAATGACAATGTTTTATCGGGCTTTTATTGAATCTGTTTTATCCTTTTCTTTAGTGTCACGGTTTTGGTCAGATAAAACTGAAACAGAGGAAATCCTTGGATCAGGTAGTTAGATGGGTCCAGTTGTTTGCATGGTGCGTCACAGCTGAGCCTGACATCCCTGTACACCAGACAAGTACAGAGGATGGTTACCTTCATTTTAAATGATGACTCCCACCCTTTGCACTGCAACTTTCAGCTTCTTCCCCTCAAGACGGAGGTTTGCTGTCCCAAAAAGTAAAAACCCAGCGCTACAAAAACAGCTTTGTTCCTGCTGCTGTCAAAGAGTTGAACAAGCTGTAACAATATATTGCACATAATTTAGGTACCTATTTATTAAGGAGGAGGTTATGTTTTTGCCAGCGTTTGTCTGTCTGTCTGTTGGTTAGCAAGATAACTCAAAAAGTTTTGGACGGATTTCAATGAAACTTTCAGGCGTTATTGGAATGGTGCAAGGAAGAACTGATTACATTTTGGGGATATCCGGATCACCGTCTGGATACAGGAATTTTTTTAAAGGATTCTTTAACATTGTGAGATACGGCCATTTTCAACATGTGTTGCAGGCCCAATGGAGGGCGCTGCTCGTCGTGTCTGGACAAACACAAACACCGCCCCTTCTTCAAAGTTTAAGGCACAAAAGCACGCGGGGGAGGAAACAGTGCTGGGCAGGGCTCGCCAGCGTGCCCTGTGTAGCCTGTGTTCGCTAGCTACGCTGCAAAAGCTGAGACGGGCAGCTGTTCCGCCGCCGGATAATTTGCCAGGAAATTCCCCGGCCAGCCATAGTAGCTGCGCAAAAAAGAAGCTCTCCTGCTGGGGAAGCTTCTAAATCATCTTTTGCAGCGGAGCGCAACCCCCAATAAAACCCACGCCAACCTGGCTACCCAATTTGCATCCGTCAGTGAAGCCCTCAGTGCTGCTTTCAGTGATCTATGAAAACGCTCGCATAAAACCCATTGGCGCTGTGGGTTGGTACGTGGTTGTGTCATGATTTCTTTTGTTTTTTCTTTTGAATTCTTGGATGGAACATGGGTGGGCAATGTAAGCTGCGGATTCAGCCATCACACATTTCGGATAACTTATGTTGAACTGTATAATCAGAGGAGTTATTTCTAATTTGACCTTGTTGGATTTTATTACCCCCTTTGTTATATTATTCACTTTCTTTTAACCTGTACTCTTAATCTAGTCGAAATAAAGATTAATTCATTCATTCATTCAATTGCAACGCCCGCAGCCTGGGAGTTTGCAGATGCAGGAGATGGACACAACGCCAACACTTCAGTTTATTACCTCCGCCAAGGAAGTGATGCTTTTAATACTGAACCACTAATCCTATCATTGTGAATCCAATTGCTAGTCATATGTTTTCATGGTCAAGGAATCTGAAAACGTACACACAAACACTGTATGGGGGGGAACTGTGGCGCTTGGCGGAGGTCTGCGCTCTCCGAGTGCTTTTCTAGTATTTACTTATTTTTGTAGGATGTTACTTGGGTTCTAAATATTTTATTGGGTTTTAGACCTTTGAGTTTTTAACCTCTTTGACTATTTTTTTTTTTATTTAAGTTTTTGTAAAGGGTATACAGGTCATTACAGCATTGCATTGTTTACATTTTCATCACATGTTCCCTTATTTTTTGCTATTTGACAACATTGGTAGGATAGTTATTACAACACCCCCTTTTTTTTAAAGTGAAAGAAAAAGTGAAATTAAGGAGAATTAAATTAAAAAAAAAACAAAAAACGAATAAACAAACAAACAGAACAGCAAAAAACAAACAAACAGAAAATTAAGTAATTAAAAGTAAAAGAGCATCTGAGTAGCGTTGGAACAAAGAGCGGTGCCATTATTGAAATGGTATTTGTCAAAGATTAGATCTAATGGAAGATACATATGCGATCCAGGGTTGCCAAAAGTTCATGAACCCATCCATGTCCTGTCTCAGTGCGAATGTCAACTTTTCCATTGAGTAAATGTCTTGAATCACGTTAATCCAATCTTCAGGTGTAGGACAGTCCTTCAGCATCCATTTTTTAGTTAGGGCTTTTTTACTTGTCAATATTAAAACATTGAATAAGTATTTATCTCCTCGTCTTTCCAGTGAGTCCGGTAGTAAACCCAAATACAAAGTTACAAAAGAAAAGGGAACTGTTATTTTGAATATTTTCCCCAATATTGTCTGTACGTTGGTCCAATATTGGTGGATGGGCAGCACGGTGGTGCAGTGGTTAGCACTGTTGCCTTACAGCTAGAAGGTTCCTGGTTCGAATCCCCAGGTTGGCAGGGGTTGGAACCTTTCTGTATGGAGTTTGCATGTTCTCCCTGTGCTGCGTGGGTTTACTCCGGGGGCTCCGGTTTCCTCCCACAATCCAAAGACATGCATGTTAGGTTAATTGGCTGTTCTAAAATTGTCCCTAGATATCTGTTTCCTATAGACCCTTAGAATAGAGGGTTAGTATTAGTGAAAGCGCTTTGAGTTGTCTTTGTGACTAGAAAAGCGCTATATAAGTGCAGGTTAGTTAGTTAGTTAGATAACTGGGCATGACCAAAACACATGAAAATGATTTGCAGTCTTTTCACCACACAAGCGCCAACAGTTCAACCCCTTATTGGTAAATTTGTTTTGTGCAGGTGTTCTGAAAAATCTTACCAAGTTTTTCCATCCAAATTCTCTCCACTGCAGGGATGAGGTACTTTTCCATTGCTGTCTATTTAGCTTTTCCCATATTTCCAATTGTAAAGTGAAATTCCCCTCTTTTTCCCATCTCTCTTTTATATATGATGTGTTGTCTCCTTTTAAGTCTTGAAGACCTTGGTATATTTTAGAGATGTATCTGATCCCTGGGATCCCTTTATATGCCATTAAGAAGACCTTCAGAACACCTGACTGGGCCCTTTCCAAATCCTCCTTTTAAGTATATTGTTTATGTGGTGTCTAAGCTGAAAGAACCTGTAAAGATCTTGATTTAATTAGACCTTGTTTTTTCAAATCTTCAAAAACTTCTTAAAGTTTGCCCCTAAAAAAATCGTAATATTTTATCAGCCCTTTCTCTTTCCACTCTTTAAATCTAGTGTCTGTTTTATTGGGGGTAAAGTCTTGATCATAGGCAATCCATTGCAGAAGTCGATAGGGCTCTTTGGCTTGATTCTCTCTGACTATCTTAAACCAAATTTTTAGCGGGGTCTCTATCCACGGGTTAGTGTTATTCAAGAGTTTAGTTAAGGCATTGTTCCTATTATCGCCTGTAGGGGGATGTCACTTGTTATTTGACATTCCATCTCCTTCCATTGTGCAGGTGTAAGACTGGGTTACATATCTCTACTAAGTTTTAATTGTGCAGCTATAAAAATAGTCCCTGATATTTGGCAGCGCGAGCCCACCTTTGTCTTTGTTTAGCTGTAGGGTTCTATATCTGATTCTAGGTCTCTTACCCTGCCATATGATCTTGAGATCCTTCTGTCCAGCTCCTGCCATGTTTTTTTGGGAAGTTCTACCGGTATTGTTTGGAAAAGGTATAGAAGACGTGGAAGTATATTCATTTTGACTGCTTCAATTCTTTGTGCAGTACCTAAGAATGGTTATCATATTCCATCTTGCTAGGTCAGATTTTATTTTGTCACCAGTGGATCACAGTTTAGTGTTATAATTTTGTCGAGTTGTTTCGGGATATTGACCCCCAGATATTTCATAGATTCCAACTCCCAGTTAGTTTTGAGTTCACTTAGTGAAAAATGATTTGGGTCATAGTTGAATGTTAAAACTTGGGTTTTATGCATGTTAATTTGTACCCCGATAAATCTCCATAGTCTGAAAAAACTGAGATTAGTTCTGGTAGAGAAGTGTCTGGCTGCCCTAGGTATGTTAAAATGTCATCAGCAAAGAGTGCTATTTTATGTTCCTTCTGACCAAGTGTAATACCTTGAATTTCTTGATTTCGTCTTATCCATTGGCTCAGAGGTTCTATGAAGATTGCAAAGAGCAGTGGAGACAGGGGGCAGCCTTGATGACATCCTCTTTCCAGCTCAAAAGATGATGATAAATTACCGTTAATCCTTATTTTAGCTGTTGGTTTTTTATATAATGCCTGTATAGTTCTAATGAAGTTGTTATGAAAATTGAAACTGGATAAGATTCTATATAGGAAAGACCAGTCAACCGAATCGAATGCTTTTTCAGCATTTAATCCCAATATGACTGCATTTAAGTTTATATTTTTTTATATGATGAATTATGGTGTAAAGTGCGTCGAATGTTGTCTTGTGTCTCTTTGTCTTATAAACCTGTTTGGTCTAAATGAATTAAGTCTGTCAGTATGTTTTCTAACCTTTTGCAAGGATAGATGGTAAAAGCTTTAGTCCCTGATTTAATACACTGATTGGTCTGTAAGTTGGAGCATTCTAGTTTATCCTTCTCAGGTTTAGGTATACCACCCCCCTGCAATGACCCCTTCTCTCCAGGAGGGGGGGATTTCCCCTGGTGTGAGGACCGTAGTTAAATGTTTTCAGAGGTGAGGAGATAGTTGCTGTTTAAGGTTTTGTACCATTCTGCTGTATAGCCATCTGCTCCTGGGGATTTGTTAGCTTTAAGTTTCATAATTGCTTTTTCCAATTCTTTAGGTTGTATTTCTGACAGTAGGGTTTTATTTTGTGATTCCGTAAGTTGGGGAAGGTTTAATGTGTTTGGGAATGTCTCGGATGCGTTTTTATGTTTTTTGTGGGAGTATAAGTTCTTGTAGTAATTCTCGAAGCTTTTAAGAATATCCTGAGTTCTGAATTTTATTTCCTTTGATACTGGGTCTCTGATTTTGTAGATTGCTCTTTCTGTTTGTTGTTTCCTCAATTTATAGGCTAGTAATTTTGCCGATTTACTGCCTGCTTCATAGTGTTTTTGTTTCAGAAATGTAAGTTTCTTCTGGATTTCTATTGTGTAGATCTCATTTATTTGATTTTTAATTTCTTTAATCTTGAGCGAGCCATTAGAATGAGTGTTGTCTTTGTGTTCTTTTTCTAGGTTCTTGAGTTCTGACTCTAGTGTGATTAGTTTTTCTTGTCTCAGTTTCTTTTTGGGTTGCCAGTTTTGCAATAATTTTCCCCTTATTACAGCTTTGCACCGATCCCACAGTATTAAAGGGGATACTTCTCCATTATCGTTTTCTTCCAAATATCTGAGAATATCTGATTCCAATTCATCTTTCTAGTGGTCCTTTCAGGACATTTGAATTCAACTCAGGAAAATGTTATTATTTGTGTATTTTTGGATGTTTAAGTCCAATAGATCGGACTGTGGTCAGAGAGATCCATCAGTCCTATTTTACATGTTTTTACTCTTCCAATGTCTCTATTAAACATAAAAAAGTAATCAATCCTTGAGTAAGTGAATGTGGCGTATGAATAAAAAGTATAATCTTTTACATTGGGGTTGAATTCCCTCCATACGTCACAGATTCCCATTTCTTTTAGTAGCATCCGAGTATTCCTATTTTGGGTGTTATTTTGATGTGAAGAATTACCTGTTGCATCCCAGTATGGATTCAGTCTTAGATTGAAGTCTCCACCACATATCACTAAACCTTGGGCTTTAGTTATCATTAGGTCGAGTACATTTTTATAAAATTTCCATTTAGCCCCTGGGTGGTGCATATACATTCAGCAGGGTGATATCTTCTCCCTCTAGCCGCCAGTTACCAAACTGTACCTCCCTTCTTTATCTTTGTGTTCTGATTTTTTTCAAAATGTAATTTTGGTTGATATCAATGTCGCTACTCCCCTCCTCCTCCCTGACTTATATGAAGATGAAGAGATCATTTTGAACCTTGTCTATTGGAGTTTAGTGTGTTCCACGGTCTGTTAGGTGGGTTTCTTGTAAAAATATTATTTCTGCTTTGTCTTTTTTCATTTTGCGTAGAATCTTGGATCTTTTAACTGGATTCAGATCCCTTTTACATTATATGAGGCTATTTTGGTTACACCCTGTTTCTCCATTGTATTTTCTTATTTAGTATAACAGTGTGGTGGGCCCTCTTTTTTTGCTACTCAGAAACTGAAAGAACATTAAGAACATAAAAAAACATTAAGAACATAGTGTACGAAACTTTAAAACAAAAAACTGTCAAAAAAACTTCCTGAGCTGGGGTCTCTTTAAAGACCCTGTAAGAGCCCTGATGGAGTGTAGGCTCTGAGGGAAATTCCTCAAACTCTGTTACGTGTTGAGGCCCTCTCTTACCCTGTAAGTTTGTCCCATGTTTTTAACGTGAATTTCAGATCCCAATCCGAATTTGTAATGATTTTTTTTTTTTTTTTATGCCTATACCCTATGAGATTGTGTGCACCCTCCCACCCCCATCACAGCAAACATTCATTCTAATACAGTATTTGTTAGTGTGGAGAGAACATGTGGGTCATTGTTACGTTTCTATTTTAACATGATTTTTTTTTTTCCCTCTTTAAATTAAGAAGACATTTGTTTCTAATGCTAAAACTGCTCCATGAAAGGTTTTACCACATGCTGATTCTGCATCTCCTTTAATGTTTGTTACCTTGTAGGAGGGGGGGTGGAAGTGCAGAGTGACTGAAAAGAAAAAAAAAAAAAAAAAGACAAAAAGGTCGCTATTCCTTCCTGGAGCTGGAAAGCTTATCTTTGTAGCTCTGGGGCTGGGTTTCCCGCTGCTGGCCCGTGGATTTTGAAGGTCTCTGAGTGGACCACGTTTGAGCTCTGATTTTCTCGCTCAGATTCGCTGCGGGTTTAAACACCGTTACCGGGAGCCCTCTCCTTGCCATGTCAGTTGTTGCTTCTTCCGCTGAATTGTAGAGACATGACTCTTCACCGTAAAAGACCCTTAACTTCGCCGGAAATGGCGTCTGAAAGCGTAGATTCTGTTCCCGTAGAACCTTTTTGGCGTCGTTATATTCCCGTCGCTTTTTAAGAACCTCAGGGGCGTAATCGTGCTCCACGAAGACTTTTCTCTCATGATGCATAAATCCTTTTTTCTGCCAAGCCCGTCTTACAACGTCTTGTTTTATTTTGAAATTGGCAAATCTCACCACCACGGAACGTGGGGGCGCTTCCGGCGCTGGCTTAGCGGCTAATGTACAATGGGCTTTTTCTATCTTCAAATCGGTGGTTTGTGGAATATCCAACTTCTCTCTCAATAAGGATTCCACGAATTCCGCCATTGTGTTGAAACTATCTTCAGCTCCTTCTTTCAGACCGTGAATTCTGATGTTATCTCGTCTCTGTCTTCCTTCTTGGTCGGTTAGCTTAGCCTCCAGCCTTGACTGTTTTCTGTGTAAATCCAGCACAGCATCTTCAAGCACTTTTACTCTTTCTTCAGCTTCCAAGATTCGGTTTTCGGCCTGGTCCATTCAGCTGTTCGCCCTTTTTAGATCCTCTCTGAATTCAAGAAATTCGGCCCGAAATCGTCGTAATTCGTCAAATAGCGATTTCAAGCTAATCCTTTTGTTAGCTAGGCCCAGGTCCTCGTCTTCTGAACGGAGGTCCTCCGGTTCAGATTCTGCGGTCGCTGTTCGTCCTGACCTGGGGAATGTCAGTTTCCTCTGCTTTTGGTTAGGCATGGTGTTATTGTCTTTTGATTTTTAATCTTCCAAAAATCCGTTAGGTCTGATTTTGAAGTTTTCCTTGGATTGGGGTCTGGGAGTTTCAGCGTTAGGTTGCTATCACCATGGTGTCCAGACCGGAAGATCCTCTTTGACTAGTTTTTAACTTTTAATATGACCCTTCTCTCTACCTCTGGTTTTTCTCCCATCTCTTTGTCTTTTTATACCCTGATTGATGGAGCCTTGAGTATTTTTATCATGTTTATAGTCAGCTTCATGTGTGCCTGTGTTTGTGTCTATGTTGAATGTAATTTGTGGCTTGTAAATATGGATGTCACCAGACTGCAAAACAAATCTACCTACGGGTACAAATAAAGTAACCTCAACCTGAACCTGATAAACACTGAGGGAGGCTAACCCCTGGCATGTGGAAACACATTCTAGCATTAAATTGCACACAATTTAATGCGCAGCACCAAAGTGCAATACATACACAAACCAGGACTTTAACTAGGATTAACATATTTCATCGTTTTGCTCTCACAAGCGAATACTTAGGAGAAAACAAGCGCGAATCAGCAGTTGGCTACTAGCTAGCTAGCTAGCTAGCTACTAGCTAAAACTCGTTAGCCAGCACAGGACGGCGCTGTATGGTTCAAAAAAAGTGAGCTTACCACCAACAGGATAAATAAGCGAATAGATGCACATTATTACAAATCACTCACCATCGATGGTTCTCTCACGTTCGTCTTCAGTTTGTCCGTAGTCCGGTTCTATGCTGGGCTGCATCTGTATCGGTGCGGGTCACTCCTCTCACTGTGGATCTGCCACCAAGCAGAGAAAACTCTGCACCTCTTCTTTGGACCACGGTGTAGAGTTCCGCAAAACCTACAACGCTGTCTGTATTAATATCGTATTTACTCCATGACCGAATTAGTCCGTGAAATATTGCAAATGGCGGTCGTGTAGATCCATCAGAAGACGGTCGCTTTCGTGACGTTACGACCTGACCAATCAGCGGCGACCAGGCTGTTGACGTCACATCTCGGCACGACTCAGCACGGTTGTACCCTGCCCTCGATCAGGCACGAAAATAGCGCCTATTAAACCGTGCTGGGGCTAGTGGAAAAAGCTAAAACGCGTGCTGAGCCGTGCTGTGTTGGGCTAAGCGGGGCTAGTGGAAAAGGGCCTTTAATGTTCGGGCTGTTCTCCAGCGGTTACTGGAGAATCAACTTTTTGTCGTAGCATGAAAATGGGAATTCTTCGCCGATACCACAATGTTCTTGGGCTTTATTGTCTCCGGTGGACACCTGATGACAGACCCGGAAAAAATCAAAGCGGTAATTGACTGGCCCATCTCTCAATCTCGCAAACAGCTACAACGCTTCATAGAATTTGCAAACTTCTACCACTGATTCATTAGAAACTACAGCAAAATTGCTCTACCCCTCACTCAGCTAACATCCACCAAGGTCCGCTTCTCCTGGTCCAAGTCTGCTCATGACACATTCACGGCTCTCAATGAAATATTTATTTTTTGCTGGTCATTAATATCTGTTTGTTCTCTCCCATAGATTGAGTCCCCATCGTACTGTTTGCTCTCTACATGTCTGTTCTTTTCATCTTCTCTATCCCCTCACTCCCCAGCCAGTCGCAGCAGATGACTGCCCCTCCCTGAGCCTGGTTCTGCTGGAGGTTTTTTCCTGTTAAAAGGGAGTTTTTCCTCTCCACCGTCGCCAAGCGCTTGCTCATGGGGGATCGCCTGATTGCTGGGGTTTTTTTTCTGCAACTGTGGGGGTTTCCCCTACAGTTGAAAGTGCTATGAGATGACTGTTGTTGTGAAATGGCGCTATATAAATAAAGTTGAATTGAATTGAGTTGAATTGAAAAAGCACTCCAGCATTGGAACAGGTCAATCCCAAGGCTCAATTTGTGGTGGAGGTGGACGCCTCTGATTGTGGGGTTGGGACGGTCCTTTCACAGCACAACGCCATGGATAATAAACTTCATCCCTGCATGTTTTTCTGTCAGTGCCTGAGCCCCGCCGAGAGGAATTGCATCGTGGGAGATCATCTCTATGTTCCCACTGCTTTGAGAGGAGAGGTTATTCACTGGGGTTACACTTCTAAATTTGCCTGCCATCCGGGTAGGCCAGAACCATCAACCTTGAAGAGGGATGTTCGAGATTATGTCAAATCCTGCGATATCTGTTCCGCTAACAAATCCTCATCCTCTCCCCCTGCAGGTTTACTTCATTCATTGCCTTTTCCTAGCCGCTCATGGTCTCACATTGCTATAGACTTTGTCACTGGTCTGCCCCTCTCCAATGGTAATAATACCGTCTTAATCATTGTTGAATGGTTTTCAAAAGCTGTGCATTTTGTCCCCCTGTCTAAGCTCCCTTCAGCCTCGGAGACTGTGGATCTGCTGGTGCTCCATGTCATTCGGCTTTACGGGATCCCGATGGACATTGTGTCAGACAGAGGGCCACAGTTCTCGTCACAGGCGTGGTGCACCTTTTGCAGATCTCTAGGAACCTCTGTGAGCCTCTCTTCTGGGCACCACCCTGAGAGCAACGGGTAGTGTGAATGTGCAAACCAGTCCCTGGAGGCAACCCTGCGCACAACACCGCTGTCTCCTCTGCCACTGGCTGGACCCCATTTGAGGTTTCACTTGGCTACATGCCGCCCCTCCTCTCGATGATGGAATGGGAGGTGTCAGTTCCATCTGTACAGCATCATATGTGCCAATGTCGATGGCTCTGGAGACTGACATGGGCTGCCCTGGTAAGATCCACAGAGCTTAATGCCATATTCGCCAACCGCAAGAGGTCCGAGGTCCAAAGTATTCTGTAGGGCAATGAGTTTGGCTATCCACTAGAACTTTTTCATTAAAGACAGAATCTAAGAAACTCTCATAGTGGTTCATCGGCCCATTTCCCATCACACACATCATTAACAACGTCTCTGTCAAGTTAAAGCTCATTGAAGATACACCCGGTCTTTCACGTTTCCCAGGTCAAGCCAGCCTCTTTGAGCCCCCTTTGCCCTCCCTCCAAGCCCCTCCCCCCCTGAATTATTGATGATGATGATGATGGCTACTACATTTACAGTCAGCAGAATTTTGGATCTTCAGCGCCGTGGCCGCGGCCTACAATATCTGATGGATTGGGAAGGATATGGCCCGGAGGAGTGGTCATGGATTCCCCAATCCCACATCTACAACCACGGGATGGTCCGGGACTTTCATCGCAGCCATCCCAAGAAACCTAAGGGGACACCAGGAGGCACCCTTTGGGGGGAGGGGGCACTGTGGTGTTCAGCGAGCAAGCCCTCTGGTGGTGCCCAGGTGACCTTTCACTAACCTCTCTCTCTTTAGTTGCAGACCGGGGCGATTCCCATCACTGGCATCTGTGTAATTGTCTCCACCTGCTTCAGTTTGTCTGGAAGTATAAGTAGGAGCGGTGGAGAGCAGTTCAGCGTGAGACCTTTTTGGTAAAGCTGCCGGTTAAACCAACTCCTCAGGAATTTGATCTTTAAAAAACTTTTTCGTCTTTGCCTTGGATAATCTCTGTTCTATCACAGGTGGAGCTGCCCATTCCTGCTCGTCAGTGTGAATGCCCCGGTCTGGCATGCTCACCTGCTGCACCACCTCGCCATCAATTGGGACCCTCTTCACACATCCCCTCCCTTCACGCCAAGGATCAGTGAGTTTTGGATTCACTTTACGACAAACTGTTTTCTGTCTGACACAGGCTTGGCCCGGAACATAACTCGTTCTACTCCTAAAATAGCCCCGCACCCCTAGGCACGGATGCCAAGCTCTGGAGCCCCAAACACACCCTGCTCGCTGTGGAGGAGGGAGGACCACCTGCCCCCTCACCTGCCGGGGTCAGCTTCTTAACAGTAAGCCAACATCACTCAGCTCTAAAAACGCCCATAGTGCTCTGTGAATTGAACTGACCCTCCTCTTCTCTCCCTTAGGCCACTCCCGATGGTGAAGGCGAGCGTTTGGGATTACTGCCAACTGTTAATAATAAACTTTGTTAACACTTTCCTTGGTCTCAGTCTCCCTTTTGTGGTTGCCCTTGCACTTGTCTTCATTAGCTAGAAAACATGGCATATAGTCCAATCTGTCACTGTCTGCACCTCTACTACCACATTGAACTTGCAGTTCTGGGTACTACGGCTCTACTTTTTTTCTGTACATAGGATTGCTGGGTTTTATCTTTATATGGGTTTTATCTTGATTTGCACTATGGGTAGCATTACTGTACATAAGCAGCTGTTGTTGTTTTTCATCCTTATTCCTTCTTTTCTTATACATTGCACACACCACTAAGAGAGAGAGAGATTGCACTTTAGTTCTCCTGTATGTCCTGTATGTATAGAAGTATTGACAAATAAAAGTCTTTGAAGAAGTGCTAGCTGCTGAAATGTTGTAGACATACTGTACATACAAGGTCCAAATTTGAAATGATTCAGGTACTTGAAGCTACTTGTTTAGGTACCAAACAATGATTGCACAAAACACTTAACTCCGCTCTAACAGTAGCAAGTTTGGCTGGAATAACCCTGTGTCTGGCAAATTGACAGTGCTGGGCTGATACACTCGGCTTTTGGTGTTTTGTTTTCTCTGAAAAAAGAGAAAGCTTTTGTATAGAAGCTTGCCAATATTTTCAACCTTACTGATAAATCTTGCATTTTTAATTGTGACAAATAATCTTATAGAGTTAATTTTACCAAATTTTCTCCAAAACTGGAATTTCTGCTTGTGGTGGAAGCATTAAAGAGGACAACCACACAAAGCAGCTGTAGTGTCTGATCTTGGCTTTTGGCTATGCCCAGCATTATCTGTATATTTGTATATTCTTGGTTGTTATCATCATCTCCATTATTATTCTTATTGTTTAGCTGTTCCTAGTTCCGCTGGTTTTATTTTGAAATCATTCCCATTTCATTTCCTATAATTTTATTGTTGTAGTCCTCCTTCTGGTTCACTTTCGTGATTTGCTATTTACGTTTCATTACATTACCTGCATCAGCTGTTTCTTATTGACCCTCATTAGTGTTTGAATTTAACTCCTCTTATTCCTTTGTTTCACCCCAGAGAGATAAACCTATGTTGTGCTCTTCATTGCTTTGCCTTCTGTCATGTTTCAGTCCGGTTTGTACTTTCATTTTTGTTCTTGCGTTTACATTTAGTTTGTGTTTCCAGCCCCTGTGCTGTACCAATGGTTTATAATAAATTACTGGACTCTTACCTGCACGTGACTCCGTCATTTCTGTCACCCGGCAGCGAAGACATAACAGGAGCATCTGAATCAAATAATATTATTACATTTCATCCCTCCTTCATAGACAAGAGAATTAGTTGAAAACAACTTGATACAAATATGACATATAATATGAAATTAGAAAATTAACACATTCAGTGTATGAGCCACCGTGTGCCACCTACTCTACTTGTCTGCTTTTACACTATGTAACACCAATGTGTGAGCTAATCAAAACAAGCCAAAGGGAAAATAAATCAGTTGTTTACTGATAGTTTATTTGTCCAAATGTAATAATTTTCTCAATGTCCCCAAAGCACAGACCAGATACTGTCCTATTGTGTTCCCCTAAGCATTTTTCCTGCAGAATTTCATAAGTTAGTAAATCAAATCTGCTAAATTTGTATTTTACTTAGAACAAGCCACATTGGTATTTCTGCATGTCAACAACCCCACCTGTTGCAGGAAAAGAAACATCCCTTAGAAATTAAAAATCTATTATAAAGAGGGATAGATGCACTCTGTGGTGCAGGTGGAATTATTTCAAAAAGTGTGGGACTTAAGCTCTTTCATGCGCCACAGTAGATATGCACATGGAGACAGATGGAGCCTTCTGCATTCATTTCGTCCATATTTCTGCACATTCTTTGAAATCTTACACATCAAATCACCCTTTATTGTCATTCAACTGTACAACCAATCATGTACAGTAGAACGAGATTGTGCTTTACCTATCTACTGTGTCAATCACACACACCCCAAGTGTAGAATCAGAGGGCCGCTGCCATGCAAGGCACCTCCACAAATTTCCCTTCTCCATTATTGCTGAGCACCAAGCTGGACAGCAGAAAGTTCCACTTTTATATGGTCTTCGGCATGACCCGGCCGGGATTTGAACCCCTGCCTCCTGGGTGTGTGGCGGATACTCTACCAACTGAGCCACCACTCCGGTGTATCGTTGCTGTCAGGCGCAAACCTTATATCTCCAAAACAGACATTTTTTTCAGGAAATGAGAAAAAACCCTGTATTTTCTGAATGATTTAGCAGTTACGAGATTTATTCACATGGGCTTTTATAATGCATAGAATTGGTTTGATATTAGTAAAAACATCCAAAGACATAAAGGTTGGCCAGTTACACTGACCAAATGTAATAACAATGAAACAGCGAAGGTCCCTTTCTTCAGTACCTGTGTGATTTTTTTTTTTTATTTCTTTATTCATTTATTTATCAGGGACAATGCAGTGAAACATAGTGGTCATATAGATCATCTGATGTTCTGCAAAAAGAGTATGTAGCATTGAGCTAGTTTGCAACTCCTGTCCCTTGTTGGGCTTTCCTGTCTTCTTCTTCTTTCAGCTGCTCCCTTTAGGGGTCGCCACAGTGGATCATCTGTCTCCATCTCACCCTATCTCTTGCATCTTCCTCTGTAACACCAACCCTCTCCATGTCCTCCTTCAATACATCTATGAATCTTCTCTGTGGTCTTCCTCTTCTCCTCCTGCCTGGCAGCTCCATCTTCAACATCCTTTGTCCAATATATCTACTATCCCTCCTCTGCACATGTCCATACCATCTCAGCCTTGCCTGTCTTACTTTGTCTCCAAACTGCTCAACCTGAGCTGTCCTTTTGATATACTCATTTCCAATCTTTTCCCTCCTAGTCACTCCCAATGAAAATCTTAACATCTTCAACTCTGCCACCTTCAGCTCCACCTCCTCTCTTTTTGTCAGTGCCACCATCTCCAAACCATGCATCATAGCAGGTCTCATTACCCTATTGTAAAGCTTCCCTTTCACTCTTGCAGCTATTTTTCTGTCACAAATCACCCGTGACCCTCGTCTCCACCCACTCCACCCTGCCTGCACTCTCTTCTTCACCTCTCTTGTGCATTTTCCATTGCTTTGGATGACTGACCCCAGGTATTTAAACTCATCTACTTTCACTACCGCTACTCCTTCCATCTTCACCTTTGCACCTGCCTCCCTCTCGTTCATACTCATGTATTCTGCCTTGCTTGGTTGGACTTTCCTGTACATTTCCAAAATATGTACTGTCTCAGCCTCAACTCAATGGTTACCACTGAAACCGCCTCTGAAATATCTTATGCATCTGATGGTTCGACCATTGTCGCCAACAAAGAGGTGTATGCCACAGCTGGCAACCCCACCCCCATCATCACCATCATCAAGAGAGGAAGACTACAGCTTTTGAGCCACACCACTCATTTGGAAAGTGAGGTCCCGGCCACATAATGAATATCTCCTCCACCATCAGTCCTTTTTGGGATAACTTTTAATGCCCTTTAGTGGATGTATTGCTTAACACACCTGCAAACAGAAAGTACACATAGTAGTATGAGGGCAGCAATGGTTATGACTTTTAAAACAGATCTATCTAATTTCATACATACAGTAAAGGGAGTGTAAAACAGCCCTTAACTGAAACATTTTACAATGGGCTTTGAATAAACTTTTCCAGTTTTAGGAAACAAGCATGTTTTTTGAGCCTTTTCTCTTTTAGATCTTTTTTTTTAGATTATGGACTCATATAGGTTCCATTAGTACTGTAATGTTTGCGAACGAGTCATTCAAATGTACTAGTTTTTATGGGTGAACGTACTGTACTGAATCACTTACAGGAACTGTCCTGGAAGCCAAGAATCACCAGATGAATCACCATTGACTAGTCAATATTCCAAAGGCTTATTAGTCTGAAAGTCCAGTTGTTAAAAATGGTTATATGCAGTTCAAACCACACCTCTTATAAACAAGTTTACTACCACCCAATCATCCTACATGACATCCTCCCTTCCCATCTGTTATGTATGGTAAAATACCTCTATAAAGGATGAGGCCAGATGGCTGGATGAACACAGCTTTATTGAACGTTGATAACAGCAGACACACGGTAGACACCAGACAGAGGGCACCGGTCGAAGAGGCTGCATCATGGATGCCCTCTGCTATTTATAGGGTGGTGCAGTGGCGGAACAGGAAGTGCCCGCCACTACACCGCACTTCACAATAGGGTGTCAAACACCAACACCACACTATCAACCACACCACATATGACACACTTTGCATTTACTGTATTCATGTGTATACATTTAATAATATAATAATAATGCATCAGATTTTATATAGTGCTTTTCATAGACACTCAAAGTGTCATATATGCACCTTCCTACGAGGGAAAAAAACAACCCAGTCGCTGGACTGTGAGTCTGTGTGTTTATTTGGCAAAAAAAACAGAAAATAGTGCAAAGTGAACAAACTATGAAATAACAACGAGAAGTCAACTTACAAAGATGGCATGCCAGAGCAAGGTAGGGCTCTGGCGGTGACAAGGGAGAAGCAGTCCTTTAAAGAGACGATGAGACAGCGACAAATGAAAATGAAAAACAATCTTCTTTAGATAGGGATCCTGTAGACGCGGAGTTAATCATCTCAGACTGGATGCAGAGGGTAAACAGATGAGGACAATAGTTATTGAGATGGGAGAGATTATGGTGATGTAGCAGGAAGGAGAGCTGGGGGACAGTGGGGGGAGAAGGGTTGAAAGCATTGTGATGCGAGATGTCATACAGATGTGAGATGGGTGGAGGATATAAAAGGAGAGACCCTGGTGTATTGAAAAGATGCTTTTTCTGTTATGACTGATGTGAGAGTGAATAAAGTCATCTGCTGCATAAATCAGTTTCGTTATTTACACTCTCCATACTGGTGACCCCTTCATGAATTATGGAACACGAGGCAAGAACCCTGGAGTCGGCCCGGACGGGAACCCCCAGCAACGCGTGTGCTGTTTCGGTCAAACTACCGGACTTTTGGCTGCACGACCCGCGGTCTTGGTTCCACCACACCGAGGCTCAGTTTGCCCTCCGGGGAATAACGGCAGACGACACCAGATATTACTATGTGGTCGCAGCGCTGGACGCTCGCACGTCTCAACAAGTAGCGAGCCTGCTCCAACAGCCTCCAGCCCACGACAAATACAGGGCTCTCAAGGCCGCGCTGACCCGGCGCTACACGCTCTCGGACTGTGAGAGAGCAGAGAGGCTCCTGAGGCGCTCCAAGTTAGGAGATGGGCCGTCGAACTGATGGAGAAGATGTTGGCGTTGATGGGCACGGACGACGGGCATTTTCTGTTTGCCCACCTTTTCCTCTGGAACCTCCCAACAGAGGCAAGAGCGGTCCTTGCCAATTCGCTGTTGCTGGCCGCGCGTGACTACTGTGCACTAGCCCAGGAGGTAGATCGGATCATCCTCACCACCAGAGCTCTCACAGTGAACGCGGCGGCGTCGGAACCCAGCGAGACGACCAGCGGAGGCGAGGAGCCGGCGACGGTAGCGGCAGCGGGGGCCAGGAAGCGCCAGAGAGACACGCTCTGCTTCTACCACCGCTGCTTTGGAGAGAACGCACACAGATGTGTGCCACCATGCCAATTCAAGCGTATGGGAAACGTCAAGGCCGGCAGTCAGTAGCAGCTGCGACCGCCGGTGAAGAGAACAAGCTGCTCTACGTGACGGACTCGCGCTCAGGGAGACGGTTCCTCGTAGACACCGGCTCCCAAAAGAGCCTCATCCTGCCGTCCTACGCCGACCGGCTAGCGGGAGCTAGCGGCCCCCAGCTGGTAGCCGTAAACGGCTCGGACATTAAGACTTTTGGTGAGATAACACTGACTTTATCCCTACATGGCCATATGTATGAGTGGACTTTTGTCATAGCGGCATTGAGTTTCCCAATCCTGGGAGCTGATTTTCTGTGTGCACACAGGTTGCTAGTCGATGTTGCTAACAGGCGCCTGGTTAATGCAATGTCTTTTGATTCTCTCCCCTGTACAGCTCGAGGGGCCGGGCCAATAACACAAGCCAACGTCACAGCTTCAGGCAGTAAGTTCCACACACTGCTCACTCAGCTCCCAGCACTCATTGTCCCAACGTTTTCAGCGGCCAGCACTAAACACGGGGTGAAGCACTTTATCACCACCACTTGGCCACCCGTTTTCGCACGACCTTGGCGCCTGGACGCAGCTAAACTGGCTATAGCGCGCGAGGAGTTTGCCCACTTGGAAAGGTTGGGCATCATCAGGCACTCAAACAGCCCATGGGCATCCCTGCTACACATGATCCCTAAGGCCGAGGGATCGTGGCGACCGTGCGGAGATTTCCGCAGACTGAATAACGCCACAGCGCATGATCGCTACCCAATTCCACATATTCAGGATTTTTCCGTTCACCTCGCCGGGGCATGCATTTTTTCTAAAATAGACATGGTCCGTGGTTACAACCAGGTCCCAGTGCACACGAAGGACATACCCAAAACAGCGGTAATAACTCCGTTTGGCTTGTTTGAGTTTTTACGCATGCCCTTTGGATTAAAAGGTGCGGCACAGACATTCCAACGCATGATGGATGCGGTGTTGCGCGATCTGCCGTTTGTGTTTGTCTACCTGGATGATATCCTGGTGGCCAGCGCATCCGAGGACGAACACGTAACCCACCTCATGACGGTTTTCCAGAGGTTGGAGGAGCACGGATTAATAATCAACCCGGCAAAATGCCAGTTCGACGTGACGGGGATTGACTTTTTGGGGCACCGCGTCTCATCGGAGGGAGCGATACCCTTGCCCGACAAGGTGCGCGCCATGGCGAATTTTCCCCAGCCTCAGACGGTCAGGGCGTTGCAAGAGTTTTTGGGGATGGTTAACTTTTATAACCGGTTCCTCCCCCGCGCAGCTCAGCTCATGCAGTCATTGTACGCCGCGCTCAAGAAACGGAAACCAGCGGACAGAGTCGAATGGACTCTGGAGCAGGAGCAGGAGCAGGCGTTCTCTGAGGTTAAAACAGCCCTGGCAAACGCCGCACTGTTGGCGCACCCAGACCCAGCGGCCCGGATAGCGCTCACTACCGACGCCTCGGACGTGGCCATAGGGGCCGTCGTGGAGCAACGCATCGCCGGTTCTTGGCAGCCACTCACTTTTTTCAGCAGGGCTTTGCGCGACAGTGAGCGTAAATACAGTGCGTTCGACAGAGAGTTACTGGCTCTCCACCTGGCCATACGCCACTTCCAGTTCTAGCTGGAAGGGCGCAGCTTCACCGCGTTCGTGGACCACAAGCTGCTAACGTTTGCGATGGCCAGGGTTTCGGAACCATGGTCTCAGCGTTTGCAGCATAGCGCAGATACAGGCACGCTGCCGGACCCAGCCCACCACTGTTTTCCACGCACTTTTGTGCCAAAAACTTTGAAGAATGCAGAGTTCGTGTTTGTCAGGCACGATGCCCACCGCCCCCCATTGCGCCCACCCTACGATGGCCCATTCAGAGTGCTAGAACCAGGGGACAAACATTTTTTGTTAGACTTGGGGGGTTGTCGGGAGAAAATATGTATAGACAGACTTAAGCCTGCCTTTGTGGTGGTGGACGGGCAAGTGATGTTGGCTCGGGCCCCTCGGCGTGGAAGACCCCCATGGAGAACTCCACAGGTAAACGATTCATCAGAGCAGCCACACGGGCAAGTCGAAGGTTCCCCCCCCCCCCGCCATTGCCCACGTGCAGACAGCCACACCCCCAGGAGCCCCCCACCGGCACAGCAGCACCACGGAGACGGAGAACCCCTGTTACAACAGATACGTGAGGAGACTGAAGCCAAAAGGATGTGAGGACTGAAACTCGGTCTGAGACTCGGGGTGGGGGGGGGGGCGGGTGTAGACACGGGGTTAATCATCTCAGACTGGATGCAGAAGGTAAACAGATGAGGACAATAGTTATTGAGATGGGAGAGATTATGGTGATGTAGCAGGAAGGAGAGCTGGGGGACAGTGGGGGGAGAAGGGTTGAATGTATTGTGATGCGAGATGTCATGCAGATGTGAAATGGGTGGAGGATATAAAAGGAGAGACCCTGGTGTATTGAAAAGATGCTTTTTTCTGTTATGACTGATGTGAGAGTGAATAAAGTAGTCTGCTGCATGAGTCTGCCTCCGTTATTTGCACTCTCCACAATCCAACTGATTACAATTAATGACAGATGTGGGCTGGCCTGAGTAAGGGAAGAGGGCAACAACTAACAATTGGACACAGCTGGTAATAATAATGAGAGAGAGCGGCTGGTGGTTGTGACAGGTGAGGGAAGGGCAACTGGCAGTTTGACAAGCATCAGGGCACGCCCTGACAGCTGTCAAAAGTGGAAAAAGGAAAACACAAAAATAAAATGACATCCAAAATAACACATATCAACAACTGCAGAAATAAAACACAACAGGGAAATGGCAAACAGAACCTAAATACAGGGAACAGATAATGATCAACACAAGCAAACCGAAGGCGACATAGAACTCACAGGAATAACCATGCGGCAGATAAATATGAATAAACAGGGAAGTCATGAAACTAAGTTTGGGGGGAAATCCCAAACTCAGTACATGACACAAAGATGCTTTACAATGGATACATTATTCATTCACGCAACAGACAACAGGTACTGGTAAGCTACTACTGTAGTCACACCTGCCTTGGGGCAGACTGACGGAAACATGGCTGCCAATCTGCCCCAAAGGCCTCTCCGACCACTACCGAACATTTTTACACATTCATGCCCAGTGTCATGGACACTGGAGTCAAGGTGGGTAAAGTGTCTTGCCCACGGACAAAACGGCAAGATGCCTGGGGAGAGTAGGATTCGAACCACCAACCCTTCAGTTATTAGACTGTCACAAACCGAGCCAGTGTTGTCTTTCAGGCTCAGTTCTGACCATTCTCTGTGGCTCAGGTTTGGTATATTTGTGTATTTTGTTATCTTTTGAGTTCTTGTAGCTTCTATGTATTTTGTTCTTTTCTTTTCTGTGTCTGTTGCCACCACTCTGGCCTGCAACTGTTAGGCAGCCTCCTAGACCTACATTCGTGTGGGCATTGTCTAACACTTGCCGGTCTGACCATGCCCCCTCTCTCTTGACAGCCAGCTGATTCCACTCCAGTAATTGTCTTTCCCGCGCCTTGCTCAAGTGCACCCAATCTGTTGTCCAGCAGTGCTTGTACTTAGGCGGCCTTTGCCAGTCAAGCATTGCTGGACCATTGTGCAGAGTCATATGGATGTGTATACTCCTGTGGATGTACTGTCTTATGAGGAAGTCAGGAACCACTCTGTCGCCTTTCCCCTCAGGGTAGTTACTGTTTGTGTGTGTTCGCTGAGATCTTGGATTACTTGGACTGCTCCTTTACTGTGAGTAAAACTGTTTGCATTTCCCCGTGCAGTTGCTGCTACACTTTGGCTCTTAGCCCAGTTTCTGCCTCTAGCCAGTCGAACCTCCTAGAGGACTCCAAGTTAACCCGAGCTAAAACGTTATTTGTATTGTTTGTATCGTGGCCACTGTGCACTGTGGTCTGCCCGCTGCACGTCATCGTGTGATGCCCTTTAGTGCACCCTGTTACCTTTTTGTATGTCTTTATTTTTGGAACTGTTCGCTCTTTTGGTTAATCAATGTGTTGTGGTGTAACCCTGTGTTTAAATCCATCCTTCCTTCCCCTCCTCCGTGTGCTGCGTAAAAGCGCACAGGAAGGATTGTGACATTAGATGACCCGCTCTAACTCCTGAGCCACTGCTGCCCGCATTTCCCTTCTCCATTCCATTTTTGCTGAGCACCAAGCTGGATGGGAGAAAGTTCCATTTTTATATGGTCTTTGCAGTCCCTCCAGGATTTCAGAGGATGGTTTTATGATTGTAAAAATTTTTTGATTGATTTGGTTTTTGAAAAATTTATGATTGCCCAAAAAGCCTGAATTCACTGGAGTTTTTTTTTTTTTTTTAAGTTGCAATGTTTTTAGAGTGTTTTTTGCACTAAAAGTTGTGGTAAGTGTGGTATAGGGAAATGTGGCACTTTATTGTGAAGTGCAATGTGGTGATGTGGACTTCCTGTCATCACTGCACTACCCTATATAGTGGGCCGGCCACCAGCTTATGGTCTCTTTAGACCGGTGCCCACGCCAGGTGCCTGCCGCATTACCGCTGTACTCCAGTTCCATCAATTAAGCTGTGTTCGATGCAACCCTCATCTTGCCTCATTCATCACAGGTATTACATACATAACAGGAAGAATTACAAATTTTAAAGCAGATGTTTTTTTTACAGTTTACTGCAGTGATATTCTATATAAAAATACAAGAAAAGCACAGGATTGTCAAAAATTTCCTATTACAGTGATTTTAAAATTAAGCAGAAACTTCTGCTATACAGAAAAACTCTTTTGAGCAAGAGCAAATACAGACTAACACAATATCCATTACAACAGCTAAATTGCATTGAATGCATGTTAGAGTATAGATTTGGAAGTTATTGTCAGCTCCTTCATTTGAAAACTCCCTACGGTCCCCAATCACTCGGTACCGAGCGGAGAGGAAAAAAATAATTTATTCTGTTGCTCTGTATTCTCTATTAGAGTCTGTTTTTCTGAAGAAAAAAAAAATACAGACAGTATTCTCTCTCTTCTCCCCCTCATGGATCTTCACCTTATCGTGGTGGTGGGGGGTTTGGGTGTCCTAGTGATCCTAGGAGCTATGTTGTCCGGGGCAATTTGCCTCTGGTAGAGTCACCCAAGATAAACTGGTCCTGGGTGAAGGGCCAGACTAAGAACGATCCAACAGACTGTCATGATGAATGTTACAATAAGGATTCAGTGTACCCTGCCCGGTATGGGATTACCGGGGCCCCACCCTGGAGCCAGGCCTGGGGGAGGGGCTTGATGGCTAGCACCTGGTAGCTAGGTTTCTGCCCATGGGACCTGGCCGGCCTCAGCCTGAAGGAGTTGCATGGGTCCGCCCTCCAGTGGGCTCACCACCTGCAGAAGGGATCATGGGGGTCCGGTGCTATGTGAATCAGGTGGTGGTCGAAGGCAGAGACCTTGGCAGTCTGATCCCAGGCTTCCTAAACTGGCTTTTGGTACGTGGAATGTCACCTCTCTGGTGGGGAGGGAGCCTGAGCTGGTGCATGAGGTTGAGAGATACCGGCTAGATATAATCGGCCTCACCTCAACACACAGGTCTGGTTCCAGAACCAGTCTCCTGGAGAGGGGCTGGAGCTTGGCCTACTCTGGAGTTGTCCCGGGTGAGAGGCGACGAGCAGGAGTGGGTATTCTTGTATCCCCCCACCTTGCTGCCTCTATATTGGAGTTTTCCCCAGAGGATGAAAGGGTTGTTTCAGTGCACCTTTCGTCTGGGAAACGGGTCCTGACCATCATTTGTGCCTATGCACCAAATGATGATTCAGAGTACCCGCCCTTTTTGAAGTCTGTGACTGGGGTGCTGGAGGGTGCTCCTCTTGCAAACCTCCATTGTCCTACTTGGGGGACTTCAATGTGCCTGTGGGCAACAACAGTGAAACTTGGAGAGGGGTGATTGGAAGGAACAGCCTACCCTATCTGAACCTGAGTGGTGTTCAGTTATTGGACTTCTGTGCTAACCACAGTTTGTCCATAACGAACACCATGTTCAAGCATAAGGGTGTCCATACATGCTCCTGGCACCAGCACACCCTAGGTTGCAGGTCGATGTACAATTTTGTTATTGTGTCATCCGACCTGCGACCATATGTCTTCAACACTCGGGTAAAGAGAGGAGCAGAGGTGTCAACTGATCACCACCTGGTGGTGAGTTGGATCCGATGGCAGGGAAGGATGTCATTCAGACTTGGTAGACCCAAACATATAGTGAGAGTGTGCTGGGACATCTGGCTGAGGCCTCTGTCTGGGAGGTATTCAAATCCCACCTCTGGAAGTACTTCGACCACATTCCAAAAGTCTGGAGACATGTAGTCAGAATGGACCATATTCTCCATCTCTATTGTTGAAGCAGCTGCCCAGAGCTGTGGCTGCAAGGTCATTGGTGCATCTCATGGTGGCAACCCCCGAACCAAATGGTGGACACCAGTGGTGAGGCGGAGCAATTAAGCTGAAGAAGGAGTCCTATCGAGCTTGGTTGGCTAGTGGGACTCCCAAAGCAGCTGAGGTGTACCGGCAGGCCAAGCGGAGTCCAGCTTGGGTGGTTGCTGAAGCAAAAACTCGGGTGTGGGAGGAGTTCAGTGAGGCCATGGAACAAGATTTTCGGTTGGCCTCAAAGAGATTCTGGCAAACTGTCCGGCAACTCAGGAGGCAGAAGCAGCAACCTGTCCACACTGTGTATGGTGTGGATGTGGCACTGCTGACTTCGAATGGGGATATCGTCGGGCAGTGGAAAGAATACTTCAAGGATCTCCTCAATTCCACTGACACACCTTCCACAGAGGAGGCAGGGCTTGTGGATAAGGGGGACAACTCACCCATCACAGGGGCTGAGGTTGCCAAGGTGGTTAAAAAGGTCCTTGGTGGCCGGGCCCCGGGGGTGGACGAGATTCGCCTTGAGTAGTTCAAGGCCCTCAATGTTGTAGGGCTGTCAGGGTTGACACGCCTCTACAACATTGTGAGGAGGTCGGGGACAGTGCCTTTGGCATGGCAAACTGGGGTGGTGAGTCCTCTGTTCAAGAAAGGGGACCAGAGGGTGTGCTCCAACTTTAGAGGGATCACACTCCTTAGCCTCCCTGAGCAGGTCTATGCCAAGATACTGGAAAGGAGCGTCCGGCTGTTGGTCGAACCTCGGATTCAGGAGGAGCAATGTAGTTTTCGTCCTGGCCGTGACACATTGGAGCAACTCTTTACCCTCTCGAGAATCCTCGAGGGTTCGTGGGAGTTTGCCCAGCCAGTTTATAGTATGTGTTTTGTGAACTTGGAGAAGACATTCGACCGCATCCCTCATTGTTTTTTGTGGATGGTGCTTCGGGAGTATGGGGTATTGGGCTTGTTGTTATGAGCTATCTAGTCTCTATACGACCGTTGTGAGAGTTTGCGTCATATTGCCAGCATTCGTTCGTACTCATTCCCAGTGAGAGTTGGACTCCACCAGGGCTGCCCTTTGTCACCGATCCTGTTCATAATTTTTATGGACAGGATTTCTAGGCGCAGCCAGGGAACGGAGGGTGTCATGCTTGGTGACCACAGGATCTCATCTCTGTTGTTTGCAGATGATGTTGTCCTTTTGGCTTCATCCAGCAATGACCTACAAGTCTTACTAGGACAGTTTGCCACTGAGTGTGAAGTGGCTGGGGTGAGAATCAACGCTTCTAAGTCCGAGTCCATGGTCCTCAGCTGGAAAAAGGTGGATTGTCTTCTCTGTGTTGGGGACAGGCTCCTCCCCAAGTGGAGGAGTTTAAGTATCTTGGGGTATTAGTCACAAGTGAGGGGCGAATGGAGCGAGAGATTGACAGACGGATTGAAGCATCATTTGCAGTGATGTGGATGTTGTACCAGTCCGTTGTGGTGAAGAGGGAGCTAAGCTCTAAGGCAAAGCTGTTGATTTACCAGTCAATCTACGTTTCTACCCTCACCTATGGTCACAAACTTTGGGCAATGACCGAAAGAATGAGATCACGGATACAAGTGGCTGAAATGAGCTTTCTTCGTAGGATTGCTGGACTCACCCTTAGAGACAGGATGAGGAGCTCAGTCATCCGGGAGGGGCTCAGAGTAGAACCGCTGCTCCTCCACATTGACAGGAGCCAGTTGAGGTGGTTTGGGCATCTGATTAGGATGCCTCCTAGACGCCTCCCACTTGAAGTGTTTCGGACACATCTCACAGGGAGGAGACCCCGGGGCAGACCCAGGACTCACTGGAGACATTACGTCTCCCAGCTAGTCTGGGAGTGCCTTGGTATCCTCTCTGAAGAGCTGGAGCAGGTGGCTGGGGAGAGGGAAGTCTAGGCTTCTCTGCTTGAATTACTGCCTCTGTGAGCTGGACATCCGGAAAAGCGGTAGAAGATGGATGGATGGATGGATTCTCTCTCTTTCCATGCCTACCTCCTACCTGTCTATCTGTTGCACGTCGGTCTTGACACACACACTTTTGTGTGGAGGAGGGGAGTGGGTGGGTGCGTTTGTCCATCCAGACTGGAGATTCACAGCTTTAAAGCTCATTGACCAGATATAGTAATGATTTTACCTCTTAAGGTCTGTAAAATATTCAAACACTGGCTGTAGTGTTAGATTTGCTGATTTTGTTTGTGGTTTTACGGAGTCTCTCCTCACGCGCACTCCCACGACGGGGTGCTTTTGGGGCAGACAGACTTTTTTCAACACAAACCCAGTGCTTCGTACACGTGGTCAGGATGGAGACGTGGTGAGACATCCACCGGCAGGTTGGGGGAGATGAAGGAAGGGACAGTGTTGGAAACCTCGTGGGTGAGTGTTTTTTTTTTAAATCACACACTGTTTGCAGATGTGTTCCATTGATACTCACTGTAAAAACGGAAGTGAACGCAATGCAGCAATGCATTTGGTTGGTCAGACTGAACGTTTGAGCTCCAGTCAGAGACAAATTGATTGGTGAAATTGGCGAAAGTTGACGAGGATTGGCCAAACTTGCAAGGTCACGCAATAGTTGTGCTGATTGGCTAATTTTGCGTGAATTGACGCAATCGTAACATCGTGAAATCCTGGAGGGACTGTCTTTAGCATGACCTGGCCGGGACTTGAACTCCGACCTCCCGGTTATGGGGCAGATATGCTACCTCTTGGCCACCACCCCGGTATGATCAACAAAAATTAAAGTGGACTATTTTCTTGTTATGTCTGCCATGCATGGCATGTTTAATTAACGAATGTACCCCCATGATGGTTAAAACATACAGTAAATGCAACCTTAATTTTCAAAGAAAAATAATCTATTAACTTAGGCCTAATTTTCAGACCAAATGACCTTCATAATAACGATCCGTCCCCGAAACACCTTCCTAGGCAGCAAACAAGCTTCACCCGCTGCTCCATTCAGCTGACTCCCAGTTTAGTGAGTGGTAGACAGTTAAAGCGCCAGTACAGCACTGAGTGATTCAGTGTATGAATCTTTTGAACTGATTTTTTTAAGCAAACAAATCGGAAGTGATTCTGTATGCTTTAGTGAACTGTGGATCCCATCACTAATTTCCATGGGTACAATAGAGTTATTACTTCTAGTATGCAGCAGAAAATTTAAAGTTGTAAGAGCCATATTAATCATGTTGTATCTTGTGTTTTTATCCTCAAAGTACGAGTGAGTTTCCCCTTTTCTATTTTTAGGGCAACAGTAACAGCAAAATCTGCCTGCATACAGTATGTGTAGGGAGGCTCAGAAAACTAACACTTCTGGAATGCCCCCTGCAGAGTGAGGACTTCAGGGTTGGATGTGTTTTTATGGGTGGGTTTTGGCTGGAAGAAGCAGGGACCCTGTCCAGAATAACGGAACAACAGTGGAATGCAGTGCAGCAGGGAATATCCTGAGTCAAACACAAGGCAGTCCTGGGGTCTGAGGAGGAGCACTTTTTGCGGCAAGACTTTGAGAAACTGTGTTTTTACATTGAGATAGATGACAGTGAGCACACAATTCACTTGTGTAGCTGACAACACAACATGGATGCTTGCAATCAGCTTTTCATTTCACACTACAACAAAATTAGAAGACCATGTCCCATGGAATATCTTTCAAACCTGTGACTCATTCACTGAAAATCTCTATCCAAATGTGAGAGCCTCAACTGTGGCGGTGTTGAAGTCACAGCGAATATGAAGTGTTAGTATTTCTCTCCAGGCTGTGCATTAGGCCGGATGCCACGCACCTTCGCCCACATGCCTCCCACAACCCAGCACCCGTATATAGAGGGCAGAATCTGAGCCCAAGCTGCAAGCAGGCAGATAAAGACAATCTCATTGATGTAGGAGCATCTCACTGGTAAGAAAGAGACATCTCTGACACAACCCTGCCTGCGTTAGCCTCGCTGCAGAATCAGATTAACCACCGCAAAAAATACTGTGCTAAGGCTTGAAGGCGTAGTCAGCTTTTGCTTACATCTTAAGCGGTTATGGTGGATCTGTGTACGTGAATGTGTGTGTGTGTGTGTGCGTCACCATAAACCTGGTGGTTGCAAGGAAATACCTTTTACTGAAACCCTGACAAGCAGCTCAATCCATCATTTCCTTCAGGAACCATGTCTGTGCTTGTAATGACATAAATATACACTGCCGAGCCCGTGAATGGCATGTTACGCCCACAACGCATGCTGCAAACTACACATCTTATTACTTTATGGTGTCTCTTTTTTTATAGGGGGCAGCAAAGAAAGTAATATACGTAAATAATATCTGTATAATCCACACAAAAATTCTACCGACTCTGTAATACACGAGTGTTATTCTTTCTCTTACACTAAAGCTCCTCTCAGTTGTATTTCACCTGCTTTGTCTGCTCTTAACATCACAAACACGATTTGTACAGCGTGAAATTATAAGAGCCATGGCTGGACTAGCTTGCCTATTTTTCTTATGCTTCCTCCATCTCTCACTCCTGATCCTTTCCCTCTCACTCTTTGTTTTTTCTGTTTTCTGTTACTCTTTCCCTGCCAGACCTTTACTTTACACTCCCTCTTCTTCTTCCTCACTTCCTCCCTGAAACCAACTCCTTGGCAACCAGTTGCTGTGTCTCCCAGAAAGGTAGAGAGGCTCTCACACAGCAACCCAGTGCAATATCAGACAGTGAGGCATGCTACATTATTAACCAGAATCAGCCAAGAGGGGCTGGCGGGGAATGGATGGGTCGACGGCTGAGGGAGTGGGTTACAAGTCCCTAAAACTGTCGCTTCTTACAATGTAAACATCAGGAGGGAAACGACACTTTTGGCTGGGACTCGCCATGCGTGACCATACGAATTAGTAGAAAGACACACATACACAGTGTGAAAGTGTGTGCGAGTGAGAGAAAGGGAGAGATTTTGGAGCGGTTACATTCAGCCAAATCCACAGGGGGATCAATAAGGAACATCTGGGTCTGGGGTGGACAGGGCGGCTTTTGTTTGCAGGCAGTGCATTGGCCTGACACCTCACCCAGATTCTCTCTGGGTTTCTACCCATGAGGAGGGAAGGAGGGGAGGGCGGTGAGGAGAAATTGCTGGGGGTGTGATTGGGAAGGGATAGGTGTTTTTCTACAGGGAAAGATAATGTGCTCCAAGGCCAAGAATATATTACCGAGGCTCTTCCTCCCATTGTGTTTGTAAGAAATCTGATTATATTTTAAGACAGAAAGAGCATTTTAATTTCCATATAAAATCTGTTCACTACATTATAATTTCAGATAACTGACCATGTAATGTAATTACATTTGTGCCTCCAAACACAGGTTTTGTGCCTGCTATTTTGACTAGTTGGTCAGACTGTGATAATAATTCAGTCACAACATATATATACGTATGTTGTGAGATGTAGGAAATCCCATTGTTGCTGATATCCACCAAAAAAATCCTGAATCACAAACCATTTTGACAGCCTGTTAAAATAACTGAACACTCAACAATTTCAGATAATTTTATTCTCAGTACTCCAAAATACATTAATATAGGGCTAGGGGATTAACGGAAATAAAGCTGAAACCAATATTCAGGGTGTAAAACCAGCATAATCTTGCTCATGTGGGTAATGTTTTTCTGCTCAAACTCTTCCTGCTGTGTATGTGTGCATTCATAGTTTTCGACCATGTGACTTCCAGTGGGGTCAAATGGGGCCAATGGCCATATTGGAGGTGACAAATAGGAATTAATAGGAGTTTGTTCACTTATGCAATGGACCAAAAAAAGTGTAAAAACCCTCCAAAACTGAAAGTGAAGGTGAAGTGAAACTCTTGATAATGACTTTAGACACCATCACAATGACAAATTATCTTTAATCAAGAAGCCAACGATACTCGCCATAATGATAACATGCTCCAAAAAGTACAAGCACACATCACTTTGAATTTTAAGCATGTTAAGTTCACTTGCCGACACTTGCCTTTGGAATTCTGGTCGACTGCTGCAGTCTCAGCAGTATCATTTGCCCTTTGTGAGTTTGCACAAGAATGGCACCTACAATTCTTTGGGCTGAACTGTTATGTCTAAGAAATAGGCGCGGACAGCGGGCATGAACTGTACTCTTCTTTATTCAATACACAACTGAACTATATACAGAAGTCTAGTGCCGTATTGCGCCACAGCCAGTTTGCCACATGATGATGTCACCTATGGTGAGCCACCACGTCCAAACACCACATTTACCCCCCCTTGAAAAACCCAAAGAACTATATAGAGATGCCTGGGCACTCGGGTGGACTGCTGGTATGCCCATGTGACCCGAGTGGGTTATTCTTCCACTGTTATTGGTAACGCCCTGGCTACACTCAAGAGTCCATTATTTAGTTACAAAGTCCCTAAGGTAGCCGGGTCTCTGTCGGACCCGGGCTGAGCAGCGCTTGGATCGCGCTCCTGTCGTGGGTTCTGGCAGATGTCCATCGGGGGTTGTGGGTCTTGTGTCGTCGCGATCCCAGTCTGGTCTCGCTGTGTCCGCAGCAGTGTCCTGGTCCGAGGCCGAGGTCAGTGTCACTTTTCTGAGGCAGGTGGCGTGCCACAAAGACCCATCAGCAAGACAAAAAGTGGCTGGACCCAACTGCTCTGTGATCTGCATCGGTGTTGTCCAAAATGACTGCAACTTGTGGGCGTGGTTGGGATGTCAGATCAGAACCCAGTCCAGCACTGCAAGTCCGGATTCCCTTGCCCTGTGCTTCTTGTTGATCCTTGCTTCATCCGTTGTTGTTGTTCAACCACCGTCCCTCTAGGTGAGGGCATCTCTGGCGGTGTACCAGCCGCCGGGGGTCACAGTCGGTCCAGGGGAAGACTCATCTCGCATCCCAACATCAGTAATGCCAGAAAGCTGCCCGTCGTGGCATGGGGCGTTGCTCTGTAATATAGTAGGGTGCTCTGTAGTGCGGCTGAAAATGGGAGCCCATCCTCTAGATGTGCCCTGAGACCATTCTTGCACCTCGGGCCATTTTGAGTGGAGGTTGTAGGCCACTAATAGAAAGCGTAGGTGCTGGGGAGCGCTATGCAGTTTGCTGCATATGTCCAATTGGACGTGTTTCAACAGAGCTGATGGCCATGGCAGAGGTTGCAGAGGGGGTGGTGGCATGCCAGTTTTCCAGCTGGCCAGGCAGGGTGTACAGTCCTTCACCATGACCTCCACGTCCTTGTTGATCCCTGGCCACCACACCAAGCCTCTAAACTGTTGTTTAACCCTAATAACGCCCAAGTGAACCTCATGTAGCATGGTCAGGATGCGGGTTTTAAGTGCCTCTGGAATCACCGTGCAGTGTCCCCTTGCCACACAGACGTCGTTCCAACGTGATAAATCATCCTTGACTCTGTGGAAGAGTGCCAATTCCCCTGGCACCTTGGTCGGCCACTCCTCGCAAATGAATGCGGGCAGCTGGGTCAGTGACAGGTCCTGTTCAGACACCTCCTGGAGCTCTTGTAGGGAGATGACATTTTGGAGTGGCCCATGCACCATGTGAATCAGTTCCGGCTCCAGGGGGTCTCGGTCGCTGTTTGGAGTGGGGTTGGGTGTGGCCTGGGACTGGAGATCTGCCACTACATTTTCTCTGCCTGGCGTGAACTGGGTGTTAAAGTTGTACGCCTGTAGTCTTTCTGTCGTATGCTTGAAGTCTTTCTCTCCACCTGTAGATGCGTAGGGGTCTGTGTCCCGACCCTGATGTTTCTAGCAGTGCCGTGAGGGCTCTGTGGTCTGTTCGCAGCGTGAAGCGTTGTCCGTATAGGTACATGTGCCAGCATTCACATGTCCAAATGCACGCCAGTGCCTCCCTCTCTCTCACTGAGTACTTCTGCTCAGCCGGGGTGTGTGACATCGAGGCAAACACCACTGGTCCCTCGGTTCCTTCTTGCAGTTGTGATAAAACTGCTCCCAGTACTGTGTTGGAGGGGTCACATGTCACAAATGTGGGGTTTTGTGGGTCGAAGTGGGCGAGTGCTGGTGAGGAGGTGAGTTGCATCTTTAATTCACTGACGGCAGCAGAGCATGCTAGGGTCCATACCCAGGTTGCATCCTGCTTCAGGAGGGTGCATAGTGGGTCTATCGTCTCTGAGGACCGAGGGATAAAATGCCCATAAAAATTCACCATGCCTAAGAAGGACGAGAGCTGTGTGGAGCATGATGGTTCAGGCAGCTGCAGTATCGCCTCGATGTTCGAGTGCAGGGGACTCAAACCCTCAGCAGACAGGCGGAAACCCATGAACTCGACGGTGGTTGCTCTAAAGATGTACTTCTCCCCGTTGAGTGTGAGGCCGTGTTTTGCTAGTACCTCCATGACTTTATCAAGGCGGGTGTTGTGGGAGGCCACTGTTGCACTGTGCACCATGATGTCATCCAAGTACACCACTGCCCCTGGAAGATCGTCGAAGATGATGGCCATGATCTTTTGAAACAACTCAGGGTGGAGCTAAGCCCGAAGGGCATCCGGGTGTACCTGAATGCTCCCAAGTGTTTGATGAAGACTGTCAGGTTGCGGCTTTCCAGGTGGAGGGGAACCTGTAGATAGCCCTGGTGGAGGCCTAGTTTGGAAAACACCTTCAAGCCATGGATTGCTGCCGTCAGCTCCCCTGTCGTGGGCAGGGGTTATTTGTCGGGGATCACTGCTTTGCTTACCATTCTGAGGTTGATACACGATCATAGGCTGTCTGACTTCTTCTTTGCTACCACCAGGTTTGAGATCCAGGGGAATGGGTTGATCCACTCGATGATGCTGGCGTCCAGCAGCTTCTGCAATGCTGTTGTGATGTCATCCCATAATGCAAGGGGTAGCCGGCGCAGAGGCTGAACTTTCTGAGGCACCGTTGTGTCAATGAGTGGTCGGTGGTTGAAAGAGGTGAGGCAGCCCAGCCCCGTGAAAAGCGTTGTCCAGCTGTGCAGCCAGGAGGAGGTGACTGCCAGAATGGTATCATCCCTCGGGTCAGTGATGGAGAAACCCAGCTTGCTGATCAGGTCAATGCCCATCAGATCAGCCCCCTGACGTGTCACCTGGAAAATGAGCGATCAAACGGCCTTCGAGCCGTACTGCACAGAAAAACTGACTGTCCCTACCATACCGATTCTGGTGTGGCCATAACCGAATAAGTCCTCCGCCTCAGCTGCAGCGGTTTTCTGAGGAAACGGCTTCCTGACTGCAGACATGCTCAGAAAGGACCTCGAGGCCCCCATGTCCAGCATCAGTGGCATGTTGATGCCGTCCAGTTCCACCATGCACCACCTGAGCGGTGAGTATTTGGCACCAACTGAGTGGGCGGTGACTGAGCCCAACGAGCGAGTCGTTGAGTCCGTGCTGGTTGAGCGACAGACCCTGGCAAAATGGTTTAGCTTCCTGCAGTGCTAGCATTTTACGCCTCTGGCTCAGCAGACGGGCAATCGAGTCTGATGATTAGATGAACCACAGCTACTGCAGTGTGGGCACTTGCCTGCATTGTCCCATTTCCTACCTTTCTTTTTTTGGTTGCAGTGGGAGGTGTGGGGCCAGAGTGCTGGGTGGCGACTTCTGTTTGTAGGGTAGGGCGAGGTGCTTGCTAACGAGGTGGCATTAGCCATGATAGTAGCTCATCCTCTGCCTCTATCTGGGCCTCCCATTTCACAATCTTGTCCAGTTTTAGTTTGTCTGCCATTGAAAATGGTCTACTCTGCAGTCTCCTGTTGTTAGTACCCACCGTTAGCCAATCAAGTACCAAGTCTTCTTTCAACTCTCCAAAATCACAGGCGTTCACTAGCTCCCGGAGGTCTGTTATATAATGCCAGAGTGACTCACCCTCCTGCTGGTGTCGCAGGAAGAACATCGCTCTTGTAAAGCGTGTTCATTGCGGCCACATAGTCTTCATATGTGTCCCTAAAGCCCAGAGAGTAAAGCATCCACTGTCCTTCGGCGTTAAGATAGCAGACTAACATCCCCCTTAGCGTCTCGTCATTAGCATCGTTCAAGCCGGTAGTGGTGACATAATTCCAAAACATCTTATGCCAGAGGGCCAGGGGATTAGCAGCTCACCTGGTAGAGCAAGGAAAGGCTGTGGGGGATCTGTGCACACCTTCATGATGGAGTTTATCCTCATCGCCATTGTTATGCCTAAGAATAGGCGCGGACAGCAGGCATGAACTGTTCTCTCCTTTATTCAATACACAACTGAACTATATATAGAAGGGTGGTGCCGTATCGCGCCACGGCCAATTTGCCACGTGATGACGTCACCTACGGCGAGCCAACACATCCAAACACCACATAAGCCAGCAGGGTGTTGCTAGTACAAGCCCACCGCAACTAGCAGCACCAACACCACTACCTCATTTCAGGATCTTTGAGTGCTGGGATGGAAACTCTTTGCATTGAGAGAATGTTGTACGCTGGAGACTAGCAGGACAACACCTTGGTGGTCAGCAGTATGCTCCCCTGGCGATGCTACCGCCCAGCCCTGTATATGGAGAAGCAGACTACGAGACTGAGCTGATGCTGTTGACTCAAAGATAAACATGGACACAACTGAAGTGTGGCTGTACCGAGCTCCAAGCACATTGTGGAGATCATAGGAAGGCTGGATGAGTGGGTTTTGTCTTTTTGCATGGGGTTGGTCAAAATTAAGCTAAAAGTAGCTCCATGAAACTTGGTTGGAAGATCATTTTGCATAGTTACTGTGGGATAAATGAACATATATTCCAATTTTTAAAACCATTTGCTACTAATTATGAGTTTGGTATTTGACGTAAAACATCAAAAAGTATGGCTAATCCATCGTAAATGAAAATAAAGAAAGCTAACTAACTTTTCGATATCCATTCTAGCCTGATGGAGTTTGCACGTTTTTATAAATGTGTAACTCATTCTGGTTAGGTGTTAATAATTGGTAATCAATAAAATGACACTTTGATTCTTGCACCAGTGTTTATGTAGCACAGTAGTTCACCATATTTACAACATCTTCTGCTGAATGCGGTTGTGGCTCCATCTCTACTATGGATGCTAAATGGCTGCTGTAAGGTGTGTGACATCATACTAAAACTATCAATAGAGAGCTTTTCGTAAGACGAGCCTGCAAAGTTGCGTGTGCAGGCGTGTAACTCCGTGCCCCAGAAGCAGTGCAGTTAATGCTGTTTGGAAGCAGCAGAACACAACAACATAAAGAAAAGTGGTCTCCACTGACATAGTATGTGATGATTGACTCTTTATTTCATCTGAAAATGCCAAGAAAAACCAAGCAAAGTATAAACTAACACATAGATGCCTGAAACTGTTAGCCTCTGACAGCTATCCGAATCATTTCTAAGGGTGGGAATCGCAAGGGACCTCTCGATTCGATTCAGATCGCGATTCTTGGGTCACGATTCAATCCTATCACAATTCAACGATAATCCCAATATTGCAATGATCGAGTATCATAAGCCCATATACTTCAAAATTTTTCACCTTATTCAACCTCAAATCATGTCCCAAAGTAAAACTGTTGACATCTCTTTCACATAATAAAGTATTCAAGGGGCTTCATTTTCTGCTGAGATGCATCTTTGCACACAGGGAGGATGGGGGATGGTGCTGTTTGGAATTGACTCCCACTCCAGATACATTTAGCTGACTCTGTGGACTCTTAAAAAGCAGCTGAAAACTTTTTTGTTTAACGAGGGTTACCATTGAGTTTCAACTGCTTTTTAATGGTAAGTCTGATATCCATCCATCCATCCATCCATCCATCTTCTTCCGCTTAATCCTTTTCGGGTCGCGGGGGAGCTGGAGCCTATCCCAGCATCTTTGGGCGAGAGGCAGGGTACACCCTGGACAAATTGCCAGTCCATCGCAGGGCCAACACAGAGAGACAGACAACCATTCACTCTCACAGTCATACCTAAGGACAATTTAGAATCCCCAGTTTTGAGGCCAATTAACCTAACTTGCATGTTTTTGGCATGTGGGAGGAAACCGGAGAAATCCTGGAGTAAACCTATGCAGACACGGGGAGAACATGCAAACTCCACACAGATCACTGTTGGTCGGTGGCTGGGATCGAACCCAGGATCCCCTGGCCAAGGATGAGTTACTGTGCTGCCACAGTGCTAACCACTCCGCCACTGCACTGCCCTAAAACATGGTTAGAGATGCCACGAAGTAGGTGGCAATGCCTTAACCGTTATGTGTTGCTGGCCACAGGGGCCGATTCCATCCTTGTCAAAGGGAATGCTAACCTTCTCTCCTTTCATACAACACTGATATTTTAAAATTATTTTAATCTTGTGTTTTAATTTGCTTTTGTATTTTTTAAATGATTTTTATCTATCAACTTCCTCTTATTTGTTTTTATTGTACAGCACTTTGTGACTATATGTTTCTGAAAAGCGCTTCATAAATAAACTTTACTTACTTGATGCTCGGAGATAAAGCTCCATGCCAGTGTCTCTTTAGCTTAGCCATTGCTAATGCTGCTCCGAGATGGGTGCTGGGTCACCGTATTCTTAGTGTTTTTTTTCTTTTATTCGTGCAGCGCTTCATGCAGATTGTGTGTCATGTCAAGGTCTTTCCTTCCATTGTGGTGGCACTTAGTAGGGGGTTTCTCCACCCAGAACTGGAGGTCAGGGGAAGGGGAGATGGATAAAAGGACTGAATTAGGAAGAAGGAAGATGCACTGTGGCATCGGGGGGTCTTAGAGGTAACAGAAAGGAGTAGTCAACCCCTGGGGTGACAGGAGTCACACCGGAGTTCATCAGAGCATGAGAGATGGTGATGTACAAGGCTTTGTGTCCTGTATGTTAATGTGCCAGACTTGCTTTGTGTACTGTGTATAATATCTTTTACCCCTGGGTCTCAAAGGCAGGAATAAAGAAGTATAAAGGTGTAGCGGGAAATATATGGAATATTAATAAATATGAATATGATCAGGTATGAATTATTTAATTTATATTGATGTATTGGAATCTGAGATCAAATCTCGTTTCATATACATCAGAAAAGTTAATAACACTCGTAGGGGCACGAGCTTCTATCTTTAAGAAGCAATTTAATCTTTAATTTCACTTTATACCTGTTTAATCACTCAATAAATTAATCAATAATCAGTCTCAAAAATTTTCCGTGAATTCAATACCTGTGCTTGAAACAGACTCAGAATGAAATAAATTCTCAACAACTTCTCTCATTTTCACATATTTATTAAACGAAATGATTAACAGACATTGCAGTAATTCCATTAATCATAAAATCAATCTTGTAAATGATAGATTAACAATGTCAATATTTTCGGAACCAGGGTTAAACTGATATAATGAATCTCTATCAGTCTGAGTTAACAGATTATGGAAACAATGCAAATTTATGGAGAAAGTTTACTAATTATATGAAAAAAAAGTCCTGGATTAATCTTAAGAAAATAAAAACGGAATTTTAATAAAAAGAAGAGTTATGTTAAGGGCTTCCTAATTTGCATCTGATTAGATATACAAATTATTACCGAACCTCAGACGTTTAATTCAGCAGATGAATTAAAGTTACAGCTCTCGTGATCCCTCGGTGATGATGGTTCTTTTGTCGTCCTCAGCCCAAGATTTCGTGGACGTTAATATCTGCCCGCAGATATTTTCAGGGTCCACATTTCGACCTTTAAATTCAAGCGGTCGAAGAGGCTGGATTCTGGGCTGTATGACCCACAGTTGAAACTGGGTTTGGAGCCAGATGATGACGACGTTTCTTCAGCGTGTGATGAACAGCTGCACGTTGATTCCTCAGCTGCACGTGATGTGGAGAGCTGCGTCTTCTAAGAGGCCTTCGATAATAATTAATTAAGGATATCTAATCCGATCTCAAATTAAAGAGTTTCGGACTTTAGATAAAAATAGTAGCTTCTGGTGGGTGCTTGGTCAAGAAAAATATTATAAAAATAAAGTCAAGATTAAAGTTTACATTAAAATTAAACAAACGGTGGTTTTACAGAAAGTTTAACAAAGAAAAAGTGATGAATAAAAATTGGAGTTTAACTCCGATTAAGAATTGAGCTCAAAGAAATATGAATTCCTAGGCATTTAAGAGAAAAAGGAAAAACATTAAAATACAAAGTTGCATAAACAAATTACGAGTTATCTGCTCTGTGTTCAGAAAAGCGACACGTGGTAGGAGTCTGTTCAGACGGTCCTTTGTTCTTTCTTGCTGTGTGTAGACAATAGAGAGACGAACGAGTCCAAAGAGAAAAATGATTGGTGGAGAAGGGCGAGCCGAAAGAGAGAAAAAGGGCCAAAAGAGAGCCAAAAGAGGCAGAGCAAAGAGTCTTTCGCCTTTTATAAGTTCTGTTGAGCTTCGCGGGCTTCCGGGATCTCAGCCAATGAGTGTCCTTCGTGGGTGTCCTCGATGAACTTTTAGTCCAATAACAAACAGTCTACAAGGGACCAATGGGATGAAGAATTGTTGTCATGCAGAGATTGGCTGCTGGAGTCACATGGTTTTAGAGGCAAAACTTTGATACATATGTATTAAACTAAGTTAACTTTAGTATGTCTTATAAGCAGTGCTTCTAAATCAACATGCAGTTATAAACATTCATTTAAACATTTTTAACATGTATATATATATATATATATATATATATATATCACAGATTAATGCATTTCACACATATTATTGATTTTTCACATTAAAACATCGGAGTCCATTTGCTTTTCATAGTTCTGAAAAGAAGAAGGTTTAGAATTGAGTTTGTAATAATGTACTTTAAAGTTCACTGGTTAAATCCAGCATGTCCCAGAGTTTAAGGAAATTTTATTGAGTTGTGGGTCTGTGTGGCCAGGTCTGTTGCATGTTTATGGGGGCAATAAAAGCAAAGCCGGACATTGGGGAAATTCCTTAGGCTGGTTTTAACAAAGGAATGGGATTTCAGCTGTGGCCTGGGGGAGAAAATCCATTTCTTTGTCTTACTCCTGGGTGAAACAAAATGTCTTTAAGCAGAAGAATAATTATTGCTGAGCCAAAGTGAGATGATGCTACAGTCCCCCCTCTGGTATCAATGGTGACGTTGACTCAGCGTTGATTGCAATCCTAGGCATCAAATCCCAATTTGGCAAGGCTTGATCCAAATGCTGAACTAAAGTTCTGATGTCGATAAGTCTTAAGCTTGTAAACAGTATCTATTCCAAAGTGTAGGTCCTTAAATTTGGTTTTCTGAAAAACTTCTGGAAATTTCAAAAATAATTTGGGCATGACCAAATATAAACATTGTATAATTGTCTAGGATATACTAAAGTTCAGTATAAGCCTGTAAAGACTTAAAAATTCTGGGTACAAAAAAAGTGAACTAGAAGTATGTGGGTTTTGACATACTTGATATAAATGTTTTGGGTTTGCTGAAAAATATCTATTCAAAGTTTCAAAACAGTTTAAATGTACATAAAATCTAAATAAAGTATAAAGGATTATTTGTATATACACAAGCATGTATCCAAAAATCTGAGTCAAAAGCAAAAATAAAATTCTTTCATATTTGAGGTAGATTCAGACTAATCAATATTGAGGTGACTCGAGGAGGTTCAAATTGAATTTGTTTAGTTAGACTAAACCATAGTTCCACAGATGTCCAAATCATAGGGTGTTTGAGGCTTTTGTTCAGAAGAACTGAGTGGGCAAAGGATGTCGTTATCATTCTTTGGATGGCAATGAGAAGTAAATTTGGATTTACTGCAAAAAGGATATGATGAGAGAGCATATTCATTGCTAAAGCATTAACTGAAAAGCTAATGTTTCTAGCTACTTCTGAGAGTAACATAGACATTGGCTGTGTGTGAGCATAGTCAACCTTTAACACAAAGAGCAAAGAGTTCAAGACCTTGTTGAGTTTGACTGGAGCTTCGGAGCGAGCATTCAAAACCAACACAGTGTCTTGTAAGATTTTGGTAACCATTTGTGGTTCGACAACCTGGCGTTTCGGTTTAGCGGTGTTGACCGAGTTAACAGTGGGCATGCTAAGGCTAACAAGAGGCTCTAATGATGAGGCTGTTATTAAGAATCCACCCGAGGATCTTTGAACTTTCATTCTGGCTTGGCCCAATTCTGACTGGGTAACAGTGGGTGTGATTGCTAGGCAGATGGCTAAACTGATAAACAGGAGGGCCATCATCTTGACAAACATAAAAGTGAGTGGTTTTGGATCTTAATCTTCTTGTTGATCTTTCTTTAGATACCTGGTTGGAAAATGAAAATTCCTCTTAGAGGTGGAATGATTTCTTTTAGATGGATGTAGTTATTGATCCCAAAACTGGGAAATTACAGAATAGAGATTAAGAGATTGAACTCTAAACCTTGTGCTTGTTTTTCACCTTTGATGGGAGTTTTAAGATTATTAGCTCAAACTAATGGTGTTGAATGCCTCGTGTGTACTATTTGATAATAGTAAGTTGATTGAAGTTTATTAGATTTTACAGAGGTCTTTGAAATTAGTTTAAGGGCTAATTTGGTTTTAATATACCCTTTCCTTTTCTGGAAGTTTGATGCAGTTAACTGATCAGAGAAATTTGACTGAGTGTACCTGAGGCTAGTAGTTAGCTACGGTTATTTCTTAGACGTAGGTTTGATTTTAATCTTATTTATGGACTTACTTTGACAGTGTTGTACCCGACAAGTCCCATGGGGTTTTGGTAAAGGTTACTCTGATTTTGGTGAGCCCATTTGAAAATGGGGTCTTGGATTTGGCTCTTGGGTGGCCAAAGTTTGTTGTTGACAATGTGTGGATTCATCCACTCGGGCAGGAATTTAGGAGTGATTTTCCTTTCCTGTAAATTTATTTCAGGTGTCTGTGGTACGAATGTGGGGTGGAAGATCTTGTCCCCCCTTCGCAGTTCGTCATGCAAGAGTTTTTGATCGTTGTACGCTTTCTGTCGTTTGGCGAATCGGTCCGAATGTTTTTGAAATACAGCCTTGGGAGCTTTGTATGTCGTTTTGACACTTTTGTGTTCTGCAGCTGGAATGTTATGGGCATTGGCAGTCATCACCCCCCTCTGGTTTCGAGGAACTCTGAGTGGTGGCGATGATGGTTCGTCGGAAGCATGAACAGGAGTGCCATTGTATAGCTGCAGAGAAGGTTGTGTCGAATGAAGTGGTGTCAGGTTTGGCATGTCATAGGGTTTAGACGCAGGCAGCACATGTACTGTTTTATCCGACCGGTGTTTGACGGTTTTATGGATCATTTGGTTGCAAGGTTGAGTGACTGTGCGCCTTGCGTTTGCAAGTTGGGTTCGTTGTCGCAAAAAGTTGAGGTTTCAGAGGGTCTAGAAAGCCGGTTGGTGCGGCTCTTGTGACCATGCAGGCCTCATGGGCGGGTGGGTGGGTTTCAAAATGTGACACCACCATTGGATCATGGGTATCAAGGGTTTCAAGGGGGCCGTTTGGGGTTTTCTGCTCGGCCGTTGAGTTTTCAAGGTCATTTGCTTCCTTGGTGTGACCTTGTATTTGAAAGTAACTTTTGACTTCTTTAGGACAGTACTCACCTTGGTCTTGGCGGTCGCTTTCAGTTGGTTGCAGTTGTTCCAACAGTGCTAGTTGTGTGAGACTCGGGGTGTCTAAAGTGTTCAGAACAAAGCACTGTGATTCAGTTGTCCTTGTTGGGTCAAATGGGTGAGGGTGTTGCATTTGAGCCCATAGTATGAGGTTCTTGAAATCAATCAGTGGCTCAAAACGGTTCAGTAGGTCTTTGCCAACAAGTAATGGAATGGCGTCAAGTTTGGACACATAGACTGGATGTGTCAAGGTCATGGGTCCAATGGACATGTTTAGTAGTGATACGCCCAACAGGGTTGTTTTAGTGAGCGCATATGGTCGCACAGCTAATGAACAGGGTTCCAGTTTCAAATGTTTGTTAGCGCGGTTCGCGGCTACACGTAGTTTGTCAAAAAGGGTGTGTGACATGAGAGTGATGTCAGCAGCGGTGTCTAAAACAGCGTCCTGACACACCATATCTTCAAGGGTCAGTGGAAGGTAGAATTTCCGTGCCACCCCCCTCTCGTTTAAATCGCATAAGAATTGTGGAACCGGTGGTTCGACACAGAGTTGCGAAATGTCATTAGAGGAGTGGTCTGTGACCTGTGGTTGGGCTGCCATAACAGCACTGGACTGCGTTGAGTCCTTTGGTCCTTCCTCATTTGCATGAGGGATTTTCTTCTTGCGTTTCCTCCATTTGGAACGCTTGTTTTGAGTTGGCACAGCTGATATAGCTAGAATGTTGGCAGTTTTATTCTCTTTGTAGCTTTGAATCTCTGCTAGGAGATGTTTGACAATTTCAATATCTTCTCTACTGAATGTAGGAGTTTCTTCTTCCTTCCAGGGTTTGTGATAGGTCTCTGCTTCTGAGCTTCTGTGATGGGATGGAAACCATTTGTCGCGGTTACGCGTGTCTTCGTATCGGTATCTGTCATCATGGTAGTCCGTATCGCGTTCTCGTGACCTATCCAGTGGATATGGTCTACGGCGGTAGTCGGGTTTTCGCAGAGTTGGTCCAAAGTGATATCCAGAGGACCTAGCGTGGTTTTGACCTTGATGAGGTCGGTTGGAAAAATGCTTTGGCTGTTTATGTATTCGTACTGTAGGAGGTGGAGAAGAGCGAGGAGCTCCTTCCAACTCCAGGTGTTAGATGCATCGCTAATAGCTAGCACTGTGGCAGGCTCAGCGTGCTTGTTGCGACTTTGTTGCTGTTTTTGGAACGCATAGTGTGCAAACTCTCTCAGCTGACTTATTGAGTTTGACCTTGGGTTAGCTGTAACTCCCAGGTAATGACTCACAGTGGGATGGAGGTTTTGGATGAAGAGGGTCTTGAAATTGTGGTCTTCTTCCATCCCCGGTGTATTTTGAGATCCAAAATATGCAAGTAGGAGTCTCTGGTAGTAGGCTTGTGTTGGCTCTGAGCGTCCTTGCTTCACGGCTAGAGCTGCGGTTAGCCCTGCCTGTAGGCAGTCGTCAGAGAACTCCTTTTCGATGGCTTCGCGGAGCAGCATGTAGTTTGCTTTGATGTTTGTCGGCTGTCTGTCTATGAATTTTGATACTGACCTGTTAGATGTTAGTTTGATCAGATAGATGCGATCATCAGTCGTAGCATCAGGATGCTTACGCAGGTAGTAATCAATGTCCTGAAAATAGACTTTGGCATCAGGTGAACCCGTAGGTCCTGGATCAAATTTGGTGATATTTCGCGCGATCTTGTCAAGGTCGCGGTCTGAAGGTGCACACGCATGCTGTCCGTATTCGAAATGGGAATCGGGCGAGGGAGCGCGGTGGATGTCCCGGTGTTCATGTCTTTCCTTTAGGAGCAATTGACATTCCTTGTAGTCCTTCTTCACATTTTCAAGTTGACCTTCAGCTCTTCTGAGTTCCTTCTTTGTGTCTTGAAGGGCATCTTCAAGTTCATTGTTGTCTTGGTGAAGCACGTCATTGTTATGCATCAATCGTTCCTTTTCTGACTCTGCACGGTCCAAATTTTGTACCGCTTCATCAAGTTGATTTAGAGTTTTGTCATTCTCCTCTTGAGATTGTTCCAGATTTTCTTTCAGTGTTTCATTCTCTTCTTGGAGACATAAGATCGTTGTTTGTTGATTTGCTAGCTCGTTCTCGGCTACCTTTAATCTTGCAACTAATGTTAGCACAAACTTACCTAACACACTGGTGAGGTCCTTGCCTTCTGGTGGTTTTTCAGTGTGTTCATTCAAAAGTTCTTCAGTGAGTTGCTTCAATTCTTCGGGCTGTGTTTCCTTGGCCCGTGTTGTGAAGCTAGAAATTAAATTAGAAGTCCATGCTTCCAATGCTGTCTGAAGGTCATCCAGTTTGGTAAATTGGTCGGTTGTCTGATGACTCGTCATGTTTGACCGTTGTTATTATTTAGCCTTTTAAAAAAAAAAAAATCCAACTCGTTGATTATTCTTAAATTTGTTCGACAAGGTTTAACCTTGAGTGTTTTATTTTACAACCGTGATAGTTGAAAGTTCCTTTAGAATTTGTTTCAACTTGTAGGCTTGCAGGATGGGAAATAGAATTTTGAAATTATTTAGAAGTGTAGAGATGCTTCAATTAATTGGTTCATTGAAACCGTATGTTGATAAATAAAGATGAAGTGAAATTGGATTGAATTCGTTTCACAAAACAAAGCAGGAATTTCAATTGTGTGGATTGACTTCTTTACTTTGATTTTCAAAGTCTAGTATTGGAATTTGTCATCAATAACTAGCTTTGGGATTTTGCAAAATGTCACTTTGAAAGTGAGGATTTATTTACAAAAGAAATACAAAAACAAAAGAGGCTAAATGCTTTAAAGATTTAAAATTATAAGTTTCCACTTTCTTTTAAAGTTAAGGCTTTCTTTTGGTTTTATTTGTTAAAGCCTATTTTCATTTGAAGCATTAAATGTTTAAAATATTTACAAATTAGAAACAAGTGAATTGTTTGAATATTTGTTGTCCAAGGATTTCTTAGGATTGAAGTCAATAGTGATCTGTCTTGACTGTCATCTATAAATTTCTTATTTACAGAATAATCAATGTTTGCACCTTTTTGACTTTTCTTTTAAATCCTGGGAAAAATTTGAAAATTATGCAGGTTGGTTAAATGTTTTTCTTTTCCTGTAGAGAAAATATGAATCCAGAAATGACACAATGAGTTTAAATAACACCTAGAGCTTCGCTTAAGTGTTAATTGCTTAATGTGGTTTCCTAAATTTGAGAAAGAGGAAAAATTATCAATATTCACTAAGTCTGTAAATTTGTCAAAATGCACAGGATTAATCCTACTTTAGTGTTACTCTTGAGTAAACATCAGCATTAGAATCCTTAAGCTAAAACTGGGTTTCTGTGGGAAGGGAATCACACCATATCACATTTAAAAACAGCAAAATAAGCACACATATAGCTTCAAAGTTTGCAACTTTTTGCTTAAAAGTGTGTAAATATGTTTGCTTTTAGCTTAAAAGATTATAATATGTGGTTACATAAGTGATTAAATATAGTAGGAATGTTTATGTATGTTCCTGCTATAGGTATCTATGCAGTGAGTGGGGGGTTTCACCACTGAGAAAAACTTTCAGAAGCCAACAAGTCCTTTTCCTTTTGTTCTTGCATAAAAGTTTGGATTAGTGTTAAATTTAGTTTATTCCGAATAATATGAATTGCTTTGAAGTTACTTTGAAGACTTAATTTGGTTATAAATCGTCTTTGAAGATTAGAGTTTTAAATAAAAATTGCAGTCCCTATGTTTCACCACAAGATGGAGGAAGTTTTCACCTGCACTTCCAGAAGAGGAAACCCAATGACGTCACTCAAGGAGTCAAGGATCTCTACTCAAAATGGCGGCTACAGGGAACTTTACCTAGACTTAAGATGGCGTCGCTGAGCCGATCTACACATGCGCAGTTTTGTGCACAGCTTGACGGTCGCGTGCGCGACTGTGTGTGCACGTGCCACGTGGATGCAGCTCAAGCTTCAGTCCATAAAACCACGCCTTGCTTTCCAAAGGCGGGAAAACTTTGGTCTCCCTAAACTTTATTCAACAAGTTTATACAATGGTTAATTCAATTAAATCCCCCAAGGGTTTGCTTCGCCTGCGGGGTTTTGAAATAACAGGGAAAACAAATAGGATTTCTTCGCTATTTTGTTCCCAGGCCTATTTTAATTATTCAGCATGTAATCATGCTTCTTAAGCATGCATTAAACAACAAAAAAACTAAAACTGACTAGAGTGGGGTCTCTTCACCCCCTCCTTCTCTTGGTCAGCAGACACACACACAGCAGTAATCAGGGGGGCGAATTCACCTCCCCCTCGTGACGCAGAGACAGACAATAGACTTGCTGCAGGCAATGAACCACCTTTGTGAGTTAAAAATCAACCAAGAATCACACACAGCTTATATATTAATTTCTTTCATTCTGAGTGTGTCAAGTTCAACCAGGCCTCACACGGGGCACAAAAACTGTAGCGTGAAATATATGGAATATTAATAAATATGAATATGATCAGGTATGAATTATTTAATTTATATTGATGTATTGGAATCTGAGATCAAATCTCGTTTCATATACATCAGAAAAGTTAATAACACTCATAGGGGCACCAGCTTCTATCTTTAAGAAGCAATTTAATCTTTAATTTCACTTTATACCTGTTTAATCACTCAATAAATTAATCAATAATCAGTCTCAAAAATTTTCCATGAATTCAATACCTGTGCTTGAAACAGACTCAGAATGAAATAAATTCTCAACAACTTCTCTCATTTTCACATATTTATTAAACGAAATGATTAACAGACATTGCAGTAATTTCATTAATCATAAAATCAATCTTGTAAATGATAGATTAACAATGTCAATATTTTCGGAACCAGGGTTAAACTGATTAATGAATCTCTATCAGTTTGAGTTAACAGATTATGGAAACAATGCAAATTTATGGAGAAAGTTTACTAATTATATGAAAAAAAGTCCTGGATTAATCTTAAGAAAATAAAAACGGAATTTTAATAAAAAGAAGAGTTATGTTAAGGGCTTCCTAATTTGCATCTGATTAGATATGCAAATTATTACCGAACCTCAGACGTTTAATTCAGCAGATGAATTAAAGTTACAGCTCACGTGATCCCTCGGTGATGATGGTTCTTTCGTCGTCCTCAGCCCAAGATTTCGTGGACGTTAATATCTGCCCGCAGATATTTTCAGGGTCCACATTTCGACCTTTAAATTCAAGCGGTCGAAGAGGCTGGATTCTGGGCTGTATGACCCACAGTTGAAACTGGGTTTGGAGCCAGATGATGACGACGTTTCTTCAGCGTGTGATGAACAGTTGCACGTTGATTCCTCAGCTGCACGTGATGTGGAGAGCTGCGTCTTCTAAGAGGCCTTCGATAATAATTAATTAAGGATATCTAATCCGATCTCAAATTAAAGAGTTTCGGACTTTAGATAAAAATAGTAGCTTCTGGTGGGTGCTTGGTCAAGAAAAATATTATAAAAATAAAGTCAAGATTAAAGTTTACATTAAAATTAAACAAACGGTGATTTTACAGAAAGTTTAACAAAGAAAAAGTGATGAATAAAAATTGGAGTTTAACTCCGATTAAGAATTGAGCTCAAAGAAATATGAATTCCTAGGCATTTAAGAGAAAAAGGAAAAACATTAAAATACAAAGTTACATAAACAAATTACGAGTTATCTGCTCTGTGTTCAGAAACGCGACACGTGGTAGGAGTCTGTTCAGACGGTCCTTTGTTCTTTCTTGCTGTGTGTAGACAATAGAGAGACGAACAAGTCCAAAGAGAAAAAAGATCGGTGGAGAAGGGGGAGCCGAAAGAGAGAAAAAGAGCCAAAAGAGAGCCAAAAGAGGCAGAGCAAAGAGTCTTTCACCTTTTATAAGTTCTGTTGAGCTTCGCGGGCTTCCGGGATCTCAGCCAATGGGTGTCCTTCGTGGGTGTCCTCGATGAACTTTTAGTCCAATAACAGTCTACAAGGGACCAATGGGATGAAGAATTGTTGTCATGCAGAGATTGGCTGCTGGAGTCACATGATTGTAGAGGCAAAACTTTGATACATATGTATTAAACTAAGTTAACTTTAGTATGTCTTATAAGCAGTGCTTCTAAATCAACATGCAGGAATAAACATTCATTTAAAAAATTTTAACATGCATATACATATATATATACTATATATATATATATATATATATATATATATATATATATATATACTGTATATATAAAATCACAGATTAATGCATTTCACACATATTATTGATTTTCCACATTAAAACATCGGAGTCCATTTGCTTTTCATAGTTCTGAAAAGAAGAAGGTTTAGAATTGAGTTTGTAATAATGTACTTTAAAGTTCACTGGTTAAATCCAGCATGTCCCAGAGTTTAAGGAAATTTTATTGAGTTGTGGGTCTGTGTGGCCAGGTCTGTTGCATGTTTATGGGGCAATAAAAGCAAAGCCGGACATTGGGGAAATTCCTTAGGCTGGTTTTAACAAAGGAATGGGATTTCAGCTGTGGCCTGGGGGAGAAAATCCATTTCTTTGTCTTACTCCTGGGTGAAACAAAATGTCTTTAAGCAGAAGAATAATTATTGCTGAGCCAAAGTGAGATGATGCTACAAAGGTGAGCACCAAGAGACCCCGGAGAGATTCTGTTTTCTGTGTTGGAGGTGAAATAAAGTTTGTGTGTCGTCCAGCTTGCTGTCCCGCCTGCTTTCATCTTCCACAGTGGTGACCCTAAGATATACAATGGAGAATGGGCCAAGCACCTCCGCAGAGACAACCCAGAGGGAGAACACCAGCGCGGTGTGTGCTGTCACAGTTAAGCTCCCGGACTTTTGGCTCCACAATCCGACTGCTTGGTTTTTACATGTGGAAGCCCAGTTTGCACTTTGTGGGATCTCCACGGATGATACTAAATATTATCATGTGGTTGCTGTACTGGATGTGTGCACCACACAGTAAGTAAGGAGCCTCCTCCAGGAACCGCCAGCCCAGGAGAAATATGACGCGCTCAAGCAGATGCTGCTCCAATGTTGTACCCTTTCGGACAGTGAGAGAGCAGAAAAACCCCTTACGTGCTCAGAGTTGGGCGACAGATCAGCTGTAGACCTGATGGAGTGCATGTTAGTGCTGATGGGGAAGGACAACGGCTCCTTCCTGTTTGCCCACCTCTTCCTCAGGAACCTACCAGCTACAGCAAGGGCGATCCTTGCCAACTCAATGCTGCTGGCAACCAAGAACTATCGTGCCCTGGCACAAGAAGCAGACCGCATCATCCTGGTGAACAGAGCCCTCAGCGTGCACGCAACGACACCGGCAGCCATGAAGGACTCCAGTGAGGTCGAGGAGCCGATGGTGGTGGCTGGGACAGATGCCAAGAGACGGAGGAACGGGATGCTCTGTTTCTATCACCACTGTCTTGGCTCGAATGCCCAATGCTGTCTGCCGCCATGCCAATTCAAGAAGCTGGGAAACAGCACTTCCAGCAGTCTGTAGCAGCTGTAACCGCTGGTGACAGGAACAAGCTGCTTTTCATCATGGACACACGTTCTGGGAGATGCTTCTTGGTAGACTCTGGCTACCAGAAGAGCCTCATTTTGCAGGTCAGTGCAGACAGGTGGGCAGAAGGCAGCGGCCCCGAGCTTACGGCTGCCAATGGATCCAACAGCAGGACATTTGGCGAAAGGACGTTGACAGTATGCTTACACAGACGCAATTACCAGTGGGACTTTGTGGTAGCTGCATGTTCTGTCCCCATTTTAGGTGCTGATTTTTTTATGTGCTTATGGATTGTTAGTTGATGTTGCCAAAAGACGTTTAGTGGATGCTGTCTCTTTTTCGTCCTTGCCCTCCACAGCATGGGGAGTTGGGCCAACAACATATGCTAATGTTACAGCTTCAAGGGGTAAGTACCAGCATTTGCTTTCACAGTTCCCAGCACTCACAGTTCCCATTTATTCCACTACAGTAAGCAAACACGGGGTTGAGCATTTCATAACAATGAAAGGTCTGCCGATGTTCGCGTGCCCTCAGCACCTTGACGCAGTTAAACTAGCCAGCGCGCGCAAGGAGTTTGCTAACTAGGCATTGTTAGGCGCTCCAACAGCCCGTGGGCATCTCCGCTACACATGGTGCCCAAGGCCGATGGGTCGTGGCGACTGTGCAGCAATTTCCGGCGCTTGAATAACGCCATGGAACATAACCGGTATCCCATCCTGCACATCCAGGATTTTTCTGTGCACCTGGCCGGGATGTGTGTTTTTTCAAATTTGGACCTGGTTCGCTTCCCAAAACAGCGGTAATAACTCCTTTTAGCCTGTTCGAGTTTTCACGCATGCCATTTGGGTTAAAGGGTGTGGCGCAAACCTTCCAGAGAATGATGGACGCAGTGCTCCACGACTTGCCCTTCGTTTTTATCTACTTAGACAACATTTTGGTGGCTAGCGCGTCGGAGGAGGAGCACCTCGCCCATCTCAAACAAGTTTTCCAGCGGTTGGAAGCACACGGGCTTATCGTTAACCCAGCAAAGTGCCAGTTTGGGATGCCAGTAATTGATTTTTTGGCCCACACACCTCACCAGGAGGGCACTTTGACTGGACCAGTGGTCCCCCGCTACGGGCGCTGGCTCAAGCCCAAAGGACCGAGGGGTTAGGCCCCTTTCTGGGTAGTTCGGGGGGGGGGCATGTGGTGGCACTTAGTAGGGGGTTTCTCCACCCAGAACCGGAGGTTGGGGGAAGGGGAGATGGATAAAGGGACTGAATCAGGAAGAAGGAAGACGCACTGTGGCACCGGGGGGTCTTAGAGGTAACAGAAGGGAGTAGTCGACCCCTGGAATAACAGGAGTCACACCGGAGTTCGCCAGAGCGTGAGAGATGGTGATCAGCAAGGCTTCGTGTCCTGTATATTAATGTGCCAGACATGCTTTGTGTACTGTGTGAAATGTCTTTTACCCCCGGGTCTCAAAGGTGGAAATAAAGAGGTATAAAGGTGAGTGCCCAGGACCCTAGGAGAGATTCTGTTTTCTGTGTTGGAGGTGAAATAAAGTTTGTGTGTCATCCAGCTCGCTGTCCTGCCTGCTTTCATCTTCCACACCATCTTTGTTATAAAATCCAAAAAAGGACCGACATTTGAGCTAACTGCTTACAAACTTTCAAAGCTGGCTGGCTGCAAATCATCACAAGCTATGACTTCACTTGACTGGGTGTAACATCTAGTGGACTGAAAACGCTATTGGTTAACTGATAACCCAAAAGTATATGTGTGCACATTTTTTTAATAAAAGATTGAGCCATGCATTTATGGATTGATGCATTGTCGCCAGCGCCAAGTATCACGATTTATCACTGAATCAATGTTTTTTCCCACCCCTAGTCATTTCCAACAGTTTTCCAGTGGGAATTCACAACAGAATGGAAAAGCTAAGGCTGCATTTAAGAACCTGATAGTTCTTAAATGCAGTTCTCATAATCACTATGTGGCAGTAACGTAATCAGGACTGTGTAAAAGACTCCTCCAATGCAGCTAGCAAGTTAATTAGCTGCTGCCGTGAATCACATGACCCACAAACTCTCAAGAGGTGTCTAAACAAACACTTCTGCATCGGACAATGCCTAATTTGTGTGTGAAATGACAATATGCCTATTCTTTATTATATTATGCTCATTTACTACTACACTGCAGTGATATGATACCACACTCTTGTGTAATATTGCTTAATTACAAGCTTTTCTGAACTAATAGGGAGAAGAACAGAGGGGAGAATAAACCCTGACATCGACGTGAAAGGGCCAATTAACCATCATGCTGATTTAAGGTCAAATTGCCCAGCTCTACATTAACACCAGAAACAGGAAAATCTTTTGGCTCTGACATCAAGTGACCAATAGAGGACCTGTAGCTTTTGGCATTTCTGCATTACCTGAATGATTTTTAACTGCAGCAGTGCATTCATTTCTAAGAGGCACAGAAGCGCTTTGAGGTCATTGCTAACATAATAGTATTTTAGGGTTAGATTAGGTTAGATTGTTTATTATCATTCTTTAGTGTGTTATCATGCTAAAATTTGCTTACTTAACACAGAGTACAGCTGAGGCTAATGGGAGTATTGTTTGCAGATGAAATCTCAGATAAACTGACATTAGCCAGCCTTTAACCAGGCAGCTCACCAGAACAAAGTCTGTGAGCTTTCAGATGGTGCAGATGTGCGAAGAAGCATCTTTCCACTGTGCTGTCCAGACAGATCTCTCATCTACTGTAAATCAAAGCCATTATGTAGTGTAAACAATTTTCTGATGTGAGAAAGGTAAGGAAAATATCCTTATGCAATTCTCCTTAAATTGTCTGAAGTCATGTGAAAGCAGCTGAAGAGAGTGATTCTGTAAACAGCTTCACATTTGATGGAACATGATCAACTTGGAATTAATGTCTTCAGTAGAAACTTTACATCAGTATACAATAGCTTTTCAGTTTAGTCCACACTTGTAAACACTAGAGAAGGAAGAAATGGTGGTGTGCAGATATAGATAGGCCTCTTCTTACACCCAGTAATTTTCACTGATGAAACTTGAAATGCTGTGATAGTAGAAGCTTTTTGCAAGTGATCATTAGACACACAGCCTTGCAAAGCAGGATTAGGGACTTATTGAGGTTAAGGTTTAACCCTGCAGGGTTATGAAGGTGGGTCACTTACTATGAAGATGGACTTTTTTGCTGTTGTATTTTATGCTGCTCAAATGCAGGTTATGTTCGAGAAAACAAAGCAAAGCATACAAAGCCACTCACTACTAATCCATCAGTTCTCTTGAAATTCAACAAGTCTTCTAGCTGATATGCTACTGTCATTGTACCTTCTTGCCCTCACAATATTAAATTAAAAAAAGATGAGTGTTTGGGGGAAAAACAGGGTGGGCTGAGGATGGCGTATTACCATGCAGCTAATTTGGTTCAAGTCCTGTTATAAAACTGTAGTTGACTTTTACTTTTGGTTTAATTCCAGGTTCCCAATTCAATTCTTTTAAGCCTTAATATATTTTAGATGCACTTACGGTTACAGCAATACTTAGTGTTTGTGACTAAAAACAATAAAAAGGGAAAAAAGTTAAAGCTATAGGGTAAGGGTTACGGGAGGGTGAAACCTCTCACACATTAAACCTCCCATCATCCACCATCTCCGTTAAATAATTATTTTCACAGCTACAAGAGGCCACTTTTTCAAAGATATAACTATAAGGCTTAATTTCTGCTGGTAAAATGCTCTCTATCAGGTGTGTCCAATCATGTGCCATGGAGGGCCAAGACCCTGTAGGTTTTCTCTTCTACCCAGTCTTTTCAGCAGATGTTTTCACTGATCAGCAATCAGTGGGAAGAAGTTCAGTGAAATCTGCTGTTGAAGACACTGGTTGGAGGTAAAGCCTGCAGGGTCTTGACCCTTATGGTACATGATTGGACACCCCTGGTCATTTTCTATGGGAAGAGTGTCAAGATCTCATGGGTAAATTTTTGGATAATAACTTCTGAAGAGCATCACTAATAAATACAGATTTTGCGATTTGTTTTGTCTCTTGTTAAAACTAAAAATATAAAGCTGTTTCTGTTGTAATATACTGTTAAAAATGACAAACTGAGCATTTATACTTGTTGGCCTTACATCATTTTCCCAACACTGCTCTGTCAACAACACCAGGGTTGCATAAGAAAGAAGCTATTAACAGTAAATCTCACAGCATGCTCATTTTTCAAAAAATAAACATCTGTAGTTATATTTTGATCTGTTGGGACAGTGATATTAACTATTAAACAAAAAAAACATGCTATTATCATGATATTTCAGATTTTCAAACCTGCATTTCTCCATAGAAGGGTTTCCATCCATCCATCCAGCCATTTTCTACCGCTTTTCCGGAGGTCTGGGTCACAGAGGCAGCAGTTCAAGCAGAGAAGCCCAGACGGAAGCCCTCTCCCCAGCCACCTGCTCCAACTCTTCAGAGAGGATACCAAGGCGTTACCAGACCAGCTGGGACACATAGTCTCTCCAGTGAGTCCTGAGTCTGCCCCGGGGTCTCCTTCCAGTGGGACGTGCCCGAAACACCTCAAGTGGGAGGTGTCCAGGAAGCATCCTGATTAGATGCCCATACCACCTCAACTGGCTCCTTTCAATGTGGAGAAGCAGCGGTTCTACCCTGAGCCTCTCCCGGATGACTGAGCTCCTCACCCTATCTCTGAGGGTGAGTCCAGAGATCCTACAAAGAAAGCTCATTTCAGCCGCTTGTATCCGTGATCGCATTCTTTCAGTCAATACCCAAAGCTCATGACCATAGGTGAGGGTAGGAATGTAGATTGACTGGTAAATCGACAGCTTTGCCTTAGAGCTCAGCTCCCTCTTCACCACAACAGACTGGTACAACGTCTGCATCACTGCAGATGCTGCTCCGATCCGTCTGTCAATCTCTCGCTCCATTCTCCCATCACTCGTGAATAAGACCCCAAGATATTTAAACTCCTCCACATGGGGCAGGAGCCTGTCCCCAACCCGGAGAGGACAATCCACCTTTTTCCAGCTGAGGACCATGGACTCGGACTTGGAGGTACTGATTCTCATCCCAGCCGCTTCACACTCAGCGGCAAACTCTCCCAGTAAGAACTGTAGGTCATTGCTGGATGAAGCCAGCAGGACAACATCATCTGCAAACAACAGAGATGAGATCCTGTGGTCACCAAGCATGACACCCTCTGTTCCCTGGCTGCGCCTAGAAATTCTATCCATAAAAATTATGAACAGGATCGGTGACAAAGGGCAGCCCTGGCAGAATCCAACTCTCACTGGGAATGAGTCCGATTGAGTGTTGGCAATACGAACCAAACTCTCACAACGGTCGTACAGAGACCAAATAGCTCTTAACAACAAGCCCGATACCCCATACTCCCGAAGCACCCCCCCACAAAAAACCATGAGGGACGCGGTCAAATGCCTTCTCCAAGTCCACAAAACACATGTAAACTGGTTGGGCAAACTCCCACAAACCCTCAAGGATTCTCAAGAGGGTAAAGGGCTGGTCCAATGTGCCACGGCCAGGACGAAAACCACATTGCTCCTCCTGAATCCGAGGTTCAACCAACGGCCGGACTCTCCTCTCCAGTACCTTGGCATAGACCTTCCCAGGGAGGCTAAGGAGTGTGATCCCTCTAAAGTTGGAGCACACCCTCCAGTCCCCTTTTTTGAAGAGAGGAACCACTACCCCGGTTTGCCATGCCAAAGGCACTGCCCCCGACCTCCACGCAATGTTGCAGAGGCATGTCAACCATGACAGCCCTACAACATCCAGGGCCTTGAGGTACTCAGGGCAAATCTCATCCATCCCCGGGGCCCGGCCACCAAATAGATATTTAACCACCTTGGCGACCTCAGCCCCTGTGATAGGCGAGTCGTCCCCCTCGTCCACAAGCCCTGCTTCCTCTATGGAAGGCGTATCAGTGGGATTGAGGAGATCCTCAAAGTATTCCTTCCACCACCCAACGATATCCCCATTCGAAGTCAGCAGCGCCCCATCCACACCATACACAGTGCGTACAGGGAGCTGCTTTCCCCTCCTGAGCCGCTGGACAGTTTGCCAGAATCTTTTTGAGGCCGACCGAAAGTCTTGTTCCATGGCCTCACCAAACTCCTCCCATACCCGAGTTTTTGCTTCAGCAACCACCCGAGCTGCACTCCTCTTGGCCTGCCGGTACACCTCAGCTGCTTCGGGAGTTCCACAAGCCAACCAAGCTTGATAGGACTCCTTCTTCAGCTTAATGGCCCCCCTCACCACTGGTGTCCACCACTTGGTTCGGGGGTTGCCACCACGAGATGCACCGATGACCTTGCTGCCGCAGCTCTGGGCCGCTGCTTCAACAATGGAGGTGGAGAACATGGCCCATTCAGACACCATGTCTCCAGACTCCCTCGGAATGTGGTCAAAGTTCTTCCAGAGGTGGGAGTTGACGACCTCCCAGACAGGGGCCTCAGCCAGACGTTCCCAGCACACCCTCACTATACGTTTGGGTCTACCAGGTCTGAATGGCATCCTCCCCTGCCATCAGATGCAACTCACCACCAGGTGGTGATCAGTTGACAGCTCTGCACCTCTCTTTACCCGAGTGTCCAAGACATACGGTCGCAGGTCTGATGACACAATAACAAAATCGATCATCGACCTGTGACCTAGGGTGTCCTGGTGCTAAGTGCACATATGGACACCCTTATACTTGAACATGGTGTTCATTATGGACAAACTGTGGTTAGCATAGAAGTCCAATAACTGAACACCACTCAGGTTCAGATCGGGCAGGCCCTTCCTCCCAATCACCCCCTTCCAGGTTTCACTGTCATTGCCCATGTGCGCATTGAAGTCCCCCAGTAGCACGATGGAGTCTCCAAGAGGTGTACTCTCCAGCACTCCAAGAGACTCCAAAAAGAGTGGGTACTCTGAACCATCATTTGGTGCATAGGCACAAATGATGGTCAGGACCTGTTTCCCAACCCGAAGGCGCAGGGAAACAACCCTTTCGTCCACCAGGGAAAACTCCAATATAGAGGCAGCAAGGTGGGGGAATAAAAGAGTACCCACCCCTGCTCATCGCCTCTTGCCTGTGGCAACTCCAGAGTAGGCCAAGCTCCAGCCCCTCTCCAGGAGACTGGTTCGGGAACCAGAGCTGTGTGTTCAGGTGAGGCCGACTATATCTAGCCAGTATCTCTCAACTTCATGCACCAGCTCAGGCTCCTTCCCCACCAGAGAGGTGACATTCCACGTCCCAAAAGCCAGTTTAGGAAGCATGGGATCAAACCGCCAAGGTCTCCGCCTTTGACCACCATCTGATCCACATAGCACCGGACCCCCATGATCCCTCCTGCAGGTGGTGAGCCCACTGGAGGGCGGACCCATGTAACTCCCTCGGGCTGAGCCCAGCCGGGTCCCATGGGTGGAAACCCGGTCACCAGACGCTAGCCATCGAGCCCCTCCCCCAGGCCTGGCTCCATGGTAGGGCCCTGGTTACCCCATACCGGGCGGGGTACACTGAATCCTTGTTCTAGTATTTATCATGAGAGTCTGTTGGATCATTCTTAGTCATAGCAGGGTTTATGCATTTTTATTTTTCCCCTGATAATATTTTGCTCTACTGTGTAAATTAGCTGACGTCTTTAAATCTGTCATGTTTCCTAACGGTCATATGCTTCCACCACAAAGTCAGTGACATGGTACAGACCCAGAAAGCAGACATAACCCAGGAAACTCAGTTAACCTTTGATTAATAACAGTGTGATTGTGTGGATGCATGTGTGGAAGTCTGTAGTGAGTGTAGTGCATTGTAGAATCAGCTTGGGGCGAGCAGAGCACCATGCAAACTGGCAACCCTAGGGACAGAGCAGAGAGAACGTTAGAGGTTATCTTGACGGGGGAATGCCAGATAGAACTGTCCTTACTTTCTGCTGAGTTGGAGAAGTGCATAGGTTGGCACCACGGCCCAGGCCAGGAGGACAATGCCAGTCGCCTGTTGGAGATGTAGCAGGCAGGTGAACGAGGCAGGGGAGTCCGCCGCCAGGAGGACACCACCTGTGCACAGGGGTAAAGGTTGGGTGAGAGGAAAAGTTCAGGCTTACTTGACTGCCATATGGTTTGGAGACCCTTGGCGAGTTGAAGCAGTGGAGGAAGATGAGGCTGGAATCTGAGTGTGGAGATTGGCGAGTTCAGGATTTAGTTTAGGATGGAAGCAGATGACTCCACGCTGATCCCTGGGTCTCACAGAATATATAGGCAGAGCCAAATGGTAGACAGGTGTGTGCGCAGGTGCGCCTAATTGGCGGCCATGACAGTACTCCCCCCCCAACAACACGCCTCTCGGCAGTTGATCCATCCTACCTGGGTGCGCCTGGTGGAAGTCCTTGATGAGTTGCTTATCCAGCATGAAGGAAGGGCGTACCCAGGACCTCCACTCCGGCCCATAGCCCTCCCAATCCACCAGGTACTGTAGACTGCGAACCCGGCGACGGATGTCCAGAATGGCGTTGACCTTCCAAGCTGGGTTGCCATCGATCATCATCGGTAGTGGTGGGTCCCTGGTAGAAGGACACAAAGGGCTGGAGCAGACAGGCTTGACCTGGGAGACGTGAAAAGAAGGACAGATGCGGATGGAGGGGGGGCGATCTAGTCGCACACACACTGGGTTGATTACTTGTGTGATGGGAAAGGGTCCGATGAACCTCTGAGACAACTTCTTCCTCTCACCCTTCAAGTCAGTGTGTTTAGTAGATAGCCATACCTGTTGGCCTACCTGGTAGGCGGGAGCTGGAGCCCTGTGACGGTTGGCCACTGCCGTGTTGCGCTCAGCTGTGCGTTGCAGAGCCTCCCGGGTAGTCTTCCAGATCCGACGACACCACTGCAGGTGGGCACGAACAGAAGGAACTGCGATGTCCCCCTCCTCCTCCGGGAACAGCGGGGGGTTGTATCCCAACGAGGCCTGGAAAGGAGACATGCCTATGGCTGAAGAGATGGTGGTGTTGTGCGCATACTCAATCCAGGGAAAGTGGGAGCTCCAAGACGAGGGATACCTGGTGGCGACACACTGCAGCGCGGCCTACAACTCCTGGTTTGCTCGTTCACACTGCCCGTTGGGCTGAGGATGATAGCCCGAAGATAGGCTCGCCGTGGCCCCCAAGGCACTGCAAAACGCCCTCCAGACATGGGACACAAACTGGGGACCCCGGTCCGAGACGATGTCAAAGGGGATGCCATGAAGATGAACCATATGCTGGACTAGGAGGTCTGACGTCTCCTTGGCCGTGGGCAGCCCCTGCAGGGGGACGAAACGAGCAGCCTTGGAGAATCTGTCGACCAGAGTTAGAATTACCGTGTTATGGTTGGATGATGGGAGACCGGTGATGAAATCCAGAGCCATGTGGGACCATGGCCTGCCGGGGATGGGGAGGGGATGGAGTAATCCAGCTGGAGGGGCAGAAGACTTCTTCCCGGTGACACACTGAGGACAGGCCCGGATGTACTCCCTGACGTCCCTCTGTAGCAAAGGCCACCAAAAGTGCCACAGGGGACTGTGCTCTCTCCTTTTCTTTTTACCTTATACACCACGGACTTTCAGTACAACACTGAGTCATGCCACCTGCAAAAATTCTCTGATGACTCAGCTGTTGTGGGGTGTATAAGAGGAGGAGAGGAGGGGGAGTACAGGGCACTGGTAGACAGATTTGTGGAGTGGACGGAGCAGAATCAGCTGAGGTTGAATGTCAGCAAGACCAGGGAGATGGTGATTGACTTCAGGAAGAGGAAGGCTCCTTTTCAGCCACTGCAGATTAGGGGGGAGGATGTGGGAGTGGTTGAGGACTACAAATATCTGGGTGTCAGGATCAGAAGCGGGTTGGACTGGAGATCCAACGCCGATGCTGCGCACAAGAAGGGGATGAGCAGACTTTACTTCCTGAGAAAGCTGAGATCCTTCAACGTGTGCAGCAGGATGCTGGAGCTTTTCTACCAGACTGTTGTCGCCAGCGCCATCTTCTTTGCTGCGGTCTGTTGGGGTAGCAGTATCAGGGCCAGAGATACCAACAGACATGACAAGATTATCAAGAGGGTTGGCTCTGTAATTGGTCTCAGACCGGAGACCTTTGAGACAGTGGTGGAGAGGAGAACACTAAATAAACTGCGATCCATCATGGACAATCCTGATCACCCCCTCCACCACACACTAGATACACAGTGAAGCACTTTCTCCACTAGACTACTACAGCTTTGTTGTCGAACGGCCAGGTACAGGAAATCTTTCCTGCCATATGCAATTTCACTGTACAATAACTCACTATGATGTTGTATTCTAGCAACAATGCTCTGCACTGTGTGTGTTTATATATTTACATATTTATTCCATCTAGCTACAATGCTCCGCACTGGGTGTGTTTATATATCTACATATTTATTCCATCTAGCTACAATGCTCCGCACTGTGTTTATATATCTACATATTATTCCATCTAGCTACAATGCTCCGCACTGTGTGTTTATATATTTACATATTTATTCCATCTAGCTACAATGCTCCACACTGTGTGTTTATATATTCATATATTTATTCCATCCAGCTACAATGCTCCGCACTGTGTCTATATATATATATATATATATATATATATATTTAAATTAATATGTACATATGTATACTAGCTGCTCTTGTTTTTTCTTGCCTTCTGATTGTTGCTCTGAGTGTTGCTATCCCTGTGCTGTTGTAATCCTGGAATTTCCCCATTGTGGGACTAATAAAGGCTTATCTTATCTTATCTTATTCTGGTCATAGCTATGCTGCCACACTGCATCTTACAGACTAACTGGTACATCACTTTTCACTCTGCTCCTGATAGTCCTTCTTTGTGCAATGGGATGATTCATGTGTTTATACGGGTCATCATATATTAAGCTGTGATGTATATAGGTTCTATAGTTGTGTTAGTTTTTTACTTTCCATGGGTAATCCCTTTGTCTGTCGTGTGTGTTTCTGTTGTTTGGCTGTCAACTGCCATGCTGCTGTTACACTGTAATTTCCCAATTTGGGATCAATAAAGTACATCTATCTATCTATCTATCTATCTATCTATCTATCTATCTATCTATCTATCTATCTATCTATCTATCTATCTATCTATCTATCTATCTATCTATCAAAATGTCCTCTGGATCAGCTCCACTGTGCATCCCTGCCCTGAGAACTTGGACGAATGACCCCAATGAATAACTTCCCCCAGAACGGCTGATGGGACAAACAGTCTACCCGCTGGCCCCCCACCCAGGTCGGGCTCGTCCTTCAGAACCTTCAATACCTTGTTCTTAATACCCCAGGAGATGACACCCACGACACACGAAGGAGGTGGAATAGCGTGTTCAGGCTTCTCTGTCGTCTCCGAGGTAAACTGGCGGGACAAGGCATCCGGCTTCGTGTTCTTCAACCCGGGACGATAGGTGATGGCGAAATCAAGCCTCCCAAAAAGCAAGGACCAACGGGCCTGGTGGGAGTTCAGATGCTTGGCCGTCCGGAGGTACTCCAAGTTCTTGTGGTCCGTCCATACAATGAATGGCTGAGAGGCCCCCTCCAGCCAATGACGCCACTCCTCCAAGGCAAGTTTGATGGCCAACAGTTCTCTGTCACCGATGTCATAATTGCGTTCAGCTGGAGATAGGCGCCGGGAGAAGAACGCACGGGACCGGATTTTGCCATCCACCGGAGACCTCTGGGACAGGACTGCTCCCACCCTCGAGTCTGGAGCATCTACTTCCACCAAGCATTGGAGAGAGGGGTCTACCTGCGTCAGCATGGGAGAAGAGGAAAACCTGGACTTCAGTTCGGCAAAGGCAGCCGCTGCCTCCTCGGACCACTGGAAAGGAACCTTGGGAGAGGTCAGGCTGGTCAGGGGGAGAGTAATCCGACTGTAATTCTGGATGAAGCGACAGTAAAAGTTGGCAAAGCCCAGAAACTGTTGGAGGTGCTTTCTGGAAGATGGGGTAGGTCACTCAACCACCGCTTTTGATCTTACCTGGGTCGGGGAGGATCTCATTATGAGAGATAATGAAGCCCAGGAGTGAAGTCCGGTTGACTTGAAACTCACACTTCTCCGCCTTCACAAAGAGTTTGTTCTCCAACAACCACTGCGGTACCCGGCTCACATGCAAACAATGCTCCTCCAGGGACTGCGAAAAGATCAGGATGTCATCCAGATAAACAAACACGAACATGCCCAAGAAGTCCCTCAATACATCATTAATCAGCCTCTGGAAGATGGAAGGGGCGTTGGTGAGCCCGAATGGCATCACCAGATACTCAAAGTGTCCACTCGGAGTCCGGAACGCTGTCTTCCATTCATCGCCCTCCCAGATCCGCTCCAGATGATAAACATTGCGCAGGTCCAATTTGGAAAACCAGGAGGCGCCTTGGAGGGAATCAAAGACTGAATTAATGAGAGGTAAAGTGTACTTATCTTTGACAGTTATGTTGTTTAACACCCTGAAGTCTATACAGGGTCTCAGTGAGCCATCCTTCTTGCCGACGAAGAAAAACCGCTGACGACGATGGCCGGATTATGCCCGAGCTCAATGACTCCTTGATGTAAGTCTCCATCGCTTCTTTCTCCGGGGCTGACAGATTGTAAAGCCTACTGGATGGTAAAGGAGCTCCAGCGCGGAGATTAATGGCACAATCATAAGGGCGGTATGGGGGAAGGGAAAGGGCTTGCGACTTACTGAAGGCGGCCCCCAAGTTGTGGTATTCAGGAGGGACCTTATCCAAATCAGGAGGGGCAGGGATCGGGGCACTCAGCGGCATGGAAGGTGAGCATGCAGCAGACTGAAGGCAGGCACTCAGACAAAATGAACTCCGGGCAAGGACACTCCCGGACCGCCAGTCTATGGAGGGGTTGTGCAGGCGAAGCCAGGGATAGCTGAGGATAACTGGGGGTGAAGAGGTCAGCAGAACATATAACCTCAGCTCCTCCCGATGATTGCCCGATGTAATAATTGACACTGGAGCGGTCCGGTGGGAAACTGTAGCAAAAGGGGCTTTAGAAAGGGTGATCAGTCTCAAGGGGGTTTCCAATAACTGAACCGGGAGCCCCAGCTGGGTTGCCAGTTCCCCAGAGATGAAGCTCTGCTCGGCCCCGGAGTCAATGAGTGCCTGTGTAGTGAATTCCTTGTGTTTGATACAGAAACGAATGGGAATCAGAAAGCTAGAGAGGAGTTTTAACTGAGGCGCGTCCGTGAGTCCCCCTACTGCGACCCACGGACTCCCCCTTTTGGTCGTACAAGGCATACCTCAAGGCCGTGCTCTTCGCTCCCACAGTAAACACATAAGCCTAGTTCCTGCCGTCGCTGTCTTTCAGCAGCAGACAGCTTCGTTCGACCTGTCACCATAGGCTCTGGCTCATCCGGGGAATCTACTGCAGGTAAAGCCAATAGGGGGGCCTGTAGGGAACGGCGAGACTGACTACTCGAGCGACCGGAAGTCCTATGCTCAGCTGCCTGCTCCCTCAGTCTGTTGTCAAGGCTGATGGCAAGCGAAATTAGCTCAGTCAAGCTGGAGGGTTTTTCTAAAGAAGCTAACTCATCCCGCAGGCTAGGACAGAGGCTTCTAATGAAGATGCTACACAATGAGGCGTCCTCCCACCCCACCTCTGTGGCTACGACCCGGAAGTCTACGGCGTAATCGGCAACAGCCCTCGCCCCCTGTTTCAAATTCAACAACCGGGAGGTAAGCACACTATCAAGGTTGGAATGGTCAAACACCTCCTTGAACTCCTTAACAAACTGTGTGTAAGAGAGCGAAGCGTAGTCAGCCCTAGCCATAATGGCGTAGGCCCAAGCCAAAGCTCACCCCTCCAACAAATTCACCACATAGCCTATACCACTATGGTCAGAAGGAAAATCCCCCGGCACCCGCTGAAATACAATATCGCACTGCAGCAAAAAAAAAACGAGCTTCACCTAATTTACCGCCAAAACGGGTGGGAGTTAGGTATGGGAGTAAGGCGGAGCAGGGAGCCTGATGTAGCCTGGCTACTGACAGTGCTAACAATTCAACTTTATTTATTTATATAGCGCCATTTCACAACAACAGTCATCTCATAGCACTATCAACTGTAGGGGGAACCCCCACAGTTGCAGAAAGACCCCAGCAATCAGGCAATCCCCTGTGAGCAAGCACTTGGCGACGGTGGAGAGGAAAAACTCCCTTTTAACAGGAAGAAACCTCCAGCAGAACCAGGCACAGGGAGAACGTCAGCCAGTCATCTGCTGTGACTGGCTGGGGGGTGAGGGGACAGAGAAGATGAAAAGAACAGACATGTAGAGAGCAAACAGCACGATGGGGACTCAATCTATGGGAGAAAACAAACAGATGTTAATGACTAGCAAAAAAAAATATTTCATTTAGAGTGAAGAAAGGAGTGAGGCCCAGTGCATTATTGGAGGTCCCCCGGCTGACTAAACCTATTAGCAGCATAACTAAGGGAGGGTTCAGAAACACATGATTCCTCCCTAATTGTAGGCTATATCAAAAAGGTAGGTTTTAGCCCTATTCTTAAAAACAGAGATCGAGTCTGACCCCCGAATCCAGATTGGCAGCTGGTTCCACAGGAGAGGAGCTTGATAACTGAAGGCTCTGCCTTCCATTGTACTTTTGGAGATTCTAGGTATTACAAGTAATCCTGCATTTTGGGAGTGTAGTGCTCTGTTAGGATAATACGGTAGTATCAGATCTTTTAAATGAAAAGGAGCCTGATTGTTTAGAGCTTTGTAAGTAAGAAGAAGGATTTTAAACTTAATTCTAAACTCTATGGGAAGCCAATGAAGGGAGGCCAGAACCGGAGAGATATGATCTCTCTTTCTAGTCTCTCTTTCCTCTTCTTCTTCCGGCATTCAGAGAGAGCAGACGCTTTTCTCCCTCCTCTCCCTCCTAATCCTCTCCCTTCTGATCCCAGCTTGCAATGTTGCGTTTTTGTCTGTGTTTAGTCGCTCTTCTTCTGCTGAATCTTAATCTAAACGGAAATTATGGATCTGGAAAGCGGCTTAAATGTGATTGTCACCACTTTAAAAGAAGATCGGGTCAGGGGGGACCCAAGGGGAAGACTCATGGACATTGGGAACTCATGCGTCCGTATGATTCGACTGGAGATGCAGAAGACATCTATTGGCTATGATCACAGGACTTCTACTTTGGCTTTTGGAGTTTCCTGATGTTTCAGAAATTGAGGAAGGTGGAGAGCTGTTCAAATGCGGACCCAGGCAAGCTCCTTCACCAAATTCAAATATTTTTTTAAGCCTGTACATGGAAATTATGAAGCACAGAATCGCATGAGAGAGGAAAATTCTATTCTCTGAGTGCACAGTGCAGATTTAACCTTGTTTTTTTTTTGGTGCCCTGTTTACATTCCTCCTCGATGAAGATAAGGTGGAAGAGGCGGCTCTGCTAACCCAAACAATCGACAAACAATTGCTGTTGTTTCAGCAGACTGAACTCTTCAAGGACAGTGTTACCATATGTCTTCAAACTCTGCCATCTGCAAGCACGAGAGAGATAGACTCTGGACTTGCTTATAGATCACATGATTATAACATCCATCCACTGCCAGGAGGCGCCCTCTGCTGTTCACTAGCAACTGACACACCCACACTACACACTGCATACAACATCACATGACTGATACATACACTGACACATATACACACACACTGTCTCTCTCAACTTTTGTTTTTGTGTGATCTATTGTCTGCTAATTGTGCATTGGAGAGTTTTTTTCTATGTAATCACAATTTTGGTCATAAAATGAGCTTTATTTTGATTAACAATGCTTTTTTTCTCTCTGTCCATTGTGTCACTTCCCTTTCCCTTCATTCCCTTCTTTACCCTCTACTGCTGACAGGCGCCTCCATGGCTGCCGCGTCATTGAGATGTGCTTATTCAGTGCGCCCAATGTCAAGTCAAATTCCTCGTATGTTTATGTTTTTTATGTAAACATGCTTGGCAATAAAGCTTTCTGATTCTGATTTTAGTACCTGTTAAAACTCTTGCTGCAGCATTTTGGATCAGCTGAAGACTTTTTAAAGATGTTTTAGGACAGCCTGATAATAAAGAATTACAATAATCTAATCTCGAGCTAACAAAAGCGTGGATCAGTTTCTCAGCATCACTCTGAGACAAGATGCTCCTAATCTTGGCAATATTACGCAAATGATAGAAGGCAGTCTTAGAAACAAATTTAATATGTGAATTGAAGGACAGATCTTGATCAAAAATAATTCCAAGGTTCCTCACAGAGCTATTAAGAGAAAGAGTAACCGCATCCAAGCTGAAAGTTTGATTTGGAAAGGTATTTCTAAGGTTTTTTGGACCAACAAGAATGACTTCAGTCTTATCTGAATTTAATAGCAGGAAATTACAAGTCATCCAAGCTTTGATTTCCTTAAGACAGGTCTCTAACTTGGCTAATTGATTACTATCATCTGGCTTCATTGACAGGTATAATTGTGTGTCATCTGAATAACAATGAAAATGTATACAGTGCTTTCTAATAATGTTGCCTAACGGAAGCATATATAAACTAAAAAAAGTAGGGCCTAGCACAGATCCCTGTGGAACTCCATGACTAAGCTTTGAGTTGAAAGAAAACTCATTATTTACATGAACAAACTGGAACCTATTAGATAAATAAGATCTAAACCACTGCAACGAAGTTCCATTAAGTCCAACATAGTGTTCTAATCTATCAAGTAGAATATTATGATCGATAGTATCAAAAGCTGCACTAAGGTCTAAAAGGACAAGTACAGAAACCAGTCCATTATCAGATGCGATGGGGAGGTCATTACTGACCTTTGCTAAGGCTGTTACAGTACTATGATGGATTCTAAACCCAGAGTGAAACTCTTCAAGTAAACCATTTCCCTGCAGGTGGTCAAATAATTGCGTAGCAACAACTCTTTCTAAGATTTTTGAAATGAAAGGGAGATTAGAGATTGGTCTATAGTTAGCTAAAGCTCCTGGATCTAGCATTGGCTTTTTGAGTAAGGGTTTAATTACAGCCGTTTTAAAAGCCTGCGGTACATGGCCTAAAGTTAATGAAGAATTGATTATATGAAGAATAAAGCTACCAATAAGTGGGAAGACTTCTTTAAATAACCTGGTAGGAATAGGGTCTAAAAGACAAGTTGAAGGTTTGGATGAGGAAACTATTTTGTCTAACTCACAAAGGTTGATTGGAGTAAACTCATCAAGACAGACATCAATTGAAGGAGTTGTAGTAGTTCCAGTATTTAAGTTAACTGTGGGAAGAATCTGATTGATTTTATCTCTGATGGATGAAATTTTATTATTGAAAAAGTTCATAAAGTCCTGACTAGTAAGCTCTAAGGGAATGCTAGGATTGACAGAGTCCTGACTCTTTGTCAACCTGGCTACAGTGCTGAAAAGAAACCTGGGATTATTCTTGTTCTCTTCTATTAATGCAGAATAATAACTCGTTCTAGCTTTTCTAAGAGATTTTTTATAGATTAAAAGATGATTTCTCAGACTTCCGGTTATGGTGGCCACGTAGGAAGACGTGTTTCACTCTGCTCTGCTCCTAATAATAAAAAATAGGCTAAAATTCTCTCAATTGGAGCAAAAACCTATCCTAGCATTTAGGCACGGATATGGTAAAACCAAGGCTGTGAAATCAGGCGGAGGAAAAACTGATTCGTCGAGACAATCCAAGTTAACAGACTTCCACGCTCGTGACGAAGCAGGAAAATCTCCAGGGACCATGGCTGAGGAGAGAGCTAGTGGTGGAGCGGTGACTGCCGAAGGAACGAATGCGGTCCTTGCTGCTATCAGCGCTATGAGAGCAGACTTTTCGTCTAAGTTTGATGGGATTGTAGCAGCGATAGAAGGCATGAGAAAAGAAATAAGCGACTTTATGGAACGAGTATCGCAGGCAGAGCTCCGGATCTCCAACGCTGAAGATGATGTCACCAGCCTACAATTAAAGGTCCAAACATTGGAATTAAAAAATAAACGTCTGGAAGATAACGTCCTGGACTTAGAATCCCGGTCGAGACGGAATAATTTAAGGCTGGTGGGCCTCCCGGAGGATACGGAGGGACAGGATGCATGTTCCTTTTTGGAAAAGTGGATTCCAGAGGCGCTGAACAACGCAGATCTACAGTCATCGGTCGTCTTGGAGAGCGCACACCAAATCGGCCCACCGAGAGATAAGAAGACATCATCGAGGACGCTGATTATGAAGTTCCTCAACTACAGAGACAAGACGACGGTCTCCAACACAACACGTACTAAAGGAGAAATCAAATACCAGGATCATCGGGTGCGGTTCTATCCAGATTTGGCCACAGGAATCCAACAATTAAGGAAACAGTTTGACCCCGCCCGTAAAGAGCTGCGCAGCCTCGGGATTCGTCACGGAGTGATTCATCCGGCAAGACTGCTGGTCACATAGAAAGGGAGAACCCATATCTTCAAGACCCCTTAGGAGGCGCAGGAGCTCATTAAACAGATCCAAGGAGAGACTGGTGGGAGCTAAGCATGAAGAAAGAACAAGATATAAAGGTAGAATATTTAAGCATGTGTACAAGTATCTGACTGATCTGAAACATATAGCATGCCTACAAAATATAGATTGTATTATATAAAAAAAAAAGCTATGATGTACAAAGTTGCTATAAAATTTTGGAGTTAAGTTGGAAAAACTACAGAAGAAAGTTATTGTCATGTCATTAAAAGTAGCAGAGTCAGGGTGATTGAGAGGAGGAAAGAGTGAGTGGTTTGACTGAACCTCGCGGGTGAGGAGCAGCCACTGGCTATAACGGGAGATGGAATTTTTTTTTTTTTTGATTTTGGGGGGATTACCACAAATGTGGGGAGGGGGAATTTGTTTTTGTGTAGTTTGTGGGATGAATGTTCAACCATCCATGTTTTTGCTTCTCTGTATGAGCATGTTTATTTTGCAAGGTAATCTCAAACTCTTTATCAATCATAGACCAAGGCGTTAATCTTAATTTAACATCATGGAATTGCAGAGGTCTACAAAATCTAAAAAAACTTAAACAAGTTTTGAATAAAATAAAAGATATAGGTTCAAAAATTGTGTTTTTATAAGAAACTCATCTAATAGAGGAGGATGTAAAAAGAATAAGGAGAAGATGGCAGGGAAGTGTGTTCACCTCATCATTTTCATCCTGAGCCAGGGGAGTTATGATTCTCATACATAAAACAGTTCCATTTCAAGTGAAAAATGTAATTGGAGATAAATTGGGAAGATATCTAATCATCCAAGGATCTTTGTTATTAGAAAATATAAATCTGGTGAACTTATATGGTCCCAATATAGATGATCAAAACTTTTCATTAATTTATTTCTTACTTTAGCATCACTCACAGGGCAACATATAATAGCAAGGGATTTTAATTGTACATTGAATCCCAGTATAGATAGATCAACAGGACAGGACTGTACACACAATGGATGTAGGATGACCATTAATCATTTAAGATAAGATAAGATAAGATAAGCCTTTATTAGTCCCACAACGGGGAAATTCCAGGATTGCAACAGCACAGGGATAGCAACACTCAGAGCAACAATCAGAAGGCAAGAAAAAACAAGCAAGCAAGAGCAGCTAATATACATATGTACATATTACTATAAAATATATATATACACACACACACACACACACAGACACACAGTGCAGAGCATTGTAGCTGGATGGAATAAATATATGAATATATGAACACACAGTGCAGAGCATTGCAGCTAGGTGGAATAAATATGCAAGTATATAAACACACACAGTGCGGAGCAATGTAGCTAGATGGAATAATATGTAGATATATAAAAACACAGTGCGGAGCATTGTAGCTAGATGGAATAAATATATAGATATATAAATATAAACACACCCAGTGCAGAGCATTGTAGCTAGATGGAATAAATATGTAAATATATAAACACACACAGTGCAGAGCATTGTTGCTAGGTGGGATGAAACAGCATAACCGTCTATTTAGTTATCCTACATGGTATGATTATGTGCCCATACATATTCTCACCCTCCATAGCGACCGGTATGTTCCTAGTTGTATGCCGGAGAGGACCATTGTGTAAGTCTATTGCATCTTTTGCATTCAAAAAAAAAAAAAAAACAAACAAACAAAAAAAAAAAAACTATTAGTTTGTTACGTCTTTTTGCTATCTCTGCGAGCAGCCCTGCTTAGGTTGTACAGTCTGACAGCCGTTGGTAGGAAGGACCTACGAAACCTCTCGGTTGTGCACCTGGGATGATGTAGTCTGCTGCTAAATGAGCTCCTCAGTGCATCCAGTATGTCCTGCATAGGGTGGAACTTGGACTCCAGCAGAGATGACAGTTTAGCCACCGTCCTTCTCTCTCCTATCTCCTCCATCGGATCAAGGCGTTGCCCCAGGACAGAGCTAGCTTTCTTAATCAGTTTGTTCAGTCTCTTCCTATCGGCTGCAGTAATGCCACTGCCCCAGCAGACCACTCCAAAAGTGATGGCTGATGCCACCACCGTGTCATAGAATGACTTCAGCAGCGCCCCTTGTACACCAAAAGACCTGAGTCTCCTCAGCAGGAACAGCCTGCGCTGTCCCTTCTTGTAGAGTGCGTCAGTATTGTGTGACCAGTCTAGTTTATTGTTCAGATGAATACCCAGGTACTTGTAGGATGTCACCATCTCGATGTCTGTTCCCTGTATATTTACTGGTGCTGTGAGGGGTTGTCCTTGCCTGCGGCAGTCCACCACCAGCTCCTTAGTTTTCCTCGCGTTGATCTGGAGGCAGTTCCGATGGCACCAGTCCACAAAGTCCTGGATAAGCCCTCTGTACTCAGCTTCATCTCCGCTGGAGATGAGACCAACGATCGCAGAGTCATCAGAGAACTTCTGTAGATGGCAATGTGTTGTGTTGTGTGAGAAGTCCGCAGTATAAAGAGTGAACAAGAAGGGAGCCAGCACCGTTCCCTGGGGGGCCCCCGTGCTACTGATGATCGTGTCGGAAACACAGTCCCGGGTTCTCACAAACTGAGGCCGGTTCGTGAGGTAGTCCAGGATCCATGATGACAGGTGCTGGTCCACCCCTGCGCGCAGCAGCTTGTCCTTCAGGATCATCGGTTGGATGGTGTTGAAAGCACTGGAGAAGTCAAAGAACATGATCCTCACCATATTCCCGGGCTTCTCCAGGTGGGACAGAGAACGGTGAAGGAGGAAGATCACCGCATCCTCCACCCCAATGCCATGCTGGTAGGCGAACTGGAGTGGATCCATCGCTGGTTCCACCAGGGGGCGGAGATGAGCAAGGAGCAGTCTCTCCAGGGTCTTCATCAAGTGGGACGTCAAGGCCACCGGTCTGAAGCTGTTCAGGTCTTTGGGGTGGGAAGTTTTTGGTACAGGTACCACACAAGATGTTTTCCACAGCTGTGGTACCCTCCCCAGTTTCAGGCTCATGTTGAAGATATACGTCACAATCCCACACAGCTGGTCTGCACAGGACTTGAGGAGCTTTGCGCTGATGCCGTCCGGTCCCGACGCCTTCCTCGCCTTGATCTTCCTCAGCTCCGTCCTCACCTGGGTCTTGGTCAGGGTCAGGATGGGGGGCTGTGTGTTGGGAGTGGGGGGGGGTGTCGGTGGAGTGGGGAGTGGGTAGCAGGACTTGATTTCTTAGAGGCAGCAGTGGTTGTTGTGCAGACAGGGGGGAGGGCGGTTGGTCAAATCTATTGAAAAACAGATTCAGGTTGTTCGCCCACTCCCTGCCCCCCGTGGCCTGGGGGGAGGTATTCTGGAGCCCCGAGATGGTTTTGAGGTTTCTCCAGACCCCGCTGATGTCGCTCTGTTGCAGCTTGTCCTCCATCTTCTTCCTGAAGCTGTCCTTGCCTTCTCTGATCTTTCTCCTCAGCTCCCTCTGTACGGACTTCAGCATCTCCCTGTTCCCCGACCTGAAGATCCTCTTCTTCTCTCTCAGAAGTGTTTTTATCTCAGGGTTGATCCAGGGTTTGTTGTTTGAGTGACGCCGTATGGTCTTGGTGGGAACGGATTTGTCCACACAGAAGCTGAGGTAGCCCGTGAAGGTGTGAATGAGGCCATCGATGTCCTCACCATGTGGATCGCAGAGCTGCTTCCAGGCAGTGGCTTCAAAACAGTCCTTTAGAGTGTCCATTGTCTCCTCAGACCATAACTCCACAGTGTGCATGGCCGGAGGTTGTCTGTGCACTAGGGGTTTGTACACCGGTCGGAGATGAACCAAGTTGTGATCCGATCTCCCAAGTGGGGGGAGTTGTGATGAGGTGTACGCCTCCTTAGTGTTTGCGTAGAACAAATCCAGTGTTTTATTGTCTCTAGTGTGGCATGTGACATACTGGGTGAAAGTGGGCAGAATGGGAGACAGTGAAACGTGGTTGAAATCGCCTGAGATGAGGAGAAGAGCATCTGGGTGTTCTGTCTGCAGCCTGCTGGTTACTGAATGGATGACGTCACGCGCTGTCCCAGCGTTCGCCGTCGGATTTGCATAAACAACAATGCAGATCACGTGTGAGTGTTCTCTCGGGAGATATGTAGGCCTCATGCTAACAGCTAGCAACTCAATGTCTTTGCTGCAGTGTCGTTGTTTAACAGTGATATGTCCCGGTCTGCACCAGTTGTTGTTAACATACATGATCACTCCACCGCCCCTAGTTTTGCCACTCTCTGGTGTTCGGTCAGCTCGTATCGTGTGAAAACCCTCCAGCTCAATGTTAGCATCTGCTGCTAGTTCAGTTAGCCACGTCTCAGTAAACAAAAGGAGAGAGCACTCCCGGTAAGTGCTATCATAACGGGAGATAGCCGCTAGCTCATCTAACTTTCCCAGTATCGACCGTACATTTCCCATGACAACAGATGGAAGGGAGGGTCTGTACCTTATATTTTTTGTCCTCCGCCTTACTCCAGCCCGGCAGCCGCGGCGTTTTCGCCTCAGTTCTCTCGGTATGTCGAGTTTTTCCAGTGGGACCGGGTGGCGGTTAAATGCTAGCAGCTCTTCCCTGTTATATCGTATCCTGCTATAAACAGTGGCTCCGTCCACCGGCTCAGGAGACATTTGGGATGATCTGTGTGTCCGTGATATAAGTGGGGTGAAAAAAAAAAAGTGATCAAAAGAGAGAGGAAGGGAAAAAAAACTCGGAATCGAGCCGCTGTTGCAAAAGGCAGCCGACTGGTGTGGCGCCGAGAGGAGAAAAAAAAAAAAAAATTCTTAAAAAAATTCTCAATTCTTTCATTTTATGAAAGAATTGAGATTGCTAGATATATGGAGAGAAATGAAACCACAAGTCAAAGCCTATTCTTGCTATTCTAATACCTACAAGACATTTTCACGTATTGACTATTTTTTGATCTCCACAGAATTAAGGTCCAAGATTCAAAATTGTTTCTATGATAACATTGTGATATCTGATCACGCACCCTACTGTCTAATATATGTAGATAAGAAATTGACAAAGGTTCCAGGTATGTGGCAATTTCAGCATAAATGGCTTCAGGATGAGGAATTTGTTAAGTACATATAAAAACAGATAGATGAGTTCTTTGATATCAATACTACACAAACATCAGCATGTATAAAGTGGGAGGCTTTCAAAGCTTTTATTAGGGGGCATATTATTAGTTATACAGGTTCAAAATCTAAGAAGACTCGAGAGGAGAGAGTCCAATTGGAACGTAAAATAAAAATTCTTCAAGAAAAAGTGTATGCAGGAAGTAATCCAAAATTAGAGAACGAATTACTGATTCTGAGAGCTGAATATGACAAAAAATCAGCGAATAGAGCTGCCTCGAGTCTTCTAAGATTGAAGCAAACCTTTTATGAACAAGGTGAAAAATCAGGAAAATTATTGGCATGGCAGATTAAACAATTAGAATTTAAAATGCCAATTACCAGTATTATAAGTAACGGACAGGCAGTTGTAGATCCTTTAGAAATTAATAGTGCCTTTGGAGATTATTATGAAAAATTATATGATACAAAAAATGAAACTGACTTAACAAAACTAAATGGATTTTTGGACGGATTATCTATACCATGTATTCCAAATGAAAATAGGGAGATACTGGAGTCAAAAATTAGTCAAGAAGAAGTTGGGTTAGCCATAGATAATATGAAATCAGGAAAAAGTGCGGGACCTGATGGTCTTCCAGTTGACCTCTATAAAAAATTTAAGAATAAATTAATAAAACCATTTTTGGAAATGGTTTTAGAAGTATTTCTAAATAGTAATTTACCACCATACATGAATAATGCCTTAATTATACTGTTGCCAAAACCAGGTAAACCCTCTAATAAATGTGAAAACATGAGACCAATAAGCCTATTAAATGCTGACCTTAAGATAATCTGTAAAATTTTAGCAAGACGACTACAAGAAATATTACCAAATATTATTAACCAAGATCAGAATGGCTTTATAATGGGAAGACAAGGCTTCCATAATGTAAGAAGACTATTTAATATTATTTATTCTAATAAAGAAGCACCGGATACAGCTCTCCTATCATTGGACGCTGAAAAGGCCTTTGATAGGGCCATTTGACCCTTTCTTTTTGAAGTCCTACAAAGGTTTGGACTTGGAAATAATTTCATAAAAAGGGTTCAGATAATATACAATAATGCTACAGCAGAAATCCTAACAAATAGCAATATCTCAAAATCAATAAAAATCAATAGAGGATGTCGACAAGGTTGTCCACTTTCACCTTTACTGTTCACTATGGCAACTGAACCTTTAGCGATGGCAGTACGTTTACATCCACAAATATATGGAATTAAAGTAGGACCAACAGAACATAAAATCTTCCTGTATGCTGATGACATAATTTTGTTTATGTCGAATCTTAAAAAATCAATTCCGACCTTGTTAAATTTAATAAAGAACTTTGGGGGAAATATCAGGATATAAAATAAATAAAACTAAATCTTCAATATTAATGCTAAATGAGACCCAGAGAAATCACCCAGCTCCTGAGGTAAATCAATTCAATGTTGTAAATCAGTTTAAATATTTAGGAATTCAAATTGTGCCTAAGTTAGAATCAGTCGCCAGTGCCAACTATGAAGCCTTAATGACAGATATTAATGAGTTGCTTCAGAGATGGATGTCACTACCAATGTCGATGATCGGGAGAATTAATATACTTAAAAGTAATATCTTACCCAAAATACTATATTTATTTCAATACATTCCTTTACCACCACCTTCAGATCTATTCTCTAGAATTAAAAAAAAGTTAGTGGAATTTATATGGAACAACAGGAAGGCTAGATTACGTCTGTCCTTACTATATTTACCATTTGATCGTGGAGGTCTGAAGTGTCCAAACTTTATGTTGTATTACTGGTCAGCACAACTGAGGTCTATGACATATTATTTTTCATCAAATGATCTCCCTCACTGGATTGAAATGGAATCATACAATTTACCTTTACCTCTTCCCTTATTCATATACTAAGACTCGGCTAAAAAAATTACAGAAACAAGTTAAAAATCCTATTGTAAAGCATATGATCAAAATATGGTGTGAAATCAAAAAATATTTAAAAGAACCACACTTATTGTCACAATTTAGCCCAATATGGGGTAATCAATATTTTACACCAGGGAGAGCGGATGCTGTATTTAAATTATGGAATTTAAAAGGGATTCAAAAGATTCAAGACTTATATTTGTCACGTTCAGATAACATAATGTCTTTTGAAGAACTGAGGGTCAAATTTAATCTTAATAGAACACATTTTTTTAAATATCTTCAGCTTAGAAACTTTATTCGATCAAATCAGAATCAGAATCAGAATCAGAATCAGAATCAGAATCAGAATCAAAATCAGCTTTATTGGCCAAGTATGCACAACACATACAAGGAATTTGACTTTGGCTAAAAACTAATGGCTAAAAATTTTTGGCTAAAAATCAAAATAATGTTCTCACCCAACCTACTTATTCATCCTTGGAAAAAATTTTGACTAAAGATAGTAAGAGAAGATAAGATAAGATAAGATAAGATAAGCCTTTATTAGTCCCACAATGGGGAAATTCCAGGATTGCAACAGCACAGGGATAGCAACACTCAGAGCAACAATCAGAAGGCAAGAAAAAAAAAGAAAAAAAAAAGAAAGGGTATTATTTCAGAGTTTTATAACTCATTGACACTATCCTCAAGTGAAAACTCACAGAAAAGAATGAATTATTGGAAAGAAGACCTGCAAATTGAAATTTCAGAGGAACAATGGGAATTGGCTTGCACAGAAGCTCAAACCAAATCAATAAATGTACGTCTTAAATTGATACATTTTAAATGGTTAATGTGGATGTATGTTACACAGGTGGAGTTAAATAGATATAACAAAAACATACCAGATAAGTGCACAAAATGTATGGAAAGTAAAGGAACCCTATTTCATTGTTTATGGGAATGTAGAAAAATTAGAATGTTTTGGGAAGAGGCGAGGGTAACAATTGAAAAAATAATTTCAAAACAATTCATATTGAACTCTAAACTGTTTTTGTTGGGTCTGTATCCAGAAAAGCATAATTTTAATAAGAGTGAAAGAACATTCATAGACCTCAGTTTGCTTAATGCCAAAAAATGTATTGCACTATTGTGGAAAAAGACTCATAGACCAGATGTGACTCAGTGGTTAAGACAGATGCTAACAAACCTTCCACTAGAAAGAATAACATATATACTGAAATCAAAGGAAAATGTGTTTGAGAATATATGGAGACCTTTCATTGATTATGTAAAGAAATTAAACATAACTTCTGAAGAAGAAGGTGAAAGATGTGTGTGGACCTTGTAAATTCCAAATTGGTGAATGTAAAATATGTATACTAATGTAATGGATTACCTAGACTAAACAGAGGAGCATTGTTTGACTTGCTTTTGTTAATGGTTGTTGGTGTTTTTCGTATTTTTTTAATTTATTTTATTTTTAAATTACTTTAATGTTAGTGTTTGATTGTTTGTGTCATGTTTGTTAAAAAAAGGTTCAATAAAAATATTGTGGGAAAAAAAAGATGATTTCTCCAAGCTAAATAGATTTCATCTAAATTAGTGGAGCGCCATTTTCTTTCTAATTGATGAGTCTTCTGTTTTAAGCTACGAGTTTCTGTGTTGAACCAAGGAGTTAGAAATCTCTGATTAGACTTTATTTTTTAAGGGGGCTACCAAGTCTAGAGTCTGATGCAGAGAAGCTGTAACACTATCCACCATGTTATCAATTACAGAAGGAGCAAGCTGTCTATAGCTTTTTTCTGTTGTGTTGACACATGGCATAGAGGAAACAATCTGCATAAATTTGGTAACAGCATCATCTGAGAGGCATCTACTGTAATAATATTTTTCTTTAGGAGCCAAATAGTCAGAAATAGTAAAATCAAAGGTTAACAGACAATGGTCTGACAGTACAGGGTTATGAGGAGACACTACAAGATTTTCTATTTCTATGCCATATGTCAGAACAAGTTCCAATGTATGGTGGAGGTAATGAGTAGAATTTCCTGCTTTCTGAGAAAACCCAATCGAGTCTAATATTGAATTAAATGCCACATTAAGGCAGTCACTATCTACATCCACATGTATATTAAAGTCCCCTACTATAATTATTCTATCAGATTTCAGCACTAAATCAGCTAAGAAATCAGCAAATTCGGATAAAAATTCTGAGTAGGTTGATGGAGGACGATAAACTATGGCAAATAAAATTGGGTTTAACTTAAAATTGCTAAAGTGCCCAATACTGAGGACCAGGCCCTCAAAGGAATTATAACATGTTTTTTGCTTTACATTAACTAGTAATTTGGAATGGTAAATTGTTGCTACTCCTCCTCCACGACCAGAACTTCTGGGATTTTGACAGTTTAAATAACCAGAGGGAGTTGATTCATTTAAACCAACATAATCCTCTTGCCCTAACCAAGTCTCTGTAAGGGATATTAAATCAATCTGATGATCAATTAACAGATCATGGACTAACAGAGACTTGGGAGTTAGAGACCTAATATTTAATAAACCACATTTAATTTTTAAATTATGAGGAGGAACAGAGGCCAAATCATTCAATTTAGAGGCTTGATGTTTAATTTGAGTTTTACCAATATTTTGCTTAATCACTTTGGGATGCTTATATATTATATTTTTATTTACTTTGGAGGGAGCAGACAATGATTCTCTGATGGGGAAGACAGGGGCTAAGTTGAGGGGTGGTGGATGAAGAACAGGTGCAGGGGAGCTAGCGGGAGCTGAAGGGAAGGCCTGTGGGTTAGCTAGGCAGTCCAAACGGTCAGTAACTTGAGCTAGCTGTGTGAGTATAATTTGCTGCTGGTAGGCTAACTGGTCCACCCGAGTTTCTAAGTTGTTTACCTTGCGCACAAGGCGCTGTCTGCTGGGTCACTCTGGCGGAGTCGTACTGACATGGTACAGACCCAGAAAGCAGACACAACCCAGGAAACTCAGTTAACCTTTTATTAATAACAGTGAGAGTGTGTGGATGCGTGTGTGGAAGTCTGTAGTGAGTGTAGTGTGTTGTAAAATCAGCTTGGGGCGAGCAGAGCACCGTGCAACCTGGCAACCCTAGGGACAGAGCAGAGAGAATGTTAGAGGTTATCTTGATGGGGGGAATGCCAGATAGAACTGTCCTTACTTTCTGCTGAGTTGGAGAAGTGCATAGGTTGGCACCACGGCCCAGGCCAGGAGGACAATGCCAGTCGCCCGTTGGAGATGTAGCAGGCAGGTGAACGAGGCAGGGGAGTCCGCCGCCAGGAGGACACCACCTGTGCACAGGGGTAAAGGTTGGATGAGAGGAAAAATTCAAGCTTACTTGACTGCCATATGGTTTGGAGACCCTTGGCGAGTTGAAGCGCTAGAGGAAGATGAGGCTGGAAGCTCAGTGTGGAGATTGGTGAGTTCAGTTTCCGTAGGATGGTAAACAGGTGTGTGCGCAGGTGCGCCTAATTGGCAGCCATGACAGTCCCGTGTGAACATGTGTTGTAAAACATATCAGGATGGTTAAACTTAAAATGTTATGTTCATCATTCATTCATCTTCTTCCGCTTAATCCTTTTCGGGTCGCGGGGGTGCTGGAGCCTACCCCAGCATCTTTGGGCGAGAGGCAGGGTACACCCTGGACAGATCGCCAGTCCATCGCAGGGCCAACACAGAGAGACAGACAACCATTCACTCTCACAGTCATACCTAAGGACAATTTAGAATCCCCAGTTTGATGCCAATTAACCTAACTTGCATGTTTTTGGCAGGTGGGAGGAAACCGGAGAAATCCCGGAGTAAACCCACACAGACACGGGGAGAACATGCAAACTCCACGCAGATCACTGTTGGTCGGGGGCTGGGATTGAGCCCAGGATCCCCCCGGCCAAGGGTGAGTTGCTGTGCTGCCGCAGTGCTAACCACGCCGCCACTGCGCCGCCCTGTTATGTTCAGCTACAGCCTAATAATCACAGGAAAAAGAAATTTAGAGAAAGAAATTGGTTCATCTCATGACATTAAGATATGTCAGTTGATTGTTATTAAAGAAACATACAGTTGCACACTATTGTAAATAGTAATAAAAATAATAGATAAATAGAACAATTGTTTTGTGTTGTGTTTTAATTCATGAAGTTCATTAACTTTTTAACTCTTGTTTCAACTTGACAAGTTAAAACATTTTATAATTCCCTTATGATTTGTGGAGTAGAATAATATGTTGAGGCAAGTTGAAGCAGCCAGTTCCATCTCAGGACTACAGTGGTATCAATCCAACCCTGTGTCTTGTCAGGTAAAAGCATTGAAAAGTCACAGTTATGCCAGTTTCATTAAATTTCTTCACTTTGCAACCCAATCTCACCAAAAGTAGTATAAATGGCTTATTTTCCACCCCTTCAGAAAACCTCCCATTTATAGTACAACCAAAAAAAATGAATGAATGAATGAATCTTTATTTTGGATAGATTCAATTAAAAGATTAAAAGAAAGGAACAGAATAATATAACAAGGTGAAAAAAATCCAACAAGGTCAAATAAACAACTAGAAAAGCACTCAAAGAGCGCATACCTCTGCCAAGTCTCCTTCAGTCTGTCATGGATCACCTCCAAAATATAATGGGTTTGTGTGTAGGCCTCGAACCACTTGTGGTGAAAATTGCATCAAAGTCTGTCCATTAGTTTTGGAGTATTGTGGGTGACACACTGTGAGAAGAGCCTTGGCTGTGGTATGCATTCCCAGATCATCACCAAAATGTAATGGGTTCCTCTGTAGGCCAAGAATCACCTGTGGTGAAAATGTCATCCAAATCCATCTAGTAGTTTTTGTGTAATCCTGCTGCACAAATACACAAAAGCCCTTGGTGGAGGCATGCACATTCAGATCATCACCAAAATCTAATCATCTGTTCCCCGTGCCATTATACACCTTTCCTGAAAATTTTGTCAAAATCCGTTCATAACTTTTTGAGTTATGTTGGTAACAGACAGACAGACAGACAGACAGACAGACAGACGGCAGTAAAAACATTACCTCCTTGGCGGAGGTAATAACTCCTCGGATTATACAGTTCAACATATAGTAAGTTATCCGAAAGGGGTGATGGCTGAAGCTGCAGCTTATACTGCCCACCCATATTCCATCTAAGAATTCAAAAACAAAATAAAACTAGAAAAGCACTCATAGAGCGCATACCTTCACCAAGGCTCCTTCCGTTTGTCATGGATCACCTCCAAAATGTAACTGGTTTGTGTGTAGGCCTATAGCCACTTGTGGTGAAAATGGCATCAAAGTCTGTCCATCAGTTTTGGAGCATTGTTGCTAACACACTGTAAGAAGATAAGAGCCTTGGCTGAGGTATGCACTCTCAGATCCTCACCAAAATGTAATCATCTGTTCCCTGTGCCATTACACACCTTTCCTGAAAATTTCATCAAAATCCGTTCATAACTTTTTGAGTATTGTTGCTAACACACTGTGAGAATATAAGAGCCTTGGCTGAGGTATGCATTCTCAGATCATCACCAAAACAGCTTTTGTTTGAGGAGTAGCAACAATTTACCATTCCAAATTACTAGTTAATGTAAAGCAAAAAACACATTATAATTCCTTTGAGAGCCTGGTCCTCAGTATTGGGCATTTTAGCAATTTTAGGCTAAACCCAATTTTATTTGCCATAGTTCATCGTCCCCTATCAACCTACTCAGAGGTTTTATCCAAATTTGCCGAATTCTTAGCTGATTTAGTGCTGAAATCAGAATCATTCAGAATCAATCAAATCCCCTACTATAAATAATTATAGTAGGGGACTTTAATATACATGTAGATGTAGATAGTGATTGCCTTAATATGGCATTTAATTTAATATTAGACACGATGGGGTTTTCTCAGAAAGTAAGAAATTCTACCCATTATCTCCACCATACGTTGGACCTTGTTCTGATACATGGCATAGAAATAGTAAATCTGGTAGTGTCTCCTCATAACCCTGTACTGTCAGACCATTGTCTGTTAACCTTTGATTTTACTATTTCTATTTGGCTCCTAAGGAAAAATATTACTACAGTAGATGCCTCTCAGATGATGCTGTTACCAAATTTATGCAGATTGTTTCCTCTATGCCATGTGTCAACACAACAGAAATAAGCTATAGACAGCTTGCTCCTTCTGTAATTGATGGCATGGTAGATAGTGTTACAGCTTCTCTGCATCAGACTCTAGACATGGTAGCCCCTTTAAAAAAGAAAAAGTCTAATCAGAGATTTCTAACTCCTTGGTTCAACACAGAAACTCGTAGCTTAAAACAGAAGACTCATCAATTAGAAAGAAAGTGGCGCTCCACTAATTTAGATGAAATCTATTTCGCTTGGAGAAATCATCTTTTAATTTATAAAAATTCTCTTAGAAAAGCTAGAACGAGTTATTATTCTGCATTAATAGAAGAGAACAAGAATAATCCCAGGTTTCTTTTCAGCACTGTAGCCAGGCTGACAAAGAGTCAGGACTCTGTCAGTCCTAGCATTCCCTTAGAGCTTACTAGTCAGGACTTTATGAACTTTTTCAATAATAAAATTTCATCTATCAGAGATAAAATCAGTCAGATTCTTCCCACCGTTAACTTAAATACACTAACTACTACAACTCCTTCAATTGACATCTGGATCAGTTTACTCCAACTGACCTTTTAGAGTTAGACAAAATAGTTTCTTCATCCAAGCCTTCAACTTGTCTTTTAGACCCCATTCCTACCAGGTTATTTAAAGAAGTCTTCCCATTTATTGGTAGCTTTATTCTTCAAATAATCAATTCTTCATTAACTTTAGGCCATGTACCGCAGGCTTTTAAAACAGCTGTAATTAAACCCTTACTCAAAAAGCCAATGCTGGATCCAGGAGTTTTAGCTAACTATAGACCAATCTCTAATCTCCCTTTCATTTCAAAAATCTTTTTGTGTGCCAAAAACATGCATGTTAGGTTAATTGGCTGTTCTAAATTGTCCCTAGATATCTGTTTCCTATAGGCCCTTAGAATAGAGGGTTAGTATTAATGAAAGCGCTTTGAGTGGTCTTTGTGACTAGAAAAGCGCTATGTAAGTGCAGGTTAGTTAGTTAGTTAGTTAGAAAGAGTTGTTGCTACGCAATTATTGGACCACTTGCAGGGAAATGGTTTATTTGAAGAGTTTCAATCTGGGTTTAGAATCCATCATAGTACTGAAACAGCCTTAGTGAAGGTCACTAATGACCTCCTGATCACATCTGATAATGGACTTGTTTCTGTACTTGTCCTTTTAGACCTTAGTGCAGCTTTTGATAGTATTGATCATAATAATCTACTTGATAGATTAGAACACTATGTTGGATTTAATGGAACTTCGTTGCAGTGGTTTACATCTTATTTATCTGATAGGTTCCAGTTTGTTCATATCAATAATGAGTTTTCTTTCAACTCAAAGCTCAGTCATGGAGTTCCACAGGGAGCTGTGCTAGGCCCTACTCGTTTTATTTTATATATGCTTCCGTTAGGCAGCATTATTAGGAAGCACTGTATACTGTACATTTTCATTGTTATGCAGATGACACACAATTATACCTGTCAATGAAGCCAGATGATAGTAATCAATTAGCCAAGTTAGAGACCTGTCTTAAGGAAATCAAAGCTTGGATGACTTGTAATTTCCTGCTATTAAATTCAGATAAGACTGAAGTCATTCTTGTTGGTCCAGAAAAACTTAGAAATACCTTTCCAAATACCAAATTCCAAATACCTTTCCAAATACCTTTCCAAATCAAACTTTTAGTTTGGATGCAGTTACTCTTTCTCTTAATAGCTCTGTGAGGAACCTTGGAGTTATTTTTGATCAAGATCTGTTTTTCAATTCACATATTAAATTCGTTCCTAAGACTGCCTTCTCTCATTTGCGTAATACCGGAGTGGTGGCTCAGTTGGTAGAGCATCTGCCCCACACCCGGGAGGCAGGGGTTCAAATCCCGGCCGGGTCATGCCGTAGATCATACAAAAAAAGTGGAACTTCCTGCCGTCCAGCTTGGTGCTCAGCAATAATGGAATGGAGGAGGGAAATTTGTGGCGGCGCCTTGCATGGCAGCGGCCCTCTGATTCTGCTCTTGGGGTGTGTGTGATTAACACAGTAGATAGGTAAAACACAATCTCGTTCTACTGTACATGATTGGTTGTACAGTTGAATGACAATAAGGGTGATTTAATTTTAATTTAATTTAATTTTAATTAATATTGACAAGATTAGGAGCGTCTAACTGCTACTAAGATTAGGAGCAACTAACACGACTATAGAACCTATATACATCACATATATTAAGCTGTAATGTATATAGGTTCTGTAGTCGTGCTAGTTTTTTACTTTCCATGGGTAATCCCTTTGTCTGTCGTGTGTGTTTCTGTTGTTTGGCTGTCAACTGTCATGCTGCTGTTACACTGTAATTTCCCAGTTTGGGATCAATAAAGTACATCTATCTATCTATCTATCTATCTATCTATCTATCTATCTATCTATCTATCTATCTATCTATCTATCTTGTCTCAGAGTGATGCTGAGAAACTGATCCACGCTTTTGTTAGCTCTAGATTAGATTATTGTAACTCTTTATTATCAGGTTGTCCTAAAACATCTCTTAACTAGAAAAGCACTCGGAGAGCGCAGACCTCCGCCAAGCGCTGCAGTTCCCCCCATACAGTCTTCAGATTCCTTGATCATGAAAACATATGAGAAGCAGTGGTTCAGTAGTTATTGACGAAAATGGCATTTTCCGTAATTGCGGCCACAGTTCCCGCCATACAGTGTTTGTGTGTACGTTTTCTGATTCCTTGACCATGAAAACATATGACTAGCAATTGGATTGCCAATGATAGGATTAGTGGTTCAGTAGTTATTGTGGGAAATGGCATTTTCCATAATGGCGGCCACAGTTCCTCCCATACAGTGTTTGTGTGTCCGTTTTCAGATTCCTTGACCATGAAAACATATGACTAGCAATTGGATTGACAATGATAGGATTAGTGGTTTAGTAGTTATTCACGAAAATGGCATTTTCCGTAATGGCGGCCACAGTTCCCCCCATACAGTATTTGTGTGTACGTTTCCAGATTCCTTGACCATGTAAACATATGACTAGCAATTGGATTGACAATGATAGGATTAGTGGTTCAGTAGTTATTCTGGAAAATGGCATTTTCCATAATGGCGGCCACAGTTCCTCCCATACAGTGTTTGTGTGTACGTTTTCCGATTCCTTGACCATGAAAAGATATGAGTAGCAATTGGATTGACAATGATAGGATTAGTGGTTCAGTAGTTATTCCCGAAAATGGCATTTTCCGTAATGGCGGCCACAGTTCCCCCCATACAGTGTTTGTGTGTACGTTTTCAGATTCCTTGACCATGTAAACATATGACTAGCAATTGGATTGACAATGATAGGATTAGTGGTTCAGTAGTTATTCTGGAAAATGGCATTTTCCATAATGGCGGCCACAGTTCCTCCCATACAGTGTTTGTGTGTACGTTTTCTGATTCCTTGACCATGAAAAGATATGAGTAGCAATTGGATTGACAATGATAGGATTAGTGGTTCAGTAGTTATTGACGAAAATGGCATTTTGCGTAATGGCAGTTTTCTTGTGGACGGTGATCCGGATCACCACCAAAATGTAATCATCTGTAGGATACCCCATTTCTGACAATCTGTGAAAATTTCATGAAAATCCGTCCATAACTTTTTGAGTTATCTTGCTAACAGACAAACAAACAGACAAACAAACAAACAAACAAACAAAGAAACAGACAAACCAACGCCGCTGATCACATAACCTCCCCCTTTGGTGGAGGTAAAAAGTCTTCACTTGATCCAAAATGCTGCTGCAAGAGTTTTAACAGGTACTAGAAAGAGAGATCATATAGATAGATAGATAGATAGATAGATAGATAGATAGATAGATTATATCTCGTCGGTTCTGGCCTCCCTTCATTGGCTTCCCATAGAGTTTAGAATTAAGTTTAAAATCCTTCTTCTGACTTCAGGTTCAGGTTACTTTATTTGTACCCGTAGGTAGATTTGTTTTTTGTCACTTTTAAAGCTCTAAACAGTCAGGTCCTCTTTTATTTAAAAGATCTGATATTACCCTATTATCCTAATAGAGCACTATGCTCCCAAAATGCAGGATTACTTGTAATACCTAGAATCTCCAAAAGTACAATGGGGGGCCTTCAGTTATCAAGCTCCTCTCCTGTGGAACCAGCTGCCAATCTGGATTCGGGAGTCAGACTCGATCTCTGTTTTTTAAAAATAGGGTTAAAACCTTCCTTTTTGATATAGCCTACAATTAGGGAGGGATCATGTGTTTCTGAACCCTCCCTTAGTTATGCTGCTACTAGGTTTAGACAGCCGGGGGACCTCCAATAATTGCACTGGGCTTTACTCCTTTCTTCACTCTCAATTAAATATTTTTTTTTTTTTTGCTGGTCATTAACATCTGTTTGTTCTCTCCCATAGATTGAGTCCCCATTGTGCTGTTTGCTCTCTACATGTCTGTTCTTTTCATCTTCTCTATCCCCTCACCCCCCAGCCAGTTGCAGCAGATGATTGCCCCTGCCTGAGCCTGGTTCTGCTGGAGGTTTCTTCCTGTTAAAAGGGAGTTTTTCCTCTCCACCATCGCCAAGCGCTTGCTCATAGGGGATCGTCTGATTGCTGGGGTCTTTCTGCAATTCTGGGGGTCCCCCCTACAGTTGAAAGTGCTATGAGATGACTGTTGTTGTGAAATGGTGCTATATAAATAAAGTTGAATTGAAATGAATTGAATTAATCCTGCTGCACAAATACAAACAAAGCCCTTGATGGAGGTATGCACTCTCAGATCATCACCAAAATGTAATCATCTGTTCCCTGTGCCATTACACACCTTTCCTGAAAATTTCATCAAAATCCGTTCATAACTTTTTGAGTATTGTTGCTAACACACTGTGAGAAGATAAGAGCCTTGGCTGAGGTATGCATTCTCAGATCATCACCAAAATATAATGGGTTCCTCTCTAGCCCAAGAACCACCTCTGGTGAAAATTTCATCCAAACCCATCCAGTAGTTTTTGTGTAATCCTTCTGCACAAATACAAACAAAGCCCTTGGTGGAGGTATGCACTCTCAGATCATCACCAAAATGTAATCATCTGTTCCCCTTGCCATTACGCACCTTTCCTGAAAATTTCATCAAAATCTGTTCATAACTTTTTGAGTTATGTTGGTAACAGGCAGACAGACAGACAGACAAACCCTGGTAAAAACAGTACCTCCTTGGCGGAAGTAATAAAAGGGATTGCAAATCAGAACAAAGCTAAGACAAAACGTGACAAAACAAAACTAAGCAACAGCACAACACAGACTGAATATGATAATCCTTATGTGATTTTACATGTCATTTTGTATGTTTGGAGTATTGCTTCCTTTAGTTTTTGTTTAAATTGTCCAAGCGTTGTACATGATTTTAATTCAGGTCCATAAGCGTTCCATAATCTGACTCCTTGCACTGAGACACAGTGTTGCTTGGTGGTAGTTCTCACTGAAGGTTTTTGAAATATACATGTTCCTCTGAAATGATATTGTTTCTGCCTTATTTGGAACAACTTTTGGATATTTGTGGGCAGTGATAGATTCTTCACTTTAAACATTACACAAGGTTACAAAAATATTTTTTTGTAAGTTGTCTGTGTTTTTTCAACTGATTTAAGACAATTTTGCACCGCTGAATCTGAAAATGTCATCCGTTTCTCTCAATCAGGTGCTATGTAAAAACCTGTACTTACTTAGTACTTGCTTAGTACTGTGCATGTACTTACCTTTATATATACTATAAGTACATGTAAATTGAATGTTACATCATCATTGTTCAACATTCAGAAGCAAAAATACCTGTACATGTAAACAAAAATGTATAAAACAACATGTTCCATAATTCAAAAAGTTGACCAATGTGATTTTTGGATTCAGCACATCAAAACTGTCCTAAATCAGCTAAAAAAAAACTTAGACAATAAATTTGATGTTGACCAGTGTTATTGGTGTGGTTTTAAAGTCAACCAGATCTTTCAACTTGAGAGCTTTTAATTTAAGAAAAAGTGGGTTTGTTGGTTCCTTGTAAGCAGCTTTGTTTATTATTCTAATAGCTCTCTTCTGAAGCATAAAGACTGGATATATGTTTGTTTTATATGTATTTCCCCATACTTCAGTACAATATGTCATGTATGGGAGTATTAATGAATGATACAAAGTATATAGTGTGGGTTGATTCAGCAAATATTTCACTGTGTAGTATTGCAATTGATTTGGATATTTTACCTTTAATATAATTAATATGTGACTTCCAACACAGTTTATTATCAATTATTACTCCAAGAAATTTAATTTTGGATACCCTTTCAATCTCTACACCATTTACACTGAGTTTAGATACTAAGTTGTGATGGTTGTTAAAAATTATAAATTTTGTCTTACTTAAATTGAGCGTTAATTTGTTTGAATCAAACCACAGTTTAAGCTTTCCTAATTCTTTTCTGAGTGTATCCAAAAGTTGTTCCAAATTGCTTCCACTGCATAATAAATTAGTGTCATCTGCAAACAATATTAAATCCATTTTTTCCGAAACTTTACATATATCATTTATATACATATTGAATAACAATGGCCCCAAAACTGAACCCTGTGTGACTCCGTGAGTAACCTTCAGTAACTGCGAGTTTTTGCTACCAACACATACGTACTGATATCTGTTCTTTAGGTAACTACATAACCAGGACAGTGCTACCCCCCAATACCATAGTTTTGTAGTTTCTTTAACAATAATTTATGATCCACTGTATCAAATGCTTTTTTAAGATCCAGAAATACCCCAACTGAATACTCTTTATTTTCAACAGCATTTGATATTTTTTCTATAAATTCCATTAGAGCAAATGCAGTTGTCCTCTTGTGTCTGAACCCATATTGCTGCTCACACAATAAATTATTCTTCATTATAAAGTTGTCAGTTCTCTCACAGAATATTTTTTCTAGTATCTTTGAAAATTGCGGCAATAGTGAAATAGGCCTATAGTTTGAAAATTCCCCTCTGTCACCCGTCTTGTATATTCAATTCAATTCAATTCAATTCAATTCAATTCAATTCAATTCAACTTTATTTATATAGCGCCATTTCACAACAACAGTCATCTCATAGCACTATCAACTGTAGGGGGAACCCCCACAGTTGCAGAAAGACCCCAGCAATCAGGCGATCCCCTGTGAGCAAGCACTTGGCAACAGTGGAGAGGAAAAACTTCCTTTTAACAGGAAGAAACCTCCAGCAGAACCAGGCTCAGGGAGGGGCAGTCATCTGCTGCGACTGGCTGGCAGGTGAGGGGATAGAGAAGAAGAAAAGAACAGACATGTAGAGAGCAAACAGCACGATGGGGACTCAATCTATGGGAGAGAACAAACAAATGTTAATGACCAGCAAAAAAAATATTTCATTGAGAGTGAGAAAAGGAGTGAGGCCCAGTGCATTACTGGAGGTCCCCTGGCTGACTAAACCTATTAGCAGCATAACTAAGGGAGGGTTCAGAAACACATGATCCCTCCCTAATTGTAGGCTATATCAAAAAGGTAGGTTTTAGCCCTATTCTTGAAAACAGAGATGGAGTCTGACTCCTGAATCCAGATTGGCAGCTGATTCCACAGGAGAGGAGCTTGATAACTGAAGGCTCTGCCTCCCATTGTACTTTTGGAGATTCTAGGTATTACAAGTAATCCTGCATTTTGGGAGCGTAGTGCTCTGTTAGGATAATACGGTAGTATCAGATCTTTTTTTTTTGTAACTTAAGATTTTTATTCATTTTTCATTATATATATTGCATTCAGATCACAGTCTACATTTAAAAAAAACAAAGGGGCTAGAGTAAAAAAGAAAAAGGAGAAAAAAAAAAAAAAAAAAAGGGGGGGGGGGACAAATGTTGGAGCATCAAGTTTTTAGTTTCCATTTCTTAATTCTTCTGGTTTTTCCAGCGTCTTTGGTTATTCTTTCAATATCTGTCTCGTTGTTGCACTTTGTAGTGTGTCCATTTCCGCCATTTTTTTCCCCATAGTCCTTCTTGCATTCTTTGTCGATATGTTAGTTTTTCCATCATACGTATGTCCTCAATAATGTCAGTCCATTGCTCTTGGTCAGGAAGAACTTCTGATCGCCATTTTTTTGTGATTGTTTTTTTACATGCAATCAACAAGATTTTAACTAGATATCTGTCCTCAGCCTGTATAACATTGTCTCTTTTAAGATCACATAGGTACATCAAGTTACAGTTCATTGGTATATTATATCCTAATATCCTCTGTATTGTCACATGTATAGATTTCCAGAATGATGAGATTTTGCAGCATTTCCAAAACATATGCCCCACATATGTCTGCATTTTGAGCCCCACATCCCCTCCAGCATATAGATTGGGTATTTGTATACTTTCCTTGAATCTGTGGTGTAATGAAAAAGCGAATCAGGTTTTTCCATCCAAATTCCCTCCATGTTCTTGAATTTGTTGACGTGCGTTGTGTTTTCCATATTTCCTGCCAGCTTTCTTCTGTTATGTTTAAATTGAGCTCTTTCTCCCATTTCTCCTTTATATAGTTACTTGAATGATTGTTTGCCATAAGTTTCTGATATAGCTTTGAAATAATTCTTGTTTTATTTCCTGTATATGAGCTTAAAATGAATTGTATAATCTCGCTCACATCTGTTTGGAGGTTATGCCTAATCTTCTTCATATAATAGTCTCTCATCTGCAGATATCTGAAGAATTCCGATCTTTCTAGTTTAAATTTTCTCCTGATGTTTACAAAGCTCCCGAGATCTTTTTTTCCGATATTGCCCCATGCTGTGATTCCCTTGTTCACCAGATTTTTGTATCCCCTATCTTGTTTTGCCGGTTCAAACTGACTGTCAAATGCTACCCATTTCAATAGTTTTATGTCTTCCTTTATATTATACTTTTGTACTATTTTATACCACAGTTCTAAAGTAAATTTAGTGATTGGGTCTATTTGTTTGATTTGCTTATATGCATCTTTATCTCCTATTATGCTTTGTACTGGGAGTCCCTCAATTTCCTTTTCCATTTCTTTCCATTTTGCCTCATATCCCTCGTCGCACCAACATATGATATATCTTATTTGTGCTGAGTAGTAATATTCCTTTAGACTCGGTAGGCCCATGCCTCCTTTCTCTTTTGGTAACTGGAGAGTTTTATATTTCACTCTTGGTTTTTTACCTCCCCAAACAAATCTTGATATCATCCTGTCCCACTTTGAGAATTGGGCATCTGGAATCTCTGTTGGTATAGCCTGGAAGAGGTAAAGTAATCTAGGTTGTATGCTGATTTTGACTGTCTCAATTTTTGAATTCAGATCCATATTTAAGATTGACCATCTATCAATATCTTTTTTTTATTTCTTGTTCCAACCTATCATAGTTTGCTTTATAGATTTTGCTTAGATCTTTAGGTATGTTCACTCCAAGGTATTTTATTTCTTTTTGTTTCCAGTTTAGTTTGATCTTATCAGTTATCTGGTTTAGAGGGTTATAGTGGAATGTCAGTATTTGTGTTTTTGTTATGTTTATCTTGTATCCTGATAATTTTCCAAAATTTTCTATCAAGTTCATCATTTCCATTATTGATTCATCTGATTGTTCAAGGTAAACTATAATATCGTCTGCAAATAGCCCAATCTTGTGTTCCGCCCCCTTTATTGTTACACCTTTTAATTTCTTATTTTGTCGTATCGCTTGAGCCAGTGGCTCTATGAACAGAGCAAACAAGGTGGGCGATAAGCAGCATCCCTGCCTAGTTGATCTTTGTATATTTACTTTGTCTGTTAAGCTACCGTTTATCTTGATTCTTGCCACAGGTTCTTGATACAGCATCCTTATGCATTGTACTGATTTTTCGTTAAATCCAAAGCGTTCCAGCACACTATATAGGAATTTCCAGTTAACCCTGTCAAATGCTTTTTCTGCGTCTAAACTCATTATTACTGCGCTTTTCTTTTCTTTATGTATTTGATTAATTATATGTATTGTTCTCCTGATATTGTCATGTGTTTGGCGTCCCTCTATGAAACCAGTTTGATCATCTTCTATCAATTCCGTCAAGAATGTCTTTATTCGTTTACATATAATTGTTGTATATATTTTATAATCCACATTTAATAAAGAGATTGGCCTATAGTTTCCGCATTGTTCTCTATCTTTCCCTGGCTTTAAAATGACTGAAATAATGGCTTCGTTCCATGATGGAGGTATTTTGTTGTTGTTCAACGTCCAATTAAATGACTTTAGAAGCTGTGGCGTGAGTTCTTCTATAAACAGTTTATAAAACTCAGATGGGTATCCATCACTACCTGGTGATTTACCGTTTTTAAGTGACTTAATCACATCTCTAATCTCTTGTGTTGTTATTTCTGCTGTTAGCTTTTCATTTTGTTGATTTCCTATTGATGGCAAGTCCACTGTGCATAGAAATTTTTGATATCTTTAGTATTTGTTTCTTCAGGTTGCGAGTATAGTTCTTGGTAGAAATTATGGAATATTTCTTCGATGTTTTCTGGGTTAACTGTGGTTTTATTTGTGGTGGGGTCTTTAATCTTATATACATTATTCATTGTTTGTTGTTTTCTTAACCGTTTTGCCAGCAGTTTTGTGGCTTTTGGTCCCGTTTCATAATATTTTTGCTTTAGATATCTATTTTTCCTTTCAATTTCATCCATTTGTGTTTCTTTTATCTTTATTTTTTCTTCTTTAATTTCTTGATATATTTTTGGGTCATTTGTGCTTTGATGTTTATGTTCTAATTCCCTCAGTCTCTCACATCTTTGTTCATATGCTTCCAGTTTAGTCTTATTTGCTTTTCCTGTTTCAACAATTAATTTACCTCTTAACACGGCTTTTAGTGCATCCCATAGTATTGTTGGGTCCACTTCTTCATTGTCATTCTCTTGGATATATTCATTTATGTTTACTTTTATTCTTTCTTTCATTTTATCATCATTTAACAGTCCTACATTAAGTTTCCATGTTGTTTGTCGTTTTCTATTGTTTAAATTTATTTCCATGTATATAGGATTATGATCTGATATTTCTGCCCCTCCAATCCAACAATTTCTCACCCTGTGTCTGTCATCTTCATTCATAAGGAAGTAATCTATTCTAGAGTGTACTTTATGGACTGCTGAATAATGTGTATAGTCTTTTTCGAGTGGGTGCAGGTCCCTCCAAATGTCTACCATACCCATTTCTGCCAGTGAGGTTCTTATGAATTTTGTTACATGTTTTTTTGTCTTCTTAACACTTGTTGTATCAATTTCATGATCCATGACAGCATTTAAGTCTCCTCCACAAATTAGGACTCCTTCACTGTGTGTTGCTATGAGATCAAACAGATGTTGAAAAAAACCCTTGTCACTTTCTGGTGGGGCATAGATGCTCACTAATGTGATCTGCATTCCATCTATGCTACCCTTTATTATTACATACCTGCCTTCTTTATCCTGGATTTCCTGTTCACATTCAAATTGTATTTTATTTGAGATTAGTATCATAACCCCCCTTTTAGTTCCTCCCTTAAATGAACTGTAGTAGGAGTTCTTATAGCCAAATCTCTTTAGTTTCACATGTTCTGTCTTGCTCAAATGTGTCTCTTGCATAAATATAATTTCGGCTTTTTCTTTCTTGAATTTTCTTATTATTCTTTCCCTTTTAACAGGTGAGTTCAGACCATTCACGTTTAGTGTTATTATCTTAAGATTTTTACCCATAATCATGTTTTTCCATTTTTTTAACTTGTGCTCCTAGCCCCTTTAACAACAAAAATAACACATATTTATATAAAAACACATTAAAAAATCTCGACCTCCGTACTTTGGGCCTTTCTTCTGCCCACTGGTCCCTGTTGGTGGGTGGAGGGATTGTCCTCACCGAGTGTAGGGCCCTCCCTAGACCTGTATTTACTATCCAAGAAATAGTCATTAGTCTAGAAATGTCCAACAAATATCACTTAAACCTCTCCTAGCTGTCTGTTTCTCTTTTACCTTGTCTTCTTGGCCTTCATTTCTTCTGTGTCTTTCTTAATCTTTGTTATAATCTAGGCTTTCAGTTGAAAGCCTTGTAGTCTTTCCTGGGCCCGCTGCGCCACGTCTCCCCCCGTCTTTTGCCGTTCACTCGCCTCCACTCCGTCTGTCGTGATGCGTTCAGGGCCTCCGCTGCTCCTACCGTTTCCTCCGGCACGTACACCTCAAGGCCCCGCTCCATCATGTCCTGCGCTGCCTCTCTGGCTGTGTTGTAGGTTCTTACGCCGTTCTCCCAATGAATCCTCATCTTCGTTAGCGGCGTTTGGAATCTAATTTTTTTTTTCCCCTTTCAGCGTTTTTTTAATGTTGGCATATTTCTTCCGCTGCTGCACAATTTCCGCCGGGTAGTCATGATCAAAGAATATCTGCTTGTCGCCGATTCGTATCTTTTTTTTCCACGCTCGTGTCAGGATTCTTTCCTTTACATCATATTTCAGAAAGTTTACCACAACTGACCTGGGTGTAGAGCGTGGGATCGGGTTCTGTGCCGAGGCTCTGTGCGCTCGTTGAATCTGCAGATCCGCTTCGCTGGGCAGTTCCAGCTCTTTTTTTAAGAACTGATCCATGAATTTCGTCATCGAGTTGCCTTCAATGCCCTCCGGGATCCCGAAGATGCGTATATTGCCCCGTCTGGACCTGCTCTCCAAGTCGGTTACTTTCTCCTGCATCCTCTGCATTTGTGCCGTCAGGGTCTGCAGCTGTTCGCTTGCCTCGCTATTCCAATCTTCCAGCTCTGATATTTGGGCCTGCGCTTCTGTCATACACGCCCGCTGGGAGCGCAGCTCCTCCATGTTTTCTGCTAGCTTGCGCTCCATTTCTCTTCGGAGGCCCATAATTTCTTCCTTAATCTCTTTTTTCAGCTCCTCCTTAAGAGCCGCTAAATCCTGTTGTAGCTGCCGTTTGAAGTCTCTCAACTCTTTACCCAAACTGGCGATGCCAGTGTTCATGGTATCGAGTTTTGTGTCTTCCATTTTCTCTGCTGCGGTCACCTCGTTTTTTTGGGCCCCGTGTTCAGCGGTTTCTCCTGCGTTGTTGAAGAGGAATTCTTTAATTTTACTCTGCTTTTGTCCTTGTGCCCGGCTCCTTCGTGTTTTCATTCCTTAGTTTATTGATCCGCTTATGTCGAGTTGGCCATTTACCGATGATTTTTAATCCGGCTAGGGAGAGCTCTCTGTTTAAGCGTTATGTCTCTCCGCCATCTTCCCGGAAGTTCCCAGTATCAGATCTTTTAAATAAAAAGGAGCCTGATTGTTTAGAGCTTTGTAAGTAAGAAGAAGGATTTTAAACTTAATTCTAAACTCTATGGGAAGCCAATGAAGGGAGGCCAGAACCGGAGAGATATGATCTCTCTTTCTAGTACCTGTTAAAACTCTTGCTGCAGCATTTTGGATCAGCTGAAGACTTTTTAAAGATGTTTTAGGACAGCCTGATAATAAAGAATTACAATAATCTAATCTCGAGCTAACAAAAGCGTGGATCAGTTTCTCAGCATCACTCTGAGACAAGATGCTCCTAATCTTGGCAATATTACGCAAATGATAGAAGGCAGTCTTAGAAACAAATTTAATATGTGAATTGAAGGACAAATCCTGATCAAAAATAACTCCAAGGTTCCTCACAGAGCTATTAAGAGAAAGAGTAACCGCATCCAAACTGAAAGTTTGATTTGGAAAGGTATTTCTAAGGTTTTTTGGGCCAACAAGAATGACTTCAGTCTTATCTGAATTTAATAGCAGGAAATTACAAGTCATCCAAGCTTTGATTTCCTTAAGACAGGCTTCTAACTTGGCTAATTGATTACCATCATCTGGCTTCATTGACAGGTATAATTGTGTGTCATCAGCATAACAATGAAAATGTATACAGTGCTTTCTAATAATGTTGCCTAACGGAAGCATATATAAACTAAAAAGAGTAGGGCCTAGCACAGATCCCCGTGGAACTCCATGACTGAGCTTTGAGTTGAAAGAAAACTCATTATTTACATGAACAAACTGGAACCTATCAGATAAATAAGATCTAAACCATTGCAACGAAGTTCCATTAAGTCCAACATAGTGTTCTAATCTATCAAGTAGAATATCATGATCGATAGTATCAAAAGCTGCACTAAGGTCTAAAAGGACAAGTACAGAAACTAGTCCATTATCAGATGCAATGAGGAGGTCGTTAGTGACCTTCGCTAAGGCTGTTTCAGTACTATGATGGATTCTAAACCCAGACTGAAACTCTTCAAGTAAACCATTTCCCTGCAGGTGGTCAAATAATTGCGTAGCAACAACTCTTTCTAAGATTTTTGAAATGAAAGGGAGATTAGAGATTGGTCTATAGTTAGCTTAAGCTCCTGGATCTAGCATTGGCTTTTTGAGTAAGGGTTTAATTACAGCCGTTTTAAAAGCCTGCGGTACATGGCCTAAAGTTAATGAAGAATTGATTATATGAAGAATAAAGCTACCAATAAGTGGGAAGACTTCTTTAAATAACCTGGTAGGAATAGGGTCTAAAAGACAAGTTGAAGGTTTGGATGAGGAAACTATTTTGTCTAACTCACAAAGGTCGATTGGAGTAAACTCATCAAGACAGACATTAATAGAAGGAGCTGTAATAGTTCCAGTATTTAAGTTAACTGTGGGAAGAATCTGATTGATTTTATCTCTGATGGATGAAATTTTATTATTGAAAAAGTTCATAAAGTCCTGACTAGTAAGCTCTAAGGGAATGCTAGGATTGACAGAGTCCTGACTCTTTGTCAACCTGGCTACAGTACTGAAAAGAAACCTGGGATTATTCTTGTTCTCTTCTATTAATGCAGAGTAATAACTCGTTCTAGCTTTTCTAAGAGATTTTTTATAAATTAAAAGATGATTTCTCCAAACTAAATAGATTTCATCTAAATTAGTGGAGCGCCATTTTCTTTCTAATTGACGAGTCTTCTGTTTTAAGCTACGAGTTTCTGTGTTGAACCAAGGAGTTAGAAATCTCTGATTAGACTTTTTCTTTTTTAAGGGGGCCACCAAGTCTAGAGTCTGATGCAGAGAAGCTGAAACACTATGCACCATGTTATCAATTACAGAAGGAGCAAGCTGTCTATAGCTTATTTCCATTGTGTTGACACATGGCATAGAGGAAACAATCTGCATAAATTTGGTAACAGCATCATCTGAGAGGCATCTACTGTAATAATATTTTTCTTTAGGAGCCAAATAGTCAGAAATAGTAAAATCAAAGGTTAACAGACAATGGTCTGACAGTACAGGGTTATGAGGAGACACGACAAGATTTTCTATTTCTATGCCATATGTCAGAACAAGGTCCAATGTATGGTGGAGGTAATGAGTAGAATTTCCTACTTTCTGAGAAAACCCAATCGAGTCTAATATTGAATTAAATGACACATTAAGGCAGTCACTATCTACATCCACATGTATATTAAAGTCCCCTACTATAATTATTCTATCAGATTTCAGCACTAAATCAGCTAAGAAATCAGCAAATTCGGATAAAAATTCTGAGTAGGTTGATGGGGGACGATAAACTATGGCAAATAAAATTGGGTTTAACCTAAAATTGCTAAAGTGCCCAATACTGAGGACCAGACCCTCAAAGGAATTATAACATGTATTTTGCTTTACATTAACTAGTAATTTGGAATGGTAAATTGTTGCTACTCCTCCTCCACGACCAGAACTTCTGGGATTTTGACAGCTTAAATAACCAGAGGGAGTCGATTCATTTAAACCAACATAATCCTCTTGCCCTAACCAAGTCTCTGTAAGGGAAATTAAATCAATCTGATGATCAATTAACAGATCATGGACTAACAGAGACTTGGGAGTTAGAGACCTAATATTTAATAAACCACATTTAATTTTTAAATTATGAGGAGGAACAGAGGCCAATTCATTCAATTTAGAGGCTTTATGTTTAATTTGAGTTTTACCAATATTTTGCTTTATCACTTTGGGATGCTTATGCATTATATTTTTATTTACTTTGGAGGGAGCAGACAATGATTCTCTGATGGGGAAGACAGGGGCTAAGCTGAGGGGTGGCGGATGAAGAGGAGCTGCAGAGAGGCGTGTAAGACTGCGACTCTGCTTCCTGGTCCCAACTCTGAGTAGTCAGGGTTTTGGAAATTTGGATAAAAAAGATGCCAGATTGTTAGATAAATGAGAAGCACCATCCAAAGTGGGATGAATGCTGTCTCGTCTCATAAGACCAGGTTTTCCCCAAAAAGAGCTCCAATTGGAATTACTTTGGCTATTTTCATTGCATTGGGAAATATACCTGTTTGGAAAGACAGGTTACAGATATACATACGTCAGTGGCTTCACTAAGCATTCAATGATAGTTTTGACTAAAAGGATGTCAATACCATCACAATCCGTAGATGTTTTACTTTTAAACGATTTAACAATTTCAGTGATCTCTCTCTCATCTGTGTTCTTTATGAAGATAGAGTCTTTTATAGAAATACCTGTAATGGGTATTTCTCGTGCCAAATTAGGACCAATGTTAACAAAAAATTGATTAAATTTATTTGCAGGTGAGACTGCATTCACACTCTGAGTCGTTTTTTATTTTTTATTTTTTGAAAGATTGGTTGGGTAGCTTGTATTTCTGTTTTTATTTCCAAGAATATTGTTAAATATTGTCCATGTATTTTTAATGTTATCGCTGTTTTTCTCCAGTTCTTTACTGTAATAGTCTCTTTTACTACATCTCATTATATATATTAACTTATTTTTGTATGTTTTCTACCGCTGCTCTGCGGTATGCACCTGAGATACTACTAAAGTCTTTACTCACTGCATATGCGTGAAATCAACACAGCGTTGTCACTCTGCGCATGCACAAAAAGAAGACACGCAGTGCATATGAACAAATCAACATCTGTTTGCTCATTCGGTTGCGCTTTCAAACAACAGGCAGCAGTAGTCCCAAGTTTACATCTAGCAGGGAGCCATTTTTCACTTTCTATTTTTTTATTTTAAGTTTTTACTTTTTATTTTTCATTTAGGCACTTCACTAATGGTTAAGGTCAGGAAAAAGGTTAGGAGTAGGCGTCACGTCCTCCAATGGTTAAAGTTATAGAAAGAAGCAGAGGAATGTTTCTCAATGGTGCAAACACTTCATATCCGGTGTATGTGAAAAATGATTTTTCTAGTCTGTCATGCACATTTTCTCAGTGAGAAACTGTACTATTTGTATGAGTTTTAGGTTTTCGGGGCACTGGCCACAAACTACATTAACACCCACTGTAGGCCCTAGAGATGCTTTGTTAGAATTAAACACCAAGATTGCACTACTCCACAGCAAAGGCTCAATCCCAGAATCTCCTGTTTACTAGACAGGCACCTTAACCAACTTGCTAACCACCGGGCGTGCCCTCTTTGCACACACATTAAGTGATGCTCTGTTTGTTTGTTTGCTTGTTTTACTTTATTAATCCGCAGATGGACATTCATGGGCATCCATGGTGCAGTGACAGTCACTTCACCATTCACACAGGGCAACTTTGGAGTCTCTAATTACTTCCGCCAAGGAGGTTATGTAATCGGGATGGTTTGTCTGTCTGTCCATCCGTCCTTTTGCTTGTCTGTCTGTTAGCAGGATTATGCAAAAACTACTGGATGGATTTTGATGAAATTTTCACCAGAGGTAGCCCTTGGGCCAAGGATAAACCCATTAAATTTTGGTGATGATCTGAGAACACATACCTCCACCAAGGCTCTTATCTTCTCACACTGTGTAATCAAGAATCTTCAAAAAAAAAAAACATACCATTTTGGAGGTGATCCATGAGGGACAGAAGGAGCCTTGGCAGAGGTTTGTGCTCTCTGAGTGCTTTTCTAGTTAACATGTGTTTTTTGTAATGTGGGGGGAAACAGGAGCACCCAGAGAAAACCTACACAAGCAGGGGGAGAACATGCAAACGCGACACAGATAGGCCCTGCTGGGTAGTGGATTTGAACCCATGACCTTTTTTACTGTGAGACAATAGTGCTAACCGCTACACCAGCATGCTGCTCACTCCTCATTGAGGCAATGAAATAATTATATTTTTTACCACACGTCATCTAAATTTAAATCTGAATTTGAAGTTGCATTTTTTTCTGCGTACCATATTTGAAAATATGAATATAACCTGATTTATGTCTGACTTTTCATAATTTAAAGAATTTTGATCATTTTTAAAATCTGTTGCAACAGTTTCACATCATGCCCGTACCCCTATGCCTTCATTTTTTTTCCAGTTGATGACAAAAAAAAAATTCAATGAATTTGCAGAGCTGTGGGAAAAATATTAAAAATGAGAAAAGCACTGAGAGCACATACCTCCACCAAGGGTCCTTTCCTCCCTTCCTTTGTGCATCTGTATGACTGTACCTCCCTGCCGCCATACAATGCAAGATAGGGCCTTGGTGGAGGTATGCGCTCATGGATCACCTCCAAGATCTAACGGGTTCCTCTGCAGCCCAAGGATCACCTCTGATAGAAATTTTATCAAAATCCATCCAGTAGTTTTTGTGCAATCCTGCTAAACATTGGTAGAATACTGAGCCTTGGTGGAGGCATGCACTCATGGATTACCTCCAACATGTATTGAGTTTGTGTGTAGGCCAAGAGCCACCTCTGGTGAAAATTTCATCAAGCTCTATCCAGTGGTTTTTGAGTAATCTTGCTAATACATTGTGAGACAATAGAACCTTGGCAGAGGTTGTCATAGTCTGCCCTCTGGGCAGACAAGGGTTTGTAGAGAGGACTCATTGTGCAGCCAGGGATAGTGCAGAGATGGAATTTATTAACAGAAAAACTCAGGGACAAAATCAAAGCAGTGCGTGGGCTAGGAACTGAACTAAACTTGACATGGCGAATACTAAACCAAAACTTGGCAGAAACAAAGACATGGATAACTTACAGGGAACATGGCAGGACAATGACACAGAATCATAGAAACGACACATGGTAATAAACATGATGACCTCTCTCAGAACAGAGCACAGAGACACACATATATAGGGGAACTCATAATTAAAAAACAGGACAGCTGGGAGAGTAATCAGGGGCTGAACAGGAGATCGAGTGTTGGCAATACGAACCAAACTCTCACAACGGTCATAGAGAGACCGAATAGCTCGCAACAACAAGCCCGATACTCCATACTCCCGAAGCACCCCCCACAAAAAACCACGAGGGACGCGGTCAAATGCCTTCTCCAAGTCCACAAAACACATGTAAACTGGTTGGGCAAACTCCCACGAACCCTCAAGAATTCTCGAGAGGGTAAAGAGCTGGTTCGATGTGACATGGCCAGGACGAAAACCACATTGCTCCTCCTGAATCCGAGGTTCGACCAACGGCCGGACTCTCCTCTCCAGTACCTTGGCATAGACCTTCCCAGGGAGGCTGAGGAGTGTGATCCCTCTAAAGTTGGAGCACACCCTCCAGTCCCCTTTTTTGAAGAGAGGAACCACCACCCCGGCTTGCCATGCCAAAGTCACTGCCCCCGACCTCCACGCAATGTTGCAGAGGCGTGTCAACCATGACAGCCCAACAACATCCAGGGCCTTGAGGTACTCAGGGTGAATCTCATCCACCCCCCGGGGTCCGGCCACCAAGGAGATTTTTAACCACCTTGGCGACCTCAGCCCCTGTGATAGGTGAGTCATCCCCCTCGTCCACAAACCCTGCTTCCTCTGTGGAAGGCGTATCAGTGGGATTGAGGAGATCGTCGAAGTATTCCTTCCACCACCCGACGATATCCCCAGTTGAAGTCAACAGTGTCCCATCCGCACCATACACAGTGTGGACAGGGAGCTGCTTTCCCCTCCTGAGCCGCCGGACAGTTTGCCAGAATCTCTTGGAGGCCGACCGAAAGTCTTGTTCCATAGCCTCACCGAACTCCTCCCATACCCGGGTTTTTGCTTCAGCAACCACCCGAGCTGCACTCCGCTTGGCCTGCCGGTACACCTCAGCTGCTTCGGGAGTCCCACAAGCCAACCAAGCTTGATAGGACTCCTTCTTCAGCTTAATGGCCCCCCTCACCACTGGTGTCCACCACTTGGTTCGGGGGTTGCCACCATGAGATGCACCGACCACCTTGCGGCCGCAGCTCTGGGCCGCCGATTCAACAACAGAGGTGGAGAACATGGCCCATTCAGACTCCATGTCTCCAGACTCCCTTGGAATGTGGTTGAAGTTCTTCTGGAGGTGGGAGTTGAAGACCTCACGGACAGGGGCCTCAGCCAGACGTTCCCAGCACACCCTCACTGTATGTTTGGGTCTACCAGGTCTGAATGGCTTCCTCCCCTGCCATCGGATCCAACTCACCACCAGGTGGTGATCAGTTGACAGCTCTGCACCTCTCTTTACCCGGGTGTCCAAGACATACGGTCGCAGGTCTGATGACACGATAACAAAATCGATCATCGACCTGCAACCTAGGGTGTCCTGGTGCCAGATGCACATATGGACACCCTTATACTTGAACATGGTGTTCGTTATGGACAAACTGTGGTTAGCACAGAAGTCCAATAACTGAACACCATTCGGGTTCAGATCGGGCAGGCCGTTCCTCCCAATCACCCCCCTCCAGGTTTCACTGTCGTTGCCCACATGCGCATTGAAGTCCCCCAGTAGGACAATGGAGTCTCCAAGAGGAGCACCCTCCAGCACCCCAGTCACAGACTCCAAAAAGGGTGGGTACTCTGAACCATCATTTGGTGCATAGACACAAATGATGGTCAGGACCCATTTCCCAACCTGAAGGCGCAGGGAAGCAACCCTTTCGTCCACCGGGGAAAACTCCAATATAGAGGCAGCAAGGTGGGGGGATACAAGAATACCCACCCCTGCTCGTCGCCTCTCGCCTGGGGCAACTCCAGAAAAGGCCAAGCTCCAGCCCATCTCCAGGAGACTGGTTCCGGAACCGAAGCTGTGTGTTGAGGTGAGGCCGACTATATCTAGCTGGTATCTCTCAACCTCGTACACCAGCTCAGGCTCCTTCCCCACCAGAGAGGTGACATTTCATGTATCAAAAGCCAGTTTAGAAAGCTTGGGATCAGTCCACCAAGGTCTCCGCCTTTGACCGCCACCTAATCCACATAGCACCGGACCCCCATGATCCCTCCTGCAGGTGGTGAGCCCACTGGAGGGCGGACTCATGCCCCACCCTGGGGCTGGTTTACCACCCCTGGCTTTACCGGGGCCCCACCCTGGAGCCAGGCCTGGGGGAGGGGCTCGAAGGCTAGCATCTGGTGGCCAGGTTTCCACCCATGGGACCCGGCCAGGCTCAGCCCGAAGGAGTTACATGGGTCCGCCCTCCAGTGGGCTCACCACCTGCAGGAGGGATCATGGGGGTCCGGTGCTATGTGGATTAGGTATCACTAGTCAATCCGATTTTTTTTTTTGTATATCTTTTTGTATATCTTCCGAATTATTTATTAATTATGTTATATCATGACCTCAAAACGAGTTAAAGTTTCTTTTCAAAGGCGGGAGGACAGCACTTCAGGACACCACTGCTATGTACCACAGTGTTCAGCTTCTGCTAAGTTCAACTCAGTTCTGAGTTTCCATACCTTTCCTAAAGACCAAGAGCTGCAAAGGAGGTGGGTGGTTAAAATCCGACGGGACAGCTTTACAGTTACAAACCACACGGAAGTCTGCAGTCAACATTTTCAAACTACAGACTTGATTGAGCCACCAACGCCAGCCGGACAACACCAAGGATCTCTGTGCTGAAATACAGAGCTGGCGTGAACAGCTGGAGGAAATGGCCATCAGTAACAAGTTTGAGTTGGAGCGTTTTGCTGCTTCAGATGATGATATAAGGTTTTATACAAGGTAAGCTAAAATGTCAGCAACATTTGTTAGGTTTATATAAAAGTATTTATTCTGCAAATACTAGCGTTGATGAAGCAATTTTGTGTATACCCTTTTTTATTTTGTACCCTATCTCGTTTTAATATTACAAAATTACAACTACAATGCTGTCTATATGCTGAACTGGTGGTCATGGGGTTCTATTAATATACATAATCATAAAGGTTATTGCACCATGAGGGGTTTGTGCATCAGTGTAGTTCAGAAAAACATCTGGAAAGTGAGCCTTCACTTTCTCCTCAGACAGCCAGATGCCCACATAAAACTAGAAACCTTTCTCAAGTTTGCTCTGCAGTGTTGTACTGCACCTCCGGACTAATCTCTGCATGTCCTTAACGGTAAATTTCGGTAATCCAGCAAACAATGAGTGAACAGGAGAGATTCTGCCATCCTTCTTCTTTCAAACTCGCGGACCAGATGTGAACGTGCGGCCTTATGTCAAACGCGGAAGTGATGCGTGCATAGAGCCCATTACTTTGTTTCTCATTTGTTCCTGAATTTCTTTGGGTCACAGCATGATGTCTAGCTTTTGAGGATCTTTTGGTCCCCTTCACTTTGTCAGGCAGGTCCTATTTAAATGATTTCTTGATAGAGAACAGGTGTGGCAGTAATCAGACCTGGGTGTGGCTAGAGAAATTGAACTCAGCTTTCCAAAGATGTGATAAACCACAGTTAATTTATGTTTTAGTAGGGGGGCAAATCACTTTTTCACACAGGGCCATGTAGGTTTGGACTTTTTTTTTACTCTTAATAATAAACACATTCATTTAAAAACTGTATTTTGTGATTACTTGTGTTATCTTTGTCTAATATTTAAATTTGTTTGATGATATGAAACATTTATGTGTGACAAACATACAAAAAAATGAGAAATCCGGAAGGGGGCAAACACTTTTTCACGCCACTATAAATGGGGCTGTCATTTCTTGCAGTGCATAACCTGGGTTGAATGGTCAACAGTTTTGTATGGCCACTTACCCTGATTGCCACTGTAGAGTTAGGTGAAAAAAAATAGGAAAGGGGAAAAAAAGAAAATGAGATTTTTAAGACAATGAACTTGCATCATAGCACAAGCTCCAGGTTGGACAGGAGTGTCAGACAAAGGAAGAAGAAATGTGACACAGCACCTTTATACTTCCTCAAAAGCTACTCCTTCCTCCAGCCACCAGATGCAGAGGACTAGAGACTTGATTTGAGCAGCCAGCCAAGTTTATGTACTCCTGCACTTCCTTTGCAGGCTGTAGAAGTGTCTGCCAGTGATGGACACAAACAACCATTTTTCCTACTGTATAAGCCTTACTGAGGATCTGCAGTGGGCTCGGGGGAAAAAAAAAAAGAATTTTAGGCCCTTTGTCATCTGTGGCCCAGAGAAATTTCCCTGCTGCTCCTTTTCCATCTGTGGAACAGACCTGCAGACAGTCCAACATAAATATTACAAATGATGAAATACTACAGACTGCAAGACTGAGTGTTAAGAGTATAAAAATGATTCTGGAGTTGAATAAAACAGGAAAAACTGTTAAAGCCTGGAGGCATCAAGGTGACAAGGTGGTCGAACCTTTCAATAGATATATTTAATGAAACTTTTATACGCTTTGTTACCGACCACAAATAATTAATGTATGTTCAAATGCATGTTTCACTAAATGCCTGAATGAGGAAGAAAAAAGAAAGGCTGCAAGGATTTCTACATTGCTTTTGCAGGAAAGACTCAAAGTATCCTTGACTGCGCTGAACTACACAAAGCTGTGAGGAGTCACAGCGACAAAAGAGGAACATCATCCATTCTTCGCACAGGTATTCGAGCAGCCATCCCCATGCCGTGTTCCTGGAGACTGAATGCACTCCCTTCAGTCCTGCTCCACACTGTGAGGGGAATGGGGGGGGGGACACAAATGTTGAATCGGAGAGACAGACAGCAAGACAGGCCAAATAAAAGCTGAGCAAAAAAAAGTGAAGGAGATGAGAGAGGCTGAAGTGGAGAGAGGAGGGGTAGAAAGAGTTGGAGGAAGGTTTAGTCAGTCAGAGGGAGTGGGGGGAGCGAGTGGAGGAGAGGAGAGGTAATGAGGCCAGTGACTGGCTTTACACCTCGTCTCTGTGGAAACTAATTGGGAGAGAGCTGGAGGGCACTAATTTGAGCACTCTGCTGGGTAAATGTAGTGCAACCAGCTATGAAGGGTAAATCAATGTACTACCTCTCCTTACACCTCGCTTTCTTTCTTTCCTTCTCCACCTAGGAACCACACACACACACACACACACCTCCCCACTATTGTGTCCTAATAAAAATTCCATTGACTTCCACTATGCTTGTGGGCATGGGAGTATCGACCTGGGCAGATATCATGCCCGCCGATGAGCTTCACCAAGTTAAGAAAGTGAATTATGAGGATGCAAAAGCTCTGCTGAACTGCATCACGCCACGTCATGCTCTGCTTCACTGTACCCGCTGTGAAGTTGTAGTACGATACATTTTCTTCCCACGGTGGCAGCAGGAGGAAAGTTGGAAAGTATGATGTGCAAGCTTGCGTGTGCGTGTGTGTGTGTGTGTGTTTTCCTCCCAGGGAGGTACGGTGTCTGATGGGAGAGAAGGAAACAGAATGTATAGTGACACCCCCACCCACCCGCCCCGCTAGCCCCCCCGCAGTGAGCCCAAGGGTGGCTGAGTAAGGAGCCAGAATTTGGGAGGTCTGAGGCCGGGGAGGGTTTATCCTCGCCCTCAGGCCCAGGGATGCAGCGAGCTTTCCAGCACCGCACAAGAACGGCGCCCCGCTCTCATCACCACAATGATCAGGCAGGTTCAGCTGTTCCGGTAAATCATCACACGCAGTAACTGTGTGTATACTGTGCGTTTCATTAAAAATGTCATAATAGCTGCTGCCTTTTGCTGATGTGATTGTAGTATGTGTTTGTCTAACTCCACCTTTCACTGTGGCACTTGGAGGATGCTGTGCTCCGCTGTTCAGCACCATCTGCCCCCCCCCCCCCATCTCCCGGCAACAGTGCCTTGCAGCTCGGCCCCCCTGGGAAATAGCTGTGGATAAGTTATTCAATTAGAGGGGCATTATTGGCCCGCTCTCTCAGAGGACAGAGCTGATGATGCTGTGATTATGCCGCTCTGCATTCCTTTATGGTGTGTGTGTGCGTGAGCGAGAGAGAGAGAGAGAGAGAGAGAGAGAGAGAGAGAGAGAGAGAGAGCCTCTATGTGTGCAACTGCAAATCAACAAATAATGTTTGTTGGGTGAATGGCTGTGGAGTGGGGGTGGGGGGTTAAAAATAGGGGTCTGTCAGACACGCTCGGCTGATTTCAAATGAGCCCATCTCAGTTTGAATTGAAATGCACACTCGCGCGACACATATGGGCTGACCACGCGTGATCTCGGGGAGGATGGAGATTGCCCCCCTCCCTGAGTGACTAATCAGCGTGAGATGGAGGGTCTCGACAACTCTCACTGCCTCTCAATCATGGATTCATCATACATCAGATGTGCGGCTGAAAGCATCTAACTCAGAGATTTGTTTCTTTATGATGAATTGTCACATTTTGACCACAGTGCTTTAGATTCACACACAGGGTGACACATCCCCCCTCCTCATCAGAAAAAAAAGAAAGAACAAAACAGGAGACAATGAAACTGAAGAAGAATCACCTCGGCATTCAAGCGCAAAGGGGTCTCGTGGCGAAATCCAAACACATTGCCTCTCTGTGGACCAGCGAGGTGGTCTTTAAAGTGCTGCCATGATGGGTCTGCCCTATCTGCCCAGCGCAGACCCACAGATGCCCTCCCGAGGGGACGTGCTAGAGGGTAGAGAGGGGTAGTGGGCCTGGAGCCTCATCTGCTCTGCCCAGAATACAAATAGGTCAGTGTGTGGTAGGAGAGGAGGGGGCACAGGGACACACACACACACACACACACACACACACACACACACACACACACTGACCATGAACAAGAAGGGGTCCTGCCAACTGAATTCCTCCATTGGCCGTGATGGGAAGGGCCATCTGGTATCAATGTGGGCAAGTCAAGCAAAGCCTGTGAATGCTGCACACAGTCACACACACAAGCGCACATGACTTTGTTTTATCTGCAAGAGATTCGTGGCAGAACCTGGACATGATGTCAGTGACCTACACTCATTAAAAGCATCCAGCGGAACAGTCCAACTCAGCAGGAGGCTTTATGTTGCTGTGAACATAATTTACACTGAGTAGAAAATCCTTTCATTATATTTTATACAGATAGAAACTGTGTTGACGCTATTACAGAACACCCATCTTGTAATAGTAAGTCTCTTTAGACTTCAGTACTGATGCCAGCTGTACACAGGGGTGGAGATCCTTGAAAGGTGAAAAAATGGCCAGATCTCTCAATGATCTTTTAGTGACCTCTGATGATCTTCCGGTGATCTCCAGGCCGCAATGATCACCAAAGGGAAGCAATCCCTCTACAAAACTCTCAGTGAACTCTCCTTGACCTCTCAGCTGTCCCATTGATCTCTCAGTGATCTCTCAGCATTCTTCTACTGAATGCCAAATTTTTCCATCCCAAAGGTAGAGACGATCTCCGTCTGTGTAAAGGTGTCCTTAAGTTGCACTCATAAAGTTGATGTAAATCTTTGGGTGTTTAATCCCTGCTTTGACCCCTGTTTTGCAATTGCTTTTGTGGTTTATTCCCATTTTGAAGCAGGGCACTAAATGTTTCACATCTCTCCTGTTTTGGAAATTCCTGGAAGCAAGAAAAACTGAAGTCAAGGGTAAAAATAGACATTGTTTGACGATGATGTAATCCTATTCGAAGCTTTTCCTTTCTGCCGTCGCTTCAAGCTCAACGTATCACTGAAAAGTGAAAGTGATTTATTTTGGCTTAATATCAGGACCCTGGCCTGATGAGGGAGAGCTTGCACAGAGTAAATCAAGTAGAAAATAAGCAGGGTTGAATTATTTTCAAAAGCCAGCATGCTGTTGAGCCAGAACCGGCCCGTGGCAGCAGCTCATGAAAAGAAAACATTTCAGGGTTTTCCATCACATTATTTCTTATTGTTACTGTCAGCAACTTGTCTAAGATATGTATTCACTTTTAGAAGGACACTAAGAGTTTTACATTAGCCTGCTGTTGTGATTTGTAAAAAAACACCAACAAAACGAAGTGTGTGCATGACCTACAGTATATCTGCCAAACGGAGATGTAGGAGAAACAGTGAGTTGAGGAGGTCTGGGTAAGCATAGCTTCTCCTGTACATTGTGCTGATGTTTCAGACATTAAGCCACAAGTTACAGAGATGGATCTGGAAATGAACCTTCAAAATCACATTAACAGCAAGCTTGGAACAGGGAATTGATTTGTCTCCCAGACATTAACATCCTCTCACCACAGCGCTGCTATTGAAATTATTACAACTTGAGCCCCTACACTTGCATTAGCAAGATAAGTTCGGCATTACCACGGCTGGCAAATAGCTCAAGCATCCTCATCTCCACCCACCACAGTCTTATGTCTGGGAAAAAAAAATCATTTGTTGTTGCAGAAATCTGCCTCTTTTTGATTAACACCCCCATTCGACTTCCTTGGCGTGCCCCCGCCTCACCTCTTTCTTCCTCCCTCCCTCTCTATGCACATCCATCTCTATGATTATTTAAACGGGTGCCAGAAAAACACTGTGACCCGTCTAATTTGGGCTGCGAGGGAGCGTAGAGAGGAGAGAGGGGCCCTGCGATTCTCCACACTCCCTTTTTACCGAGCCGGGAAGTGGCGGGTGAGAGAGAAACTGTTGCCATGGCTACCTGCTGGCAGCTTCTGTCCTTGTGTGTTTGGAGAGCACTGGCTGTTCCCTCTCTATCCAAACCCTGGGAGGGAAGAAGAGGTGATGGGCGTAAGGAGGTGGTGTGTATGTGTGTGTGTGTGGGGGGTGTCCAGCTGCCAAATTTGGGGGGGGGGGGGACAGCACAAGGTCTGGCTGCCACAAAAACCAAGGGGCTGGTGGTTGGGAAAAGAGCAACAAAAGAGCAACACTCAGGGTTCTGGTAGATGATCAGCCCCAGCTAGTTTTACACACACACACACACACGCTCCAGCATTGGTGACAGGCTCGACAGCAGTGGGGGATGATGTGGAGGAGTGGCAGTGGGCAATTGCTTCGTTTGCTCATGTAGAAGTCAGGTGTCTCTGTTGCTGTAGGAGGTGAATGTTTCAACTGTCTTTGCATCTAAAAGAACTAGTGCATTGCCCGTAGAACACAAGTATTCCTGTCTTAAACAAGTATCCCAATTAGGCTTTACAGGCCCAACCGTAGGCTGTGTTTGAAAGTGGAATAGAAAGAGGTGTAGCCTATTAGACTTTGACAAATATAAAGAGACTAAATGACACTAAGATTTATTTGATTGTGTGAATGTTAATTACAGAATACTTAATTACTGAAAATGAATGGAACATCCAATATTAGCCACTGTTTCAGATCCCTTTATTTGTTTTTCAGATCACTTATTTGTGTGATCTTTTATCACTTATATTCATAATAGTGTATCTTGCACTTTGGAGAATGGGAGTTGTTCATTCACCATTATAATTATTTTAGTTTATATCACTGTCTAGTGATGGAGTTCAGTGTAATATTGAATTTCTTCTGGGTATCGTCAAACTTATGCAGTGCTATACCAGGACACATTTACAAATATTTGAGACCCATTGTAGTGCATCAGTTTATATTTTAGCAATATTTTGTTATTAAAAGGTTTTTAAAACTGTAATCAATCGAATTAACTACAAAACACCCAACATTATTATACACAGTAGAAGAACCCATCTGATTGCAACCGTTGCATCAGGTGTTGCCCATTTGTCAGTGAATATTTATAGTATCTCTCAAAAGTGAGTATACCCCTCACATTTTTGTAAATATTTTATTATATCTTTTCATGGGACAACACTGAAGATATGACACTTTGATACAATGTAAAGTAGTCAGTATACAGCTTGTATAACTGTGTAAATTTGTTGTCCCCTCAAAATAATTCAATACACAGCCATAAATGTCTAAACCGCTGGCAACAAAAGTGAATACACCCCTAAGTGAAAATGTGCCCAATTAGCCATTTTCCCTTGCCGGTGTCATGTGACTTGTTAGTGTTACAAGGTCTCAGGTATGAATGGGGAGCAGGTATGTTAAATTTGACGTTACTGCTCTCAAACTCTCTCATACTGGTCACTTGAAATTCAACATGGCACCTCATGGCAAAAACTCTCTGAGGATCTGAAAAAAGAATTGTTGCTCTACATAAAGATGGCCTAGGCTATAAGAAGATTGCCAACACCCTGACATTGAGCTGCAGCACGGTGGCCAAGACCATACAGAAGTTTAACAAGATAGGTTCCGCTCAGATCAGGCCTCACCATGGTAGACCAAAGAAGTTCAGTGCACGTGCTTAGCGTCATATCCAGAGGTTGTCTTTTGAAAATGGACGTATGAGTGCTGCCAGCATTGAAGCAGAGGTTGAAGGGGTGGGGGGTCAGCCTGTCAGTCCTCAGATCATACGCTGCACACTGCATCAAATTGGTCTGCATGGCTGTCGTTCCAGGAGGAAGCCCCTTTTAAAGATGATACACAAGAAAACCTGCTAACAGTTTGCTGAAGACAAGCAGACTAAGGACATGGATTACTGGAACTGTGTCCTGTGGTCTGATGAGACCAAGATAAACTTATTTGGTTCAGATGGAGTCAAGCATGTGTGGCGACAACCAGATAAGGAGTACAAAGACAAGTGTGTCTTGCCTATAGTGAAGCATGATGGTGGGAGTGTCATGGTTTGGGGCTGCATAAGTGCTGCCGGCACTGGAGAGCTACAGTTCATTGAGGGAACCATGAATGCCAACATGTACTGTGACATACTAAAGCAGAGCATGAGCCCCTCCCTTCAGAAACTGGGTTGCAGGGCAGTATTCCAACATGATAACGACCCCAAATCCACCTCCAAGATGACCACTGCCTTGCTAAAGAAACTGAGGGTAAAGGTGAAGGACTGGCCAAGCATGTCTCCAGACCTAAACCCTATTGAGCATCTGTGGGACATCCTCAAATGGAAGGTGGAGGAGCGCAAGGTCTCTAACATCCACCAGCTCCGTGATGTCATCATGGAGGAGTGGAACAGGATCCCACTGGCAACCTGTGAAGCTCTAGTGAACTCCATGCCCAAGAGTTAAGGCAGTGCTGGAAAATAATGGTGGCCACACAAAATATTGACACTTTGGGCACAATTTGGACATTTTCACTTAGGGGTGTACTCACTTTTGTTGCCAGTGGTTTAGACGTTAATGGCTGTGTGTTGAGTTATTTTGAGGGGACAGCAAATTTACACTGTTATACAAGCTGTATACTGACTACTTTACACTGTATCAAAGTGTCATTTCTTGAATGTTGTCCCATGAAAAGATATGATAAAATATTTACAAAAATGTGAAGGGGTGTACTCACTTTTGTGAGATACTGTAACTAAAAATGATTTATTTCATTATTTGGGCATTTTTGTATCCTGTGTTTGGTCGTTAAGTCAATCTGGTCATTCCGCTCCACAATTATGGTGGTATTATTATTTTTTTAATTTTTAGATACTCGCATGGGAGGGGGCACTCGCGTTCCTGCAAAGGACAGTGGTAGAACACGGGTGAAACAGCAGCCGGGACTCCCGTCTACCACTGACTGGGCAGGCTGGGTGTGCCTCCCAGTGAAGGACCGTGGTCCGCCTGGTTGGGCTGCTGCTTCTCCCGACGTCTTCTGTGTTGGATACACCGGTGTTCTTTGTCCACCCAGTCTGCTCATGCGCCTCGTGTTCTCCGCATATGCCAAATCATCCTTTAGACCTACGCAATCACGGCAACTTTATGGTATACTTTTTTTAAGCATTAACTGTTTGAGTGTGTCTGTCTCCGAATTGCAACATAACCCCTAGTGGTCAAGAGTGTTAAAGATGTTTTGTCAATAAAATAGTTCGGAATTCCAAGGCTATAACTTGAAAGTGGTAAGAGATAATGGCTTACTGTCAATTAGAAAGATGTAAAATATGATCCAAAGTTTCAGAATGGAATAAATTTATGCATCTAATTTTCATAATGTCACAGCAGCTCTTTAAATTCCATAACTCTGTCAAAACTGGACTTTGGACATATTTACACAAAGAATGGTTCAGTCTTCTGACACTGTTTTTTGTACAGAGGTACCTCATTATCTTATCTTCAAAGTATATGAACAAGAAATCAGTACAATATTAAAAAAACCCACAGAAATAAGTCACTTACCGGCGGCTAACGGGACTCACTTGCTGCCGTGGTCGCTGCATTTTCACCCATCGTGGTCGTTATTTTGCGTTCTGTCGGTCATTTACACTCTCTACACATCTACAAAGTCTTATGATTATCCCACATAAATTTTGCTTGTATCCCGCTGCTATTTTCCGTGTACAAAGCCGTCTAAGTGACGGTGATGATGACCAATCGCGGCCATATTAGCTTTCTGAGCTAAAAGAAGGGAATACAGGAAAAAGAAATGAGGAGTTCTTCTTCTTTGATGTATTACATGTCATCCATTGAGTCCTCCAGCGCATGTCTGCCACCTTCTGAAACTGGCAGATCAGTACAAATCAGTACAAATCCCCAATGCAACCAGTGATGTCAGAGTGAAATGACAGGCACAGTGCCGTGCTCTGCCACAAGGGGCACATAAATTCTCACACTCAAAGGGTTAAATCTTCAGTATTGCCTTTTTCTAGTCAAATTTGTCACTTTTTGCTTCCTTGTTTTGTTCACGGAGCGCTGTGTGTTATGTCTGGATGTGGACCCAAAAGACGAAGCCAAGTGTAGAGCAGGACGAACGTTTATTAACTGGAAGCACACACACACACCTCACTACGACCGCCAGGCAGAGGTGAGGGCAAAGGGGCCCGCCCCTCCTGCCTGCTGCCCTTTATAGGCACGGGTGGTGGCGAGACCAGAAGTCAGAGCCACCACACCGTGCCTCACAAATAAAAGCCTTAGAACAATAACACTATAAATAACTATACAACATCCTCCCCCCACTTACAAAAGTCCAAAACACATACACAATTTAGACCCTTCCCAATTTAGGACCCGAATCACGCACTAAAATAACAAAAAATAATGTGCTATAAGTGGCCTAACACATTCACACCCAAATCAACTAAAAACTAGGGGGGACGGGTGGACTGATGTCCCACCCCACACGGCAAGGTGGATTATTCTGCTACCTGTAATAAATTAAAGTCCAGTATTAAATTAAAATAACCGCCGTGCTCCTAAACTAAAAATAAAGTGTACAAAATAATCCCCAAAACTACATACAGTACAACACACATAACAACAAAATACTCTGAACACACGCACTTAAATGAACATATAATACACATGGCTAAAGGAGAAACGAGACTGAGGGCCCGCCTGGACCAGCCCTTCATCAGTCCGCCCCTGGGGGCAGCCTGCATCCTGGGCCGCAGCTGACTGTGCACTGGTGCGCCTCCTCTTCTTCACCGTTGAATGTTTCACTCGTCCAGGCCCACCGCTCACAGTCTCCTCCAGGGCACACCGCAGCTCGTTCAGATGCCTCCACAAGCCGTCCGACAGCTGGAGATAAGCATCATCCCGTCTGGCCATGACGCGCAGTTGTCACTGGTGCTGCTCTAACTGCCATTTGGCTCGTACCCGCCGTGATCGTGCTTCCTCCTAAGCCCGAACCAGGTCCGCGACTCCTAGAGGGGCTCTGTTCGGCTTGCAGGATCTCTGCTTGGCACGCAGTCCCTCCGTGCCTAACGGTCTGGCCCCGACCACTTGTAAATCCGCTGCAGCCATTGCCGTTGTAGCCCCATGTTCACCAGCCCACTTTAGCCGAGCTCCGGAAACAACTGGAGCCAGCTCCTTGGCGTCGCTCATCGTCGCAGGTGCCCCGCTGTGCCACCCAGTACCCTCGTCCAAGGCGACTTGGGCTCTGGCACATGGACCCCCCCCCCCTGCGATGACCCTGAGCGAGACTGGTCCTGCTCACCTTCCGGGGTGCTGGGTAAGATAAGATAAGATAAGATAAGATAAGATAAGCCTTTATTAGTCCCACAACGGGGAAATTCCAGGATTGCAACAGCACAGGGATAGCAACACTCAGAGCAACAATCAGAAGGCAAGAAAAAAAAACAAGCAAGCAAGAGCAGCTAATAAACATATGTACGTATTACTATAAAATATATATATATACACACACACACAGACACACAGTGCAGAGCATTGTAGCTGGATGGAATAAATATATGAATATATGAACACACAGTGCAGAGCATTGTAGCTAGATGGAATAAATATGTAAATATATAAACAACCACAGTACGGAGCATTGCAGCTAGGTGGAATAAATATGCAAGTATATAAACACACACAGTGCGGAGCAATGTAGCTAGATGGAATAACATGTAGATATATAAATATATAAACACCCACAGTACGGAGCATTGCAGCTAGACGGAACAAATATGCAAATATATAAACACACACAGTGCAGAGCATTGCCGCTAGATGGAATGAAACAGCATAACCGTCTACCCAGCTATCCTGCATGGTATGATTATGTGCCCATACACACTCTCACCCTCCATAGCGACCGGCATGCTCCTAGTTGTATGCCGGAGAGGACCACTGTGTAAGTCTATTGCATCTTCTGCATTCAAAAAAACTATTAGTTTGTTACGTCTTTTTTGCTATCTCTGCGAGCAGCCCTGCTTAGGTTGTACAGTCTGACAGCCGTTGGTAGGAAGGACCTACGAAACCTCTCGGTTGTGCACCTGGGATGATGTAGTCTGCTGCTAAATGAGCTCCTCAGTGCATTCAGTATGTCCTGCATAGGGTGGAACTCGGACTCCAGCAGAGATGACAGTTTAGCCACCGTCCTTCTCTCTCCTATCTCCTCCATCGGATCAAGGCGCTGCCCCAGGACAGAGCTAGCTTTCTTAATCAGTTTGTTCAGTCTCTTCCTATCGGCTGCAGTAATGCCACTGCCCCAGCAGACCACTCCAAAAGTGATGGCTGATGCCACCACCGTGTCATAGAATGACTTCAGCAACGCCCCTTGTACACCAAAAGACCTGAGTCTCCTCAGCAGGAACAGCCTGCGCTGTCCCTTCTTGTAGAGTGCATCAGTATTGTGTGACCAGTCTAGTTTATTGTTCAGATGAATACCCAGGTACTTATAGGATGTCACCATCTCGATGTCTGTTCCCTGTATATTTACTGGTACTGTGAGGGGCTGCCCATGCCTGCGGCAGTCCACCACCAGCTCCTTAGTTTTCCTCGCGTTGATCTGGAGGCAGTTCCGATGGCACCAGTCCACGAAGTCCTGGATAAGCCCTCTGTACTCAGCTTCATCTCCATTGGAGATGAGGCCAACGATCGCAGAGTCATCAGAGAACTTCTGTAGATGGCAGTGTGTTGTGTTGTGTGAGAAGTCCGCAGTATAAAGAGTGAACAGGAAGGGAGCCAGCACCGTTCCCTGGGGGGCCCCCGTGCTACTGATGATCGTGTCGGACACACAGTCCCGGGTTCTCACAAACTGAGGCCGGTTCGTGAGGTAGTCCAGGATCCATGATGACAGGTGCTGGTCCACCCCTGCGCGCAGCAGCTTGTCCTTCAGGATCATCGGTTGGATGGTGTTGAAAGCACTGGAGAAGTCAAAGAACATGATCCTCACCATATTCCCGGGCTTCTCCAGGTGGGACAGAGAACGGTGAAGGAGGAAGATCACCGCATCCTCCACCCCAATGCCATGCTGGTAGGCGAACTGGAGTGGATCCATCGCTGGTTCCACCAGGGGGCGGAGGTGAGCAAGGAGCAGTCTCTCCAGGGTCTTCATCAAGTGGGACGTCAAGGCCACCGGTCTGTAGCTGTTCAGGTAATTCCTCATCCCACACTGCACCGTCCTCCACTGTCAGAACCGGCCGGTCCCACAGTCCACAGCCCAACCGCTCCTCCCCGGCATTGCTCTTAATGGCGAAACCCAGACATAAAACAGGTCACAGCCCATGATGTTATCAACACCCGCCGTCATGGATAACTTGAGATTAGGCATCTCCGCCGATTTGTACCAAGCCATCAGTCTCAGTGTTCCCACCGTGGCCAGCCGTCCTCCTCCATAGCTGTAAAGTGGTGCTGGGTCACCTTCAATCCTGTAGTGCGGGAAGAATTTTCTCACTGTAGCCCAATTCAGTAGGGAGCCCTCCACCCCCGTATCGATCAGCAACAGTACCTCCACACCATCCAACTCCACCGTGCAGAACGTGTACCCGTTGGTGTTCGGGGACACAGTGTGGACAACTGTCGGGGCGGGAGGGGTTCTGTGGGCTCCCCTGCTTGAACATGCAGCACACCCTGGCATAATAGTTCAAGTGGCCACACACCTGCTGGCAGCGCTTCCCTTTTGCCGGACAGTCCCTGGCCTTGAAGCGGTACTTCGCGGACCCGTAGCCCAAACATGGGCTTCCCCAGGGCAGACATCAACTCCACAGCACTGGCACCTCTGGCGTCGTCCTCCACGCTCCCATCACTGTCCAGGTCCACTACTTGTGTGATCACAGAAGATCTTAGCTGTCGTTGTGACCAACGCTCACTCAGTTGCCATGTCAGCCTATCTGCTGCTTGCAGCTGGAAAGCTAACTCGATGGCCCTGGATAGCATTGTCACCCGAAAAAGTAAGCAGCTTTGACCTTATTGCAGCACAGATGGTATGCTCTGCCAACTGGTTGCGAACCATTTCTTCCTCCAATGGCCCAAACCGACACTTGCTAGCCAGTAGCCTCAAGTCTGCCACGAACCACTGAATGGACTCGCCCATCTGTTGCCGGTGCTGCAGAAACTTGATCCTCCAAACGATGATGTTGTCTGGGGCACGAAAATGGTGCGCCATCAGCTTGACCATGTTGTCGAAGCTGTCAGAGTCACTGAGCATGCTCAAAATTCATTGTCCCTCCATCCCTAAGTTGTGCACCAACAATGTGCATGCCCTCAGCTTGTCCATTCTTCCCAGGTTTAGCGCAACCATGTACGTCTGGAAGGCGGCATACCACCTCGGCCAGGGGACAGGTGGCTCGCCCAGGAGCTCTAGAAACGGCCAAATAGGAGACCCTCATGCTTCCATACCTTGTTTATCCTCATTGCCAAAATGTTATGTCTGGATGTGGACCCAAAGGACGAAGCTAGGTGTAGAACAGGCCAAACGTTTATTAACTGGTAGCACACACACACTACACTACGACCACCAGGCAGAGGTGATGGCAAAGATCTCCGCCCCTCCTGCCTGCTGCCCTTTATAGGCATGGGTGGTGGCAAGACTAGAAGTCAGAGACATCATATCGTGCCTCACAAATAAAAGCCTAAAAACAATAACACTGTAAATAACTATACAACACTGTGGTTACTGATGCCATGATGCTGCATATTATCCAATCAGTATGGAGTCAATCCGAAACCCCGCCCACACTTGTAGCCAGAGCATGAGGAGACAGAGTGGTGTCTAAACTTTTATTGATAAAAATTACATATTTTGACTGAACAACTCCATACTTGGAGATGCACACACTCATAACCTCAGCAAAGCACATATAAAATCTGAGGTCAGTCTGATGAACGGTTTGAGAGATATGTGAGGAACAGACACACAGACGGACACACACACACACACACACACACACACACACAGATTTTGTGCATTTATAGATAGATGAAGCCAGCACAAACAATCAAAAACTTATTGCAGTTCAGTTCCTTGAATGTCTGCCTGAGACTAGCGAGGGTTACCTCCCATACGATCCCATGCTAAAATGTCTCTTAATTTAATCATGTACCTTCAGTTTTAATTGTTTAGTTACATTACTTGAATCTCCCAGTATTGTTAAAACTGATATTAAATATCCATATGTCCAAAATATGTAAACACACACACACACACACACACACACACACACAGGCTTTCATAGGGTGTCCTAATTTTTCACATGACTGTATATGTCTCTTTGGTCGCCAAAGAAACTTGATGATCCCTCAGTAATCTCTCTTGGTCTCTTAAGTGATCTCTCCTGGATTCTCAGCGATCTCTGAAGAGTCTTTCAAAGATCTCTATAGATTGCGGTGAGTTTTTCTCCACTAGCACTCAGTAATGTGATGTTACAGCTTCACAACTAATATTTCCTGTAGTTGACACTGAAGTTCAACTGAAGTCTTGAGTCATTAGTATTAAATTTCAAGTTGAGTTGCAAGTCTTTTTAAATTTTTTTTCAAATCAAGTCTGAAGTCGTTAAATCCATGACTAGAGTCTGATTTGAATCCAAGTCCTCACCCCTGTTCCAAACTCAGCTCACTGAACAAAATATATCATGACTCAGAAAAAGCAACAAGCTTTACATCTGAAGTTGAGGCATCAAAATGTGAACCACAGTTTGTCCCATCTGTGCATTCTATACAAAACAAAATATTTCAACATTTATCCTTTTCCAGGGTAAATCCCTCATTTAAAATAACCTTTAAAAAGTTAATTTTCTTGTCTGTACTTTAGGCATTTCAGGATGACTCCAGTGTAACAGCCACCACCCTGTAGCCACCCAGTAAGGCGATCCAGGTAATGGATAGCTGTGGAGTGGATATAATACGGCCCTTGCAGGTTTAAAACACACAGCTCTCCTTGTTACTTTCCTAGCTAGCCTTTCTTTTGCTTAAACCCTGGAGATACGGTTACTTTGTCAACTGGTTTAAACTATTTCCCTCTCTTTGTTACTACCTTTTCCTTCATCTTATCATATTTGCAGACTTCAAAAGAATGTGAAAATAGTTTCTGTAGCCACACACTTCCTTCAGTGTCCCTGCTCCCCCATCCCCCCTTACTTGTTTGTTTTCTCTATATTGGTGTTAAAGTTCACTCTGGGGGTGCTTGCGTGTGTGAGCTTTGCGGTTGCTGTTAGACAGAACATTATAAAGCTGGGGTGACCGTGCTGCTGAAGCCCCCCCTTCACCACCCACCCACTGGCAGGCAGCTGACCTTGGCAGGGCCTGACAGAGAACTGGCCTGGAGGGGGATTCATGGAGCTTCACGCCAGCCCACTCAGTCTGTGCAGGTGTACGGTCGCCTGGAAAAACACAGGCTCACATGCATGCATAACCACCAGACCAGGGGAGGGCCTCGAGCAAGCAGATGTCCTAACTCGTCGTTCCACTGTTACATCTCTTCTAGATTTCTTATAGTCCCTCAGTTTGTTTCTACCCTATTGTCCATGCTCATTCACTTTGTCTTCCCTATCTCCTTTTTAAAAATTATTTATCACCAGCTCACTGCTTTTTGCTTGCAACACCTTCTCAACTTGCTGAAAAGGTTTACAGGAGAAAAAAAATAAAAGCTATAATCCAACAGCACATGATCCTTTCATATCCTTCTGCCTGTTAGTTTAAAGGGCTGATGACACATTTTTGACATTTTTTAGCATGTTGTGTAAACCCAAAAGTCATTGTCGATGATCAATATAATATTTACAACTGCACCTGCATAAACTAGTTATCATCAAAAAACCGCAGCTGCTGACTGGACTGTGGTGCCTCCCACCGAATTAAGGGTGGCACCCGCATGACATAAGCGACAGAACGGACTCCGGTGTTGTTAACTGGAATGACAGCAGCTTTGTAGCTCACAGTTTCTCTGGTTTCTTGTTTTAATTTTACGGCTGTGCCTTCGCTTTGTGTCGCAGGCTTAGATAAACAGCAGGCCGTGAAAGACCACATCACACGCTTCAGCTCGAACTGTCATAAGCCTCCTTGTGCGCTCCTTGTGTGCTTTTACGCAGGAGGAGCACACGAGGAGGGGAAGGATTAATGGATTTATGTGCAGCTTTGACCTACTTTCTGTGATCACATGCTGACATTTCACCGGTCCTGCCACGTCCCCTCTATCATTATCACCAGCTGAGTCCCCTCCCGCTGATCATCTTTCCCGGTCCTCACCCAGGTGCTTCTCATCACACCATCACCAGCAATGCATGTACTTAGCCACCGTTTGCCAGTCACGCACTGCTGGTCCATGGTACTGTCATCTGTGCTGTTAGTCTGCCAGTATTTTCAGCACTCTCACGGCATTAGTCACTCCATGTTCGCCGTGGTTCTTGTGCATCCTTGAAGCGATGTCGGCTCTGGGGTGCAACTGTGGCTAACACGTCTCCTCTCATTCATTCTCTAGGCGATGCTGGCCCCCGAACACCATCAGTAAGTGTGTTTGTGTTTTTTGTACGTCTTCACATTTTTGAGAATTGTCTGTCTTTCTGTATTAAATGTGTTGTGGTTAACCCTGCACGTAAATCCTCGTTATTTCATCCTCCCTCTCTGTGCCCTGCGTAAGACCACATGGAGGGTCATGATGAATGGATTTACGCGCAGGATTCACCACAGCACATGTAGTATTGAACATAAGAATGATGACAACAGTTCCCAAAAAGGTGAAGACTTACAAAAAATAAACAGAAACACTTACAGTTGGCATTCGGGGCTGACATCGCCCAGCAAACATGGAGAGGAAATGTGTTAACCACGGTTGCGCCCCAGGGCCGACATCACTTCAAGGGGTGCAACAGAACCACGGGCCTGTTGGGCCTGTGGAGTGGGCCTGTGGAGTGGTTAACACATCATGATAGTGTTGGCAATATTGGCTGGCTGACAACACGGTAGATGATGCACACAAAACATGAACAGCTGACTGTCAAAGAGAGAGGGCGAGTGGTCGGACCAGCAAATTTGGACAGTGTCCACCTGAAAGTGGGTCAAAACGCACAAAAACGTCCGGCGCCACACGAGTCGGCTGCCTTTTGCAACAGCGGCTCAATTCTGAGTTTTTTTCTTTCTTTCTTTACACACTTTATACATCACGGACACACAGATCGCCCCAAAATGCCTCCCGAGCCGGCGGACGGAGCCACTGTTTACAGCAGGAGATGGTACAGCAGGGAACAGCTGCTTGCACTTAATCGCCACTCGGTGCTGACGAAAAAACTCGACGTACCGAGAGAAATAAGGCGAAAACGGCGTGGTTGTTGGGCTGGTGTTAGACGGCTGACAAGGAGTATAAGGTACAGACCCACCTTCCCATCCGTTATTATGGAGAATGTACGCTCTATACTGGGAAAGGTAGATGAACTAGCGGCTATCTGCCGTTACGATAGCACATACCGGGAGTGCTCTCTCCTTTTGTTTACTGAGACGTGGCTAACTGATCTAGCAGCAGATGCTAACATTGAGCTGGAGGGTTTCCACATGATACGGGCAGACCGAACACCAGACAGTGGCAAAGCAAGGGGCGGTGGAGTGATAATGTATGTTAACAACAACTGGTGCAGACCAGGACATATCACTGTTAAACAACGTCACTGCAGCAAAGACATTGAGTTGCTAGCTGTTAGCATGCGGCCTACATATCTCCCGAGAGAACACTCACACGTGATCTGCATTGTTGTTTATGCAAATCCGACGGCGAACGCTGGGACAGCGCGTGACGTCATCCATTCAGTAACCAGCAGGCTGCAGACAGAACACCCAGATGCTCTTCTCCTCATCTCAGGCGATTTCAACCATGTTTCACTGTCTCCTGTTCTACCCACGTTTACCCAGTATGTCACATGCCACACTAGAGACAATAAAACACTGGACTTATTCTACGCAAACACTAAGGAGGCGTACACCTCATCACAACTCCCCGAACTCGGGAGATCGGATCACAACTTGGTTCATCTCCGGCCGGTGTACAAACCCCTAGTGCACAGACAACCCCCGGCCATGCGCACAGTGATGTTATGGTCTGAGGAGGCAATGGACACTCTAAAGGGCTGTTTTGAAGCCACCGCCTGGAAGCAGCTCTGCGATCCACATGGTGAGGACATCGATGGCCTCATTCACACCTTCACGGGCTACCTCAGCTTCTGTGTGGACAAATCCGTTCCCACCAAGACCATACGGTGTTGCTCAAACAACAAACCCTGGATCAACCCTGAGATTAAAACACTTCTGAGAGAGAAGAAGAGGATCTTCAGGTCGGGGAACAGGGAGATGCTGAAGTCCGTACAGAGAGAGCTGAGGAGAAAGATCAGAGAAGGCAAGGACAGCTTCAGGAGGAAGATGGAGGACAAGCTGCAACAGAGCGACATCAGCGGGGTCTGGAGAAACCTCAAAACCATCTCTGGGCTCCAGAATACCTCCCCTCAGGCCACGGGGGGCAGGGAGTGGGCGAACAATCTGAATTTGTTTTTCAATAGGTTTGACCAACCGCCCTCCCCCCTGACTGCACAACAACCACTGCTGCCTGTAAAGACATCAAGTCCTGCTGCCCACTCCCCACTCCACCAACACCCCCCCACTCCCAACACACAGCCCCCCATCCTAACCCTGACCAGGACCCAGGTGAGGACGGAGCTGAGAAAGATCAAGGCGAGGAAGGCCTCGGGACCGGACGGCATCAGCGCAAAGCTCCTCAAGTCCTGTGCAGACCAGCTGTGTGGGATTGTGACGTACATCTTCAACCTGAGCCTGAAGCTGGGGAGGGTACCACAGCTGTGGAAAACATCTTGTGTGGTACCTGTACCAAAAACTTCCCACCCCAAAGACCTGAACAGCTACAGACCGGTGGCCTTGACGTCCCACTTGATGAAGACCCTGGAGAGACTGCTCCTTGCTCACCTCCGCCCCCTGGTGGAACCAGCGATGGATCCACTCCAGTTCGCCTACCAGCATGGCATTGGGTTGGAGGATGCGGTCATCTTCCTCCTTCACCGTTCTCTGTCCCACCTGGAGAAGCCCGGGAATGTGGTGAGGATCATGTTCTTTGACTTCTCCAGTGCTTTCAACACCATCCAACTGATGATCCTGAAGGACAAGCTGCGCGCAGGGGTGGACCAGCACCTGTCATCATGGATCCTGGACTACCTCACGAACCGGCCTCAGTTTGTGAGAACCCGGGACTGTGTGTCCGACACGATCATCAGTAGCACGGGGGCCCCCCAGGGAACGGTGTTGGCTCCCTTCCTGTTCACTCCTTATACTGCGGACTTCTCACACAACACAACACACTGCCATCTACAGAAGTTCTCTGATGACTCTGCGATCGTTGGCCTCATCTCCAACGGAGATGAAGCTGAGTACAGAGGGCTTATCCAGGACTTCGTGGACTGGTGCCATCGGAACTGCCTCCAGATCAACGCGAGGAAAACTAAGGAGCTGATGGTGGACTGCTGCAGGCAAGGACAACCCCTCACAGCACCAGTAAATATACAGGGAACAGACATTGAGATGGTGACATCCTACAAGTACCTGGGTGTTCATCTGAACAATAAACTAGACTGGTCACACAATACTGACGCACTCTACAAGAAGGGACAGCGCAGGCTGTTCCTACTGAGGAGACTCAGGTCTTTTGGTGTACAAGGGGCGCTGCTGAAGACATTCTATGACACGGTGGTGGCATCAGCCATCACTTTTGGAGTGGTCTGCTGGGGCAGTGGCATTACTGCAGCCGATAGGAAGAGACTGAACAAACTGATCAAGAAAGCTAGCTCCGTCCTGGGGCAGCGCCTTGATCCGGTGGAGGAGATAGGAGAGAGAAGGACGGTGGCTAAACTGTCATCTCTGCTGGAGTCCGTGTTCCACCCTATGCAGGACATACTGAATGCACTGAGGAGCTCATTTAGCAGCAGACTACATCATCCCAGGTGCACAACCGAGAGGTTTCGCAGGTCCTTCCTACCAACGGCTGTCAGACTGTACAACCTAAGCAGGGCTGCTCGCAGAGATAGCAAAAAGACGTAACAACCTAATAGTTTTTTTAATGCAAAAGATGCAATAGACTTACACAATGGTCCCCTCCGGCATACAACTAGGAAAATACTGGTAGCTATGGAGGGTGAGAATATGTATGGGCACATAATCATACCATGTAGGATAACTAAGTAGACGGTTGTGCTGTTTCATCCCATCTAGCAACAATGCTCTGCACTGTGTGTGTTTATACATTTACATATTTATTCCATCTAGCTACAATGCTCCGCACTGGGTGTGTTTATGTTTATGTTTATATTTATATATCTATATATTCATTCCATCTAGCTACAATGCTCCGCACTGTGTGTTTATATATTTACATATTTTTTCCACCTAGCTGCTATGCTCCGTACTGTGTGTTTATATATCTACATATTATTCCATCTAGCTACATTGCTCCGCACTGTTTATATATTTACATATTTATTCCATCTAGCTGCAATGCTCCGTACTGTGTGTTTATATACTCATATATTTATCCCATCCAGCTACAATGCTCTACACTGTGTGTCTGTGTGTATATATATATATATATATATATATATATTTATAGTAATATGTACATATGTATATTAGCTGCTCTTGCTTGCTTGCTTTTTTTTTTTTTCTTCTTTTTCTTGCCTTCTGATTGTTGCTCTGAGTGTTGCTATCCCTGTACTGTTGCAATCCTGGAATTTCCCCGTTGTGGGACTAATAAAGGCTTATCTTATCTTATCTTATCTTAAAACACATGTACAAAACAAAAACAACAAGAACTCAAAATATAATACACAATAAACCCGATGCCTGAGCCACAGAGAATACACTGCTATGATTTTATTGAAAAATCGGGTTTAAATAAATTATATTTATGAACCAATAATTTGTTGCAATATCTGTAACAAAAGAATAACACTCGGTGTTCCCCTGCCGTGTGTTTGTCGCTGCTGCTGCTGCGGACATATGTGCCTCTCCACTGTCGCTCTCTGAATCTGACTCGCTTGGCACGATGCCCGCTTGGCACGGCTCAAACCTATACGGTCTGATGCCCCCAGATTCTTCATTATCATCCCATTCTTTGGAACTATAATCGTCTGAAGATTGGACAACACAAACCAATTCCAGACTACATGTGCTGGAACCATCATCGATGTTTTCTACTGCTTCCTTCCTGTGTGTACAATGGGCAGCCAAGCGCTGTGTTCTGTCAATGACATTACAACATGGCTGGGGGGGTTTCCAGCCACTGACGCAATTGGTGACGTGGCGCTCATGAAAACATTGGATATTCATGTGAAAAAAAGCCTGTTTGACTTAGAACTGCACAGACCAACCTATTTCGTCATATTGTATTATGTGTTGAAAAATTAGATGAAAAAAACGTGTCATCAGACCTTTAATGAACCAGCCTGTTTCAAAGATCATACTGCGCATGCTTGGAATGAATCTATTAGCCGATGAGTGATGCACATGAATAAATAGATGTATGCACAGGAATCAATAATAAACCCCTCATTGCACTCTTCAAGAGTGTATTATTATTATTCACGTGGAAAACTTGTATTTTAAGGGAGATCAATGCAGGGAGGTTGGACACGTTTGGTAGAGGTCCCAGTGTGAGCACACACCACAAGTCAACCACTCACTCATCTTGTACGTATTGCACACACACTGTTACATGCTCTGCATTCACTACCACAGCAAAAACAGTGTAGTTGGCATTGCTCAGCTCTGCCGAAGCTGATTAGTAAAATTACAAGGAATTATTTAGGAAGACATGAAGGCATTGCTACATGTAAGAAAAGCCTCTTTTATGTATTTGCAGCAGCGTTGAGAAGACAACATAGTAACTAAAATAACTAAAATCCAACTTTTTTTGTGGGGAGAGGTATCACTATACAATCACTATCATACTGCTTGTGTTGTTAGCACAGACTGGTAGCTAGCAAGCGTGCTAATTGCTACTGATGGTGTTTTCTGCAGCTCTGGACACATTGGTTAAAACAGTTGGAAGCTATTAGTCAGTGAACTAGTTTAGTGAGGCTAGAACATTATCCAGGTCTTCATTAAAAAGGACATTTGTCCTTCTCATCAGCCATGATGATTTTCAGGTGCCATTGATTGTCCTTCTTTTTTCAAAACTCTGTTGCATCTTCTACAAAAAAATATCTGGTAAGTTTCTGCATTCTTATGATTTTTTTTCAAGTGACTATGGCACTGAGAGCCATATTTCCTCTCTCCGAGTGCTACCACAACTCATCTTCCCTCTTATCAGCTGCCTTAATCTCCAGTGTTTGGTCCAAAACTCCAAACCTTTCTGAAAATTACTGTATATACCCTCTGCATCCACTCCCTCTTCCTCTTTCTTTCCTCCTGGTACGGTAAGAGCTTATACCAATCTGTTTAATATTGTGTTTGTGTGCTGTGCGCGCTGCCTTTGCTTGGTACCCCTGCGCACTGTGTCATAAAATTGTTGTGGTTTTCTGCTGAATGAGAGGTTTTTGCACCGGCTGTATACCGTGGCCTGCACGGTTTGTGCTCACCTGAGGTATAGATATACATTTGCCGTCTTCTCAGCCGGAACTGTTGACAAGTTTAAAAAGGTAAAGCCAACTTTATTGTCATTCAATCCATACAGCTAATCATGTACAGTAGAACGAAATTATGTTTCTCTTATCTACAATGTTAATCACATCTAGAATCAGAGGGGTCACTGCCATGCAAGGCGCCGCCACAAATTTCCCTCCTCCGTTCCATTATTGCTGAGCACCAAGCTGGACAGCAGGAAGTTCCACTCTTTTATATGGTCTTTGGCATGACCCGGCTGGGATTTGAACCCAGGCCTCCCAGGTGTGGGGCGGATGCTCTACCAACTAGGCCACCACTCTGGTAAGTGGCCTAGTTGGCCACTTACCTAAGATAAGATAAGATAAGATAAGCCTTTATTAGTCCCACAATGGGGAAATTCCAGGATTGCAACAGCACAGGGATAGCAACACTCAGAGCAACAATCAGAAGGCAAGAAAAAACAACATCTAGTAAACATATGTCCATATTACTATAAATGTATATATATAGACACACAGTGCAGAGCATTATGGTTGGTTGGTGAATGTGCAGCAGAAAGTCTAAGCTCTCTCTCTGCGGATGCGGCAGGCCAGCTGGAAGTCTTTGGGCATGATGGTGACCCCCTTAGCGAAGAAGAGACCACCAGGTGGGCCTCGCTGGTCTCCTGCAGAGCCATGATGGCGAAGCTCAGGAAACGCAAGACGGTCTTGAAGTCCTGAGCGATCTCCCTCACCGGGCGCTGGACGGGCAGCTTACGGATGAGCAGCTCCGTGGATTTCTGGCAGCGACGGATCTCTCTCAGAGCCACGGGCCTGCGACGGCGAGGCCTCTTCACTCTGCCGGTGGCCGGAGCGCCTCTCTGAGCAGCCCTGGTGGCTAGCTGTCTCCTGGGGGGCTTCTTCCTCCAGTAGATTTTACGGGCGGTCTGCTTGGTTCTTGCCATCGCTCTTTATTATTCTGTCTTATATTTCTTGCACGCCGCCTAAACTCCAGCCCGGCACCCGCGTCGTTTTCGCTACAGCTCCCGGTATGTCGAGTTTCCCATTAGCACCGGGTGGCGGCCAAGTGCTAGCTAGCACTAGCTCCTCCCCGCTGTAGCGTCTCCCGCTGCAAACCGTGGCTCCGTCCGCCGACCCGGGAGACCCCCGGGGCGATCCGTGCGTCCGTGATATATATACAGAGTGAAAGGTGTAGAAAGAAGAAGGAAGATAAAAAAAAAAAGGCTGTTGCAACGGGCAGCCTACTCATGTGGCACCACCGGTCCGGCGGAACCGGAACCGGAAAAGTTCTAGTTGGCCTAGTTAGCGGCGTGAGGTGTGTCTACCCTTACCTGGTTAAGGTTTGTGATATATTTTGTGCCTTCTCTCCAGGCAGAACTGTTTTTACAGCATTACATTACGCGATATGTTATCTGCTTGAGATATGTGATATAATTGTGCCTTTGTCAAGGAGGAATTACTTAACAGTTGACAGCATGATGTAATTTTCCATTAATTCTGTATTGTTTCTTTTCTTCTCGACTGACAGTCGTCTTCTAAAAAAAAAAAGGAAAAAGAGACGTCATCTTTGTCTTGGTACTGAGCGCTCCTGTGCTTGGTGCACTCTCGCCACCTTTTGTGGGGGAGTGGTACTGCATTCAGGTGGGAACTGAAAGCTTATACGTATATCTGTGTTGCCTTATGACAAGCTCACTTGTACCTCATGGAATAGCCCTTTGGCCTGTTTATGGTGACAATAATAATAATAATAATGAGAAATAAATGTCTTGTTTTCTCTCCTATTGTTCTCCTGGAGGAGTAATAGCTTCTACGTGAGTGAAAGAGGAGGAAATGGCCTGGACACTGGTTTGCACCAACCCAGGGCTCTACTCCTCCAGCCTTAGTCACCCCAGCTGAAACCAGGAAGGCCAGCAGGAGGTGGAAGTGGATTAAGGGAAGTCAGCTGCACGGCCAACGGGTGGACTTCATGCAGAGGCAGTTGGAGATGCGTGAGACCATTGAACATATGGCAGCAGATCAATGCGTAAGACCATTGAACATATGGTGGCAAAGCAGTGCGTAAGACCATTGGCATATGGTGGCAAATCAACATCGCCTTTGAGTTTGCTACTCAGGCTCCCATATGTGCCCCTGGACTGCATCCTGATGCTTTGTCTCATGTGGCCTCTGATAACTTGGGTAAGACCACTGGCTCCGGCTGTGGCCCCGGTGGGCGAATGGATGTCTTTGAGGACGAGGATGAGGGTGACAGTGACCCACCAGCCGGGAAGGATTGTCCGGAGCCCTATGATGTATCCCTCAAGGCACTGCTCTCTAGATCAACATCGGCTGCTGGGCTTTCTCCTCCATCTTCTCCACCTAGGGCTCCAACTTTGGACAGGGGTCCTGCAGACAGGTGACCTTGCTGGTGTATCCTGATTTTTGTGAGTCATCTGCAGAAGTCATGTGCTCGTCCAAAGGAGGCTGCTGCTCCTCACTCTGGGCTCAGTATTCTGAGTGGTGCTTGCGAAGCAGGGCTTGGATGGTGCGTTGAAGGTGGGCCCTTCCTTTGCTGACTGGAGCTTCCCCCACAAGCAGCAAGTCTATACGCTATCCTAATGTTGCAGCATTGCACCGAGACAAATTCCTAGTTTGTGTACTACATGAACAATGGCAATAAATCTCATTCTGATTCTGATTCTGATTCTGATTCTAATGACAGGTGTCATGTCACTGATGGGCAGAGACCTCTTGGGGGGGGGGATTCCACAATGGCTTTATTTACAGAGCCAGGTTCCTTGCAGAGCTCAGGTCAGCCAAAGCAGAGGGCCTCTCAACAGCGGGTGCAGATTTAACAGCACTCACGTCTGTGCTCTTGGGAGCATGTAGGCCATGGTTCTGCCAAGCCTGCCACTGTCCCTGATGGTATGCTTCCCCTGACGTCAGCTTTCTCTGTGGCTCACCTCATGAGTTGGCGTCAGTGCGCCTTGGGTCCATGAGTGATCTATACACTGGTGTGTGGATACTGCCTACAAATGAGATCTCTTTTCCCAACTTCAAGGGGTTGGAAGCAGAAGTAAGGAGGACTGTCTTCCACAGTTCTGGGTGGTGAGGTCTCTGCCCTCCTGGGAGAGAGCATGGTGCAGCCTCTGTCTCCAGGAGAAGAGAGGCGAGGCTTTTATATTGCCTCTTCCTTGTTCCCAAGTGGATTGGTGCATGACGCACAGAGCTACCAGAGGACTGACCCCCTTCCCCCACTGTAGTTTCACTACTTACAGTGGCTGTGTGGCCCAAGGCCAGAGGAACGGTGTAAGTGCCGCCCTATACACCATATGGTGTTCCACGTGCTGTGGGAAGGAATTACTAACTAACTAAACAAACCGGGGGTCTCCGTCCAGTTCTGGACCTGAGACAGTTGAGCAGGTGTCTCAAGGCACTCCCTTGTCCGGTGCTCAGTCTGAGGACATTATTCAGCCCATAGGGCCAGGCGATTGGTTCACAGCAATGGACCTTTGTGATGCTGATTCCATATTCCCATAAATCCAGCCACAGGAAGTTCCTCAGGGTTCCTTCAGGACAGTCTTCGGTTATGACATCCTGCCTCTCGGCCTGTCCCTGTCCTCGGACGTTCACCAAGTGCATGGATGCTGCACTCACCCACTGCGGCAGAGGGGTGGTCAAGTTCAATTATCTGGACGATTGGCTAGTTTGTGCACCATTGGAACCCATAGCAAGGAGCCATATGGAGGCTATACTGTCTCACCTGTCAGCTCTTGGGTTGCATTTGAATGCGGAAAAGAGCTGCCTGGCTCCAACCAGGGTTGTCGAGTACTTGGGGCTCACCCTGGATTCAGTTGCCATGAGGGCATCCCTGACTCCGAAGAGGGGGCATGTTGTCTGAGAATGCATCAAGAGCTGCATTACAGAGGACTGTGTCAGTGCAGCAGTGTCAGAAGGTCTTGGGGTTTTTTGCTGCAGCCGCCCAGGCAGTGCCACTGGGTCTTTTACATACTTGTTGCCTTCAGCAGTGGTTCGCACTGCAGAAGGTTGTTTTGGCCAGTGACAAAGGAGGAGGCTGGTTCTTCTGAAGGAGCCTCATGGCTCTCAGATGGTGGAGACACTCGTCAGCAGTCCTGGAGGGTATTCCCCTGGGCCGAGAGGGCTGCAGGGTGACCATTATAACCAACGCCTCCCAAGCAAGCTGGGGTGCAGTCTGGGAGGGCAGGTTGTTTGCGGACACTAGACTCCGGCACAGCAGTCTTGGCAAATGAACCATCCCAAGATGGAAGCAGTGTATTTGGCTTTTGGGCTTTTTTCTTCCAGTCATTCATGGCAGAAAAAATCTGGTTTGGACAGACAGCATGGCTGTGGTGTTGTACATTAACCAGCAAGACAAACTGGGGTTCTCCTTTCCATGCGAAGGTGCGCCATCTGCTCGTGTGGCCTCGAGCCTGCCAGGTCCACTAGCTACAGATGCTCTAAGCATGCCTGGCCTCCAGTGAACTGTTTGCTTTCCACTACTGCCTATTCTGCCAGCTTTCCTCGCAAAGGCGAGACTACTGTCTGTTCAAGTAATTTTGATGGCCCGAATTTACCACAAGACCAAGGATGGCAGAGACCCACGAGGTGTTGGGTGGGGGGGTGTCTTTGGCCTTTCCCAACCAGACGGGATACACTCTTGCAGGCACAAAGTGAGAGTTGGCATCTGTATTTCCAGCCCCTGAGGTCTCATGTATGGCCCATGGACAGAAGCAATTGTGGAAACTGGGCTTGGAGAAGGACATTATGCACACCACGCAGGCTTCACGGGCCCCATCTACCCAGCTGCAATGCGGTGGGTAGTGGAGACTGTTTTGAACTAGTGGTGGACCAAGGGGAAGGATCATGTCACATCTCTGTTGTCTTGTCTTACCTCCAGTACTTCTTTGCCCTAGGTTGGGCGGAGTTGACTACCAGGGGCTACCTGGTGGTGGTGTCAACTGTCCATGAGAAAGGTGATGGCTTATCTCATGGAGTGCATCCCTTGGCTAAGCAGTTTTGAGAGGCGTGGAACAGAGCTATCCATCTTGGTGTCTATTGCTGCCCACTTGGGATCTCCAGACAGTTATTAGGGCTCTATGCTTACCCCCTTTTTGAGCCACTTCACAGCGCTGACCTTTGTCTGCTCTCCTGAAAGACGGCTTTTCACTTGGCAATTGTCTCAACCAAGAGGGTCGATGAACTGAATGCTCTCTCCATGGACACAACATGCCTTAGATTTGATGGTTCCTCTGCAGCCCAACCCAGCTTTCAGCTCAGGGTGCTGGCTAATGGGTTGTTTCCCGCCTTCTTGTGCTTGAGGCCTCCTACCCACCTCGCACACCTCTTCAAGGCTGAGAGGCTTCATAGTTGTGCCCAGGAGGGCCCTTAATCTTTGTGTCTGTCCGTTCTTCAGACAGGCTTTTTGTATTCTAGGGGAATCCACGATGGGCAGGCATATTCCTGAACAGCGCCTGTCCCATTGGATAGTGACCTGATTGGTTCGCATAGGTACAGGTTGGAACGGGACCACCAGATAGGCTGGTGGCTCACTTGACTCGAGGAATGGCCACTACATGGGCATTGTTCAGGGGTGCACCCCTGGAGGATGTATGCACAGCCGCTGGCTGGCCTCTTCCTCAACGTTCACCCACATCTGTAGGCTCAATTTGGCCCCATCAGTCATCCCCTCATCTGCTCTAGGGGTTGCAACAGATTCTTAGTTGTGTCTTAGTTTTTCCCTTGCTGAGCCAGCAGGTGTGCCTTGTGCTCGGAGTGTTTTTTTGTTTAGCTCCGGTTGCCTGGAGGAACCAGCTTGACTTGTAGGTATTCAGTTGAGTGCAATAAGGAGTCGAACTCATCTGTCTGGAGGTCGCACCAGATTCTTAAGTTGTATCTTAATCTCCCTCATGTGAGCCGGCATGTGTGCCTTGTGCTCGAAGAGGGTTGTTTTAGCTTGCTTACCTGTAGGAACCAGCTTAACCTGTAGGTATCTAGTTGAGTGCGATAAAGGAATCAACTCACACGTTCTGGGGATGGCAACAAGTTCTTAGGTTGCGTCCTAGTCTCTCTCATGTGAGCCAGCATGTGCGCCTTGGGTTCGAGGGGGGTTGTTTCAGGTCAGGTTACCTGTAGAAGCCGGCTTAACTTGTAGGGATCCAGTTGAGTGTGATAAAAAGATCAACTCATCTGTTCTGGGGATCGCAAAAAGTTCTTAAGTTGCGTCTTAGTCTACCTCATGTAAGCCGGCGTGTGTGCCGTGTGCTCAAAGACATTTGTTTCAGCTCTGGTAGGAACCGGCTTGACATTACGTACTCAGGTGAGTACTATAAAGGAGGCAAACACATCTGACTGTGTTATGCATTGTGCTCCTTCGACCTGTGGGGGTCGCCCTCTCCATTCTTCCTCAGGACTCATTTGGTATATTAGTTGTTACATGCTTACAGGTTCACTGAAATGAAATAAAACGTACGTTTACACATGTAAAGGCGGTTTTATTCAAGTTCAAGTTCAATTCAATTCAATTCAACTTTATTTATATAGCACCATTTCACAACAACAGTCATCTCATAGCACTTTCAACTGTAGGGGAAACCCCCACGAACTGTAGGGGAAACCCCACAAACTGTAGTGGAAACCCCCACAATTTTTTTTTGAATGAAAAGGAAACCTGTAACCATTCATTGTCCTTTGTCAGTGGAGGCAGGCTCCTCCCAGTCATCAGAAAGAGGAAGAAGGAGTGGATGCAGAGGGTATATATAGGATGTGCATCGACAGGTGTGGTTAATTTGGTATAATGCTCCTACCCCAAGGATCAGTGTCACGTGGTTACAGGTTCACTTTTATTCATAAAAGTTTTATTCTTTTATTCTTTGCCAGATGCCCGCACTGGTACCTGCAGTGTACTGCTTTGTACATAGTTCATTAATAAAGCTGAGTTTGACACAACCATCATTTTGCCTCATTCATCACCCAGGTATTTCCATACATTGTTACCTCCTCCAAGGAGGTTATGTTTTCATCGGCGTTGGTTTGTCTGTCTGTTTGTTTGTCTGTCTGTCTGTTTGTTAGCAAGATAACTCAAAAAGTTATGGACGGATTTTCATGAAATTTTCACAGATTGTCAAAAATGGGGTATCCTACAGATGATTAGATTTTGGTGGTGATCCGGATCACCATCCAGAAGAAAACCGCCATTACGGAAAATGCCATTTTCGTCAATAACTACTGAACCACTAATCCTATCATTGTGAATCCAATTGCTAGTCATATGTTTTCATGGTCAAGGAATCTGAAAACGTACACACAAACACTGTATGGGGGAACTGTGGCGCTTGGCAGAGGTCTGCGCTCTCCGAGTGCTTTTCTAGTTTTTGTTGATTTCATTTTTTAATTTTTTTTTTTTATCTCTGTTTGTTATTAGTTTTTATTTACTGTTACCTCAGTATTGGCCTCGCCTAAAAGCCCGTTCGGACGCACAAGTAGCTGTTTTTGGCTAGCTGGCGGGCTATCCATCTCAGCACCTGGAACGCCATGGCTCCTTCTCCGACATGTACCCGCTGTTTATCGCTCCTCGATAAGGTATCTGAGCTGGAAACGAGGCTCTTCAACCTTTACAAGATTCGGGAGGCCGAAGACCATATCGACACCATCATTCTCGGGCGATCATCGGCTCTGGCTACTGCCTCACAGCTGGCGGAAACTGCTACTTACTTGGGTGAGCTCAGCGCATCTCCACTTACACTACTGTTCAAAAGTTTGGGGTCACCCAGACAATTATTTTGTGTTTTCCATGAAAAGTCACACTTATTTACCACCATGAGTTGTAAAATGAATAGAAAATATAGTCAAGACATTGACAAGGTTAGAAATAATGATTTGTATTTGAAATAATAATTTTTTCCTTCAAACTTTGCTTTCATCAAAGAATCCTCAATTTGCAGCAATTACAGCATTGCAGACCTAACATGATTGCACAAGGGTTTTCTAATCATCCATTAGCCTTCTGACGCAATGAGCAAACACACTGTACCATTAGAACACTGGAGTGATAGTTGCTGGAAATGGGCCTCTATACACCTATCTAGATATTGCAACAAAAACCACACATTTGCAGCTAGAATAGTCATTTACCACATTAGCAATGTATAGAGTGTATTTCTGATTAGTTTAAAGTTATCTTCATTGAAAAAAAGTGCTATTCTTTCAAAAATAAGGAAATTTCTAAGTGACCCCAAACTTTTGAACGGTAGTGTACCTCCACACCTGCTCCAGCCTCCGCAGACGCCCATGACCTCAGCAACAAACACTGGTTTCGTCTCGGGGCTAAACCCAAAGCTTTGGTTAATCCCTCTCATCCTCCATCCACACCCTGGACCTTGGCTTGACCAGCTAATAACCATCGTCGATCGACCAGAATGGGCCGGGCCTCTTCTCTTCCTTTGTCCTTGGGTAACAGATTTGATATCCTTTCCCTGGAGGATTTTCCCCACCTGGACGCTGGCCGCCCGCCTGTGGATGCCGCTCGTCCTTCCTCCTCTCCTTCAGCGGCGGCTCATGTCTGCAAACCCTGGATAAAGACCACCCTGGGTGTGTCAAATTACACACCTGCTCCAGATAGAAGAAAAGAGTGCTTCTCCCCGCCTTCGCAACAACAACATCACCCTCTTCAAAATTCCTCTCCACGTCAGAATCCACCGACAAAAAACCCCCAGACGACGCTGGTAATTGGTGACTCGATCATGAGGAACGTCAGAAGCAGGTACTGTGTTACTTGATTTTTTCCCGGGGCTAGAGTCTCTGACATTGAGGCTCTTATCCCTGACCTGCTGAATGAATTCCCTCACGTACAAACTGTCGTTGTGCATGTGGGATGCAATAACATCCCAGATGAAGCGTCTGAGATTTTAAAAAGTGACTTCAGGAGCCTTCTGTCCACTCTTATGAACTGTGGCAGATGTGCGCTCATCTCTGGGCCTTTGGCACCTTTCAGACGAGGCTGCAATCGTTTTAGCAGAACTTTCATTCTTAATTCTTGGCTGTGTTTTGCTTGTCCTATTTTTAACATTGGTTTTGTTGACAATTTTAACTTATTTTGGAACCGCCCATCACTTATGAGGTCTGATGGCATCCACCCAAATAGACTTGGTGCACGTGTTTTAAGAGACAATCTTTTCTATTCTATTCGGTGTTTTTTAGTACAGTGACTGGGACCTGGCGTGTTTACCCGCTCTGAAGCTTCTGGGTTTGCCAAACTGCCCTTTATAGGTTCTGTTCCCACGTATTGTATCGATCCCATTAATTCAGGTGGTCTTTACCGTTTGGATCAGCCTTTGATTTATAATCCTACAGAGATTGAGTCTGTCTCCCATTGCCCTAAATATTGTAACCCAGGACAAATACAACACAACCTGAAAAACACACGCACTTCTGCAGCTCCTCCTCATCCACCACCTTTCGGCTTTGGGACTGTGACTAGGATTCTTCTTTGACTTGGCACTGAGGCGTCGTCTCTTCGAATTTAGTCCGCTGGTAGGATCATTAGCTTCCCCGGGCAAGCCCGGGTACTGGCGGAGGGCGCGACGAGAACTTACAAAGGCGATCCCTGCCTGGGCATCAGCAATTATAAAAACCCTGCTGACCAACCGAAGGTTCAGAGTCCACCTCGGTCAGAACACAAGCGCATGGAGAACGCAGAAAAACGGACTCCCACAAGGCTCAGTTCTAGCTCCAACCCTGTTCAACCTCTACATAAACGACCTGCCCACTACAAAATCCCGCAAATTCATCTATGCAGACGACATCTGTTTGGCACTCCAAGCACCAGACTTTGAGCCACTGGAACGGGTGCTCACAGAAGATCTTGCCAAACTGGACCAGTTCTGCAAAACCTGGCACCTAAAACCAAGCCCAGCAAAAACCATCTCCAGTGTACTGTATTCCATCTCCACAATGGAAAAGCTGCCAGAGAACTAAACATCCACCTGAGCGGACTTAAGCTTAAGCATGCCTCGAATCCAACCTACCTTGGAGTGACCCTTGACAGGACCTTATCCTTCAAGGAGCATTTAAAGGGGACGGCTGCTAAGGTGAAGGCACAAAACAACCTGCTCTGCAAGCTCGCTGGTGCAAAATGGGGGGGCGGCAGCCTCCACCCTGCGCACCTCAGCGCTGGTCCTTTCATACTCTGTAGCAGAATATTGTGCCCCTGTCTGGTCCAGGTCATCCTATACACACCACGTAGACACCCAGCTCAACAGAACCATGAGAACCATAACTGGGACAATCCGCTCAACACCACTCCCCTGGCTCCCTGTACTGTCAAACATAGCCCCCCCACACATCTGGCGAGCAGCACTAACTCAAAGGATGCTTCAAAAAGCCAAAGATTCTCCTCACTTACCAATCTATGCAGATATCTACACCCCACCCACTGCCCGACTTCCATCCAGACGGCCGATTTGGAAAAACCCTCCCCCAGCTGACTTCACCATCCAGACAGCTTGGCAAGAGGAATGGGAGACCAAGGATGTCCCAAACAAACACCTGGTGACAAAACCCAACCAACAGGTCCCGGGCACCAACCTCCCAAGGAGACAGTGGTCTACACTCAATCGCTTCAGGACTGGACATGGCCCCTGCTTGGCCAGCCTTCACAGATGGGGCAGTAGCCCTAGCCCACTGTGCGCATGTGGAGAGGAGCAAACAATGGAACACATCATAGAGGCTTGCCCACTCCAAAGACTGGAAGGAGGATTACACACTCTCCATACAGCAAACCAGGAGACAACTGCTTGGCTTGAGGACTTTGCATTCGCTAAATAAATAAATAAATCCACCACCTTTCAACTTTGCCCCTGTCTCCTCCCTTAGAGAACCTTTTTTTGCTCTCTCTAAAGTTAATAAAAAAGTAAAAAAAAAATAGAGTGCATAAACTTCCCAGATTGATTAAACAAAATGTTGGTAAAATTCTAATCCAGCCTCAAGTCCCTAAAATTAATAAAATTAATAATTTGGCCTCTGTTCCTCCCCAAAGTTTAACAATTAAATGTGATTTATTAAACATTAGGTCTCTATCTTCTAAGTCTCTTCTGGTCCATGATCTATTAATCGATCACCAGATCGATCTACTATCCCTCACAGAGACCTGGCTCGGGCAAGATGATTATGTTGGTCTGAATGAATCAACTCCCTCTGGGTATTTAAACTGTCATAACCCCAGAGGTTCTGGTCGTGGTGGTGGAGTGGCAGTAATTTTCCATTCTAAATTACTAGTTAATGTTAAGCAGAAATTATGTTTTAATTCCTCTGAAGGTTTGGTCCTCAGTGTAGGGCCTGTTGGCAATCTTGGCTTGAACCCAGTTCTCTTTGCCATAGTTTATCGTCCTCCCACAGCCTATTCAGAGTTTCTATCGGAATTTGCTGAATTTTTAGCTGATTTAGTGCTGAAAACCGATAGAATAATTATTGTAGGGTACTTTAATATACATGTTGATGTTGAGAGTGACTGTCTTAATAAGGCATTCAATTCAATTTTAGACTCAATGGGGCTTTCCCAAAAAGTAAAAAATTCTACTCATTATTTCCACCATACATTGGACCTTGTTTTGACTTATGGTATAGATATCGAAAATCTGGTAGTGTCTCCTCATAATCCTGTACTGTCTGACCATTGTCTGTTAATTTTTGACTTCATTATCTCTGATCACTTATTTCCTAAAGAAAAATACTACTATAGCAGATGTCTTTCTGATGATGATGTTGCTAAATTTTTGCAGATTGTCTTCTCTATGCCATGGGTCAACACAACAGAAACACCAGAAATAAATGATGGAGAGTCTGCTCCATTCGTGATTGATAGCATGGTTGATGGTGTTCCTGCCTCTCTGCATCGGACTCTGGATTTGGTACCCCCTTTTAAAACAGAAAAAGTCTAACCAGAGATTTCTTACCCCTTGGTTTATCTCAGAAACTCGTGGCTTAAAACCGAAAACTCGTCAATTGGAAAGGAAATGGTGTTCAACTAATTCAGATGAATTCTACTTAGCGTGGAGAAATCATTTCTTAATCTACGTATAAAAAATCTCTTAGAAAAGCTAGATCAAGCTATTATTCTGCATTAATAGAAGCAAACAAGAATAACCCCAGGTTTCTCTTCAACACTATAGCCAGGCTTACAAAGAGCCAGGACTCGGTCAATCCTCGCATCCCCCCTGAGCTTTCTAGTCAGGACTTTCTGAACTATTTCAATCTTAAAATTTTATCTATTAGAGATGAAATCAGTCACATTCTTCCTACCGTAAACTCTAGTACATTAACTACTGCAACTCTCTCAAATGATATCTGCTTAGATAAGTTTGCTCCAATCGACCTCTTAGAGTTGGATAAAATAATTTCCTCATCTAAGCCTTCATCTTGCCTTCTGGACCCTATTCCTTCCAGGTTATTTAAAATTATCTTCCCAATTATTGGTAGCCGTATTCTTCTTATCATTAATTCTTCTTTAACTCTGGGTTATGTTCCACTGGCTTTTAAAACTGCTGTAATTAAACCCTTACTTAAAAAACCAACGCTCGATCCTAGAGTTTTGGCCAATTATCGACCAATCTCTAATTTGCCTTTCATTTAAAAAATCTTGGAAAGAGTTGTTGCTGTGCAATTATCTGACCATTTGCAGGGAGTTGGTTTGTTTGAGGTGTTTCAATCTGGCTTCAGAGCTCATCACAGCACTGAAACTGCCTTAGTGAAGGTCTCTAATGACCTCCTGACTGCATCTGATAATGGACTTGTCTCTGTTCTTGTTCTTTTAGATCTCAGTGCAGCCTTTGATACTATTGATCATGCCATTCTACTTGATAGATTGGAACACTTTGTTGGACTCAGTGGAACACCGTTGCAGTGGTTTAGATCTTATTTGTCTGATAGATTTCAGTTTGTCCATGTCAATGATGGATTTTCTTCCAGCTCTAAGCTCAGTCACGGAGTTCCACAGGGATCTGTGTTGGGCCCTACTCTTTTTAGTCTATATATGTTTCCGTTGGGCAATATCATCAGAAAGCACTGTATACATTTTCACTGTTACACAGACGACACACAACTATACCTGTCAATGAAGCCCGATGATTGTGATCCGTTGGCCAAGTTAGATGCCTGTCTTAAGGACATCAAAGCCTGGATGACTTGTAATTTTTTACTATTAAACTCTAATAAGACTGAAGTAATTTTTGTTGGCCCAAAACATCTTAGAAATTCCTTTTCAGATTATGCCCTTAATTTAGATGCTGCCACTCTCACTCTGAACAGTTCTGTGAGGAACCTTGGAGTTATTTTTGATCAGGATTTGTCCTTTAATTCACATATTAAAACTGTTTCAAGGACTGCCTTCTATCATCTGCACAATATTGCCAAGATCAGGAGCATCTTGTCTCTGAATGATGCTGAGAAACTGATTCACGCCTTTGTCAGCTCTCGATTAGATTATTGTAATTCGCTATTATCTGGTTGTCCTAAAGTATCTTTAAAAAAATCTTCAGTTGATTCAAAATGCTGCTGCTAGAGTTTTAACTGGTTCTAGAAAAAGAAATATTTCCCTGGTTCTGTCCTCCCTTCATTGGCTTCCCATAGAATTTAGAATCAAGTTTAAAATCCTTCTTCTTACTTTCAAAGCTCTTAACAATCTGGCCCCCCAATACATAAAAGATCTGATATTACCTTACCATCCTAATAGAGCATTACGCTCCCAAAATGCTGGCTTACTTGTGGTGCCCAGAATCTCCAAAAGTACAGTGGGAGGCAGAGCCTTCTGTTACCAAGCCCCTTCTCTCTGGAACCTGTTACCACTCTGGGTCCGGGAGTCAGACTCGGTCTCTGTTTTTAAGAACAGGGTAAAATCCTTCCTTTTTAATACAGCTTACGTTTAAGGAGGGTTTTTGTGTCTCTTAACCCCACTCTTGTTCTATTGTTATCTGATCCATACTGCTGGTTGACCTCCAATAATGTACTTGGCATCTTACTGTTATGTTCTTTATGTCTGTCCTCTCTATCCTCCCTATCCCCTCATCCCCAGCCAGTCGCAGCAGATGGCTGCCCCTCCCTGAGCCTGGTTCTGCTAGAGGTTTCTTCCTTCCAAATGGGAGTTTTTCCTCTCCACTGTCGCTTAGTGCTTTCTCATAGGGGATAGTCTGATTGCTGGGTCTTTCTGTGACTGTGTGAGGGTTTTTTTCTGCACTGTGGCGCCACAAGACCGCTTTTGTTGTGATGTGGCGCATTATAAATAAAGCTGAATTGAACTGAATTGGATTAAAACTGCATTTACATATGTATACATACGATTTAATTTTTTCCCCAGCTGACCCAAATAAAATGTAAAAGCTACAGTATTTCACTGATTTCATTTGATAAACTGTCATGTTGACTGAACAGTCAGCTCAAGTGCAGGGTGCAGCACCAAGGGAAAACACTTAGACACAGGAGAAAAACATTTGACTTTTTATTGAATTTCAAAAGGAGCTTAATTAGGGAAAACTGTCACTCGGCAGGGGAACAACAGCCTGTGGAGGAGAGACGAGAGCAATTAGTAGGAGGAGGGAGGAGGAAGGTGGAAAGACTAATTTGCTACTTACATGAGGATGAGAGGAGAACCCGGTACAGAGCCCAGCGCAAGGAGACGAACCAGTAGGGTGAAGCTGGTGTGGATAGGAAGGGAGTAGGCAGGGCAGTGTCTGACCGGGTGGAGAAAAGGAGCTGCAGCGGGATGAGGCAGACGAGGCAGGTGAGTGCATTGCAATCCCCAAAGACGCACTGCTCGAATGGCAGCAACTTGTAGAGGAGAAAAAGAAGCATGATCAGGCAACGGAATCCTGTAATCACAAATTATTTGCTTGTTTGCTTGTAAGTTCTGCTGTAGGCAGTATACCCAAACAAGCCAGCGTTGAATCGTTGAAGAATAGGTTCTTATAAATGCTGGCTCGGCAGAGGCAGCAGGTGCATCAAATCTTCTAGGTGTGCTGATTACCTGAGAGGCAGGGGAAACAGGAAGGAGGGGGTGAGTGCTCACCAGGATATGACATAAATTCCACTGCAGATTTTGAAATGACAGACAGATAATGCAAAATCCTCAATTTGAGTGAAGTAATGAATTATTCTAAGAATTCTTTAACCATGTAACAAAACATTCTGTGAAAAAAGGGGAAAATACATTTTTCAACTTGATTAATTTACTATAAAACTTGGCAATTACTTTTATATCATTTCACCACATACAATTACCTCCACCAAGGTAGTTGGGCTTTTTGGTTGTCTGTTGAAAGTTGGTGGAAGGCTGGACATTACGGGCATATTGACACCTGAAAGTCTGCACCAAGGTGCGGAGCAAGGGTCGTGTTTTTGTTACACTGTCTACATTTAGTCGGTTAGGTTTGGTTTCGCACTGCTCCTTATCCAGGAAAAGCAAAAAACTTTACGTGACGCACCTATGTCTTGTTGTCATGACGACGTTTGTGTAGTTAGCATAGGCTGCGGCATTAACAAACATGCTACTCACCCTTTGAGGAGTTTTCTGCAGCTCTGGGCACATTTTAAGTTGAAACTGGGGAAGACTCCACCACAATAGGATTTAGTGAGGCTAGAACATTATCAAGGTCTCCATTAAAAAGAATGTTTGTACTTCTTGTCAATTGTGATGATCTTCAGGTGGTATTGCTCTTTTAGTCTTTTGTATACTCTCAGTCACATCAGCTCTGAAAATATCTAGTATGTTTCTGCATTTTTTTAATTATTTTTTTTGAACCCTTTCACATTCCAGCCAGTTTCCCTAAAAACGCCTAAAAATAACATACCCAAAGTAAATCAAAAGCTGTTCTTCAACCCTTTGCAATATATTCATGGGGCTGGTCTCATTAAAAAGAAAACACGATAATTTTTTTTGAAAAACAGTCAGAATCCTTCTAAGCGCTTCTGTCACTGAGTAACAGTGGTGTAAACATACTAAATTAGAAGAAAATAAAGTTCTCCTGTTTTTTTGTTTTGTTTTGTTTTTTTAGATACAGATGCCTGAAAATAACCTAACACCGTTGGATATTGGCTGGAAGACACAATAGAAATGTAGAACCAAGTGTTATCAGGTTCAGGCCAAAATTTTGTAACAATATCACAAAAAATGATTATATTACAAAGTTTTTTTCTTAGGTTGCAACCAGGCATTTTCTGAACTGTGCCAACTTCTGCCATTTCGCTACTCAACTCATTTCGCTCACATCGCTACTCAATAAGACTGATGAGCTAGCGGCTATCTCCCGCTACGAGAGCATCTTCAGAGAGAGTAGTTTGATGTTGTTTACCGAGACGTGGATAACAGAACTAGCAACAGATGCTAACATCAAACTGGAGGGTTTCCACGCAATACGGGCAGACCGGACACCAGACAGTGGGAAGGCAAGGGGCGGAGGAGTGATAATGTATGTCAATAACAACTGGTGCAGACTGGGACATATCACGGTTCAGGAACAGCACTGTAGCAAAGACATCGAGTTGCTAGCTGTTAGCATGCGGCCTACATATCTCCCAAGGGAATACTCACACATGATCTGCATTGTTATTTATGTAAATCCGACGGCGAACGCTGGGACAGCGCGTGACGTCATCCACTCAGTAACTGGCAGGCTGCAGACAGAACGCCCAGATGCTCTTCTCCTCATCTCAGGTGATTTCAACCATATTTCACTGTCCCCCATTCTACCCATGCTCACCCAGTATGTCACATGCCACACTAGAGACAATAAAACACTGGACTTATTTTATGCAAATACTAAGGAGGCGTACACCTCATCACCACTCCCCCCATTCGGGAGATCGGATCACAACTTGGTTCATCTCCTGCCGGTGTACAAACCCCTAGTACACAGACAACCTCCGGTCATGCGCACAGTGAAGTTATGGTCTGAGGAGGCAATGGACATGCTAAAGGACTGTTATGAAATCACTGCCTGGGAGCAGCTCTGCGATCCACATGGTGAGGACATCGATGGTCTCACTCACACCATCACAGACTACATCAGCTTCTGTGTGGACAACACCGTATCCACCAAGACCATACGGTGTTGCTCGAACATCAAACCCTGGCTCAACCCTGAGATAAAAAAAACTTCTGAGAGAGAAGAAGAGGATCTTCAGGTCGGGGAACAGGGAGATGCTGAAGTCCGTACAGAGGGAGCTGAGGAGGAAGATCAGAGAAGGCAAGGACAGCTTCAGGAAGAAGATGGAGGACAAGCTGCAACAAAGCGATATCGGCAGGGTCTGGAGAAACCTTAAAACCATCTCCGGGCTCCAGAATACCTCCCCCCAGGCCACGGGAAGGGGGGGGGGGGGCAGGGAGTGGGCGAACAATCTGAACCTGCTTTTTAATAGGTTTGACCAATCGCCCTCCCCCCCGACTGCACAACAACCATTGCTGCCTCTAAAGTCATCGAGACTTGCTGTTCACACCCCACTCCACCAACACCCCCCCCCCACTCCTAGCACACAGCCCCCCAACCTGACCCTCACTAAGACCCAGGTGAGGACGGAGCTGAGGAAGATCAAGGCGAGGAAGGCCTTGGGACCGGACGGCATCAGCGCAAAGCTCCTCAAGTCCTGTGCAGACCAACTGTGTGAGATTGTGGAGCACATCTTCAACCTGAGCCTGAAGCTGGGGAGGGTACCACAGTTGTGGAAAACATCTTGTGTGGTACCTGTACCAAAGACTTCCCACCCCAAAGATCTGAACAGCTACAGACCAGTGGCCCTGATGTCTCACATGATGAAGACCCTGGAGAGACTGCCCCTTGCTCACCTCTGCCCCCTGGTGGGACCAGCAATAGATCCACTCCAGTTCGCCTACCAGCATGGCATTGGGGTGGAGGATGCAGTGATCTTCCTCCTTCACTGTTCTCTGTCCCACCTGGAGAAGCCCGGGAATGCGGTGGGGATCATGTTCTTTGACTTCTCCAGTGCTTTCAACACCATTCAACCGATGATCCTGAAGGACAAGCTGCTGTGCGCAGGGGTGGACCAGCACCTGTCATCATGGATCCTTGACTACCTCACTAACCGGCCACAGTTTGTGAGAACCCGAGATTGTGTGTCCGACACGATCATTGGTAGCACGGGGGCCCCCCAGGGAACGGTTTTGGCTCCCTTCCTGTTCACCCTTTATACTGCAGACTTCTCACACAACACAACACACTGCCATCTACAGAAGTTCTCTGATGACTCTGCGATCGTCGGCCTCATCTCCAATGGAGATGAAGCTGAGTACAGAGGGCTTATCCAGGACTTCGTGGACTGGTGGCATTGGAACTGCCTCCAGATCAACGCGAGGAAAACTAAGGAGCTGGTGGTGGACTGCCACAGGCAAGGACAACCCCTCACAGCACCAGTAAACATACAGGGAAGAGACATTGAGATGGTGACATCCTACAAGTACCTGGGTGTTCATCTGAACAATAAACTAGACTGGTCACACAATACCGACGCACTCTACAAGAAGGGACAGCACAGGCTGTTCCTACTGCTGAAGACATTCTACGACACGGTGGTGGCATCAGCCGTCACTTTTGGAGTGGTCTGCTGGGGCAATGGCATTACAGTAGCCGATAGGAACAGACTGAACAAACTGATCAAGAAAGCTAGATCTGTCCTGGGGCAACGCCTTGACCCAGTGGAGGAGATAGGAGAGAGAAGGATGGTGGCTAAACTGTCATCTCTGCTGGAGTCCCACCCTATGCGGGACATATTGAACGCACTGAGGAGCTCATTTAGCAGTAGACTACATCATCCTAGGTGCGCAACCGAGAGGTTTCGTAGGTCCTTCCTACCTACGGCTGTCAGACTGTATAACCTAAGCAGGGCTGCTCGCAGAGATAGCAAAGAAACGTGACTACCTAATAGTATTGAATGCAAAAGACGCAACAGACTTACACAAATGGTCCCCTCCAGTATACAACTAGGACAATATCAGTCGCTATGGAGGGTGACAATATGTATGGGTACATATTCATACTATGTAGGATAACTAAGTAGACGGTTATGCTGTTTATTCCATCTTGCTACAATGCTCCGCACTTTGTATATATATTTATATATTTATGTGTACGTATGTACGTATATCCACTGCTCTTATTTATATTTTTCGTATCTTCTTAATTATTGCTCTGAGTGTTGCTATCCCTGTGCTGTTGCAATCCTGGAATTTCCCCATTGTGGGACTAATAAAGGCTTGTCTTATCTTATCTTATCTTATCTTATTTGGCACTGGTTCGTACATACCTTGGAAGAACGTTTATAACTTTTGAATGCTTCAACATAGAAGTGTCATCTTGGGCTCTAATGAGAGGTGACACTCAGAGCTATCCTGCTTCATATCCAGACATACTTTGAGTAGTAATGACACAGAGTAACTGAAGTATAAACATTACACAAAGTTGGTAGAAGTGATTCAGCTTTGTAGAAGCAACCAAGCATTACACGTGGGAGGTGAACGGGCTTTATAGGGGGCGTGTGTGACAAACCCAGCCCTATCAGGTATTGTTACATTCAGAAATTAACTGGCTACATGACACATCCATAATCAGCATACTCGGCTGCAACTGGCTCATTTTGTTCACGTTAGCTGTAGGGCTGGTCCTCCATGCTAAGTAGGCACTCACTGGGTATTGAAGGCTGTGAAAACTCAAAGGGGCTATTGGGTCAAATAAGGTATAAATCAAATCTAGACTGTCACGAGTCTTTTGAGCTTCCATTTATGTCACGTTCACTATGGGAAATGTAGTTTTTATAGCTCATAAACAAAAAAAGCACAAAGTTAGCCGGCTGGATTTCAAACAATGCTGCAATTTTATGGGCATTGTCCCCTGTAATCGTCTAGATGGATAATAAATCTTTCTCAAATGGATCTATTGGACCTTTTGCAATAAAGCTGGACCATATTTGTTGGACTATCTTTAATTACAGGACTCCAAGAAAGCTTCATTGGTGAGTAAATGCTATGTTGCTATGCTGTGCTAGCTCGTTTGATGCTCTGTTTAGTTCAAGTGTTATGATTGTATCTCAAATCTGTTTTAATATCCAAATAGATGAAATTCTAAATTTTCAAATGGTGTAAAGCATGACTATCCACTCTAAACATGTTTACCACACTTCACTGTGTTGCAGCAGAAATATTAAAATGTCCCACAAGCGGGACACCAGAAATGATTGGTTATACCACTAATAGGCCATATTTCAATTAAAACATGGATCTTTTCTTCTCTCCGTAAGCTGCTGTGGCTTGTTTTATCGCGGTAACTTCCTGTGTTATTTCCAAAAAATCTGAACCATTCTGAAAATTGCTTTCCCGCTCTATACAAACCAGAACAAGGTTCCTTTTGATTTGGACCGAGACCACCTCTTTTTGCCAGACCAAATTTCATCTCTTTGGTCCTGACAGTCTGTTCAAGTGAGGGTTTCCATCTAAAATTTGGGTGAGAATCAAACTGAAAAGACCAAAAGTTCATTATGGTTGAACCATTTTTTTCAGCATATAAAAGGCAAACAAATAACTGTTGAATCCTTGATTGCACGTGTTTTTCTTAACATATATAATGCACTAATTAAAAATATAACAGTAGAAATTGTTAGCAGGTCAAAAGAGACAGTAGCAATTATACATTGTAAAAACAACTGAAAAAAAAGATGTAAAATTCAGGTTGTTTTTTTTTTCTTATTCAGCCAGCATTGGCCAGCATATTTCTGCTACAGTATACAATACTAACATGGCAGTTTTACAATGCAGTGGAAATTTTGAATAATGCTATATTTTTCAGAATCCATTCTTACTGCTGAAAACCCTTTGGTAGTGTGACATCTGGCCAGGCACACACGGTCAGGCAGGGCCATAATCTATTGTATTTTTCTGATTTCATTTTAGAGGACAGAAAACCTTGACTTTTGAATATGAGAGCAAGTGCTTCTCACTTTGTAAAAGGAGCCTGTTTGTGTTGTGTATTCACAGTGAGAACAGAGAGGGACTGACGGGGATAAAGAGAAGCTCCAGACGTGAACACTGTATTGCCTACAAACCAGGGCTGTCTGACAGTATGAATATATATTGTCTGCAAAAGTTTCAAGGTTTCTAGTTGATTCTTTCACTTTTCTTGCACAGACACATTTTGTATTATGGATTTTTTTCTCCTTGTGCTATGTCAGTTATAATACTTTTTCACTTCTCTACTCAAAGCCTGTGAAATATTTAAAAATGAGTCACAACTTATGTTTTACAGAGGTCCCTTTTTTCCAGAAAGGGAAGCAGTGTGCTTGAGAACTCTTTACATACAGACACCGCCGAGGACGCGGTCCACGGACGGATGGTTTTTTCGCACATGGGGAGTTGTTCAGAGCTCCTTGTGGGAGCTCCTTGTACAAAGATATAGAGTGATGATGATCAAGTCAGTGGCGGTAATGCACCTGTAAGCTGGTTGCCAACCGCTAATCAAATCTAAAAGAAGAAGAAGAAGATTGTAACCAGTGTAGTCGTAAGTCAGCTAGTACTAACAGGCTGTATGTAGGTCCTCTGCTCCCCACTTCTGCATCTGGCATCTTCTTCGAAGTCTGAAGTCTAGCCAGAGACAACAGGAGGTGAACTCTGCATCACTCCTCACTTTTAGCATTTCACAACATGCACACATCTTCATCTCCAGGCTTCCTGTGCACACTGAGATCGTCCGCCCCCTCAACATAGACGTCTTCTTCTGTGTGACTAAATGATGAATGGTGTTACAATAATTTGATGAGATTGGGTCAGATGATGCAAGGAAGACGAGTGTAATAATAATGCTCTGCTTGATATCTTACTGCTTATTGTGCCCCATAAATGTTCCCCCCAGACGCCCACGCCTTCTTTGAACTGATCCCTCCCCTGGGTGACACATTGGGAACCTTTCTTGAGCTGACATGGCCTTGGGAGAGGTTGGGAGAGTTTTCAGGTGTTTAATAAGCTCTGCTGGGGCACTGGGATGAAGATGGGAGTCCTGGATTGTGGATCTGGACCCCTTCAGATACCTCCCTTTGGAAGCCTGACACATCACTACCCTTCCCCCATGTCCCTCAGACCATCTCCCATGATCCCCTTCCGCTTTTTCCCAACCTCCACTCCTCCTTCCTTCGAAGCGCTTGTTTGAGCTCAACTCTGCCTGCTTTGCTTCAACACATGCCAGGACTCCTGGGGCAGCAGTTACACAGGGAGGATTTCATTTGAAAGAGCTCCTCAGGATGTCATTATAAGGATCATCACTGGGCCTTACGGCTGATGTTACATTAGTGTTCCATCACACAAAGAGCCTTCAAAGGACCAAATAACTAGCCAGCCCCTCTCATCACACAAATCAGAATTTGTCTCAGATTTTGGCAATGTCACATGAAGTACATGAATACAATCAAGACCAGTTTATGAATAACCATATCTGCACGAGCTGTACGAAGTGTCTGTGCTTTTCAAGAGCTTGACTGATAATAAGCCCTGTCAAACTATACTAAAGGAGACTGACAGCACAGGGATTTTGGAAATTGTTTTGCAAGCAAAACATGTTGCATGTGTGTCAGATGCCTCAAAGTATTCAGACCTGATAGTCTCACACAGCTTGGGTTGCATGTCATCAAAGTTCTAGAAGGAAGTCTCGATACTCAAAAGCAGTCTTGCAACTCCTCCGAGGAGTTGTGATAGATCAGTGAAACATCTAGACTGAGCTATAATAAATAAAGAGAGACCTAACTTTGGCTTAATTTTCAACTGTCACAATGATAAAAGGCGGGTCATGGAGAAACAAGGCCTCTGTTGAGTGTGAAAAATCTTCTTTTTCACTGAAAATAAGGGTTAAAAGTCATGTTTTAATTCAACTCACTCATCAGACTAAAGACAATTTATTATTGACAATCACGGGGGAAATTTATAATAAGAAAAACATAGCAAATTTATTTCAAAAGAGTCAAATTTTTCACAAAGAAGGTAGGAATTTGAAAGAAAAATGTCATGAATTTACAAGAAAACAGAAATTTATGAGACAAAACCCACACAAATTTATTAGACAGTTACAAATATGAGTGAAAGGTCATAAATTTATGAGGGGGAAAAACCCACAAATCTAAGAAAGGAGAGACAAATTTGCCCTAGAGCACCTTTTTTAATGGTTTTACTTTCATGTTCAAGTTTTTGTTTGTTTGTTTGTTTGTTTGTTTGTTTGTTTGTTTTGGAGACTCTTACATATGGATCATTTGCAGCAACGCCCCCCGGGCAAAGGTCAAGTTGTCATCAAAGCCATTTTGGATATCATGCTGTAAGCTGGGTAGACTTAGAATTAGACTTAGACTTAGACTTAACTTTATTAATCCCTTTGGGATGACTCCCTCTGGGAAATTTAAAATTTCCAGCAGCACATAAAAGGAGCATACAGATCAGAAAAGCAAAAAAGCAAAAAAAAAACACTTAACATAATATACACAATATAAATACAGGGCTAAATATGGCTTGTACAAGTATGGTTAAGTTAAGGTTATTGCACTATGAATACCCTGCTGTCCTCTGTACTCTATGTCCCCCCCCCCACCAAGTGAGGAGTTATAGAGTGTGATGGCATGGTGGACAAAAGAGTATGTGATATCTATATATCTGTATATCTATATCTATATCTATATCTATGTATATGTACAGTACATACACTACCGTTCAAAAGTTTGGGGTCACCCAGACAATTTTGTGTTTTCCATGAATAGTCACACTTTTATTTACCACCATGAGTTGTAAAATGAATAGAAAATATAGTCAAGACATTGACAAGGTTAGAAATAATGATTTGTATTTGAAATAATAATTTTTTCCTTCAAACTTTGCTTTTGTCAAAGAATCCTCCATTTGTAGCAATTACAACATTGCAGACCTTTGGCATTCTAGCTGTTAATTTGTTGAGGTAATCTGGAGAATTCTGACGCAATGAGCAAACACACTGTACCATTAGAACACTGGAGTGATAGTTGCTGGACATGGGCCTCTATACACCTATGTAGATATTGCACCAAAAAACAGACATTTGCAGCTACAATAGTCATTTAGAGTGTATTTCTGATTAGTTCAAAGTTATCTTCATTGAAAAAAACAGTGCTTTTCTTTCAAAAATAAGGAAATTTCTAAGTGACCCCAAACTTTGGAACGGTAGTGTATATTAGATAGATAGATAGATAGATAGATAGATAGATAGATAGATAGATAGATAGATAGATAGATAGATATCACCTCTCACAGAAACAATCACAAAGTGCTTCACCGTAAAATAAAACACATTCACAAATACAACAATAAAAGCAAGACAATCAAAAGACCCATAACAAAACTAAAAAGCCTGTTTGAACAGCAGAGTCTTTGGCTGCTTTTTAAAAGAGTCGACAGAGTTTACCGAGTGCAAAGACAGTAGTAGAGCATTCCACAGTTCTGGGGCCACTGCCTGAAAAGCTTGATCTCCTTAAGTTCTAAAATCGGTTTGAGGGACAGCCAGTAAATGTTGATCCGAGGACCTCAGAAACCGTGAGAGGTTATACACTTTTAGCAGCTCAGTGATATATTTGAGGGCCCGATCACGAATAGCTCTAAAAACGAGGGCTAAAATTTTAAACTGAATCCTAAAATCAACTGGGAGCCAGTGAAGTGCTGCTAAAATCATTGTAATGTGTGCCCTTTTCTTAGTGTGTGTTAAAAGTCTGGCAGCCAAATTTTGGACAACCTGGACACGTTGAAGATGCTTTTGGCTCAAACAAGTAAAAAAACTTAATCGAGAAGAAATAAAAGCATGAATAATCATCTCAAGTTCCGCCTTCGACACCAGAGTTCTCAACTTGGAAATATTCTTCAGATGGAAGAAACAGTTTCTAATTAATCGATTAGTGTGGTGCTCAAGAGACATAGCCAAGTCAAAACTAACACCAAGATTCCGAAGACTCGCCTGGACAGAGGCGCCTATGATATCCATGTGGTGCTTAATAAGAGGGATCCTATTTTCAGGAGCGATAATTAATGTTTCCATCTTGTCTGAGTTAAGCTGTAAAAAGTTTGCACTAAACCACTGTCTGGTGCTAGACAAGCAGTTAAAGAAGACAGCATGTGAAACTCAGACTCCTCTAAAGAGCACTACAACTGACTATCATCAGCATCAGATATTGAAAGGAGAAAGCTATGGATCGCTGCTGTCTTATGTGAAAACTATGTACTTGCTGAGTATTCAAGAATTTGTAGTCAACATTTCATATTTATGGAAAGTTTGAATTGATTCCTTTTACAGTGTGTGGTTGCATGCCCACGGAATGTGTTTTTCTGCTCTGAGCGTACTGTATATTTTCTTGTCATTTTCTATGTAGTCCAGCGTTTAACATGCTCAGTGCCCTCAGAGCAAAAATGCTGTCTGCGGTAAGCGTTTTTTTTTTTTTTTTTTTTAAGCTGATCAGAATCAGGTAGAAAGGATCCCAATGATCAATATTTAACAGGAACAGCTTGGAGTAACACATGCTTTCTTTCTTGTTGTTGATGCGGTTTCATGCAGTTAATATAGAGCTGTGAAACCCTGAAGGCAAGCTTTGATTGACAGGTCAAGTGGTTGCTAGGCTACAGGGTGGAGACCTTTTTTAAAGCTCACCTATGAAACACCCAGGAAAACAGGTTTGGAGCATTTTTATGCACTCGGTGGACAAGCAGCCTAAACGAAGTAGCCAGGCAACTCCTGTAGCCTGATACCCAAAATAGCAAACAAACAAAGACAGGTGAGTGATGATGTCACATAAATAGGGTTCATACCAAGTAAGTAACATAATGTAACATTAATTTTGGTAACACAATTTCTGGCTACTTTACTGACCTCTGCTTATTTCAACTAGCTTTATACATATATTTGTTTAAAAAGATAATTGTGCCTGTTACAGTTTACATCTTCTCAATCCAAGTAGATATGGCTTCTTTCAAATTACAATATTAGAATTACTCCCCTTGTGGTTTTACTTTAATTATTTGTACTAGAAAATAGATGCTTCCTGATTGTGTTTTTATTCTAGGTAGTATACTGTTTTATTTAATTTTAATCTTCTGTTGTCATTGGCACATTCATATGAATGTTCATTACATTTACGATACAACCAGATAATCTGTGTTCAAGTCCAGCTGCAAACCCTAAATTGCCCCTGGCAATTCTGCATGTTGACACATTCCCCAGAGGTGTTACAGTAATGTCTGTGACATGCCTTGGTAAAAACAATTCAGCACCATTTTAAACCCAGTTAAAGGAACCACAGTTTTCTGTTTTTGTGGATCTTGTTTTAAATGCTAAAGAGCACCAGTTCACCCGACCTAGAATGCACTCTATGACATGTTTGCAGACCCAGAAGGCAGACACAGACTCAGAAATCAACTCAATTATCTTTATTATGTAATGTCTGTTTGGGTGTATGCGTGTGTATGTGAATATAGCAGCCGGGGCGAGCAGAGCACCGTACAGCCTGGCAACCCTATGGAGAAGCAGATATAGGGGAATTAGTAACCACACCCTGGTGGAACTGTGCAGTATTGTTAGTCTTACTGTTGGCAAGATCGTGATTGGCTCAGGTTTAGTCCCGAAGGCTCCGGCCAGGAAGACAGCGTCTTCAGCCCGGGTTGCAAGGGGAAAGGTTGATGGAGTGAAGAGGTGCAAGGAGTATTTGGTCCGCCGCCAAGTGGAGGAAGTCCGCCGCCACGGATTTCCACCTGTGCACAGGGGAGCGAGAGTGGAGAGATGAAAGTAATGATAATGGCTTACTTGGCGTCGGGGAGTGGAACTCCCAGGAGGACGAGGAGAAGAAGGTGGCTCTCTAGGAAGGCGTGGTAGGAGAAGAATAGCCTCCGGAGAACGGTGAGGTTGAGAATAATCTTGGCGAGTGACGAAGTGTAGAGATGGTCTCATCAGACCAGGGAGAAAGACGACTCCGTGCAGACCTGAGGGCACCACGGCTTAAATAGTCTAGCTGGTGATGAGAGCAGGTGTGCGCGCAGCTGTGGAGAATCAGTCAACAGGCAGGCAGAGTGAATCACCACAGTACTCCCCCCCCCATGTGGCACCTCTCTGCGACCGATCTAACCTACCCGGGTGCGTCTGGTGGAAGTCCCTGATGAGCTGAGGATCCAACGCGACGGAGGAACGCACCCAGGACCTCCATTCAGGGCCATAGCCCTCCCAGTCCACCAGATACTGTAGGCCACGACCCCGGCAACGGACGTCCAGGATGGCGTTGACCTTCCATGCTGGGTCGCCATCGATCACAACTGTTGGAGGTGGCGTCTTGGGAGGAGCACACAGAGGACTGGAGCAGAACGGCTTTACCTGAGAGACATGAAAGGTAGGACAGATGCGGAAGGAGGGGGGGAGAGCTAGGCACACAGCCACAGGATTAACAATGCGGTCGATAGCAAATGGCCCAATAAAAAGCTGAGAGAGCTTTTTCGACTCAGCCTTGAGGTTAATGTTCTTTGTGGAGAGCCATACCTGTTGACCAACACTGGTAGGGTGGAGTCGACGTCCTGCGATGATTGGCGATGGTGGTGTTGCACTCCGCCATGCGCCGCCGTGCAGTCCAGGCAGCCCTCCACAGCCGGTGACAGCATCTTATGTGGGCACGCACAGAGGGTACGGTGATGTCCCCCTCCTCCTCGGGAAACAGCGGAGGATTGTAGCCCAGAGAGGCCTCAAAGGGAGACATGCCTATGGCCGATGACACAGTGGTGTTGTGAGCGTACTCGATCCATGGCAGGTAGGTACTCCAAGACGCTGGGTTGGCGGTGGTGACACACCATAGTGCTGCCTCCAGTTCCCGGTTGGCACGCTCACATTGACCGTTACTTTGCGGATGATACCCTGATGACAGGCTCACCGTAGCTCCGACGGCGTTGCAAAAAGCCTTCCACACCTGGGAGAAGAACTGCGGCCCCCGGTCGGATACAATGTCCAAAGGAATGCCATGCAGCCTCACCACATGGAGGGTGAGCAGATCAGCAGTCTCCTTTGCTGTGGGCAGACCCTGCAGGGGGACGAAATGGGCCACCTTAGAGAACCTGTCCACGATGGTGAGGATGGCAGTGTGATTGTTGGAGGATGGAAGGCCGATGACGAAGTCCAAGGCCACGTGAGACTAGGGCCTGCCAGGGATAGGGAGAGGATGCAGCAGTCCAGCTGGAGGAGAAGAAGACGTCTTCCTGGTGGCGCACTGGGAACAGGCGCGGATGTACTCCCCGACATCCTTTCGGAGTGATGGCCACCAAAAGGACCTTTATAGGAGAGCCACGGTGCGAGCCATCCCTGGGTGTCAAAGAAGTTTGGAGGAGTGGGCCCAATTAATCACCTCGCCCCGGACGGCCGATGGAACATACAGCCTCCCCGGGGGTCCCCCGCCTGGGTCCGCCTCAGTCTCCTGCGCTGTCAGGACCCTCTTCTTGATACCCCACACGAGGGCGCCAATGATGCATGACGGGGGGATGATGGGGTGCACCAATACCTCCGCAGCATCTGAGGCGAATTGCCTGGATAATGCATCGGGCTTGGTGTTCTTGGAACCGGGGCGATAGGTGATAGTGAAATCAAAGCGGACAAAAAACAGAGACCAACAGGCCTGGCGCGCGTTCAGATGTTTAGCCGTCCTGAGGTACTCCAAATTCTTGTGGTCCATCCAAACGGTGAACTGCTGGGAGGCCCCCTCCAGCCAATGGCGCCACTCCTCCAGTGCCAGCTTGACCGCCAGGAACTCCCTGTCTCTGATGTCATAGTTCCTCTCCGCTGGGAAAAGACGGCGGGAGAAGAACGTGCAGGGGCGGATCTTGCCATCTACCGGGGAGAGGTGGGATAGCACAGCTCCCACGCCAGAGTCTGACGCATCCACTTTGACCAGGCACTGCAGTGCAGGACCCACCTGCGCCAAGATTGGAGGAGAGGAAAATTGAGACTTTAATTCCACAAAGCCTGCCTCAGCCTCCTCCATCCACTGGAAGGGCACCTTGGAGGAGGTGAGACTAGTAAGGGGAAGTGCGATAATGCTGTAATTTTTAATGAAGCGGCGGTAGAAGTTAGCAAAACCCATGAACTGTTGCAGCTGCTTCCGGGAGGAGGGAGTCGGCCACTCTACCACTGCTTTTACCTTACCCGGTTCCGCGATGATCTCATTGTTTGAGATGGTGAACCCCAGGAAGGACGTAGCTGATGTCTGGAATTTGCACTTCTCCGCCTTCACAAATAACTTCTTCTCCAATAGCTGCTGCAGGACTCGCCTCACGTGCACCCGGTGTTCATCTAGGGACTGGGACAAGATCAGAATATCATCGAGGTATACGAAGACAAATGAGCCCAGAAAATCCCTCAATATGTCGTTGATCAGCCATTGGAATACAGCGGGGGCGTTGGTCAGCCCAAACGGCATAACGAGGTACTCAAAGTACCCACTAGGGGTCCAGAACCCTGTCTTCCACTCATCACCCTCCCGAATCCGCACCAGATGGTAGGCGTTGCGAAGGTCCTGTTCGTAAACCAGGAGGCCCCCCGGAGAGAGTCAAACACCGTATTGATGAGGGGGAGAGTGTATTTATCCTTGATGGTAATATTGTTTAATTCTCGGAAATCAATGCACGGTCTCAGCGAGCCATCCTTCTTGCCCACGAAGAAAAATCCCACCCCCACCGCCGAGGACGAGGGCCGGATTATGCCTGAATTCAGGGACTCCTTGAAATAAGTCTCCATCGCCTCCCACTCCGGAGCTGACAGGCGGTACAGCCAACTAGATGGTAGCGGAGCCCCGGGCCGGAGATTAATGGCACAGTCATATGGGCAGTTCCAAGGTTCCAAGGTTGTCATAGCCAGGAGCGGTACTGGGGTTAAGCTCCCAGTGCTCATAAAATGCTCCTTACGGCATGCATCTCGAAAAGCCTCTGACAACTAAGTCCAACTCCTAGCCTGCCCATGTGGTTTAGTCTCTAAGCCCGGCGGAACTGCTTTTACTAATAGGAGAAGGGGCGAGGGCGGACCTCTGGCGCCTTAAAACCAGATGCTTCGGGTAGATGGTGGCTCGTCAACCTGGGAAGGTAGCCCATCTAGGGGAAGGTAAACCCTGATTTCAAACCTCCGCTGCCTTGCGGCACACCCGGTCATGGGAAAGGCTTCGGGAGTCAACCCTGAGGAAAAATCTGGAGTCGGAGCCCCTAAGGCAGTTCTCTGTTGTGCTCAACATCGTTCTGGCAGCTCCTGCGACGGCGCTGGTGCCAAACTATAGCAGCCCTGCTGTTCCTTTGGATTCATCAGTGATGTGGAGAGGGGGGACATGCTGCATGGGTAACATCTTGTCCTCCATATCTTCCTGCCCAGGCTTGAATCCTACCAACGCCCAACGCTGGAAGGTAGAACACCGGTGCGCATCGGCCTGTTCAGCCACAGACGGTGCTGTTCCAGCAGAGTAGACGTTTAGGATTCTCTTCCATGGTCATCATAGACCGACGGAGGCTGCCGCCGCCGCCGACATATGGGCAGTGGGGGGGAAGAGATAGGGCTTGGGTCTTACTAAAGGCGGCACCTAGGTCGTGGTATTCCGGGGGAACCTTGGACAAGTCAGTCGGGGGTACATTCGAGGCACCAAGAGGCACGGATGGCGAGCAAGCAGCAGATTGAAGACACGCACTGAGGCAACATGAACTCCATGACACTAGATTCCCGGAGCTCCAATCGATGGTAGGATAGTGCAACTGGAGCCAGGGGTAACCAAGGATGATCGGAGAGGTGGAGACTGGAAGCACGAACAGCCTGAGCTGCTCCCGGTGATTGCCAGACACAATCACAGATACTGGGAAAGTTTATTGAGACACCATGGTCAATGGGGCTTTAGACAGAGCAATGAGTTGGAGAGGTGTCCGCAATTGGTGGCACGGAAGCCCCAAACGGGTTGCCAGTTCCCCAGAGATGAAGCTCTGCTCGGCCCCTGAATCGATGAGTGCATGTGTGGCTATTTCAGTTTGGTTATAAACAAAACGGATGGGTAACATAAATTTGGTGAGGGGATTTTCTTGGCGTGAGTCCGTGAGTCCCCCTACTGCGACACACGGACTCCCTCTTTTGGCCGTATGGGACATGTAACAAGCTCATGTTCCTTGCTGCCACAGTACAGACATAGCCCTAACTCCCGGCGGCGCTGTTTCTCCGCTAAAGGTAACCCGGTTTGGCCTACTAACATGGGCTCAGGGGAGTCTAATGAATCAGAGTGAGGTAGGGCCAACAGGGGGCGCTGCGGGGAGCAACGAAACTGGATACCGGAGCGACCGGAAGTCTTACGCTCGCTGGCCCATTCCCTCAAACAGTTGTCTAAACTGATGGCTAGAGAAATGAGCCTGGTTAATTTACTGGGCTTATCCAGGTGGGCTAACTCATCCCGCAGGCTAGGGCTAAGGCTACGAATAAATATGCTGCACAGAGAGGTGTCCTCCCACCCCACCTCCGCGGCTACCACCTGGAAGTCGACAGCATAGTCCGCTACAGATTTGCTACCCTGCTTTAAGTTAAGTAGCCGGGAGGTCAGGACGCTATCCCGTTCGGAGTGGTCGAACACCTCTTTAAATTCATTCACAAACTGATTGTAAGTTAGTGTGGCATAGTCTGCCCTAGCCATGACCGCATAGGCCCAAGCTAACGCCCGCCCCTCCAGAAGATTAACTACTGTACGTAGCCTATGCGGCTGTGACTGGTTGGGAAATCCCCCGGGACCCGCTAAAAAACTATTCCACATTGCAGTAGAAACCCCCTAGCCTCCCTTAGCTTACCGTTGAAGCGTGTAGGCGTGAGGACTGGTGTCAGCCGGGATGGTGGAGGCGTAGCGGGAATGGAGCTGGCTGGAGCGGCAGGGCTACCTGAAGCCGGAGGGAAAGGCTGGGAATTTGACAAGCAATCCAAATGGGAGTTGATCTGAACCAGCTGGGTGAGTATGGCTTGATGATGATGATGTAATAATTGGTCAATACGAGCCTCTAAGATGTTAGTGAGCACACTGTCTGCTGGGTTGTTCTGACGGAATCGTACTGACATGTTTGCAGACCCAGAAGGCAGACACAGACTCAGAAATCAACTCAATTATCTTCATTATGTAATGAGTGTTTGGGTATATGCATGTGTATGTGAATATAGCAGCCGGGGCCAGCAGAGCACCGTACAGCCTGGCAACTCTATGGAGAAGAAGAGACAGGGGAATTAGTAACCACACCCTGGTGGAACTGTGCAGTATTGTTAGTCTTACTGTTGGCAAGATGGTGATCGGCTCAGGTTTAGTCCCAAAGGCTCCGGCCAGGAAGACAGCGTCTTCAGCCCGGGTTGCAAGGGGAAAGGTTGATGGAGTGAAGAGGTGCAAGGAGTATTTGGTCTGCCACCAGGTGGAGGAAGTCCGCCGCCACAGATTTCCACCTGTGCACAGGGGAGCGAGCATGGAGAGATGAAAGCGATGATAACGGCTTACTTGGCGTCGGGGAGTGGAACTCCCAGGAGGACGAGGAGGAGAAGGTGGCTCTCTAGGAAGGCATGGTAGGAGAAGAATTCAAGATTCAAAAGCTTTATTATCATGTGCACAGTTAAGAAATGCTACATTTCCTGAGCAATGAAATTCTTACTTTGCTCTCTGAACGAATGCCAAGTTAAAGGTACAGAAACAACAATTCTAATAGGTCATGACACACTAACACAGTAACTCAATCCTAGTACTGATGGATGCTAAGACACATACACCAACACACAGTTAGGCAGTAGAGGAAAGAAAATGAAGTCACCGGATGACTAAAGTGATAGTGGTATATTGATATCAGAGATGATGTGAACCTGAGATGGCATGAACCTATGTACAGTGTGCAAATGAACAGTGTGCAACCTGATGTGAACCTGAGATGGCATAGACTTATGTACAGTGTGCAAATGAGCATTGTGCAACCTGATGTAACCTAAGATGGCATAGACATGTACAGTGTGCAAATGAGCATTGTGCAACAAGCAGTGTATAATTACAAATTATTGGTAAGTAGCAGCAGAGATGATATGGACATCAGACAGGTGATGCTATATCTACTGTACAGGTGAGCAGTGTGCAAATTTAGCAGCCAGTGTGTGAGTTCCTATATGCGAAGCTGTGTTACAGAGTTTTGGGAGTTGTTGTCTGTTCATGAGTCTGATGGCAGTGGGAAAGGAGTTTTTCAGTCTGATTGTCTGAAAAACTCCTGAGAACGGTGAGGTTGAGAATAATCTTGGCGAGTGACGAAGTGTAGAGATGGTCTCATCAGACCAGGGAGAAAGACGACTCCATGCAGACCCGAGGGCAGCATGGCTTAAATAGTCCAGCTGGTGATGAGAGCAGGTGCGCGCGCAGCTGTGGAGAATCAGTCAACAGGCAGGCAGAGCGAATCACCACACTCCAACTCAGTTTCACCAACTTGACAACTTTCTCCCTAAATCTGGCAACGTTTCAAACCCTCTTAGTGACTTTTTTGTCAAGAAAGCGATTATCGACAAATCTAGCGACTTTTTCTGGTGTTATCAGAGACTTTTCTGGTGTTTGAGACTCTGACGTGCAGGGCTTGGAGGGTTATCGTTTCCTTAGACGGCATCTAAAATAAAACCTATCTGTAATGTGAGACTACGAAACTACAACTTCCAGAAGCACTCTCTGCACACAGCATGTGTTCATTGGTCCACTGTCACCTGGATCCGTGTAAAGCCACAGTCTGCTCCGTGGGTTGGTCTCCTGTCCTGCTCCAGTCATCCATCCATCCATCCATCCATCCATCCATCCATCCATCTTCTACCGCTTTTCCGGAGGTCCGGGTCACGGAGGCAGCAGTTCAAGCAGAGAAGCCCAGACTTCCCTCTCCCCAGCCACCTGCTCCAGCTCTTCAAAGAAGACACCAAGGCGTTCCCAGACCAGCTGGGAGACATAGTCTCGCCACCGAGTCCTGGGTCTGCCCCGGGGTCTCCTCCCAGTGGGACGTGCCTGAAACACCTCAAGTGGGAGGCGTCCAGGAGGCATCCTAATCAGATGCCCATACCACCTCAACTGACTCCTTTCAATGTGGAGGAGCAGTGGTTCTACTCTGAGCCTCTCCCGGATGACTGAGCTCCTCACCCTATCTCTGAGGGTGAGTCCAGCAATCCTACGGAGAAAGCTCATTTCAGCCGCTTGTATCCGCGATCTCGTTCTTTCGGTCATTACCCAAAGCTCGTGACCATAGGTGAGAGTAGGAACGTAGATTGACTGGTAAATCGACAGCTTTGCCTTAGAACTAAGCTCCCTCTTCACCACAACAGACCAGTACAACGTCCGCATCACTGCAGATGCTGCTCCAATCCGTCTGTTGATCTCTCGCTCCATTTTCCCCTCACTCGTGAACAAGACCCCAAGATACTTAAACTCCTCCACTTGGGGCAGGAGCCTGTCCCCAACCCGGAGAGGACAATCCACCTTTTTCCGGCTGAGGACCATGGACTCAGACTTGGAGGTGCTGATTCTCATCCCAGCCGCTTCACACTCAGCGGCAAACCGTCCCAGCAAGAGCTGTAGGTCATTGCTGGATGAAGCCAACAGGACAACATCATCTGCAAACAACAGAGATGAGATCCTGTGGTCACCAAGCATGACACCCTCCATTCCCTGGCTGCGCCTAGAAATCCTGTCCATAAAATTATGAACAGGATCGGTGACAAAGGGCAGCCCTGGCGGAGTCCAACTCTCACTGGGAATGACTCCGACCGAGTGTTGGCACTCATCCCCCTCATCCCCCTCATGGATCGTCACCTTATCGTGGTGGCGGGGTTTGTGTGCCCCAGTGATCCCAGGAGCTATGTTGTTTGGGGCAATTTGCCTCTGATAGGGTCTCCCAAGACAAACTGGTCCTGGGTGAAGTGCCAGACTAAGAACGATCCAACAGACTCTCATGATAAATTGTATATCAAGGATTCAGTGTACCCCGCCCGGTATGGGGTTACCAGGGCCCCACCCTGGAGCCAGGCCTGGGGGAGGGGCTTGAAGGCTAGCGTCTGGTGGCCGGATTTCCACCCATGGGACCCGGCCGGGCTCAGCCCGAAGGAGTTACATGGGTCCGCCCTCCAGTGGGCTCACCACCTGCAGGAGGGCTCATGGGGGTCCGGTGCTATGTGGATTAGGTGGCAGTCAAAGGCGGAGACCTTGGCGGACTGCTCCAGTCAGTGGGAAGAAATGCTTTGACAGTGACAACTTCTCATATCGAGCCCAAAGCAGAGCCAGACTCTGTTTTTGTTTCTTCAGACTAGCTCCAAAGTGAACTTGCCATAGACGAACAGACATCAGCTGGCAGAACACACCTGTCCCTGCTCTCAGCAATCAGACCATCGGGACAAGTTACTGACCCTGATCACCTGTTGTCCAAGCGGTGAGTAGCCCCCAACATCAGCTCCTACATCTGTGGTTAAACATGAGTAGTTTTAGACCAAGAAGCTCACATTTAATGTCCGCAGTTGTGCAAATGTGTTTTCTTACCACACAGAGAAAAGGTAACTGTGATTTGTTGCTGTAAAAGGAACAAATGCAGCTACTTCTAAGGGGAACTTTCATTTATCTGTGCTTGCTATTTTATTTTATCTTATTAATTTACATGCTGTTGTGTTATGCAACTATTTCATGGAAGTAAATCCTCTAAATATGCATTTTTAATGGGCTTGTTCAGGAGTGTCAAACATATGGCCCGTGGGCCAAAAACGGCCCACCAGGGCGCCCAGATTTTTCTCTGTGAATTTACAGCTTTATTTCTAGTAAATTTCTGACTTTCTACTGATTAGAATAGTTTGTGTAAATTTGAGACATTTTTCTCTGTAAGATGAGACTTTTTTCTCATCAGTTTTCTTTTTCTTTTTTCTGATGAGAACAAGGGGCCCTTGATTTCAAGACCAAGGGATAGGCGAAGGGGAAAGGGTAGAATTTGGAACTGTGACAGACCCTAAATCTACCTGTACTTCACTCTCGCATTGCAAATATTTTTCTCAACTGTTTTACAGTATTTACTGATGTTAATAACTACTTAAACGGACAGTGTTTCTCTTGCTGTATTATGTACGTATAAGGGTCATTGCATTTAAAAAGGTTGTACATTTAATTCAACTACATTTAAGCATGCAATAATCAAATTTGATCATATTAAACATAATTTTCCAACTACAAAATTGTGGCTAGTGAAAAGGCTGAGTGGCTAGTAACTTTGGACAATCACTAGCCACAGTGGCTGCTGACGTGAAAGCACTATTGCTCTGTAGTTACTATCCTCAGCAAGCAGCAGGTGCTACCGTGAGCTTCTCTCCATTCCAAAGCACTCACAAGCAGTCAGTCTCACAGAGTAGCCTTGTGCAGCAGTTAGTTGCAGTCAGAGAGGAGACCCACGCCCATACCACTCATGCCCAGACTGCAAATGAATTGCCCCTGCACGCCCCCCCCGCCAGTCAATGTAAATGTTTCTTCACTAATAAATCACTGCATTTGACTAACAGCCTCAGTCACATACTCACTTTGTCCACTGTGTGTGTGTGTGTGTGTGACATAAGCTAAACATCTAGCAGTTAGCGCGTCATGTTGCAATCTAAACTCAAAAATACAGAAAGGAGTGAGAATCAAACCCTGAATTCAAAGGCTAGTTGAAGTCATTTATTGGAGATGATACAGAAGTGATGGCCTATTTAAATGCCAAATTAAAACAAACAAACCTAGAATTAACAGAAGAAAGTTAATTTGTAGTTCTAAAGATTTTTAGGGTGTTTTTTACTCACTTTTTGTCTCTCCCACGACATTATTCTTCTCTCCCACAGCGTCCATTACATTCATTAATTCATTCATTAATTCATTCATCTTCTTCCGCTTAATCCTTTTAGGGTCGCAGGGGGGCTGGAGCCTATCCCAGCATCTTTGGGTGAGAGGCAGGGTACACCCTGGACAGATCACCAGTCCATCGCAGGGCTAACAAAGAGAGACAGACAACCATTCACTCGCACAGTCATACCTAAGGACAATTTAGAATCCCCAGTTTGATGCCAGTTAACCTAACTTGCATGTTTTTGGCATGTTGGAGGAAACCGGAGAAATCCCGGAGTAAACCCATGCAGACACGGGGAGAACATACAAATTACATGTAAATGACCAATTATGCAAATTAGACAATGACGTCATTTAGCAATTTCTAGTGACTTAGGACAGCCAATAGCTACTTTCCTTACTGAGGAGTTAGCAACAGTGCTCTAACTCCACAAATGTCATTATGCAGCTGATTAATGTTAGCTGGTTAGCTCATAGCTGTGGTGCAGAATGCAGCCTGAGCTAACTAACCTAAAATTTGTTTAATGTGAAAACACAAAAACTTAAATAAAGCATTATTTGTGACAGGAATATGCTGTGTGTGTTCTGTAGGATTCTATAGGATATGAGTGATCCCTGGAGTTTAATAGGCACAGAAACAACCCTGAATAAGTGGATGGATAATGCCGCTAACTGCAGCTAATTGCTACATCCCTCCATCTTCTATGGCTTGTCTGGGGGCCTGGGTCACATAGGCAGCAGTTTAAGTAGAGAAACCCAGACTTCCATCTCCCCGGCCACCTCCTCCAGCTCCTCAGGAAGGATGTCAAGGCATTCTTTGGCCAGTTTGGAGCAACAGTCTCTCCAGTGTGTCCTGGGTCTGACGCAGGATCTCCTTCTAATGGGATGTACCTGAAACACCTCACATGAGAGGCATTCAGGAGGCAGTTTGTGTGTTTTTGTGACCTGCCAGGGGACTACAGTTGCAAATTAACAGTATTGCTAAATCTGGCATACTTACATTTGTATTAATGTTCATTAGTATGTAATGTTCCTGTCAAATAAACATTAAACTAAACTAGATGCTCAAGCCATTTCATCTGGCTCCTTTCAATGTGGAGGAGCTATGGTTCTTCTTTGAACCTATCCTGGATAACTGAGCTCCTCACCTTACCTCAAAGGGTGAGTCCAGCCACCCTACAGAGAAAGCTCATTTCATCTGCTTGTATTCATAATCTAATTCTTTTGGCCATTACTCAAAGTTTGTGGCCATTAGGTACAGATAGAAACATAGATTGATTGGTAAATCGGCAGCTTTGCTCAATACCGTTGCTCCCTCTTTACCACAACAGATCAGTCCATCTGCATCAGTGCAGATGCTGCTCTAATCCATCTACCAATCTTTCAATCCCGTCTCCTCTCACTATGAATAAGACCCCAAGACACTTGAACCTCTCCAACTGGGGGAGCAGCTCGTCCCTAGCCTGGACAATCCATCCTTTTCCGGCTGAGGACCATAGACTTGGAGGTACTGATTCTCATGTGGGCCACTTCACACTCAGTTGCCAGCTGCCCCAGTAAAATCATTGCTTGATGATGCCAACAATGTTATGTCCATAACTTGGGTGACCAAGGAAGAAGCAGAAGGAATAGCTGAACATACTTTATTATTAAGAACCACAAACAACAAGGTGCTCTGTACAGGCCAAGGGATTGACGGCGAAAGAGGGTGAGCTCTTCCGCATCTGCCCTTTATATCCCTGGTGACAGCAGAACTGGAAAAGTGGGGCTGTCACCCCCCACCACACCCAGGGTACACCAGACGCCATACTGGTACACCACATCACCCCCCCACAGAAAAATGCCAAACACACCAATTAGGCTCTCCCAAATTTACATACGATTTGCGCGCTAATAGAAATAACACTTATGTTCAAAGATATATACGTATACAGGCCTATCCATTCATACAACATAAACTAGAGGGGGCTGGGTAGACTGCTGACCCACCTCAACATGGCTAGACGGGTTATTCTGCCATCTTTGAAATTATACAGTCCATAAAACAAAATGGCTGTGTCCCTAAAACTGAAACAATCCACGAACATATGTATATGGGCAGCATGGTGGTGCAGTGGTTAGCACTGTTGCCTTACAGCTAGAAGGTTCCTGGTTCAAATCCCCAGGCTGGCAGGGGTTGGAACCTTTCTGTGTGGAGTTTGCATGTTCTCCCTGTGCTGCGTGGGTTTACTCCGGGGGCTCCGGTTTCCTCCACATGCATGTTAGGTTAACTGGCTGTTCTAAATTGTCCCTAGATATCTGTTTCCTATAGGCCCTTAGAATAGAGGATTAGTACTAGTGAAAGCGCTTTGAGTGGTCTTTGTGACTAGAAAAGCGCTATATAAGATAAGCCTTTATTAGTCCCACAATGGGGAAATTCCAGGATTGCAACAGCACAGGGATAGCAACACTCAGAGCAACAGTCAGAAGGCAAGAAAAAACAAGAGCAGCGAGTATACATATGTACATATAAACATAAATATATAGACACACAGTGCAGAGCATTGTAGCTAGATGGAATAAATATATAAATATATAAACAGTGCGGAGCATTGTAGCTAGATGGAATAAATATGTAAATATATAAATACACACAGTGCGGAGCATTGTAGCTAGATGGAATAAATATGTGAATATATAAACACACACAGTGTGGAGTGTTGTAGCTAGATGAAATAAATATATGAATATATAAACACACGCAGTGCAGAGCATTGTAGCTAGATGGAATAAATATGTAAATATATAAACACACACAGTGCGGAGCATTGTAACTAGATGGAATAAATATGTAAATATATAAACACACACAGTGCGGAGCATTGTAGCTAGATGGAATAAATATATAAATATATAAACACACACAGTGCGGAGCATTGTAGCCAGATGGAATGAAACAGCATAACCGTCTACTTAGTTATCCTACATGGTATGATTATGTACCCATACATATTGTCACCCTCCGTAGCTACCGGTATTTCCTAGTTGTATACCAGAGGGGACCATTGTGTAAGTCTATTGCATCTTTTGCATTCAATACTATTAGGTTGTCACGTCTTTTTGCTATCTCTGCGAGCAGCCCTGCTTAGGTTATACAGTCTGACAACCGTTGGTACGAAGGACCTGCGAAACCTCTCGGTTGTGCACCTAGGATGATGTAGTCTGCTGCTGAATGAGCTCCTTAGTGCATTCAGTGTGTCCTGCATAGGGTGGAACTCGGACTCCAGCAGAGATGACAGTTTAGCCACCATCCTTCTCTCTCCCATCTCCTCCACTGGGTCAAGGCGCTGCCCCAGCACAAAGCTAGCTTTCTTGATCAGTTTGTTCAGTCTCTTCCTATCGGCTGCTGTAATGCCACTGCCCCAGCAGACCACTCCAAAAGTGATGGCTGATGCCACCACCATGTCGTAGAATGTCTTCAGCAGCGCCCCTTGTACACCAAAAGACCTGAGTCTCCTCAGTAGGAACAGCCTGCGCTGTCCCTTCTTGTAGAGTGCGTCAGTATTGTGTGATCAGTCTAGTTTATTGTTCAGATGAACACCCAGGTACTTGTAGGATGTCACCATCTCAATGTCTGTTCCCTGTATATTTAATGGTGCTGTGAGGGGTTGTCCTTGCCTGTGGCAGTCCGCCACCAGCTCCTTAGTTTTCCTCGCATTGGTCTGGAGGCAGTTTCGATGGCACCAGTCCACAAAGTCCTGGATAAGCCCTCTGTACTCAGCTTCATCTCCGTTGGAGATGAGGCCAACGATCGCAGAGTCATCAGAGAACTTCTGTAGATGGCAGTGTGTTGTGTTGTGTGAGAAGTCCGCAGTATAAAGGGTGAACAGGAAGGGAGCCAAAACCGTTCCCTGGGGTGCCCCCGTGCTACCGATGATCGTGTCAGACACACAGTCCCGGGTTCTCACAAACTGTGGCCGGTTTGTGAGGTAGTCCAGGATCCATGATGACAGGTGCTGGTCCACCCCTGTGCACAGCAGCTTGTCCTTCAGGATCATCGGTTGGATGGTGTTGAAAGCACTGGAGAAGTCAAAGAGCATGATCCTCACTGCATTCCCGGGCTTCTCCAGGTGGAACAGAGAACGGTGAAGGAGGAAGATGACCGCATCCTCCACCTCAAAACCATGCTGGTAGGCGAACTGGAGTGGATCCATCGCTGGTCCCACCAGGGGGCGGAGGTGGGCAAGGAGCAGTATCTCCAGGGTCTTCATCATGTGGGACGTCAGGGCCACTGGTCTGTAGCTGTTCAGATCTTTGGGGTGGGAAGTCTTTGGTACAGGTACCACACAAGATGTTTTCCACAACTGTGGTACCCTTCCCAGCTTCAGGCTCAGGTTGAAGATGTACTCCACAATCCCACACAGCTGGTCTGCACAGGACTTGAGGAGCTTTGCACTGATGCCGTCCGGTCCCGACGCCTTCCTCGCCTTGATCTTCCTCAGCTCCGTCCTCACCTGGGTCTTAGTGAGGGTCAGGTTGGGGGGCTGTGTGTTGGGAGTGGGGGGGTGATGGTGGAATGGGGAGTGGGCAGCAGGACTTGATGTCTTCAGAGGCAGCAGTGGTTGTTGTGCAGTCGGGGGGGAGGGCGGTTGATCAAACCTATTATAAAACAGATTCAGATTGTTCGCCCACTCCCTGCCCCCCGTGGCCTGGGGGGAGGTATTCTGGAGCCCGGAGATGGTTTTAAGGTTTCTCCAGACCCCGCTGATGTCGCTCTGTTGCAGCTTGTCCTCCATCTTCTTCCTGAAGCTGTTCTTGCCTTCTCTAATCTTTCTCCTCAGCTCCCTCTGTACGGACTTCAGCATCTCCCTGTTCCCCGACCTGAAGATCCTCTTCTTCTCTCTCAGAAGTGTTTTTATCTCAGGGTTGATCCAGGGTTTGTTGTTTGAGCAACACCGTATGGTCTTGGTGGGAACGGTGTTGTCCACACAGAAGCTGATGTAGTCCGTGATGGTGTGAGTGAGGCCATCGATGTCCTCACCATGTGGATCGCAGAGCTGCTCCCAGGCAGTGGTTTCAAAACAGCCCTTTAGAGCGTCCATTGCCTCCTCAGACCATAACTTCACTGTGCGCATGGCCGGAGGTTGTCTGTGCACTAGGGGTTTGTGCACCGGCAGGAGATGAACCAAGTTGTGATCCGATCTCCTGAGTGGGGGGAGTTGTGATGAGGTGTACGCCTCCTTAGTGTTTGCGTAGAATAAGTCCAGTGTTTTATTGTCTCTAGTGTGGCATGTGACATACTGGGTAAACGTGGGTAGAATGGGAGACAATGAAACATGGTTGAAATCGCCTGAGATGAGGAGAAGAGCATCTGGGTGTTCTGTCTGCAGCCTGCCAGTTACTGAGTGGAGGACGTCACGCGCTGTCCCAGCGTTCGCCGTCGGATTTGCATAAATAATGCAGATCGCGTGTGAGTATTCCCTCGGGAGATAGATAGGCCGCATGCTAACAGCTAGCAACTCAATGTCTTTGCTGCAGTGTTGTTGTTTAACAGTGATGTGTCCCGGTCTGCACCAGTTGTTATTAACATAGATCAACACTCCACCGCCCCTTGCTTTGCCACTGTCTGGTGTTCGGTCTGCCCGTATCGCATGGAAACCCTCCAGCTCAATGTTAGCATCTGCTGCTAGTTCATTTAGCCACGTCTCCATAAACAAAAGGAGGGAGCACTCCCGGTATATGCTATCGTAGCGGGAGATAGCCGCTAGCTCATCTACCTTTCCCAATATAGATCGTACATTCCCCATAACAACGGATGGGAGGGTGGGTCTGTACCTTATATTCCTTGTCCGCCGTCTAACACCAGCCCGACAACCATGTCGTTTTCGCCTTATTTCTCCCGGTACGTCGAGTTTTTCCATTAGCACCGAGTGGCGATTAAGTGCTAGCAGCTGTTCCCTGCTGTACCGTCTCCTGCTGTAAACAATGGCTCCGTCCGCCGGCTCGGGAGACATTTGGGGCGATCTGTGTGTCCGTGATGTATAAGGTGTGTAAGGTGTCGCCGGATCAGAAAGTTGTCACCGGATCGGAAAGATAGAGGAAGAATAAACTCGGAAATTGAGCCACTGTTGCAAAAAGGCAGCCGACTCGTGTGGCGCCGGAAGTAGAAAAAAAAAAAGTGCAGGTTAGTTAGTTAGCTAGTTAGTTAGTTAGTTAGTTAGTATATACACAAACAGAACTCTCCTAATAATACAACTCAATAACACCAACAGTTAATATGTACATTTCAAAGTTGTTGCCAGCCACCACCCCAATGCACCCACCCCACAACCTGGGCAATTCACACAAATAGCACATTATGAACATAATATAAACAGTGCTGTGCTGAGTTTTTTGTTTATATATATACACTACTGTTCAAAAGTTTGGGGTCACCCAGACAATTATTTTGTGTTTTCCATGAAAAGTCACACTTATTTACCACCATGAGTTGTAAAATGAATAGAAAATATAGTCAAGACATTGACAAGGTTAGAAATAATGATTTGTATTTGAAATAATAATTTTTTCCTTCAAACTTTGCTTTCATCAAAGAATCCTCAATTTGCAGCAATTACAGCATTGCAGACCTAACATGATTGCACAAGGGTTTTCTAATCATCCATTAGCCTTCTGACGCAATGAGCAAACACACTGTACCATTAGAACACTGGAGTGATAGTTGCTGGAAATGGGCCTCTATACACCTATCTAGATATTGCAACAAAAACCACACATTTGCAGCTAGAATAGTCATTTACCACATTAGCAATGTATAGAGTGTATTTCTGATTAGTTTAAAGTTATCTTCATTGAAAAAAAGTGCTATTCTTTCAAAAATAAGGAAATTTCTAAGTGACCCCAAACTTTTGAACGGTAGTGTATATATATATACTGTATATACATACAGTGGGGAAAAAAGTATTTAGTCAGCCACCAATTGTGCAAGTTCTCCCACTTAAAAGATGAGCGAGGTCTCCAATTTTCATCATAGGTATACCTCAACTATGAGAGACAAAATGAGAAAAAAAAAAATCCAGAAAATCACATTGAAGGATTTTTAATGAATTAATTGGTAAATTCCTCGGTAAAATAAGTATTTGGTCAATAATCAATACTTTGTTATATACCCTTTGTTGGCAATGACAGAGGTCAAACGTTTTCTGTAAGTCTTCACAAGGTTTTCACACACTGTTGCTGGTATTTTGGCCCATTCCTCCATGCAGATCTCCTCTAGAGCAGTGATGTTTTGGGGCTGTCGCTGGGCAACATGGACTTTCAACTCCCTCCAAAGATTTTCTATGGGGTTGAGATCTGGAGACTGGCTAGGCCACTCCAGGACCTTGAAATGCTTCTTACGAAGCCACTCCGTTGCCCGGGCAGCGTGTTTGGGATCATTGTCATGCTGAAAGACCCAGCCAGGTTTCATCTTTAATGCCCTTGCTGATGGAAGGAGGTTTTCACTGAAAATCTCACGATACATGGCCCCATTTATTCTTTCCTTTACACGGATCAGTCGTCCTGGTCCCTTTGCAGAAAAACAGCCCCAAAGTATGAAGTTTTCACCTCCATGCTTCACAGCAGGTATGGTGTTCCTTCTCCTCCAAACGCGACAAGTTGAGTTTTTACCAAAAAGTTCTATTTTGGTTTCATCTGACCATATGACATTCTTCCAATCCTCTTCTGGATCATCCAAATGCTTTCTAGCAAACTTCAGACGGGCCTGGACATGTACTGGCTTAAGCAGGGGGACACATCTGGCACTGCAGAATTTGAGTCCCTGGCGGCATAGTGTGTTACTGATGGTAGCCTTTGTTTCTTTGGTCCCAGCTCTCTGCAGGTCATTCACTAGGTCCCCCCGTGTGGTTCTGGGATTTTTGCTCACCGTTCTCGTGATCATTTTGACCCCACGGGGTGAGATCTTGCGTGGAGCCTCAGATCGAAGGAGATTATCAGTGGTCTTGTATGTCTTCCATTTTCTAATAATTGCTCCCACAGTTGATTTCTTCACACCAAGCTGCTTACCTATTGCAGATTCAGTCTTCCCAGCCTGGTGCAGGTCTACAATTTTGTTTCTGGTGTCCTTTGACAGCTCTTTGGTCTTGGCCATAGTGGAGTTTGGAGTCTGACTGTTTGAGGTTGTGGACAGGTGTCTTTTATACTGATAATGAGTTCAAACAGGTGCCATTAATACAGGTAATGAGTGGAGGACAGAGGAGCCTCTTAGAGAAGAAGTTACAGGTCTGTGAAAGCCAGAAATCTTGCTTGTTTGTAGGTGACCAAATACTTATTTTACCAAGGAATTTACCAATTAATTCATTAAAAATCCTTCAATGTGATTTTCTGGATTTTTTTTTCCTCATTTTGTCTCTCATAGTTGAGGTATAACTATGATGAAAATTGGAGACCTCTCTCATCTTTTAAGTGGGAGAACTTGCACAATTGATGGCTGACTAAATACTTTTTTGCCCCACTGTGTGTGTGTATATATATATATATATATATATATATATATATATATATATATATATATACTGTATGTGTGTATGTATATATATATATATATATATATATATATATATATATATATATATATATACTGTATGTGTGTATGTATATATATATATATATATATATATATATATATATATATATATATATACATATATGTACATATATATATGTACATATACAGTATGTACATATATGTACATATATGTACATATATACAGTATATGTACATATAAGATAAGCCTTTATTAGTCCCACAACGGGGAAATTCCAGGATTGCAACAGCACAGGGATAGCAACACTCAGAGCAACAATCAGAAGGCAAGAAAAAAAAAACAAAAAAAAAAAAACAAGCAAGCAAGAGCAGCTAATATACATATGTACATATTACTATAAAATATATATATACACACACACACACACACAGACACACAGTGCAGAGCATTGTAGCTGGATGGAATAAATATATGAATATATGAACACAGTGCAGAGCATTGTAGCTAGATGGAATAAATATGTAAATATATAAACACCCACAGTACGGAGCATTGCAGCTCCGTACATATATGTACATATATGTACATACATACATACATACATATATATATATATATATATATATATATATACTGTATATATCCATCCATCCATCTTCTACCGCTTTTCCGGAGGTCCGGGTCGCGGAGGCAGCAGTTCAAGCAGAGAAGCCCAGACTTCCCTCTCCCCAGCCACCTGCTCCAGCTCTTCAGAGGGGATACCAAGGCGTTCCCAAACCAGCTGGGAGACATAGTCTCTCCACCGAGTCCTGGGTCTGCCCCGGGGTCTCCTCCCAGTGGGACGTGCCTGAAACACCTCAAGTGGGAGGCGTCCAGGAGGCATCCTAATCAGATGCCCATACCACCTCAACTGACTCCTTTCAATGTGGAGGAGCAGCGGTTCTACTCTGAGCCTCTCCCGGATGACTGAGCACCCTATCTCTGAGTCCAGCAATCCTACGGAGAAAGCTCATTTCAGCCGCTTGTATCCGTGATCTCGTTCTTTCGGTCATTACCCAAAGCTCGTGACCATAGGTGAGAGTAGGAACGTAGATTGACTGGTAAATCGACAGCTTTGCCTTAGAACTAAGCTCCCTCTTCACCACAACAGACCGGTACAACGTCCGCATCACTGCAGATGCTGCTCCAATCTGTCTGTCGATCTCTCGCTCCATTTTCCCCTCACTCGTGAACAAGACCCCAAGATACTTAAAGTCCTCCACTTGGGGCAGGAGCCTGTCCCCAACCCCGAGAGGACAATCCACCTTTTTCCGGCTGAGGACCATGGACTCGGACTTGGAGGTGCTGATTCTCATCCCAGCTGCTTCCCACTCAGCGGCAAACCATCCCAGCAAGATCTGTAGGTCATTGCTGGATGAAGCCAACAGGACAACATCATCTGCAAACAACAGAGATGAGATCCTGTGGTCACCAAGCATGACACCTTCCATTCCCTGGCTGTGCCTAGAAATCCTGTCCATAAAAATTATGAACAGGATCGGTGACAAAGGGCAGCCCTGGCGGAGTCCAACTCTCACTGGGAATGACTCCGACCGAGTGTTGGCAATACTAACCAAACTCTTACAACGGTCGTACAGAGACCGAATAGCTCGTAACAACAAGCCCGATACCCCATACTCCCGAAGCACCCCCCACAAAAATCCACGAGGGACGCGGTCAAATGCCTTCTCCAAGTCCACAAAACACATGTAAACTGGTTGGGCAAACTCCCACGAACCCTCAAGAATTCTCGAGAGGGTAAAGAGCTGGTCCGATGTGCCATGGCCAGGACGAAAACCACATTGCTCCTCCTGAATCCGAGGTTCGACCAACGGCCGGACTCTCCTCTCCAGTACCTTGGCATAGACCTTCCCATGGAGGCTGAGGAGTGTGATCCCTCTAAAGTTGGAGCACACCCTCCGGTCCCCTTTTTTGAAGAGAGGAACCACCACCCCGGTTTGCCATGCCAAAGGCACTGCCCCCAACCTCCATATATATATATATATATATATATACTGTATATATATATATATATATATACAGTATATATATACGTATATGTATATACTGTATATATATACTGTATATATACGTATGTGTGTCTGTGTGTGTGTGTGTGTGTGTGTGTATATATACATGTATATATGGCAAAATAAGATGTACATATTAACATTATGACTTTAGGGTAAAATGGCATATTGGCACCTCCACCATACCATGCCAATAGCCCCCCCACCACCACCACCGCAATCACCTTACAGTCCCAGCAGGAGACCCACCACTAGCATTTCTGTCAGGTGGATTCCTCCCAGAGTGCCTTCGCCTCTTCTCTGGAGACGAGCCACATCGGCGTCTCTTTTCGTCCACTCGCCGCACCTCGTTAGGGTATCTCCACGATTCATCGGACAGTCCCAAGTAGCCGTCCTCCCGGGCAGCCATGACCAGCAGCTGCCCCTGGTCATCTCACCGCTCCCTTTTCCTGTGGACGCCCCTCAGCCGAGCTTCATCTCTGGGCCAGACCTCGTCACCAATGCACAGGAGAGCTCGATTTGGCTTCAGGAGTCCACCATGTCGTGACTGGGCTTCCTTACTGGGTCGAGCCGCTTCGCCGACCCGGTCAGAAGCCCTCCTCGAATGATGTCGGTTGACGCATTGTAAAATTGCGCCAGTTGGTCCTGCCCCATTCTCTTTCCTCCTACACGCTGGCACAACCCCTGCAGCTCCTCGTTTCGCGGTATCACTAGGACAAACTCTGGAAGTCGAGGGACCTGGCATCTTGGCTCTATCAGCCATCCCGGGCATTCCGCTGTGCCGTTCAGTTCCCACATCTAGGGTAACTTGGACACTGGCATCGGAACCCTCCTGAGATGGCGCTCCATGATGCTGGTCTTGCACATCTCCCATAATACCAGGCCAGTCACTATCCCACACGTGCGCCAGAGGACTGTCGATCAGCTGTGCACTTGCTGGGATTGGGCGGAGGCGCCGGAAGCAGGACAGGGTTATCTGGGTCCCTGTTCATAGCTCCAAAACGTTGGAAAGTGGGAAGCAGAAGAGAACATCCTTGACAGTCTAGCTCAGTACATCTGGAGAACAACAGATAGTCTAATCTCCCAGGAACTAGGGAGTCATTCATACAAGAAACTAACAGGATGATCCCAAAACAAGGATAAAAAGTATGACACCTGTATCATCATTATTTTCCTGCTGACCCAGTCACACTCACACACAGACTGACTCTGGGGCATACTGAAGGCCACATGAAGAATGAACAATATAAAGTCACAAATATATATATTTGTGAGCCAGACCCTCTTGCTCTGGAGAAAACACAGAAGCCTTTTGCTTTGGACACCACAAAGGAGCCTTTTGCCCCAGGGACAACAACATAGGAGTTTTAAACATCATAAGTGCTTCTGGTTCTGGAAGCAACATAGGAGCTTGATGCACTGGAAATAACACAGAAACTTTAAGCTCAGGAGATAATGATAACATAGGGACTTTAAACCTCAGGAGAAAACAACATGGGAACTCTTTGCCCTGGAGAAAATAGCTCTAAACTCTGCAGAAAGCAACACAGGAGATTTTTGCTCAGAAGATACCAACATAGAGGTTTTAAACTCAGGAGATAACATAGAAACCTTTTGCTAAAAAGAAAACAACATGGGGGTCTTAAACTCAGGAAAAAGCATGGGGGCTTTTTGCTCTGGAGACAACAACATAGGAGTTTTTAGCTCTGGAGATACCAACATAGGAACTCTTAGCCCTGAAGATAACAATAAAGGAGATTTCTTCTCAAGGGACACTAACTCAGGGATTTCTAGCTCAGGAGATATCAACACAGCAGTTTCTAGTTCTGGAGGTAACACAGGAGCTTTTGGCTCTGGAGATAAAAATACTGGGGCTTTCAGCTCAGAAACAGGCAACGGTGGCACACTGACCTCAAAAAGACTCACCGGCCTGTGAAACGACAGGCAGAGACTCCCTGGCCTCTGGAACGGCTGGTGAAGCAGACGGCTCAGATGGCCCAGGCGGAGCAGACTGCCCAACCACTTGGACGATGGGTGGAGGGACTGCCCGACCTCTTGGACAACAGGTGGGGTGGACAGCTTGACCTCTTGGATGACGGGTGGATGCATGCTGACCTCAGGCGCTGAAGATTAGAGCGTGCTGACCTCAGGAACAGATGACAGTGGCGCGCCGCACTCAGGGATAGATGACAGTGGCTCACAGAGCTCAGGAGCAGGTGTCAGTGGTGCACTGAATTCAGGAACAGGCAGTAGCAGGGGGGCTTTTAGCCCAGCAAAATGCAACAGACGAGCATTAAATCAGTATCTGCTGCTGGCTAATATATATTTTAACTGTTGACCAGTATCACTTAATCTTATCCTACACTTTATTACATGTATAGTTTATTTCTCTTATCTTATCATGTTTAATGTTGCAGCATTGTACCGAGACAAATTCCTAGTTTGTGTACTACATGAACAATGGCAATAAACCTGATTCTGATTCTGATTCTGATTCTAAATTAAATTAAATTAAAATTAAATTAAATTAAATCACCCTTATTGTCATTCAACCGTACAACCAATCATGTACAGTAGAACAAGATTGTGCTTTACCTATCTACTGTGTCAATCACACACACCCCAAGTGCAGAATCAGAGGGCCGCTGCCATGCAAGGCGCCGCCACAGATTTCCCTCCTCCATTCCATTATTGCTGAGCACCAAGCTGGATGGCAGGAAGTTCCACTTTTATATGGTCTTCGGCATGACCCGGCTGGGATTTGAACCCCTGCCTCCCGGGTGTGGGGCGGGTGCTCTACCAACTGAGCCACCACTCCGGTCCAGTCCAGCGATCTGTAGATGGAGAGTCCCCAGCTCTGAGCCCAATGATGATTGGTAAGCGCCGACCTTGGTGACTGATAACAGGAGCTTGACGGCCTCAGGAACCAATGATGGAGGTGCCCCGGCCTCAACAGCAAAAGACTGGGGAGTGCCCATCTCAGGTGCAGACGGCTGACGCGCATGGACCTCAAGTACTGATGAAATAGGCATACTGACTTCAGGAGCTGATGGCTGGAGCGCACTGACCACAGAAGCTGAAGATGCAGGTCGATCAGCGACGAGCCCTGACAATGAAGGCTGATCAGCGGCAATCCCACACGACGCAGGCTGATCAACGGCGACCAGCTGCAGACCCAGACGATGCAGGCTGGAGCCCCTTGAGCCCAAACGTCCGGGAATCCATCTCCAGCCCAGCCACCTCAGATAGAGGGCTTGGGAGAAAGAAGACGGAAGGTGCAGCTGAGGAGGGTGTGGCAGCAGAGACTGGGAGAGAGCACTCAGCGGTGGTGGTTGGCTAAGCCCCCTCCCCGGGAACAAAACAAGACCCTTCATTAAATGGTGACAAAAAATGAAAAGGTGCTTGCCCTTGATCCCATTCTGCTGCCGCTGAAGTGTCAGATGACTCCCTCTGGTCAACTGCAGAGATCATCCAGTGAAGAGCTATGGTGGCTGGAGCCGGGGGGGTGGGGGAGTATCGGGAGGATGGGCGCTGACTCATTCCATGCTCCTCCACTGCGGTCCTGGGTGGTGAGGCGGACTACGGGGCCCCTTAGATAGGGAGTTCCTGTACCCAGGGAACACCCTCAGACGCAGGGTATGCTTCAGCTCCAGGGCCCCTGCTATCCACAGACAGTCCTTTACCAGGTCGGAGGAGCAACGGGCCACAGCGATCAACCTCTTCAGCTGGTTCATAGCTGAAGAGGTTGGGTCCTTAACTGGCAATGTCCTTTAGTCACAATAAGCCCCTTGGGGGGCGGAATTCAGGACCTAAACACTGAACTCAAAGTTTAAAGTTTTTATTTTGAGCTGGTCGCCCTGACGCAGTTCGAGGGCTCAAAAATAACAAACACAAAAACAGGCTAGGCTAAGATACAGGCAAAACAACTTAAACAAGCAAGGCAGGAACAAGACTAACTGGAACCAAAGTGTGGCATCATGCTGGATCACTTAAGGACGTCGCCCTGAACTACAGGGTGCCGTCACTTAAATAAGGCAAAAACAATTAACAAAATCATAAACAGCTGTGAATACTCAAGAACTAAATGAGCCACGACACAAGCTAGGAGAAAACGGAAGTAAACAAAAGGCACTGTCAAAATAAAAGCCCAAACCAAAACTACTGAAGCTCATGACAGGAAATAATCATATTAATAGTAATAAAATTAAACCAGAGACGATGGCAAGGATACATAAACAAGAACATGATAATACTACTACTAATAATAATAATTACAGAAAATCCCGAAGTATGAAACTTAAAGCAAGGATGTGGCTCCAGCCCACACCTTGACATAGATTATGTTAAAAAAGGAAGCTTTTAACCCTATTCTTAAAAACAGAGATCGAGTCTGACTCCCAAATCCAGATTGACAGCTGGTTCCAAAGAAGAGGAGCCTGATAACTGAAAGTTCTGCCTCCCATTGTACTTTTGGAGATTCTAGGTATTACAAGTAATCCTGCATTTTGGGAGCATGTTCTGTTAGGATGATAAGGTACCATCAGATCTTTTAAATAAAAAGGGTCTTGATTATTTAGAGCTTTGTAAGTGAGAAGAAGGATTTTAAACTTAATTCTAAATTCTATGGGAAGTCAATGAAGGGAGGCCAGAACCGGAGAGATGTGATCTCTCTTTCTAGAACCTGTTAAAACTCTTGCTCTTGCTGCAGGATTTTGGATCAGATGAAGACTTTTTAAAGATGTTTTAGGACAGCCTAATAATAAAGAGTTACAATAATCTAATCTAGAGCTAACAAAAGCATGGATTAGTTTCTCAGCATCAGTCTGAGACAAGATGCTCCTAATCTTGGTAGTATTACGCAAATGACAGAAGGCAGTCTTAGAAACAAGTTTAATATGTGAATTAAAGAATAGATCTTTATAACCCCAAGGTTCCTCACAGAACTATTAAGAGAAAGAGTAACCCCATCCGAACTAAGAGTTTGATTTGGAAAGGTATTTCTAAGGTTTTTTGGACCAACAAGAATGACTTCAGTCTTATCTGAATTTGATAACAAGAAATTACAAGTCATTAAAGCTCTGATTTCCTTAAGACAAGCTTCTGATTTGGCTAATTGATTACTGTCATCTGGCTTCATTGACAAGTATAATTGTGCATCATCTGCATAACAATTAAAATGTATGCAGTGCTTTCTAATAATATTGCCTAGTGGAAGTATATATAAACTAAAAAGAATAGGAAGAATCATTAAATGTGCAAACTCACAGCAGGTGATTGGTGCCTTATTTCTGCCCTGAAAGGGCCGATTATAACACTAGGTCACAGCCAGTAGGTGCCAGTGCCTGTGGGTTTGCCTTTCCCCCCCCCCTTTTTCCATTGCTCTATTTTTCCCCTTTTCTGGGTGTCCACTTTTGCTGGGATGGCAACAAGCATAAGATGGTACCCTGTGAGCCTGGGGTTTGAGCTCTGTCAGGCCCTATTGGAGACAGATGATCTTCTAGCCATAGCACATAATTATTCCACTCCAAAGGATGTTTTGTGGCATCTGAACCTTGCGGAGGCGGCTGTGCTGCGTTATCCTTGCCTCTCAGAGTATGCCGAAGATAGAGAGAGGATATCCCTGGTGTCGGCTCTGCAACGGGAGAACCGTGAGTTGGAGAAGAATTCCATCAGGAAGCCTAGATCGGCGCCAACGGGGAGGCACTCCAGGGCTTTGGTCCAATCGGTTACTCGACAGGCTCCAGCTCTGGCTCTAGCTCCCACTCCACCTGCTCCAAGACACCACCTCCTGGCGTAGACCTCCACTCCTTCCTGAGACATGGCTGTCCTGAATCAGAAGGAGGAGAGTCACTGGGTCCATACGCCGCAAACCTCCTGCCATCATCCAGTCATAGGCCACCGGAGGAAATCCTCTGTCTCTCAGCCAGCAGCTTCCTCATCACCGTGTCAAAAAGGAACTACAGCAGCATCTGCCTCTAGGTTTTCCTTGCCGGCTGTCTCGTCAGCTCCCTCTCCCTGGGTTGTCGCTGCTGTTTCCCCCTTCTCCATGGTGCCTCCTCTTGCTGCTGAGAGCCCGGCTGTCACTTCCCCAGCTTTGCCCATCATTGAGGCTACAGGGGCGGCTCCTCCATGTTTTCCGGGGGGGGGGAGAGTCCACTACCACTGCAGCCACGGAGGAGGAAGAGACTGGGCCTGTTGCAGCAGAAACCACCGTGCCCCGGGAAAACAGGCAAGTGCCTTTTCATTCTTTATCACCATTATATGAATTACCTTGCCTGATTCCTGGGGGTGAGGTTCAGTCAGTCCACTGAGTCCTCACCGCCTGCTGCAGCCATAAGGACTACACCTGCTCTCTCCGTGTCTCCTCCTATGCCCCCTGAGTGTCCGCCGGTTCCAGGATTAAGCTGCCAGATGGAGGAGAAGCGTGCGGCCCTGGAGAACCTTGTTCCAGCCCCGCAGCCATGGTCGGGATGAAAGGAGAGCGCTGCCTGCAATCCAGAGCCTGCGCCGATGAGCGAGCGTCCCCAGGCTTCAGCTGTGCAGGATCCAGCACCAACAGGAAGCAGACCTCCTGTCACCACGCCGGGCGAGCCACTTGCATGGGTCACATCACTGGGGGGTCCCGGGACTGCATTGACCTTCATGCCTGCTGTTGGGGCCACCACAGCAGAGTTCGAGATGGATCTTCAGAAGGTCGGGCCAGAGACATCGTCGTCTGGATCGACGGAGTCCTGGGCGGTGGTGGAGCTTGAGTTCAGGCAAGTGCTCTTCTTTGTTTTCATTGTTTCTGTGTTGGAGAGATCTTGCCTGGCTCTTGATGGGGAGAGCCAGGTGCAGCCGTCAGCTGCACCTGAGCCCACCTCGCCAGGCTCCACTGCCACCGGAGACCCTGACCCCGTTTCTCTGCCTCTGTTGTCTGTGCTTTCCCCCAAAGTTATGGAGGATCATCCAGCTTTGCCTGAGGTCTCCGTGGTTTCAGGTTCACCGTCTTCGTGGGTCCAGCTTTGCCTGCCGAGGTCGTCGTGGGTGCTCCATTCCAGCCCAAGGGCTCCGAGGGTGCAGCTCCGTCCCAGTCCGGATCCACCGAGGGTGCAGCTCTGTTCCAGTCTGGGTCCACCTAGGGTGGAGCTCCATCCCAGTCTGGGTCCACCGAGGGTGCAGCTCTGTCCCAGTCCAGGTCCACCGAGGGTGCAGCTCTGTCCCAGTCCTGGTCCACCAAGGGTGCAGCTCTGTCCCAGTCCAGGTCCACCAAGGGTGCAGCTCTGACCCAGTCCGGGGCCACAGAGGGTGCCGCTACGCCTCAGTCCTGGGCCACCTGGGGTGCTGCACCTATGCCCAAGGTCACTTAGGGTCCCCACTCAACATCTGGTTCAGCCGTGGTCCTTTCTCCCCCATTTCCTTCATCGGGTGCCCATCTCCTGGTTTCAGGGGTCCGTGGTAAGCACAGATTCCATCTGCTGCCTCCGGAAGAGGTGTGTGGTGCTTCGCGACCCGTTGGCCCAGAGATGCAGGGAGACCGCCCGATGAACTCTCTCATTTGCTTGGGTGGCTTCTGAATTCTGGAAGACCACCCTTTGGACTCTCCCCTCCATTTTGGTGGCTCTGGAGACCTGGTAGGCTGCCCTTCCTTTTCCACCTGATGGTCGGGTGGAGCCAGGACTCTGGACGGCCTCCTGAACTGTTCCGTTGTTTACCCAGTTTTGCTTGGTTTTTTTGGTACCTTATTTGGTCAGTATTGTGGGTCACGTGTATTTTGTTTTGTTGGTTTTGTGTCTCTCCTTCCAGGCCTGGATCCCACCACCACCCTCCCGAGGTCTGTTTTTGTAGTTATTCCTGTTGGGGGGGTGGGTACAGGGTACAGTGCCCCTCCCTTAAGGGGCGCTGTCATGATGCCGAGCGCGGGTCAGTGCTGCGCTTGGGTCTTTTTGGTTACTACTCATTTTCTGTATATGTATTTGTTCTTGATTTTCTTCCATTTTGGTTTGTGCTTTTACATATTTTGACAGCACAGTCATGTGACTTCCTCCTGTCAAATCTTTTCACGGGTTGTCACAGCTGTTTAGTGTTCTTTAATTACTTTTCACTCATGCATCCACACTTGATTCATGTTTGGGTTTTCCCCTTATTATTATTGCAGCTAGCTTGTGGGGTTCATTCCTTGCTGTGACCTTGCATTGTGCAGACAGGAATCCCCTCGTCCAATTCCTATTTTATTCTCAGCTCAGTACTCAGCCTCATCTGTATAATTGTAAGTTACCCTTCGTGGTTTACGTTGATTGCATTTTTCTGTAAGTCTCCATTCGTGGTTATTTTGTGTCTTTTGTAGTTATCCTTTGTGGCTTCTATTTGTGTCTTTATCATTAAATGTGCAAACTCACAGCAGGCGATTGGTGCCTTATTTCTGCCCTGAAAGGGCTGATTATGACACTAAACCCTGATTGAAACTCATCAAACAAACCATTTCCCTGAAAGTGGTCAAATAAATGCGTAGCAAGAACTCTAAGATTTTTGAAATGAAAGGCAGATTAGAGTTTGGTCTATAGTTAGTTAAAACACCTGGATGCTGCATTGGCTTTTTAAGTAAGGGTTTAATTACAACAGTTTTACAAGCCTGCGGTACATGGCCTAATGTTAATGAAGAATTGATTATTTGAAGAATTGAGCTACCAATAAATGGAAAGACTTCTTTAAATAACCTGGTAGGAATAGGGTCAAGTAGACAAGTTGAAGGCTTGGATGAGGAAATTATTTTATTTAACTCTAAAAGGTCAATTGGAGTAAACTCATCCAAACAGATATCAGTTGAAGGAGTTGTAGTTGTTACTGTATTTAAATTAGCGGTGAGAAGGATCTGAAATTTTATTATTTTAGATTTATTTTTAGATTTAGTATACTTTATTGATCCCCAGAGGGGAAATTGAGGGTCATCCACCACCTGGATGGATGAAGCAGCCACGATACGGTGCTATCCCTTAACCATTCACACACACATTCACACCAAGGGCCACTTTAGAGTCTCCAATTAACCTAACCTGCATGTTTTTGGCATGTGGGAGGAAACCGGAGAAATCCCGGGGTAAACCCACGCATACACGGGGAGAACATGCAAACTCCACACAGATCACTGTTGGTCGGGGGCTGGGATCGAACCCACAATCCCACGATCCCCACGATCCCCCGGCCAAGGATAAACTGTGCTGCCACAGTGCTAACCACTGCGCCACCGTGCAGCCCTTCTTATTATTGAAGAAGGTCATAAAGTCCTGACTAGTAAGCTCTAAGGAAATGTGAGATTTGATTCCCTAGAGTCCTGACTCTTTGTCAGCCTGGCTACAGTGCTGAAAAGAAACCTGGGATTATTCTTGTTGTCTTCTTGTCAAGGTTGGGTGGTGGAGACGACTCAGGTGCAGGCAGGAGAATGGTGCAAAAACAATAATTTATTAAAACTGGAACAAATAAATAACAGCACATGATAATGTGACAATAACAATGACAATAACATCCCACCAGACGGATGAACATGATGCGTCGGGTGGCCTACCAGAGTCCATAGGCCACCAAACAGAGAAACACAGTGCGTCGGGTGGCCTATCAATGTCCAAGGACCACCAGACAGATGAACATGGTGTGTCGGGTGGTCTACCAAAGTCCAAGGGCCACCAAATGGATGAACATGGCACAGTGGGAGCATTGAGCTCAAGTGCTTTTAACACAGGAGCTAACATAGAAGCTCTTTGCTTTGGAGATAACACAGAAACTTTAAACTCAGGGGATAATGGTATCGAAGCTCTAAACCCAGGAGATAACACAGGAGCTTCTTGCTCTGGAGATAACAACATAGGACCCTCCTGCTCTGGAGATAACAACATAGGCGCTTCCTGCTCTGGGGACAGTAGCTGAGGGGCCTTCAGCACAGAGGCATTGGACTCGGAAAACAGTAGTTGCAGAGCTCTGACCTCAGGAACACATGGTGGAGGTGCGCTGGCCTCTGGAATGGCAGGTGGAACATGTAGCTCAGACAATGGTGGAGCGTGCACCTCAGAAGACAGCTGGAGCTGTGGCATGCACCTCAGGGACAGCTGGGGCTGTGATGTGCACCTCAGAGACAGCTGGAGCTGTGGCATGCACCTCGGGGACAGCTGGAGCTGTGACGTGCACCTCGGGGACAGCTGGAGCAGTGACGTGCACCTCGGGGACAGCTGGAGCTGTGGCGTGCACCTCGGGGACAGCTTTAGCTGTGGCGTGCGCTTCCATTCCTGACACAGGCACCTTGGACATGGAGGGAGAAACACAGGTAGCTGTCATGTCCACACCAAAACAACCAGCAGAAGAGCTCAGCGGGGAGAACTCAGAGGCAGATGGGAGCTGCAACTGGCTCTCCCTGCCAGAAGCAAGACACATCCTCTCTAATAGTGATGTTTTTAAAAAAAAAACTAAAAAGAGGACTTGCCTGAACTCCTGCTCTTCTGCTGATGAGGACCCTGGTGACTCTGCTGCTGGAGAGGCAACCTCCTCCTCTGGGGATGCTGGAGGGGCAGCAGATGAGGCATTCTGACATGCAGCAGCAGGCAGGGGCACCAGTGTAGCAGATGTGAGAGCCGGCACTGCAGGTGTGATGACAAGTGAACTTGCAAAGATGATGACAGGCAAAACTGCAGGCGGGAAGGCAGGTAAAACTGCAGGCATGAAGACAGGGGAAACTGCATGCGTGAAGACAGGCAAAACTGTAGGCGTGAAGACAGGTGAAGCTGCAGGCATGATGACAGGCAAAACAGGTGGAGTGCAAGCTGATGTGTGCACCATGGAGTGAGCTAGAGCTGGTGGTGGTGCATGGCATTGTGAGGAGCGGCATCTCCTGGAGTCTTCCTTCCACCCGGGCCACCGAACGCCAATCCCATTCCCCAAAACTGCTCCCTCTCAATGATGGATATCTCCCAAGGCATCTGTGGTGCCGCAGGCTGCAGCTTGAGAGGTGTCGGTGGGGCTCAAGCTGGTGATTGGCGAGGAGCAGGAGGTGCAGAAGCCAGGGGATGCTTTTTCGTCAGCACAGACTTCGTCTTGTTCTGTGAACTTCTCACCATCCCGTGATATTCATGCTGCAGGTCGGTTGCCAGAGTGATCCTTTCGACCCCCTCAGCATGCTCCGTGAGCAGTGGATGATGGCGAACAGCTGCCTCTGTGAGCCTTAGGTAAAACAAAGCCGACTTTGGGTGAGAGCCGAACAAGCACCAATTCAATTCAATTCAATTCAATTCAATTCAACTTTATTTATATAGCGCCATTTCACAACAACAGTCATCTCATAGCACTATCAACTGTAGGGGGAACCCCCACAGTTGCAGAAAGGCCCCAGCAATCAGGCGATCCCCTGTGAGCAAGCACTTGGCGACGGTGGAGAGGAAAAACTCCCTTTTAACAGGAAGAAACCTCCAGCAGAACGAGGCTCAGGGAGGGGCAGTCATCTGCTGCGACTGGCTGGGTGGTGAGGGGATAGAGAAGATGAAAAGAACAGACATGTAGAGAGCAAACAGCACGATGGCGCAGTGGTTAGCACTGCGGCAGCACAGTTTACCCTCGGCCGGGGGATCGCGGAGATCGTGGGTTCGATCCCTGCCCCCAGCCAACAGTGATCTGTGTGGAGTTTGCATGTTCTCCCCGTGTTGCGTGGGTTTACTCCGGGATTTCTCCGATTTCCTCCCACATGCCAAAAACATGCAGGTTAGGGATATGAGGCGCTTGCGCACGCAGCGACCGGCAGCTGGTGGCTTGTCACTGGACTGCAGAACAAATCTACCTACGGGTACAAAATAAGTCCAAAAAAAAAAAAATCTATGGGAGAGAACAAACAGATGTTAATGACCAGCAAAAAAAAATATTTCATTGAGAGTGAAGAAAGGAGTGAGGCCCAGTGCATTATTGGAGGTCCCCCGGCTGACTAAACCTATTAGCAGCATAACTAAGGGAGGGTTCAGAAACACATGATCCCTCCCTAATTGTAGGCTATATCAAAAAGGTAGGTTTTAGCCCTATTCTTAAAAACAGAGATCGAGTCTGACTCCCGAATCCAGATTGGCAGCTGGTTCCACAGGAGAGGAGCTTGATAACTGAAGGCTCTGCCTCCCATTGCACTTTTGGAGATTCTAGGTATTACAAGTAATCCTGCATTTTGGGAGCGTAGTGCTCTGTTAGGATAATACGGTAGTATCAGATCTTTTAAATAAAAAGGAGCCTGATGACTTCCGGTTATGGCTGCCACGTAGGACGGACGTGTCTCGCTCTGCTCTGCTCCTGGAAAAAAAAAATCGGCAAATAACTCTCTCATTTGGGACAGAACGTATCCCAGCATTTGGGCGAGGATATGTCGGCGAAGCCTAAGGCTGGAAAACCAGGAAAAGGAAAAAGCGAGCCGCCGAAACAGTCCAAATTAACGGACTTTCAGGTCTGTGACGCAGCAAACAAAACTCCATATATGGCGGAGGAGGCTGGCAACGCTGCGATTTCTGCGGGGAATGGCGCAGATGCGCTGATGGCAGCCATGAGTTCAATGAGAGCGGACTTTTCCTCTAGATTTGATGGGATTATGACAGCGTTGGAAGGAATAAGAAAAGAATTGGGTGACTGTGTAGAACGAACGGCGCAGATGGAGCTCCGTCTCGCTAGTGCTGAAGATGACGTCACCCGTCTTCAATTAAAGGTGCGCACTTTGGAAAAAAAAAATAAATCTCTGGAAGATAATATTTTGGATTTGGAATCTCGGTCGAGACAGAATAATTTGAGGCTGGTGGGTCTTCCAGAGGAATCAGAAGGTCGGGACGTATGTTCCTTTCTGGAAAAGTGGATTCCGGAGGTGCTGGGCAGCGAGGAGTTGCAATCAGCAGTGGTTCTGGAAAAAGCACATCGTATTGGCCCACGGAGAGATAAGGGACCGCCGAGGACCTTAATTATGAAGTTTCTTAGCAACAGAGACAGGATGAAGATCTTCAACGCTGCACGTGCTAAAGGAGAGATTAAACACCAGGACCAGCAGGTGCGGTTCTACCCAGATTTGGCCACAGGAATCCAGCAATTGAGGAAGCAGTTTGATCCTGTACGTAAGGAGCTGCGCAACCTTGGGATTCGTCATGGTGTAATCTATCCTGCGAGACTGCTGACCACGTATGAGGGCAGAACCCACATCTTCAAGACCCCAGAGGAGGCGCAGGAGTTCATCAAGAAGATCAAAGAAGAAGAAGAGACTGGTGGGAGCTAAGCATGAACAAAATATAAGGTAGAATAATTAAGCATTTGCATAGGCATCTGACTGACTTGAAGTAAATAGTAAGTTTACAAAATATAGATTGTATTATATATTAAAAAAACAAAACAAAAACAAAACAAACAAACAAAAAAAAAACTATGATGTACAAAGTTGTTAAAAATTTTGGAGTTAAGTTGGAAAACTACAGAGGAGAGTTAATGTTACGTCATTAAAAGCAGTAGAGTTAGGGTGATTGGGAGGATGAAGAAGGAGTGGCTTAGGCTGTTCCCCGTGGGTGTGGAACGGTCGATGGCTATATCGGGAGACAGAATTTTTCTTTTGATTTTGGGGGGTTTGCCACAAGTGTGGGATGGGGAAATTTGTTTGTGTGTAGTTTGTAGGATGAATGTTCAACCACTCATGTTTTTGCTTCTCTGTATGAGCATGTTTACACTGCAAGGTAATCCCAAACTCTCTATTGATCATGGACCAAAGTGTTAATCTTAATTTAACTTCATGGAATTGCAGAGGTCTACAAAATTTAAAAAAACTTAAACAAGTTATGAATAAAATAAAGGACATGGGTTCAAGAATTGTGTTTTTACAAGAAACTCATCTGATAGAGGAGGATGTTAAAAGAATTAGGAGTAGATGGCAGGGAAGTGTATTCACCTCTTCATTTTCATCCCGAGCCAGGGGAGTTATGACTCTCATACATAAATCAGTTCCTTTTCAAGTGAAAAATGTAATTGGAGACAAATTTGGAAGATATGTAATCATTCAAGGTTCTTTGCTATTAGAAAATATAAATCTTGTGAACTTATATGGTCCCAATATAGATGATCAGAAGTTCTTTGCTAATTTATTTCTCATCTTATCATCACTTACAGGGCAACATATAATAGCAGGGGATTTTAATTGTACATTGAATCCAGGTGTGGATAGATCAACAGGACTGGATTGTACGCACATTGGATGTAGGATGACTATTAATCATTTTATGAAAGAATTGAGATTGTTAGATATATGGAGAGAAATGAAACCACAAGTTAAAGCCTATTCTTGTTATTCCAGTACCTACAAGACATTCTCACGTATTGATTATTTTTTGATTTCCACAGAATTAAGGTCCAAGATTCAAAACTGCTTTTATGATAACATCGTGATCTCTGATCATGCACCCTGTTGTCTAATATATGTAGATAAAAAATTGACAAAGGAATCAGGTAGATGGCAATTTCAGCATAAATGGCTTCAGGATGAGGAATTTGTCAAGTATATAGAAAAACAGATAGACGAGTTCTTTGACATCAATACTACACAAACATCAGCATGTGTAAAGTGGGAGGCTTTCAAAGCTTTTATTAGGGGACATATTATTAGTTATACAGGATCAAAATCTAAGAAGACTCGAGAGGAGAGAGCTAAATTGGAACATAAAATAAAAAATCTTCAGGAAAAAGTGTATGCAGGAAGTGACCCAAGGTTGGAGAATGAATTACTGATTTTGAGAGCTGAATACGACAAAAAATCAGCGAATAGAGCTGCCTCGAGTCTTCTAAGATTGAAACAATCTTTTTATGAACAAGGTGAAAAATCAGGAAAATTATTAGCATGGCAGATTAAACAATTGGAAATTAAAACACCAATTACCAGTATTATAAGTAACGGACAGGTAGTTATAGATCCTTTAGAAATTAATAGAGCCTTTAGAGATTACTATGAAAAATTATATGATACCAAAAATGAACCTGATTTAACAAAACTAAATGGGTTTTTGAACGAACTATCTATACCGTGTATTCCAAATGAAAACAGGGAGATATTGGAGTCTAAAATTAGTCAAGAAGAAGTTGGGCTAGCCATTGATAATATGAAATCAGGAAAAAGTGCAGGACCAGATGGTCTTCCAGTTGACCTTCATAAAAAATTTAAGAATAAATTAATAAAACCTTTTTTGGAAATGGTTTTAGAAGCATTTCAAAATAATAATTTACCATCATACATAAATAATGCCTTAATTATACTGCTGCCAAAACCAGGTAAGCCCTCTAATAAATGTGAAAATATGAGACCAATAAGCCTATTAAACGCCGACCTTAAGATAATCTGTAAAATTTTAGCAAGACGAATACAAGAAATTTTACCAAATATTATTAATCGAGATCAGAATGGCTTTATAAAGGGTAGACAAGGCTTCCATAATGTAAGAAGACTATTTAATATTATTTATTTTAATAAAGAAGCACCGGATACAGCTCTCCTATCATTGGACGCCGAAAAGGCCTTTGATAGAGTTGAATGGCCCTTTCTTTTTGAAGTCCTACAAAGGTTTGGACTTGGAAATAATTTCATAAAATGGGTTCAAATAATATACAATAATGCTACAGCAGAAATCCTAACAAATAACAATATTTCAAAACCAATAAAAATCAATAGAGGATGTCGACAAGGCTGTCCACTTTCACCTTTACTGTTTACTATGGCAATTGAACCTTTAGCGATAGCGATACGTTTACATTCACAAATATATGGAATTAAAGTTGGACCAACAGAACATAAAATCTCCCTGTACGCCGATGATATAATTTTGTTTATGTCGAATCTAAAAAAATCAATTCCAACCTTGTTGAATTTAATAAAGAATTTTGGGGAAATATCAGGATATAAAATAAATAAAACTAAATCTTCAATATTAATGCTAAATGAGACCCAGAGAAATCACCCAGCCCCTGAGGTAAATCAATTCAATGTTGTAAATCAGTTTAAATATTTAGGAATCCAAATTATGCCTAAGCTAGAATCAGTCGCCAGTGTCAACTATGAAGCCTTAATGTCAGATATCAGTGAGTTAACTCAGAGATGGATGTCACTACCAATGTCGATGATCGGGAGAATCAATATACTTAAAAGTAATATTTTACCTAAAATACTTTATTTATTTCAATACATTCCCTTATCACCACCTTTAGATCTATTCTCAAGAATAAAAAAAAAGTTAGTGGAATTTATATGGAACAACAGGAGGGCTAGATTACGTTTGTCTTTATTATATTTACCATTTGATCGTGGAGGTCTGAAATGTCCAAATTTTATGTTGTATTATTGGTCAGCACAACTGAGGTCTATGACATATTATTTTTCATCAAATGATCTCCCTCACTGGACTGAAATGGAATCATACAATTTACCTTTACCTCTTCCCATATTCATATACTCAGATTCGGCAAAAAAATTACAAAAACAAGTTAAAAATCCATTTGTAAAGCATATGATCAAAATATGGTGTGAAGCTAAAAACTATTTAAAAGAACCACAGTTATTGTCACAATTTAGTCCAATATGGGGTAATCAATATTTTAAACCAGGGAGAGCGGACGCTGTATTTAAAGTATGGAATTTAAAAGGGATACAAAAGATTCAGGATTTATATTTGCCATGTGCAGACAACATAATGTCTTTTGAAGAGCTGAGGATCAAATTTAATCTCAATAGAACACATTTTTTTAAATATCTTCAACTTAGAAACTTTATTCGATCAAATCAAAATAAAGCTCTCACTCGACCTATTTATTCATCCTTGGAAAAAATGATGATGAAAGATAGTAAAAGAAAGGGTATTATTTCAGAGTTTTATAACTCATTGACACTATCTTCAAGTGAAAATTCACTGAAAAGATTAAACTACTGGAAAGAAGATCTGCAAATTGAAATTTCAGAGGAACAATGGGAATTGGCTTGTACAGAAGCTCAAACCAAATCAATAAATGCACGCCTTAAATTGATACATTTCAAATGGTTAATGCGGATGTATGTTACACCGGAGGAGTTAAATAGATATAACAAAAATATACCAGATACATGCACAAAATGCATGGAAAGTAAAGGAACCCTATTTCATTGTTTATGGGAATGTAGATTAATAAGAATGTTTTGGGAAGAGGTGAGGGTAACAATTGAAAAAATAATCTCAAAACAAATCATATTGAATCCTAAACTGTTTTTGTTGGGTCTGTACCCAGAAAAGCATAATTTTAATAAAAGTGAAAGAACATTCATAGACCTCAGTTTGCTTAATGCCAAAAAATGTATTGCACTATTATGGAAAAAGACTCATAGACCAGATGTGACTCAGTGGTTAAGACAGATGTTAACAAACCTTCCATTAGAAAGAATAACATATATACTAAAATCAAAGGAAATTGTGTTTGAGAATATATGGAGACCTTTTATTGATTATGTAAAAAATTTAAACATAACTCTTGAAGAAGAAGGTGAATGATGTGTGTGGACCTAGTAAATTCCAAACTGGTGAACATAATATGTATACTTATGTATTGGATTGTCTAGACTAAACAGAGGAGCATTGTTGAAGATTTGATTTTGTTGGTGGTTGTTGGTGTTTTTAGTGCATTTTTTTTTTTTTTTGTAGTACTTTAGTGTTAGTGTTTGATTGTTTGTATCATGTTTGTTAAAAAAAAAAAAAGGTTCAATAAAGATATTGTGGGAAAAAAAAAAGGAGCCTGATTGTTTAGAGCTTTGTAAGTAAGAAGAAGGATTTTAAACTTAATTCTAAACTCTATGGGAAGCCAATGAAGGGAGGCCAGAACCGGAGAGATATGATCTCTCTTTCTAGCACCTGTTAAAACTCTTGCTGCAGCATTTTGGATCAGCTGAAGACTTTTTAAAGATGTTTTAGGACAGCCTGATAATAAAGAATTACAATAATCTAATCTCGAGCTAACAAAAGCGTGGATCAGTTTCTCAGCATCACTCTGAGACAAGATGCTCCTAATCTTGGCAATATTACGCAAATGATAGAAGGCAGTCTTAGAAACAAATTTAATATGTGAATTGAAGGACAGATCTTGATCAAAAATAATTCCAAGGTTCCTCACAGAGCTATTAAGAGAAAGAGTAACCGCATCCAAACTGAAAGTTTGATTTGGAAAGGTATTTCTAAGGTTTTTTGGACCAACAAGAATGACTTCAGTCTTATCTGAATTTAATAGCAGGAAATTACAAGTCATCCAAGCTTTGATTTCCTTAAGACAGGCTTCTAACTTGGCTAATTGATTACTATCATCTGGCTTCATTGACAGGTATAATTGTGTGTCATCTGCATAACAATGAAAATGTATACAGTGCTTTCTAATAATGTTGCCTAACGGAAGCATATATAAACTAAAAAGAGTAGGGCCTAGTACAGATCCCTGTGGAACTCCATGACTAAGCTTTGAGTTGAAAGAAAACTCATTATTTACATGAACAAACTGGAACCTATCAGATAAATAAGATCTAAACCACTGCAATGAAGTTCCATTAAGTCCAACATAGTGTTCTAATCTATCAAGTAGAATATTATGATCGATAGTATCAAAAGCTGCACTAAGGTCTAAAAGGACAAGTACAGAAACAAGTCCATTATCAGATGTGATCAGGAGGTCATTAGTGACCTTCACTAAGGCTGTTTCAGTACTATGATGGATTCTAAACCCAGATTGAAACTCTTCAAATAAACCATTTCCCTGCAAGTGGTCCAATAATTGCGTAGCAACAACTCTTTCTAACTAACTAACTAACTAACCTGCACTTACATAGCGCTTTTCTAGTCACAAAGACCACTCAAAGCGCTTTCATTAATACTAACCCTCTATTCTAAGGGCCTATAGGAAACAGATATCTAGGGACAATTGATTTCCTTAAGACAGGTCTCTAACTTGGCTAATTGATTACTATCATCTGGCTTCATTGACAGGTATAATTGTGTGTCATCTGCATAACAATGAAAATGTACAGTATACAGTGCTTCCTAATAATGCTGCCTAACGGAAGCATATATAAAATAAAACGAGTAGGGCCTAGCACAGCTCCCTGTGGAACTCCATGACTGAGCTTTGAGTTGAAAGAAAACTCATTATTGATATGAACAAACTGGAACCTATCAGATAAATAAGATGTAAACCACTGCAACGAAGTTCCATTAAATCCAACATAGTGTTCTAATCTATCAAGTAGATTATTATGATCAATACTATCAAAAGCTGCACTAAGGTCTAAAAGGACAAGTACAGAAACCAGTCCATTATCAGATGCGATGAGGAGGTCGTTAGTGACCTTTGCTAAGGCTGTTTCAGTACTATGATGGATTCTAAACCCAGATTGAAACTCTTCAAGTAAACCATTTCCCTGCAGGTGGTCAAATAATTGCGTAGCAACAACTCTTTCTAAGATTTTTGAAATGAAAGGGAGATTAGAGATTGGTCTATAGTTAGCTAAAGCTCCTGGATCTAGTGTTGGCTTTTTGAGTAAGGGTTTAATTACGTTTTAAAAGCCTGCGGTACATGGCCTAAAGTTAATGAAGAATTGATTATATTGCGGCGGCATGAAATAAAGCAGCGTGGTGAAGGTTTTAAGCAGGTTTATTAAATCACACCGCCGTCACAGGATCCCCGCTCCAGCACAAGTGTGAGCAGACCGGAGCGGGATCCTCAGGCTCTCAGAGAAGAGACACAGCGTGTGCGTGTCAGCAGCAGATGCAGGAGTGAGAGACATACATAACAATAGGTAGATTGCTGGCCTCTGCTCCAGCTGCAGGACAAAGAGGTTACAAGGCACATCTACATATTGATCTCAGTCTCTAGGTCACAGTAAGGACAGGACGCATGAACACAATGCATGAATGGCACATTAACATCACAATGCATGAATGGCACATTACATCTCAGTAGTGCAGCGGAAAAAACCAGAAGTAGCGAGCTGACTGTCCTTAGTCTGTTGTGGGGGTTATTCCAAACCCGCCACACTGCTCCCCCCCAGAGGGCTCGGCAGGGGGCCGAGACCTTGATAGTGCAGCTTTGGCAGCGAGCAGGAAAAGCTCTGTGCAGGCGAAGGTGGAGGGGGTGGGGGGTAGTAAATGCCGGCCGGGGACGGTGAAATCATCCGGGCCGCGCAAAAATTGCTTGCTGTTCCGCGATGTCGAGGGGCTGTCCCGTTGAACGTGCGGAGGTCACAAGAAGAAAAATTAGTCTCTGACTCCTCTCGCGGCCATGAAGAAAAACACGAGCGGCGAGGCTGCGTTTCGGCTGTAAGAAAAAAAGAAACAAAAGCAGAGGGACTTGGCGTGTTGACTTTAGGTGCGGGCGCAGCCCTAAAGCCTTCGGGAAAAGCTGACGGCTGAATCCCCTTGTGCGCCGTGGCTGAGACCATTAGAGAATCCTGTGAGCGAGCTGCGTGCTTGCTTCAGGTGTGCGAGCAGCCCTGAAGGTTCTGTGTGCAGCGGCGAAGGACGATGGCGGTCTGAAGAGCCGTATTTGTCCCGTGCATGGTGCGCCGTCCTGGTATCTCCCCGGTGCGTGTGCCGGGGTTCCGTGCGTGGGTGGGCCGCTGGGGAGGCGAGTCAGGGTCCAGAATCTTGGTGGAGATCAGCGCAATCGGCGCCGATAATCATCCAAGTTGAGCTGTGGCTGTAGATTGGTCATGGTGCGTTGGAGCGGTGAGAGGGAATAGACGATCTTTGTCCCTCAGGCTCGTGCAGATGCGTTGGAGCGGTGAGAAGGAGGAGACGATCTTTGTCACTCGCTTGGCCATGGTGCATTCAGGTCCACGCGCTGCGTTCTCCGCCGGCCCTGGAGGTCGCCGTCGTGGAGAGAGGACGAGGTGCGTGCGCTCTCGTGTGGAGGAGCTGTGAGAGCGGCCGGTCCCAGCGTGTTTTTTAGCGTCGGGTCACCAGTGTAGCTGTCCAGACAAGAAGGTTGCATTCTCGGGGTCACCAGCGTAACTGTCCAGACCAGAAGGGTCGCACAAAACGTGTGCTTTCTATCGGGGTCACCAGTGCGGCGGCATGAAATAAAGCAGCGTGGTGAAGGTTTTAAGCAGGTTTATTAAATCACACCGCCGTCACAGGATCCCTGCTCCAGCACAAATGTGAGCAGACCGGAGCGGGATCCTCAGGCTCTCAGAGAAGAGACACAGCGTGTGCGTGTCAGCAGCAGATGCAGGAGTGAGAGACATACATAACAATAGGTAGATTGCTGGCCTCTGCTCCAGCTGCAGGACAAAGAGGTTACAAGGCACATCTACATATTGATCTCAGTCTCTAGGTCACAGTAAGGACAGGACGCATGAACACAATGCATGAATGGCACATTAACATCACAATGCATGAATGGCACATTACATCTCAGTAGTGCAGCGGAAAAAACCAGAAGTAGCGAGCTGACTGTCCTTAGTCTGTTGTAGGGGTTATTCCAAGCCTGCCACAATATGAAAAATAAAGCTACCAATAAGTGGGAAGACTTCTTACACCAGAAGTAATCCCATCTATTTCTATCAATGCATTACAAACCTCTTACCCCAGGCTTATGGGATACTGCCGCCTGCCTGCTGAGTCCTTAACTGGTGGCATCATTTTGTCAAGGTTGGGTGGTGGAGAGGACTCAAGTGCAGGCAGGAGAATGGTGCAAAAACAATAATTTATTAACAAAAAACTGGAACAAATAAATAATAGCATGTGGACTGATAACAGAACAAAACTAGAAAAGCACTCGGAGAGCACAGACCTCCGCCAAGAGCAACAGTCCCCCCCAGTATTGTGATTTATACCATAACGAGCTTCATAAATGGTATCCTCTGGCTGATCAGTCTGAGCTCTAGAGGCCTCAGATCAATTAATGCTGGTGGTATGTCATCAAGGGCCAAATCATTCACCCATGACTGTGTGGGTATTTTTCCACGCTTCATTGATCCGTGACATGTATTGCATACCCAGGATTTGTTGTGGATTACAAGATGACTACCTGATTTGGTGATTTTATCAATGGCTTTGTTTGTCATATTTGTCAGCCTTCATTTCTACAACTGAAGATCGGTAATGCAGCCTGTGGCAAGAAGAGCAGGCATAAATGGGTCCTTCCTCTATTTTAGACATAAAGACAGCAGCACATTCGTCTACAGTCATATTTGTTGTCTTCTGTGCTCTGCAAAACTGGGACCTGCTTTTGTCTTTCTCCCACCTAGTGTCAGCAGCCTGTGGGCTCTCTTCCTGTCTATGCTGCCGTGTACTGTCTCTGTCTTTAGCACGGCGAGAAGCAGCAGCCTGTGGGCTCTCATTCTGTCTATGCTGCATTTTAGCGGCTCTGTCATAAGCTCGACGAGCTTCAATAGCATGTGGGGATAGGCCTTGCCTGAGTCGCTGCATTTCTTCTCTCGCTGCAGCACGGTGATTGTCCGCATCCTCTGTGTTATCTCCCTGCCTTTTTTTCTTTCTCATGCACTCTGCACTCTGTTGCCTTCTCTGTTTCACACTTTTAGACTTTGAACGAGGCATGACTGGCAATATCGAGCAGATCTTCTTTTTTTTTAAAAAAAAAAAAACATAACCTGGCGGAGGTAATAAGAAAAAAATCAATAAAAAAAAATAAAACTAAGCTCGACCAGCTTCAATAGCATCTGGGGGATAGCCCTTGCCTGAGTCGCTGCATTTCTTCTCTCGCTACAGCACAGTGATTCTCCGCATCCTCTGTGTTGAAAATGGCCCTATCTCACAATGTTAAAGAATCTTTTAAAAAATTCCTGGATCCAGACGGTGATGTGGATCATCCCCAAAATTTAATCAGTTCTTCCTTGTACCATTTCCAACAACGCCTGAAAGTTTCATCACAATCCGTCCAAAACTTTTTGAGTTATCTTGCTAACCAACAGACAGACAAACAGACAGACAAACAGACATGCCCCGGCAAAAACATAACCTCCTGGCCTGTGGCCTGGCGGAGGTAACTAAGCAGGCAAAACTCACAAGGAACACAGACACAAAACACAGCTGGAAATAAACAGTAACATCAGGCTGAAAACATTAACATGGAACAAGGCAGAAACATTAATGATGCAACACTTGACACAGACTGACACCGGTATATATAGACGGGGGTAAGCAAGACAACACAAGACAGGTGGAAACAATCAGGGTCAGTTCTCCAGACTGAACCCGCGCAAGGCCCCCGGTCCGGACGGCGTGTCTCCCTCCACCCTGAGACACTGTGCGGAGGAGATGACTCCTGTCTTCACAGACATTTTTAACACCTCCCTGAAGTCATGCCACGTGCCGGCCTGCCTCAAAACCTCTACCATCATCCCTGTCCCCAAGAAGCCACGGATCACTGGACTTAACGACTACAGACCTGTAGCGCTCACCTCTGTAGTCATGAAGTCCTTTGAGCGCCTGGTCCTGCCCCACCTCAAGACCATCACCACTCCCCTCCTGGACCCGCTGCAGTTTGCCTACAGAGCCAACAGGTCTGTGGACGATGCAGTCAACCTGGCCCTCCACTCCATCCTGCAGCACCTGGACTCCCCGGGAACTTACGTCAGGATCCTGTTTGTGGACTTCAGCTCTGCATTCAATATCATCTGCCCGGCTCTGCTCCAGGACAAGCTGTCCCTGCTCAACGTGCCTGACTCCCTCTGCAGGTGGATCACCGACTTCCTGACGGACCGGAGGCAGCATGTGCGGCTGGGAAAGACTGTCTCAGACTCTGTTAGCATCAGCACCGGATCACCCCAGGGCTGTGTACTTCCCCCCTGCTCTTCTCCCTGTACACCAACTCCTGCACCTCCAGCCACCAGTCTGTCAAGCTGATCAAGTTTGCGGACGACACCACCCTCATCGGGCTCATCTCCAATGGCGACGAGTCCGTCTACAGGAGAGAGGTGGCCCAGCTGGCGTCCTGGTGCAGCCACAACAACCTGCAGCTGAACGCTTTGAAGACAGTGGAGATGATCGTGGACTTCAGGAAAGTCACAGCCCCTCTGCCCCCCCTTACCCTCACAGACTCTCCCATCACCACTGCGGATTCCTTCCGCTTCCTGGACCACCATCACCCGGGACCTCAAGTGGGAGCCGACCATCAGCTCCCTCATCAAAAAGGCCCAGCAGAGGATGTTCTTCCTGCGGCAGCTGAGGAAGCTCAAGCTACCCACCAAGATGTTGGTGCAGTTCTACACAGCCATCATCGAGTCCATCCTCACCACCTCCATCACCGTGTGGTACGCAGGAGCCACCGCCAGGGACAGACTAAGACTTCAGCGCGTTGTGCGCACTGCTGAGAAGGTGATCGGCTGCAAGCTCCCATCCCTCCAGGACCTGTACACCTCCAGGACCCGGAGACGTGCAGGTCGGATCATAGCCGACCCTTCACACCCTGGACACGCACTGTTTGCCCCCCTCCCCTCAGGCAGAAGACTTCGGTCCATTCAGACTAAAACCTCCCGCTACATGAACAGCTTCTTCCCCTCTGCCATCAGACTGTTGAACACTAAGTGACTTATTAGACTCTTGTGCACTACATACAGCAGCTCAACCAGACTCATGACAATTATCACTGTTTTCTTTTTGCACTACCGACTGCACTATGTGGAACTCCACAATATCTGCTGCTTGTTAATATATTTAAAAATTGCATAGATTAGTATTACTTATTCATATTCAACCTTTTATTGCATGCATAGTTTTTTATTTTTATCTTTAGTGCTACTCCATGTTTAATGGTGCAGCATTGCACCAAGACAATTTCCTAGTTTGTGTACTACATGAACAATGGCAATAAATCTCATTCTGATTCTGATTCTGATTCTGATTCAATCAGAAACAGCAGGGGAGCAGCTACAGGATGGGCGGAGCCACACAGACAATCACAGAGGGGATGCACATGAGACATGACAATGAACATACAGGACAACTTTACAGGAGCAATGCAGAGAGGACGGTGGCTACAGGTATGGAAAACATGAGGAGCTGGAACAATAGGCAAACAGATACACACACAGACCCAGGACCAAACAAGGCATGACACAGGAGGCTACAACAGGGGACACAGGGGAACACAGAGGGCAATAAATGCAAAAAGATAATCATGAATAATCACAGGGAAAATGAAAATAAACACAAAGTGTAGTCATGATCCCATGATCATGCCCAGACTGTGACACCTATTAATTTAGAATAGTAAGTTGTTCTGGTTTTATAAGGCTGTTATAGCCGGGAAGCGGGTTGTGAGGCTGGGCCCTCACTACCTCTCAAAACGCTTCCTATGGCATGCAACTCAAATAGCCTCTGACAGCCAAAGTCCAACTCCTGGCCTTCTCATGGCAAAATTGTTATTACTGACAGAAGAAGGGGTGAAGGCGAGCCACTGGTGCCTTAAAACCAGTTGCCCAGGGTAGATGGAGCTCTCAGCCTGGAAAGGCAGTCCATCTAGGGGAAGCAAAACCCTGATTCTAAACCTCTGCTGCCTTGTGGCTATACCTGATCGCAGGCAAGGCTTCGGGAGTAAACCCTGAGGACAAATCTGGAGTGGAACCCCAAGGTGGATAGTAGTCACTCTGCCCTGCTTTCCGGCAGCTCCTGCAATGAAACTGGTTCCAAATTGTATTGGTTCATCCTTTCCTTTGGACTCTGCCAATGACGCCGAGAAGGGGACACTGACGTATGGGCAGCCCAATGTCTCCATATTCACTCGCCCAGGCCTGAAGCGCAAACTGGAGAGGCCACTCCAGCGGCATCGCAACATTCTGGCACAACACAGGCAAGGCAGTCTACTGGTTATAAGCTCTAACCAATTGGCATAAGAAGGAGTACCTGGGGCCTCGTTTGACGATGGGAGGAGTCATTGCAACTTCATTGGGCAGCTACCGCCTGCCTTAAGCAGGGCAGCCCCCAGCCAGTAAGGTGTTGCCCCACCATGGCTTGCCTGCTCTACTGGGTGCGTAGAGCTTAGGGAACCTTCCTGACAAGCAAGCATCAATCTGCACCAGGCAGTTCAAAAGAAAAAACAACAAAGACTCCAGCTCTTCGATTCACAAGCTAGAATGTACGCACAATGTGCCCTGGACTCTCTGATGATCTCCAACGAATGGACGACTCATGTAAGACAGCGATCAACAACAAGCAACTTGCATGAATTAACATCGACGTCACTTGTCTCCAAGAAACCTGCCTAGCTGACAGTGGCTCACTTAGAGAAACAGACTACACCTTCTACTGGCAGGGCCTGTTCCAGGACGAGTCCAGGCAGCACGGTTTAGGATTTGCCGTGAAGAACTCATTGATCGCTTCCACGGAAACTCCCACAGGAGGTTCTGAGAGGATACTCACTCTCCACACGAAGACACCATCAGGATTTGTGAACATTATTTCTGTGTATGCTCCAACCCTTTCATTGCCCCAGAGGTCAAAGATTGATTTTATGAGGCTCTCGAGGAAGTAATGTCTAAAATCCCCAGCTCAGAAGGGATATACAGGCTCCGTGACTTCAACGCTCGTGTTGGAGCTGACTGGCAGCCGTGGCCATCCTGTCTCGGCCACTTGGGCATTGGCAGGATGAACGAGAACAGACAGAGGTTGTTGGAAGTCTGTTGTCATCACGGCCTGTGTATTACCAACACCTACTTCAAGTGTAAAGATCTGCAGAAAGTGTCCTGGAAACACCCCCGGTCCCGCGACTGGCACCAGCTAGACCTTGTCATCACCAGAAGAGCCAACCTCTGCAGCGTCCTTCACAGGAGAAGCTATCAGAGCGCTGACTGTGATACCGACCACTCACTTGTTGCCAGCAAAGTCAGACTGATCCCCAAGAAAATCTACCACGCAAAAACAAAGGGCCGACCACACATCAACACTTGCACCACTTCTGAAACTGAAAGGGTCCAAACTTTTGGTGACATCCTTCAACGAAAACTCAAACATCATTCAAATATCAACAACCAAGCAGATGCAGATGCAAAATGGTCCTACCTCCGCAATGCCATATACGACTCTGCTGCGATCGCATACGGGAAAAAGGTATGCAGAAACGCAGACTGGTTTGAGGCACACGGGAATGAAATGCAACCAGTAACAGAGGCCAAATGGAAAGCACTGCTAGCTTATAAGCAGAACCCTTGTCCTAGCACACCCAATGCCCTGAGAGCAGCAAGGAGCAAGGCCCAGCAAGATCGCCCGCCGTTGTGCCAATGAGTACTGGCTGAACCTGTGTGCCGACATACAGGTAGCTGCCAACTGTGGTCACGCCAAAGGGTTGTATGAGGGCATCAAAACAGCAACCAGTCCCACCAGCATCAAAACAGCCCCCATCAAATCCAAGTCAGGCAAAGTCATCACGGACCTGAGCAAACAACTTCAGCATTGGGTTGAACACTACCTAGAGCTTTACTTGACCCAGAACATTGTGACAGATGCTGCCCTCGACGCCTTACCCAGCCTGCCAGTCATGGAGGAGCTAGACGAAATGCCCAGCCTGGAAGAGCTCAGCAAAACCATCGACTGTCTTAGCAGTTGAAAAGCTCCGGGGAAAGACAGCATCCCCCCTGAAGTCTTAAAAAGTGGTAAAGCAGCACTGCTACAGCCCCTATATGAACTTTTCTGCCTCTGCTAGGAGCAAGGACATGTGCCTCAAGATATACGTGACGCAAACAGTCATATTGTACAAGAACAAAGGGGACAGCAGTGACTGTAACAACTATCGTGAAATTTCTTTACTCAGCATTGTTGGCAAAGTCTTTGCCCGTGTCACTTTGTCCCTCCTGCAGAGTCTCACTTTGCGAGTCTACCCTGAGTCACAATGTGGCTTTAGAACCAAAAGGTCCATAATGGACATGATCTTCTCCCTCCATTAGCTGCAGGAGAAGTGTCGAGAGCAGCAGCAGCCATTATTCATCGTGTTTGTGGACCTGTCAAAAGCCTTTGACTTAGTTGAAGGGGGTCTTTCAGCTTCTGCAGAAAATAGGTTGTCCTCCAAAACTTTTGGGGATAATCACCTCATTTCACAAAGACATGCATAGCACTGTCCTCTTCGATGGTGCAACTTCAGATGCCTTCCCAGTCAGCAGTGGAGTGAAACAGGGCTGTGTCCTGGCACCAACCCTGTTTGGAATCTTCTTCTCAATGCTCCTCCATTGCACTTTTGATGATTGCTCTGAAGGTGTCTACATTCGCACGAGATCGGACAGAAAACTATTTAACATCATACGACTGCATGCAAGAACCAGAGTGACAGATGTACTAATCAGAGAGCTACTCTTTGCGGATGATGCAAAGACGCTCATACTCCCCCTGTCATCACCATCAACAATACTGAGCTTGCTGTGGTCGACAGCTTCACCTACTTGAGGTCCACAGTCACCAACTCCCTCTCCCTAGATGCCAAAATTAATTCCAGAACAGCCAAAGCAGTTGCTGTGATGGCGACTCAACAAACGAGTGTGGAACAATGATCTGTTGAGCGAGAGGATCAAATTCTGCATCTATCAAGCCTATGTTCTGTCAACTCTCCTGTGTGGCAGCGAATCCTGGACAACCTATGCCAGACAGGTGAAACGGCTCAATGGATTCCTTCTGCACTGCCTTCGACGCCTCCTACACATCAAATGGCAAGATAGAGTCACCAACACGGAGGTACTTGAACGCGCTGGCCTACCCAGTATGCCCACACTTCTCAGCCTAAGGCGTCTTCGATGGCTTGGCCACGTGCACCGCATGGAGCCAAACTGCCTGCCCAGAGAAATCATGTACGGTGAACTGCGGCAAGGCGTTCGTCTGGTAGGACAACCTCTGCTGAGGTACAAAGACGTCTGCAAATGCGATCTCCGATATGCAGAAATAAACACCGACCACTGGGAGGAGGTGGCCAAGGAATGTGATGTCTGGTGCCACTGTGTAAGAGAAGGAATGAGCAGGGCTGAAGCAAGTTGCAAGACATGAGCGCGCAGGGGCAAAACAACATCCATAAAACTTCATCTGCGGCAGTTGCAACAAAGACTGCCACTCAAGGATTGGTCTACACAGCCACTCCAGGTGCTGCACCAATCCTTGACAAGACGTGCTTCACCATCGCCTTTTCAAGACGTGGATGCCAAGAAGAAGAAGTTGTTCTAGCTTTCCTAAAAGATTTTTTTTATAAATTAGAAGTTGCTAAATAGGTCCTCACAGACCCAGAAATGAGGCAGAAGTTTGACGAGGATCCGCTGGATTGAGGGGGTAGTGCCTCTTGTCTGCGTGGGTTCCCCTGAATGGGGGGGGCTTCTTTGGACGTGGGGGTCCCCGGGGTGTGCACAGTGGCGCTGGGGTGGGGGCAGGCCCACTGTGGGGGGTGCCTGGGGGGCCCGTGCTGGGTGCGTTGGGCGCACTGGGCAGTCTCCGGCCCAGGGGGTGGGGGCGCTGGCCTCCTGGGGCCCACGGGGTTGGCCGGTTTGGGGGCGTAGGCCCTCCGCATCCGCCACCTGGTGGCTCGGCCTCCCTCGGCTGTCCCTCCTGGGGCAGATGCCTGGCTCTCCTGGGGCTTGTTGGCCTCGGACATTTGTGCTCTGTGGGGGTTGGTGGCGTTGTCCTGCTTGCTCGGGGTTTCTGGGGGGCGGGGGTTGCTGTGACCGGCCGCCCTCTTTGTATGTTTCCTGACAAACCACTCACATGTACACACTTATTTTGCACGCGCTCTCATACACACGCACACGGATGCACACACACATATGTCTCTCCTTTAACAGGTGCGGATACCAGACTCATGTTGAAACCTCTTCGGTGGAAGAAGCAGTCTGTCTTTTGTTTGTTTTAGTTCTTGGTTTGTTTGTTTTCTTTGTCTTTTCCTCTCCCTTTTCTTTCCCCATCCCCACACCTCCTCTCCCCATTCCCCTCCTGTCAGGTCTTTCATGAGTAAAATAATTTAAATAAAGCATTAAAAGTTATTACAAGAGGAGTTTACAACAATATACAGTACATATACATGTATATGTACTCTACAAAGCTCATTTTGGCAAAGTAAATCTGTTTGGCACAATAAGGGTAACAGACTTCTGTTCTGCTCACCTAGCTGTCTGACAGGACAAGGGGAAAAAATAAATTAGAAGTTGATTTCTCCAAGCTAGATAGAGTTCATCTAATTTAGTGGAGCACCATTTTCTTTCTGACTGACGAGTCTTCTGTTTTAAGCTGCGAGTTTCTGTGTTGAACCAAGGAGTCAGAAATCTCTGATTAGATTTTTTCAAAGAGGCCACCTTGTCTAGAGTCTGATGTAGAGAAGCTGTAATACTATCTACCATACAGAAGGAATAAAATCTCCATAACTTATCTCTGTTGTGTTGACTCATGACATTGAGGAAACAACCTGCTTAAATTTGGTAACAGCATCATCTGAGAGACAACTACTGTAGCAATATTTTTCTTTAGGAGCCAAATAGTCAGAAATAGTAAAAATCAAAAGTTAACAGATAATGGTCTGACAGAACAGGGTTATGAGGAGAAACTACCAAATTTTCTATTTCTATGCCATACAGCGGATATAAAAAGTCTGCACACCCCTGTTCAAATGCCAGGTTTTTGTGATGTAAAAAATGACACCAAGATAAATCATTTCAAATCTTTTTCCACCATTAATGTGACCTATAACCTGTACAACCCAATTGAAAAAAATCTGAAATCTTTAAAGGGAAAAAATAAAAAACTTACAAAAACCTGGTTGCATAAATATACATACCCTTAAACTAATACTTTGTTCCAGCACCTTTGGCTTTTACTACAGCACCCAGTCTTTTTGGGTAGGAGTCTATCAGCGTGGCACATCTTGATGTGGCAATCTTTGCCCACTCTTCTTTGCAAAAATGCTCCAAATCTGTCAGATTGCTGCAATGATCAGCGAGCAAGCCCCCTGGTGGTGCACAGGTGAGCCATGTTAAACATCTCTATCTCTCTTTGCAGGCCGGGGCGTCCTGATTACTGACACCTGGGTGATTGTCGCCACCTGATGATGCCACGACTGATACACGTAAACTGACACAAATATACATACACTGACTCTCTCAATTCTCCTGCTTTATGTGTGATCTATTGTCTGCTAATTGTGCATAGAGGGTTTTTTTCTGTGTAATCAAAATTTGGCTCATTTGAGCTTTATATGAGCTTATATGAGCTTATACGAGCGTTATTCTGATAACTATGTTTTTTCTCTCTGCCTATTGTGTTTTCCTCCCCCCCCCTTCCCCTCTTTACCCTCACTGTATGACAGGCGTCTTGCATGGCTGCCGCGTCATTGGATGCGCCTAACGTGCGCGCCCAATGTCAAGTCAAATTCCTCGTATGTTTACTTGTAAATATACTTGGCAATAAAGCTGATTCTGATTCTGATTCTGCTCCCGTTTGCCCCAGAGGATAAACAGAAGAGGTGGAGAACAGCTCAGCGCAAGACCGATTTGGTAAAACTGCCAGCATATCACTGCAAAATTACCCGTTGATGTCTATGTGCAATACTTACCATTCCTCTCTTCTTCCCTAGGCCGTCTCCCAGTGGTGAGGGCGAATCCTTCGAATTCACAATTCATTTTTGCACAATAAAACTTCTGGCCTTGAGTTGATTCCTGCTTCTCTCTTGTGGCGATTCCCGCACCTGGGTTCTATGGTTAGCCATCATGACAATTGTGAGGGCATCTCCTGTGCACAGCCCTCTTCAGATCACCCCACAGATGTTCTATTAAATTCACGTGTGGACTCTGGCTGGGCTATTCCAAAACCTTAATCTTCTTCTGGTGAAGCCATTCTTTTGTTGATTTGGATGTGTGCTTTGGGTCATTGTCGTGCTGAAAGATGAAGTTTCTCTTCATCTTCAGCTTCCTAGCAGAAGGTTACCTGAAGGTTTTGTGCTAACACTGACTGATATTTGGAATTGTTCATAATTCCTTCCACCTTGACTAAGGCCCCAGTTCCAGCTGAAGAAAAACAGCCCCAAAGCATGATGCTGCCACCACCATGCTTCACTGTAGGTATGGTGTTCTTTTGGTGATGAGCAATGTTGTGTTTGCACCAAATATACCTTTTGGAATTATGGACAAAAGTTCAACCTTGGTTTTATCGGACCATAACACATTTTCCCACATGTGTTTGGGAGATTTCAAATGTGTTTTTGCAAAATGTTAGCCGGGCTTGGATGTTTTTCTTCATAAAATAAGGCTTCCGTCTTGCCACCCCAGCCCATAGCCCAGATATATGAAGAAGATGGGAGATTGTTGTCACATGTACTAAACAGCCAGTACTTGCCAGAAATTCCTGCAGCTCCTTCAATGTTGCTGTCTGCCTCTTGGCAGCCTCCCTGACCAGTTTTCCTCTCGTCTTTTCATCAATTTTGGGTGGACGTCCAGTTCTTGGTAATGACACTGTTGTGCCGTATTTTCCCCACTTGATGATGCCTGTCTTCATTGTGTTCCATGGTATATTTAATGCCTTGGAAATTCTTTTGTACCCTTCTCCTGAGTGATACCTTTGAACAAAGAGATCCCTCTGATGCTTTGGAAGCTGTCTGAGGACCATGGCTTGTGCTGTAAGGTGTGACTACAAAAATGTCAGGAAAAACCAACTAGAACAGCTAGACTTTATTTGGAGTTAATCAGAGACACTTTAAGTGGTGGCAGGTGTGTGCTGACTCCCATTTAACATGAGTCTGAATGTGACTGGTTAATTTTGAACACAGCCACATCTCCAGTTATAAGAGGGTGTGCATATTTAAGCAACCAGGTTATTGTAAGTTTTTTATTTCTTATTTTTCCCTTAAAAGATTTCAGTTTGTTTTTCAATTGTATTGTACAGGTTATAGGTCATATTAAAGGTGGAGAAAGTTTTGAGATGATTTATCTAGGTCTCATGTTTTTACATCACAAAAACCTGGCATTTGAACAGGGGTGTGTAGACTTTTTATATCCACTGTATGTCAGAACAACAAGGTCCAATGTGTGGTGGAGATAATGGGTAGAATTTCCTACTTTCTGAGAAAAGCCCATCAAGTCTAATATTGAAATAAATGCCATATTAAGGCAGTCACTATTTACATCTACATGTATACTGAAGTCCCCTACTATAATTATTCTATCCGATTTAAGCACTAAATCAGCTAAGAATTCAGCAAATTCAGATAAAATGCTGAGTAAGCCGTGGGAGGATGCTAAACTATGCAAATAAAATTGGGTTTAACCTAAAACTGCTCACATGCCCAATACTGACGACCAGGCCCTCAAAGAAATTATAACATGTTTTTTGCTTTACATTAACTAGTTACTTAGAATGGTAAATTGTTGATACTCCTTCTCCACAATCAAAACTTCTGGGATTTTGACAGTTTAAATAACCAGAGGGAGTTGATTCACTTAAACCAACAAAATCCTCTTGCCCTAACCAAATCTCTGTAAGGGACTGTAAATCAATTTGATGATCAATAAACAGATCATTGTCACGCCTCGCCGCCCATCAGCGGCGCCAGCTGCATGCATCCTCAGAGGTTTGGAGGTCCTTTTGTAACGCCCTGGGAGCCAAGGTAAGCCTCTCCTCCGGCCATCACCCCCAAACCAACGGGCAGTGTGAGTGGACCAATCAGGAGCTGGAGGCTGCGCTCCGCTGCGTCACTGCGTCCAAGCCTGCGTCCTGGAGTAACCATCTCGCCTGGGTTGAGTACGCCCACAACACCGCCCGCTCTTCTGCCACTGGGATGTCTCCCTTTAAGGCGTCCCTGGGCTACGACCCCCCTCTGTTCCCAGCGCAGGAGAGTGAGGTAACTGTCCCCTCAGTTCGGGCGCACCTCAGGCAGTGCCGTTCCATCTGGGCGTCGGCGCGGCAGAGCGCAACAAATCCACGGCGGACCGGCACAGAAGACCTGCCCCAGCGTACCAGGTGGGCCAGCGTGTCTATGTGTCAACCCAGGACGTCATTTTAAAGGGTGAGAGGAGGAAGCTGGCACAGCGTTTTATGGGCCCATACCCCATCACCAGGATTATCAACCCGGTGGCTGTGCGTGTAGCTATTCCCCCCTCCCTCCGCATCCATCCCACCTTCCACGTTTCCAAGGTGAAGCTGGCAGTCTCCGATCCCCTTTGCCCTCCTCCTGCTGCGCAGCCCGCGCCCCGGATGATTGATGGTCATCCAGCCTGGCCTGTCTCTTCTATCCTGGACTCCCGGCGCCGGGGTCGCGGGTTGCAGTACTTGGTGGACTGGGAGGGTTATGGGCCTGAACATCGGCAACCTCGTCATTTGTGTTGGACCCGTCCCTCATTACTGAGTTCCACCGAGCGCACCCGGAGAAACCATCGCCAGGAGGCGCTGCTAGAGGGGGGAGTACTGTCACGCCTCGCCGCCCATCAGCGGCGCCAGCTGCACGCACACCTGCACCTTGTCAGCGGCGAGGGATTTAAGCCGCCTCGCCCTGGGCTTCGGCCTAAAGCCGTCAGTCTTCATTCGCTTCCCTTGCTGCAAGGAATCCCTACCGCTCAGCAAGCATTCAAGTAAGAATCTCTTACCTCGTTCTTCTCCTAGTCTGCTCCCCTGTGCACAGGTGAATTTCCCGGTGGCGGACCACTCCTCTCCGCCACCGTTCTCTCGCTGCTGCACCGGGCGCTCCAGGTCGCTGTCTTCCGGGCTTCACCCTTGCTGTGCCAGCCACCTGCCATTTCCAAGTAAGCCAGTCATCATTATCATATCTCCTGTGTTGGTGTGGTGCCCGTTACCCTTCTCCCTTTGCTTCTCCCATAGGGTTGTCCGGCTGTATGGCCTCCTGCCTCCGTGCCCGACGCAGACGCCACCACCAACACATTTACATCTCGCAGACACACACTCATACACACTTGTTGCTAATAAAGCTATTAGATCTACCCTGAGCCGTGCATTATGTCAATCATGGACTAGCAGAGACTTGGGAGTTAGAGACCTAATATTTAGCAAAACACATTTAATTTTTAAATTATGAAGAGGAACAGAGGCCAAGTCATTAGATTTAGAGGCTACATATTTAATTTGAGTTTTATCAACTTCATGTTTAATCACTTTAGGATGCGTTTGTGTCTGTTACTCTCCGATCCATTGATTTTTGCGTTGTCCCAGTCCATGATGTGATGATTTCTTTTGCAGTGCGTGCCCCAGTGATCCCAGGAGCTATGTTGTCCGGGGCAATTTGCCTCTGATAGGGTCTCCCAAGACAAACTGGTCCTGGGTGAAGGGCCAGACTAAGAACGATCCAACAGACTCTCATGAATTGTATATCAAGGATTCAGTGTACCCCGCCCGGTATGGGGTTACCGGGGCCCCACCCTGGAGCCAGGCCTGGGGGAGGGGCTCGAAGGCTAGCGTCTGGTGGCCGGGTTTCCACCCATGGGACCCGGCCGGGCTCAGCCCGAAGGAGTTACATGGGTCCGCCCTCCAGTAGGTTCACCACCTGCAGGAGGGATCATGGAAGTCCGGTGCTATGTGGATTAGGTGGCAGTCAAAGGCGGAGACCTTGGCGGACTGATCCCAAGCTTTCTAAACTGGCTTTTGGTACGTGGAATGTCACCTCTCTGGTGGGGAAGGAGCCTGAGCTGGTGTACGAGATTGAGCGATACCGGCTAGATATAGTCGGCCTCACCTCAACACACAGCTCCGGTTCCGGAACCAGTCTCCTGGAGAGGGGCTGGAGCTTGGCCTTTTCTGGAGTTGCCCCGGGCGAGAGGCGACGAGCAGGGGTAGGTATTCTTGTATCGCCCCACCTTGCTGCCTCTATATTGGAGTTTTCCCCGGTGGACGAAAGGGTTGCTTCCCTGCGCCTTCGGGTTGGGAAACGGGTCCTGACCATCATTTGTGCCTATGCACCAAATGATGTTTCAGAGTACCCACCCTTTTTGGAGTCTGTGACTGGGGTGCTGGAGGGTGCTCCTCCTGGAGACTCCATTGTCCTACTGGGGGACTTCAATGCGCACGTGGGCAACGACAGTGAAACTTGGAGGGGGGTGATTGGGAGGAACGGCCTGCCCGATCTGAACCCGAGTGGTGTTCAGTTATTGGACTTCTGTGCTAACCACAGTCTGTCCATAACGAACACCATGTTCAAGCATAAGGGTGTCCATATGTGCACCTGGCACCAGGACACCCTAGGCCGCAGGTCGATGATCGATTTTGTTATCGTATCATCAGACCTGCGACCGTATGTCTTGGACACCCGAGTAAAGAGAGGTGCAGAGCTGTCAACTGATCACCACCTGGTGGTGAGTTGGATCCGATGGCAGGGGAGGAAGCCATTCAGACCTGGTAGACCCAAACGTATAGTGAGGGTGTGCTGGGAGCGTCTGGCTGAGGCCCCTGTCCGGGAGGTCTTCAACTCCCACCTCCGGAAGAACTTCAACCACATTCCGAGGGAGTCTGGAGACATGGAGTCTGAATGGGCCATGTTCTCCACCTCTGTTGTCGAAGCGGCGGCCCAGAGCTGCGGCCGCAAGGTGGTCGGTGCATCTCGTGGTGGCAACCCCCGAACCAAGTGGTGGACACCAGTGGTGAGGGGGGCCATTAAGCTGAAGAAGGAGTCCTATCAAGCTTGGTTGGCTTGTGGGACTCCCGAAGCAGCTGAGGTGTACCGGCAGGCCAAGCGGAGTGCAGCTCGGGTGGTTGCTGAAGCAAAAACCCGGGTATGGGAGGAGTTCGGTGAGGCCATGGAACAAGACTTTCGGTCGGCTTCAAAGAGATTCTGGCAAACTGTTCGGCGGCTCAGGAGGGGAAAGCAGCTCCCCGTCCACACTGTGTATGGTGCGGATGGGACACTGTTGACTTCAACTGGGGATATCGTCGGGCGGTGGAAGGAATACTTCGAGGATCTCCTCAATCCCACTGATACGCCTTCCACAGAGGAAGCAGGGTTTGGGGACAAGGGGGATGACTCGCCTATCACAGGGGCTGAGGTCGCCAAGGTGGTTAAAAATCTCCTTGGTGGCCGGGCCCCAGGGGTGGACGAGATTCGCCCCGAGTACCTCAAGGCCCTGGATGTTGTTGGGTTGTCATGGTTGACACGCCTCTGCAACATTGCGTGGAGGTCGGGGGCAGTGCCTTTGGCATGGCAAACCGGGGTGGTGGTTCCTCTCTTCAAAAAAGGGGACCGGAGGGTGTGCTCCAACTTTAGAGGGATCACACTCCTCAGCCTCCCTGGGAAGGTCTATGCCAAGGTACTGGAGAGGAGAGTCCGGCCGTTGGTCGAACCTCGGATTCAGGAGGAGCAATGTGGTTTTCGTCCTGGCCGTGGCACATCGGACCAGCTCTTTACCCTCTCGAGAATTCTTGAGGGTTCGTGGGAGTTTGCCCAACCAGTTTACATGTGTTTTGTGGACTTGGAGAAGGCATTTGACCGCGTCCCTCGTGGATTTTTGTGGGGGGTGCTTCAGGAGTATGGGGTATCGGGCTTGTTGTTACGAGCTATTCGGTCTCTGTACGACCGTTGTGAGAGTTTAGTTCGTATCGCCAACACTCGGTCGGAGTCATTCCCAGTGAGAGTTGGACTCCGCCAGGGCTGCCCTTTGTCACCGGTCCTGTTCATAATTTTTATGGACAGGATTTCTAGGCGCAGCCAGGGAATGGAGGGTGTCATGCTTGGTGACCACAGGATCTCATCTCTGTTGTTTGCAGATGATGTTGTCCTGTTGGCTTCATCCAGCAATGACCTACAGCTCTTGCTGGGACGGTTTGCCGCTGAGTGTGAAGCGGCTGGGATGAGAATCAGCACCTCCAAGTCCGAGTCCATGGTCCTCAGCCGGAAAAAGGTGGATTGTCCTCTCCGGGTTGGGGACAGGCTCCTGCCCCAAGTGGAGGAGTTTAAGTATCTTGGGGTCTTGTTCACGAGTGAGGGGAAAATGGAGCGAGAGATCGACAGACGGATTGGAGCAGCATCTGCAGTGATGCGGACGTTGTACCGGTCTGTTGTGGTGAAGAGGGAGCTTAGTTCTAAGGCAAAGCTGTCAATTTACCAGTCAATCTACGTTCCTACTCTCACCTATGGTCACGAGCTTTGGGTAATGACCGAAAGAACGAGATCGCGGATACAAGCGGCTGAAATGAGCTTTCTCCGTAGGACTGCTGGACTCACCCTCAGAGATAGGGTGAGGAGCTCAGTCATCCGGGAGAGGCTCAGAGTAGAACCGCTGCTCCTCCACATTGAAAGGAGTCAGTTGAGGTGGTATGGGCATCTGATTAGGATGCCTCCTGGACGCCTCCCACTTGAGGTGTTTCAGGCACGTCCCACTGGGAGGAGACCCCGGGGCAGACCCAGGACTCGGTTGAGAGACTATGTCTCCCAGCTAGTCTGGGAACGCCTTGGTATCCCCTCTGAAGAGCTGGAGCAGGTGGCTGGGGAGAGGGAAGTCTGGGCTTCTCTGCTTGAACTGCTGCCTCCGCGACCCGGACCTCCGGAAAAGCGGTAGAAGATGGATGGATGGATGGATGTGTCTGTTACTCTCCGATCCATTGATTTTTGCGTTGTCCCAGTCCATGATGTGATGATTTCTTTTGCAGTGATCTGATATTGCTGATTTTAGCGTCGCTTGTTCTGCTTTTTCTTTTCGCGATCTTGTGAGTTGTCCTTGTGTTTCCTTCTCACATTCCTTCAGGTGTTCTTTTTTCCTTGTGGTGAATGATCTTCCTGTTTCTCTGATGTAAGCCTTGTTATATGAGCTGCATGATATTTCATATATTACATTGCATTTTTTGCCTTGTTCTATTTTGTCCTTGAGGTGTACTAATAACTGTCTTAATTTTTGGGTAGTTTTACCGCTGTGTTTATTTTGTGTTTTTTCATGATCCTTTGAATTGGTTGGCTCAAGGAGGCCATAGAAATCAGGAAGCAGGGAAAAGACATCATGAATCGGGATGGGGGTGTCACAGCCCGCTCTCACCCGTCTCCCGCTCCAGCTGTGAGCACACCTGCGCCTCATCAAGCCCGGGCTATTTAGCCCGCTCCGCCTCGAGCTTCGGCCTGGAGCCGTCTGCTCATCAACAACCGTACTACCCGCACTCTCCTTCCCTGCGACGTCTCTAAGGACTTCCAACCATCACTTCCCACGTAAGCAAGCATCCTTCTCCTCACCTTTTCTCCAGTCCTTCTCCCCTGTGCACAGGTGGACTCCCTGGCTGCGGATTCTCCCCCCATCAACATCCAACTCTTACCCGCAGCGCCAAGCACGCATTGGAGTGCTGTCTTCCAGGCAGGAGACCTGCAGCTTGCCGACGTCGCCACCAAGAACATCTGCAAGTAAGCCACAGTCCAAATATTAATCCACCGGGTCAGACTCAGCAACTAACCTCTCCTCTGCTCTGCCCTAGGGTTGTCTGGCTGCACGGTGCGCTGCTCCGCCCTCGGTGCATCCTGTCTTCCAGCAACACATCCACTCTCACACTCACGCATCCACACATGCTTATTATTCAATAAATCATTGTTGCAATTGACTCGAGCCTGTGTGCGTGTTCCCTGGGCCAGAACTCATGTCAGTACGGCTCCAGCAGCGCGACCCAGCAGACAGCAGGCTCACACACCGGTTAACCAACTTGGAGGCTTGAGTCGATCAGGTCGATCAGGTCATACATCAGCAACAGGTGATTTTAAACCAGCTCACTGTAATCACCCACCGGCTGGATCGTCTGGATCCCCCGCAGGTGTTTCCTCTGGCTCCTCAAGGCGGGCTAGCTCCCGCCGCTCCTCCGGCTGGCCAGGCTAACCCGGGGGCACCAACCCGGCTCACTCCCATTCCCACGCCCACGCGCTTCGGCGGCATGCTCGGTGAGGCGCGTGGGTTCCTTCTTCAATATGAGTCGGTGTTCTAGCGTGTTCCCGGGGACTTCCTGACAGATCACAGCCGAATTGGTTACATCGCCAACCTCTTGGAAGGGTGAGCGTTAGCCTGGGCCTACGCAATCATGGCGTGACCCAGCTACGCTAACCTAACTTATGCTCAATTCGTCTGAGATTTTAATGAGGTGTTTGACCATTCGGACCGTGACAACGTGCTAACAATGCGGTTGCTAAACCTTCGCCAGGGTAACCGTTCGGCTGCTGACTACACTGTCGACTTCCAGGTTGTGGCAGCGGAAGTTGGATGGGGAGATGCTGCCCTCTGCAGCATTTTCATCCGTAGCCTGAGCTCTAGCCTTTGGGACGAACTGGCCTGTAAGGATCTGCCTGAGCGGCTCTCCGAGCTGATTTCCCTCACCATTAGCCTGGATAACAGGTTGAGAGAGCGGGCCGCCGAGTGGAAGTCCTCCAGCCGCTCAAGCGGTGCCCCTCCCCGCTCCTCTCAACCTCGCTCCCTGGCATTGCCCGCGCCTGAGTCCGCCGACGAGCCGGAGGTGATGCTGATTGGCCGGGCGAAGCTCCCACAGGCAGAGAAACAGCGCCGTAGGGAGCTGGGTCTCTGCATGTATTGTGGAGACAACCAGCATGCCTTGGAGTCCTGCCCAGTAAGGCCAAAAGGGGGAGTCCGCGAGTCACTATAGGGGGCCTCGCGGACGCATCCCAGCCTAACCCCCTATCTAAGTGCATGCTACCAATTAGGTTCTGTCATAACCCCATAGAACACCTCACTCACGCACTGGTGGACTCGGGGGTGGAGCAGAACTTCATTTCTAAGGGCCTGGCAACCCGTCTGGGCATCCCCTGCCATCCACTGCCGGCCCCTTTGAATCTTGTCTCCCTCACTGCTACCCCCCTGGAGCGGGTTACACACCGGACAGTCTCAGTCCCGGTCATTATTTCCAGCAATCATCGGGAGGATCTTAGCTTCTATGTGCTGCCCACCTCGGCTGCCTCCGTCATTCTGGGCTACCCCTGGCTGCGCCTGCACGGCCCAACTTTTGGTTGGCAGTCGGGGAGCGTCCTCTCCTGGAGCACCTTTTGTTTGGGCGCCTGCCTCCAGTCTGCCGCTTGTGCCCCGTCACTCCCTCCTCCTCCCTCCAACGTGCCCCCTCCGGACCTCTCCTTAGTGCCTCCGGAGTTTCATGACCTTGGTGTAGTCTTCAGCAAGTCCAAAGTGCTGTCCCTTCCCCCCCACCGCCCCTATGACTGTGCCATCAACCTCCACCCGGGGGCGCCCTTGCCCTCCAGTCGTTTGTACAACCTGTCAGCGCTGGAGCGCGAAGCCATGGACTCCTATATCAAGGAATCGCTTAGCTCCGGCATCATTCGTCCTTCTTCGTCTCCAGTCGGCGCAGGTTTCTTCTTCGTTGCCAAGAAGGATGGGTCCCTCCGGCCATGCATCGACTACTGGGCGCTAAATGATATTACAGTCAAGGACAGGTATACGCTGCCATTAATGGACTCGGCTTTCGATTCTCTGCAGGGGGCCACCTGGTTTACGAAGCTGGACCTCCGCAGCGCATATCATCTCGTCCGGATCCGGGAGGGTGACGAATGGAAGACGGGGTTCCGGATGCCCAGCGGTCATTTTGAATATCTTGTCATGCTGTTTGGGCTCACGAACGTGCCGGCCGTCTTCCAGCGCCTAATTAATGACGTCCTCCGTGATTTCCTGGGGGTGTTCGTCTTTGTGTACCTGGACGATATCTTGATCTTCTCCCAGTCACGGGAGGAGCACCAGGTTCACGTGAAGCGGGTCCTCCAGCGCCTTTTGGAGAACAGGCTCTATGTAAAAGCGGAGGAGTGCGAATTCTATGCTGACAAGACCTCCTTCCTGGGCTTTATTATTTCTCACAATCAGATCATCCCAGACCCTGCCAAGTTCAAGGCGGTCGTCGAGTGGCCCACCCCCTCATCTAGGAAGCAGGTCCAGTAGTTCCTCGGCTTCGCCAATTTTTACTGGCGCTTTGTCCCTAAATTCGGCGCCATCGCTTCTCCCCTGACCCGCCTCACCTCCCCCAAGATGCCTTATCAGTGGACTGAGGATGCTGAGGCTGCCTTCGCAGCGCTGAAGACGGAGTTCTCCTCCTCCCAGGTCCTGACCCAGGTGGACCCCTCTCTGCAGTGCCTTGTGGAAGTGGACGCCTCTGATACGGGGGTGGGGGCGGTGTTGTCTCAGCGCTCACCGGTGGACGGGGTGAGTCGCCCCTGCGCCTTTTTCTCCCGGCACCTATCTGCTGCGGAGAAGAATTATGACGTCGGCGACAGAGAGCTCCTGGCAGTCAAGCTCGCGCTCCAGGAGTGGCATCACTGGCTCGAGGGGGCGGCTCAACCTTTCGGGGTTTGGACCGACCACAAGAACCTGGAGTACCTGAGGATGGCCAAGCGCCTGAATGCCCGCCAGGCGCGCTGGTCTCTGTTCTTTGGCCGCTTCAGGTTCACAATCACCTACCGTCCGGGCTCGAAGAACGGTAAGCCAGACGCTCTGTCCAGGCAGTTTGCCCCGGAAGCCCCCGAGGACCGGGACCATACCATCCTGCCAGCCTCATGTGTCGTGGGCGCCGTCTCCTGGTCCATCAGGGATAAGGTCCGGAGGGCACAGGAAACCGAACCCGACCCGGGCGGCGGACCAGCGGGTAGGCTGTTCGTTCCTTCGTCGGTCCAGAGTGACGTCATCCACTGGGCTCACACCACCAAGCTCGCCTGTCACCCTGGGATCTCCCGCCTGATTGAGCTCCTTCAGAGGTCCTTTTGGTGGCCCGGCCTCCGGGGCGACGTTGCTAATTACGTCCGCGCCTTCCCCCAGTGCGCGACTGGCAGGACATCTTCCTCTCCCCCAGCTGGTCTTCTCCACCCTCTGCTGACCCCCGGCAGATCTTGGTCCCATGTGGCCTTAGACTTCGTCACCGGTCTCCCGTCGTCCAACTCCTTCACCACCATCCTGACCATCGTGGACCGGTTCTCCAAGGCCGCCCACTTTGTGCCGCTCCACAGTCTCCTTACGGCGTGGGAGACGGTGGACCTATTGGTCCAACATGTTGTGAGGCTGCATGGGATTCCAGCGGACATCGTTTCTGACCGGGGTCCCCAGTTTGTGTCCAGAGTCTGGTCGTGCTTCTGCAAGGCCTTGGGGGCCACGGTGAATTTGTCTTCCGGTCACCATCCCCAGTCCAACGGGCAGTGCGAGCGGACGAACCAGGAGCTGGAAGCTGCGCTGCGCTGCGTTACCTCCTCCAACCCTTCCTCCTGGAGCACCCAACTGCCCTGGATTGAATATGCGCATAACACCACCTTGTCATCAGCCATCGGGATGTCCCCCTTCCGGGCGTCGCTTGGGTATGACCCCCCGTTGTTTCCTGAGGAAGAAGGGGATGTGGCGGTGCCATCCATCCAGGCCCACCTCAGGCGTTGTCGGCGCATATGGACAGCGGTGCGCCGTGCGCTTTTACGCACGGCTGAGCGCAACATCAGGGCGGCTAACCGCCACAGGAGGGCCACACGGCGCTATCAGGTGGGTCAGCGAGTCTGGCTGTCTACGTGGGACATCAACCTGAAGGCCGAGAGGAAGAAACTGGCCCAACGTTTCATTGGTCCGTTCCCCATCACGAAAGTCATCAACTCGGTGGCTGTGCGTCTGGCTCTCCCCCCCTCCCTCTGCGTCTGTCCGACGTTCCATGTCTCCCGCATTAAACCTGTGGTGTCTCATCCTCTCTGTCCTCCTCCTAGGGCTCCACCCCCTCCCGTGATGATCGATGGCGACCCGGCGTGGAGGGTCTCTTCCATCCTGGACTCCCGCCGCTGAGGTCGCAGGTTGCAATACCTGGTGGATTGGGAGGGGTATGGCCCAGAGTGGAGGTCCTGGGAGCGCCCATCGTTCGTGCTGGACAAGCGCCTCGTCACGGAGTTCCACCTGGCGCACCCAGGTAAGCCAGCGCCGGGAGGCGCTGCTCAGGGGGGGGAGTACTGTCACAGCCCACTCTCGCCCGTCTCCCGCTCCAGCTGTGAGCACACCTGCGCCTCATCAAGCCCGGGCTATTTAGCCCGCTCCGCCTCGAGCTTCGGCCTGGAGCCGTCTGCTCATCAACGACCATGCTACCCGCACTCTCCTTCCCTGCGACGTCTCTAAGGACTTCCAACCATCGCTTCCCACGTAAGCAATCATCCTTCTCCTCACCTTTTCTCTAGTCCTTCTCCCCTGTGCACAGATGGACTCCCTGGCTGCGGATTCTCCCCCTGTCGACATCCAACTCTTACCCGCAGCGCCGAGCGCGCATTGGAGTGCTGTCTTCCAGGCAGGAGACCTGCGGCTTGCCGACGTCGCCACCAAGAACATCTGCAAGTAAGCCACAGTCCAAATATTAATCCACCGGGTCAGACTCAGCAATTAACCTCTCCTCTGCTCTGCCCTAGGTTTGCCTGGCTGCACGGCACGCTGCTCCGCCCTCGGTGCATCCTGTCTTCCAGCAACACATCCACTCTCACACTCACGCATCCACACATGCTTATTATTCAATAAATCATTGTTGCAATTGACTCGCACCTCTGTGCGTGTTCCCTGGGCCAGAACTCATGTCAGAGAGGGCATTTATGCTTTCTCACATCTGGGACTACATTCTCCAGAGACCATCAAGATGGTGGGGGGGCGTGGCCAGCCCAGTGAATATGACAGTTCTGCTGGGCTGGCCATGCCTAGGAAAAACAGCTGATAAATGACACTTCACAGCGATCAGCTGACACTTCTGAGGAAGACTGCAGACACTGGTCGAAACATGTAAAGGTAAAAACATCTGCTTTTCATCCTTGTCTGAAATAAGAAAACCAAAAAATTAATCAACTACATGTATCTTTACACTCCCTGGGCCCATATGTTAAATATGTAATGTGTTTATTGTCATAAAGGAGACAATTGGGCTTTTGGTGTGAGTTGTGGACAAGATCTTAGGTGTTGTTCCATCTGTTCTGGTTCAAATGGTGCATATTTCCTTTTATGGGATGCCAGTTTCATGTGAAATTTTCTATCAACTCAAAATGTACTTACAATGATTTTTAAAATGTTTATGGGTTGTGTAGTTTATGGATGATAACAATTTAAAAACCTCTTCTTTAGAGGTTTAGCAATCTGGAGAAAACAAAAGCTGTATGAAGCTGTACTCACAAAAAATAGCATCAGCTGAAACAAAATAAAGTTCAAATTAATGCTTAAAGTTTTCAATGCAACTGTCTAAAAATGCTAGCTGGCCCTGGAGGCTAACCTCAGTGAGGCCAGAGTCCTGCTTGGCTGAACACTATGGACATGCCAGTGCCGTATATAGTTACATCACTGAAAATGCTCCATCTAAACTCTTCTTTTTTCAGGGAGAGTGGCTTAAGGGAAACTTTAAAGAAAAAAAACAGAGACATGAAACATTTGAGTGATTTTGCTCTTGATATGTCTCGTAAATCATAAAAAATACGTTACATACATGTTAGTGAGAAATAATCTCGATTTTTGGTGGACTATCACTTTCATAACATCTTCAAAGCATCATTGACAACAATAGAGTTGAGCATTTCTTTTCTATTCATGACTTTTGAGTCATGAATATTTCAGACTTTTCAGCATGTTGTGTTTTAATTGCATAGCAGCATTCAGTCTACTTGGATTTAAGAGTTTTTATATAAAATATGGTAAATGGCATTCACTTATATAGCACCTTTTTCTCATTTCTGGATGATGAAAGCACTTTACAGATCCTGCTACTCACCCATTCATACACTGATGGCGGCAAAGCTGCCATGCATAGGTGCTGGCCTGACCCACCAGGAGCAGCTGGGGGTTCAGTGTCTTGCTCAAGGACACTTTGACATGCTGACTGCAGACTGCATGACAATCTGATCCTCCTATCATTAGTCGGCCACACTACACTTGCACCACAGTTGCAGCTACTAGAAGCTCAGTGGAGCGGTGGTTAGCATTGTGGCAGCACAGCAAGAAGGTTGCTGGTTTGATCCCAGGCCATCGGTGATCCTTCTGTGTGGAGTTTGCATGTTCTCCCCATCTCTGCACTGGTTTTCTCCTGGTACTCCAGCTTCCTCCCACAGGCCAAAAACATACAGGTCAGGTTAATTGGCATCAACTAGGGATTCTAAATTGTCCTTGGGTAGAAATGTGAGAGTGAATAGTTGTCTGTCTCTATGTGTTGGCCCTGCGATGGACTGGCGCTCTGTCCAGGGTTTACCCTGCCTCTCACCCAAAAGATGCAGGGATAGGCTCCACCCACCCCCCACCCCTCGTGACCCTTAAAGGATTAAGCGGTTAAAGATGAATGAATGAATGAATGAATGAATGAATATAGCTACTAATAAAGTAGATGTGATGTCTATTTGTCAGTCAGCCAAAAATGAACTCTATAAAAATTATGATTATTGACAATTTTGCAATCTGATGAATAAAACTTAAGGCAGTTAGATCTAATAGTCACCACAGGTTTATGTATTTGTTGTAAATCAGTCCAATTTGTTTATATTTGTAAATTAATCTGACTTGTTTCATATTTAAATGTTTCATAATTTTACTGGTCACTGTACCCTGCCTCTCGCCCAAAGATGCTGGGATAGGCTCCAGCCACTCCACCACCATCACCACCACCCCGCAACCCAAAAAGGATTCAGTGGTTGAAGATGAATGAATAATTTTTAACTGACTAAATTTTATTGTTTTAACAATTATTGCATTTGTCCCCATTCTGAACAATTTTTTCCCCTTGTCCTGTCAGGCAGCTAGGTGAGCAGAACAGAAATCTGCTTCCCATATTGTGCCAAACAGATTTACTTTGCCAAAAGGAGCTTTATACAGTACATATATATGTACTGTATATTGTTTTAAACTCCATCCATCCATCCATCCATCCATCTTCTACCGCTTAATCCTTTTCAGGTCGCAGGGGGGCTGGAGCCTATCCCAGCATCTTTGGGCGAGAGGCAGGGTACACCCTGGACAGATCGCCAGTCCATCACAGGGCCAACACTAAGAGACAGACAACCAATCACTCTCACATCCATACCTAAGGACAATTTAAAATCCCCAGTTGATGCCAGTTAACCTAACCTGCATGTCTTTGGCCTGTGGGAGGAAACCAGAGTACCCGGGGTGTTTTAAACTCCTCTTGTAATAACTTTTAATACTTTATTTAAATTGTTCCACCCATGAAGAACCCACTGGGGGGGAGGGGGGGAGGGGGAAAGAAAAGGGAGAGGAACAGACAAAGAAGACAAACTAACAATTGAAGCAAACAGAAAACAGACAGTTTTTTCCACTGAATAGGTTTCAACATGAGTCTGGTATCTGCACCTGTTAAAGGAGAGATACAGTATGTGTGTGTGCATATGTGTGCATGTGTATGAGAGTGTGTGCAAAATAAGTGTGTGCTGTGCATGTAAGTGATTTGTCAGGAAACATATTGTGACATTTGCGAGATTCACACAAAGAAGAGGAGCAAGATGGTTGTGACAAACAGGCTTTATTTACACACCACCAACCCCAACTACCTCTGAGCACAGACAGGAGGGGAGGTCATCCTCCCAGACCTCCATTTCAATCATGGTTACACACACACATGATACATCTTGCCCTAATCCTGCCTATAAACACTGCTGGGTCATTATAACGCAGTTATAATGACACAGCAGTATAATAACTCAGTAATAACACATTTAATACACACACAGTAACGTTTCAACTGGCAAAGCATGCTGGGAAATCCCTGCCCCCCTTAACATGGCCCCGACGTTACACTGCCCTCCCCTGGACTGGTTTCTGTCCCTAGAAAATTCAAAGTCCACTTTCAGAAATCCAACGCGAGTCAGCCCGGTGCTGGGGCGGCACGCACGGGCCATCCAGTGTCCATCTGAGTCTCGGTCGGAGTATCTGGTTGGGGTAGGGTTCCGGTTTGGCCACCAGCGGGTTGATGGACACATCTGACAGCCTCTGTAGGACCACGCACAGTCCCTTTCCTGGCAGCGGGAGTCCCATGCCCGCTCCGGCCGACTCCCACCGCTGCCAGGTCTCCCAGGCGGCCGCTGACCCGCGTCCATGCGTCCAGCCCTTGCTGCGCCTGGAAAATGGCCGGACCTTCGTCCTGCTTGCGCCGCTGCTGCGCGTCGCTGCTGCGCGTCGCTGCTGCGCGTCGCTGCTGCGCGTCGCTGCTGCGCGTCGCTGCTGCGCGTCGCTGCTGCGCGTCGCTGCTGCGCGTCGCTGCTGCGCGTCGCTGCTGCACCGAGGGCCTCCGTGACGTCACCGAAAGGGGAAGCATCTGCGGGTGGCGGTAGGACTACGCACAGTTCCTCCCCTGGTAGCGGGAGTCACGACTTCCACCGCTGCCAGGACCTCCCAGGCGGCCGCTGGCCCGCGTCCAGGCATCCAGCCCCTGCCGAGCCCGGAAAAAGACTGGATCTGTCCTGCTCGCTCCGCTGCTGTTGTGCTCCAAAGGCCTCTGTGACGTCACCGCCGGGGGGAGCATCTGCAGGAGGCGGCCTTTCCCGTCCATGCCACCTCACTCTAATTTAACGTCAGCGAGGGGCCAGTTTGTCGTGTGCTGCATGTAGGGCAGTACCGTGCGATGTACCCTGGCTCTGCGCAGCGGAAGCCCCCCTTCCTCGCGTCGCCGCCGCTGTCTCCTCCGTGCACGAGCTGCCGTGGTCTGCCGTAGCTCCTCCTCCCACTCGCTCTCAGCACGGCGGTTTCCTCCGATGACCAGTCGTTCAGCGCGGCAGCCAACTCGACCTGGGCCAGATGGTCATCCAACAGGTTCTCGCCGTTGTAGCGGGGAATCTTGGCCCACTGCCAGATGGATGGGACGGTCACCTCCCGGTCGATCGCCACTCCTAATCGCTCTGGAATCGCCAGTCCGTCCTGCCCTGAAAAGGGCGGGAAACCGAGCTGGATTGCTCTGCTCGGCCCGCTCTGCCTTGAAAAAGGCAGAGCAGTCCCGTCGGATCCGCTGCTCCGTCCATCGCAGCGAGCCTCTCCGGGGGCCGGCGTCTCAGCTCTACGCTCCGTTCCCAGCCGAGCGATGAACCGCTCCGGCCGCTGGACCTCCGCCTGGATCCTCATCTTGCTCCATCCCCACTCCTGACACCAGTGTGACGTTTGCGAGATTCACACAAAGAAGAGGAGCAAGATGGTTGTGACAAACAGGCTTTATTTACACACCACCAACCCCAACTACCTCTGAGCACAGACAGGAGGGGAGGTCATCCTCCCAGACCTCCGTTTCAATCGTGGTTACACACACACATGATACATCTTGCCCTAATCCTGCCTATAAACACTGCTGGGTCATTATAACGCAGTTATAATGACACAGCAGTATAATAACTCAGTAATAACACATTTAATACACACACACACATTAACGTTTCAACTGGCAAAGGATGCTGGGAAATCCCTGCCCCCCTTAACATGGCCCCGACGTTACAATATGAAGAGGGTGGCCAATCACGGCAACCCCCCCCCCCCCTCCAGAAACCCCGAGCAAGCAGAACAACACCACCAACCCCTACAGAGCACAAATGTCCTGAGGCCACCAAGTTCCAGGACAGCCAGGGACCTGCCACAGGTACAGCCGAGGGAGGCCGGGCCACCAAGCGGCCAGTGCCCACGCCCCCGGATCAGCCAACCCCCACGCCCCCCCAGCGGGGCCAACGCTAGCCCCCTGGCCCCAGGTGCTGGGAGGCCAGCGTCCCCATCCCCTGGACCGGAGACCAGCCCGTGACCCCAGGGCAAGCCCCCCCAGACACCCCCACAGTGGGCCTGCCCCCACCCCAGCACCACCACCGCACACCCCGGGGACCCCCATGCCCAAAGAAGGTGGCAACAAGGCACAGGGGCCCCATGGAGGCCGCCCCCCCATCCAGGGGAGCCCACACAGCCAAGAAGTGCTACCCCCTCAATCCAGCACCTCCTGACCAATGCACACACCCATTCCCACACACTCACACCCTCATGCTCTCATACTTAAACCACCCTTTATTGTCATTCAATCCACACAGCCAATCATGTACAGTAGAATGAAATTGTGTTTCTCTTATCTACAGTGTTAATCACACACACACCCATATATAGAATCAGAGGGGTCGCTGCCATGCAAGGCGCCACCACAGATTTCCCTCCTCCATTCCATTATTGCTGAGCACCAAGCTGGACGGCAGGAAGTTCCGCTTTTATATGGTCTTCGGCATGACCCGGCCGGGATTTGAACCCCTGCCTCCCGGGTGTGGGGTGGATGCTCTACCAACTGAGCCACCACTCCAGCAACCACTTGCACCCGTGCACACTCCCTCACTCTCGCTTGCCCTCTCCCCCACAAAATCCCACACTCGCACTCCTAGACCCACCCACTCCTGCACCTGCTCAATCTCGCTGCCACTCCCACTCGCCCTCAGAGTCACCAACATTCTCTCACGTCCACCCATCCCCCCCCAAGCCCTCAGTGTCTGCAGTGCAATTAAAATTGAGGTGAGGGCGTCCCAACTGCACAGCAGACAGAGGGATCCCCTTCACCGACACAGTACAGCACACCCCCACCCCAAAACCCTAAGTGTATCCAAAAAGATGTATGTTCCACACAGAATTGGGGGGAGGTGGGGAGAGGTAAGACTGGGAGGGAGGCGGGCCAAAAGGGAGCTCGTCCCCCCCCAGAAGCCAACTCGCAAACTGGTTCAGGAGGCCACCCACTGCCCCAGATCCCAATCCAGGGCTAGGGCCGCCAGGCCAAGCTGCCCAGGACCCTCCAGTGTTGCACTCCGATGCTCCCAGTACCACAGGCATGATGGAGCAGCCACACCCATTCCCACACATCCTGCATGCACGAACATACACAACAACAATAACAATAGTGAACAATGGGCCGGACCCATACGGTGTCCCACAAGCCAATGACACCCTAGAGCACCCACTGCAAGCCCACAACCACCCACCCCAGACACACACCGACAGTGGCAGGCTGCCCTGCAGCCACAGCGGTCCCGCAGCAAACTGATGACAACACGGCCACCAACCCACGCCAACACCCCCCCCCCCTGCCACCCCCAAGCACCCACACACGCCCGGCACCGAGGACACCAGAGGCAATGCAACAGAGCACCCCACCCCGTGACACAATGGCAGGGTGGCTGGGAAAAGCAGGCCCTGAACCACCAACCCCCAGGCCACCAGATGACCCGCGCCACCCAGCAAGGTCCCCTTGCCCACACACACACCCTTCACCCCGGCATGTCCACCCACAGGTACCCCCCCACACACACACACACAAACACACCCACGCCAACCCTCATGTGCACACACACATACTCACCATCACACATGCCCACCTACACCCACACACAACCCCGCATGCCTACACACAACACACACACGCGCATGCACCTACATCCACACCCTCACACACACACACGGTCCCACACACACCCACACTCACACACACACTCACACACATATGCACACACACACACACACGAACACACACACCTGCAGGTCCCAGAGACTGGAGGTGCGACCCCCCCCCCCATCCCCGGGACACATGCACCAGCCCCCGGAGCGCCACCAGGGCCCCGGGGAGAGCACAACTCCACCACGCAGGGACCCGCCGGGGACAGCCCATACCACCAGCGCACACCCAACCCAGAGGCACTCCCCCCCAGCACCAGGGGTCCAGAGCCAGACCTAGCCCCAGCCAACCTGGGGCCACAGCCCACTCCGCAGCCCCCCCCCCCCCCAGGCCAGACACACAGCCACCCCGGGACAGGTTCCCCAGACATCAGCCGCAGTGGGTCACAGAAACCCCTCGTGGTCAGGGCACAGCCAGCCGCCAGAGGCACCAACAAGAGCAAGCCACTGCCCGCCACCTCTCAGGTTATAGAACTAATAAGCGGGGACCAGAGAGAATTGAATTCAGCCAATTGTTTTTTGAGGAGGCAGATGTTCTCTCCAGGCTAATATAATCTGATAGTAGGTTATTATAGTGAGGTGTACACAAATTATTTCTTGATTTCTAAATCATGAGGATAGTTTTCTTTGCGATGCATAAGGCAATGAGAACCATGTGTAACATCCTTACCTCTATATTCATTTCACTTAAATCAGTATGCAAAGTGTGAGAGAGGATGGGATATGATACCCAAGCCATGCCGATAACATGTCTTCTGCCAGAACTTTTGGACCGGTGCACAGGACCACATAGCATGCATATAACTATATGGGACGTTGCTAGTGCAATGGGAACAGATATTTGTGTGACTCAGGCCCATTTTGAACATCCTTTGTCCTGTGTACTGAGCTCTATCTAGAACTTTGTATTGTATGAGTTGTAAATTAAGATAAGATAAGATAAGATAAGCCTTTATTAGTCCCACAACGGGGAAATTCCAGGATTGCAACAGCACAGGGATAGCAACACTCAGAGCAACAATCAGAAGGCAAGAAAAAAACAAGCAAGCAAGAGCAGCTAATAAACATATGTACGTATTACTATAAAATATATATATATACACACACACACAGACACACAGTGCAGAGCATTGTAGCTGGATGGAATAAATATATGAATATATGAACACACAGTGCAGAGCATTGTAGCTAGATGGAATAAATATGTAAATATATAAACACCCACAGTACGGAGCATTGCAGCTAGGTGGAATAAATATGCAAGTATATAAACACACACAGTGCGGAGCAATGTAGCTAGATGGAATAATATGTAGATATATAAATATATAAACACACCCAGTGCTGAGCATTGTAGCTAGATGGAATAAATATGCAAATATATAAACACACACAGTGCAGAGCATTGTTGCTAGATGGAATGAAACAGCATAACCGTCTACTTAGTTATCCTACATGGTATGATTATGTGCCCATACATATTCTCACCCTCCATAGCGACCGGTATGTTCCTAGTTGTATGCCGGAGGGGACCATTGTGTAAGTCTATTGCATCTTTTGCATTCAAAAAACTATTAGTTTGTTACGTCTTTTTGCTATCTCTGCGAGCAGCCCTGCTTAGGTTGTACAGTCTGACAGCTGTTGGTAGGAAGGACCTACGAAACCTCTCGGTTGTGCACCTGGGATGATGTAGTCTGCTGCTAAATGAGCTCCTCAGTGCATTCAGTATGTCCTGCATAGGGTGGAACTCGGACTCCAGCAGAGATGACAGTTTAGCCACCGTCCTTCTCTCTCCTATCTCCTCCATCGGATCAAGGCGCTGCCCCAGGACAGAGCTAGCTTTCTTAATCAGTTTGTTCAGTCTCTTCCTATCGGCTGCAGTAATGCCACTGCCCCAGCAGACCACTCCAAAAGTGATGGCTGATGCCACCACCGTGTCATAGAATGACTTCAGCAGCGCCCCTTGTACACCAAAAGACCTGAGTCTCCTCAGCAGGAACAGCCTGCGCTGTCCCTTCTTGTAGAGTGCATCAGTATTGTGTGACCAGTCTAGTTTATTGTTCAGATGAATACCCAGGTACTTATAGGATGTCACCATCTCGATGTCTGTTCCCTGTATATTTACTGGTACTGTGAGGGGCTGCCCATGCCTGCGGCAGTCCACCACCAGCTCCTTAGTTTTCCTCGCGTTGATCTGGAGGCAGTTCCGATGGCACCAGTCCACGAAGTCCTGGATAAGCCCTCTGTACTCAGCTTCATCTCCATTGGAGATGAGGCCAACGATCGCAGAGTCATCAGAGAACTTCTGTAGATGGCAGTGTGTTGTGTTGTGTGAGAAGTCCGCAGTATAAAGAGTGAACAGGAAGGGAGCCAGCACCGTTCCCTGGGGGGGCCCCCGTGCTACTGATGATCGTGTCGGACACACAGTCCCGGGTTCTCACAAACTGAGGCCGGTTCGTGAGGTAGTCCAGGATCCATGATGACAGGTGCTGATCCACCCCTGCGCGCAGCAGCTTGTCCTTCAGGATCATCGGTTGGATGGTGTTGAAAGCACTGGAGAAGTCAAAGAACATGATCCTCACCATATTCCCGGGCTTCTCCAGGTGGGACAGAGAACGGTGAAGGAGGAAGATCACCGCATCCTCCACCCCAATGCCATGCTGGTAGGCGAACTGGAGTGGATCCATCGCTGGTTCCACCAGGGGGCGGAGATGAGCAAGGAGCAGTCTCTCCAGGGTCTTCATCAAGTGGGACGTCAAGGCCACCGGTCTGTAGCTGTTCAGGTCTTTGGGGGTGGGAAGTTTTTGGTACAGGTACCACACAAGATGTTTTCCACAGCTGTGGTACCCTCCCCAGTTTCAGGCTCATGTTGAAGATATACGTCACAATCCCACACAGCTGGTCTGCACAGGACTTGAGGAGCTTTGCGCTGATGCCGTCCGGTCCCGGCGCCTTCCTCGCCTTGATCTTCCTCAGCTCCGTCCTCACCTGGGTCCTGGTCAGGGTCAGGATGGGGGGCTGTGTGTTGGGAGTGGGGGGGGTGTTGGTGGAGTGGGGAGTGGGCAGCAGGACTTGATTTCTTTAGAGGCAGCAGTGGTTGTTGTGCAGTCAGGGGGGAGGGCGGTTGGTCAAATCTATTGAAAAACAGATTCAGGTTGTTCGCCCACTCCCTGCCCCCTGTGGCCTGGGGGGAGGTATTCTGGAGCCCCGAGATGGTTTTGAGGTTTCTCCAGACCCCGCTGATGTCGCTCTGTTGCAGCTTGTCCTCCATCTTCTTCCTGAAGCTGTCCTTGCCTTCTCTGATCTTTCTCCTCAGCTCCCTCTGTACGGACTTCAGCATCTCCCTGTTCCCTGACCTGAAGATCCTCTTCTTCTCTCTCAGAAGTGTTTTTATCTCAGGGTTGATCCAGGGTTTGTTGTTTGAGTGACGCCGTATGGTCTTGGTGGGAACGGATTTGTCCACACAGAAGCTGAGGTAGCCCGTGAAGGTGTGAATGAGGCCATCGATGTCCTCACCATGTGGATCGCAGAGCTGCTTCCAGGCGGTGGCTTCAAAACAGCCCTTTAGGGTGTCCATTGTCTCCTCAGACCATAACTCCACAGTGTGCATGGCCGGAGGTTGTCTGTGCACTAGGGGTTTGTACACCGGCCGGAGATGAACCAAGTTGTGATCCGATCTCCCGAGTGGGGGGAGTTGTGATGAGGTGTACGCCTCCTTAGTGTTTGCGTAGAATAAATCCAGTGTTTTATTGTCTCTAGTGTGGCATGTGACATACTGGGTGAACGTGGGTAGAATGGGAGATAGTGAAACATGGTTGAAATCGCCTGAGATGAGGAGAAGAGCATCTGGGTGTTCTGTCTGCAGCCTGCTGGTTACTGAATGGATGACGTCACGTGCTGTCCCAGCGTTCGCCGTCGGATTTGCATAAACAACAATGCAGATCACGTGTGAGTGTTCTCTCGGGAGATATGTAGGCCTCATGCTAACAGCTAGCAACTCAATGTCTTTGCTGCAGTGTCGTTGTTTAACAGTGATATGTCCCGGTCTGCACCAGTTGTTGTTAACATACATTATCACTCCACCGCCCCTAGCCTTGCCACTGTCTGGTGTTCGGTCAGCTCGTATCATGTGAAAACCCTCCAGCTCAATGTTAGCATCTGCTGCTAGTTCAGTTAGCCACGTCTCAGTAAACAAAAGGAGAGAGCACTCCCGGTATGTGCTATCATAACGGGAGATAGCCGCTAGCTCATCTAACTTTCCCAGTATCGACCGTACATTTCCCATGACAACAGATGGAAGGGAGGGTCTGTACCTTATATTTTTTGTCCTCCGCCTTACTCCAGCCCGGCAGCCGCGGCGTTTTCGCCTCAGTTCTCTCGGTATGTCGAGTTTTTCCGATGGGACCGGGTGGCGGTTGAATGCTAGCAGCTGTTCTCTGCTGTATCGTATCCTGCTATAAACAGTGGCTCCGTCCACCGGCTCAGGAGACATTTAGGACGATCTGTGTGTCCGTGATATAAGTGGGGTGAAAAAAAAAGACGGATCAAAAGAGAGAGGAAGGGAAAAAGACTCGGAATCGAGCCGCTGTTGCAAAAGGCAGCCGACTCGTGTGGCGCCGAGAGAAAAAAAAAAAAAAAAAAAAAAAAAAAAAAAAAATTAGAGTTTTTAATCATCTTAAAAGTGTTTAGATTAGATTAGATTAGATTAGATTCAACTTTATTGTCATTACACATGTATGAATACAAGGTAACGAAACACAGTTTAGCATCCAATCAGAAGTGCAAAGGACAGCAGTGCAGTATATACGGTAATTAACAGTATGTGCAATTTAAGCAAATATATGCAAATATATGCAGCAGTGCAGAAAGTTAAGAGTACTGTTATGTGCAAATAATGTGCAATAAGTTAGATGTAGTTATGTAGTTATGCAGTTATGTACAGGTGAGGATGGTAAGAGATGATGGTAAGAGAGTCAGCGGGGAACTAAGTTCAATAACGTGACAGCTGTTGGAAAGAAACTGTTCCTAAACCTGCTGGTTCTAGTCCGAAGGCTTCTGAAACGTCTTCTGGAGGGGAGAAGCTGGAACAGTCCATGAGCAGGATGGTTGGAGTCCCTAAGAATGCTGCGTGCCCGGCGCAGACATCTTTTCCTGTAGACGTCCTCTATAACTGGAAGTGGAGTCCCTGTGATGCGTTGGGCGGTTTTCACCACCCGCTGCAGCGCCTTGCGGTCAGCGACAGAGCAGCTCCCATACCAGACTGTGATACAGTTGGTCAGGGTGCTCTCTATCACGCAGCGGTAGAAGTTGCCCAGGATGTCAGTTGACAGATGGTTCTTCTTCAGTGTCCTCAAGAAGAAGAGGCACTGATGGGCCTTCTTGATCAGGCTGGTGGTGTTAACTGACCAGGACAGGTCCTCCGAGATGTGGGTCCCCAGGAATTTGAAGCTGGGGATACGTTCAACAGCTATGCCATTGATATGGATGGGGTCATGTGTCTCTTCCCTCTCCTTCCTGTAGTCCACTATGAGCTCCTTGGTTTAAACATATTTGTGTCCAGAAGCTTTCATCTTTATTGATTGATAGGTCTGTCTCCCATTTTGATTTAGGAAGAGATACTGACTCATCCAGTTTTGATAATAGTCGGTGTATTTTCAATTTCATTTTAGAGGAACGAAGATTTAGAAACTCTGTCACCTTAACTGATACCTCCAAATCTGTCTGATTGAGATTGAATTTTGCTTTTATTATGGATTTAAGCTGCTGGTATTCAAGAAACTTTTTATCACTGATGTCATACTGTGACACCAGTACCTGAAATTGGATAAAATTTCCACATCAAATAAGATGTTCTAAGTTTTTTATTCCTTTCTCATACCATAGTGGAAAATTTAACATCCTCTTTTGTTGCAGGATATCAGGATTATTCCAAATGGGCATGAGTTTGGAAGGGACAAGTGAAGATCCCGTTATTTTTTTTTAATTTCCACCAGGCTGTCAGAAAGGAACTAATAATAATGCTTTTAAAACAGTCGTGGCATTTAATACAGGGACTCATAAAAGGTAAGTCAGAGATATTTAGCGACCCACAGAGAGCCTGTTCAGCATCTAACCATGGGTTTCCTAGTGGGGATGATTTTGTTCATTTAGAAACAAACTGCAGTCTACTGACTAAGAAGTAATTAAAAAACTGATAAATCTAACCCTCCACACTCTTTTGCTTTTTGAAGAGTTTTTAAACTGATTCATGATGGTTTATCCTTTCAAAAAAATTTACTTATAGTTGAGTCTAGAGACTTAAACCAGGCCATAGAGGGTTGGGTAGGAATCATTGAAAATAAATAGTTGATTGTCGGAAAGACCATCATTTTAACTGTTGCGACTCTTCCCATTAGTGATATAGGTAATGTCTTCCAGCGCACAAGGCCGTCTTGTATTGTTTTTAGAAGGGGAATGTGATTCAGTTGCAATAACTCCGAGAGCCTGGGGGAAATATCTATTCCTAAATATTTAATATTACCTAATTGTATTGGAATAGTGGATATATTTGAAAAATTACAATTTATAGGTAAGACTGTTGACTTACCCCAGTTAATAGAGTAGTCTGATAGTGATGAAAATTTATCAATGAGCGCCACTGTCTGAAGAAGAGATCTTTGTGAGTTTTCTAGGAAAATTAATACATCATCAGCATAAAGACTTAACTTGTGTTCTTTTTCTCTGGTTTGGATACCTCTAATATCAACATTTTGTTGTATGGTTGCTGCTAATGGTTCGATAAAGATGGTAAAAAGTGAGGGAGAGAGTGGACATCCCTGCCTGGTGCCTCTCTGGAAATTAAAGCTTCGAGAAGTTTGATCATTTGTTTAGACGGATGCAGTTGGACAGCTATATAGTGTCTTAATCCAGTTTATAAAAGATGACCCAAACCCAAACTTATGTAACACCATAAAAAAGAATTTCCAGTTAACACGGTCAAAGGCTTTCTCTGCATCAAGGGACAAAATTGTGGTTTCTAAGTTATTAATCTTACTGTAGTCTATTAAATTAAATAGCCCGCGTGTATTATTAGCCGAGTGCCTACCCTTGATGAAAGCTGTTTGATCTGGGTGTGTAATACATGGAATTATCCTTTCTAGTCTTTTGGCAAGAGCTTTGAAAATTATTTTAAGATCAACATTCATAAGTGAGATGGAACGGTAGCTGGATGGAAGCGTAGATTCTTTTTTGAGTTTGAGGAGCAGGATAATGCTAGCCAAGTTCATATTTGGAGGAATTACATTATCTTCTTTAATTTGGTTTCACCATTTTAAAGAAGGTAGGTGCCATCACAGGCCAGAATTCTTTATAGAATTCTATTGGAAAACCATCTTGTCCCGGAGCTTTGTTGTTTGGGATGTGCTTAAGTGCCTCCTGGAGTTTGGACATTAAAAGAGGTGCATCCAGAGATGTAATTTGTTTATTATTTAATCGTGGTATTTTAATATTGTCCAGAAATTCATTTATCTCTGAGTCACACGGCTTAATCTGAAATGAATAGAGGTTTTCATAAAACTTTCTGAAGGTGTTATTTATTTCTTCAGGGTCATGGGTGATATTTCCAGTCGTGTCCTTAAGAGAGTCCATAGTTGTTTTTTCTTTATTCAATCTAAGCTGGTTAGAAAGATATCTCCCCAATTTATTACTGTGTTCAAACTTCTCCAGACGCAGTCTTTGTATTAAAAACTGTGTCCTTTTGTTTGTAATTTCTTTTAGTTCCAGCTTTAATTTTCTCAGTTGTTGAGTGCCTGTTCCTATGGAGAAATGGGACAAGTCATCTCCAGTGATTTAATTTTGTGTTCTAACTCCAATACCAGTGCTTTTTCTTTTTTATTCTTATACGAACAGTAAGAGATTACTTTACCTCGCATGACCACTTTTGCTGCTTCCCAGAGAAAGTGCATATGTACATTCTGAACAATTTAAGTACATAAAAATTACATAAAAGTTATAAATACAGCAATTCATTTGCAGATATGTGTGACAAATCATTTTTACCCTTTAGCCTCTAAAAGCTGGAGGATGTTGTTGTCACTCCACTGGGCAGATGGGTGGCAGTGTCGGTCACATCAACATCTACCTTGTGAATGTAATAACTAGAAAAAGAAATGACATGGGCTTTTCAAATTGATACCATAGTTGTATCTATGAAAAATCTTGGAGGAGTTTGAATTTGGGTGACCTCTGTCAATGTCAGAGGTCAACTTTCAATAAATCTTCTGAATGCAATAACTCGAGATAGAAATGATGTAGCCATTCCAAATCGATATCACAGTATCAAAGATAACTCTTGGATGGCTTACACACTCATCTCTGATTATGGGTTTGCGGTCAAAAGGTCAAAGGTCAATGCTAGCATTCCCTTTGCACTCATCATCATAGAGTCTGTCATGGGCGACAATGACTGTTTCATTTAGGTCTGATCAGATTCCTCTACGCAGCTCTGTCTTTTGCCTTCCGCTGCCAGGAACTCCTGTTTATATCCAGTCCATCCTCTCAACATGTCTGAGCCATCTCAGGTTCATCTGTATTAGCATGTCCTCCATTGATGGTAGACCAGCTTGTTTCAGCACTTCTATGTTAGTTATCTTGTCTTTCCATGAGATGTTCATCATGGCTCGAAGATGTCTCATCATGTACACGTGGAGTTTCTTTACCTACACCCTGTAGACAGTCCAAGTTTCAGCACCGTACAATAGAGTAGCCAGTACTGTCGCTCTGTACACTTTGCAATTCACACAGATAGACACATGTCGATTGTTCCACAGTCTCTCCCTCAAGTTTCCAAACACAGCACTTGCTCTTCCCATTATGAGAGATAGTTCATCCTCCAGCCTAGCATTCTCTGAAACAGTATTCCAGAGATACTTGAAAGTCTTACACTTGACTAGTGGCTCTGTACCAATGCTGATCTCTTCTGGTAGTGATGTTGATAACTGGAACTTTGGTGGTTGAAAAAGGCACTCTGTCTTCTTGATGTTGATTTTGAGGCTGAATTGGATAGCTGCTCTTGCAAATTTCTCCCCTAAAGATTGCATAGCTTCTGCACTGTGTGCGACTAGAGCACTGTTGTTGGCAAAGAACATTTCTCTTATTGCCTTTATCAATGTCTTACTCTTGGCTTTAAACTGTGCCATATTGAACCAGTCTGTTTCTTTCCTTGTTTGAATGTATACTCCTTCTGAAGTGTCTTTGAAGGCCACCTCAAGCATGGCTGTCTGATATAGCAAGAAGAGTGTAGGTGCCAGCACACACCCTTGATTCACCCCGTTGCTTACTGAAAAGTCTTTAGACACTGAACCACTCATTGCCACGTTTGCTTGCATACCTGAATGGAGTGCCTCGATCAGGCTGACAAACTTCTCTGTACAGCCATATTTCTTGAGTACCTGCCAAAGTCCTTGTTGCGATACAGTATCAAAGGCTTTACTGAAATCAATGAAGACTACATAAAGTGGCATGTTCTGTTCGATACACTTTTCTTGAACCTGTTTCAAGTAGAAAATCATGTCCATTGTGCTTCTTCCACTTCTAAAGCCACTCTGGGTTTCCAGTAGTACATTCTGCAAGATGTGTTCATTGAGTCTGTTCAGTAGTACACATGAGAGAATCTTACCAATAGTGGCTAGCAGTGATATACCTCGGTAATTTCCACAATCTTTCCTGTCACCTTTCTTGAACAAAGGCACAATACTTGCATCCTTCCAGTCTTGAGGTACTTTCTGTGCATCTCATATCATGCATGTCATGATCAGGTGAGCTCGTGCCCTTCTCCCTTCCTGCTAGAGATTCCTGGCTCCGCAGGTAATCTACACACCTGCATGAGTGGACACACCAGCTGTCTCTGCCTTGCCAGCGCTTATAAGGACCAGTTCGTCAATGCATCAGTGCTGGCTCGTTGGGTATACTGCCTTCTCAAGCAAGCAAATATGTGTATTGTTATACTGTCAGGACCAGAGTTTAATTCCTCTTCTCCTCTTTTTCTCAGGTTGCTGCCATCTTTGTGATGTGCCTTCGGGGCTTGCTGTGTGCTCACCTGCTCCATCACCCTCATCACCGCTTCAGCTGCCTATCTCCACCCGGTCAGACACCTCACCCAGCTCCACTCCTTGCCTACTCCCTGCCAGCTTCATTGCCCTGGTTCATCTATTCCTGCTGGGTCTCTCTGTTGGGTTCTCTGCTCAGCTCCCGTAAGTTTAATTTGTCATTCCCCTTTCCCGCTCTGCCTCCTCCTACTAACTAGCTCTCGTCTCCTTACAGGCTGAGTCCTCCTCTGGTGTGCGGCATCTTTCCCTAACTGTGCATTCTCTTTTTGGATTAATAAATTGTGGTTAAACGTAGCTTCTCTGTGTCGTGTGCATGTTTTCTCTGGTGTGGCACCCTGCACGTGAGCTGACCATTCGCTCAACATGACAGAACGAGCCAGCCAGAATGTGAGCTCAGCGGGGGCTGCATCAGCGGAGCACTCCGCTTTACACCGCCTTGACGTCACATAGAGGCAGGTTGCCGTGCTCACGCAGCAGCTGCAGATGATTACGCAGCAGCTGAGCATGGTCACCGATCATCTGGCCCCCATGTCTTGTTCGGGTCCTCCCCCTCCACCTGCTGCCCCTGCTTCTTCCACCATTTGCCGTACAACCTCCATTCCCTCACCGGCCCTGTGCGCAGGGGAGGTGAGGAAATGCAAGGGATTTCTTTGTCATGTTTGGCTTTATGTGGGCCAGGTGGGTGGGGAGTATCCGGACGATACATCCAAAATTCATTTCATGACCCTCCTGCTGCAAGATCAAGCCCTTAGTTGGGCTCAGTCCATTCTCGACAGCCCGGAGGGTCCTAGCTATACGTTTGATAGATTCATTAGCGAATTCCCCAACACATTTGACCGAACGGAGAAAGAGGGCAACATCATGAGCCGTCTCATGTCGTTCTGTCAGAGGAGCCGGTCTGCTGCCGACTTCTCTGTGGAGTTTCGGGTCGTCATGGTGGACTCTGGCTTGAATGACGTTGCGTTACACAATGTCTTCCTCCAGGGTTTAAATGCCAACCTCTGCGATGACCTGGCGGTTTGTGCCATTCCCTCCTCTCTGGATGGGTTCATTGATCAGGCTGTCAGTCTGGACAACCAATACCACGAGCGCACGAAGGAGTGCAGAAACTCCTCCGGCCCACCAGTTTCGCGTGCACCTCCCCCTGCTATGGACACAGGTGGAGCTGACTCTTCCTTTGAAGCAATGGTGCTCGGCCGAGCCCATCTGGTGCTGGAGGAGCACCAGCACTGGAGGAGAGCCGGCGTGTATATGTACTGCGGCTCTTTAGAGCATAAGCTGTACAACTGCCACCTGAAGCCAAAAGATGCGGCCCGTCAGTCGCTGTGGGGGGTCTGACGGGTGGGACTCTTATTCATCTCCCCTGTAACTTCTCCATTTCGGCCCTCATTCAGTTGCCAGGGGTCAAGAGGAGGGTAATGGCATTAATTGATTCAGGGGCAGAACAAAATTTCATTTCTTCATGATTAGCGCGGGAAATAGGCATCCTCACAACCAAACTGTCAACTCCATTAAATGTCTCGGCCTTATCTGGCAGCAACATGGCCTTTTGGCACGACGCCGAATGCACGGCGCCAATCCCCATCCTCCTTTCCGGGAACCACCGGAAGACTTTATCGTTCTTTATTCTCCCAAATTCATCCTCCCTGGTGGTTCTGGGGTACCCTTGGCTCTGGAAGCATAACTCCATTATTAATTGGGCACAAAACTCCATCTCTTCTTGGAGCCCCTTTTGTTTGGCATCATGTCTTAGTTTGGCCAAGTGCTCACCGTCCTTGCCCATCTCCTCTTCTCCGGCAGAGCCGCCGGAACTCAGTCTCGTACCCGAGGTCAAGCATGACCTTGGGGAGGTCTTCAACAAGTCGAGAGTGCTCTTGTTGCCTCCTCATTGCTCGTACGACTGTGCCATTGACCTCCTCCTGGGTGCACAACTGCCGTCCAGCCGGCTCTACATTATTTCCGGGCCGGAGAGAGAGGCAATAGAGAGTTATATCAAGGACTCTCTGAACACTTGCCTCATTCGGTCCTCCTCGGCTCCTCTTGGGGCAGGTTTTTTTATTTTTTTGTCCAGAAGAAGGACGGATCTCTGCACCCATGTATTGACTACAGTGAATTGAACCCCATAACCGTCAAAGACAAATATCCTCTGCCCCTAATCAACTCCGTGTTTGAGCTCCTTCAGTGCACGCGGGTATTCACTAAATTGGATTTATGCAACACGTACCATCTGGTCCGTATTCGCGAGGGGGACGAGTGGAAGACAGCCTTTAAAACACACTTGGGGCAATTTGAATACCTCGTGATGCCTTTTGGGCTCACCAACGTCCCTGCCATCTTCCAACATATGATTAATGATGTCCTCTGCGATATGGTAAATCAATTTGTTTTTGTATACCTTGACGACATCTTGAGTTTTTTTCCCACATGCCAGAGGAACACGAAGTCCATGTCAGGTCTGTGTTACAGCGGCTCCTGGAAAACCAGCTCTTTGCGAAGGCCGAGAAGTGTGAGTTTTCCACCTGCTCCACTTCCTTCCTAGGGTTTATTGTGGCTGAGGGGATGCTGAGGGCCAACCCAGCCAAGGTGAAGGCTGTGCTTGATTGGCCTATGCGCCATTCCTGCAAGGAGCTCCAGTGCTTCTTGGGGTTTGTGAATTTTTATCACAGATTCATCAGGAATTACAGTGGGGTAGCACAGCCTCTCACTCAGCTGACCTCGGTCAAGGTGCCCTTCACCTAGTCTGAGGTGGCTGAACAGGCCTTTTCCAAATTGAAGGACCTGTTCTCTAACACCCCCATCTTGGCCCAGGTCGACCCTCAGCTCCAATTATATTGTGGAGGTGGACACTTCTGATTCGGGGGTGAGCACTGTCCTCTCACAGCACTCGACCTCCGATCAGAAGCTCCACCTCCGATCAGAAGCTCCACCCATGCGCGTATTTCTCTCGCTGGCTCACGCTGGCCAAGAGGAACTACAACATAGGGGACCGAGAACTTTTAGCCATTAAGTCAGCTCTTGAGGAGTGGAGGCACTGGCTGGAGGGAGCAGTCCATCCCATCACAGTGTGGAATGACCATAAAAATTTAGAGTATTTTCGGTTGGCCCACAGACTAAATGCCAGGCAGGCCCGTTGGACCCTATTCTTTCATAGGTTCAATCTTACCATCACCTACAGGCCTGGTTCTCATAATATCAAACCGGACGCTCTCTCCCACCAGTTCAGCCCCAACCTTCCAGCCCCCAACTCATTGTGCCACCCTCGTGTATTCTTGGAGCCCTTACCTGGGAATTTGAGCAGAGGGTCCAGCAGGCTCAGTCCATGGAGCCCAGACCCAAGGGGGAAACTAGTGATTGTCTGTTTGTCCCGGCCAGCCTCTGCAGTGACGTCATCTGGTGGGGCCACTCTAGCCACTTTGCCTGCCACCCAGGGGTTTCCCGGACAGTGAATCTGAGCCAACGAGTGTTCTGGTGGCCCACCCTGTGGACGGACATCCGGGACTAAGTTAAAGCATGCCAGGTGTGCGCCCACAACAAGACAGACTCCTCACCCCCCTGCAGGCCTGTTACACCCACTACCAGTCCCTAGCCGACCTTGGTCACACATCGCCCTGGACTTTATCACGGGACCTCCCCCTTCACGAGGTAACACCATTATCCTTACCATTGTAGACCGCTTCTCCAAAGCAATCCATCTGGTGCCCCTCCCCAAACTACCCTCCACTTCTGAGACTGCCGACCTGCTGACTACCCACGTTATCCGTTTGCACGGGATTCCCATGGACATTGTGTCTGACTGGGGCCCACAGTTCACTCCCCACATTTGGAAATCCTTCTGCCACTCCTTGGGCACTTCGGTCAGCCTCATATCCGGATGTCATCCACAAAGCAACGGGCAGGCTGAGCGCACCAACCAGTCCCTGGAGGCCACCCTCAGATGTGTGGCATCCTGTAATCCCTCTACATGGAGCACCCATCTGACCTGGGTGGAGTATGCCCACAACTCGGCAGTCTCCTCTGCTACAGGATTCACACCTTTCGAGGCCTCCATGGGGTATACCCCCCCCCCTCCCCGGTTGCCTATGGCAGAGAGGGAAGTCACTGTACCATCCATGGAGGCCCACGCCCGGCACTGCTGTCAGCTCTGGAGGGCTATCCGAGCCGCCCTTCTCCACTCTATGGAGCGGAATCGTCAGTATGCAGACTGCAGACGGGTCTCAGCACCCAAGTATACAGTTGGGCAGCATGTGTGGCTGTTGGTGGACCCGGTGCCCTTAAAGACTGAGTCCAGAGAATTATCACCTTGCTTCTTGGGCCTGTTTACCATCTCCCGGGTTGTCAATGACGTGACAGTCCACCTGGAGCTTCCGCTGATGCTTCGCATCCACCCCACGTTCCATCTATCCATCCATCCATCCATCTTCTTCCGCTTAATCCTATCACTTAATCTTATCCTACACTTTATTACATGTATAGTTTATTTCTCTTATCTTATCATGTTTAATGTTGCAGCATTGTACCGAGACAAATTCCTAGTTTGTGTACTACATGAACAATGGCAATAAACCTGATTCTGATTCTGATTCTGATTCTGATTCCTACCCTGCCTCTCGCCCAAAGATGCTGGGATAGGCTCCAGCCCCACCCCACCCCGGTTCCACGTCTCAAAAATCAAGTCCCTCTCCGCCAGCCCTCTCTGCCCCCCCCCCCCCCGAAGCTGCCTCCTCCTCCCCGGATCCTCGGCAGCCAGACCACCTACACCATCCAGAGAATTCTGGACATTCGCCGTCAGGTCCGGGGCCTGCAATACCTGGTCCACTGGAAGGGCTATGGCCCCGAAGAAAGGTCATGGATCCCTGACTTCTACTTTCACGACAAAGGGATGGTCCAGGCCTTTCACAAAGCCCATCCCAGCAAGCCCAGTGGGCTTCCCGGAGGCACCCCTTGGGAGAAGGGGGGCAGTCATGATCAGGTGAGCATGCGCCCTCCTCCCTTCCTGCTTGAGATTCCTCAGCTCCGCAGGTAATCTACACACCTGTGTGAGTGGATGCACCTGCTGTCTCTGTCTTGCCAACGCTTATAAGGACCAATTTGTCAATGCATCAGCGCTGGCTCATTGGGTATACTGCCTTCTCAAGCAAGCAAGTACGTTTATTGTTATGCTGTCAAGAACAGTGTTTAATTCCTCTTCTCCTCTTTTTTTCAGGTTGCTGCCATCTTTGTTGTGCATCTCCGGGGCTTGTTGTGCGCTCACCTGCTCCATCACCCTAATTACCACTTCAGCTGCCTATCGCCACTCGGTCAGACACCTCACCCAGCTCCACTCCTTGCCTACTCCCTGCCAGCTTCATTCCACTGGTTCGTCTATTCCTTCTGGGTCTCTCTGTTGGGTTCTCTGCTCAGCTCCAGTAAGTTTAGTTTGTCATTCCCCTTTCCCGCTCTGCCTCCTCCTACTAACTAGCTCTCATCTCCTTCTTACAGGCTGAGTCCTCCTCTGACAAGTGGCATCTTTCCCTAACTGTGCATTCTCTTTTTGGATTAATAAATTGTGGTTAAACGTAGCTTCTCTGTGTCGTGTGTGTGTTTTCTCTGGTGTGGCACCCTGCATGTGAGCTGACCATTCTCTCAACATAACAGTGCAGTCAGTTGGTCAGCTGAGCACCACCAAATTTCCACACTTCTTCTGGAATTCCATCCCTTCCTGGAGCTTTACCATCCTGTATGTTGTCCTGATAGCTGCCATTAGTTCATCAAGATTTGGTGGTTCATCCAGACTTGATACAACTGGTCGTTGCACTAGAGCTTCTTTAGCCTCTTCAGCGAGATCTACAGGGTTGTTTAGTAGTTGGTCAAAGTGGTCTGCAAATCTGTCCAGGATCTTGTCTTTCTCCTGCAAAACCATTTCACCATCCATAGCCTTTAGTTGGATCAATCCTCTTGGTTTAGGGTCGTAGATTTCTCTCAAACCCATGAAGAATGTTTTCATGTCCTTCCTGTCTGCTGCAGTTTGAAGTTCCTCCTCTTTTTCATCCCACCAGTTGGACTTCATCTCTCTGGTGTACTTCTGTAGCTCACTCTGAGCCTTTGAGTATTTCTTCTTCTTTGACCTTGTGTTACACTGTAGATTTTCCTGCCTAGCTGTATTCCTCGCTTCTAGTACAGTAGTTTCTTCAGATGTTCATCATGCTCATCAAACCAATCTTGATGTTTCCTCTCAGGGTGGCCTAAAACATCACTCGCAGTCTGATACACCATATCCTTCAGTGTTGTCCATTTCTCTTCTATGTCATTCTCTGAGTTGTTGCTGTCCCAGTCTTTCAAGTTTTCATCCATTTCTTGTGAAAGTTCTTCCTGCTTCTTTTGGCCTTTCAGTGCACTAGTGTTTAGCTTCCGTGGTGGCTTCGCACCCGTCCTGCAGTGCTGTTTTCGTCTGCAAATCCTTAATCTAGATCTCAGCATAACATGATCAGTACCACAGTCCACACCTCTCATTGCTCTGGTGTCCAATACATCCCTTATGTCTCTCTGCCTTACTATGATGTAGTCTAACAAGTGCCAGTGCTTGGATCTTGGGTGCATCCATGTCTTCTTGTGTGTGTCCTTGTGCTTACATAGGGTGTTGGTTATCACAAGGTTGTACTCTGAACATAGTGCAAGTAGGAGTTCTTCATTAGCATTGCACTTGCCTACTCCATGACTACCTAGCACTCCTTTCCATTTCTCAGTGTCCGAACCAACTCTAGCATTAAAATCTCCAATGAGTATCAGCCTGTCATCAGTTGGTATATGCCTGATAGTCTCACGTAAATCACTGTAGAACTCTTCCTTTTCCTCCTCTGTGTTGGTCATTGTTGGGGCATACACACTGATGAGCGTGGCATACATCTTCCGCTGTAGTGGGAGTCTCATAGTCATTATCCTGTCGTTGATTGGCACCGGTTCCTCATCAAGCATTGCTGCTATCTCCATTCTAACTGCAAAGCCCACTCCTACTTCTCTCCTTTCTTGAGTTGATTTCCCACTCCAAAAGAAGATGTACCCATGGTCTTCCAAGCTGTCATATGTAATACCACTGTAACACCTCTTGTAGCACTTTAGGTGTGTAATACTACTTTAGGTGCAGTCTTGTACCCTTTTGGAGTACTGGGTATGGCAGTGTAGTTACCTTTAACCTTACTACATGGATAGAAGGGTCATTTGGGCCAGGTCAGATAGACCCTAGGTTTGTAGGAGCCTGGAGGGCGTAACAACAGATGACACAACACAGATATATGGGAACTTGCAACTATGTGTATTTTTACAGGTATGTACACTTAAACAAAAACACAGCGCTTATGAATACAATAATAGATGGGAAAAAATAAAAATAAAGCACTCCAAAATATATTTACAGTATGCACAATTTTCTAGTGTCCGTTCCAGGTGACCAGTTGAGTCACCTTTACCAGGCGGTATGTTCGGGCAATCGGCTCGCCATCCAGATCTGGACAATCCACGCTTTCTTGTAATCCAGGTTAAAAAATAAAAAACCTGACCTACAAAATAGGTCAGAACACAGAAAAATAAGCTATGCTCTAAGCTTATCACATGGGTTTCAAATATTCTAAATTATACAACAATAATATTTTTAAACATCCTTGAACCACAGATGTAACATTCATTCTTAAGCAGCAGTCAGTAGTAGTGAAATGAAACCGTTGCTAACAATTACAGCTTTGAAAAACAACCTCCTCTTATGGAAAACCTAGCCAGAATTAGCATCGGAGGTTTAGCATGTCAAGCTAGCGATTAGCATTCCACACACACACTGAATGGCACTCACCATGCTAAGCAACACGTGCTCCAAAGGGTTCCCACGCTCACGTGAGTTCACAGCCTTTGGGTTCAAGTCTTAAAATTTACAAAAGAGGTATTAGAATTTGGCAATACAGCAATGTCTCATTTCTCATGTTGGTTTAGGCTTACCAATCTCAAAGTTTTATCCAGGCAAAGGCTGCTACTAGCACGTTGGCTCATCGTCTCAGTGAGGGATCGCGTTCTCTCAGTCATGTCTCGGCAGTGTCTGAAAGCGTTCTGCAGATTACACCAAGACCGAGCGAGAAAGCGTGTGACCCCATTGGCTGGCGTGACCCCATTGGCTGATACTGCCAAACAACCGACGCAGCCATTGGTTGCTCAGTATACCAAATAAAAACACTGGGAACTCTAGGAGAGCTTTCCAGAAAATGTTCCTAACTATTTATGAACATATTTTATGAACTTATATTGTATTTATATACCCATCTTCAAAATATCTATTCCCATTGTGAAATGAGTGTCTGTCAAAGCGGTATCGAAATTTATAATTCTATTCACGTTTTTAACACTGGGTTACACATATCCAGGCAATCTTGTTTCACTAAGTGCAGCTATGTCAACATTGTACCTGTTCATTTCCAAGGTCACAAGCGTGGTCTGTCTTTCTGGGCGCTGTGATGTTGATCTGTCCAACAGAGTGCGTACATTCCATTCTGCTACACACAAGGCTGCTGTTTTCCCTCTTCTTTTCTCTTCCTGCACCTAACTTACTTTCCGCTGCCTGTCGGAGTGTAAACAGATCAACATGGACCTTGTTAACATGGTCGACGTCCGAGCCAGAATGAGTTGCTTTCTGACTGACCATTTCATGAAACTGCTTACAAAGTATTTCAGTACCGCTAGCTTTTGCTGGACTAGCAGCACATTCTTGGCAGATAGATATTATTAGTGACAAGGACAAGCCAAGACAAACTGACTCCAGTATCTGTTGCAGTGACTGACCAGATGATAGATTTGTTTATTTGTGCTCTTTGTGTAGTGCATGTCACGATGCACCGACTGGCACAGTCCACCACAGACCTTGCAACAGATGTGTTTATCTGCCAGGATGCCCGGTCTCACCCCGTGTAACTGGGAGTGGTCCACCACAGACCTGTGGCAGATATTGTTTTTAGTTCTGCAAGGATGCCCCGTTTCACCCTCCACACCCTCGGAAGGGCGGGGATGCCGGTTGAGTTGCCGACGGCCCAACCTAAGAAACAGGTAGTACCCATTTTCATGGTTATCCGGTAGCAAGCAAGCAAGCCAATGCCTGACCTGACAGAAGACAAATTAGAACCCCCAATTAAAGCAAATTAACCTAACATGCATGTCTTTGGACTGTGGGAGGAAACTGGAGGGAACCCCTGCACACATGGGGAGAACACACAAAGTCCACAGAGAAAAACCTGAGCTGGCTGACAAACAGATTCAAACATAGGACCTGCTGCTGTGAGGCAACAATGCTAACCACTTCACCACCCAGATTAAACACCCTTCTTCACAATAATCCCCTGCAGCATTCAGTCCACCCTTCCTCTTCCATCGCTGAGATGTGTGGTTGATGCTGATGTTAGAGCTATTATCAAACACAGCCTGAGCTAACTAACACAAAACTGACTGAATGTGAGAACATAAAAGCCTAAATAAAGTACCACTGTAGAGAGCCTTGTGGTTAGTTTGGTGTGTAGGGCAGGACCGGTCCCCGAGGTTTAATAACCACAGAAACAACCCGGAATGACTAAAGTTCTGAGAGATACAGTTGACTTCCTGTGGTGAAGGCACTGTCACAGCCACAGCATGATTAAAAAACTACAGTAAACTAAGGTAAAATAACTAGGAATGAGACACATGGTTAAGTTTGGGTAGAAAATCAGGCTGGGATCATGGATGCTGGATGGAATAGGTCAGTTATGTATGTCAAGAGGCGTTAGAGGGGTTAGATAAGCCAGGCTAGCTAACAGTGAGATTACAGGGCTACTGTGGCCAAAATACTTGAATGATGCTAAATGGATCAGTTAGAAACATGGCTGTGTAGTTGGGTGAGTAGAACAGAGGGAAGTCCTAAAAAGCACTAAGCTAATTCTCTAGCTGTGCTGAAGGTGCTCTGATGCTCACTGGGAAATGTCATTAAAAAGGGTGACAGCAAAACAGGGAGAGCCGTATCAAACAATGATGGCGGCGCACATGGACGCAGCGGCCCCTCTTGGCATCAGCGAGTGTGAGAGTTTTGATCATCCCAGACGTACATTCTGTAAAACTTACAACCGTGAGACCTTATTAAACATCAAGGTACTGCACGCTGCAAGAATCGCGGCGCTCGGTTGTGACTTGCACATTCTGCGCCAGCATGGAATTCTGTTGGCGTTTCCGCTGGGAGCTACCGGGGAAAGGAGGAGGCGTAAGTGGAGCAAACGCAAGCAAAAGCGAGGAAAAAGGGCCGGGATTCATGCTAGGCTAAAGGCTAACCCTTCCAGATCAGCAGTACCGTCGCTCCTTCTCTCTAATGTCCGCTCCCTCGACAACAAGCTGGACGAGCTGCGTCTGCTGAGAGAAACCCGGAGAGAGTGGAGGGACTGCTGTGTGCTTGCATTCACGGAGACATGGCTCCACCACAACATCCCTGACGTGGCCATTCAACTGGAAGGTACGACATCATTCCGGGCGGACAGAGAAGCTGCGAGCTCCGGTAAGAGCCGTGGGGGGGGCTATGACTCTATGTTAACAAGAACTGGTGCGTTAACGCCACGTTAGTATCTAAACACTGCTCTCCGTTGGCGGAGTTCCTTATTGTAAATTGTCGGCCATTTTATCTGCCGAGGCAATTCACCAATGTGTTTGTAGCTGCTGTTTACATAGCGCCGAGCGCTAATGCTAAAGCTAATGCTAAAGAGGCACTCGGAGAGCTGCACGATGCTATTAGTGAAATTCAAATTTCACACCCAGACAGCTTTGTGGTGGTTGCGGGGGATTTTAACCACACCAGTTTAAAGACTGTGCTCCCCAAGTTTAAACAATGTGTAGACTTTAAGACCAGAGGAGAGAATATGTTGGACTTAGTGTACACAAACACAGATGCTTATAAGGCAACACTTCGCCCCCACCTCGGCCTTTCTGACCACCTATCCGTGATTCTGGTGCCTGCCTACAAACCTTTACTGAAGCGCAGCAGGCCAGTAGTGAAACAAATCAGGATTTGGCCAGAGAGTGCAACCTCAGCACTTAAAGACTGTTTTCTGCACAAAGACTGGGAGGTTTTCAAAATAGCAGCCTCCCAGGAAGACAAGACAGATGTGGAGGAGTATGCTGAAATGGTCACCAGCTACATCGCGAAGTGCACAGAGGATGTCACTATAGTGAAGACTATCACTGCACAGGGCAACCATAAGCCCTGGATGACTGCAGAGGTGCGCTTGCTGCTCACAGCCAGAGATGCAGCCTTCAGAGTGAAGGACAGGATCGCCCTCTGCTCAGCCAGGTCTGCGCTCTCAAAGGGAATTAAGACGGCAAAGCGCGCCTATGCGGAGAAAATCCAGGGGCACCTCTGTGACACTAGGAACACCAAGCGGATGTGGCAGGGAGTTTGGGCGCTGATGGACTATAAGTCTAGGCAGGGGGTCGATGATGACAACGCTTCACTTCCAGACAGGCTCAACAACTTCTTTGCACGTTTTGAAGCATCAAACCCGACAATCAGAGGGAGGGCTGGCCCATCTCCACCATCGGTTGGGCCAGCTATCACCATCAACACAGTGGACACGTGGAGGGCCCTAACCAAGGTCAACCCACGTAAAGCTGCAGGTCCGGACAACATCCCAGGACGTGTGCTCCGAGACTGCGCAAGCGAGTTGGCGGATGTCCTGACTGATATTTATAACATCTCCCTGAGTCAGGCCATCGTTCCCGGATGCTTTAAGACCTCTACCATAGTACCGGTGGCAAAGAAACCAGTTGTGTCCTGTCTGAATGACTACCGTCCTGTTGCACTGACACCAATTGTGATGAAGTGTTTTGAATGGCTTGTCAAACCCCACATCACAGCCTGCCTCCCTGCATCACATGACCCGCCCCAGTTTGCATATCGTTCAAACCACTCCATGGAGGATGCTATAGTCACCACCCTGCACTCTGTCATCAACCACCTGGATCAGAAAGACACCTACGCCAGACTCCTGTACATTGATTTCAGTTCAGCATTCAACACCATTATTCCCCAGAGACTGATGGAGAAATTACTCCTTCTTGGTCTGAACACCGCCACATGTCTCTGGATCCTGGATTTCCTGACCGACAGACCTCAGTCTGTCCGGGTTGGAAATAACATCTCCAACTCTATCACGCTGAGCACCGGATCCCCTCAAGGCTGCGTACTCAGTCCACTGTTGTTTACACTTCTAACACATGACTGTGTATCCAGACATGAGGGGAACCAGATTATTAAGTTTGCAGACGACACCACGGTGGTGGGACTTATTCAGAGGGATGAGGAATCAATGTACAGGGAAGAAGTGAGAGACCTGGAGGGCTGGTGCAGGGAGACCAATCTGGTGCTCAACGTGGACAAAACAAAGGAGATGATTATCGACTTCCAGCAGTCACAGCCTGAGCACGTCCCTCTCAGCATCGGCAGCCATTTAGTGGAGAGAGTGGAGAACATCAAGTTCCTCGGAATGCAGATCTCGCAGGACCTGACCTGGAGCAAGAATTCCTTGGGAATCAGGAAGCAGGCCCAGCAGAGACTGCACTTCTTGAGGAAATGCAAACAGGCCTCTCTCCCCATCTGCATCCTCAGGACCTTCTACAGAGGTGTGGTGGAGAGTGTTCTGACATACTGCATTGCAACATGGTACTCCAGCTGCAGTATGTCAGACAAAAAAGCCCTGCAGAGGATAGTTAAGGTTGCTGAGAGGGTAATTGGAGTTTCCCTCCCCTCTGTCCAAGAACTTTTTCAGAACCGTTGTAGGAGCAGGACACTGAACATTGTCAAGGACCATTCTCACCCTCTGCATAAACACTTTGAACTTCTGCCATCTGGCAAACGATCATCAGAGGCAGAACCACCAGACTGATTAACAGCTTCCTTCCACAAGCTGTTAGGATGCTGAACAGCTGATCCGAAATCTCTGATACATACTACTGCACCTATGGACATTATGTATATTATTTGTATATTATAGTTCTGGTTAGTTTTCAAGTATGTCTCAGGGAAGTGTGAATGGCTGTGTTGGGGTGGGGGGTGAGGGTGTGTTTGAGTGTGTCTTAAATTATGTTCTTTTTACTTATATGGATGCCGAGAGAAACACAATTTCATCTTGCCTGCACTACAGTTGTATGTACAGCAATATGACAATAAAGGTTGATTAAGGTTGATAAAGGATTTGATCATTCCAATGACCCCTGGTTCTCACCATAGCAAGACCCAAATCAGAATGACTCTCTGAATAAGACCTAGTGAGACCAAGATGGACTCTAATAAAGTTACAGGGTTGTGGCTTTCCATTAGTAGCCACTAAGACACCCAAACTGATATACAAAATGCCCCGAAAAAGATCAGATTTCATCATATGTTCCCTTTATGTTAGGACCAACAATCTATGAGCTGAACTTTGCTCTGTATGTCAGACTTGTACCTGGACATGCTGGCTGTTCCCTGACAGACTGCTCCTTAACAACCGGTGAACCCGGTGAATTGTTGGTATCCACACTGTATGAGCTTGTAACGTCACCCTGCTCCATCAGAGAAGGAAGGCTTGGACTGTTGAGAGCCTCTTCAAACTTTCTGACAAACTTGAAGAGAGTCCTTGAACTCCTTCTCAAGAACTCCCTTTGCACCATTAGTATAGATAATACTGGTGGCTGCCAGTGGTACCCCTCAGCCTCTTTGTTGTTGAGATGTAGTTTATGTGGCATTTTGACTTTGATCTTTGACCTTGCAATCCCAAAACCATAGTCAGAGGTGAGGGTCTAAGGGTCAACATATGTATCAAGTTTGGTGACCCTAGCTTTTCTTGTTCTATAGCAATAGGTCATAGAGGAAGCTAACTGTGACCTTTGACCTTTTGACCCAAAGCCAAAAGTCAGAGGTAATAACTAGAAAAGCACTCGGAGAGCGCAGACCTCCGCCATGTACCTCAGTTCCCCCTAATATTGGGATTTTCCCCAAATATAATAGTCCTACATTTATTTTATCTATATTTTCAGATTCCTTGACTATCAAAACATACCTTTAGCAATTGGATTCACATTGATAACTTTATTAGTTCAGTAGTTATTGACAAATATCACTTTTTCGGTAATGGCGGTTTTCTTCTGGATATAGCTCCATAGCTTTTGAAGATACAACAAATCCATTGGCACACTACTGATTCCTCAATGTCTTGGCTATATTTTGGTGTTTGTTGTATGTTTGTATCTTAATTTGTTACCTTACAGTGATGAAAATTCCAAAGATCCCCTATTATTTCCTATTCTGGATCACAGTATCCGGATTTTTTGCAGGATCGGGATCAGTCTTTGATATTTCATAGAACCTATTGGGATCTTATCGTGTATTTTTTTGGCAAGCGTCCTGAGCATTTATTGTGGAGTTATATACACATATGCTAAAAATGGCCCTATCTCACAATGATAAAGAATCCTTTAAAAAAATTCCTGGATCCAGACGGTGATCCGGATCACTCCCAAAATCTAATCATTTCTTCCTTGTCCCATTTCGGACTTGTCCTGAAAATTTTGTCAAAATCCGTTCATAACTTTTTGAGTTATGTTGGTAACAGACAGACAGACAAACAAACAAACAGACAGACAAACAGACCCCTGTAAAAACATTACCTCCTTGGCGGAGGTAATAATAATCATAATAATAGTGCATCGGATTTCTATAGCGCTTTTCGCGGACCCTCAAAGACGCTTTACAATAGATATATTATTCATTCACTCCACAGACAGACAGTGATAGTGGTCAGCTACTACTGTAACCACAGCTGCCCTGGGGCAGACTGATGGAAACATGGCTGCTAATTCATGCCAATGGCCTCTCCGACCACTACAGGGTCAGGGTTTTAGGGTGAACATGTGTACAACGTTTGGTGACCCTAGGTGTCATTGTTGTTGAGATGTAGTTTATAGGGGATTTTGACCTTGACCTTTGATCTTTTGTCCCCAAACCTATAGTTGTAGGTGGGGGTCCCAAGGTGAACCTGTGTACTAAGATGGCGACCCTACCTTTCTTTGTTGTTGAGATATAGTTTAAATCAGGCGTGTCAAACTCAATTTAGCTCAGGGGCCACATACCGCCTAATCTAATGTCAAGTGGGCCGGACCAGTAAAATAATAGCAAAACAACCTAATGACAACTCCAAATTTAGTACAAAGAAGTACAAGTACATTATGAATTGTTTACATTTATTGAATCATTGATCTTTTACAAAACATGAACAAACTGAATTTTTTTCTTTTCTGCTCTATTTTGAACTGAAGTTGAGGACAAACAATATCTTAATCACAATTAAAACAAATGCAATTAAAGGAACCAGATATTACATTACTACCATCTACTGTTTAGTCCTGGAACTTGTCTGTATTTTCAATAATGGCCCCTGTTACATGGCCACAATAAACCGATTACTGGCAATAAACTGATGATGCCAATAATCAGTTTTCTCGTGTTTACATGCACTGAATAAACAGATTACTGGGGGTAAACCACTTGAGTTAATGACCACAGTTACATGGCCTTTATCAACGTATCTGTTTACATGGCCACTTGAATAATCAGATAACAGCAGAAATCCAGTCATAACCAGTTTATTAGTGTACATGTAAACATGATCATTGACCATTTACTTGTTCTATGGTAATAGTGCAAAAGGAATATTAACATTGGCCTCTGACCTTTTGACTCCAACCCCACAATCAGAGGGCAGGATCTAAGCCATCCAAGATTTGTCTTAGACATGATGGTATCAATTTGAAGAGGTTGAATCATCCATTTGTGTAGTTGTCACATTACAAGATTCTGGGAAAATTGACCTCTGACCTTGACTGTCAGAGATCACCCAAATTCAAACTCATTCGAGATTTTTTGTAGCTTCACCCATAATATCAATTTGAAAAGCCAATGTAATTTCTTTTTAGAGGCTGAGGGGTAAATAGCAAAGCTAGGGTCACCAACCTTGGTACATATATTCACCCTGAGACCATGACCTTTGACCGTAGCTTTGGGATTGCAAGGTCAAAGTCAAATTGCAATTTAAACTATATCTCAACAGTAAAGATGGCTAGGATCTCCAAATTTGGTATACAGGTTCACCTTGGGACCATGACCTAAAACTATGGGTTTGGGGCAAAAGGTCAAAGGTCAAGGTCAAAATGCCATATAAACTATACATCAGCAACAAACAGAGGCTGAGGGATACCACCGACAGCCGCCAGTATTTTTTTTTTCTCCCCCTTGTCCTGTCAGGCAGCTAGGCAAACAGAACAGGGATCTGTCACCCTACTGTGCCAAAACAGATTTACTTTGCCAAGAGGAGTCTATACAGTGCCAAACTTTGCACTGTATATTGTTGTAAACTCCTCCTGTAATAACTTTTAATACTTTATTTTAATTGTTTTACCCATGGAAGACCCAACAGGATGGGGAAGAGGGAAAGGAAGTGTGTGAAGGGGGGAAAGAAAGGGGAGGGGAACAGACAAAAAAAAAAAAAACGACAACTAAAACAAACAAAAGACAAACTGCTTCTTCCACCGGAGATGTCTCAACACGAGTCTGGTTTCTGCACCTGTTAAAGGAGAGACACTTGTACATGTATGTCTGTGTGCCTATATATGAGAACGCGCGCAAAATAAGTGTGTGCATGTGAGTGGTTTGCCAGAAAACATACGAGCGGAGGGCCGGTCGCAGCAGCCCTCCCCCCGAGGACCCCGAGCAGGCAAGGCAGCGCCACCAACCCCCAGCCCCGAGGTCAGCAAGCCCCAGGAAAGCCAGGCATCCACCCCCGGAGGGACGATCAAGGGAGGGCAGGCCGCCCGCCGGCGCGGTGAGCCCACACCCCTGGACCCGCTCGACCCCCACCCCCCCAGCGGGGCCAACATCCGCCCCCGGGCCCCAGGCACCAGGAGGCCAGCGACCCCATCCCCCAGGACAGAGACCAGCCAGCGCCCCCCGGAGCGAGCCCCCCCAGGTACTCCCACAGCGGCCCCGCCTCAGCGCCTCGACCACACACCCTGGGGACCCCCACGTCCAAAGAAGTCCCCTCGCCCAGGTGAGCCCACGTTGCCAAGAGGCACTACCCCCCTTAATCCAGCCCCTCCCGACTCGCAGGCACACCCCTCCCCATACCTTCACACCCACATGTTCCCATGCACACCCCTCTCACTCACCTAGACCGACCCATTCTCTCTCACTCCAGTACCCACTTAAATTCACTCCTCATTCACCTTTATTTCAAAAGCCGGCTGCCAAGCAGATGCAGCGAGCCTGAACATGCACCAGTGCCCGGCAGTGACCAGGGAGGCCACCGGCGCAGGCCACATAAGCAGACCCCCACCCCCCGGCGCCCATCTGAGCGAACAATCAGCAGACCACCGCAGGTGCCCCAAGATGCCACCCGGCATGCAAAGCGCCGCACAAAACCAACCCACCATCACCACCTCCATTCATCACCCTCTCACTCACACTTAAACTCATATTCAGCCGCCAGTATTTTTTGAGTGTACTATCGTCTTACTCGTACTATCTACCGGAGTGGTGGCCTAGTTGGTACTCCATCCGCCCCACAACAGGGAGGTCGTGGGTTCATATCCCGACCGGGTCATACCAAAGACCATATAAAAATGGTACTTTCTGCCTTCTAGCGTGATGCTCAGCATAATAGGATGGGGAAAGGAAAGTTAACGCACAGAGCTAACAGAGGACTGACCCCCCACTGTAGCTTTCACTACTCACAGTAGCTGTGTGGCCTAGGGTCAGTGAAACGGAGATATGCACCACCCCCCATACACCACATGGTGTCCCACATGCTGTGGAAGGAATTAACTTACCTATCATCTTACATAAAAACCCAGTTTTTTTCTCCCACTTGACAGACCCTCCAGTGCAGGGAGCCACAGAATTCACATCCATCCATCCATCCATCCATCCAGCCATCCCTCCATCCATCCAATCAGTTCAACTTTCTTGATCTTGTCTTTTTCTCTCCACCCACTTGGTTCTCCATCCTGTCATCTCCAGCCAGCCATTTTATCATTGATTGCAATGTACAGGCTACCATATCTTATGTGAAACTGAATGAATATTAAGTGGGCAACAGTTGGATTACTGTACTACTGTAAGCACCCCCCCCCCTTTTTCTGTCATCCCTGGCTCTCTCAATCAGCTCTACAGAAGAGCTGGCACCATATAAAGTGGTACGAGCGCCATCAGCCATGCAGATGAGCCCTGTTACCTTTACCTTAATTAGACTTCCCACGGGAGTGGGTCTGAGGGACATTAGCAACAGCCTCTCATACCACGGAGATACAGTACCTTTCATTAAACCCTGCAATAGCAGGAGGATAGCTGACATGGGTACAGTGGCTACAGTGGCACTATGGTGACATATTTTAAAAGCTACATAGTCCTAATTGCTATTTAAATTACTGTTTTTTCTTCTAGGATGATAAATTAGAATGCTGGCCAAAACTAAGAAAATAATGTTTCAGATATTGTAGTTGTATAATAGCCTATACGTACAAGGGCAAACTCAAGCAACAGAAAAACAAAGTGACAATTTGCTTTTAAACATTTAAACATACATGTTAAATGAAAATAGCAGAATCTCTTCCTGGATGATTTAATATTTAGTGTGCCTCATGAATTGCTATAGCAATATGAATCACTTTATCATTTTGATTGACAATAAAATGCAAATAATAAATATCACTATGAATATTTGTTCATTTATCTCACATTACAATGGCCAAATTGTTCATAAATGTATCAGAAAAATTCTTCAATGAGGCAGTAATACTTAATGCTTTTGGGTTATTACCACCACCAAGAAGGTTACAGTGGGGTAAAAAAGTATTTAGTCAGCCACCAATTGTGCAAGTTCTCCCACTTAAAAGATGAGAGAGGTCTCCAATTTCCATCATAAGTATACCTCAACTATGAGAGACAAAATAAGAAAAAAAAAATCCAGAAAATCACATTGAAGGATTTTTAATGAATTAATTGGTAAATTCTTCGGTAAAATAAGTAATTGATCAATAACAAAAGTTCATCTCAGTACTTTGTTATATACCCTTTGTTGGCAATGACAGAGGTCAAACATTTTCTGTAAGTTTTCACAAGGTTTTCACACACTGTTGCTGGTATTTTGGCCCATTCCTCCATGCAGATCTCCTCTAGAGCAGTGATGTTTTGGGGCTGTCACTGGGCAACACAGACTTTCAACTCCCTCCAAAGATTTTCTATGGGGTTGAGATCTGGAGACTGGCTAGGCCACTCCAGGACCTTGAAATGCTTCTTACGAAGCCACTCCTTCGTTGCCCGGGCGGTGTGTTTGGGATCATTGTCATGCTGAAAGACCCAGCCACGTTTCATCTTCAATGCCCTTGCTGATGGAAGGAGGTTTTCACTCAAGATCTCACGATACATGGCCCCATTCATTCTTTCCTTTACATGGATCAGTCGTCCTGGTCCCTTTGCAGAAAAACAGCCCCAAAGTATGATGTTTCCACCCCCATGCTTCACAGTAGGTATGGTGTTCTTTCTCCTCCAAACACGACAAGTTGAGTTTTAACCAAAAAGTTCTATTTTGGTTTCATCTGACCATATGACATTCTCCCAATCCTCTTCTGGATCATCCAAATGCTCTCTAGCAAACTTCAGACGGGCCTGGACATGTACTGGCTTAAGCAGGGGGACACATCTGGCACTGCAGGATTTGAGTCCCTGGCGGCGTAGTGTGTTTCTGATGTAGCCTTTGTTACTTTGGTCCCAGCTCTCTGCAGGTCATTCACTAGGTCCCCCCATGTGGTTCTGGGATTTTTGCTGACCGTTCTTGTGATAACTTTGACCCCACAGGGTGAGATCTTGCGTGGAGCCCCAGATTGAGGGAGATTATCAGTGGTCTTGTATGTCTTCCATTTTCTAATAATTGCTCCCACAGTTGATTTCTTCACACCAAGCTGCTTACCTATTGCAGATTCAGTCTTCCCAGCCTGGTGCAGGTCTACAATTTTGTTTCTGGTGTCATTTGACAGCTCTTTGGTCTTGGCCGTAGTGGAGTTTGGAGTATGACTGTTTGAGGTTGTGGACAGGTGTCTTTTATACTGATAACGAGTTCAAACAGGTGCCATTAATACAGGTGAGGAGTGGAGGACAGAGGAGCCTCTTAAAGAAGAAGTTACAGGTCTGTGAAAGCCAGAAATCTTGCTTGTTTGTAGGTCACCAAATACTTATTTTACTGAGGAATTTACCAATTAATTCATTAAAAATCCTTCAATGTGATTTTCTGGATTTTTTTCCCCTCATTTTGTCTCTCATAGTTGAGGTATACCTATGATGAAAATTGGAGACCTCTCTCATCTTTTAAGTGGGAGAACTTGCACAATTGGTGGCTGACTAAATACTTTTTTGCCACACTGTATGTGATGGGGGGGGGGGCTGTTTGTCTGTCTGTTTGTTAACAGGATTATGCAAAAACTACTGAATGGATTTTGATCAAATTTTCATCAGAGGTGGCCCTTGGGCTACAGATGAACTCATTAGATTTTGGATGTGATGTGAGAGCACATACCTCCGCCACAGCCTGTTTCTTTATTTGTTAGCAGGATTACGCAAAGAGTGCTGGACAGACATTGATTACATTTTCACCAGACGTGGCCTTTGGGCTACGGATGAACCCATTAGATTTTGGAAGTGATCTGAGAGCACATACCTCTGCCAAGGCAAATGGAGAGAAGGATGGATGTATGTATGTAGTACACAGGGCTTGACATTAACACCCGTCAACCCACCACTGGCGGGTGGATTCCGCTGGTGGCGGGTAAGACAGCAACTCCCACTAGCCACTTTGGCGGGTGTAGTTTTCTCAAGTGACATCTAAATAATAAGCCTATCGCAGTGTGAGACTACGAAACTACAACTCCCATAAGCAGCACCAGTCCACAGGACGGAAACCGTGCTCAGCGTGCTGGGTCCAGGTGAAGGTGCGGACAGTCTGCTCCATGGTTCGGTTCATATTATAGCCACTCTGGAGAAACGTCGATGAACAGACAGCAGCTGCTCTCAGCGATCAGATCACAGAATAACTGCCCCTGATCCCCCACCCAGCGGTGAGAATAACCTCTGCTCTCTCTCCCCACATTAGCTCCTTCCTCTGTGGTTAAATATGATTATTTTTAGAGCAAGAAGCTTCCGTTAGTTGTGCAAATTTAAGTTTTCGTATGACGGAGAGAAAAAGTGACTAAACTTTATATTACTGCAAGCAAATGAAGCTTCTTCTGAAGTGAACTTTGGTTTATCTGTGATTATCTCTGATATCTGTGATTTGCAGCTATTTCATGAAAGTTAAACATCTAATTATGTATTTTTCATGTGCAGGTCCAGGGGTGTCAAACATCTGGCCCGGGGCCAAAAACGGCCTGCCAGGAGGTCCAAGTTTTTCTCTGAATTTACAGCTTTCTTTCTAGTAAATTACTGACTTTTTCTACTGATTAGAATTGTTCATGTAAATTTGAGACATTTTTCTCCTTAAGATTAGACTCTTTTTTCTTATCTGTTTTCTTTTTTTTTTTTTTTTCTGGTGAAAACAGGTAGTGTAGATTTAGATTAAATCCATCAGCAATTGCTTATGATGTCGTGCAGCCCTGAAGGGGTGTCCAAATTCATAGGGGTCATTTTCAACCCCTACCCCTTGGCCTTTGATTTCAAGGGCCAAGGGGTGAGGGCAGGCAAAGAGGAAAAGGTACAAATGAGAACTGGAATGGACCCCAAATCTACCTGTGCTTCACTCTCATATTGCAAATATTTTTCTTGACTGTTTTACAATATTTACGGCTGTTAATAATTCATCAGTGTTTCTCTTGCTATTTTTTTAAATATATATAAGGGCCATTTACATTTAAAATGATTGTAAATTTAGTTCAAGTAAAATTTAGCATGCAGTAGTCAGATTTGATCATATTAACCTCTTGCACTCCAGTGTACCACGGGCGGGCACGTCTCTGCGTCCTAGAGCGCACGAGGGCGCCCTAGTACGCACACTGTGCGTCCTAGGGCGCACTGAAGAAAAAAACCCTGCATTTCCGTTCTTCCACTACAGCCACAGCCGCGAACAGAAAGCCAAAGGAGTGCTTTGATTGGTTTAGATGTGATTGACCTCTCATTCGACTAATAAGAGCCTTGAATTGGGTTTCTGAAACCTTGAAGAACCAATGACTGAAAACCTAGCAAGAAGGACCCGCCTAACAACGGCTGCGAATACAGCCAGCCAATTGAAGCACAGAAGTTCAAAAGCTGTTTTGTGTAAGGCTGGGTAAAGAGAGACTGACTGCTGCAACAGATGAAAAAAGGACCCGCAGGAAGAACCGCCACAGACCCAGCAGCACGGAGACCACCCACAAGTGCGACCTGTGTGACAGGGACTGCCATTCGCGCATCGGCCTGTTCAACCACAGGCGGTGCTGTCCCAGCAGAGTAGACGTTTAGGATTCTCTTCCATGGTCATCATAGACCGACGGAGGCCGATGACGAAGGCTGGGTGACACGCACGCGTTCGCCAGTCTTTTTTTCTTACTATTGTTATTTGTTTTGAAAAATTGTTCGCCAAAACCGCAATCATGGAAGCGCAAAACCGCAATAATGGAATTATGTTTTGACAGGGTCGCGTGACCAGAACCACGAGTCCGTAACAAGCGGACCAGCTTCATGTTTGTCTGACAATGAGGAAGAGAAGTTCGCCAGCTACACTGCTGTTGTGAACAGGTAAGTGTTATAAGCTAAATTATTCTTTATCCCTGAAAATTGTAATCAAAAATGACTTTTGACCGATCGGTAAATTACAACTGTGCGTAGTAGACCGCGGCGCACCGTGACCGCGGCGCACCGTGACCGCGGCGCACCAGGCGATGTCCGTCCTCTGTAGCGGGGGGGACAACCCCCCCCACACACACACACACACAGCTCTGAGTGTCACCTTTCATTAGAGCCCAACATCAAGCTTCTATATTGAATTATTCAAAAGTTACAGACGTTTTTCCAAACTGTGCCATTTGGCACAATTTGGCACAGTTCAAAAACGCCCGGGAACAACCTAAGAAAAAAGCTGTGTAATATATTCATTTTTTGTGGTATTGCTACAAAATTTTGACCTCAGCTGGATAACGCTTGGTTCTACATTACTGTTGCATTTTCCAGCCCGGATCTGAAGCTGTGTGTTATTTGCAAGCATTTGTATCCAAAAAAAAACACCCAGGCGAAATTTATTTTCTTCAAGTTCAGTATGTTTAGATGAATGTTACTCAGTGGCCGGAGCACTTAGAGAGATTATGATTGTTTTGCCAAAAAATCAAAGTGTTTTCTTTTAAATGAGACCAACCCCATGAAGATGCTGCAAAGGGCTGAAGAACAGCTTTTGATTTACTTTGGGTACGTTATTTTTTGGCGTTTTTAGGGAAATTGACCGGAGTGCAAGGGGTTAAACATAATTGTCCAATCACAAAATTGTGGCTAGTGACAAGCCTGAGTGGCTAGTAACTTTGGAAAATCACTAGCCACAGTGGCCGGTGAACAAAAAAAGTTAATGTCAAGCCCTGGTAGTACATATGGAGGGACGGAAGGAGACTTGGCAGAGGTATGCACTCTCTGAGTACCCTCTAGTTTTTATCTGTAATGCATAAAACCAAAGTGTAAACAAATATATGCAGCTCTGGAAAAACCAAGAGCCCAAAGAAAGCACTGCAAAATTATCAGTTTATCTTGTTTTACTACATGTGTGTTTGAGTATAATGAACAATTTTGTTTTCTTCTCTAACCTACTGAAAACAGCTCACCCAAATTCCACTTCAAAATATCATCATTGAGAGCATTTTTTTTTCAGAAAATGACAACTGTCCAAAACAACAGAAAGAGATGTTGCTTTTTGATGTGCTTTTAGATCAAATAATGCAAGAAAACAAATTCATGTTCACTCTTAAACACTACAATATTTAATTTTTCACTTAGGAAGAACTCAGAAATCTGTAGTTGTGGAAAAACTCTGATTTTTATTCACAGCTTTCATGCGTCTTGCCATGCTCAGATGATCACCTAATCATCTATCCATCCAGCTTCTGCCACTTATCTGGGGGTCTGGGCCGTGGAGGCAGCAGTCCAAACATAGAAGCCCAGACTGCTATCCAGTTCACATAGCACCATTATCTCCATGATCGCTCATGCAGGTGGGGAGCCCACTGGAGGGCAGACCCATGTGGTTCCTTTGGGTACACTGGGTCCTTGATGTAACTCTTTTCACAGGGATCTGCTGGACCACTCTTGGTCTGGTCCTTTGCCCAAGACCAACTTGTCTTGGGAGACCCTACCAAGGGCAAGTTGCCCCAGACAATGTAGGTTCTAGGATCCTTAGGGCATTCAAATCCCTTCATGATGATAAGTAGGTAATCTGTGGAGGGGATCATCTAATCAGTACCTCCTTAAGTAAATTGAGGTGTCCATGTGTTGGAATTCAACAGATACTCAAATGGACTAGCTGCCATGCATGTAGAGATGCTAATTTAGGAAAGATTTTGCGTGGTTTCTGTCATGATGCTGAGCACGGAGGGAGCACCGTGCTCATGCTTTCAATTTGTTCTGATTATTTTTCTGCATTTCCTCATCTTAGTTTTATGATTGATGGCGTTCTTGAGTTTGGATGTATTATGTTATTTGAGTTTGCTATTTGTTTCTGTGTATGAAAGTTTTTGTTTTTAGTTTAGTTACTATTATTTTGTCATTTATATTATGCATCCATGATCATCCATTTTCATATTATAAAAATTATTTGCCTGTTTAGACATGAGCCTACCCTCACCTTTGCCTTCAGTCCTCCTTTTGTAATATTGACACTTGTACTCCAGTTTTTGCATCTCTTGGTTTTTGTATTTATCTTGTTCTTGCCTTGATGGTTATTTTTCTCGTTTTGTACTCTCTGGTCTGTTTCTTATTTTGTAATCATTCCATATTTATAGTCAGTTACCTTTTGCCATATCCTCCTGTGCTTTTATTTTGACAGCGCTCTGTGTTTACTTCTCCTTGGTTAGCTCAAGTTCACGGGCTGTCACAGCTGTCACTATTTGGTCTGATTATCCTCTCTTCTGTGAGCCACATCTGTAATCATTTATGTTTAATTCCTTTTTGTCGTATTTAAGGACAGCTGCACCGCTATTCGGTGCAGCATCCTTCTCAGTATCCAGACGTGACTCCCATGTTTAATTTCCTTTTGAATCTTGCATGTGTTCCACGCTTTTCTTAAGCCCCTTTTCCACTAGTATCAGTATGGTACGGTTTGTTGGCTTTTCCATTAGGGACTGTAACTGTAACAGTTCCGATTTTTCAGAACAGTTCCCATTTTTTCAGAACCGCTAGATTGAGGTTCCAAGCGTACTGTTCCGGTGACATAAAAACACTGCAGGCCACTGATTGGTCCGGGCGTAACGTCACAAGAGTGGGCGTAATGCTGATTTTCCAGAATCGCGAGCCACTATTTGCAAAGATTCTTCCTGAACCAGCCACCAAGTGATATAATATAAACAACAACGATAGAATGGCTTCACAGAAATCAACGCCGCGGTCCAGCAGAGTTTTCTTTGTGTTTTGGCTGATGAGAGAATCCAGAGGGAAGTAGACGGAGCCACCCTGGGAAGTAGACGGAGTCGCCCGAACTGAGTTGAATGTACGGCCGAGGGAGCACCCAACTTCAGCAGTTGAAGCTGTGATATTAGGATATAGAGGACGATGAGTGATGTGATATGCATCTTTTACATTATTTGTCCCAGCAGTGGAAAGTTCACTTTGGACAGACAACAACTTGCTAGTGTTCAAATGATGAGCTAACTAGTTAGCCGTCAATGCTACGTCCGTCCTTGTATGTTGCCTTTGTGTTGACAATATCTGATGAAATAAGCTAGTTGTAATCCTGGTTAAAAAGGGTTTTTTTTACATGTTGCATTTTCGTGCTGTGCATGTACTTAAGTTGTGCGTATTTTCATTGTAGAGTCCGACCAGGATCTGCACTGACAATGGCTACGTTTGGCACCACACAGCAATGTGACTGGTAAGTTGCACATCTTGTTATTTATAGTCAAATCTTTTGCTTTTTAAGTTAAAGTATAAGTAAAGTGCCAAATTTAAAGTAGCACAATTTCCACTTAATATGAAAGAGACTGAACTGAGATTTATTTGATTGTGTGAATATTAATTACAGAATAATTGAAAATGAATGGCACATCCAATAGTAGCCACCACAAAATAAACCGCTTGTTTATTTATTTATTTATTTATTTTTTATCAGATCACTTCTGTGATCCTTTATGAGTTATAGTCATAATAGTATAGCTTGCACTTTGGGGAATGGGAGTTGTTCAGTCACCATTAGAATTTAGTTTATATGTGTAGTTTGTAGTATTTCGTCTTTAAACTCATCCAGTAAAAGAACACATTACAAATATTTGAGACCCACTGTACTGCTTCCTTTTATATTTTAGCAATACAAACACAAAACACCACCCACACTTGAAACCAGGGCGACACAGCGGTGGCTAAATTTTTATTGGTAACGTTATTTCTCAAATATGTTTAAAACTTGCTTTAATTATCCACCACCCATTTCTGTCTTTCATCTAGGCAAGAGGAAAACGATCCACCCAAACCAGACCTTGCCTTACTATTTACAGAGATGCAGGCTGAAGATCTGCTGAGCTGGGACCAGTGTGAGTGGCCAATCCAGTTGCTTTTCAGTGAGGCAGCGTGGCCAGTGTGTGTGACCCATTCTAATTTCTTTTTTTCAGTTTGAATTTTGCACATTCTAAATAATCTGGAATTTGTTGCTGATTGTAATAAACAATTTAGTGAGGTGTTTGCATCATGATTTTCTATTTTGTCTGTTAAGACACTGGTGTGAAAAGAGTCAGCAGTACAAACCATTTAAGATAAGATAAGATAAGATAAGATAAGATAAGCCTTTATTAGTCCCACAATGGGGAAATTCCAGGATTGCAACAGCACAGGGAGAGCAACACTCAGAGCAATAATTAAGAAGATAAGAAAAATAAAAATAAGAGCAGTGAATATACATACGTACACATAAATATATAAATATATATACACGGTGCGGAGCATTGTAGCTAGATGGAATAAACAGCATAACCGTCTACTTAGTTATCCTACATAGTATGAATATGTACCCATACATATTGTCACCCTCCGCAGCGACTGATATTGTCCTAGTTGTATACTGGAGGGGACCATTTGTGTAAGTCTATTGCGTCTTTTGCATTCAATACTATTAGGTCATCACGTTTTTTTGCTTTATCAGGGACTTTGAAAATAATGGCTCATTTTTAAGAAAAGTAACCAAAAACAATTATTTGCTGAAGACTGTATTGTTGGATGTGCCAGTGCAGAAGACACTGCACACTTTTGTGATAGTACCAGTATATGGAGGAATTCTGGGCCATATTAGCATCTGTATTTCCTAATAATGGGATAGAAAAGAGAACCTGCAGGGTCTGGGCCCTCCATGGCACATGATTGGACACCCCTGAGTTAGGGTTTAATGGGATTTAACATTTTAACCTGTTGCACTTCGGTGTACCGCGGGCGGGCACGTCTCTGTGTCCTAGGACGCACGAGGGCGTCTGAGTACGCACACTGTGCGTCCTAGGAGGCATTGAAAAAAAAACCCAGCCGCGATCAGAAAGCCAAAGGAGTGCTTTGATTGGTTTAGATGTGATTGACCTCTCATTCGACTAATAAGAGCCTTGAATTGGGTTTCTGAAACCTTGAAGAACCAATGACTGAAAACCTAGCAAGAAGGACCCGCCTACCAACGGCTGCGAATACAGCGAGCCAATTGAAGCACAGAAGTTCGAAAGCTGTTTTGTGTAAGGCTGGGTGACACACAGGTGTTCGCAAGTCTTTTTTTCTAACTACTGTTGTTATTTGTTTTGAAAAATCGTTCGCCAAAACCGCAATCATGGAAGTGCAAAACCGCAATAATGGAATTATGATTTGACCGGGTTGCGAGACCAGAACCACGAGTCCGTAACAAGCGGACCAGCGTCACGTTCGTCTGACAATGAGGAAGAGAAGTTCGCCAGCTACGCTGCTGTTGTGAACAGGTAAGTGTTATAAGCTAAATTATTCTTTATCCCTGAAAATTGTAATCAAAAATGACTTTTGACCGATCGGTAAATTACAACTGTGCGTCATTGCCACATGATGGACCGCGGCGCATGAACCCGTGCACCGGGCGATGTCCGTCCTCTGTAGCGGGGGGGGGGACAAACACCCCCCCCACACACACACACACACAGCCCTGAGTGTCACCTTTCATTAGAGCCCAAGATGAAGCTTCTATATCGAATCATTCAAAAGCTAGACGTTTTTCCAAACTGTGCCATTTGGCACAATTTGGCACAGTTCAAAAACGCCCGGGAACAACCTGAGAACAAAGCTGTGTAATATATTCATTTTTTGTGGTATTGTTACAAAATTTGGACCTCAGCTGGATAACACTTGGTTCTACATTTCTGTTGCATTTTCCAGCCCATATCTGAAGCTGTGTGTTATTTGCAAGCATTTGTATCCAAAAAAACACCCAGGCGAAATTTATTTTCTTCAAGTTCAGTATGTTTAGATGACTGTTACTCAGTGGCCGGAGCACTTAGAGAGATTATGGCTGTTTTGCCAAAAAATTCAAAGTGTTTTCGTTTAAATGAGACCAACCCCGTGAAGATGCTGCAAAGGGTTGAAGAACAGCTTTTGATTTACTTTGGGCACGTTATTTTTTGGCGTTTTTAGGGAAATTGACCAGAGTGCAAGGGGTTAACACAAACTGCTTTATGGTTCATAATTCTGTTGGCAGACTTACACCAAACCAAAAGTGATTTCTCAGACTGCTGGATTGTTCTTAGACAGCTTTTCCAATCTCTGTATTTAATTTATGTCACTTGGCGGTAACAACACATAAAAGTGGAGACAGATCTGCAAACCGTACGAAAGTTTATTGTCAAAATTCCCAGTGCAATACTACATGAATACATGTATAGTTATGAATGAATGAATGAATGAATGAATTTTATTTATTTCGGATAGTACATTACAGGTTAAAAGAAACTGTATAATATAACAACAAGGTCAAATTAGACAAAGACTCCTTCTACTATACAATTCCACGTGAGTTATCCGAAATGGGTGATGGCTGAAGCCGCAGCTTATATTGCCCACCCATATTCCATCCAAGAATTCAAAGGAGAAAAAAGAGAAAACAAGACAAGAGCGATTACAATTTAAAACAAGGCTAAGACAAAATATGACTGAGAGAAAAAGAAAACTGAGCTAGTCTAAGTTAAGCGGTTACTATTCAAAAACAAATCTAAGACATAGTGTCACAGAGAAAAAAGAAAAACTAAGCTATAACACAACACAGGCTGGAAATGTCAATCCTTATGTGAGTTTACATGTCGTCTTGTAAATATGTTTGGAGTATTTCTTCCTTTAGTTTTTGTTTAAATTGTCCAAGCTTTGTACATGATTTTAATTCAGGTCCAAAATCGTTCCATAATCTGACACCTTGCACTGAAATACAGTGTTGCTTGGTAGTTGTTCTCACTGTCGGCTTTTGAAATATACATGTTCCTCTGAAGTGATATCGTTCACTGTTGATGCAGAGAACATATATTTATACAGTATCTACATGTAGTCAACAATACTCAATATGATAAATATCCAGTTAATCCATGTATTTCTCCATGTAACCTTGTGACTGCATTATTTTAATTGCTTTTAATCCTAGATCCATTTGTTTTGGCTTAAAATGCATCATAATTGTTAAATATATCTTATCATACCTAACTCAGTACTGTTTACCTGTTGAAATATATATTTTACGGCTCATATACTACAATATGGCACCTGGCGATCAAGTTTTGGAGCTGATCATGTTTTACCATGATACCTCTGGATGGAGCATGTAAATCCCATGATGTCTCAACAGTCTGTCCATGATTTTGACACCGATCAGAGCAATTTGTTGCACAGGAAGCTAAACATTTCTACAGACATTCTGTAGTTCTGTAACCACTTCACGTTCGTGAAGCTGGGGTGACATCTTATCACTGTGTTGAACGTCCAGACCGACGGTTTGAAGCAATATTTTTGCCACAAGAGAGCCATCTGAAACACACACAGAGAATACATATTTTAGTAACTAAGAGCGATAACTTACCAACATTACAATGTCGTACGACAGACTTAAAAGCAAAGTAGCATTAGCAATCATTAGCTTACTGTCATACGTGATGTAGTTTGCATCCTCATGTCTTCCGCTTTATACTGCTCTATATGGTTTCCTAAATGCTCCAGTACTTTTCAGAGTGTGTCATCTCGCCACCTTTGCCTTCTGTTCTCCTTTTTTAGCTTTACTTTGGCAAAAAAAAAGCCAGAGAACGCAGACGCCTCGTATCCTGCCAACTTGTGTTTTTCCTGCTTTGTTTGTTTTGCGTAACATTACACTTGTTTTACGCCTGTTACATTTGTTTTACATAACGGGAGGGTTGCGCCGCCTCCCTGTAACTATTCCCACCCACGTCAAGTGGTACTCCATGTGCAGTGGAAACAGAAGCAGGCCGAACTGTACCGTACCATACCGAAACGGGCTGAAGTGACACTAGTGGAAAAGGGGCTTTAGTTTATCCCCGGTGTTTCCGCACGCCTTAGCCCTTCCAGCTATTTTTTTAAATCATCCTTATTGTCATTCAACCGTACAACCAATCATGTACAGCAGAACGAGATTGTGCTTTACCTATCTACAGTGTAAATCACACACACCCCAAGTGCAGAATCAGAGGGCCGCTGCCATGCAAGGCGCCGCCACAGAATTCCCTCCTCCATTCCATTTATTGCTGAGCACCAAGCTGGACGGCAGGAAGTTCCACTTTTATATGGTCTTTGGCATGACCTGGCCGGGATTTGAACCCCTGCCTCCCGGGTGTGGGGCGGATGCTCTACCAACTGAGCCACCACTCCGGTGTTTACCTCTCATCTCCTGCTGTTGCCATGTATCGTGTAAGTTTTTGTTCCTTGTTATATTTTTTGTGTGTTATTAAACATCTTTGTAACTCACAGCCCAGCGTTTGGGTCTTTGTCCTGCCCTGAGGGGCAGTTTATGACAGTCTTTTATTTTTCCGGAGCTGTATATATCACGTTTTCTAATGACACAGAATTTCTTACTTAGATTATTTATTTTACACAAATTGGAGTATGGATGGAAAAGGTTGATCCCATTTATTTGCACATGCCTTAATTAATCCGCCAGTTACAATGCTTGTCCCATAAACACACTGCAAAACATCTGGTTCACAATATGACCTGGGTGTTAAGTAGTAATATGGCGGCCGGGTCTCCCGGGGAATAGCGAGGGGTGACAGACTGCCTTTCCGGTGATGGCGTCACCCGGGGTATAAAGGACGCGGCAGGAAGCGGTAAGGTCCCTCTGTTGACCCCTTGTGCTGTAAGGGTCGTCTGTGGTTCTTGTTGCTGCTATAATAAAGTACGTTCAACTGCATCGTGAGCCTCCTCCTCTTTACACCGAGTTATGGACGTAACACTGGGCAGTTAGCAGATTCTCGTATTTGATCAAATCAGAGGGCGTCACCACTTTATTGACATGTTTACTTTAAATGTCAAGAAGACTTATTAATCATAGAAATCATATAGTATAGGTTTAGCTACATTTTATTCACTTTTCTTTTTACATACAGACACATAAACAACTTTATCTAAGTCCCTGTTCCCCTCTCCTTCCCGTCCCCTTTAAACGGGGAGGCGCTCCGGGGCGCACCCCCAGCCCGGGGCGCTGCGCCGCGCTCCGGGGGGCTGAACAGGGAGCTGGGCCCGGCGGACGCGTCGGAAACCTCCCCGGCGGGGCCCCATGTAATTCAATGCACGCTGTTAAAGCTTAGGAGTATATTGTCTTCCCTTTTGCTTATGAAGCCTCCACCCACCGGCCCACCCTACATTTAGCGGATCATGTGACTCGGGGTAAGTCATTTGCAAGTACAACAGTTCTCTGTGCGCTCCCATTCATTTCCTGAGAACTGCCTGAGCCGAGCAGCTGAGAGGCAGAAGGGGAGGGAGCTGCTCGCATACACTCATCCACACACGCACACACACGCACACACGCGCATAACACATTATCACACACACACATACACACACACACACACACACACACACACACACAAACGCATACACAAGTACATACAGTGAGAGGAGAGGAGAGGAGAGGAGGAGACGAGACAGGGGACAGGAGAAAGGGAACGGTCTCCTGGTCTCCACCGGCTCTGCAGCTTCTGACAAGGTCTGTGCAACATTTTCTTGTCCCGTTTGCTCGCCGGTGCCGCCGTGCGCTTCGTTCGTCGCGCTGCCGGGCTTTCCGTGCTTGCGATCGGCGAGCTTCTCTCAGCTGTCAGTGCTCCGTCAAAGCGCATGACAACTCCGATCACCTGCAGGATTAGTGTTATTGGGCTATGGTGCGTTGTCAGTGTGTGTGTGTATGTGGGGGGGGGGGGGGGGTTACAGGAGACACCCCCCCCCCCCGCCCTTACTCCGCATGTGGCTGACTGGACACAGCACCTCTTCTCTCGAACAGACAAATCTACAAGCTGTCACGGGGAGGGGGAAAGTGATTATACTACTCCCAGTGACCGTGGGCATCTGTCTCATTTACATACCCAACTCAACTCCAGAACCTTATCGGTGGAGCTGAGTTGTAGGATAAGTGCTGAATGAATTTCTTTCCTGGGGAGGGGGGGCGGTGTGTGAGTGTGGTCGCGCAACAAAACTCTGCGCTTCTCAGTGGTTAAAAAAAAAAAGTTTGCTGCTGCTTGTCAAGAGTTTGTCAGCCTTGTGTGTGCGTGACAGAAAGAGCGTGTGGGTGTGCAGTTTTTGTGAAGCGCTGTGGCGTGTGTGTGTGTGTGTGTGTGTGTGTGTGTGTGTGTGTGTGTGTGTGAGAGAGAGAGACGGACTTGTTTGCCTACTGTAGCAGCCTAGAAACAGAGAGAGGAGGCTGTTAGCAACGGGTTAAACATTAGGAGGCTTGGGTATAGCGGAGGAAGGACACGGTGTGTGTGTGTGTGTGTGTGCGTGTGTGTGCGTGTGTGTGTGTGTGGGAGAGTGTTGCAGGGGTGGCGTCTTGGATGTCATCGGCAGCAGCTCTCACTTCCAGGGTAATAGTCATTGGTATTGATGGGTGGCTGTCACAGGGGCAGAGAGCCACCAGTGCTGGGGAGAGTGGCCGGGGGGCTGGCCCTTGGCTGTTATTTTCAATTACAGGGGACCAGGGCAGAGCTGACAGCAAAGGCATTTGTACATCCAGTGAAGGGGAGGAGAAGGAGGAGGAGGGTCTGCCACTGTGTGTGTGTGTGTGTGTGTGTGTGTGTGTGTGTGTGTGTGTGTGTGCTTGGCAAGAGGGAGTGTGGGGGGCAAATAGGAGTGGGAGGGAAGCAGAGAGAAAGGTGGTGGTGGTGGTGGTGGGGGGGGACTCTGGCCACTGCTCCTGGGTTTGATGTGGAAACTGAGCACTGACCTCTGTGACTTTATCCTGGCGATGTGGAGAGAGACCCTGCCTTGCCTATGTGTCAGCTGTAGGGTGTTTGTATGTATTTAGGTGCTCTCTCTCTCTCTCTCTCTCTCTCCCTCTCGCTCGCTCTCTTTCCCTCCCCGTGGATGGGACCCCCTGCAGCTCATGGATGTACGCCGAGGGAGATTAGTGCCCATTTAAAGTCTCACTTAAATCCATTTACAAAGGGGCCTGCTGCCTGTGCATGGTTAATAAGCACCAGCGCTATCAAATACTGTATGTATAAGAGACTCCACAGTGTGCGTGTATGCGAACAGAGGAGAAGATCCATATTGGACATTTGAAATCGGTGCTTTATAACAGAGGAAGTAAAATATAGCTAATATATTACCGCATCATTAAATTATGTGCAAACAATTCTCTCATTACACTGAAAGGGTGGCACCGATACTGATACATCAGTATCAGCCGATATCAACTTTACTGACTAATATTGGCCTATTAGCAAATGAGGTAAGGTTCACCAATGGCAGTGGCCATTGTTTATCTGGTGTGTCCCAGTTGTGTGGCATTGATTTTGCACTGAAACTAGCAGTCGTAGCATACATTTGCAAACTCAGAACAAACCATTTTAAAGTAGGACTGTTTCAGTTCAGTTATTAAAAAATGTTTCTAATGCATGTTACTTTATCTCTTTGACATTCCTCAATACCTCAACTATGAGAGACAAAATGAGAAAAAAAAAATCCAGAAAATCACATTGTCTGATTTTTAAAGAATTTATTTGCAAATTATGGTGGAAAATAAGTATTTGGTCACCTACAAACAAGCAAGATTTCTGGCTCTCACAGACCTGTAACTTCTTCTTTAAGAGGCTCCTCTGTCCTCCACTCGTTACCTATATTAATGGCACCTGTTTGAACTCCTTATCAGTATAAAAGACACCTGTCCACAACCTCAAACAGTCAGACTCCAAACTCCACTATGGCCAAGACCAAAGAGCTGTCAAAGGACACCAGAAACAAAACTGTAGACCTGCACCAGGCTGGGAAGACTGAATCTGCAATAGGTAAGCAGCTTGGTGTGAAGAAATCAACTGTGGGAGCAATTATTAGAAAATGGAAGACATACAAGACCACTGATAATCTTCCTCCATCTGGGGCTCCACACAAGATCTCACCCCGTGGGGTCAAAATTATCATGAGAAAGGTGAGCAAAAATCCCAGAACCACATGGGGGGACCTAGTGAATGACCTGCAGAGAGCTGGGACCAAAGTAACAAAGGCTACATCAGAAACACACTACGCCGCCAGGGACTCAAATCCTGCAGTGCCAGACGTGTCCCCCTGCTTAAGCCAGTACATGTCCAGGCCCGTCTGAAGTTTGCTAGAGAGCATTTGGATGATCCAGAAGAGGATTGGGAGAATGTCATATGGTCAGATGAAACCAAAATAGAACTTTTTGGTTAAAACTCAACTTGTCGTGTTTGGAGGAGAAAGAACACCATACCTACTGTGAAGCATGGGGGTGGAAACATCATACTTTGGGGCTGTTTTTCTGCAAAGGGACCAGGACGACTGATCCGTGTAAAGGAAAGAATGAATGGGACCATGTATTGTGAGATTTTGAGTGAAAACCTCCTTCCATCAGCAAGGGCATTGAAGATGAAACGTGGCTGGGTCTTTCAGCATGACAATGATCCCAAACACACTGCCCGGGCAACGAAGGAGTGGCTTCGTAAGAAGCATTTCAAGGTCCTGGAGTGGCCTAGCCAGTCTCCAGATCTCAACCCCATAGAAAATCTTTGGAGGGAGTTGAAAGTCTGTGTTGCCCAGCGGCAGCCCCAAAACATCACTGCTCTAGAGGAGATGTGCATGGAGGAATGGGCCAAAATACCAGCAACAGTGTGTGAAAACCTTGTGAAAACTTACAGAAAACGTTTGACCTCTGTCATTGCCAACAAAGGGTATATAACAAAGTACTGAGATGAACTTTTGTTATTGACCAATACTTATTTTACCGAGGAATTTACCAATTAATTCATTAAAAATCCTTCAATGTGATTTTCTGGATTTTTTTTTCTTATTTTGTCTCTCATAGTTGAGGTATACCTATGATGAAAATTGGAGACCTCTCTCATCTTTTAAGTTGGAGAACTCGTACAGTTGGTGGCTGACTAAATACTTTTTTACTCCACTGTATGTACATTTAAAAATTGGTATTCTGGCATTTTGGGGATTTTAGATTTCAGTTAAATAAAGGACATTTGGAACGGATGGTCCCTCCATGGATCACCACCTTGGATCCGTGGTGGAGGGGTTTCTCTGCCCTCATGATCCCAAGAAAAAGTGTTGTTGGGGGCATCATGCCCCTGGCAGGGTCTCCCATGGCAAACAGGTCCTGGGTGAAGGGCCAGACAAAGAGCAATCCAGCAGATCCCCATAAAAAAAGTTACAGGGACCCAGTATACACAAGTCACATTGCTCCACCCTCCAGTGGGCTCTCTATCTGCGGGAGGAATCATGGGGATCATGGTGCTATATGAACCAGGCGGCAGTCTGAGCTACTGTGCTTGGATTGCTGCCCCTGGATAAGCGATAAAGGATGGATGGATGGGTGGATGGATAGATGGCACAGATACTTATATTTATTGCATGTTTAGATCATTTGCAGTATGTATTGACTTCAAAATGTACAACCCAGCCACTGGGGGTGCACAAGCCAGTGTACTCCTAGTGCTGGTACCAAGCCCGGGTAAGTGGAGAGGTTGTGTTAGGAAGGGCATCCAACGTAAAACCTTTGCCAAATCAAGCATGCAGATCATGATGAATGAGACTTTCATACCGGATCAGTCGAGGCCCAGGTTAATAATAATAATAAAGCATCAGATTTATCAGGGTTTCCTCTGGTAACATTTTTGGGTGGCAGCCCGCCACACCTGAAAATTTTCCGCCACTCTACAAGGAAATATAAATTTAAGAAAAATATATGAAGCAATGACGGTCTGCAAGCGTACACACAAACAACGTGCGTGACTGTCATCTGCGTGAAGTTCAGAAGCGCCCCGCCTGCGTGTTCCAGTCAGCAAGCAGAGTGTCTCGCTATGAGCGTCACTGTCCGAGAGAAACACGAGCTTATCAAAGTACTTTAAATGTGGGGGAAAAAAAATCAGAAGAGGTATGTATTATGTATTTGTTCGCTGTTCTTATGCTGTTGATATTGGAGCTCTTATTTGTGTGGTGCGGGGTGGTGGCTCCGGCTTCCGGTTCCGCCAGCCCCAGTTGTATAAGAGGGGCTGCAGGTAGGGGGGCGGCCTCTTCTGCCTTACCTCTGCCAGTGGCTGCATGCACGGCCGGGTGTACAGAGTCCAGCTTATTAATAAACAAGTGTTCAGCTCCACTCCTGGTGTGATCCTTGTCTTCAAGTTACGACATAACAGTATGTAAGCGGTGAAGGCATTTATCATGGTTCTAACCCGCTGGTAACAGGAGCAATAATGGAAGAGTCGCTTAGCTAACACGTGTGGTTAGTTTTTTGTTTTTCTTGTTTCAGACAATAATAAAAAGGAGATGTTTTTACCTTTACCTTAATTAATATTAATTAACTAATTTATGTTCATTGTTATGTACCTGGCAAGTTAAGATGACCGAAATTCAGAAGTCAGTGACTTTAATCCATCAGCAGCCTTCAGACAAACTAAACGTGCCAACATTTGGATTTCAGAATAAGGGAGGTTTTTTCTGCTGTCTGGGTGGTGAGGAGATTTATTAAAAAAACTATAAATATATAGAAATATAACAGAAATAACTGCATCTTTGGTCATTTAAGTTCATTTATTTCATTAAACACAATTTTATTAATATTTTTTTCTTTGAAATCAGAGTTAAATTATTGTTCTGTTCTGACTCTGCAAAATTATGGTCAAAATGTAAATTGTTATAAGGAAAAGGTAAAAAAAAATTACCACAGTCTGTTTCAAATTTATTTAAAAAAAAACAGTAATTTTATTTTAAAAAATAGACAAAAATTAGCCAAAAAATAATCCACAAAATTGTAATAAAGTCTCAAATGTAGAAGAAAAGTCAATTTTAAGATAAGATAAGATAAGATAAGCCTTTATTAGTCCCACAATGGGGAAATTCCAGGATTGCAACAGCATAGGGATAGCAACACTCAGAGCAACAATCAGAAGGCAAGAAAAAACAACATCTAGTAAACATATGTCCATATTACTATAAATGTATATATATATATAGACACACAGTGCAGAGCATTATGGCTGGTGAATGTGCAGCAGAAAGTCTAAGCTCTCTCTCCGCGGATGCAGCGGGCCAGCTGGAAGTCTTTGGGCATGATGGTGACCCCCTTAGCGAAGAAGAGACCACCAGGTGGGCCTCGCTGGTCTCCTGCAGAGCCATGACGGCGAAGCCCAGGAAACGCAGGACGGTCTTGAAGTCCTGAGCGATCTCCCTCACCAGGCGCTGGACGGGCAGCTTACGGATGAGCAGCTCCGTGGATTTCTGGCAGCGACAGATCTCTCTCAGAGCCACGGGCCTGTGACGACGAAGCCTCTTCACTCTGCCGGTGGCCGGAGCGCCTCTCCGAGCAGCCCTGGTGGCTAGCTGTCTCCTGGGGGGGGGGGGGGGGGGGGGGGGGGGCTTCTTCCTCCAGTAGATTTTACGGGCGGTCTGCTTGGTTCTTGCCATCGCTCTTTATTATTCTGTCTTATATTTCTTTCACGCCGCCTAAACTCCAGCCCGGTACCCGCATCATTTTCGCTACAGCTCCCGGTATGTCGAGTTTCCCATTAGCACCGGGCGGCGGCCAAGTGCTAGCTAGCACTAGCTCCTCCCCGCTGTAACGTCTCCCGCTGCAAACCGTGGCTCCGTCCGCCGACCCGGGAGACCCCCGGGGTGATCCGTGCGTCCGTGATATATATACAGAGTGAAAGGTGTAGAAAGAAGAAGGAAGATAAAAAAAAAGGCTGTTGCAACAGGCAGCCGACTCGTGTGGCGCCGCCGGTCCGGCGGAACCGGGAACAAGAGGTTTTACAAGAGGAAATTACAAATTTGAGGAAAATGGTTTCAAATTTAGATAAATTTACAGAGAAAAGTAGAAAACTATAAGAAAATTGTTATAAATTTTGGAGAAAAACCTCAAACCTTCAAGACTGAAGTCATTACTCAAGTTTTTAAGTCTCTTAACTAGAAATTTTTGGTTGTCTACTTTTAATTTACATGACACTTGATATTTTCTAAACTGTTTGTATACCACCATAGACAGAGAGAACCTGAATTAGACAGAGTTCAGAGAGGGCAAGATGAGACAGAAGAGAGGAGCCAAGGAGAGGAAAGTGTTCAGACAAAGGGTCCAGGAGAGGTGAGAGCAGAGGAAGGAGAGAAGCACGAAACCAGTAAAAAGTCCAAACACAGGACGTCTGGGTGGGACCCCAACTGGCCCAATATTCCAACATTCAAGCCTCGGTTGTACAGTACTTCAAATGGAAAGTTCCATATGCAAAGTTACTGTGCAAAATTTAAAAAAAAGAAATAAATAGTGTAAAATTAACATATTCCAGTTACAATAGTGACATGTGTTTTCTGCCCCCCCCCCGAAAAATGTTGCCACCGTGCCAAAGGCAGAGGAAAAACTGCTTATATAGTGCATTTCAAAGGCACTCAAAGATGCTTTACAATGGATACATTATTCATTCATTCCACAGACAATGGTAGTGGTAAGCTACTGCTGTAGCCACAGCCAGACTGAAACATGGCTGCCAATCCGTGCCAACAGCCTGTCTAACCACTACCGAATATTTATACACATTCATACCCAGTGTCATGGACACTGGAGGCAAGGTGGGTAAAGTGTCTTGCCCAGGGACACAACGCAGGATGGCTGGGGGGAGCGGGATTTGAGCCGCCAATCCTCCGGTTATTGGACGACCCGCTCTACCTCTTGAGTCACTGCCGCCTAACAACGACCGCCACCGGTGCTGTTAACGGGCAGAGTGCCAGTGGAAATTGGGCTACTCTTGGTCGAAGATTGAGGAGGAAGATGCAAGGAATAGGGTGAGATGGAGGCAGATGATCCGCTGTGGTGACCCTTAAAGGGAGCAGCCGAAAGAAGAAGAAGAAGAAGATCGACTTAAAAATGTACGAGCCAGTATGCCCATGTGGGCCCCACCATTGGTTAAGTCCGGGCTGTCTTATGGGTTCCACATGGGCTTCTCTGCCGGTTCCATGTTGATCCCACCTGTGTTTGCCCACATGGACTTGATCTATGGCACCACTGTTACTGAAATCTGCTGAACTGCATTAAACCCATGTGGGGCCCAGGTGGGTTTTATAGCAGGTAAGCAGATTACCTGCTTGCCTGTATCACAGGTAAAGTCCATGTGGACAAACAGAGGTGGGGCCAACACGGAACCCGTGGACAAGTCCACATGGGACTCATGTGATAGCCCAGATTTAACCTATGGTGGGGCCCACATGGGCATGCTGGCTGGGATAGCTTAGAAAAAAAAAAAACTTAGAAAAAGTTTTAGCAACTTTTAGGCATTCTAAATGCTGTAAGTCACCAGACTCATTTTGAGTTCTTCCTCAGGTGATCTTTTCAAGATATCCACCTTATATTTTTTTAAATGAGTTTATTGAAATGTTGGGATTCATATCTTTAGTTTGGCTTAAACCGCAAGTAACTGTACATTATAGTAAATGATCAAATACAAGTACCTTGTTTATCTATGCCCACCAGATCATCCCAGTTGATCTGATTACGTGTTAGTGTTACTGTCAAAATAAACATTTGGTTGGTTTTGGCACAAAATGACTGGTTGGTTTCAGTTTAAGATGACATAGTTTATGGTAAGATTACTGCTTTGCAAAAGTTTAGGAGCATGTTTACAGTACTGACCACAATTGTGACAGTTGTGATTGTCACCCAAACGCTTCAACAGAATTTGACACTTTATATACAGTAGTCTTTTTGTGTTTTCACATCTGCTCCCGAGGCTTTGGCCCTTTTGAGTTAACTCATACTGTCTTGTGTGTTTGGTAGATTAACAGTTATTTTGCCTAAAATCTATGCTTGTTTTCTCATGAATAATGCGGCATCTCTCTTACAGTTGTTTCACCCCACAGCTGCATCAAGCTACAGCTGTCACTTTGATTCCTTCAGTGGTGCATCCCCCACCCCAAGACACTGTCCAAGGGCTTATGATAAAGATCAGTGCAGGTGGTGGTGGTTGTGGGGTGGGGGGAGTCAATTAAAAAGCCAATCACCAGCAGATAGACTCTATCTGTCCATCAACACAGCCCTGCCCAGGGTATTTAATTGCTCTGCAGGATTTCCCCACTAACGGCATCCTCTGTCAGGCACATATCACAGCGGACAAATTGGACGCGTGTTGACAGACTGAATGATTCAGGAAGACGTGCCGTCGTCTGGTCCGTTCATGCCAACACCATGCAAGCACAGAGATTACCCCCACCCCATCACTAATCAGCCGGGTTAACTGCTGCCATATTGACTGACTCCTCATTGATCCAAGTTGGTGTTATGGAGTGTATCAGCACTGATTGTGAAAAGGCTGCAGTGCACTATATGGCAGGATTAATGTGGGTCCCTAGCTGTAAACCAAGGCCAAGGGAAGGAGAGATCAGCTCAAGAGGTGGGTTAGAATCAGGACTTGCACTTCCAAAGGTGTCATCCAGTCTCTAGAGCCATCGAAGATATTAAGCCACAGAAGGACGGCCACGGAGGTGCACGGCCGTCAAGTATTCTTACAGTTATGATCACGTGTAAAACAAACGGCATAGCGGGACGGAGTGACACTATCTGTTGGCGTAGAAGGCGACATGAAGTTCCTGCTCTGCCGATTCATCACGTATAGCAGATGACAAAATGTTCTGTCCCCTCACATATTCTCCTGTGGACTCAACCTTTGACCTGAGGATCGAGCCCACTTTTGTTTACCAAATTAAGCCAAGAGTGCACATAGAGTGCAACAGCATGTGTACTTAGTGGCTGAAAAAAGAGAGAGACAGAGCAAAGTATTGTGGAAAGTATTGTGCAACAGCCAGTGACTGCGGGGTTGGTAGTGTAAATATGAAAAAAAAAGAACTATAATCTAACATGAGTGATTACAACTTGCCAAACATGATTGTATGTACTTTTCCTTACATCGTCCTATTTGATACTTAAACATAGCCTATTATTATTAAAGCTGCCACAGAGGAAACAGGCTTTTATTTTGATGGGAAGAAATACTCATTAATCTGGGCAGATTTTGACCGGTGCAATGATCCAAGTCTTATTTTTTTTTTTTCTTTTTTAGTATGACAACATCTCTAGAGTCACACACTCGCTGCTCACTGGAAGTGAGTCATGTGGTAGAATTTGCCTCCAGACTCTGATTTAAGGCTGCTCGACATGTTTCCATAGCTCGTACGGAAAGGTATGTTGATGGAAGGCCCTGTCTCTGTGATGACGTTTCCTCTTTCGACCTAAGTGTGTAAATTATTTTTTTCACCAAATATGGACGGTTGTCTGAGGGAAGGAGAAAAGGAAGGAAGCCAAGAAAAGAGGATGGAGGAGGATTCAAAGTCAGCGTTTTCACAGAGTGTTTTGGACCATTTCTGGACTGTCTTTCTTTCTTTTTTTTTTTTTCTAGAGAATGAGTTTCCTTTTAAAGAATCTTTAGGGAGCCACTTCTCTTAACCTCTCGCTGTAGATGGTTTCAGCAGACCTGAGTGTGGACGCTGCAAACTCGGCTTCCATTTCTACTGTACTGTAGGTCAACTGTTAGGAGAGGAAATTATGTAAACAGCATGTGGAATCCATTTGGGAAGCCTGTAGCATTCCAGCGTGGCCGACTTTTGGGTTCACACGATGGGACGCAGCCCCGCTCGATTAGCCGCTTCAACTCGGTATCAGCGTGGCACGGCGTCGGTTCTAAAACAGAGAGGGAAAATAATCGAAGTGAAGGCATGAGTAGATGAGTAATAGAGGTAAACACAGCTGCTGGCTTTTATTGAGTGGCGTTGGAGAGCTGGAATGGGTCAAACCGGGGGGAGGGGGGGAAGTCAGTGAGCAAAAATAGCCATGCACATTAGATGTAATAAGTGTCAGCGTGTTGGAATGTTTTGGTTGGTACCTTATTGTCTTGTTTCCATGTGCTGTGTGTTCGGAGTGGATTTGGTTGGGTCAGCACAAAGTGCAGTTGGACAGGAGAAGCCAAATCGTGATGCTGCACCAGGAGGACTCGGCAAGGATATTAAACGCTATAAGGAAATTGTTTGCGCGTGTATGTGTATATGCCTGCATACATGCCACAGTGTGTATTGTGTATATCACAAGAGATGGCAAGTGAGAAAAAAAGGGCAAAGCAAGGGAAGTGGGGGGGGGGTGTTTAAGTGTTTGAGATAATATTCCTGCATGAGTTGTTTACAGTAGATACAGTAGTGGATGAGTCAGTGCATCGGTGCCTCGGCATGCTTACATTGTACAGTTATTGTAGAACATCTAGGTCGATCTTTGAGAGTGCACGTGAGTGCACATGTGCTGTGATGCGTTCAAAAGACAAGCCATTGTGAGTAGCTTGTGCACGGTGCATATGTCATATGTTGGGGGGGGGGATCACAAGCGCGCCTACATAAGCTATCAGAGCCTTGGGGATAAAAGACAGTAGCCTGCTTAAAGAATTCCCCATTAGGGCAGGAGTGTACTGTCATCCCTTTGGGGTGGAGGGAGGAGGGGTGATGTGTGGGTGGCTGGTGGTGATGGGAAGGATGCAGGTTGTTGTGTGGATGCTAGTCTAAATGCATCCCCCCCTCCCATTTAGGGTGGGACATATAAACTAGTCTTTGCTCTGACCCTATTTACAGGGTTCGGAGAGCAGCTTCTGTGCATCTTTAAGGTTGGCCAACATTCTCACCAGCAACTCATATTTATCATTAATTGGAAAGCATTCGCCTCACTCACCCAGCATTTTAATTATGGGCAAGCCGTGCAAAGAACTTGCGCCCACGATGTAATACTTGTCAGTTTGCAGTGATTATTAAATACTGCAGTGTGGTCGCCTCAACCAGAGACCCGTGAGCTGGGGGGCAAGTAAGTGCACAGAGATGCTGAGTGCATTTTTTTTTTTTTTTTATTGATCCAACAGAGCTAACACGTTTCTCTCGATCTTAGACCTAAGGTGAAACAGACATAGCACAGAATATTGCAGCATCTTCCAGAAAAGGCTTAGCCAACTGTACGCCACACATTTATCCTGGTCTGCGCGATCCCCCCCCCCCATGCCCATCACCACCGCCACCACCTCCTTTGGTACAAGTGAGGTTTTTGTGTCAGCAGCTATTTTAGATGCACAGCCACTGACCGCACTGCATTTACGGAGGTGAGTGAATGTGTCCGCGTGCACGAGCGCGTGTGGTGTTTGAGAGGTCACCGGATCGCGCTGAAGCAGGACTGACCTCATAGGCTGTTTTTGGTGGCGTTTGTTCGAGGTTCCCCCACACAGCTGAACTCGATCCGGCGACCACGCTGAACATTTTAACTTTTTCTTTCTCCCGTTTACATCAAAATGACCTTCAGTCGGACGTAAACAGTCCTGAATGGTGTCGCAAATTGCTTTGACGTGCAAGTTGAGTAACGCCACCTCACTTCAGAGCCGTCACGGTCACAGCTTGTTTAGCTGCTTCCCTCCTGCATTTGAGACACATGATGCAAGAGGATGTCAGACTCTTCTGTTTACCTCTCTCTGGAGCAATGTGGGGGAGTGCGTGTGCGTGTGTGCGTGTGCGTGTGTGTGTGCGTGTGCGTGCCCGTGCGTTCTGTAGGTGTGGGCGTGTGGGCGGCTGTTTGTGTTGAATGGGCATCCATATTGTTCTTTCATGGGCAGAGCTGCAGATGCCGAGCGAGGGCCGGTGTGCACGGGTGCGCGCTCCTGCCGCTGAACCAGCATGAATGCGGTTCGTAGTAGGTGCAGGCAGAGGTCACGCGGTTCTGCGAGTGTGTGAGCCAGATTGTGGAACAGGAGAGCGGCTCCGGAAGGCGAGCTTTATAAGAAGTGCATCTGACACACAGACGGAGACACAGACAAAGCAGACAGCGGCTGGCTCTTCTTCTCGCTTTGAGTGTTTCCTCTTAAGAGTAAACAGCTTCTTCATTTCCTAGTTTCACAAGACCTAGACTGGATGGAGGCGGCGGGGATGTGGAGGTGGGGATCTTTCCAGATGACATGAAGTCTCTGACAACGATGATTAAAAAAAAAAAAAAAAAAAAGGTTTTCATCTGTCCCGTCACAGTGAATACTTTTGAAACGGTATAGTTTTCATTCCACGCAAGAGAATTTACAAGTTGCGCATGCTTTGTGTTTCAGCTGGTTATTAAAGTGTGTGCCAGTGTCACATTTTCCCATTATTTTCCCTATTAAGTTCTGTTTATGGACTCAGTTTGACCATGTTTTTATAACAGCCGTATGCTTGTAAAAGCAAACTGCCAGCCGATGCGTTGTATGTAGTTTCCGCTCAGCACCGTGCTGCTACACATTATTCTGCATGTGTCTGCGTGGCGGCGTGTGCGCGCCGGTTAAGGCAGTGGACTTGAACTGCATCCGGCCACCTCATCCCCCTCGTCATGACAGGATTACTGACACAGGATCCCCCTGTCCCTGGCAGAAATAGCAAGGACCCAAGGGCAATCCACCAGAATATGGGAACTTCCGTGGGCCTCACTCATGTGTGTGTGTGTGTGTGTGTGTTAATTCAGCTGGTTTCCTCTCAGGTGTTTGAGGTTCCTGACTCAAGCAAAAACAGTGCTCAGTGTGTTTAATGATGTTTCTTTCTCGTGACATTTCTCAAGTTTCTGTCACTTCAGAGGACATAAGGTGACTTCAGTTTATTTGGGACTGCCCTATAATCCAGAATTTCACGTTTTAGTCATGTCTTTTTGAAAAAGCAACCTCTAGCAAATGTGAAAATAATAGCATAACATGAGACAGTAGTGGGAGTGAGGTGTCATGTGGGTGAGAGGTTCAGTGTGTGAGAGGTTTATCCCCTCATCCTCCCCGAACCTTAACATTTTTTTTAATTACTTTCAGTGGCAAACTCTACCTAGTACTGTAATTTTAAACATGTCTAAAAATATCGTACATACTGTATATAAAGAAGCTGAATCAGCATCCCAGAAGTGAAGAGAAAGTAGAAGTCAACAAAGATTTGAAGCCCTAAGTGCCATCTTCCCCAACCTACCTCCTTATGCAGATTTCATTCCTTTTAAAACATGTCACATATCTTATTTTTTGTCATAGTGGGAGGGCAGGAAGTCACAATTACAGTAAGCACGTTAGGACTTTTTAATTTAGTTAATAAAACCCCCTCTGGGATTCAGATTTACACAGTGGGGGATTCTTTTTTCAACTACAAATCAGAGGTGTTTTACTGTGTTTCCCCATCATGAGTGATTCATTAACACATTGATAATTAAGATATATTATTATCTTAATTACCTAACAAATGTATGCAGTATATTGGAAAACCTGACATACACATACGTATACTGTAGGCAAAAGGAGGTTTTGCATTTAATGTGAACAGGAACTTCCATAATGAATTCATTGTTTAGAGCATCAAAAAAATTGGCACCCACTGATGGTGAGCTCATTTCAACATCAGATACCATCAGACTCAACAAATTCAGTCTTCTCTTTTCTCACATCACGCTGATGCTACTTTGTGGAGTTTTATTAAAACATAAGTAATTGCCAGTCTTACATGTGAATGATCTAATGTGTCTTAAAAGAAAACAGGGTTGCACATGTTCAGTCTGAGGTTCTCTCAAAGCCGGGCTTCACCACAAAATCACTTGACGTGCCCTGTGACACATGGATCAATGAAATCAATGCTCATCTTTTGCTGCGTGCATTCAACCTGTGCAAATGGGTTTTTGTTGTCCATCTTTGGCGCTGTCTCAGTGTGAGTGGTGCCTTTAGTTCTATGGATGCTTATAATTTCTTGAACATAGCATTTAGTGACGTTTAGTGACAAGCACTTTGTCAAAAAAGATCCATCTTTTCACCTCGTATTACGAATGGTTATACAACAGATTTTCCAGGAGTGCTAATGCTGCGTTCTGTTTCTGTTTACAGACGCGGTCCTCAATTGCTTCTTCTCCCTTCTGCTTATAAATTGAGTTGATTTTATCAGTTTCACTTGGATGTGGTGACTTGCTTTTCCCCTCCGTGTAACCGATGTATTCTCAGTGGAAATAAGTTGGGTGTTTTGATGTAAAAAGCATCAGTTGAGTGCACCTCTAAGGGGTTTTAACTTTAAGGGGAACTGTTTTCTATTTTTTAAGGCTAGTGTGTGTGTGTGTGTGTGTGTGTGTGAGCCCTGATTTATTGCCATTGTGCTTGTCTGCAGTCGGAGAACTCCATGCTTTTATGAGCAGAGAGGTAGCTGCTCTCTGCTCTCCTGAGCCCCGTTCAAAAATGTCCCAGAAGCATCTAAAAGACTTCACTGGCTGCTCTGGCCAAGGAAAATACGGCTTATGAAATGGAAATTCTGAGACCATTCACAAAGTGCCAGGAATGATTTGGGGGAGAAAAAAAAAACAACGAGTGAAAACAAAAATAATAAAATAAACCACAATGTCCGTGTCGCTCGGTCCAGGAGTGAACTCTGTCGGAAAGTACACATTCCCCACCTTGCTCACACAATCACACACACGAGAAGTTACATCAGCTCTGGTTACTGGATATGTGCTGTTTCCTAGTAGGCCATCATTAAGAGGGAACATGCAGGTATGTTAACAGTTATCTGCCCATTAATTTATTGGAATATCTATATGAATTCTGTGGGTCTGAAGGGAGTTTGTTTTCTTCCACGGTAGCAGCACAGACCTTATAATGGATTTAAAGGTTGGTGGCACAATTTATAACTGAAATCTGTGTTACAAATTGCCAATTTGGGCGTGGAAACTTAAAAATGTACACATGGACCACACCGAGAAAGTCTTACAGAACTGTGCTTTCTGTGCTGTTTAAGATGTTGGCTCTGAGGTTGTTAGATTTTAGTGGAAATAAACCAAAAGTAAAGGAATCTTAGCTGTTGCTTTGAAAAAATTTGTTGACTTTTGAACTATGTAAAATAAAATGCACTGAGAGAACATGAGTCAGCCAATGATGGACTCGATTCTGTTTGAAAAATAAAATTTACCTACTGACTCCCCAGCATGTTCATGTGGGCCCCACTATAGGTTAAATCTGGGCTGTCTTATGGGTCCCATGTGAGCTTGTCCACATGGACTTTACCTGTAGCCCGCTTTAACCCCATCTGAGCCCCACCAAGGGTGAAGTCCCTGTTGGCAAAGATGGGACCAAGATGGAAACCGCAGACAAACCCACATGGGACCCATAAGACAGCTCAGGTGTAGGCCATATGGGAATGCTGGCTGTTTACAAAGTGGGACTGCAACCAAATATTCTACTGTCCGGATAGTTGTTTGCTACATTATTATTTAGTTTTCAAATGTAAAACTGGTATTCCGGACAGTCCTATAACAAACATGAAAGTCTAAACGCTTCATCTCAAAATGTGGACCAGCTGGAACTTTAAAAACTTGCTTGAACAAAGTGGAACTGTTTTATTCTTGGTCAGTTGTTGAATTAAGATCCCATTTTTGATCGTAGTGTTATTTTTGGGAAGCAGCACAGTCCAGCACAGCCTACAAGTACGTCAGATGAGAGTAGCTCGTTTCATGCCAATCCACATCAGCTGATGACTCAGCTGATTACAAAAACAAGCCTCTTACAAAGCGTTCTATTTACACTGCTTTGTGGGGCCGCTGCTTCCTCAGCAAGCTGCTTTGCAACCCACTATCATACTTGTTTCTGACAATAATAAAGTCAGCCACACTCAAAGTGACTTATCAATGTTGGGCAGGAAGGCATGCGCTCCCTTTTTTAGGCTTCCCATACACACGTAGAAGCGGTTCCAGATCAGACCTGCACAACAACATATAATGTAACCTCCATGATTTCCTGTGAATAAATGTTTTTTTTGCTTAATTTACATACTTGTTTAACTAGGAAATCTTTTTTGGGGGAAGCAGCAACACTAGTGACTTAGGCATTAGTTCACGTCTGCAGAATCCAAGACTGCACCAATCTCATTATCTACATGGGTGCAGTTTCTCTTTAAGTAACAACTCAGGGAACTATTTGAATGGTTATTAAGACCAGAATTGGGCCAATAAGATGAGGTCATGAACATAGTTTAACATGAAGCAGACTGTGGCTGTGTTTCAAAATCAGCTGTGATTCAGCTGACAATGCTACAGTTGTGCTTATAAGTTTACACACCTGCAGGGTATGTAAACTTATGAGCACAACTGTATGTGTCTGCGCTGCGAGCACGCAAAGTCAATTAGATATTACCTACTCATTCTGTTTACAAAGTCTGTCAAAGTTTCATCAGGTCAGCTATCTTAGCTAAGCAAGTGGTTTCTTTCATACCCCCCCCCCCCCTCTCGTTCAGTTGCTGTTATCCATTGTGAAAGCAATAAATGCTTTAAAAAGATTCTGCCCTGAGTGACTCAAAAGAGAGGAAGTGCAGTTGTGTGCGGGCAAGCTAGCAGTTGTAGGCTGGTTATCAGGCCACTGTGTCATGTTGGGGTGTCCAGGGGCACAGAAGAGGGAAGTAAGCTGCAGTGGAGAGGCCAGCGAGAGATGCCTCGGGCAAAACACAGGAAATGCTCATTTCACACCTACAACACTGTCCGTTTGATTGACTTGAATTCATAGCCCGAGAAAATGAGCTGTTTTGGATTTGTTGCATTCTAAAATGTTTTCCTGGCTACTTTCCTTTCCTGCTTTCCTCTCCCCCCCCCCCACCACCCCTCTCTCTCCTCTCTTTGGTAGAGGACTGGATGGGAGAGGGGGGGGGGTCTCTTGGCATTCTTGCACCGTGTGCTTTGCGCTCGACCGGGCCTTGGCACGGGTCCATATCCCCTCTCTTCCCTCTCTGGCTCCCTCCCTCCTCCTCTTCCTCCACTAAACAACCCCCCACCAACCCCTTCAGCCCCCCTTGATTGCTTCCCTAACCACTGCTCTTGCCAGCACCGCTCTGCTCTTCAACAAGCCCCCACCCTTGCGCGCTTCTTTAGCTATCACCTTCCCGAATCCACCCTCACTGCAGCCTTACCTTCCTCTCACCTTTTCCCAATTTCTCTCTCTCCCCTTCCCTCCCCTTGCCCCCCCCCAATCCAAGCCCATGGCAGCAGGTCCAGCCTCTGTGACACAGATGCACCCAGTTGCTCTGGGCGCTCGACATGGGAACAAAGCACTGGCGGGGCCCGTCTGTTCCAGTGTGTTTCAGGGTGTGTGGGGTGATTCTGTTTGTGTGTGTGCGCCAGTATGCCCACATGAGGGGGGAACGAGATGAGAGCAAAAGCAGACAGCCAGACACTAAATCTGGTTTGATGAGGTTGTTGAAGCTCTAACTTTTACACACACACAAAAAAAAAAAAAAAGAAAGAAAGAAATTGGATTGCGAGTGGGCTCTCACAGACAGTATTGAACAGCGGCAGCCTTCACACAGAGGAGCTCACAGTGATGTTCACCACCAGCGCAACACAACAGCTCATGAAAGTTGTCAAATCCTCGTAATCATGCCAGAACAATGGCTTGAATGAAATTCATCTTAATTTACACATAGCTCTCTAGATTTTGTAAATTTTTCCGGGAGAGGTTTGTCTCATCTCTTCATTTTTGGTTTGGCCGTCCTCAACCCTTGCCAACTGGGCTTATTGTGGTTAGTTTCTACAGAATCAGTAGCCACCAGCAAGCAGGGAGATTTTTACATCTGAGGTCTTAGATGTGGATATTTGGTGGGAGTCTGCTTCATACTTTGAAATGCATCAACAGACTCACAAATAGGTGCAAACAGAAGCAGAGGGGAGCAGGAAAATATGCAAATATGTGTATTTGGAGCATTTTTGCTGCTAGAAGTGGTCACAGTCTTCACCTGCTCTCTTTACCTTCAGTTTTTTTTCCTTTTTGCAGGGGAGTTTGGTGGGGATGGGAGGGCTTGTAGGAGGGAGAAATGAGATGCCTCAACACTCCACTGCCCTCCTCTCTTCATCCAACTCCCCCACACACCTGGGATGGCCATTTCATTTCGGAGTGCAGCAAATGGAAAGGTGATCTTAATCTACCCTGTTTCCTTCCAACCCCTCCCTCCCTCCCTTTCTCCATCTCCCACACACAGTGCCTCATACCGCTGATGGACAGTGCTCTGCTGGTTGCCTGAGCCTGCCGCCAGCAGACTGAATTTAGTGATGGAGACTGCACTTGATGTGCACTGGTTTCTCTTCTTGAACACATTCTCATCATTTCAGAGTCGGCCCTTGTTCCTGCTTTTGATCTGATTGACTTTTCTTTTTTTATCTTAAAGACACACTCCGGTGGATATAAATCCCCTATAAAAACAAATCTCCATTGTCTAAAATGGTATCTTGTGCCCCTTCCCCCCCCCCAAAAAAAGCCTTGCATTGTCTTATCGTTTTAGTGTCAAAATCTTTTAACTTTTCCGCCTCCTTCAAACACCAGGATCTGTGAATAGGTCCACCCACATCCCACAAGGCTAATGGTGGTTAGTGCTACATTAAATGGAATAAATCCTGTGATAAAAAGACTCACCAGTTGAAGGACATGCCCAGTTGTATGCATGGTGGCTCAGTATAGCGACTGAAACTGCATCAGTCCTTAAAAACAGTTTAATGGTAAAACCCACCTTCATTTGGGTCAAGTTTTCAAAGCAGCTGTCCAGAGATACTAACTTCACTCAGGCCAGAGACAGTTCTTACATCCTGATTGGCTCGGCATTAATGACCTGTTAGAGTGACAGCAACAAAAATGCTCGAAACTTGCCATTTTCCAAGGGGAGGGGCTTAACTGAAATTTCACAGCAAAAAAACACATACATCACACATTTGAGTGATTTTGCTCTTGACTTGTCTTGTAAGTTATAAAAAACAAGTTACAGACATGTTAACGAAAAAAAAAACAACTTGATTTTTGGCAGAGTGTTGCTTTAAAATAAAAAATGGCAGCTATCGAGTGTTCAGAGGTGAACTCCTCAATGCTCAGCAGCCCTGTTATCCCATTACCCAGTGTTACGTCTCCCTCACTGCTGTTAGCTCCGTGGCCATTACAGCCACCAGCAGAGGAATGCAGTGGCACTCACCATTGATTTCCTATGAATATCCTTCTGCAGGCTAGTTCATTAGAAAGGTGCTTGAACACCACCCACACACACCCACCCACCCACCCACACACACACACACACACACACACACCGCTGGATTAAATGGACTTGAGGTTGTGGCTTTCAGGAAATGTCCAACAATATCATTATTACAGTGAGCATTTTGTAGAGCGCACAAATAAGTGCCGAGAACTTTTTCAGGCTTATTAAAAAAAAAGCTTTTGACATTTCATCCCAAAGAAAAGGTAAAGATTATAAGATTTTTTTTTCCCAAGTGAGGAAAAAAAAATGCCTTTGCCATAGTAGTCATCCAGAGGAAAACAAACCCCGCTTTCATCCTGTTGGTTAATGCACTCCTCACTCTTCTTCTCCTCCTCAACTCATGGCTTAAGGCTGGACTGAGGCTGCAGCTCCACCCGCCCTGGCCGTTGCTATGGCAACGCTATCTGGGCCTACCAAGACCTGAAGCCGAAGGACATCCTGGACAACAATACAATAGCAGCACACCCAGGATACCTGAGGGACTTAGACCTGAGAGGCGAGATCTGGGGTGGGAGTGGAGGGGGCGGGGGGGGTGTTGCAGATGGAGGGAGTAAATCCTCCTTCTTTCTCCACCGCCCTCACACACAAACTCAGGACCACAGTCGGGATTAGTCTTTTGCTTGAGAATGTGAGGGGAACAATGAGTGGAATTAAATGATCTGGTGGATCCATAGTGTAAGTGCATTTTTTTTGGGGGGGGGGGGGCAATTATGAGTGAAATTTCTGGTGAGCAAGACAAAAAAATTGGCTCCGTGAGATGGTCAGAAAACCCATCTAGAGATAATACACATCATTCACTGCTGCCTTAACTTTTCCCACCCCCTCTGAGTAATTGCGGTCACGATGGTTGTTGCGCTGCTGAATGCAGGGATTGGGCCACAAACCGTGGTACTGGTACCAGCAGTGGAGAGTAATGGAGATGTTTAGAGTCTATTTGCTTTGCTTGCATTCCTCCATGTACTGCTGCTAAAATAATAAGAGGGAGGGTTACCTCAGGTCGGCCCCAGCTGAGGGATACGGAACAAGCACTGTTGTCATTGGCTCCATCTGTGTTTCCCTCTTAAAGCCACAGCACGGACCTGAGGAGTAGGGCACTGCTGCCCACTTTACACATGTGCCATGCTTACTAATGGCAGAGCTGTCTGATACTGTGCTTGTGTGTGGGTGTTACATTGCATCAAGTTATTCATCACAAGTTGACTTTTACTGCTTTTTTGATATCATTCATCTTGTGTGATTGTGCTAATGCCATTACTGTTGAGTTTCTGTATGTCAAAGCATGTGTTTGCATTCCATTTAAGTCTTAAGACGATGCCATTCTGTGCTATTCAACCCCCAGCAGCCACCAGGCAATTGGAAACCCTTTTTTTGGTGAAGAAGAAGGACCCATGTTGTGTACAGGCTGATTTTACACACTCTGTGCTCATCTTTTGTCTCTTACTTCAGAGGATTCTGAAGCATGATTTCATGTCTATTTCAAATGTGTTTATTTCCCAGTGGGTGTGAGCACAACATTGTAGATGTCTGTGCGTGAATAAGTGAGTGTCGGACCTGCTTAGTCATGCTAAAGCACCCGTCTTACACCTCCTCTGTGTTCCTTCACAGGCAGCCTAAGAAACAGGATGTTAATGCTTGACGGAATGCCTGCAGTCCGAGTCAAAGCTGAGCCTCTGGAATCGGAACAAGGGGTAAGAGAGCAGTTGTTTTCCAGACCCCCCCCCCCCCCCTTCCTTTCCTACTCCCAGCAATGGGCTGATAATCACTCCCAGGCGTAAGCATGTGAATAACTGAGAGAGTGAGTGTGGGGGCTCAGAGGAGTGGTCAGAGAGCATGGTAGTAAGCAAACAGAAGACCGAAGAAGAGGAAGAGAGGCACAGCTGGGGCAGGAATGCATTGGGGTTGTTTGGGGAGGTGACTGGAGCCAGAGAGGTCCACGCTGGCTGGGGGTGATGTTCATGTGCATGTGTAGCCTAGTCACTGCCCCGAGGAGGAGGAGGGCTGCATGGGAAACTTTAAATCTATCCGTCTCTGTCTGGCCCCACCTCTTGACATCTCCCAAGTTCCCTTTATCCTTTTTTTCAGGAGGCCTTTTTCAAAATAAATTCATAAATAGTGTCTCCCTTGTCCTGCACATATACACAAATGTATACAGACTCAATTCTTCAATTCTATCCTTGTGAAAACCCCACAACAACTTTATGTCCATCTTTGCTGCAGTGATCCCCCACCAAGGATATACAGGGATGTATACAAGTACTGCTGGGTTCACTGGATATGGAAAATAATAAAGAAGAAAAAAGTAACTGAAACTACAGTTTCAACAAAAGTTTAATGCTCTTTAACACAATTAATTTCATAGTAAAAGGCCAACTAAATGTACCAGATAAGAAGTAGAAATATATAATTAAAATGTGCTTAAATAATTAAGTAGTGGCATATGAAAAAATATTAAATAATTACCTAATATGTGAATCTTGGGCTTTAAAAATAATTCAATACTGTTTGCTAGAAGTATGGACAAATATTTTAAATTATTAGATAAAAGTAAATATGAACAATAGTGTGGAGATAAGATAATCAGTCAAAATATCTATCATGAATTAAACGTAAAAAGTTTGAAACCATTTACTAAAAGTTTGTCTAAAACATAATTTTAAGCTACCTTTTAACAGAAGATTTTTTAAAATTGTCACCTAAATAGACTGATTCTCCATGGACCATGATGTTTGCAAACAACATTGTGATCTGTAGCGAGAGTCGGGAGCAGGTGGAAGAGAGCCTGGGGAGATGGAGGTATGCTCTGAAGAGAAGAGGATTGAAAGTCAGTAGAAGCAAGACAGAATATGAGTGTAAATGAGAGGGAGGCAGGTGTAGGTGTAAGCAGCAGAGGTAGTGAGTTTAAATACCTGGGGTCTACCATCCAAAGCAATGGTTGAGTCACAAGAGAGGTGAAGAAGAGAGTACAGGCAGGTTGGAGTGGGTGAAGATGAGTGTCAGGGGTGATTTGCAACAGAAGGATCGCAGCTAGAGTGAAAAGGAAAACTTATAAGATGGTACTGAGACCTGCTATGATGTATGGCTTGGAGACAGTGGCACCAACAAAAAGACAGGAGGTGGAGCTGGAGGTGGCAGAGTTGAAGATGCTAAAACTCTCATTGGGAGTGACTATTAGGGACAGGAATGGAAATGAGGAAAGGCTGAGATGGTTTGGACATGTGCAGTGGAGGGATAGGGAATATATTTGACAAAGGATGTTGAAGAAAGAGCTGCCAAGCAGGAGGAAAAGAGGAAGACCACTGAAAAGATTCATGGATGGAGTGAAGGAGGACATAGAGAGGGTTGGTGTTACAGAGGAAGATGCAAGGGATAGGGTGAGATGGAGGCAGGTGATCCGCTGTGGTGACCCCTAAAGGGTACAGCTGAAAGGAGAAGACCATATAGACTGAAGTACTTAAGACTGCTAGATGGATGGCATGACCTTTTAAAGGTCCCGTATTGCATATTTTCCAGAGATTGATTTTCAAGCAACCCTATGTAACTTTTTCATGGTAGAATAATCTTTTCTAAAACCATTTTGATTGTTCATCAACCATTTGAACTAGGTGAATGTCACTGGTCAAATTGTACGCTCCCATTAGCTAATCATAGACACTGAAAAATAATGGTTCCTAAATGGTTCTTGACAGAGCTCCATGGTTCTTTAGAGAGCCATCACTTACTGAAGAACCACTTTGTTTAGAGGATTATTCTTTGCATACCATTTATAGTTTTTCAAAGAACTGAGTTTTTTATTTCTACTGAAGATGTATGGAGGCAGCATACTGGGCATTTCTGAAAAAAAAAAAAAAAAACCTTCTTTGAAGACCCATTTGCTAAAATGTTCTTTATGCAACTCAAAATAGTTCTTCTATGTCATTTAGATTTTTTGTTTTTCTATGTATAGGAGGCAACTTTTGCTGACAACTAAGAAAGCACCCAATAATTGGCTACTGGGACTCTTAAAACACCCCAGCCATAGTCTTTTCAGTGTTCCTGATCAGGAACAGGAAATTTACACAGTGCTGCTGTAAGTTTTGACATCCCCGAGGATATATACTGTAGGTCTGGAAAAAAAAGCAAGAGCCCAAAGAGACCACTGCAAAATTATCTCTTTATCTGGTTTTACTATTTATACGTACGTGTTTGAGAAAAATGAACAATTTTATTTTACTCTCTAACCTACTGAAAACTACTCACCCAAATTTCAAGTCAAAATATGGTCATTGAGAGCATTTATTTACAGAAAACGATAATTGGCCACAACAACAAAAAATATGTTGCTTTTAGATGCTGCTTTTTGATCAAATAATGTAAAGAAAGCAAGTTCATGTTCATGCCTATACACTACAATACTTAAGTTTTTCCCAGTTTGGGATCAATAAATAATAATAATTATCTATCTATCTATCTATCTATCTATCTATCTATCTATCTATCTATTGTGTTGTGAAACAGTGTTTGCTCCCTTCCTGATTTCTCATTTTTCTGTACAGTTTGTCACGCTTAAATGTTTCACATCATCAAACAAATTTAAATATTAGACAAAGATAACACAAGTAAATACAAAATGCAGTATTTAAATGAAGGCATTTATTATTAAGGGAAAAAAAATCTAAACCTACATGGCCCTGTGTGAAAAAGGGATTGCCTTCTAAACCTAATAACTGGTTGGGCCACCCTTAGCAGCAACAACTGCAATCAGGCATTTGCGATAACTGTCAATGAGTCTTTTTATAGCACTGTGGAGGAATTTTGGCCCACTCATCTTTGCAGAATTGTTGTAATTCAGCCACACTGGAGGGTTTTCAAGCATGAACTGCCTTTTTAAGGTCATGCCACATAACAGCATCTCATTCAGATTCACGTCAGGACTTTGACTAGGCCACTCCAAAGTCTTTATTTTGTTTTTCTTAAGCCCTTCAGAGGTGGACTTGCTGGTGTGTTTTGAATCACTGTCCTGCTGCAGAACCCAAGTGCGCTTCAGCTTGAGGTCACAAACAGATGGCCGGACATTCTCCTTCAAGATTTTTTGTTAGACAGCAAAATTCATGGTTCCATTTACCACAGCAAGTCTTCCAGGTCCTTAAGCAACAAAACAGCCCCAGGTCATCACACTACCACCACCATATTTTACTGTTGGTATGATGTTCCTTTCCTGAAATGCTGTGTTACTTTTATGCCAGAAATAATGGGACACACACCATCCAAAAAGTTCAACTTTTGTCTCGTCATTCCACAGAGTATTTTCCCAAAAGTCTTGGGGATCATCAAGATGTTTTCTGGCATAACTAAGACAAGCCTTTATGTTCTTGTTGCTCAGCAGTGGTTTTTGTCTTGGAACTCTGCCATGCAGGCCATTTTTGCCCAGTCTCTTTCTTATGGTGGAGCCATGAACACTGACCTTAACTGAGGCAAGTGAGGCCTGCAGTTCTTTGGATGTTGTTGTGGGGTCTTTTGTGACCTCTTGGATGAGTCGTCGCTGCACTCTTGGGGTAATTTTGGTCAGCCGGCCACTCCTGGGATGGTTCACCACTGTTCCATGTTTTTGCCATTTGTGGATAATGGCTCTCGCTGTGGTTCGCTGGAGTCCCAAAGCTTTAGAAATGGCTTTATAACCTTTTCCAGACTGATAGATCTCAATTACTTTGTTTCTCATTTGTTCCTGAATTTCTTTGGATCGCAGCATGATATCTAGCTTTTGAGGATCTTTTGGTCTACTTCACTTTGTCAGGCAGGTCCTGTTTAAGTGATTTCTTGATTAAGAGCAGGTGTGGCAGTAATCAGGCCTGGGTGTGGCTAGAGAAATAGAACTCAGCTTTCCAAAGATGTGATAAACCACAGTTAATTTATGTTTTAACAGGGGGGCAATCACTTTTTCACACAGGGCCATGTAGGTTTGGATTTTTTTTACCCTTAATAATAAACACCTTCATTTAAAAACTGCATTTTGTGTTTACTTGTGTTATCTTTGTCTAATTACCTCCGCCAGGCCGAAAAGGCCAGGAGGAGGTAATGTTTTTGCCGGGGTTTGTCTGTGTGTTTGTCTGTTTGTCTGTCTGTCTGTCTGTTGGTTAGCAAGATAACTCAAAAAGTCTTGGACGGATTTCCATGAAACTTTCAGGCGTTGTTGGAAATCGTACAAGGAAGAACTGATTAAATTTTGGGGATGATCCGGATCACCATCTGGATACAGGAATTTTTTAAAGCATTCTTTAACACTGTGACATACGGCTATTTTCAACATGTGCGCAGGCGCAATGGAGGGCGCTGGTCATCGTGTCTGACCAACATAAACTCCGCGTTCTTCAACGTTTTAGGCACAAAAGCACGCGGAAAACACTGGTGGGCTGGGCCCGCCACCGTGCCTGTGTTTGCGCGACGCTGCTAAAGCTGAGACGGGCAGCTGTCCGCCGCCGGATTATTTGGCAGAAATTCCCCGGCCAGCCATAGGCGCTGCGCAAAAACGAGCTGCTTGGCAGTGTGCTGTGTGCCTGTGTTTGCGCAACGCTGCAAAAGCTCAGACGGCCAGCTGTCCGCCGCTGGATTATTTGACAGAAATTCCCCGGTCAGCCATAGTAGCTCCGCAAAAAGAAGCTCTCTGCCGGGGAAGTTTCCAAATCATCTTTGGCCGCGGAGCGCAACCCCAATAAAGATAAAGATTAGATGTACCACGAAGGTCGAGTGCAAGCAAGATGTTTGTGTCTGTGAACATTCCGTCTTTTGGCGAGTTGATACGTAACAATGTTTACAGTTTGATGAGAAGGTTGCTGCCATGTAACAATCATCTTATATCAGCAATTGTCAACTCGTCACTCACACTTCACTCCAGCATTTGGAAGTGGTGGCGTTCCATTTTATACTGAGTCCAATATTGTATGTTATTGTTGTTACAAGACTGCCGACTGTCTGCTGATCTGTATATACTTTTATTTATTTATTTATTTATTTATTTATTTATTTTCTACTCCTTTTAGTTCTGCATTTAATATGAACCCTGAGTTTGAAATAAACGTTTGAATTTTGAATAAAACCCACGCCAACCCGTCTACCTAATTGGCATCCGTCAGTGAAGCCCTCAGTGCTGCTTTCAGTGATCTAAAACGCTCACATAACCCATTGGCCTGTGGGTTGTACGCAGTTGTGTCATGACTTCTTTTGTTTTTTCTTTTGAATTCTTGGATGGAACATGGGTGGCCAATATAAGCTGCGGATTCAGCCATCACATATTTCGGATAACTTATGTTGAATTGTATAATCAGAGGAGCTATTGTCTAATTTGACCTTGTTGGATTTTATTACCCCCTTTGTTATATTATTCACTTTCTTTTAACCTGTACTCTTAATCTATTCGAAATAAAGATTAATTCATTCATTCATTCAATTGCAACGCCCCCAGCCTGGGAGTTTGCAGATGCAGGACATGGACACAACACCAACACTTCAGTTTATTACCTCCGCCAAGGAGGTAATGCTTTTACTACTGAACCACTAATCCTATCATTGTGAATCCAATTGCTACTCAGATGTTTTCATGGTCAAGGAATCTGACAACGTACACACAAACACTGTATGGGGGGAACTGTGGCGCTTGGCGGAGGTCTGCGCTCTCCGAGTGCTTTTCTAGTTTGTCTGTCTGTCTGTCTGTCTGTCTGTTGGTTAGCAAGATAACTCAAAAAATCTTGGACGGATTTCCATGAAACTTTCAGGCGTTGTTTGAAATGGTACAAGGAAGAACTGATTAAATTTTGGGGGTGATCCGGTTCACCGTCTGGATACAGGAATTTTTTAAAGCATTTTTCATTCAACACTGTGACATACAGCCATTTTCAACATGTGCGCAGGCGCAATGGAGGGCGCTGGTCGTCGTGTCTGCAACACAAACTCTGCGTTCTTCAACGTTTTAGGCACAAAAGGACGCAGAAAACACTGCTGGCCTGGGCCCGCCAGCGTGCCTGTCAAACTGCAAAACCTCACACGGGCAGCTGTCCGCCGACGGATTCTTTGGCAGAAATTCCCCGGCCAGCCATAGGAGCTGCGCATTTGGCAGAAATTCACCGGCCAGCCATAGGCGCTGCGCAAAAACGAGCTCTCTGCCGGCGAAGCTTCTAAATTCTCGTTTGCCGCGGAGCGCAACCCCCAAAAAGATAATATTGTAGCGAACTCAATATGAGCACCCTACTTGGCTTGCCAAGTGGGTTGACCCTATTGGCGACACAGGTAGAGTGCGGGATTCCGGAGCGGGAGGCGTGAGTTCGAACCTCCCGGTGGGACGTCGCCATGTCGAGCAGCACGTTACAATATAATATAAAACCCACGGCAAGCTGTCTACCCAATTTGCATCCGTCAGTGGAGGAGATGGACACAACAGCAACACTTCAGTTTATTACCTCCGCCAAGGAGGCAATGCTTTTACTACTGAACCACTAATCCTATCACTATCAGATTGATTGTCAGTGATTAATTGTGTGTTTATTGCACTGTCCCTGTCAAATAAACAAATAATCATTGTGAATCCAATTGCTAGTCATATGTTTACATGCTCAAGGAATCTGAAAACGTACACACAAACACTGTATGGGGGGAATTGTGGCGCTTGGCGGAGGTCTGCGCTCTCCGAGTGCTTTTCTAGTATTTATATTTGTTTGATCTGAAACATTTGAGTGTGACAACCATACAAAAAATGAGAAATCAGGAAGGGGGCAAATACTTTTTCACACCACTGTATCTATCTATCAAACTAACTTAAGGTGGATTCACACTACAATGTTTGGACCTACTTTTACTGACGTTTTGGCAAACGGTTGGCTCTGCTGGCAAAAGGTAATGATTGTTGGTGTTGGCAAACGCTGGCAAAAGTTGTGTTCTTTGAAAATTTTACAGCATGCTGAAAATTTGCCAACATTTGGAAATACATGTTGGTCAAAGTTATGCTCAGTTTGTAAAAGCTCCTGAGTGCTAGGCTAAGTTATGCAGAGTTTACCTAAGTTGGCCTAAGTTAAAGCTGGGTTCACACTATAGCGTTTGGACCGATTTTTACAAATGTTTTGAAAAATTAGAGAAATTAGTCCAAATATTGGTGAAATTACGTTCGTAAGCAGTTTTTTTTTTAATTCAGCACACACCAACTTTTACAAACTTTTGCTAGCATTTGCCAGCATTGCATTCAGCGTTGGCAAACTTTTGCCAACTTAGGCTAGTGTATGTGAAGCTGTTGCCAACCTAGGTTAACTTAAGCTAACAAATATTCAGCACAGGTCAGCTGACATTGGTGTCAGGGGATGCTCATACAAAGATCAGTGTTTGTAGAGGCTTCCTGCCATTCTGGACCTGCTTTTGGAGTGAACATATCTCCCTTGGATATACGTTTCAGTATTTATTTTTGTTTTATATTCCTATGTAGTTACTTTAGCCAGCATCATCACGAACACAGGTGTCCCACAGGGTTGTGTTCTCAGCCCCATCCTCTACAGCCTCTTCACCTATGACTGTGTTGCCTCCCACAAGGACAATATCATATTAAAGTTCACAGATGACACAGTAGTGATAGGACGCATCACTGGTGGTGATGAAGCTTCCTACAGGAGGGAGGTGACCAGCCTGGTGTCATGGTGTGAGGACAACAACCTCACCCTCAACAAGGACAAGACAAAGGAGATGATAGTGGACATGAGGAAGGGAAGGAGGAGACCCCATTGGCCGCCGTTCATCCGGAAGGTTGAGGTGGAGAGGGAGAGCAGCTTTAAATACCTGGGCATCCACATCAGTGAGGACCTTACGTGGGCACTCAACACCACAGAGCTGGTTAAGAGAGCTCAACAGCGGCTGCACTTTCTGAGGAGGCTAAAGAAGTTTGGCATATCCCCCAAGATCCTCAACAATTTCTACAGCTGCATCATCGAGAGCATCTTGACCAACTGCATCACTGCGTGGTACGGCAGAACTACTGCCCTGGACTGCAAACGCCTGCAGAGAGTGGTGAAGACAGCGGAGAAGATCATCAGGACTCTCCTCTCTGCAGAGCATCTACCACTGCAGAATCCAAAGGAGAGCTGCCGCCATCCTCCAGGACCCCACCCACCCCCAGCACAGAATGTTCACACTTCTACCCTTAGGCCAGAGGTACAGAAGTGTGAAATGCAGGACATCCAGACTAAAAAACTCCTTCTTTCCCACTCCCATCAGACTCCTGAATAAATAACAAATTCCGGACACAGCTTTGCAAGTAGGAATTTACACACTGGTTGCTAAATTTGCACATTTCTCACTTGCACAGTGTACATAGTCTCACCCTGTCTCATGCCCATATCACCTCTGCTGCTAAATTATCATTGCACAGTCTACTGGTATTATCATTACAAATTCTCACACTGGGTGCTAATTTGTACATTGCTTATTTGCACATTGCTCATTTGCACACTGTACATAGGCTTTTGCCATCTCAGGTTCATATTATCTCTGATATTAATATACCCTTGTTGATTATAGTCATCCAGTGAATTTTCAGTTTTCATACTACTTGTTTCCTCTAGTTTAACTGCTAATGTGTGTTATTAGTATTCATTAGTATTAGTTCTTAGTATTAAGGTGTGTTTAAGGTGTCCGAATTGCCTAATGTGTGTTATTAGTGTGTGTTATTAGTATTCATTAGTATCAGGTGTGTTATTACCTTATTAGTATTGATGTGTATCTGTTATCTTGGTATTTGTTCGGAGAGCAGAGTAAGAATTTCATTGCTCAGAAATGTTGCATTTCATAACTGTGCACATGATAATAAAGCCTTTGAATCTTGAATCTTCTGCATACCCTTTTCCCCTGTTCATTCATTCATTCCTCATAAAAATGTAATACAAAAATGCCTATATAGACTCCAGCACAAAGTCTGCAATTAAAATGTGAATGTGGATGGAATAAAAAACACTATTTAGTCTATCATCATATAAATAAAATGACGGGTGATTATATTTTGACTGTTACAGCTCTCTCCATTAAAATAACATAAAATCCCGTTAACTGTCATTTACTTTTTGACACCACATCGGTGCTGTTTGATTCCCTACAATGGAAGCTGAACCAGTAAATCCTGGAGAATGATTATTGTTCTGTCCTCTAATTTTAATACTTGTTTTCTACATTTATTGGTGTTTATGTTAAAAGATTATCACACAGGAACAAATTATTCATTATCCACCTTATTCCTGGGGGTGCCGCTGTAGGAAGGATTATGGGCGGGACTTCTGGTTTCGGCTGAGGTAGTGTTAAATCAGTCAGCAAGAGTGGAGTAGCAGGGGCATTTAAAATAGCGTTTTTAAAAGTTTTCAAACTCATTTTAATGTATAGTCCACATACGTGTTTTGCACTCAAGTAATTTCAGCCTTGTAGTTTTTGTATTTTTTGAATGTTTTGGCATAGTTCTGGTACTTGTTGCTGGTGTTCATGGTTGTGCCATAGACTGTATAAATGGAGGCTTCTCACCGGCAATGCGTAGATGAGGCACTGAAAATGGAAAAGGACTGTTCATATGATCGGTGGTACAGACATAGGACAGACACAAGAGCACAGCAGGTATGTTTTCACTTGTATGGATGTCACAGATCTGACGTTTATGTGTTATATATGTCACCAGAATGAAGGCTGAATGTAGTAAAATAATAAATAAAAAATAGTAGCAGTTTGCTTCTTAAGGCTTAATGATTTAAGAAAGATATCAATTAGGTTTTGGGGGGTTTTGCATTCGTTGCACTGCCTTGGAACGATATGGACTTCAGCATGCTTCAGCATGCATTAATTTTTAAATTATCACAAAATATAGGTCTGTCATGAATTGCCCCTTGGGGCAGAGAGGAAGACCCATGCACTGAACTGTGAGTTCGTGAGATATATTGAAAAGCAGCGAAACATAAAGTCCAAACAATGCTACAACACAGCGCACCAGAATGAGGGCAGCGTTCCGGTGGTGATGAGGAAAGGGAAACTCAAGACTGCGGTGATGGGAAATGAAAATAACTGCCCTTAAATAGGATCAAAAGCAAATCACATAAGTAATGACAGGTTTGGGTCACATGAGTGGGCAGAAGGAAACAATGATTCATAATTGGACCAGCTGGGAGTAATGAGAGGGGAGCGACTGAAGCTGACAGCTGACAGGGGCTACGCCCACACGGAGCACAAACCAGGAAACACCACTGACAGCTGTCAACCCAGAGGGAGAACACAACAGTAAGAATATAAAAAATAAAATACCAACCAGTGCAGACCAAGATCTAAATACAAATTAATACAAAATAAGAGCGAAACAAAACTAAGACATCAACAGGAAAATGGAAAACAGTACGAGAATAACAGAAACCAAAAAGGCACAAAATACGGCAAATATATAAATATAGAGAAAAAGCCATGAGACTGAGCATGGCGGAAACCTCCTGTGCTTAGCTCATCACAAGGTCAATGAAATTCTGAACAATTGTCAGAAAATGTCTGTACATGTTAACTTAAATAACAAGCATTTTTGGCATAACAGCAGCATGAGCATTTTAATTTTGTGGTAAAATGAACGGCTGCAGCTGTCTGTATATACCATGACAGCCAAGCACAGTGTTGTGGCGTCTGCCATACGGTGACAGACGACAGCCAAGCATGGTGTTGTGGTGTACGTCTGCTCTAAGGTAAGTTTGATTATGTCCAACATATTTTAACAAAATGCGTCCGACTTTATTATGGTGGAGATATTGATATATCTCAGAGCTTTTTTTTGTTTACAGTGTTAGCATCTTAGCAGTGATGCTAACAAACAGAGCTGCTGTCTGCAAGGCCACTTTTTAAGGTCATCTTCCCATCCCTCCATAGTTGTGGGAAGTGGTATGATTATATTACTGTTTTTGAGGTGCAAAAGGTCGTGTTCCCACATTTTTGATGCCGAAGTCATTGTTTTTTAACAAGGAAAAGTGTCCTGTTTCAGTGACAACCATACATTCTAAACTAGTATTGGAAGTTGCTACCACAATATTCATGCAAGACATCATGGAGCCTAGGAATAAGGTGGATACTAGTTTTGGTTAACTGACAGCTGCTTTATTTTGAAAAGTTATAAGGGATATGGATGCATTATTGGATGAGGAAGAGAAGAGCAAAGAGCACAGGAAAGCATGGTGCATGCAGGAGAAGTTTTTTTCTACACCCTCAGAAAGCATTGGCTGTAAGTTTTTGGTTGTTTACGCTTTTTTTAAAAAGTGAAATAGGTTGCTTAATGCATGGAGTAATTTGTTTTAGGTATAACTAGTGCATACCCCTCATGGATCATCACCTTATCGTGGTGGGGGATTTGCGTGCCCCAGTGATCCCAGGAGCTATGTTGTCCAGGGCAATTTGCCTCTGATAGGGTCACCCAAGACAAACTGGTCCTGGGTGAAGGGCCAGACTAAGAACGATCCAACAGACTCTCATGATAAATGCTAGAACAAGGATTCATCGTACCCCGCCCGGTATGGGGTTACCGGGGCCCCACCCTGGAGCCAGGCCTGGGGGAGGGGCTCAATGACTAGCGTCTAGTGGCCGGGTTTCCACCCATGGGACCCGGCCGGGCTCAGCCCGAAGGAGTTACATGGGTCCACCTTCCAGTGGGCTCACCACCTGCAGGAGGGATCATGGAGGTCCGGTGCTATGTGGATCAGGTGGCGGTCAAAGGCGGAGACCTTAGCGGACTGATCCTAAGCTTTCTAAACTGGCTTTTCGTACGTGGAATGTCACCTCTCTGGTGGGGAAGGAGCCTGAGCTGGTGCATGAGGTTGAGAGATACCAGTTAGATATAGTCGGCCACACCTCAACACACAGCTCCGGTTCGGGAACCAGTCTCCTGGAGAGGGACTGGATCTAGGCCTTCTCTGGAGTTTCCCCAGGCGAGAGGCGACGAGCAGGGGTCGGTATTCTTGTATCCCCTCACCTTGCTGTCTATATATTGGAGTTTTTCCTGGTGAACGAAAGGGTTGTTTCCCTGCGCCTTCGGGTTGGGAAACGGGTCCTGACCATCATAAGTGCCTATGCACCAAATGATGTTTCAGAGTACCCACCCTTTTTGGAGTCCCTGACTGGGGTGCTGGAGGGTGCTCCTCTTGGAGACTCCATTGTCCTACTGGGGGACTTCAATGCGTGTGTGGGCAACGACAGTGAAACCTGGAAGGGGTGATTGGGAGGAACAGCCTACCCGATCTGAACCCGAGTGGTGTTCAGTTATTGGACTTCTGTGATAACCACAGTTTGTCCATAATGAACACCATGTTCAAGCATAAGGATGTCCATATGTGTACCTGGCACCAGGACACCCTAGGTCGCAGGTCGATGATCGATTTTATTATCGTGCCATCAGACCTGCGACCGTATGTCTTGGACACTCGGGTAAAGAGAGGTGCAGAGCTGTCAACTGATCACACCACCTGGTGGTGAGTTGGAGCCGATGGCAAGGGAGGATGCCATTCAGACCTGATAGACCCAAACGTATAGTAAGGGTGTACTGGGAATGTCTGGCCGAGGCCCCTGTCTGGGAGGTCTTCAACTCCCACCTCCGGAAGAACTTCAACCACATTCCAAGGGAGTCTGGAGACATGGAGTGTGAATGGGCTATGTTCTCCAACTCTATTGTTGAAGCAGCGGCCCAGAGCCGCAGCCGTAAGGTTATCGGTGCATCTCGTGGTGGCAACCCCCGAACCAAGTTGTGGACACCAGTGGTGAGGGGGGCCATTAAGCTGAAGAAGGAGTCCTATCAGGCTTGGTTGGCTTGTGGGACTCCCGAAGCAGCTGAGGTGTACCGGCAGGCCAAGCGGAGTGCGGCTCGGGTGGTTGCTGAAGCAAAAACTTGTGTATGGGAGGAGTTCGGTGAGGCCATGGAACAAGACTTTCAGTCAGCCTTGAAGAGATTCTGGCAAACTGTCCGGCAGCTCAGGAGGGGGAAGCAGCTCCCTGTCCATACTGTGTATGGTACGGATGGGGCGCTGTTGACTTCAACTGGGGATATCGTCGGGCAGTGGAAGGAATACTTTGAGGATCTCCTCAATCCCACTGATACGCCTTCCACAGAGGAAGCAGGGCTTGTGGACGAGGGGGACAACTCGCCTATCACAGGGCTGAGGTCGCCAAGGTGGTTAACAATCTCTTTGGTGGCCGAGCCTCGGGGGTGAGCGAGATTCGCCCTGAGTACCTCAAGGGCCTGGATGTTATAGGGCTGTCATGGTTGACATGCCTCTGTAACATTGCGTGGAGGTCAGGGGCAGTGCCTTTGGCATGGCAAACCGGGGTGGTGGTTCCTCTCTTCAAAAAAGGGGACAGGAGAGTGTGCTCCAACTTCAGAGGGATCACATTCCTCAGTCTCCCTGGGAAGGTCTATGCCAAGGTACTGGAGAGGAGAGTCTGGCCATTGGTTGAACCTGAGATTCAGGAAGAGCAATGTGGTTTTCGTCCTGGCTGTGGCACATCGGACCAGCTCTTTACCCCTCGAGAATTCTCAAGGGTTCGTGGGAGTTTGCCCAACCAGTTTACATGTGTTTTGTGGAGTTGGAGAAGGCATTCCACTGGGTCCCTCATGTTTTTTTTGTGGGGGGTGCTTCAGGAGTATGGGGTATCGGGCTTGTTGTTACGAGTTATTCGGTCTCTGTACGACCATTGTGAGAGTTTGGTTCGTATTGCCAACACTCGATCGGACTCATTCCCAGTGAGAGTTGGATTCCGCCAGGGCTGCCCTTTGTCACCAATCCTGTTCATAATTTTTATGGACAGGATTTCTAGGCGCAGCCAGGGAATGGAGGGTGTCATGTTTGGTGACCACAGGATGAGAATCAGCACCTCCAAGTCCGAGTCCATGGTCCTCAGCCGGAAAAAGGTGGCTTGTCCTCTCCGGGATGGGGACAGGCTCCTGCCCCAAGTGGAGGAGTTTAAGTATCTTGGGGTCTTATTCACGAGTGATGGGAGAATGGAGCGAGAGGTTGACAGACGGATCGGAGCAGCATCTGCAGTGATGCGGACATTGTACCGGTCTGTTGTGGTGAAGAGGGAGCTGAGTTCTAAGGCAAAGCTGTAGATTTACCAGTCAGTCTACGTTCCTACTCTCACCTATGGTCATGAGCTTTGGTAATGACCAAAAGAACGAGATTGCGGATATAAGCGGCTAAAATGAGCTTCCTCCGTAGGATTGCTGGACTCACCCTCAGAGATAGGGTGAGGAGCTCAGTCATCCGGGAGAGGCTCAGAGTAGAACCACTGCTCCTCCACATTGAAAGGAGCCAGTTGAGGTGGTATGGGCATCTGATTAGGATGCCTCCTGGACGCCTCCCACTTGAGGTGTTTCGGGCATGTTCCACTGGGAGGAGACCCCAGGGCAGACCCAGGACTCGGTGGAGAGACTACGTCTCCCAGCTGGTCTGGGAACGCCTTGATATCCTCTCTGAAGACCTGGAGCAGGTGACTGGGGAGAGGGAAGTGTGGGCTTCTCTGCTTGAACTGCTGCCTCCGCGACCCGGACCTCTGGAAAAGTGGTAGAAGATGGATGGATGGATAGTGCATACCTGTGCATGCTCGTAGAAACCAAGTATAAGCAAGTATTTCTGCTGCATGCCTGTCTTTGATCTTTGACATGGTTATCATGGCAACAGTAACCATGGTGAAACCTGCCTTTGATCTTTGACATCACCACTCATTCAGTGATGCCTGCCTTTGATCTTTGATTATGTCATAGCAAGTCCTATGATGCCTGCCTTTGATTTTTTTCATGATGTCATACCGAGTCTTAAAGATGCCTGCCTTTGATCTTTTGATGATGTCATAGTGAGTCCTATACTCTTTGATGATGTCATAGCGAGTCCTATCTTTGATGATGTCATAACAAGTCCTATGATGCCTGCCTTTAATTTTTTGATGTCATAGCAAGTCCTATGATGCCTGCCTTTAATTTTTTGATGTCATAGCGAGTCCTAAAGATGCCTTCATTTGATCTTTTGATACCATAGCGAGTCCTATGATCTTTGATGATGTCATAGCAAGTCCTATGATCTTTTAGCGAGTCCTATGAGTGTGACAGACACAGACAGAAAGAGATTTCTTGAATTATAGATAGACCAGTGCAGAGGTGTCAATCTCATTCCATGGAGGGCCAAGACCCTGCAGGTTTTACCTCCACCCAGTGTCTTCAACAGTTGATTTCACTGAATTTCTTCCCACTGATTGCTGATCAGTGAAAACACCTGCTGAAGACACTGGGTGGAGGTAAAACCTGCATGGTCTTGGCCCTCCATGGAATGAGTTTGACATCCCTGGACCAGTGCATACCCGTGAATGCCTATAGAAGCCATGTATAAGCAAGTATTTCTGCATGCTCGTAAAAAGCAGGTGTAAGCAAGCATTTCTGCAAGCCCGCAGAAAGTTACTGTTACCATGGCAGCAGTAACCATGGTGATGCCTGCCTTTGGTCTTTGACATGGTTAAGCAAGTATTTCTACATGCCCATAGAAAGCAAGTGTAAGCAAGCATTTCTGCATGCCCGTAGTGTTCTGACCTCACAGTGTGCCTATGATGTCTATAGGAGTAGTTGTTCAAAGGAGTTGTTCAGAACTCCTTTTATGGTCATGTGACATCATGGGAACACAGTGTGCGCCTGTGACACAGACAGCGATTTCTTGAATTACTAGTACGTATACCCGTGCATACCCATCCATGCCCATAAAAACCAAGTATAAGCAAGTATTTCTGCATGCCCGCTGCTGAAGGGTCTCCTCCTGTGTGAGACGGCTGTGCTGTTCACAGTCATGCTGTAGGCATCACTGACAGAGATTTCTTGAATTTATAGAGTGCCTTCTGCATTACTGAGTGAGATTTCCCGATGTCCTGCTTTGAATGGGTGTGGTTTAAAGTAGTGTGTCGTATTCAGTCTCAGCTTGTCTGTGTCTTGGCTGGCATGCAGCGTTGGAGGCCAGCCGACTATTCCGCATCTCCTGGCTCTCAGCTTGTCTGTGCCGGGTCTCCTCCTGTGCGAGACGTCTCGGCTGTGTTGTTCACAGATTTTTTGAATTTATAGAGTGCCTTCAGCCTTACTGAGATTTCCCAATGTCCTGGTTGGAATGGGTGTGGTTTAAAGTAGTGTGTCGTGTTCGGTCTCAGCTTTTCTGTGCCTTGCCTGGCGTGCAGCATTGGCGGCCAGCCGACTATTCTGCATCTCCTGGGTCTCAGCTTGTCTGTGCCTTGCGTGGCATGCAGCGTTGCTCGCTTTGCGGGCATTTCAGGCTTCAAGTGACTCAACACGTGCATGGCGCACTGCCACACATTTCCTGTCTGTCTGTGCATCCCTCGTCTGTTGTACCCTATGCTGGTGAAGGGTCTCCTCCTGTGGCAGGCATCATAGGACACTACATCATAGGTAGGCAGGCATTGTGAGTGATGGTCTATATGACATCATAAAGACATCCAGGCTGGCATCATAGGACACTACATCACAGGTAGCCTGATGGTCTATATGACATCATAAAGACATCCAGGCTGGCATTATAGGACACTACATCACAGGTAGCCAGTCCTATTGCATATATAATGGCATCGCCTATATGACATCATCGCGAGTCCTATGTACCCTGAGATCATAAGATCATCATAGGACATCCTGCAGACATCATAGGGCCTATGACATAGGCCGTCTTATGATGTCCTATGATCGTAACAGACATTTCTTGAATTTATAGTGATCATAGGATCATCATAGGACATCCTGCAGACATAGGCTGTCCTATGATGTCCTATGATCGTCTAGGACATCATAGGACAGCCTATGATGTCTGCCTGATGTCCTATGATGATCCTATGATCTCAGGCATCATTGGACTCACGATGCCGTCATAAAGATATGATGTCTATATGACGTCATATACACATAGCACATCATAGGACACCCTGTGATGTCTGTTTATAATGTCATATGGCTCAAATTGGCAAGGTGAATAAGTCATCATATTATAATTCAAGAAATCTCTGTCTGTGTGTGTGCGTCTGTGTGTGTGCGTCTGTGTGTGTGTGTGTGTGTGTGTGCGTGTGTGTGTCATGATCATAGGACTTTGTATTGCCATGGTAACCATGTCAAAGATCAAAGGCAGGCATCACCATGGTTACTGTTGCCATGGTAACCATGTCAAAGATCAAAGGCAGGCATGCAGCAGGGGTTATATGGGCATGCAAGGGTACCATGTCAACATCCCTGAATTTCAGCCTCCCTGGATATGCGGAAGTTTGGGAGGGGAAATCTTTAATGAACGTCCTTAGGGGATCCATAGGGTAGCTGTGGACATTCATAGCTATGACATCACAGCCCACACTGTGTTCCTATGATGTCACATGACCATGTAAAGAGTTCTGAACAACTCCTTTGAACAACTCCTTCTATGATGTCATACAGACATCATAGGCACCCTGTGAGGTCAGAACACTTTTTTACAGGCATGCAGGAATGCTTGCTTACACTTGCTTTCTACGGGCATGCAGAAATAAAGATCAAAGGCAGGGATCACCATGGCACTGTTGCCATGGTAACAGTAACTTTCTACAGGCATGCAGAAATGCTTGCTTACACTTGCTTTCTATGGGCATGCAGAAATACTTGCTTATACTTGGTTTCTACGGGCATGCACGGGTATGCACTAGTTCCTTGAATTTATAGAGTGACGATGATATATAGAGTGCCTGGTCACCAGTGTAACTGTTGCTTTGGAATAGTAAACATTCCATTTCAGTTCTTATAATTCCTTTGTGACATCATCAGTGACAGCATCACAGAGGCTCCTCTGATCTGACACATTTAGTTTTATAGCAGTTGGTGGCAGTGAGAAACTTTTAGTTATATGAAGTGTGTGGCGGTAATGCACCTGTAAGCTGGTTGCTAACTGCAAATCAAATCTAAAAGAAGAAAAAGATGAATGCACCTGTAGGTGGAGAATTCTGACTTTTGATACATAGAGTGATGTTTACTGAGTGAAGTACGTGGCGGTAAGGTAAGGACTACAGCTCCTGACCAGATAGAGTGATGATATAGAGTGAAGTATGTGGCAGTAATGCACCTGTAAGCTGGTTGCCAATCGCCAATCAAATCTAAAAGAAGAAGAAGAAACTTTTAAGCAGGCTTGCTGGATACCGAGTGATGATTTAAAGTGAAGTACATGGCGGTAATGCACCTGTAAGCTGGTTGCCAACCGCCAATCAAATCTAAAAGAAGAAGAAGAACCACACCTCACCTTACAACCAATTACAAGGTAAAAAATAATAATTTTTTTCTCTTTCGTTGTATATGAAATTTGTCTTGAGAACTCAGTCCACACTGACTGTCTCTATACATTTCAGCACAATCTTCTCTCTGACAGGGAGAAGGTGTAGTCTGGAAGCAAGTGTTTTTAAGTTTTATACTTAATAGTGCATACCCATGCATGCCCGTAGAAACCAAGTATAAGCTAGTATTTTTGCATGGCTGTAGAAAGCAGGTGGAAGTAAGCATTTCTGCATGCCCGTAGAAAGTTACTGTTACCATGGCAACAGTAACTTCTTCTCTCGTTACTGGCGGATAGCAAACAACTGAAAGGTGCATACCGCCACCTACTGTACAAGAGTGTAACATTATGTCATCTGAGCCCGACCCCTAAAGTCTATGACTCAATCCTGTGTTATTTAAAAACGAGAAAAGAGCCCTTCTCGTGATTCATAGTGCCTCTCCATCTCCATCTGTTCCCAGAATCCCAGTTAAATCCCATTCCCTACTGGCCTCTCAAACTTCATTTTTCATTCTCTCTCTTTCATTACCATACTTGCGACAGTGTAATAAGATGTGCTTGACATTTTCTTTTCTCCACATTCTCTACATTTCTCACTTTCGCTTTTCCCCATGGTGAATAAAGTGCCGTTTAAACCTGTATGATCCAGTCTTGAGTCTTGCCATAATGATGTCTTCCCTCCTGTTTGCTGATGCCTGCCTTTGATCTTTGACGTCATCATTCGTTCAGTGATATCTTTGATGATGTGTCTGTCTGGCATCAGTAACCATGGTGAAACCTGCCTTTGATGTTTGCCATCACCACTCGTTCAGTGATGCCTGCCTGTGATCTTAGATGATGTCATAGCAAGTCCTATGATCATGACACACACACAAACAGTCATGTCTTCATACACCCAACTGACAATGTCTTCCAGTTTGCCACCTGGATTCATTAGTGTTTCATCGAGGTCAATTACAAACTCGCCCTGTTCTGGCATTACAGTCCTATGGTTTATGTGACGTCATGTGGCCGTCATGTAGACATCATAGGAACATCATGGCGGCCTATGATGTGTTAGTGAGTCCTATGGTGTGTGTGACATCACCTAGACATCATCCTATGATTGCTGACAGCATAGGACCATCATAGGACAGCTTCCAGACCTCATTGCAACATCATAGGTGGTCCTATGATCGTGAGGCATTGACAGACACACTTCTTCTTCTGTTAGATTTGATTGGTGGTTGGCAACCAGCTCAAGGGTGCATTACCGCCACTAACTTGATTATGTTTTTCCCAGACAGGCACACTGACAGATTTCTTGAGTTTATAGAGTGATGTCGTAGCATGTCCTATGATGCCGGCAGTGATCTTTGATGATGTCATAGCAAGTACTATCATTGTGAGTGATAGGAACATCATCAGACATCATGTAGACATCATAGCCCATCATAGGCCATCCTATGATGTATATCTGGCATCATATAATCATGTAGACATCATAGGGACCACAGAGGTGACTGTACTATGCTGTCTATATGACGTTATTTAGACATCATGTAGACGTCATAGGAACATTGTAGGCAATGCTATGGTGACGTCATAGGAACATTGAAGGCAATCCTATGGTCTTGTAGCTAGTCCTATTGTCTACTCTATATGATGGCATTGCGAGTCCTGTGTTGCCTGATATTATGATAGTGACACACAGACACACACACACTGATAATTTGTTGAATTTTATAGAGTGCCTTCTGCCTTACTGAGTGAGATTTCCAGATTTACTGCTTCGAATGGGTGTGGTTTAAAGTAGTGTGTCCTATTGTTAATCGGGTGGTAAGATTTCCAGATTTACTGCTTCGAATGGGTGTGGTTTAAAGTGCTGTGTCCTATTCGTAATCGGGTGATGAGTATCTCTTCTTTGACGAGTGATGCTCTATATGACATCATAAAGACATCAAGGCAGGCATCATGCCTACATCATAGGTAGCCAGTCCTATTGTCTATATGACGGCATCACGAGTCCTATGTTTGCCTGATATCATAGGATCATCGTAGGACATCATGCAGACATCATAGGCTGTCCTATGATGTGGTTTAAAGTAGTGTGTCCTATTGTTAATCGGGTGATGAGTAAGATTTCCAGATTTACTGCTTTGAATGGGTGTGGTTTAAAGTGCTGTGTCCTATTCGTAATCAGGTGATTATCTCTTCTTTGGTGAGCATAAAGACATCAAGGCAGGCGTCGTGAGTGATGGTCTATATGACATAATAAAGTCATCAAGGCAGGCATCATGCCTACATCATAGGTAGCCAGTCCTATTGTCTATATGATGGCATCGCGAGTCCTATGTTGCCTTATATCATAGGATCACCATAGGACATCATGCAGACATCATAGGCCATCCTATGATGTGCTATGATTGTGACAGATACACAAACTGACAGATTTCTTGAATTCTCGAATTTATAGACTGATTATTGCATTTTTCAGATGCTAATTCCTGATGCTAATTTAGATGCTAATTTGTGGTGATATTAGCATAGCTTTAGTTATGATTGCATTGCTTGCACATTATTAGCTCACTGTATAATTGTTTACTGAATGTTAAGAGATATTGTAAGACATTTCTCTTTCTTTTTATTACAGTTTCACTCATAATTTTCACCTGTCATAAAAGGCAACTGTTAATAAAGGAGCAAGATGCTCATATCCTGGCTCGTGAAATTTGAGTTTTGGCTTGGTGTTTAACTACGTTCACATACTGGATGTATAAAACACGTAGCAAGAACAGTACAATTATGTACGGAGCAGAAAATTAAGAACAGTTAATTTCTCAATGAGCAGATTTTTTTTTCTTTTGAGCTGTCATATTTTTGGAAGATTATAGTTTTTTTAAATTTCCCCTTCTCTCCACTTCTCTTTCACCCGTGCATGTCTGAAGTGAGTTTCGGTCTAAAAACATCTGCTTCCACCGGCATTTTAGTCAACGTTTGCCAGTGGAGCTTAACTTAGGCCGACTTAAGCGAACGCTGCATAGCTTAGCCCAGCGCTCAGGAGGTTTTACAAACCGAGCACAACTTTCACCAGTGTTTCTTTCCAAATGTCACAAATTTTCACCATGCAGAAAATTTTCAAGGAATACAACTTTTGCCAGCGTTTGCCAAAAAACATCAACTATCATTAACTTTTATCAACTTTTACCAGCAGAGCCAGACATTTGTAAATGTCAATCCAAACACTGTAGTGTGAATCTACCCAAAAAAGCAGGTCCAGAATATCAGGAAGCCTCCACAAACGCTGATCTTTATATGAGCATTACCTGACGCTGATGTCAGCGGACCTGTATGTGTTTGCTCAAGTTAACCTAAGTTGGCAACAGCTACACATACAATAGCCTACGCCAACGCTGAATGCAATGCTGGCAAATGCTAGCAAAAGTTCGTAAAAGTTTGTAAAAGGTGGTGTATGCTAGATTAAAAAAAAACCTGCTCACGACTGTAATTTCACCAACATTTGGACTAATTTACCTGATTTTTCAAAACATCTGTAAAATTTGGTCCAAACCCTATAGTGTAAACCCAGCTTTAAGAAGAACTCAGAAATTTGTGTAATAACTCTGATTATTATTCACAGCTTTGATGCATCTCACCATGCTTAGATGATCAGTTAATCAGCACCTCCTTAAGTAGATTGAGGTGTCCTGGTGTTGGATTTCAACAGATACTCAAATTGAATGGCTGCCATACACGTAAAGATGTTAACTTAGAAAAGATTTTGCAGTGGTCTC